>JASCIT010000012.1:18760000-20010000 GCA_036711955.1 Digitonthophagus gazella
TAACCTTAGCTGTAATAACCATCAAATTTGCCGTAATTCTTACAATTAGACGTTGCCTAAACGTTCTGTTGAAACAAAATAGTTGAACTTTTTTAAATACTATAGTTACTGCTCCGGTTACGATTACAGCCTTTAAAAATGTCCAATTTGGCCCAGCCTGTACAGTAGAGTCGATTATCCCAGCTGAACTACTATCTGCTATACCATTTTTAAATATTTTTTTTGCACAGTGTTTATTGCATATACTAAAATAAATTAGGATCTTATTCGAATTTGGTAAGAAAGATACATCTGATGTTTCCGTCTTTTTCTACTTTACTGAAACGAACTGAACCTCGATTCATGTATTCACTTCTCAACAAAAGATAAATAAAGACATAAGTTTCGAATATAAATCCTTTGTCGCTTATCTACAGAGGGAGGTGCGTAGCCTAGAATTAAGTGCGTTCCAAGCTTAAGGTCCACCTTCTTGCTTCCGCGCGTCTGACTCCTGCGCCTCTCAGAAACTTGATGACCGTAAGACTATGGCCTTAACTGGTTTTATTGAATAGATTTCTTACTAGTTTCGGTTGTTTGCCATCATCAGAGATTTCTTGTTGTCTCGTCTTTTACTTTTACTGATTTTATTGAGTAGCTTTCTTCTCAAGACTTCTTGTAGTCTCTGATGATGACGAACAGCCGAAACCATAAGTAAGAAAGCTACTTAATAAAACCAGTAAAAGTACAACATCAATCAGAGACTACACGAAGTCTTTGATGATGGCGAACAACCCAATTTAGTAAGAAAGCTACTTAATAAAACCAGAATAAGTACAAGACAAGATTACAAGAAATCTCTGATGATGGCGAACATCCCAATCTAGTAAGAAAGCTACTTAATAAAACCAGTAAAAGTACAACATCAGTCAGAGACTACACGAAGTCTTTGATGATGGCGAACAACCGAAACTAATAAGAAAACTACTTAATAAAACCAATAAAAGTACAACATCAGTCCTTAATTGTCATTATTAAATTCAATATTCTGGTAATACAGTTCACATATTCAACTTTAACTCAACTGACAATAGAATATTCGTCATTTTCGAATCATAATCGATATTTCTTCGAAATGTGCTATTCTATTAACCATTAAAATATTTAAAACTCTGCTTCGTATCGTCCAAAATCCTCTTAGTATTCTTTTAAATTGGTAGGTTTTAAAAAGGTTTTGGATTAATATCAAACTATGCGAAATCGTTTTACAAGAATCTAACAAAATGTGTTTTCGACCCTCAACTTTCAACCAGGCCTTTCAGAGGCTTTTATCGCACGTATAAAAAATACGTCAACCTTATTTTGACCCATTCTATAACTGTAATTTCATCAAAATCGGTGAGTGACACTTCTGATATTTCCCTTGTAAGTTGATAGAGAATATTTCAAAGATTGTCTGTACCCATCAACTGGTATCGACCTATCGTAACTGATTGTTTAACACTTTGCTGACCGGTAAGGAGTTAACTCGTCTTTTCATACCCAAACGTTGCTGACCGGTGACGTGACATGGTTTCTGTGTAAAATTCCTGGTCAACAAAGTGTTAATACTCTAAAACAGTATATTAACTTTAGTGTCGGTATTTAATTAATTATACCAAAGATTTGTGAATTTCCGCTAAATTCAAAGTTCTTGACATGATAGTAATACGATTGTAGATAAAGGAAATACTTGCACTCCGGTTGTTTCGAGTTTGAAGTTTATCAAAATGCTCTTTGATATTGATTTTATGACAGAAAATTTAAAATTTTCCAAATAAAACCTGTCTGGGAAGTTTATATTAATTTAAACTCTCCGGCACACTTCGCCGTCAATACTTCACCTCAAGAAAAATGTAAGAACGGTAGTGTCAAGACGTCGGCGTTTCAATATCTCACGGCTTATCGGAAGAAGTCGTCGGTAAATTTCAATTTCAAGCTACTCTCTAATATTCTGAGCCGCTTTATGACATCGTAGAGCGGCTTTACATAAAAAACGAGCGGTTTAAAGTCGAGTTGGGATTAGTAGGGTCCGAGGATTTTGGGATTGTGCTTTTTTTACAACTACTTTTTTCATGAATTATTCTTTAACCGGGTGGTTAAACGTTGGTTGGGTTAAAATTAGATATCATTTATGGAATACTCGAATTTATTTATCGGACTATTTGGAATTGAATTGAAATTGAAATTGAACGAAGAATTTAATATACTACACTATTTCATACACTATAATATGAAAGATGATAAATGATGAATGCGTACTATTCGAAATAAAAATATGTGAAGTATTGCCTTGGAGCGTTATGAAATTAATAAAAACTAAAAAAATGTTAGGTGCTTTGTCTGTGGAATTTCAAGCGAAATGTTGAGGTCCTTTGTCCGGTTCAATTGTCAAAGTTCAAAGGGCCGAACGCTAACGTATGCGGGTGGTCTGCGTTTGCAAACGCGCAAACTGAAAGCTCCAAAGCACAATACCGAAACCAACCCAGATTTCTAAATAATAAGCTACACTTGTATATCGTACTTGGCTAGTAAACGCCAAATTATTAAGGAAATAATTTTCTATATGCACTTCCGACTACTCGAAGTTTGGTTGAAATTATAATCAAAGGATTTAGATGAAGGATAAACGTTTCCAGTAGATTAATCGACAAAAGTCTCCCCAAGTGACATGTTCCCGCCCCAAATTCGCTTATTAACGGACAATTTACGTTGCACACGTGTCAAATGTCGCAGCGAATTAACGTTCCGAAAATAACCCGTGCTCCGGAAGGCAATCACTTCTCGGAAATTGCTTGTAATTGCAAGTCCAGATGTGCAACTTCTGGCCCCGTTCCTGTCAAAAATAGGGCTCAAGGGCAATAGGTGGGGTACACAGGCACACAATTCGCATCAATTTTATCGGATCAATTCTTCATTTCCCCACCCTTTAGTTCCTAAAACTGGAAACTATTTCTCACCAATTCCCATATTTCTCGACGTCAGCGGATCGCATTGTTTAGGGTTTAATACGTCATCGGCAAGTTGTCGGAAATGACCATTGTGCCTTACAAGTACCATTGTCTCCGAGTTTAGCAGCGGTAGCCAAACAAGTCGTTGATATTTCGTTTTGGTTGTTGAAGGAAAGGGCTTTCCATTAGGACGCTCGATTTGACGCCGAGACTCTTAATTAATTATGCAAACTTTGGAGACACCCAATTAGGCAAATCGGGACCGTGGGGTAGTTTTACTCACGAAATGTGCTGATACGAAACTGGTATCGTTACTTGTTAAGGATTAATATCTTTTTAATAGGCATCCTTTCAAATTCTGACATTGAGGATGAACATTTCTTAAAAAAAAAAATTATGGATTAACAAAGGTTTGTCAGTTTACTAGCGATGAAATAATAAATAATATTTGCATAATAGCACTGAGGAAAATCCTCATCTAACTAACAATAAGAAACACAAAATTGTAATTCTAACATTTGTCTTCTCATATCTGTTTAAAATGCCGGTTTCGTTATTCAGACCTTCATCTAAAAAATGACGTAAAGACTAAGAGCCTTTCATTTTTTCTTGTCCCAACCCACCGCTTATTTAATATTCTTGGTTCGTCGAAAAATTCGTTTACGTTTCAAACCCGGATATCTAAACTTTGAAGATAATAAAATAGGGCAAAAAACGGCATTATTTATACAGCTCTTACGTAATATTTTAATATAATTTTAAACTCCACTCCTTTATAGTTAGAAAATATTTGTGGAATTTTAATTAACTAATTAATATTGTGTTATAATTCACAATCAGTTATGTATCAATATGTATGTACTTAGCTAACTTTATTATAACAAATAATTTTTTTGACACATTTTTCGATAACTATGTATAAATGTTAAATGAATTTTAATGTTTAACGTTAACAGTTTTATTAAAAAAAAAATTATTTTATTTCGATAAAACTTGTATACAAATTGTATACATATGCTCGACATTAATTAAATGGTGTAAAATAGATAAAACTGTTTTACAAAATACGTTTGAAAAGGTATTTCGAGCGCTAAATTCCTCGTTGGTGTTGTGTTAAAAGCAACGCATTCGAAAAGTTCTGACCTTTTTATCAAAAATATGTAAACTTGACACCACATTTGAAAATGATAGTATTTCACTTGTAAAAGTATGAAGTGATTTTGTGCAGTATTCCTATTACAAAAACCAATACGAATTCCAACAAATAAAGAATGCATGTTGTTCCAAGTTGATTAAAATTAAATTTTAATGTTTAATTTGTATCGGTATATAGGAAAAACTTTTTTAATTGATTTAAACTTTTTAGATGGATAAAATTTAATCAGTTCGGTTTTGGTTGTAGAGTTAACAAATTACTCTGCTTTAACCTGCAAGAGTCAAAATATTCAAATAACTCACAAGGAGACCTCTCAACTAGCTGCTGACCGATTTTAACTCATTCGAGACTGATTGCACACCGTGTGTGCATTTGATTTCCAAGGCTATAAGACGACCTGCACACCGTGTGTGTAATAACAGTATTGTGGAATTATCATTTATCCTGAGTGGTCGTCGAAAAATGAATTTTCTTGAGCTAATGAAATCTGTAAAATACAGGAAAATAAAATTTGGCATTGGTTTTAATGTGTACCAAAAATTCTAAAAATTATCTGAAGCTTTTCTTAAGCCGGAATATACCTGGCGAATGTTATTATTCGTTCGCATTCTCTAGAACTTCTTGATCAAAGGAAAATGCCAGTCACGAACGTCTGGAAACGTTCATATGTGGACGTGTTCAATAAGATACAGTAGTTGTCTAGCGTTCGTCGCGAAAAGTTGTATTGTAATTTTTCACGAATTGCACACCAAACGAACTAAATGCGAACGAGTCGAACTATTCGCAATGAGGGAAAGCTAGCTATTCGTTCAAATGTATCACGCCACCCTGAAGGAATCTGTGAACGGGTAGCAATGGTGAAAATGAATGTAAAAGACTGCGAACGAATGGTAACATTCGCCAGGTGTATTCCCGGTTTTATATATGTAACATACTATGAACACGAATACGCATTGGTCTCATTTTTATCGCTCGTCATCCTCGTTCTCAAGAACAGGGAAATACAAGGACAAAGTCTCCAAACTTTTTTAGTGGCGTATTTTCATTTTACCTTACATTGCATGCATAGGGTTCAATACGCTCCTTGTAATAAGAATTTTCCGAGGAGCGAGCTGTACATCCGGTGTTCAATGATCTTATTTATGTGAAATTACTTACGAATTGGGTGATTTCCATAGCAAACATGTTTTTTGACCGAGGACGAACTTGGAACGGTGTTCGGAAAAAATCGTCGTCTGGAATGAGTTAATGAAAGTCGCACCGATCGATAGGTAGTAGTAAATATTATTACTCCAAAAATTAATCGTATCTGACGTTATATTCTATAAAATATAGTTTTAAATGTAATTTCCAGTAATGTTCGCTTACCAGTTAGTATATACGGAAACTTTACCGTGCCAAAGCATAAGAGTGTCTGGCACACCAACCATCTACTGGTGCTAAAGAGACAATTCCTCTTATGAAAATCTTGAATTTGATTGAAAATAATATCTTGGTATCGAAAAAAAAAGTCGAAATTTGACCTAAGCATTAAAATTGATCAAAAATTTGACCATTATTAACATAAATGGCACAAATCGTATCTGGTGTGTAATACAATTGGACAAAGTCATCAGGAAGGTATTGTCGGCATTTTTGCTTAGATTGTAAAAGAAGGATGACTTTTTTGAGTGCTTGATCAGAATCATCATCTTGTGTATATAATTTCTATCCGGCTATCTATAAAATAATTTTGTTTAGGACAAAAACAATTTCAATAGTATTGACAATCTCTTACAACGCCGTTGTTGCCTTCTTGCAAACTAGTTTCTTCATATTCTCGAGTCCAGTCTATACAAACTGGTTGTACATATACATCTAAAGTAAATTCCCTAACGCGTAAGACGGCGATGTCATGCTGATAGTTTAATAGTCTCCCCCGATAGTAGGTGTGTATATTTAATTGTTCAATCTAAATGAAAGTTTAAAAAATCCCCTCTTAATAAAAATTAAAAGTTATATCAACATCAAGACACAAATTTTAATGTGCAACGTGGATATATAGCAGGGGTGGCCACACTTGGTGATATTGAGAGCTGTATTGAAAAATCGAAAACTTTTCAATACAATTTTTCAAATCGAAAAAAAAGGAGATCCAATAAATTATACCTCCCGATTCCCTTTCATTATAGGAAACAAATTTTCTTAAAAGCTCAAAACCTAGTAGAAAGTATTTATGACATTTTTTAATTGTGCCGCAATAAAACTCAGAAAGAGTCGCATGTGGCTCGTCAGCCGCCGTTTACCCACCGTTGGTATATAGTACAAATGAGTGAAATATTAGTGCACACTATTCAGCAATTCGCGAGTAAATGGTAAATTAGTTTAAAAATTAAAACCACATCGCTTAAATATCATTGGTCGGCTTCTTTTTTCTGAAACCACCCTTCATTGAGTCATTACAAACCAGCTTCTACATACCGTCCTAAATGGTTCGAACCCCATGATGTAACAACTTTTTATTTTTAAAATAAATAAAAAGTTTAATATTTCACTTTGTTTTCTCTAATATTTTATTGGTTTATGTTTTGAAAACAAATAATTCAACACACTGTTTCGATTTTTACCTTGATTTTAAATAAAAATATATTTAAAAATAGCCAGAAGCGATCTCCCAGGGAGTGGCCAATCATTAATTTAAAGCGGCGCGTGGCTTTAAATCACAAAATTTGGGAACGATTTATTCGCGAATCGCTGAATAGTGCGTCTTAATAATTTATACAATTGTATTCTAATATCTATCGAATAATACCTTCATTAAAATCAATGAGGATCTAGTCGAGAGGTATCCTTGTTAGATACCTACAAATATATTTACAGAGAAACGAATTTTTTTTGGCGTATAAAAAGAAGTGCAAGAGCACTACGTAAGGAGTAAACTGAAAAGTTAGGGCGATACAGTAGCTCTTTCCAAAAAGCACAAACGTTACGTGTTAAAAAAAGGTAAATTTATTGTGTCAAAGGACCTAATTTTCGCTTCTAATTTGAAAGCATCTTCAGGGCTAAAAAAGAATAATAACGATCGAGCGTCTAACTTATAGGGAATAAAAATTAATCTTACCATGACAATAAAATAACAACAAAATGAAATCTTAAAATGTATTACTCAAAACTCCGGCGCCTAAATTACAACAATTAACAGAAACGTGAAACTAACAATAAGTCAGAATTACTAAAACGCATGTTAGATCAACAGGTTAAAACGTACGTAATGACAAGGGTAAATGAAGGGGAGCAACTTCAGAGGTTGAAGACAGAATTTTTTTGGGTCAAAATTAAAAATATATATTAAAAATTTGGTCTTAAGAAGTCTAATAGCACTAACTCATTAAGCGTTCACTTCAAATTTTTTGCTAATGAACCTCCAGGCATTCGATTTCTATCGTAATCGCTTTTGGTACGTAGGTTTCAAGGGATGAAATCCAATTGCGAATGCATTCGGTGACAGTCGTTTAATAATTTTGCTAGCGAGCGTTCAGAATTGATTGTAAAACGTTTGAATTTGGTGCGTTGAAGGTTTCTAAGGTTTTCATCGTAGTTCATAGACGTATCGTGGAAAATATCCAAAGGTATTAAGAGACTTATAAAGTTAATCATTTTATTTAAATATAATTAAATATTTGGGAAGTCTTCACGCATGAATTAACACATTATGAGCGGGGTGAGTATAGCGTTGCGAGGACGGGTACAAATACCCGCCCCGCTCATAGTGTGTTAATAATAGAAAGAAAGAATTAAAGAAAAGTTTTTACCACTAAATAATGCTTTAGAGGAGAAAAATGTCTCATTACTGCACTGAGATTCGAACCTAAATCTCCTGCTTTCAGGGCAGTTGTTGTACCAATTATACTACACAGCTCGGTAAGTTTTTTCACATAGAACAACTGCCCTGCAAGCAGGAGATTTAGGTTCAAATCTCAATGCAGTAATGAGACATTATTTCTGTTTTAACGCATTATTTAGTAGTAAAAATTTTTCTTTAATTTTGTTATTAATTGATAACAAAAATTTTCTCGACATGTACTTTTTATATTAGGTGAATATGAGTGCATACCCTTTTAAAAACATACAAACCGTCTATTGCTATTGCAGTAATAATGACAAAGATAGGATGTAAACATTTCGAAGATGACAATGTTTTATATTAAAAACCACTGATGTATAAGTACGCTAAAGTAATCTTACAGTGATTTATGAATTCTCTGTGCAATCTAATTGAATAATAAACAACATTTGAAAGACACTGTTCTTTTACTGGTTATTTATTAACCTTTTGGGCGCTATGAACCCATATATGAGTTCGCACACAACCATTCAGTTTTGGCTATGAACCCATATACAGTCTTTTAACTTCTTTTGCACCTTTAATAAGGACGTTTAAGAGCATATGGTACACTGTAGGATCCAAGCAGTTTTTCAACGTTCTTAAAAATTTTTCAGGGTGCGAACAGACAGAGACGGCGTTTGCAAAATGTTGCGTAGCTTCGTCAATGTGACCTTTCATCATTAATGCTTCTCTAACTTGTAGTTCATGCAAAATAATTATGTCTTCTTCTTTTCGAGATTTCGTTATGCCGGACGTGGTTCGCATTCTATCTAATTCGCTGAGTTTGCGTTCATAATCACGTTTCAGTCTCTGCTTTCTCCGTTGGTTTGAGTCCCTTTTGTATCTTGTTTCAAGGTACATCCAGGCCAGAAGAAACCCAAGTCCATCCACTGTGGCCGCTATACCGTAAACGTAGAGTTTGTCCATTGTGGGAGTAATTTAGATGTGTATGGGTCAAAATAGGGTGTTTGGGCTTTTGAGCTACAATCACGGGTTTTACATTTCATAACCGGACAATTAGACGTCATATTATTTCACCCATATACGATTTGCACGCATTTGAGCTGCGGATATGGCACATCAATAGGTACCTTTACACTAACGTTCTTTCGCGGATGATTGGAACGTCGCGTGCCAATCGTATGTTTGAACGTGTGTGTAAATGCTTCGGCGTTCCACGTGTTTTACGCGCGTTTAAACACGTACAAGTTTGGAGCGCGCTCTAAACATTTGGTCGTCTTTACACATACGTTGTTAACCGGCGTGCTTGGCGTGGCGTGTTTTATTCTTATCCTTGTGGTTAACATGAAACAGGCAATTAATTTATACCTATTGAAAAATAGGTTGTTAATAATTCTTTTAGTTAAACATCTAGGTAACAATAATGGCAAACGAATTGCGGTATTGGTCGAAAGAATTTATTACGGAGTTTATTGAAATGTATAAGTCATATCCCTGCTTATGGAAAATAAAGAGCAAGGAATACACAAACAAAAACTTAAAAAATTTGGCTTATGACAGCTTGGTTGATTTATGCAAAAAAATACATGCAGAAGCTAATCGAGACTATGTAGTCAAAAAAATACAAAGTCATCATAATTTTCACTTTATGCTTCCTCTTGAGTCGATCCATTTTATAAAACTGTCTGTTATCCTGTTGAAATTTCCAACACGCCACGAGCCACTCCATACACGCGGGAAACAACACACTTTTGCATTTACATTAACGTTCTTACCCTCTTCGCTCCAAGAACGCGTGCAAGCCTTCGCGACTAGAACGTCCTAATTTTTGTTTCGAAATGATTGGAACGGTACGGTTTTGTCGTATCCTTAGAACGCGCGATTGGTGCGCCACGTTCTAAACACGCGTGAAAGAACGTTAGTGTAAAGGTAGGTATTGTGTTAGACAAGGTATGGAATTGCATTCGATTTTAATGAGTTAGATAAAGAGGCACATATCCACTCCAATCGGCCAGATAAATAAATATCTGTCCTGTGTTAACTAATGGAAGCCTTATTGTCGTCCTTTTTCCACTTACGTTAAACATATCCGCAGCTCACCGGCGTGCACACGGTATCCGTTCTGGCATTACCATTTAGTTTAGGTTACGAACGCATATCTGGGTGTAATTGGACTGCTTAATTCAGTCTGCAAGTTGCAATCTTTCACAAAAAGTACGCAGTCTATGGTAGGCTTTATAGAACAGAGTGGATAGCGCTCAAACTTTGCCAGACGTTGTCTCTAAAGATGATGTAAACTGAAATATGTAAGACAATAGTTAATAAATAATCGGTAAAAGTACGGAATGTCTTTCAAATTCCGTTTATTATTGTATAAACTGTATAACTGGTATAATGGATTATTCAACAAATTTCATCCCATAGAATGTAATTGGTTACCCAGCAAATGTATAACTGGTATAATGAATGATTCAACAAATTTCATCTCATACAATGTAATTGGTTACCCAGCAAAATCGCGATATTATTGAAACATTTCCAAACAAAACATTCCTTTGACTATGAAAGATTTATAAATATATTTCTTTAAAAAAACTCCCTCTTTCCAAATCTGGACGTTGGCAAGAATGAGCCTCTCATGAGGAGAGCAAAGCCATCAGACATTCAAGATTATAAAGATTCATTATTAAGGAAATTGGATTGAAATCAGTACAGAAAAATCCAAAACAATTTATACAGTAGTGATTGACTAATGTGTATATTTTGCTTTTGGCTGAAAACCAAAAAGTGGCATAGAATAAAGAGGATGTTTTGTATGTATGACGTTTTTTGCAAAATTAGATGATTTTTAAAAGTAGTGAACGAAATTTAATTATCATTTAAAATGCGGGTGTATTGAGAGATGAAGAAAAGTTCTAAAGCGCGCGTAGCTGTGGTATTTCGTGAATAGAGAAGGGATAAACGGGCATATGGTCCAACCTGCTACCTGTTGGGAGTCGTATTGATCGCGCGCCACCTGACGCCCTACATTACGAACCACGGTCGGCGTTAAACATACATACACTCGGATCCAACGTGATGGAAGAGAAGCTAAGGCTTCTGGATAGAAACTAAATATATCCATCCAAGTGGACTCGGCCTTGACTTAATTTTCGTTGAGTCACAGTTCGGACGCGCGGGAAATCGAGATCGGAAGTGATGCACTTTCCGCGGGGACGCACGAGGCGCGATTTCCATTCGGAATCTCTGACGAGAATTGGCCGCGGTCCAAGAAAAATACTGGGGACATGAATTCGATGAGATTAAAAGGGTTCAGGTGGGTGTGGATCGGATTATTTGACTTTTATCGTTTTTGGATCTCGTAATGAGATGTTTGGCGAAAGAAAAACGACCGTGCGACCTTCTTCATTAATTTTGAAGGGGTTTTCGGGAGTGAAACGGGAGCGAAAGGCTACCAATCAATATGCAGATGTTTTCTGAGGGGAAAAATTCGCCCTTCTTGCATAAGGCATGAGGTCGCAGTCGGCTTGTGTAAATTCAGACTGAGATGCTTAAATTTCCTTTGAAAGTTCTTTTTCTACGAATATCGCCTTTTTAATTGTTGGAGTCTTTTAAAATATTCAGCAGGGAGACCTCGTTATGCTCCTTTTATGCAGTTTTACACTAGTCCTCCCATGAAAACGCAACGATCGTAAAAGATTACGGCTTGTTTATGAGTCCTGGTTTATCAGTTTATTACGCCGGTGTCCAGAGCGCAGTAACTTATCGCCAGGAAGTCCGATGTTTTCCTTTCCAAGCCGAGCTTTCCTCCGACGGTCGACCGCCAAAAAAGTATACGAACGCGTCCGTAAATATTTAAACTTCGCCGAATTAATGGCCGCGCGTTTGGCGAAAAATAACGCAGGTATTTTTAGCCTCTACCTTATATCCCGAACCTCCTCATATGAATTTAAACGTACGAACGAAAATTAATAAATTTCTCCCAACTCGCACCTTTTTGCGATTGCCCATCATCAGTATAAAAGCTCGGTCCGTTCATAAAAGCTCTCGGCCACAGTCGTCCATTTAATAAACACAACCTCCCCGCATAAAACAATCGGAATCCGTCGTCCCACTGATATACGGCTACAATTAAATCGGCTACGAGCTTTCGCGAGCTTTTTGTCCCGCTGCGCATGATTTATTTCAAACTGCTTGTTACTGTAAACGAACCGACGCCCAAATAATGTTATTACTAGCGGATACACACTCCGAAAAGCTTTCCTACTCCGACCAGCCAAATATTTGCAAATAAAATATTTGTGTAGCCAAAGAATGGCGGGATCGTGTAAACATCTCGAAAGTTTGGGGGACAAACAGTAGATCTTTTTTATGGAGATTTTTTACATTCTTGTTCCAAACTATAACAAAAATTTTATGTTCCATTCATAAACTTATACACATTAAAAATAATTAGGTACAATATTTAAATAGATTTTACTGAAGTAAATTGTATATCAAGAGTATATTTCCTTCGATAATATGAACAAAATATTTAGATAATCATTGAAATTTATAGTTTTAATCTTCTAGGATCGATTTTATTGATCTAATGGAAGCTAAATATACTTCTTTATTTCAATTCAATTCATCAAAAAAAAAAACTAAAATTGTATCTACTTTTTTGCTTTGGGGTTTTCCTAATTTATTTTTTTGTGTACAAATCGGTTTTACAAAGCTCAAATCTCTCTGTAAGATTATTCAAACCCAAGCTGCGTAAATAATGAGATTAATTTCACGACCAAAACCTTCTCTCTTATCAACGCATTAATTAACAAAGTTAATTAAGGAAATTTCGTACAGGAAAAACAATTTCATCATCCCTTCGACGAACGTTTTGTAGGATGCCTTGTTATATAGCCAAAGGGTCCCTTTTCCTGACGATCTCCGCGGCTCGACAGAATGGAAATAATTACATAGTAACAGTCTCTAAATACAATTCCCCTTGAAACCGTGCAAATACTCGGTTCGCGATCTCCTCCTGCCGAGCATAAATCCGCATTTACCGCCCGAAATTGTTGAGTTGATTTTGCCTGCCTATTGTTGTGTTTTGTTGGCGTTAATCTAATCTGGAGTGTAAACTCTTGACGGGTTTATAAATTGTTTTATTTTATACGTTTCATGTTCGTATCTTTAGTATGTACATATTTTATTAGATTGTAAAGTTTGTTATTAGCTACTTAGGTACTTAAATAATTAGTTGTAAAGGGGACGATAAATTTATCATTAACGAGACAGGATAATGTTTAGGTGTTTAATGTTAAATACGGTCTCAGGTGTAGATATAACGTATTTTATGAACATCTTCATTAATTTACCATAAATTTAAAAAATAACTTTAGTTCGAAGTATTCTTAATTTTTTTAAGAATACTATACTATACTACTACTATACTTCTTTTCTTCTCAGATTTTAGCTGAGTCCAGTTTTTAAAAATAATTTCGAGAAATATTGGTTGCTTAAAATCAGGCGGTTTTTGTGGTTGAAAAGTGGGCAATTATATTCCTAATTTTTGATTGTGTCAAAATAACGGAGAATTTTCACAAAAATATGTATTAGGTTGGAGAAAAAAATCCATTATTTTCATTTGTATCGAAGAAAATAACAAATAAAGATAGACGGACAGAGTTTATATGCAAAATATGGAAATCTAAACCTGGCTTACATTTAGGAAGATGTTGGGTTTGCACCATATAGTAATTAGAAGTTAAATTACAAGCAATACTAATTTTTTGCAAAAAATTATTGTCGATAATTAAACGTTCTTGTTTTTATTTTCTTGTCAACTTTTTGAAGTAAATTTTGAATGAGAGAAGATATGCTAGGAGACCTAATAAGTTTCGAGACACCACGCTATGAATTATCCTGAATATCGATAACAATTATAAGGTTCTGTCGGGTAATAAGGCCCCACTTACAAAAAATTCATTTGAATTGTTTGTTTATTTGGTGAATTTAGATAACCGCAAAAAGTATAAACGTACAAAACAGATAATAATAAGGCCCAGGCCTTATTACCAGTTCAAACTGGTAATAAAGCCCAGGCCTTATTACCAGACTATATAAAAAAAGGTTTTCGGATATTTTTACTCCATTTTGGGGTAAATGTATGACTATCATCAATGTATGTAATGGTCATACATTACAAAAAAAAACAACAAAAATGTCACACCAGAGCATACATTTGCTTCTAGTCGTCCTACACATCGCCACCTGAATCTAAACTGCTCCCAATCTACCTATAACCACATCATCAATGTGGAAGACCGCTGGGATCCAGAAGATGAAACTTCATTAGCTCAGCTAAAACAAAGTGAAGCACAAAGAAAAGACAATTCTTTTCCTGAACAGCTCATATCTCCCGATATGCAATCCTATAGATAGGGTAAGGTTGCTCAAGTCGTACCTACGCCTAAGTCGTACCTTAGCTATATTAAATGCCACCACAGCGTTGTCAGCAAAAATAACACTACAGGATTGTCTAGTAGCTTAATGTAAACGCTAATTTGAGGTTTTTGTAAACAACAACTTTAAAAAAATATTATATTAATTTAACTACTGGAACGAAGGACGATGCCCAGGAACTGTGTTAAAAAAAGACTGCAAAGGAATTCGTAAGACGACCTTGTAAAAGCAGCTTATGAAGTAAAAAGCAAAGAATGCACCTATCCTCAAGCTTCTCATAAGTGCAATGTGCCGATGGCAGTTATTTATCACAGAATGAAGGGTCGAAATGTACCTGATACCAAAATGGGTAGTGGATGTCCTACTGTACTGAGCGTCGACGTAGAAGAACAAATAGTGAATGTTCGAAGTGCAGTAAAAGCGAAAAAGAAAACAAAGGGGAATTTTCAGAATTTTGCATTGATGAGTCAGATGAAGAAATGAACGAAACGGAATGAGCCGAAGAAATTACAGCAACGACCTATCCAGAGATTGACAATCTGAAGCCAAAATGGCACTTAAATAAGTCAGAACTGTACTTACTAGTAAAATTTCGTGGATGATCCAGAAAAAGCACATATTATGAATATGTTTGTCGTGTACTTTATGTGGATGAAGAAAACAGAGACATTGAAGTTATTGGATTTAAATGCATCGGCGACTTTTTCCAGGCAATGTGTTTTCGAAGAACAACCTTTTTGTGTATTAATTTTCTTATTTTTACTTTTATAAGATATGGTTAAACTATGTAAAATTAATCTAAAGAAAATGTTTGTTCCTCTTTTATTATGTCCATCTGGAAACTCAACCTTAAACCTCCAAGAACGGAAAAATGGGGTAATTGCATACACATGTGTAAAGTATACATTAACCTAAGATGCCAAGTTGTTATACTGTTCATATTTTCCGCTATAAATTGTACGGTGTCTAGTCAACGCTGTGGTGGCATCTAATATAACTATGGTACGACTTAGGCGTAGGTACGACTTGAGCAACCTTACCCCACATATGTCAGGTTCAGTTAAAATAATCAGAAATTTTCTTCTGAACTGTTGTCTCAACCCCTTTTTTTGCAGCAAGATCCCGGATTCGTTTTAGTAACAGCAATTTTGCAGAATTAGACTCGGGCTGTTTTTCGAACCATTTCATGACAGTTTCCATTGAGTGAAATGCTTCTGAATGTGTAGGCGTAAAATTATCATCAACCTCATCATCGCTGCTATCTTCGACGTTAGCATTATCGTTGTTGCCTAGTACCACGTTGACAATTTCATCATCTTCATAAATTTGATGTCCTTGTAAATTATCGTCAGTTTAGAGCCATTCATTCACATTTTGTTCGTCACACTTTTCGAATCTGGGTGTTCTTTAACAAGTGGTTACAATGTTGTTATATTATCCATCTGGACACTCTCGTTTTCTTCGTCAGTTTCTTCCCACAGTTTATTCTAGCCATTTTCTTTTAAATTAGGTGTTGTTAAATTGGTCTACGAGTCCGCCAACATATAACAACAGTCTTTTAAAGTTAACTGTTTCGAAACAGCGATCACACTGTCTTTGCCCTCGTCACTAATAAGCAAGCGTTGGTATAATTTTTTAAATTTAGCTATAATTTCCTGGTCCATAGGCTGTAAAAGAGACATCACATTTGGTGGAAAAACATTACTTTAAAATCCTTATCAATTGTGTTTAAACGGTCTGATCCAAGGTGAGTCAGCGCACTTTCAATAAGCAACAGTACTTCCCCAACTTTGCCCTCTTTCCATTCCAAGAAAATTTGGTATTCCATCCAAGCACTTTTTTGTCCTCTATAAGTGACAGGAAGACATATGACATTTTTGAAGCAACGCGGATTCTTGGTTTTGCCTACCACCAGCAAGGGAAATGAATGTATGCCACTTGCGTTTGAACAGACCATGGCAGCATTTCTGTCTTTACTTTCTTTATATCCAGAAGCTTTTTTTTCTCGACGAGATGTGAGAGATTTGGTTGGTAACGTACACCAATTAACGTTTGTTTCATCTGCGTTATAAATATCATCCCTTGAATATTTTTGGGTCCTTACAATCTCGTTAAATTTCATTTTAAATGCTTCTGATGCAGCAGTGTCATCAGATAAAATTCCTCCTTCAATTTGAATCTCTCTAATTCCGTGGCGTGTTTTAAAACTTGTAAGCTATCCCCTACTTATGGTATTAAGTGAAAAAAAAAATATAAAATTGCATTAGAATTTTTATTTTATTTTATTTTTTTTGGGCGTTCAGATTAGCGAAAGTTCGGATTAGTAAATTTCGGATTATCGAGGTTCTACTGTATTCAAAAACTACAGTACCAAAAAAGTTAAAACCACTTCGACGAGCAAATCGCCTAAATTTCCGACAACCAGTAAGGCTGCAACAAAAGAAGTTTGGATGTGCTCGGTTTGTGATAAGAATTATGTAGCTGATATGCGATCTTGTACATTATGGAAAACATGGGCGCATGAGGAATGCCCTTACTGAAAACGACAGAGAAGAATTTATTTGTTCGCAATGCCAGCTATAGCTTTTTCTATCTTCTTTGTTTTCGTTTGACCTTATAACCTGCCTAGGTTTGTAATAAAACCAAAACGCTATTTTTTGTTCTGAGTGTTTATATAATGTTTTTGAATATCTCTTTTTTAGCATTTTTTAAGAAAAACCACTTTACTTATTTTTTTATACACCAAATTTTCAAGTATTTTGGCCTTATAACCCGGCTACGTTGGTAATAATATGCGCATATTTTTTTAATTCTATTTCTAGGCATTATCATATTTTTTGTGTTTGTATTTCAACAAATTAATGTTCATTATCAATGAACATTAATGTTCATAATTATCTATTTATAAGGAACTCCTAACCGTTAAGCTTAAATTTTTTTCTAACAATAAGATTACTTTTCTTTTTGTACTCATACTTAGAACGTCTAAATAAAGAACTTACTAGAAAAACAAGCCAAAATAACAATGAAAAACATTAAATTACTTCTTTAGACATTTCAAATGGAAAATTTATTGTGCTCAGATGTCATATCCACAATGTCTGGATATAGGACCCGGCAAAACACAATATAATGGCTATAATGTCTAGGCAAAGAACTTTTGAGGGTAAAAGAGGAAAATTTTTACATTACATTTTTCTTTAAATAATGATGTTAATGTTGCAACAGTTAAATCATCTCTCAAAATTTTAACATCAGTGTCTAACTGTCTAATATCGTATTGATTTTTGAATCTAAATAGTCAATCTTGTGAATCAGTAAACATTTCGTTAAGTTTAAGATTTTCAGGAAGTCGTATTTCCCTTTCAAACAGCATTGACCCAGAAATCGAAAATTCTTCACCTCGTTTCTATTTAAACCATTTAAACAGAGTAAATTCCATGTCTGCCAGAGTTGATATGTGATGAAATTGAAATAGTTAGGTTTAGGAGATTCAACCCAAGTTTATTTTTTGAACATCCATGAAAATTTTAGTACCTACCTGTACCATGTATTTAAAAGTGGGAAACCAGTTAAAATCAAGTCGATAAGCGAACCGGCTAACGCATCCGGAATCTACTTCCGTTTTCTGAAATTAATACGCGCAATATGACTCCTAGTTCGTGAATTTTTAACCAGCGGTTCACTCCGCGTGCAATAAATATTAATTCGGGGAAATGTAGCCCGGGTGGCGATGCCGGTCGATTTCAGAGAGGGAAATTTGGATACCTGCAAACTCAATCTCTCTGTTATTCAACCCACGCGGTCTTTTAAAGTTTATTGTAAGACGCGAGGGTTTATTGTGGTAATAGGATTAAAACGGGGCGGAATAAGAGGCCTCAGGCGGAAGATTTAAGAGGACAGGTGGTCGCGCATTGCTCGCAAAGTACCAACTTGTTGAACGAATAAATCAGCCGGGGAGGCGGACCAAGCCCCATCAATCTAAGAACGTAAGTTCGTGACTTAGATTCAAACTCTCAAGACGGTTATTTTCAAGAAGACTTTAAGAAAAATGCTTAAAAGGGAGGCTGCTTTTTAGTAAGGTTGCTTTTTAGTAAGGCTGCTTTTTAGTAAGACTGCTTTTTAGTAAGGCTGCTTTTTAGTGAGGCTGCAGTTTAGTGAGTCAAGATCCATCCGGTAAAATCTTTAGGGAGACCGAATCGGGATTAGTTCTTAGAACTGTCGAAGTGGAAAGTCCATACGGGAGGTCTCTTCTCGTTTCTGTGTTTTGCGGTTGCAGTTTGCCGCATTCAGGGAGAAACAATGCCCCATTGAGAGGCAGCAATCGGTCGTTTGCTTTGTCTGTAGCCGAATGAATACCGGGACGGAATTTGTGCCCTCTTTTCCAGCGCTTTGTGCGTTCGATTCGAAAACGGGAGAAAAAAGCCGCCCGTTTTCCCGAAAGGACGAAATTTAATTAGACGGCTTTAATTAATTCCGCAGCTTGTCCGACGAATTAATAACAATGGGATTTAATCATTGGCAAAGAAGTCGGGAGGGAAGAACTTGGCACTCCAAGGGACGAATTTAAGTTTTGCGAGTTTTGAAAGCCGTTTGTTTTCCCCGGGACGGGAGGGATTAAGAAGTTTCGAGTTTATCTACGAGTGCAGAACAAAAATGGTACTTCTTAGTCGTTTTTCTTTTTTGCGAAATGGAAAATCCATTGAGCCACTTGAATTAGAAAGCATTCCGTCATTCTGATGTAATGCTCCACTCGTTGTAACGGTCCAGAGACGTTCAATTATGTCTAAAATTAGAAGCCCTCGATTTATTCCCATATTAACGAGTAAAATATCGGAGACGATTTATTATATTTTGAAGGGACCGTCGTATTTCATTCTGAAAATCTTGGCAACCATCGACCAGCTTTCATAAATCAAGTTTTAATCATTTTTTATTGCTGAATTACATCCTCATCACTTTCCTTTTGACTTATATTCTTGTTATCTTCAAATCTCTTTTTTTATCAAAATAACTGTTATAAATCGTGATTAGAAAAAGTCTTTTCTATGATCATCTACCATAATATTTCATCGAAAACACATTATACTGTCGTTCCTATAGTTTTCTCGACACAATAAACAATAGTTGAAATATCTACACGCTTCCGCCCAACACGCGATTCCAGCACCCTTTAAAACAAAGCTAAACAACACAAAAGACCAACGATATAGCACCTAAAGGGGAATACGAGGCGAGATACGATTTCGAAAACGCGCTTATCCTGGATTATAGTTATTTGTGACAAAATACGAAAAGGGCGACGTTTTCAAAATTGATTCTATGGGATTTGAGGGTTATAAATCGATAATAGCGGGATGTGAAATTTCATAAATATTAATGTGAAGCACGCGTTAATTACCGAGCGGTTTAAACTGGGTCGATCCTACGTTGGTATTTATCGCCCCGGCGTTTTAATTTGGAGTTATTGGCGGTTTAAAGCACGTTAGTTTTAACCTGTTGAGTTGTGGGTTAAACACATCAGTTTACATTTTGAAATTTTCCTTAATTTAAATATCACATGGTTCGAAAGGATATCAATGATGGTGATCCTCCTCAATTGCGTCACCTTGGGGATGTATCAACCTTGTACAGATGACGATTGCGAAACTAATCGATGTAAAATTCTACAGGTGGGTAATAATTATAACTAAATTATAATTGGTTTATTACGTTTTTAAATTTTTAGTTATTCGACGATTTCATCTTCGCATTTTTCGCCCTGGAGATGACCATTAAAATGGTAGCTATGGGCGTTTGGGGTCGAGGGTCGTATTTAGCTGATTCCTGGAATCGTCTCGACCTTTTCATCGTTTTAGCGGGTGCAGTTGAGTACTGTGTTAAGGAGAATATGAACCTTTCAGCAATCAGAACTATAAGAGTGCTGAGACCTCTTCGTGCGATAAATAGGATACCAAGTAAGTACACACCGTATTAAGATAACAAAGTGCTTTAAATTAGCGTTGGAAAGATTGTAAGTTTTTTTTTCTTGAGACGTGCTGAAGGTGACGTATGTAAGAAAAGGTGGTGTGCGACTGTGGCATTCGTTACACCAAGCCGAAGAGTGTCGGGAGCAATTTTGCGGGACTCGGTAAGCCCTCTCGTGAACGGGAAAATCCCTAGAAGAGATGGGCGCCTCATCAACTCGGCGCCGCGACGCCGAGGGCGAAATATTGCCTTCTCTCTTTGCACCGCGACGTCGTATTTTTGTTCATGGGGTCTTCTCTTGTCGCTATCTGGTCGATTTTTGCCTGTCGCAGACCGGAGAGTTAATGTCTCCAGGAGAAATTCTTATAAAAACACCACCTCTTATTTCTTTGTTGAGAAGTTTTAAAAAATTCTTTTGTGGTGAAAAGGATATGGCTTATTTTAGTTAAAGGAGGTAAAGTAATGGAAATTTTTTAAAAGCTTATAGTTTTACATGAAATAATTTTAATTTTGGTTGTAAAATTATTAATTTTTCCACCCGACGCGACCTGAAATTTAATTACCGGATACTTGAAAACTGGCGAACAAAAAACGAGAGCTTTGCAAAGCCACGCCAGGCATCGAAAAAAAATAAAATAACAGAGTCTTTTTCAAAGGGGAAACTCTCCCTACGTGAAGGGGACGGAAATTTAGTTTACAAACTCCACGCGAAATGTAAATGCGAGGTCATCTCGTGATGGCAAAACTGGGATCTTGGTCATACCACCGAATGATGGAAAAAAGTTACCATACATCACGAAAATCGAGGACAGTCACGCACAGCTCGATGACCGAATTTGCATCAATCGCAAATTACGGCTTCACAAAGTCGCAAATCCGTTTTCCGAGCGAACGGGAAACATTTCGAAATCGATTTGTGCGATATTGATACGTTGGTATCGGTCTGTGTTTGTTCAACAGATCGTTCATATTTCGTTCCTCCATCCAAAACGTTTCATTTTTGTCTACCGTTTAACCTTTTAAATGGGTTTCTTTTTCAAATGCTACATTTTTCTTAAAAATAGTTATTCAAAATTTTGAAGTCATAAATTATAAAACTTTAAAACTGATTTTATTTTAAAACTAGCAAAAGAATAGAAAAACTTTCCCAAAATTTGTCTAAAATCTCAAAAACTTTTCAGCTAAGTTGAGTAATCTAAATTATGTCAAATGTATAGCCAATTTCGATTGAGGTTTATAATGTCTGTATTTAGACTATATAGTTACTCTCATTCAACAAATCACATCACTTGAACTGGGCGTAACTGTGGCGAGTGAATTTAGGATTAATAATAATGGTTTCAATTTTGCATATGGACGGTAATCTGATATGTAACTCCTGACATTTTGCTCGAAAATGAGATTATCATACAGACAGCATTTATTATTTAAATGGAATTTCAATAATTTTATTAGTCGTAACTTTTCTTTAGATCCAGCTCTATAACGAATTAAAAAAACATTACAGAATAGCTTTAAATAAAGTCAAATTTAATGCGAATGAGAGATACGTGAACTGTCATCAAAATTGTCTACGTGCAATTTGGTCAATTATAAATAATAATCGTCAAGCTACTACCACACAAAATCACTCTGCGAGTATCACTCCTTCACAGTTCAACGATTTTTTTCTTAATATTCCTGGTGAGCTATTCAGTCAAATTAAAATATCTGACGACCCCTTGGCATACGCGAAGCGAATTCCAGTTGTTGAATGAATGACAACAATGGTAAATGGTGAACAACCTTTCAGGTTTCGACAGGTCTCTCAAGTTCAGGTTCGGGATGTAATAGTTTAAAAACTAGTAGAAGTAATGACTACTACGGTATGAATATTTTAATGATTAAAAAAATTGAGACAAATAAGTTTCAAGACTAGTCGTGGGAAAAATGATATAAACAAAAAGTTTAGATATTTGTACATTTTTTATTCAAAGTATACTCCTCCAGTTTCAATACATTTTTTACATCGATTTAACAGTGATTCAAATACATGTTCTAGCTCACTTTGTGGAATCGCCTCCAGTTCACATGTTGTAGCTGTGGTGATGGTCGAAATGTCATTAAAAAAACGCGCCTTCAGCTTCAGTTTCAATTTGGGAAATAGAGAGAAGTCGCATGAGGCCAAGTCTGGCGAATACGGTGGATGATTTCACGTACAGACTTGATTTCGAGCCAAAAATTTACGAACAATTAGCGAGGTGTGACTCGGCGTATTGTCATGCAACAGACTCCGTGCCCCTGGATCGCGATATTCGGGTCGAATACGACGGATTCTGGCCATTAGACGCTTCAAAACTTGAAGATAATATGCGCCAGTAATCGTTTGTCCAGGTGGAATGAATTTTTGATGGATAATTCCTTTGCTATCGAAAAACGCAATGAGCATTGTTTTGATTTTTGATGGAACTTTCCGTGTTTTTTGGCTAGTCGTGAATTAGACGACTTCCATTCTGCACTTTGACGTTTCGTTTTTGGATCGCACTGAAAGCACCATGTTTCGTCACCGGTTACAATTGATTTCAGGAAGTTGGGATTATTTCTGGCGGCTGCAACGACTTCTTCTGGATGAATAACGTGCGCTGCTTTTTGGGCATCCGTCAAAGTGTGTGGAACAAATTTGGCACAAACCTTTGTTCTACCCAAGTCTTCACGAAGAATGGTTCGAATTGTTTCTCTGCTGTTGTTTAAAGCCTCTTCCATAATTTTCAGTGAAGCACTGCGATCATTTTCAACAAATTCCCGTACTTTTTCGATCATTTCTGGTGTCCTCGCTGAAATTGGTCTTCCTTCGCGACTATCGTCCTCTAATGTCTCCCTGCCTTCCGAAAAACGTTTATTCCACTGAAAAACATTAGCTCTGAGCGGAATGTTTCTGACGCACTTTTACCAAGTTTAACATGAAAGTTAATAACTGCTCTTTGTTCCATGTTTGAATTTCAACATCGACAAAAGACTTGTTTTGCTAAAACTGTCATAACTTCTATATTTATCAATCGAATGAAGCGAAAATAACATTACCGGCAAAAGCAACGTCACAAATATTAAACGCCGATGTATATTCATAAATGGCGCTGCTAATTATTGAAATACGGCTTGTGTCTTGAAATTTATTTGTCGCACTGTGTATTATCACTGAACCGCTCACGAGATTGATTAACCAATGCGTACGTGACAGTGTTTTTCCTGATGTTCTTAAGACTGCTGTTGTACTGCCTATTCATAAAAAGGGCCCCACTGGTAACCCTGGCAATTATCGTCCTATCAGCATCCTACCGGTGTTCTTTAAAATTTTCGAAAAGCTTCTATACCTGAAATTGATTCTTTGAAATACATAACTTGCTTAGCAATTGCCAATTTGGCTTTAGGGCTGAGAGATCTACCACTTCTGCCATAATGTGTCTCACTGATCAGATAGGCGACTTGTTTGTGGATTCATACT
The DNA here is from genome assembly GCA_036711955.1 of Digitonthophagus gazella. Lineage (NCBI taxonomy): Eukaryota > Metazoa > Arthropoda > Insecta > Coleoptera > Scarabaeidae > Digitonthophagus > Digitonthophagus gazella. The sequence continues at coordinate 18,783,841 of JASCIT010000012.1, forward strand.
TTTGTACAACTGCTTTTTTGGGTCTCTCTAAGGCTTTTGACTGAATCTCACATGACTTGCTTGTGGCGAAATTACCATTATATAACTTCAGTACGTCTGCTTGCAATTTATTGCAGTCTTATTTGTCCAATCGTATGCAATTTGTTTGTAAAATTCTATGACATCAGAGTTTGGACATATTTCTCGCTGCTGGAAATATGCTTCAGGGTTCAATTCTTGGCCACTCGTTGTTTTTGATTTTTATTAACGACTGCCCTGATTTATTGAAGCCGAGCACGTTTATTCTTTATACCGATGATACCACCATACTTACAAAGGGCAACTCCCTCACAAACAATGAAAGGGTCTTCAACCAAACTCAGCTGCTGAGATGTGCACAGAGGTGGTTCAGGGCTAATTTGCTGACCCTGAATGAGGAGAAAACGGTTAATCTAACCTTCACTCTTAAGCGGGGGAATTATAATAAACGACAGTATGTTATATTTTTGGGTGTTTTCATTGATTCTGAGCTCGGTCCGGAAGACGGACAGCGAGTTGGTCCCCGTGATGGTACTACGTTAGCTCAGAATCAATGATATGTCGACCTATGCAACGAAGACTATTGTAAGTCATTTTTGATAGAACTGAGTGAGATATAAGCGTTTAAAGGTTTTGAACAGATTGCATTTTAAGAAATAAAATTTTCTATGCAAAAATTACCTACTTGGTTGCTATAGATTCTTATATAGAGGCTTCCGAAAGGATTCACGATAGAAGAATAGCAATTAATTCTGTTTTCTTTTCAAATTTTTCAAAATCACCATTTTTGACTTACGACAGTTTTCGTTGGATAGGTCGATATGTTCTTGCGTATTTCTCCTACGTCCGTTGTCTGAAATTGTCTCTCAGAAAGTGCTCCTGACAACTTATTTCTCATTGTTTCAAAGTCACCTGTTTTACGGCCTCTTGGCTTGGGGTCACGCATCGATCCTTTATCGTGTTTTTGCTATCCAACGAAGAGCAGTTAAAGTTCTTGCGGGTCTAAACTATAGCCACGAATGCCGAAATAGCTTCCAAAATCTAAAGATTTGAACTCTCCTTAGCCTTTACATATTTGAATGTATCAAGGCGGTTACATTGCTTGTGAATGGTTCCCCTAAACATGAACATTTGCATGATTATGCCCCTCGTCAACGAAGCAATCTCCTCCTGGAGGAGAAAAGAAGCAATCTCCTACGCTTGAACAGGTCAAGGAATGCACTGAATTTTTATGGAATTAATTTTTATAATGCTTTGGATATAAGCTTTAGAGAGCTGCCGCGTTGGGCATTGTTAGGACACTTGAGGAAATCTTATTGATGCTGCTGTTTACAATTTTAAGGAGTTTTTTCACAGACTTCCAATGCTTCAATTCAGTACTTGATTTGGGGATTTATTTCAATTTGATTTGAGATAGAAGTGGATTTTTATTAACTTTCATTGTCAAATCACCGTTCGATACATCAGGACTAAAAATAATACAGAGTGCAAAATTTTTACAATATGCTTTTTTGGTTGTATTTTTCTTTATGACACTCCATTAAGGAACAGAACATCGCAATCATGTAGAGTTCATAATGTGTCAAAAACGGCTTAGCATTTCATGAACCGTCTACCAAGTTTAAACGGTTGGTGTAATTGAAAAGAATTGCATCATCTATCAGCGTTTCATGAAATGATCGGACTTTTCATGAAATGTTTATTCTAAGTGTCTGCGATATATACAGAATGTCATGAAATTAGAATAAAAGATCAAATAAACCTTTGTCGAAAAATGCTTTTTCAGAGAGTTACAGACCCTTGAAGGAGGTAGCTGAAAAATAGTTTGTAAAGAATATCCTCGGAATGGCTTGGGTTAAGTGAATAAAAATTGGTATACTCGCCTAAAATTTTAAGGGAAATTAGATGGTGGTATCGATTTTGCATGAAACTCATCAGTGGCGTGGGATGACCTGGTTAATTGTTTACTTAACTTTTTTGCATGTCAACTTTTTACTACACTGTTGTAATAGCGTAACTGCAAACGTTTTCGAGTAAAGCGTCTTTGAAGACCGATTAATCTAATTTTTGAATTAAGTAGGATTTCTTGCTAAAATTGTGCTAATCACTTTAATAGGAACTGTTCAAGGAACTATAGCTCCTTTAAGAAGCATTTTTCGAACAATATTTATTTGCTTTTTTATTCTTATTTTTGAGCGTAGAATGCACTGACCGTGTCTAATTTTGAAACACCTGTATACTTACTAGTATTATGGGTTATAATAGCTTTTTAGGATCGTATTAATGGAAAAATACTTTTATATTTTTTTTTTTAACAAAGATAATAAACTAACTTATGTTCGAGAGGTTATCTAGAAAAATCTCGGACTTGAGACGCTGTTTTCATTACCGTAACAGGGTTGTTTTCGGAGCGTCCCCTGAATAATTCACTATTTACCGGAGGACTTTGGCCAACTTTTAATGAACCCAAATGGAGAGAAGAAAGTTCAGTAAACGGACCCGAAAGTTCGTCCTCGTAATTGAATGTAGAGACGTCAATCGACCGACTATTTCAATCTTTCCTAGCTGAAAAACAATCGGCCCTCGCAATTTCCGGTATTTGCTCTAGAGTTTGCAGCTTAAAGTAAGCGACGTCTTGCCTTTCAATCCGCTTCTAGATTTGATTTGATTGGGTAGGAAAAGTAAACGAATCCTTATTTATTCATTTACTGTTATGTGGAGAAATTTTTGGAGAAACCACAAATACACATTTTGATTGTTTTAAATTTAAATTAAATTTTTTTTATAGGTATGAGGATATTAGTAATGTTACTTCTGGACACCTTGCCAATGTTGGGCAATGTCCTACTGCTATGCTTCTTCGTTTTTTTCATTTTCGGCATAGTGGGCGTACAGCTTTGGCAGGGCATGTTGCGACAAAGATGCTTCATACCCAAAGGAGAATATCCAAACGTTACATTCCCAACGTAAGTATATCAAATATTTTTTTATTAACTTTTCGTTCGTTTACCCACAATTTTTTTTATATATATACTACTTTTTTGAGTTAGTGCTTCCAGCTTCTTATCTAATCGAATATTTTTATGCACAAACCCAAAAAATATGAGATTTGTTTTGTGCTAAACGATTTTCGAGTTTTTTGATTGCGAGATTTGAGAAAGTTATTGCATTTTGTTCCCCTATTTAAACAATAACTGATTAACTAGTATTTTACCACCAGTACCTATTTAGCATGTAGTTTTCTAGCCTTGTAGATGGATATTTCCTTACCTATGATCATGGTTTCCAAGAAAAAAAAAACATTAAAAAGGGAATTTAAACAAATCAAATCTTTTAGTTTAGTGCACATGTTTAAAACCATTTTTGGCTTTTTTCTTTTACAGGGATTTGAAGGAAGAGTACATAGTTCGTTTGCCTATCGCGTAAGAATCTGTGCTAAGTCGAGAGGCGAATAATGCGAATAAAGCATTTTGATCTTTCCTTCTATATCTCTATCTTTTTACATCACGCTGTAGATATTTCATCGTATTTTATGTACATATTCAAAATTTTCAAAGTACACGGTGTTAAAAAAGAAACACATTTATTTTTTCCATTTATGTAACATGCTATAACTCTTACATAGTAAATTTGCATGAGTTGGTGTTTTTAAAATAAATCGTAATTGGCTCGCTCCCTGTTTTTAACGTCATTGTTTCTCTAATAATGAGAACGATGTCATAATGAGAGCAAAACGTCTTAATATGGCATTGAGCCAATGGCGATGTTTCTAACTTGAATTTGTAAATGATGACTTGTTGCTGAAATTTTCCTTTTAATTCCGGAATGAAAGGGGGCGAATGAAGAGGTAAAAAACCTACCTCGGAGGCAATTTTTCTCATTCAATTCAATTTGAATTTACAATGTAGACATTCTTGAAGAGAAAATTTAATTTCTATAAATAGAATTCCCCTTAATTTAGGTTCTTATTTTTAGTTTGCTTGTTTTTAATCGATTTTTTGATCGAATTTTAGATCGAATTTTACTCTGAACGGCTTGTGTTGTCTTAACACAATCTGGTTGTTGAATATTTCATCGTGTAAATCCGTGCGCCGACTGCAGATGCCACATTTCGTTTAATATTCGAAAGCAGAGTCTGGTGCATGTATTCGCCTGACCATATTACAAAACGAATATATTTGCCCACCTCGATCACGTGAAATATGCATGAATACCCCCCCGTTTGAACGACAAATCAGTTCCATCCGTGCGAAATCGGATTTCAAAATCAACCCACTTGGAAATTTATTCAGCAACAAGTTTTCAACCTTAACAATCAATTTTTATCACTTTTCTTTTCAGTAACTGCAGCACATCTTGTACTATTATTATTTTAGTTGTATTGGTGTTGGTTGTTTGATGTTAAACCTTGCCGTTGTGTTGTTAAAAATAAAAACTTAAATCGTAAATTTAAGATTTTTAAAATTGGAACCATTTTTCTTTACCCCTTTTTACAAATTTCTTTGTGTAATTTGATTTAATGTCGTCGTAATTAGTTCTTTAGCGGATGGAACTTAACGGCTTTAAGGCGGAGGGTCGCCGGGATCAACGTAAATCACGAATTCACTAACCAGACGTCATCAGCACGGCGCTTAGGCCCTCTGCACCAAAATAGGCTCCATTTGTCACGCCGGAGAACTCAGAATGGTTGCTGAGGCATCCGGCTGCAAATTTACGCGTATATCATCATTAGGGAGTCGAGATTCGTGTCGTATATATTGCACACCAAGACTTCTTCAAGAACTGTGTGTGCTTGTAGAATGGAAAGATAATTTTTCTAAATGGGGTTGTTCAAGATAACTTTTCAAGATAAAAAGAGCAAATTTTATACTTAAAAAAAGATTTTTTATTCCAAGAAACGACCACTCTTAAGAATTAAATGAAATATTCAATTAGCAAGTAATTTTCTGGCATTTTAAGTAGGCAATTAGAAAAGGAAATGTCTCTCCCAAACTGGATAACAAAGTTTAAAGGATAATTGCCAAAACGTACCCGATAATCACGTTAAAATTAGCTTAGGTCGACGAGCAAAGGGTTCTCTGTGCATACTTGATGAGGGTCGACACAGATCCTGCAAAATGCTTTTTGAAGCGGTTTCCGTGCATTTCAGGGAAAAATGGTTCCATTCCAAATCGGTCGGTTTTTTAATACCTTTTCAATGAGTTAAGCGTGTGTACATATTTACAATACTCTTCCATCCGTATTGACGATTCACTGCAAACTGTGGATTTCAAAATTTTTTCAAAAATGTTTAAAAAATTTTTCAAAAATGTTTAAAAAATTTTTCAAAAAGTTGTCCCTCAAAATTGACATTGGAATTTATAGCTTTTAATAAATGTGCCATACCCAGAAATTCCTCATAGGTACAAACCCAAAAATTCACATGAAATACGACCGGTGAATCAATCGTTGTTTAATTACGCCGCTGGATTGGAAATCGGGCGTTTTTTCTCGATTGGAAATTTATTATTTCGATGCTGTTTTCCCCGCGGGAATCCACAGTTGGCGGTCATAAATTGTTTTTAAACGTAACGCAGTGACTATTGTGTTCCTTTTCCAGCGAATTTTCCGCTTATTACCAGACGATGCAGGAAACGGAGTACATATGCAGTAAAAAGGACAATTCGGGCATGCACTATTGTTCCAAACTTCCTGAATACAAAGACGGCAACAAGACTTGCAACTTAACTTTCGAGGAAAAGTCCGCGAATTCCGAAGGCTGCGTCAACTGGCATTTATACTACACCCTTTGTAAAGAGGGAGGAGAAAATCCCTTTCAAGGAACAATATCTTTTGACAACATTGGACTCGCTTGGGTCGCAATTTTCTTGGTCATATCTTTAGAAGGATGGACCGATATTATGTATTACGTCCAAGATGCTCACAGTTTTTGGGATTGGATTTATTTTGTACTTTTAATTGTCGTAAGTAAAGATTTTATTTGCAAAAAGCTAAAAAGCAAAAAATCAAATTTTTTTCCATAGATCGGCTCATTTTTTATGATCAATCTTTGCTTGGTCGTAATAGCAACTCAATTTTCGGAAACTAAAAAAAGAGAAATGGAAAGGATGCGATTAGAAAGAGCCAGATTCCAAAGTAGTTCCACTTTGGCTTCCTCTACTAATAATAGCGAACCGACAAGTTGTTACGCGGAAATAGTAAAGTATATAGCACATTTATGGAGAAGGAGTAAACGGAGATTAATTAAAAAAGTAAGATTATTAAAATATAGAAGGGATCAAAGAAGAGAGAAAAAGATTTTGGCCGGAGAGACTATTAGATTAAATTATTCGAAGAGACATCATGCTTGTTGTCCAAAAATGAAACAAACCGTAAGTTTTTAATCATTTATTGGGTTGTTCGAAAAGTAATTTCGTTTTATTTTTGTGGAAATGAAAGAGTTTTCGTATAATAAACAAATACTTTATTAAATTATTGGTCGTTCTGGTTCAACACATTTTGTGATCTTTCTGGTAGTTGCATAATTTTACACACATAAAATTTTTGATCTTTGCTGACAAAAAAACTAATCGAGGTTTTTGACTTTCTCATTTGATGTGAAAGTTTTACCGTCTAAAAAATTTTGGAGTGAGCGGAACAAATAATAATCAGAGAATATGGTGGATGTATTGTATCCCATTCAAGCTGTAAAAGCTTTTGGCGAGTAACCAAAACTTGGGATTTTGGGATGTTTGAGAACTTACTAAACGTGATAATTTTTTTATCCAACAGTAATGACTATCACTCGCATTATCAGTTATTAATAATATATTTATGTGACGATCTTTTTTTTTTTGAACTCATACTTAATGTTATAATATCGTTAATTGTTCTTTTCCCATCAAACCATGTCTTTACATCGTACACATTAATCGATATATTTTCTCTTAAAAATTTTTAAGATCCTTAATTCTCGGAACTCTAATCTACTATAATCTATGTTAGTTTCCAAAAAATGTAGGTACGAACTTGTTCGTTGTAAACCGGTGGGTTAATGCAGGGCAGCCGTAATTGTCCACGCAAAGCAGTAATTATCAGTGTTTTGAATGTTAATAACGGCTTTCTTCAATTTTTTTGATATTGGCAGGTCAATATAACTGGAAACTCTGGTTGGATTAAGTTTGTTTAAATTTATTTCCAAATACAAAATTTCCACTAAGCTCCAGACAGAATCCCTTTCTTGGAAATCTGACATTTTAGTTTTCATTTCATCCAAAAAGTCTTGGTATGTTTCGATTAAAGTTTACTACTTTATTTTTGGTATTAAAGGATTTTATTTCCGCATCATCCTTTGATTCCATGACAATATAGTATATTTTCTATTAAATGTATACTTTTCTGTTTCACATTGTACATAAATTTTTTTGTATCAATAAAATATCCTGGGGCAGTAATGCGGTAACTTATGATTTTGTCACCGAAAGCACCAGCAATGCGTTCAACACCATTCGCATCATTCATTATCACAAAGGTATTCTTCTTATGATTACTACCTCGCATATGAGACAAATAGTACTGTCTGTTGACGTATTCGTTACATACGCACTTTACAGTATTTGGCGAATGTCCTTCATCTAATTTTAATCTTTTACCAATACATGATGATTGTATGTGTCGCTGGAGGTTATCACGACGAGTAAATTCTTTCCCACAATTTTCACAATCAAACATTTTTACTATTCACAGTGATGTACACTTTTATTAATTTACTGTTTGTAATGTTCTCGACTTATTTCGAGTTAAATTGAGAACTGAGTGATTCCTTTCGATTTTCAGTTCCTTTTTATACAGTTCTCCTCTAACCTCATAACCCCATTACATCTTTAAAGGGAAGGAGAAACCTTCGCAAGTTAAGGTGAAGGTGAAGCGTTACCGGTCATCTTTACTGAACGTATATCGCCAAAACATACGAAAGTTAAGGTTATGCGCTGTCCACTTCGAACCAACCTCGCAGTATACTCCTTTAACATCGAGGAGTGCTCACCTTGAGATAAACTTGGCATTCGTCATTAACCCACCTTGAGGTTCGGTGTTGGCTACTCCGAGAATGACTTCGTAATACTATCCTTGAGATATGCTCACAAACATATGAGCGTTACCCACATTGAGATTGTATTTGTCCTCTAATGCTTCGTTGTGAACTGATTGTGAGAAGATAAACCGTGAATATACCGAGTGTGTAAGACCACTTTTCCACCTCTATCAATATCAAGAGAAATGGTTTCTTTGAAAAATCCAAAAAAAATTGATTACCAAATGGGGTATGCTCTATCCGTCGATGATATTTTCAACTTCCGGTTCTGAACGGAAATAGGTTATTCAGACCGGAAGTTAATTTTTTTTAAATGGAACGTGGTACTTTTTATTACATATTTTAATTCTACGTAAGAAAAATGACAACAATTTGAGTGTCATCAAAATTATTCGGCTGCTGAGCGTCTTTATGCCGAGCGATATCCAAATCGAGAACATCGTCCTCGTAAAGTTTTTCAACGATTAGCATTACGAATTCGCACTACGAATGAAGTACAGCCTCATCATAATCGTAACAGAAAAATCAAACGTCAAGTAAGAGATGAAAGAGCAGCGGATGTTATCGCAGCAGTTACTATGAATCTCCATTACTCGACGAGAGGAATATCCAGAGACTCCGGTATTAGTAATAGGACGGTTGCTCAAATTTTAAAGGAAAATAAGTTTTATCCATATCGCATTCAGCTTCATCAAGAATTAAGTGAAGGTGACTTCCAGAAACGCCTGAAATCCAAAAATATGTAATAAAAAGTACCACGTTCCATTTGAGAATATCATCAACGGATAGAGCATACCCCATTTGTTAATCAAAATTTTTTGGATTAAAAAAAACCATTTCTCTTGATTTTTAAAGGGGTGGACGGGTGGTCTTACACACCCGGTGTAATGATTTCACAACTAAAAAAAGTTACAGTAAGGTATAACACTTTCAGGTGATAAGACGTACGTTCGTTTTTAACTGTCTAAGGTTACTCGTTGCCCACATAAGATTAAACTTGTATTTCAACATTTACTAACGATTCTAGAACCTCCTCGCATAATTAATATCGAATTTAAGCATCTCTTTTCTTGACCTTGATTGTTCCAGGAGGAGGTTGGAAAATCGGCAATACCCTACTACTTGGGAGGTCTCACGTTGTCTTTGTGAAACATTACCCCTTTCCTGTTGATTAGTTCTGGCCTTTTCTATTGAACTGCATTCAGTTTGTCCAACTGATGACATGGGGAACCCACACATCGAGCTTTGAGGATAATCTCAGGCCTTTCAAATGGTTATAAACTATAGAATTTGATAAATTTAACCTCAATCCGATCTTACGTGTTGTTATTCGCCGGTTCGCATCAACTAATGACTTTATCGCGTCTTTATCACCTTCAACCGGCCTTCCCGAACGTTGCGCATCTTCGACATCAAAATTGCCGAATCGAAATTTAGCTAACCAGTTCTGGCACTGGCGTACTACCGACACACCTTCTCCATACACATCGGCCAATTTATTTCTGGCTTGAACAGCATTTTTACCCTTTCTATAGTAAAACAGTAAGATATGTCAAAAATTCTGCGTATCGCTTAGCCCCATTTTTTTTTTTAATTTATTAACAAAACTAGCTCAACAGCAGTATATTTTTCTTGGTTATTTTTATTCAGAAAAAAACATCATTTAAAGATTACTTAGTAAAGTTGCGGAAATCCGCACTGGTTTCGGTGTGGATAGCTGTTACTCTGTATCAGATGAAATCAGATCTTGAGAAAACTTCCTCTTTAAGCGCGTATGGATTTGGCAGAGGCCCACTTTATGCTGAAGCGCACTAGAGCACATGTCGATGTTGTTGTAGAACTTTTTGGTTACGTTCTTAATAAACTCACTAATAGTTGGCACTTTTAGGTCTTTATGTAAATCACTTTTCCTTATAAACCATGGGGCGTCCACTGAGATCCTAAGGATTTTGCTCTGTAAGATTTGAATCTTTTTCATATTTGAGGCTGCTGAGTTACTCTAAACCGGGCAAGCGTAGGTGACCAGTGGTCTAATAAAAGCTTTGTAGAGGAGGAGAGTGCACTTTATTCTCATAGGAGATGTTCTGTTAACTAGGGAATAAAGTCTAAGCCTGGCAAAACTTGGTTGAGTTTTAATGTGGTATTTCCAAGTTAGACGTTGGTCAAGGAATACTCCAAGGTATTTGATAGTCTCGTTTTTTGCACTCCACTGGATTACTTGGTTGTTGATAACAACGCAAGGGGCATTACGTTGCATGCAGGTGTCTAATCGTAAAGATCTTGGATTGACATTGCCATTGAGCATAATGCCCCACTTTGTTAACCTATGCTGGATTTTATCAATTGATCTTTGCAGTATTTGTGTGACACCTAGCCAAATTTGGGTAGCGTGGTTTGACTAGATGTTAATGTTTAAAAGGAGGGTTTGTAAAATAAAACGAAACTGAAATCCTTTGAAACTAATCTAATGAAAACAATCTACAATAAATCAAATTTCCAAGACTTCTTACAATTGACTTAATGATTCTTTAAAAAGGGGAGCTGACAGTTTTAGGCCGAAATGATGAAAAATACTAAATCCCTAACTTGACATCTACTCACAATCTTAATCACGATAAACCGCGGAAATGAAATGAAGGTATAAGGAAACAGACTTACCCAGAATTAATCTTTCAAGGGATGTGTAACCAAAAGACCCGTGATATTTCTAACAAGTTTTTTCCTTGTTCGCGCGCGGTCGCTGTTCGAAACTGACTGCCTTCACCCTCTCGGGCCAGTCAGCTTCGGTGGCTAAAACTTACCAAATCGCCAATATCGCATTTTTTTACTATCTTTCTTTTCCTTTACCAAAAAGAATAACTCTGTTCCCTCTATTACCTTTTGCCCAAATTGGCGTTAACGTACTTTGAACCGATGAATAGACAAAAAGGTGTCCTAGTTCTGCAAGCGTTCACCTGTTACATAAGTGACATTACACTTGCTTAATTGTCTACTCATCAGTCTGGTGATTAAGTTGCAGTTTTGCAATGATCTAATTATTTGTTAAATTTTTATTTTATTTAATTTAATTTTAATTTGCATCGTTACATTTGCGTCGTTAAGGATGTCAGTTTGCGCCATTATTATATCATCAGCAAACATTGCCATTTCGAAATTTGAGTCAGAAGGGATATCAAAAAATATTAAATAGATCTAGGGATAAGTAGCTTTTTTGGGGGACTCCAGAATTTTCCGGGTGCTAGAGGAGAATCCATTGATGACAATTTAAAAGATCTTTCCTTCAAGAAGGATAGCAGGATAGTAAGTAGTTGCAGATTCCAATTTTATTAAGTTTAAATTTAAGTCCTTCAATATAGACTGTATCAAACGCCCTTGCTACATCCAGAGAAGCAGCAGCTGTAAATTTTTTGGCTTCGAAGCTTTTCTCTACGAATTCCGTCACTCTGGCTAGCTGATGAATTGTAGAATGCCCCTCTCTGAAACCGTACTGGATGTTTGGTATGGTTTTGAGGAGACTTAACTCATCTTGAAGTCGGTGGTGGATAGCTCGTTCGAAAAGTTTAGGTAGTGATGAAAGCAGGCTTATTGGGCGATAGTTAGCTGTATCCGTCTTGGATTTACCTGGCTTCGCGAACATTAGAATTTGCGCCTTTTTCCACTCTACCGGGAAATAGCCCACTTCTAAGCATCGATTGAAATTTTGCTTTTTTGGCTAAAATTGAGAATTTGCTGAGATGTAATTCAGTAAATTCTCAGGAAAATCTGAGCCTGGGGCTTTTTTTAATGGGGAGCTTTCCTATTTCTGCCTTAAGTTCCTCGAAGGAGATGGTATCTATTTTGGTAACCGCGGCAGTTAGGTGGAATTCATTGTATAACTGGATTGCAGTGAAATGTAGGATATTGTTATTGATGTTCGGATAGAAAATTTTCTCAAGATAATCGGTGAAGGTGTTGGCCTTGCTTTGATCGAAGAAAATTGGGGTTTCATTGACTAAGGCTCTTCATATTTAAAAAGGCATCAATCAAAAACTACAAGCCTTGCTATATGACCTCCCAAAGTATATAATAAGAAAACGAAATTACTTTCCAAACAACCCAATATATATTTTTTTAATTATATGAATTGATTTATGCGTTTATAGCTACAGCAAACCGGAGGAGGAGATAGCATTCAAAATATATCAAGAACAAGTTCAATTTCAATCAGCGAAGTCACTCAAAAAGACATAAAAACCGATGATAAATCCCAATCGAGTAAACGACCTAGTTTATTAAGAGTACCATCGATTTCAAATCAAGATATAACAACAAATAACAACGATGTAAAGTTCATTTCAATTTTTCATTTTAATTTTTAATTTTAATTTTAAAATTTTTATTTCCAAATAAATACATTTTAATTTTAAAATTTTTATTTCCAAATAAATACATTTTAATTTTAAAATTTTTACTTCCAAATAAATACGTTTTAATTTCAATTTTTAGAGTCCAACTAATCTTTTATCACCTACAACAATCAACACATGCAGAAGACGATCATCAGTGATGTTTAACAACGTGGTATTACTTCATGGAGAGTCCGTAAATCAAAGCTCAACATCTACGAATTTACTACCTTCGAATAATGAAGGTTTAGAAAAACGAAATGTCTGTTCAAGCGAGAAAATGACCCAAACCGGGGATGGAAACATTTGGCAGATTTCGTCAAATCCTAATCAGCAAACAACTCAACAATCCGATTATTCGGAGTTGATTAATGGGGAGGCGATGACATGCCAGGAGCTTTTAGCTTTAGGCGCGATCAATGCAGCTTTACCAACTAGCGATGTTGTTGTACAGACGTTTTTTGATAATTTATCAAAAGGAATTGGAAATAGGTGTAAGAATGATGAACAACCAACCAGCGAAGATGAGTTTAGTTGTTGTCAAGATTTATGGCAACAAACTGACACTGATTATAAAGATGAAAAAAGATCAAAATTGTACGTTTGGACTTGTTTGGTTATTAAAGGGGTTTTAAAAGGATTAAGGATTGTTAGAAGAAGCATTAGAAAATTAGTTGATCATAAGTATTTTCAACAAGGAATTTTATTAGCTATATTAATCAATACTTTATCGATGGGGATTGAATATCACGATCAACCGGATACTTTAACAACAGCGGTTGAAATTAGCAATTTAGTTTTTTCTGCTGTTTTTGCAGTTGAAATGTTGTTGAAGATTATTGCGGAAGGACCTTTTAAATACATATCAAATGGATTTAATGTTTTTGATGGTGTAGTTGTGGTTTTAAGGTAATTATTTTAAGTTAATTATTTTAAATTAGTTATTTTAAATTAACAATTCTTTTTTAATAAACCCAAAATAATTACAATTTTTATTTTAGTGCCATCGAATTATTCCAAAAATATATGGGAGACGCCCAAACCGACTCAGGACTATCAGTTTTAAGAACTTTCCGTCTCTTAAGAATATTAAAATTGGTCAGATTCATGCCGAATTTACGTCGACAACTTTTCGTAATGTTAAGAACAATGGATAACGTTGCTGTTTTCTTTTCATTATTAATACTCTTCATTTTTATTTTCAGGTAAGTGGGAATCTTAATGAATTAGTGAAACTTACAAAATGACGCTGTACATAGCTTTTTTACATCATACTCTTGTACATAATAATTCATGACTATTAAAAATTTTTTTTAAGAAATTTAGGAGGGTGTTAATGATATAAAACAGTAAAGGGTTGATTTTTTAGATTATTTTCTTACAGGGTTAATTATCCGGAGAGAAGTTTTTGAGAAATCAAAGGGGTGGCAATTCATTGATAATAATGATAATAAAAATAAATTTAAAATAATTGTATATAGATTAAAAAATGTTAAATAATTTCAAATTTTAAATAATATAGATAAGAGAATGTGCAAAAGTCTTATTTTACAATTTTTAAATTTTTAAAAGTAAATTTTTATTAAAAAAAATCCAGACTTTTGAACAGTTCTGTAAATAAAATTTAATAGTATAGTAAAATAGCCTTCCTTGTATATACCGCTACTTATACTATAAAAAACTACTTTGTACATATTCTGTACATACAACACTCGATGTTTTTTTTTGTCATACATAGGTCGGTTATGTGTGTCTGTTTTTCTTATTATTATTTATGTTGATTTTATTGATTGATGCGTTGCGTGTCGACACTGCAAAACACTTTACCTGCCTCTCTACTTTTGCCTGTCCCTATACAAACGTGCCAATTCTTGATCTGCACTTTTGTACATACTCTTTTCTGGCCCTAGAGAAACACGACAACGTTCTTTTTATTCCAGGATATTAAGCACATCCAATTAACTTAAAAAAATATAAACGAGGTGTATATACACTTTATAAACGTAAATAGTTGTTCATTAACATGTTGTTTACCATCATAATAAGTAATTATAATGATGACACACGACGACGACAATCCGACAATGTTCAGACGAGACACAGTCGATTATTAAACGGTTGAATAAAAAAAAAACTGATACCGGTTTTTTCTCGAAATTTTTTCTAGTATCCTCGGTATGAACCTGTTCGGTTGCAAATTTTGCGACGACGTGGACAAGGGTAAGAGGGAAGGGAAGTGCAAAACAAACGATGATGAGGAGAAAGACCGCAAAAATTTTGACTCCCTGCTCTGGGCTATCGTTACAGTTTTTCAGGTAACAGTCGTCTTTCAAATCCCAGATAATTTTTCAAACAAACCGAGACGACCTATTTACATTGATTACAAAACGTACCCTTTTGATCTTTTTATACAGGATGTTCCGAAATTAGACGACCATATGGTCGTTCAATAACCAACGCATTCTATGTTCAAAAATAAGAATAAAAGCCTAAATAAACATTGGTCGAAAAATGCTTCCTAAAGGAGCTATGGTTTATTGAAGGGAGCATTGATAAAATATACCATCTTAGAATTTTGTGGTTTACATGGTTACATAATTTAGTCATAAAGTCAAAACCCCAACGATAACGATAAAAAAACTGCGGTGTTAAAGTGCTTACCACACTCTTAGAAAAAAAATCCAACTTAGTGGTCTTCAAAGACGATTGCAAAAACGGTTGCAGTTATGCAATTGCAACATGACGACCATTTTTAGGGAGAAAGGTTTAATTATAAGATATCTAAATTTTAAGTCAGGGTAGTAAATGGTCTGACAATAGGGACGCTCTGTCTTTTACAGCTCATGGTGGCTATGTTGTTTGTGGTAGAGTTGTCAAACCTATTTGTTATTATTCAATGTATCTTCACAAATCACTCATTCAAAATCATTTATCAGTTCGAGTAACGTTCCGCGCACTCCGGCAATTTTACGGTGCAACTGGTCATCCTGCTGAGTCGACTATCCGTCGTTTGATAAAGAAATTCATGTCAATCGATTCGGTGAACAATCAGCCAACACCGACGCGTCGTCGAAACGTCCGATCTGGTGAGAATGTCGCCGTGCACGATAGTGTACTATAAGACAATTCTTAGCCTCACCATGGAGATAAGGATGCAAGAACGCGCTTCCTCCCCGTAACTTTGTCAAATAAGCTCGACTAAACTACAGTGGAAGGGAGGACCGGAGTATCTACCGGTACTACTTTAACTTCTTCAGTCAGACTTTTAGCCATTTTTCGGGTCTTACATCAAAAGCGAAAAGTGTTAATTCTCCATCCACAATTATTGTCAATTTTTCACAAGATAAATATATTAGCATCATCTATTAGAAAATTTTCAAAGCTTCAACCCCATTAAATTGTTCATATTATAAACACACTTCGTTATTAAACGATAAATGTTTATCAAAAATTGATTTCAGAATAATAAATTGGTGGCGGTGAAAGCGAATTTGTGATCCCACATCCTAATTTGTATAAAATTTGATTAAAACTATAACCAATAATTGTGATTGAAGAGTTAACACTTTTCGCTTTTACTGTAAGACCTGAAAAAGGGTCAAAAGGCTGATCGAAAAAGTTAAAGTAGCGAGGTGCGGTGGGACCGTTCTTGACGGCGTTTTTGCCTGAAGACCTTTGCGTTTGCGAGGACAGGTTGATACTCTGGTTCTCTCTTCCATTGTACTCCACTCGGGCCTACTGGTAAAGTTACGGGCAGGAACCGCGCCCTTGCATCCTTTTCTCCATGGTGTGGCTTAGGATCGTCTTACAGTACGTGAGAATCCGCGACAGTCAATTTCACGTCGCGCAGAGGAACTCAGTTTTTAGAAAACATTACTTCGCCGAATCTTGCATCTGGATTTGGGTATGCATCAAACACAAGATCTAGCTGACACAGGAGTTCAAAATAAACGACCATAGACAGTGCCATATCTTGATTGGACTTTAGAGCAGTTGAAAGTCAACCCCGATTTTGGTCGAAAAATCATCTTCAGCGATGAGGTACATTTTTGGATAAATGGCAATGTCAACAAGCAGAATTGTCGATATTGGACCGAGAAGAATCCACAGGAGGATATTGACAAAAATTACCTGGGCTATGAAATCCTCAATGATACTGATATTATTTTTACAGAAGACGCGTCTGAAGATCAAAACAGCAATGGAAGTGAAGATTTTACAGATGACAATTGTTATAACAGTTTACCTTTGCATGCTGAAGCATTCGCTGCATTAGAGACAGCAATGTCTTGGTTCGATTTGGGCATGCATCCGTACAAGATCCAGCTGACACAGGAGCTCAAAATAAACGACCACAAACAGTGCCGTATCTTTGATTGGGCTTTAGAGCAGTTGAAAATCGACCCCGATTTTGGTCGAGAAATTATCTTCAGCGATGAGGTACATTTTTTGGATAAATGGCAATGTCAACAAGCAGAATTGTCGTTAGTGGGCTGAGAAGAATCCACAGGAGGTCCATCAGGTTGCAATGCACCCAGCAAAGGTAACTGTTTAGTGTGGATTTTGGACCGTACATCTTCGAGAATGACGATGATGTGGCGGTCACGGTAAACAACAAACGATACAGATCCAGGATGATCAACTTTTTCTGGCCTGAAATCGATAATATTAAGGTGACCATACGTCCCGGATTGGCCGGGACAGGCCCGGATTTCCACCTTACGTCCCGGATTTTTCTAAAAACAATGTTTGTGCCGGATACAGATTTTTTGTCCCAGATTGTCCCAAATTTTTGAAGAGGTTCTTATTTTCAATATTTATTTTAAATATATTTCACTGTAACTTAAAACAGTACACATTTGTTTCTGTACTAACTGATGCATATATTCACAAAAAATAAAACTATTTCCAGTGTTAGTAAGATAAGATATTTTAACTGGAAATCTGGAATTAAAGTAAAAATTTTGGAACTGAACTCATTGCCAAACGAAACGTCCGATAAAATAAAAAATAATTTAAAAGAAAAAGTTTGACTTTGCAAAGACTTTGTGCAGGCAAATTCTAATTTTGGCGAAGCGAATAGGAAAGAGCATAACAATGTTTTTATCAAATTGCAGCAAAAGCTGAACCATAATTTAATAGGAGTTGGGTGTGCGTGTCATATTTTCCACAATACTGTTACAACAGCTGACGGTATTTTACCGATTGACGTTTCGGTAATTGTTTCGAAAGTATATTTATATTTCAAGTCTTACACTATTAGAGTGGAAACTCTAAAACATTTTTGTAGCTTTGTTGAAACAGAATTTTCAATTTTATTGGGCTACTCCCAAGCAAGGTGGCTAGCATTACTGCCAGCCATTGAAAGGGTACTACAAATGTTTGTGCCCTTACAATCTTACTTTCAATCGCAAGAAAAATGACCTGTATTTCTTTCTAAATTTTTTGATAATCCTTTTTCTGAAGCTTGGCTACACTTCGTACATAGTCAAGCAATAGGATTCCACACAGCTATAATTCACTTCAAAAAAGAGACAGTGTCTTCGATGTTATTGCAGCCATTGAGAATTTGAAAACAATTTTGACAAGCAAGATTCAAGATTCCTTTATTCCTACAGCGGTATGTACTAAATTAGATAAACTTAAAGAAAAAAAAAAGTATCTGAAAAGCAGATTATACGGTTTCGAGCCGAGGCTGTTTCATTTTATCAAAATGCGCGCAGTTATTTACAAAAATGGACAAAGGTAAGTTTTCAGGACCTGGGTTCATGTAGCTGGGTGACTTTAAACAAAACAGCAGTATGGGTTGAAATTCAATCTTCGCTATTACTTTAAAATTACGGCAACCCATCAAATATCTGAAAATGACATATACGACGACTACGCTTATATGAAACTATACGTTACGGAAGAGAAAATTGCCGAATGGAAAAATAACCGAACTGCATCAATCCAAAGGTGGGTTGAAATGGTCTCTCACTTTAATAATCGTGAACTTCCATTTTCAAATTTACGAAAATTAGCAGAGTTCTTTTTCTGTCTCCCTGGCACAAATGCTTCTACGGAAAGAATATTTTCTTTAATGAATAGCTTTTGGACAAGTGACAAGATTGGACTTGAAATAGACACACTGAAAGCGATATTACTTACTAAAGTTAATTATGAAGAAAATTGTACAGAATTTTATAGAATGCTTGAGGATATGTGGTTTCAGCAGGACTGCGCTACCAGCCACACTGCATCGAATCACCTACACAATATAAATAAATCTCACCACAATTACCACGTACACAACGACTGAGGTTTTAACAATTAACATGGGGGACAACACGGAGGTGGACGAGGACAACCAGGACAAACAAGAATAACATTTTCAATTGGCAGTTCAGGCGGTGGGCATGGACAAATCGGTGGTGGACTAGGCGGTGTGGCAAGCAGAGGGACGCATGGTCCAGCTCCACAGCATCCGGGAGAAGATACAATAGGTGAAGAACAGGAAGAAGGACCACCAGGTAGCTTCACGTAAGCTGGGTAGCACTGGTATTCCTCCAACCCGTTCTTCTTGTGGATAAAAGGTCCTTCTTTGTGTGCCAAAGCGCATTTTCCAGGACAACAGCTCGGATCCGGTAAAGTTAAACATTCGCAAGCTCCGTAACACTCCCATCTAGGACAATCATCTTGCAAACCGTTTCTTTTGACGCAGTCACAAGATATGTATAAGATACTAGCCCTCAAATCTCTTGATTTGCATTCTCTCAAATCTAAACCTTTCTTTGGCAAACAGTAACACACCATTATCTGTGGTGGATTACATGGTACGCAAGGTTGCGGTTCTGGACAAGAATTGCAAACTGGTACGCATGGTGGTGGCACAGGAGTGCAAATCGGTAAACAAGGTGGTACCGCAGGTTGACAGCATGCTGGTGGGCAACACATTGGTAAGGGGGCGCACGTCGATGGTGGAGGAACGCAGGGTCCACACGGAGGACAGCATGGTGGAGGACAATCTCCGCAATCTCCAGCGCGCGCCACAATGGATCTTCTGTACGAGCGCTTTGGAGGAATGATTATTTTGGAGGCAACATCAACTGGCCACCGAGATCGTGCGATTTAACCTCATTAGACTATTTCTTGTGGGGTTTTCTTAAATCGCAGTTCTACGTAAACAAACCACCAAACACTGATTATCTCAAAGTTAACATACGTCACGCCATCAATGAAATACAGCCCAATTTGTACGCCAGAGTAATTGAAAATTGAATTATGAATACTCTTTCAAACAAAAAATAAATTTCATTTATACCTCTCACACAATTTGCTTTATTTCATTTTAATGATCGAGCGCACTTATTGGCAGACGCTTTAAAAAGTTGGCAAAAATGATACCATCATCTAATTTCTCTTGGAATTTTAGGCTAATATACCAATTTTTGTTAACTTAACCCAAGGCATTCCAAGGATAGAAAAAACCGTTTTTGTGTTACCCCCTTCAAGAGTCTATAGCTCCCTCAGGAAGCATTTTTCGACCAATATTTGGGCTCTTAGCCGTCTAATTTCGGGACACTCTGTATAATGTATCTTTTTCATAATGTCATCATAAATTATGAAAAATCCCATCATAAATTATGAAAAATTCCATCATAAATTATGAAAAAGATCGAAATTGTACCCTCTTTATGTAAAACCAACCAAATGTGTTAACCTGTCTATAATAATAAACGCCATAAAATCCATGTTCAACTTAAAAATAAGGTACGTACTTACCATTTTTTTTATAAGCATGAAATTTCACATTTTTTAACTTTCTCAGTGTTTGCATCCTTCTATAATCGACTTTCTTTGCAGCAAGGACTTCTGTGGCGCATGTTCAGTGTTCTCAATGTTTTTCTTTTAAATTTTACGTTTTAAAAGTTTTAGAAGAAATTGTCACCCCTGTTCTAACAGAGAGAGAAAGAAAAGAAAAATTGATAATTTATCAAGGAATACACATCCCTTTTTTTTAATTAAAAATTAAACTGTAGTTCTAGTTTCACCGTAAAAATCGCTAATATACACTAATTATTATTACTTTGACTACCAGTAGAGTTTATGAAAATAGTTTAGATGCTATGGGAACATTTTTGTTTTTAACTCGCTACATAAAAAAAAGCCGTGTAAAACCAAAAAACGTGACTTGTTTTTGGGTTCTTTTGACAGTATCCTCGGCATGTACCTGTTTGGCGGTAAGTTTTGCAAGTACCTTGACGAGAATAAGGAAGTAAAGGATTGCGACTGTCACATGATCATTACTAAAGACAAGCGATGCGAGTGCGACAGGAAGCACTTCAACAACATCCTCTGGGCAACTGTCACGGTGTTTCAAGTGAGATCACACAGATTTTTTTTGTTATCCCTCCTTTTAACCCAACATCCACTAACCACAATTCTATTAAAAAATTTTTCTTATTAAAGTATTCATATATTTTTTTAAAAACAGATTTTAACCCAAGAAGATTGGAATATGGTTCTTTCAAATGGAATGGCTAAAACCTCCCATTGGGCTGCTTTATACTTCGTTGCTTTGATGACTTTTGGAAATTATGTACTTTTTAATTTACTGGTAGCTATCTTAGTGGAGGGTTTTAGTTCAGAACGGAATGAAAGAAGAGAACGAGAACAAAGAGAGATTGCCAGAAGGAAAATGTCTTGTATGTTAGAAGCTAGTCTTAGAGGAAGTAGTGATGATTCAAGTCCATCTTTTTCAAGTTCTGGAAGTAGTTTTGTTCAAGTAAGTAAATTTTGTTATCCTTTATTTAAAATTAAAACATTCTATTTTAAAGGATGTACGAAAAAATTGTTGGAGATCAGCTGAAGAACTTCGAAAACTTCACTATTACGATATTAATACTCCTATAAAAGCGCAAACATGCGATTATTTTGATTGTAGAGATTCCAGGCTCAAAGAGTGTTGTATAGAAGATCCTAAATGTAATATACAAAAAGAATCTAAAATGCTCAAACAACCATCAAGACAAGTAAATTTATTTATTTATTTATTTTAATTTATTTGATCTAATTAATTAAATTTTAGACTTCACCTCCAATTATAACTCACACAGCTGCAACACCTCAAGACTCACCCAGTACAACTTTAGATGATTTTCCCGAATTTAAATACAGTGTAACACCAGTCGGTGATATTTTTTCATCACCAAGCTCAGAATCTCAATTAGCTATTGTTGAAGCATCTCAAACAAGCAACACAAAGAATCCAATAAGCGGTTTGCTCAAACCTCCTACCCTATCTCCACCGCCGCTAACTTTTAGACAATTTGAACGCCCTCCGGATGATTGCAAGTTGTTGACTTCGAAAATAATTACTCATAATGAAAGAATCGGGTCAAAAACTTTAACGTACTCGGAAAAAATAACCGTTCCTCAACAAAAACCAATTGAGAAGAAACCTGATGGGAATGGGGGTAAAATACAAAGAAAAAGTTCTTGGAAATTAGGATCTCGACCGAGTTTACGTAAGAAGAAAAATCGGAATGGATTGGATTCGGATGCAACGGCTCCGCTTAATAATGGAAGGGATCACTCTCAATGTAATGGGGGAGGAGTTACAAGACATGTAAGTTATTTATTTTTATTTTGGGGAATTTGTTTGCGGGTAATTTGTTTGCGGATTTTCTTTTCTCGTGTGTGAGATGATCGCCTGTTATAGGCGAGTTTGCGTAATGACTCTCTGCTTCAATCGACGATCCAACGAATTCAAAACGATACACAAAAAGACGCACCCAATAATAAAAGCGCGAAGGGGCTCAGCCCCCAGAATTCTTTAAGAGGCAGGTCGAATACGTGCAGTTCTGTCCCACAAGTAAGTTTAAGCATGTACGCGATTAAAAAGAAAATGTAATAAATTTTTCAAGATTAACATTAACCCGAAATAACCCCAACAATTAAGCATGGAAAAACTTCAACGTTGCATGACCTGTTTCTTTTGCTATTTTTTTCTCTCATTTTTTTTTTTTTTTCGTAGATATCCTGGACACCAACATTAACAAGACACAACTCGTTAATAGCCGGACAAATTTCCACCCAACCTAAAATTAATCAATGCAATCAAATAGCAAAAATTAATCCCCCAGCGATTTCCGGTCAAATTGGCTACGCTGAACCAAAAAGTATTAATACTCTAAATGAGAAGCAAGAAGAAAAAGTTCTTCCTAGAATAAAACTTGATGAGTGCATTCCTGTGGAACCAGAACCAAAAACAACTAGGTTAAAGAAATTTTTGGTAATGATCGAGCCAAAGGGATGTATGAAAGAAAGGGATGAGTTTTCTTTGTATATTTTTCCTCCAAATAACAGGTGAGATTTTATAAAAGGAAATTTTCTTTTTTTTAAGTTTTGCTTTTATGCAATTGACAAAAACCCAACCCAACCTAAAGAAAAGAAAGAAAATAAAAGCTCAAGTGTAACAACATGAATAAATTGAGTAGAAGTTTTTACAGATTCTTAGATGTTGAGCTTTCAGTTGGGTTGGAGTGAGGTTTATCCTCCATATGAATCATCAATCTATTAATGAAAGTAAATCTAATAACATCGACTTATAATTTGATATGAATAATTCTATTCTTCAGTTTGATGTTAGTAAATGAAAGACTTGAAGTTGGACTGTTTATTGAGTTTAATTGAAAGAATTAAACACGTTGCAATAAATTTCTATGAAATGATAATGAAAAATGTAAAACGTATCCATCCAAATTGTAGAAGAATGACTCCGATTAATATCCCCAACCTGTCTCACCAACAACAGACAATAAACTCAATAAACGGATATTAATCGGAGTCATTCTTCTACAATTTGGGTGGATACGTTTTACATTTTTCATAAACTCAATAAACAGTTTATTGTCTGTTGTTGGTGAAACAGATTGGGGATATTAATCGGAGTCATTCTTCTACAATTTGGGTGGATACGTTTTACATTTTTCATTATCATTTCACAAAAATTTATTGCAACGTGTTTAATTTTTTTCAATTTTAATGGCGGATCTTTGAGCAGAACAAATATTTTTGTATTTTTCAAACTATACTTTTTAATATTTTTGCAATTTTTAAATGTTAACTTCGTTTTTTTATCATGGTTCGAAAAAATGTTCTTCACATACGACGCGATTGACCTGAAGACGATCTATTAGATCGAAACCCGGGTAGTCGAGATTACTAACACCTTGCAGACGGGTCACGAGATATCTCGTTTTTAGCAAACTGAACGTCGCGGAACGGTCACGAGATATCTAGTTTTGAATATGTGGTACTGAATTGCGTTCGAAAATCTGCGGTCTTTGAGAGCGTGTTCAACGCGCAGATCTCCATACTCAATGTGTTAATAAATATCTTGAGTCCAACTTCAAGTCTTTCATTTATCGACTTATAAGTCGATTCTTAGCCGATTTATCTGTCGCTTAAATTTTAAATTATATTCATAAAGAACTTGCTAGTTGTCAAAAACGAATCTACAAAAGTGAAGTTCGATCACGAGTCGAAGTTAAAGTTTGCAATTTGCAAAACATTTTATCTATTTTAACTTTAGCTAACACGGTGGCGTCAAATTTTATTGTGAGCATACTATAACCCAAAATGGAGCTGTACCATGAAGAGAAAGATGAGAGTACTCGGCAATGTTACGAAGAGGGGGCTTACTTTATCATTTTTCTCTTCATGGTGCAGGTCCATTTCAGGTTATAGTACATGCTGACTGAATGAAGAAGTGTCACTCGGTCAGCGAATTGATTATGAATGCAACTTTAATTTTGAGGTGAAATGAATCACTTTAATCTTTATTCAGCACTTATCTCGTTTATTATTTACAATCCTTATATGCTTCGGCTTAAGGCCATCCTTAGAGGTAAGTTGTCTTCAGATAAAAAACTGGTTGACGTAATTAAAATATTAAAATTTTTATAAACGACCACACACACAAGATAAAATTATTCCACGTACACGAGAATACATTAAAATGCAAATGAATAATGACAGTGAATCAAAAAAGCTTTTTTGACTCACATTTTGTAAAATAATAAACCAGATAAGTGCTGAATATAACATATTTCATTCTACGTCTTAATACACACTAGTAAAAAAATGGATCAGAATCAAGATTTTCTTGATTAACTTTAATTTTGTTTGTAGTTTACTTTGAATTTGGAAAATTGAATTTAAAGAAAATCAAACAAACAAACTGGAACCTTAGGTTTTATATCCGGTTTAGGTTCGGTTAAATCGGTTCAGTTAAAACATTGGTTGGAAAGCAGCCCATTACTCAAGTTTTAACTATTTAGGATAGTTATTCTTTTTTGATCGGTTGGGCTTACATTTTTACAAAAAAGGTTGAAAGGTTTGAGAAAAGTTCAACACAACTTATAGAATCCTAACGTATTGAAAAGTTTTCAACGCAACCCAATAAGTTCTCTATTGAAATCTGAGCTTCTGCTTTTGATTGATACTCAAAAATCCCTTTATCAGATGGCTAGGGTAGATTTCAGATTCATCTTTGATATTTAACCGTCCGCATACCAGAAGTTACTTTCACACTCTTCAGATTTTCTGTCGAAAAAAACCAGGGCATTTGGCTGAAAGAGACAACTGAGGGCCCACCCGAAAGCTTTTGCCGAAATTTTAGACATGAAACCGAAAGACCGCTATCGCTTTCTTCGGCTTGCTTCGGTCTGTAACCAAAGGAGCGCTATCGTGCTCTTTGGCTTTTTCGACATATAATTGAAGGAGCGTGATCGCGCTCCTTAGCGTTTTTCAAACGTGTTTTTTTTTTTTCAAAACCCTCTGGTACGCAATCGTTTAAGGCTAGATTTAGTGCACAACCGACGATTTGTACTGATCTCATTACTGACGAAATGTGCTCACCATCGATCAGTTGAGTGCTGTTCAGTGCTTGGTTGATTGACAGACGGAAGCAAACTTATACATTCTCAAGAAAACTTTTATACTCTCTAACATATTAGCAAAATTGGAAAAGAAAGCTTTTAATCGTGCATCACGGTCTTTATACATCTTATGGGACAAATCACATAATTCCGGATGCAATCGGACTACAATGTAACAGTCTATCAACTGACTAACTGAAGGCGAAAGCGTTCGACTGACAATCTTCATACTCGCCGCGTAGCTATTCATCAGTGCAGTAATGAATAGACTCATACACAGACGTTGTACGCACGACCGATGTCGGTGTTAATCGTCGGTTGAACACTAAAACCAACAAAAGGGAACGTCTACACGAGTGATGAACTCACAACGATTTTCACGCAAAAGTGTAATACAGGTCTTTTAATGGGCCCGTCTACAAGAGCATTAAAACAAGTCAGCGATCTTCAACGTGCGCGTCTTAAACGCAGAAACCACCTCCCCTCACATCTCATATTTCGTCAAACCAAAACGAAACATATTATTTCATATCGACCTATGCAACGAAAACTATCGTAAGTCAAAAATGGTGATTTTGAAAAATTTGAAAAGAAAACATAATTAACTGCTATTCTTCTATGGTGAATCCTTTCGGAATCCTCTATAAGATATCTATAGCAACTAAGTAGGAAATTTTTACCTAGAAAATTTTATTTCTTAAAATGCAATCGGTCCAAAACCTTTAAACACTTATATCTGACTCAGTTCTATCAAAAATGACTTACAATAGTTTTCGTTGCATAGGTCGATATGGCACTGTTTAGACCAAGGATTCCCAAACTATTTTGGACAAATGACCCCATTTCCAAAATGAACTATGGAAACACATTATTTCATATGGCACTATCTAGACCAAGTATCCCCAAACTATTTTGGACAAATGACCCCATTTCCAAAACGAACTGTTATCTCAGACCCACATGGCCAAATTACCTACTTTTAAGATCAACCCCCTTATTCATAATGGTCCGCTAACTTAAAACAGCTGCTACAGAGTGTTATTTTTCATTCAAGGGGTCGATATCGACCACTTTGGGAATCCCTGTCTTAGACCTTTCTACGTAAGAATGGTCGTCTTGTTGCAGTTGCGTAACTGCAACCGTTTTCGAGTAAATCGTCTTTGAAGACCGACTAATCTCACTTTTGAACCAAGTAGGATTTTTTGCTAAGAGTGTGGTAAGCACTTTAACAATGCAGTGTGTCACTATCGTTGGGGGTTTGACTTTATGAATTGTGTAACCATGTAAACTACAAAATTCTAAAATGGTCTAGCTGCCGCTTTGGGAATCACTGGTCTAGACGTATGAGGTCGTAACACAAACAAGTACAGACATATTTAAAACAAGCCCTTCAGCTTCATCATTCATTAAATTTTAAAAGAAATAATCTGCTATATACTCTGATGTATAAAGCAGGATGAGTCCAGAAATGGCGCTTTCTTCGTAGTTTTCTACGCTCATAAATGGCTAGCGCAACGACACAACCAATTTGAACGGTATTCGTTTTAAATCTAAATTTTTATGGAAGTGTACTTACGTTCCTTTCGCAACTTCGTATAGATGCTCAATTTCCTTGTGAGAGGATCGCTGCGATTTCATCACTCGTGTAAACGCTCCCTTAATGTTTAAAATAAAACGCAAGTGTTGAACCAACGATGAAAATTTATTTTAAAATATTTAAAATGTTCGCTAAAGTGCTACACGTGTTTTGCCTTCTTGGCATCATTATGAACAACCTCGGATTTTAGAGGGCGAAGTGTTGCATTCGGAGCATTCGTCCATCCACGCTTAAATTGTAAACATGTGATCTGTTTGAATCAAGTTATAGTTAATTTGAAGCTTTACCCTGATTTTTACTATTATTTTAAATTTTGCAACCATCCAGCCAACATATCAATTTAGTGACTTCATACGTTTTCAGCCACTTAGTTTTTAAATTCAATTTTTATATCACTAATGCGCCAACAGCTTTAACCTTCTCCAACCTTGTCTAAGATGCCTTCAGCCGTAAAATTTTTGTAACATCGCTCTTATGCGTTTAATCTTTTTTGGTTCCACGTTTTTCGATGTAATAATTAAATTGAAATAACACTTCATCCATTAAAATCGACAATGTGCCTAATAACGCCAAGAAGGCGAAACACTTATAGCACTTAAAAATTTTAAAATAAATGTTCATCGTTGGCTCAACATTTGAGTTTTATTTCAAACATTCCTTTATAAGTTTCCAAGTATTTTTCATTATCAATAATCATTATTGTTTGTTTGAAACAAAGATTAACATGTTGAATGTCGCCGTTGTGATAAAAAAAAATCACTATTCTTATTTCTTTAAAAAATCGAACAAAGTCGCTGAAATACAAGATAACAGCCAAATAACTACGCGATACTTGAGAATCATTTGGTGTTTCTTGTAGCTGTACTGATCATTTTGCGTTACGTCAACTTATACTTCCCATGGCTTTCAACGTGTTAATAAAATTTATTTTTAAGAACCCATTTTAATCAATTTTTTCTTTACAGAAAACTTATTTATTTTTCTATTATTTATTAACAGGTTTAGAAAACTCTGTGTATGGCTAGTCTATCAAAAATGGTTCGACAACGTCGTCCTTTTATTCATAGCAATGAACTGTATCACTTTAGCAATGGAACGACCTAATATACCACCAGATAGCACAGAAAGATTTTTTCTAAAATCAACAAATTATCTATTCACCGTAGTTTTTACTCTTGAAATGTTCCTAAAGGTAAAAACTTTCAATTTCAATTAATTTCGAATGAAATAAAAAAAATTCTTTCATAATTTAGGTAGTAGCTTCAGGAATGTGTTACGGTCCAGACGCTTACTTTACATCCGGTTGGAACATCATGGATGGATCACTAGTCATTATTTCAATAGTAGACCTATTAATGTCCTTAATTAACGAATCAGAAAGTCCAAGAATATTCGGTATATTAAGAGTTTTCCGTTTATTACGATCTCTAAGACCTCTTCGAGTGATTAACAGAGCACCAGGTTTAAAACTTGTCGTACAAACATTATTATCTTCACTTCGGCCTATTGGAAATATTGTTTTAATTTGTTGTACATTTTTTATTATTTTCGGAATACTCGGTGTTCAGGTAAAATTAAAATATATAAAAAAACTTTTTTAACAAAATGATTTTTTAATACCAATTGATTAGTTGTTTAAGGGAGCTTTTCATTTCTGCAAAGGAGAAGATACGCGTGGAATAAGAAATCGTACACAATGCGAATTACGAGGTTACAAATGGGATAATCAAAAATATAATTTTGACGATTTAGGACAAGCGTTAATGTCTTTATTTGTATTAAGTTCAAGAGATGGATGGGTTAATATTATGTATAGTGGTTTAGACGCTGTTGGTGTAGATCAAGAACCTCAAATTAATTATTCAGAATGGAGATTATTGTATTTTATCGCATTTATTTTACTTGTTGGATTTTTCGTTTTAAATATGTTTGTTGGAGTGGTCGTTGAAAATTTTCATAGATGTCGAGAAGAACAAGAAAAGGAAGAACGAGTTAGACGAGCTGCTAAAAGAGCTTTACAAATGGAAAAAAGAAGAAGAAGTAAGTTATTTTAAATATTTGTTGTCAAATAATAAAAAAATATTTTTTAGAAATGAATGAACCACCTTATTATATTAACTACTCAAAATGGAGACTCTTTATTCATAACGTAGTAACCTCAAAATATTTTGATTTAGCCATAGCAGCAGTAATAGGTCTTAACGTGGTTACAATGGCAACTGAAAGTTATAAAATGCCAGAAATTCTTCATTACATCCTACGAATATTCAATTATTTCTTCACGGCGGTTTTCATATTAGAAAGTACAATGAAATTAATCGCGTTAGGTTTCGTTCTTTACATGAAAGACAAATGGAATCAATTAGATGTAGGAATCGTTATTTTATCCGTCGTTGGAATTATTTTAGAAGAATTAAAATCAAAAATTATCCCGATAAACCCAACAGTTCTTCGCGTAATGAGAGTTATGAGAATCGCACGTGTTCTTAAATTATTAAAAATGGCTAAAGGAATCCGAGCACTTTTAGATACAGTGATGCAAGCTTTACCTCAAGTTGGAAATTTAGGCCTGTTGTTTTTTCTCCTATTTTTTATTTTCGCAGCACTTGGAGTGGAATTATTCGGTCGGTTAGATTGCGAAAAACACGTTTGTCAAGGTTTAGGCGAACATGCACATTTTAAAAACTTCGGTATGGCTTTTTTGACTTTATTTCGTGTCGCCACTGGAGATAATTGGAATGGAATAATGAAAGATACGTTAAGAGAAGATTGCGATTCAAGTGCAAATTGTTTAGAAAATTGTTGCGTTTCCGCAATTATAGCTCCTTTATACTTTGTTATTTTTGTTCTTATGGCTCAATTTGTTCTTGTAAACGTTGTGGTTGCTGTAAGTCAATTCAATCAGTTTAATAATCTTAAATATTTTTATTTAATACGTTTTTATATTTGACTAGGTTTTAATGAAACACCTAGAAGAATCTCATAAACACTTGGAAGATGAACAAGATATGGATAATCAATTAGAAAGGGAGTTTCAAGAAAAACAAGAATTAGAAGAACGAAGGGAACTTTGTTTGGCACTTCAATTAGATTCGGAATGTATCCAACCTCATTATAAACCATTAACTAAAGTAATTAATCAAAAATATATAGGGTGTTTCAGAATTGCACGGCACTATTTTAGGGATATGTTCTCCAGTATGAAATAAACAAGAAAGTTTATATAAACATAAGTTTCAAATTAATTTTTTATCGGGATATTGAAAAGTTAAATATCTAAATATCTTGAATTTAATTAGATAATTGATTGCAATTGCAAAGCGCTTTTGTGTTTGACAGATGATTAAACCGATTAATATTAAATACTGTTCGTGTAAATAAGTAACCTGTTTTACTATTTCTGCGCGTTTTCGTATGAGTTAATAAGAAGATTTCCATTGTGTATTATCATGGGAGACACCACAAATTTATTCACTTTTGAAGAACAAAACATGCTCTTAATTTATGACGAGGTATATAAAAACGATGGTGCTGTTCGAAAATATGAAACATTTCCAACTAGGAGGATACCAAATCGGAAAATGTTTGAAGCCATTGAAAGACGTCTTCAGAAGGGGAGGTTCCGACGTTAAGTAAAAAGGCGCCACGAACTTAAACCGATATATACCAACTTATCCCAGAATCACGCAAGTCCGAATCCACGATCGAAGGACAACAACAAAATAAAAGACAATTTTGTAACCCAACATTCACTTGTATTGAGTAGAAGGAAGTGATAAAAATAAAATGAGAAAATGTCTGAAGAGTGCAGGGAAAACACCATCTCACTAGAAAATTTCCATTCATTGCTACGCAAATCGAGAACAACTCCAAACGTTCTAAAGAAGTCTACTCCAAATATTAAAGTTTGAAGCAATTCAGGCACTACCAATACGTCCACTAAATTCGACTTTTCAACCCTATAGGAATTATAACAAATCCAATACTAAACGTATTTCCACAATTTGCCACACGAACTGTAACTCGTGACGGTCTTAGACGGAAACCTAAATTCATCAAATTCCATCCTTCACCTCCAAGCACGAGTACGAGAAGCTTCTGTATCCAAAAGACCTAACATTTTCTTTCCCAAAACAGAAATCTCAAGATAGGGTCTTTCATCGGCCGAACAACTATCCAAAATAAACGACAAAATAGCTGAGAATTTATCTAATGACGACGTCCATAGTCTTCCGACGATTTTGAAACCTTTGACGATGGATTACAATTAGGGCAACTAATTGTAATTCAACTACGGATGGTAAAACCCATTTTCTGACACGTATAGCAACGTAATTTTTGGTACACCCACGAACTATATGACCTTTAACACCACAATTATAACAAAAAGGAACAGGAGATCGAACAGCCTCAGCTTCCGCAATCTCTTCAACATTCGCACATGCTAACTCTGGTTCTAAGGTATGACCTTTCCTCTTAGGGGGGTGAAAATCAGAAACCCTGTGATATTCCTCTAATTTTCTACAAAGTTAAATTGAGAAACGGACTCTATGTTTTGCAATGAAAACTGTTTTTGAAAACAAGGCAACCCAGCTCCTTAAGCTGGGTTTAGACTATGCGCAACATACTCCCGCAACTATTTCGCGAGACTGTTTCACTTGATGGTCATCTCAGCTGATGCATTTACACAGAATGAAACGTTTGCGCGAAACATGGTGAGCCGCCAATTTGGACGAGACAAACATGTCTGTTGTACAATCGGGTGCTGCTTCTGCGTTCGCAGTCATGGCGATATTATATTTAAACCAGAAAAATAAAAAAAAGACGTCGTCGCCGCTGGTGGACGAAGGAATTGTTTCGTTGGCGATGACAATATGGTAATGAACTAATAAGGAAAATGGCAGTAGAACCCATAGAAGATCCCGTTAGAAATTTCATCCGCATGACCACAGAAGATTTTGAATATCTTGTAACACTTGTTGGGCCAAAAATTGAAAGAATGGACACACAGCTAAGAAACACAATTACTGTTAGGGAAAGGTTGGCTGTCACACTACGATTCCTTGCAACAGGTGATTCATATACCAGTTTGCAATATCTATTTAAAATATCGAAAAGTGCAATATCGGAAATTATACCGGAAGTGTATGATGCGTTGATTGAAACACTTCAAGTCAGTCAATACAGGACTTGTGTGTCCAGAGGATATTTCAGACTAGAATGTATAGGTGCCAGGTGATGCTCTATATCAATGATGGCAAACCTTTTTGAGAAGTGGGTAAAATTTTGTGAATTGTATTTGTTTAGTGCTTCCTCGTGGATCACTAATTTAAAATCACTTGGAAAAAAGGAAGGTCATTACTTGAATCTTTCTAAAGAAAGTCATGGGACACAGTTGGTGATGCCCTATATCAGTGATGGCGAACCTTTTTGAGAAGTGGGTAAAATTTTGTGAATTGTAATTGTTTAGTGCTTCCTCGTGGGTCACTAATTTAAAATCACTTGGAAAAAAGGAAGGTCATTACTTGAATCTTTCTAAAGAAAGTCATGGGACACAGTCGGTGATGCCCTATATCAGTGATGGCGAACCTTTTTGAGAAGTGGGTAAAATTTTGTGAATTGTAATTGTTTAGTGCTTCCTCGTGGGTCACTAATTTAAAATCACTTGGAAAAAAGGAAGGTCATTACTTGAATCTTTCTAAAGAAAGTCATGGGACACAGTCGACGTCTAAAAAAAAAGGTCATGATGCACAAGTGGACATTTTTCATAGGCGGCCCTTTGTGGGTCAGTGTCTGACACGCGGGTCATAGGTTCGCCATCACTGCCTTAAATGCTCGTTGTGAGCGTAGATTGCTATCATAAGATGACATAGATGACATCCTTCCCATGTCTGTCTCAAACAAAGTGTTTGCAATGGCTCTTTTGACGTGTGCAAGTGTTTGAGCATCACATTTTTTGAGTTCATTGGCTAAATTTGATGCATATATGAAGTATGGGTCGTTTGATGCAGTGGTGGATGATTTCAAAATTTGTAATGCTTCACCCATTATTTCATCGGAGCCTAAAATCTCTCTTTTCTTTCATTTGCGACCTTCAGTAATCTTTCTTTCAGTCTCCAATGGTGATTCGTTGTCAATCCTGTCTTTCAAAACTTGTGTTGCATTAGCCTCCGCTTCTACTTTTAATTCTATAGCAGTACTCACCCCAGGACAAACGACGACGTTTACACTATACGAATCAGGTAAAGCGAAACACTTTGATTTGCGTCCAAAAACCGACAGACCCCCGGCTCGCTGTGAAGCTGTTTCGCGCAACGTGTTTCGAGTTGGAGCACACGTGTATACTATGCCAGTCTTGTTTCGCGAAACAGTTGCGCTAGTATGTTGCGCGCAGTTTAAACCCAGCTTTAGAAACTCCTTTAGCAATCGATAATTCATCAACTTGCTCCAAAAATACACCTACCGAAGAAACAAGTTTACCAGAAAACTTAATGTCCCATTTATAAAGAGGTACTATTTCGACCGAAGAAGATGTAGAGGGTTATGATTCAAAAGTTGGGTGATCACGTAGAATAGAAGACGCAGAATCACCAGGCATAGTCAACGACTCATTTAGAAAACGTTCTAAATCTGCCAATTCAATCGGATTTAAAGAAGCAAAATACATTCCTTTCAGCGCCAGAGCTTGTTTCAAATAATCTGTACGATGCTCAGACAACTCATACATACGCTTAATATGTCCCATAATGTGCCAAAGCTTGGACTCGAGAGCATCTTTACTAAAGATTCTAAGAAGGTGGACACCCCCTGCAATTTAACTTCAATTGCCACTACGTCCTCCTCCTTGGTGAAAGGATTCTCAGGATAACCTCTAACAAAATCAGGATCTGTACGTTCAATTCGCAATTTCTGAGCTAATATTTTACGCATTTTATCTACCATACCAGAATTACCATCTCGCACCTCCAACTCATATAACTCCTCCTTGGATAAATAACCAACCGTTATCTTCAACGCCATCGCTAATAAAGTCAGTAACACAATAGCAACTAACAACAAGAAAGTGACCAACAAAAAGAAGAGGCAAACGTGGCAAATGAGACAAACAAAAACAAATGTGGCCCCAAGTTGGGTGCCAAAAATGTAGCGCAAAATTTCAAGTAATAATGAAATAAAAAGATATAATAATTAAGTTCGTAATAAATTCCAAAACTACCGTTGATAGGTTTGGGCTCCGGTTTACTCTCTGGAGAAGGGGAGGTTCCGATGTTAAATAAAAGAGCAACTTAAACCTTAAACCAAAAAAACTTAAACCAATACCTACGTGCTGGAGAACATATCCCTAAAATGATGCCTTGCAATTCTGAAACACCCCATATAAACAAATCCTTAAAAAAAATTTTTTTTAGGTGTTATCTCTACCATCAAATTTCACATATAACCCACCAGGAACAAAATGCCAAATAGAAAAAGCTCCCTCGTTTACAAAAACCCGAAGAAAAACTCTTCACAGTCAACAACCGATTGCTTTATGTAATTTAGACGATATCAAAAACATTGATGAATCAATTTCGGATATTTACAGTATCAAAGATATTAAAAACGTCGATTACGAAAAAAATCGTAAATTAAATTTAGAAGATTACAAATCTTTGAATCAAATCGAACCGTTTTTGAAAAAACCCGACGTAGAAATCGAAAAATATCCTTTGAAAAATATAAACGAAAACGCTCCGTTAGAAAGTAACGTTTTACTAACGGTGCCGATTGAAAAACCGATCCATAGACTTTACGGAAGCACAAAGCATTTATTCGCTAAGCAAAAATCGATGGAAATCACCGAAGAGACTCCGTTTTTATCTCCGAATACTTTAACCGTTCCGGAAGTGAAAATCGTGGCTAAAGTTGAAATAGAAGAACCGAAAATACCTAAACACGATTCGCAAGAAAGTGTCCAAAGGATAATAACCGAAAGGAGGAAAAGAGAGGATTTAAAAGATATTAACCAGTATGATATTTACGATTTAAATAGTAACGGGGAAAAAGATAACGTTGAAAGCGAAAACCGATAGATTTTTTTTATTTATTTTTGTAAAATGTTTTAAATAAGATTTTTTTTAAGGCCTAAAAGTTTTTTAAAAAAGTTTAGACATATCCTCCCTAAAAAAATATAAAGATATAAATAAATAAATAAAAAATCTTATTTAAAAACAAACTAGGCATTTTAAACTCTCGTAGCGTTAATTTTATTTAATTCATGATGCTCAAAAAGGCAGAAATCATTTTTAATTAATGAATTTGTGTGACGTTATAAAAAACTAAAAAAATATTTTCTCAATGTTAAAGTAGCATGTGAAAAAAAAGCTTTATAAAAGCAATAATGAGGTTTAAAAATGTTAATCGACGACCTCGCATCTTAAAAAAAAATCTTAAAACGTGTATGTGATAGGAAATTTCAATGTTGCCAAATTGGATAAATGGATTAAACCTAAAATTAAAAAAAAATAGATGAAACTAGGAAATGAAATAAGAAGGAAATCTCACTCGAACGTTGTGTATACTATTATTAGATAGGCAGGTAGAGTAAATTACTCTTTATCATCGCCGTTTCAGGCTTTTCATTTTTGGATTTGTCGTCTACCTCAATAACCTACTTTCCCAATTTCTCAACAAAGAAAAAAATCGGCGACAAAACCTCTAGTCTTTCATACAATCAACAATTTAAGTCAATTGGCGATTTTATTAAAATCCTTGACAATATTAAATAAAAACAGACGTAAGTTTTATCGTCGATTTAACACAAAACACTTAAATAAAAGGATTTGATTAAACTTAACGATAAACGAATTGATAATAATAAAAAAATTAAAAAAAAGGGAAACAAAAAATTAAAAACTAGAAAAATAATAAATGACAATCTAATATAGCCTTCCAAAACAAGAAAAACGAATAAATAAAAATTCTTTGAAAAGCTACTTGAACATGAACGTAAAAACGACCCCCGTTTGAACTTCAAAGGGAACGTCTCACTTAGTAATCAAAATTTGAACGTCAAACGAGAGCTATTCTGTTACTTTAGGGACAGTCTGTGATATTTTAGTCCCTTTCATAGAATTAGATCAGTCCGAATTACTTGTAGACCAAAAACGTTTAACAAAAACACCGTAGCACTGTCACTCTCCTTTCTCTCTCTGTCTACCCGTGCCTTTAAAAAAAAATCTGTCTTATAGTGAGAGAAACGTAGTAAAAGGTCGAGGAGAATAAAGATTACATTTTAAGTTATCCTCTAAACAACTTGGGAAGTAATCTTTGATTACGATTGTGTAGGAATTAATGAACTTGTAGGTAATAAATACACAGTGTAAAAAAAAAACAAGCTTACATGATAACGATTGTAAATTACTGTAATTAAAGTAGGGAAGATTCTTCGTTGACCGAACGATCTGTTAAGAGAACAATAAAGAAGTATTACAAAGTTTTCTTTGTGTTTTAATTTGTAAAAAAAAACAAATTTTATTTAAACAATATTTAATTAATAATTTTATTAATATTTATCATCTCTATTTAAAACGAATTTTACATAACACTCTTACTTCCTAAGGAATATCGAAAGCCGGTATAAGTGATAGTATTAGAGATTAAATCACCTGACGTTAGGAGAATTTTGGGTTCCTCACATCCGTGGACATTGTGAATCAACTATACTCTCTTGAACGCTCACCTGTTTTGCTGAACTGCAAAGATCCAATGGCATCAGAAAAACACGATACTTGACGTAGATTCATAAAGACATTGTTTCACAATTTCATCTCAGATCTGCGTAAGAACGATCATTTTCAATCATCATAAATGTTAAATTTATAAAATGTTATAACATAAACGATAACAAAATCTAATCATCAACTATAATAATTAAAAATGATCGTATCTTTATAAAGACTCGTTTTATTTATTATTATAAATACCTCGAGTGAACACGCAGTAGCGGCAAACTCATATAATAAACACGAGAAAATATACAGAGCCGTTACGACTCTGCAAGAAAAAAAAAGATACTGTAAAAAGAAGTAGAAGGTTGAACGACTGAACACGTTCGATTCCGTCTTTTTCCGGTCACTTAAAAAGCATAAATACCTCTCAATTGAGTGAGTGAGCGGCCGGCTTGTACCGAGCAAACAACAGCCTTTCTAGGTACGCCTTTAGCGGACTGCTGCAATCGCTACTTAAAAAAATTCATCGTCAAGTAATTCAATAACATCAATTAATAACAAATAACTTTGTACTACTCGTCTCAATATTATTATTCAATAGCATTAATCAACAATCACTTCTCTTTAGATTTTTTTAAATTTTAAACGTCTTATAACTCCATCATTACAATAAAATATTTTTATATTTTCACTCTCTTATAACTTGATTATCGTTAATCTCTCTTAATGAAACTTAACAATTAGATTTTTTTAATTACAAGACAAGACATTTTTATAATTCAAATAATTATTAAAAATTTAAAAAAATAACAAAAAAAGATTGAAGTGATTATTGATAATAATAATCTAAATAAGTATGAGTCTCAATTATTATCCCTAGTAAATCAATTAGGAGTATTTTTTTTAAACCACCAACCTCTCGTTAATAAAATAAATAGACAAATAAATAAAAGTGCTGAATCGAAATATAGCACGCAACAAGAATGATTATTATAGGCACAAGTAATAAAGGTTACTCTTATCTCAAAAATTAGGCATAAGTTTGATATCACTAACCTGGTTGCATTTTTTATAAAAAAAACCTGTAACGAAACGAGATTTAGCGTAAAATCGTTGCCACCTACCTGCACGGTTCCACTCTTACTGCACTATATTGGGTATACCATTAACGTCTGTGTGAGTGACGCGATGATCGGTCTTTTCCTACAATAATCAAACTTTTTATTTTATTTATTGATTACAGTAAAGCTCCGCTAATCCGAACTGCAATAATCCGGATTTTCCAGTAATCCGGACGAAATTGAAATATGTTATTTACATTATGTATTATTATAATCCGGATTATTTGTGACTCCATAATCCGGATTGTCTCGGTTATCATTGATCCGGATTAGCGGAACTTCACTGTATTATTTTTTTGTTTATTACCTGAATCTCGGTCAGAGCGATATTTGCGGTCGCGATCTCTTTCTCGGCGATCCGTTTCCCTTCGAACCTTTTTCTCACGTCCGTTTTCCGATCGATCCCTTTCCCTCCGTTCCGAACGATCCTTTTCGCGATCCGTTGATCTTCGATTCCGCTCGTAACGATCCCGTTTATCATCCTTATCCCGCCAATCTCTTAACTCACCGTTGGATTTTGTATTGTCTCTATCTGACCTAAATAAAAAAAAGTTATAGTCCTATAATTGAAGTTTTATAGAATTTGTTCCAACAAATTAAGGTTGATTCTAATTATACGGTCCGTCTTCGTTCCATATCAATACTACTCCGTTTAAGTTAAATGTCTTAATGAGTTACAGTTTAATATGTGATTCATATTACGACTTTATTGAACTTAATAATGAAGAGACTGATGATGGACTTTTACTGGTTTTATGGAATAGCTTTCTTACTATTTAGTTTTGGCTATTTGCCACACTGTCATGTCAAACACACATTTGTAAAGTGTATTTTAACATTTCAATTTTATACCTACAAATTTAAAGTGTAAGTGCACTTTGGAGATCGATTATAGTTTTAATCCCTATAACTTCTAAGCTGATTTACTTTGATGATGGCCAATAGCCAAAACTAGTAAGAAAACTGCTCAATAAAACTAGCAAAGGTACAGCTACAGTCTTTTCATTATTAAGTTAAATATTTTAAGTTGTCAAACGAATTGATGCACACTTTCTGTTTGATTTATGTACCATTTCCTATGAATTCCGATGTAATTTTAGAGAACAGATTTAATATATTTTCAACACCCTTCAACAGTAACTGTTAACGATTTAAGAATAATTCATATGTGTTTAGGTATTTATTGATACTTAGAGATCAGTTTTTCGAATTTTTAATACTCGAATCTTTCTATAAAGGTAGGTTTTCACGCACATGCAATTTGCCCAAATTGACTTGTGCATGCCAATTTGCACAAGTAAATTGTTGCATGAAAACGTAAATCGTTCACTTGCACAAGCCAGAAAGTTTGGCTTGAGTAAAATCTGCCCAGTCAGATAATTTGCATGCGGTTGGCGCAAATGCTTGAGTGTGTAAACAGCCCTCCAAGTCAACGCATGTGCTGTAAGTAGTAAATAGCGAATTTTCATCAGCGTGTTGGCACAGGCTTAGTGTTCTGCTATACTATATTCATATATTACGTATATTTCCTACATTTGGGCAATATGTCAAACAAAAAAGAAAAAAAAAAATTATGATTGAGTTCATTGCACTTTATAAATCATTTCCTTGTCTTTGGAAAATAAAATTCAAAGACTATAGTACAGTATGCGGCAAAATAAACAGTACTGAAATTATGAAACGTTTATTATTTATGTATTTACTTTACATATACAGGGTTTCTCACGCAACTGGTTCGTTAGAACTTTATTGGGTTCCACTATTAGTAAATTTTTGAGATTTTGCCAGTAGGGGTTGTTCATCCGGATCTTTTGATTTAAAATATTTTCAAGATGGCTGCCACTTCCGGTCGACCGGAAGTAGGATACAACTTCGTTATTTTAAATGGAATGGTATAATTTTTATTGCATATTTTAATTCTACGTACAAAGATAAGTAAACTTTCATAAGGGTTGTTGGTACGTATCGCTTTTCGTTTTCGAATTATTTTGATTTTAAGATTTTTTTAACAAGTTTTAACTTGCTGTTTAAAACCACATTTCTCAGTCACTGCTCAAGCAAGAAAGTTAATAATTGGTACGTTTACTCTCCAGACATTGCCAAATAGAACCCCACTACCCCTACCCCTCTTTCACATACAGAGTGGTCACAAAGAGAATTACCGCTCTTCCATATTCAATTGCAAAAAAGTCGAAAATTTTAAATGGAACACCCCATATTTTATTAACCTATTCGATAGAGAATTTAATTCTCTACAAATTTGCAATACATGTCCCTATACCTATCGGTTAAGGTTTTCAAGATATAAGGGAATTTGTCAAAATCGCGTGTAAAATGTCAGAAGAAGTCCTGTTTTTATTAGTAGGCCATGAAACTTGAACAGTTTTTTCGCTTGATACGGTAGAAAATTTAATTCTTTACCAATCTTCAATACACTTCCCTATCCTGTTGGTTAAAGTTTTGGAGATATAAGCGAATTTATAAAACTTGCGCGTAATATGTCAAAAAAAGTTTTTCTTTATTAGTGGGCTACGAAATTTGAACAGTTTTTTGATAAATTCCCTTATATCTTCAAAACTTTTATCGATAGGTATAGGGAAGTGTATTGAAGGTTGGTAGAGAATTAAATTCCCTATCGTGTCAAGCAAAAAAATCGATCAAGTTCCATAGCCTACTAATAAAAAAAAAGAAAAACTTCTGACATTTTATACGCAATTTTGACAAATTCCCTTATATCTTGGAAATCTTAACCGATGGGTATAGGGACATGTATTGCAAATTTGTAGAGAATTAAATTCTCTATCGGATAGGTTAATAAAATATAGGGTGTTCCATTTAAAATTTTCCACTTTTTTGCAATTGAATATGGAAGAACGGTAACCCTCTTTGTGACCAGCCAGTATATTAAAAAGGGGTAGGGGTAGTGGCGTTCTATTTGGCAATGTCTGGAGAGTAATCGTAATAGTTATCAACTTTCTTGCTTGAACAGCGACTAGGAAATGTGATTTTAAACAACAGGTTGAAAATTGTCAAAAAAATCTTAAAATCAAAATTACTCGAAAACGAAAAACGATAAGTACCAACAACCCTTATCAAAGTCTACTTATTTTTACATGTAGAATTAAAATACGTAATAAAAACTATACCATTCTATTTAAAATAACGAAGTTGTATCCTACTTCCGGTCGACCGGAAGTGGCAGCCATCTTGAAAATATTTTAAATCAAAAGATCCTGATGAACAACCCCTATTGGCAAAATCTCAAAAACCTACTAATAGTGGAACCCAATAAAGTTCTAACGAACCAGTTGCGTGAGAAACCCTGTATACTGAAATATACTTGAAAGCATTATTCACGTCGACGACGTTCCCGATAAAACAAATGTTCAAGATGCCCTCCGTTCAGTTCCAAGCAGCATTCGTAGCGTTCGCGAAGGTTCATAAACATGTCTGTGAACGCAGGTTGTTGCATGGCACGAAAAAAACGTTGAATTTTTTGACACATTGAATTTGACACATGCGCATTTCAGTACTGTTTATATTGCCGCATCCCGTAAAAGAAATGCAAAATCTCAGGCATATGATAGTCTCGTCGAGAAAATGCGTACAGTGGATGAGAGTGCAAATAGAGAAAACGTGGTGAAGAAAATAAATTCTATGAGAACAGCATATAGAAAAGAATAAAAAAAAATATTGCTGAGAGCAGATTTGGAAATACACGTAGAAAACTTGAGATCTTCATAGGTTCTCCCCGTAGCAAAAAACCTCAATGTTGCGGATAATCGCTCATGTGGTGTAATTGAAAGTTTCATAACAGTATCATTCCTCTTTATCAATGGCGTAACCAAATCTAATAAATCACATTGTCAGTAAGTTGTCTCGTCCATGCGTAGATAATTACGAAAATCGTTTGGTTCATTTAATAATTCTTTAATTAAATTGGTATGAGAGTAAGTGGCTCTCTTTTCGATCCAACATTTCTGCGATCTTCTTGATCTCGTTTTTTTTTACCAGCTTCAACTTTTTAATTAAACAAACACCAGCCACTGCTAATAATTCCCCTTCGTGGTCCATCGGTGAATTTTACTGATACAACAATGACAATTTCAACTGTGCTAGTAAACAAGTTTGT
Organism: Digitonthophagus gazella; assembly: GCA_036711955.1. Classification (NCBI taxonomy): domain Eukaryota; kingdom Metazoa; phylum Arthropoda; class Insecta; order Coleoptera; family Scarabaeidae; genus Digitonthophagus; species Digitonthophagus gazella. The sequence continues at coordinate 18,825,801 of JASCIT010000012.1, forward strand.
GCAAAAAACTGACCGTTTAAATGGGTACACCAATTCAATTTTATATGTGCAAATTGGCATGCACATGTCAGCTTGGGCAAATTGCATGTGCGTGAAAACCTACCTGAAGACAAATTTTGTGAATTTTGTATTCTTTGTGAAGTTGTTAGAGTTCGTGTTAATTTTGGTGACATGAAATTTTTATAATTCAACCAAATCTAACCAATGAAACCTATTTCGCGTCCATTAAATTTCATTTTCATTCAAAAATTCATAAGTTACTGCATTAATTAAACCCCTTTTGTTAGTGTTGCTATTTAATATCCACATTTTAGTTTAAAATTTTAATGTCTAAATTTTTTTGATAATTACATGATTTTATTTAACCTTATTATTGTCGGAGCCAATGTATCGAACTTTGCTGCAGTGACGAGAAGTGCCAGCGCTGATATATCAGTTCGCACTTTGTAGTGTAGAATAGTTATATACACAGGCACATTGCGAGAGATCTCTACCTCAAAATAAATTTATAATACGATATAAATGACCTAATTTCATTTTGTAAGAGAGAACTCAAATTTTACTTTCTTTATAATTATTTATTTGGTTTTTATGAGCCTTTTTCAAAACCTTACTAAAGCTGTGACAAATTTGGCCAATTATCCTAGCATAGAAACCTTAATTTTACTCGGTACTAAGAGGGTTAATCCCCATCATTGTTAAAATAATTTTTATTAATTTCTCCAAAATTAAATAAAACCCAGAAAATTAAATAATAATGTCTTTTTCGCAATAACAGTCTAGTCTATCAGAACAGGCTCAATTTTCTATATTTTATGTCTGGTTGTTGAAAAATGGAGAACCTAAGTTAGGTTGAAAGGACGACGTTTTTGAAAAGAGTGATTATTTTGTTTTTGAGGTGATTTCTTTGGAGAAAAAAAAAACAAATACACAAAATGAGATACATGCAAAATAGACGCCCTAAATTTGGAAGTTTTTTGTGTCTGGGCAAAATTCCAATTGACAGACAATCCTTACATTCATTCATATTTACCAATCCAAAAAACTTAATGTATCAATCAATCATTCAAAATCAAAAACAACTTTCTTAGAAAGTATTTTTGTTAGTAATTTTCTTTATTCTCTCGACTTTTTCTTTACGCTGGTTTTAGTGCTCAACCGACGATTAGGGCTAACATCGGTCGTGCGTAGCTATATCAATGTAAAAAAGGCAGTATTTTAAAAAAGTGAATGTCTGGTGTGCTGTGTCATATGAATTAGGAGTCATTGAATCGTTCTTTATTGAAGGAAGATTAAATCAACACACTTATTTGTGGATTTTCGAAAAATTTGTTAACGAACTTCCTTTGCGTGTTCGACAGACGTATTTCTTCCAACATGACGGTTGCTCTGCCCATTCAACACAAATAATCATTGACTAGCTCATTAAAAAATTTGGTGAAAGATGGTTCGGAAGATCGAACGCGATATTTTGGCCGGCCAGGTTTCCAGATCTTTCAATTATGGATTTTTTTGTTTGGGGAAGGGTAAAACAATTAGTTTACCAAAACAGGATTTCTAGTAACCTTGAAATTTTGAAAAATAGAGTAACGAGTGCAGTGCGATCTATTCCTATAGAACATACAGTTGCTCCCAAAAGTATCCGGCCGCCTGGCAAATTCTCACATTTAACACTATATTACTTAAGAATTAAATAATATAACCAATAGTTATTTTTTTTGTGATGCTAGTATATTATCATTCAACTTTTGATACATTGCAAATATAACAACAACAAACAATGTAACAAAGAACATAAATAACATTATTATAGGCACACAAAAGTATCCGGCCACCTATACAAAATAGCTTTACACAAACTAAATATGTAACTGTTAAAAGCCATTAAAACAGCTTTTTAATATTTTGTGGGGTAACCTTTTGAATTTAATACATCTCTCAATCTGTTGGGCATTGACTTAACCAATTTATTCGCTAATGAAGAGTTTATCATTTTCCATTCCAGCAGTGAATGGTTTTTAAGAATTTCTTTACTGGAAATGCGCTTTTTGTTCAGACTAACAAAACTTTCAAAATTGCCCATAAATGCTCTATTGGGTTGAGATCTGACTTGTTGCGTTATATAATAACCATTCTCCCGTTCTCATGCCACAATATGTATTAAGTAATATAGTGTTAAATGTCAAAACTTGCCAGGCGGCCGGATACTTTTGGGAGCAACTGTATGTAGGGAGCTTTTAGAGCATTTTGAAATTGTGTTGAAAAATGTGTGACTTTAGGAGGAGACTTAATAGAAAATTCCATGTAGTTTGAAATTATAACTTATTATTATTACAGTAGTGTGTTATTAACGTTAAGCCTTAGAGTTACCGTTAATAATTAAGTATTTTGTAATAATCGTGTTTTATAATGATTTATTAGACTAACAATAAGCCAATAAATAGCAACTTTAAATATCTTGCAATAATTGTTTTTGTTTTATATTTGAAATATTGCTTAACTGGAGGTACTTTCTTTTTTATTGCATTTTTCTTAAACCAGTTTAAGAGCGTTTCCCTTTTTTTCCCGAAATGGTATGATACTCAATAAAAAAAATCGTAAAACTAACGAAAATACAATGCGTTTTATCAAAATAGGCCCATCATTCCAAAAATTTGCATATGGACATAACGTTTCATCCTGAACAAAATATCTTAGTAACTGTATGATGTACGGTAAACAGAAAAGGTACTTTAGCTGATGCAGAAAGAGTATTTTGTTCAGTGTCCAGATTCGCTTGTTTCTTTTTAACTGAAAATATGTTACAAATTAATCTTTAACCAAGCAGGGCTAAACACCAAAAGATGAAAATTAACATCGAAAATTTTTCACCTTTTATAACAGTCATTTCACCTATCTGGGGACACACGGTATATAACTTATTTCCCCACACAGCTTAGGGTTACAACATTTGTCTGCGTGTTGTAACCGCACTGTGTGGGGTCCTAGCAGACACCCATCCCTTCTCTACTCTTCCTTTTCCCTACCATCCCTTCTTGTTGCCCTTGGTGGGTCCGCATACATGAATTTCTTGGACCCACATGTTTGCGTGGCACACCAAGAGTTATTTTCTCCCTATTTTTATCCCTTACACACAAACATAAATCCAAATTTCAGTATCCCCCTTTTCCTTCATATAAGGCTCTCCGCATACAGAGCGACTAATTTGCAATAATCAGTCAATTCATAATCAAACTAAACTTCATGTTATATGTCCACTTTAGTGTTGTTTTCATAAGTAGGGGTTAGAACTGCTACGTGACATATGAGCAAAATTGTCTTCATAAGAAAAAATATGTATTTCGCTTGTAAGTGGACAATATCAAGTGATTCAAAACTAGTTGTACTCATAACTGAGTTGAAACTCGACTTACAAATCAGTCACTCTGTGTGTGGAGTACCTAACTCCCATATTCATACCCCATTTTATATTTTTTTTAATATCTTTTCATTACAATGTTATTTTTCCTTTTCTTTTCATAATTGTTATTATAAATATTTTAATCAGGTGATAAGTATAACTTCTAGTCATGCGTTTGAGTTCCAAAAACCTGTTTTAACACTTGTATTTTCTAGACGTTTTATTGGTTCTTAATGTATACAGGAAGTAATCTCTAAAAATAAACGACTGCTAAAGAAATGTCGTTCATCAAGCAACCTTAACCTGAAAATCGGTGAACAACGATGTGGTGAAACATCAAAGAATGTAAGAATGTGTTGTTTATGAACAACAAAGGATTCATAAGAAAAATGTGCTCCTTACATTCGTGTTTGATGATTCAAACAAAACATAAATGTATCAGCAATCAATACTATAATTAAACTTCTGTTATTTACCCCCTTTTTAAAATTTATTGTTTTTGCTATAGAGTGACCATAAATACACCAATAAAAAATCAACTTTAAGTATTAGTCCTTTATTTAAAACTTAACTTTTCTAAAAAAATTCTTACCTATGCTCTGACCGATCAATTTTTTCTCGACTCCTATCCCTATCTCTATCCCTTTCCCTATTCCTATCTCTTCTATCATCCACTGTCGGTGTAGATCCCAATCCGCCTGAACGACCACCCCGTCTTTCTTCCCGAGCAGCCTGAACCACAGCAGTTATTTCTTCTGTGGCTAATTTTAATTTAGCATATCTAAACAACCCCGAAAAAAAAAAAATTATCACCTGTACTCAAAATAAATCTTTATTTATTATTATTTTATTACCCAACATGTTGCTTTCCCATTAAATGATCATCAATCCTTTGCTGAGCATCCCCAACAATTAAAAACGCCCCGCAAACCTCACACACCTCCATTTGTTTCTCTTGAGCGGCTGCAATTTCCGCCGTACTCCAATGATTGCTTTCACTTTGTTTCTGCAAGGCATCACGTTCCTCCTTCAATTGATCACAAAGTTTCATCAACCCTTGGGCTTGTTCCACATTTCCATCCGTCCCAGCTTGTTCGGCTTCTTCCACAAGCCCGTTTATACGCTCCGTCAATAAATCAATCTGTTCGGAATTTCGTTGTGTTTGAGCCGGCGTTAAATTATTTAACTCTCCTTTACCGCTAAGCGCTAATCGTTGTTTGCCTTTTTGAATCTTTCTTTCAACCTCGTTTAACATAGACGTACAAAAACGAATGAACTCTTCTTGGTAGTGAATTTTTCGGTGGGTTTTTGCTTGACTAAACATTTTACGAGCTTCTTCATCGTGTACTTTTGCACAAGAGCCTAAATCCGCTCGAGTGTTTACAAATAAATCGTGTGGGCAAAATTTTACCAGATAATATTTACAGTACTGTGAATCAAAAAAATATCAATTAGTTTTTAAATCATTATTGAGATCTTTACTGTTTAAAAATACGAGAAAAGAAGAAATGATTAATAAAATTTATGATTTACTGTTTCTTGTTTACATAACAAATTGATAAGTCTTTATCAAACCACATTATGGTTGTATTTATTAAAATTTATTATATTTTGCCACATCATAAAGTTATTTTTTTATTAATTTATATAATCATTAAATCTTGATTTTTAAAAATTAATTTATATTAATTTGAAAATTGGTTAAAGTATATTATTAATATTATTCATAATATTAAAGATTTTTTAATTATTTAGTTTCTATTTATTGATTAAAAATGTTAAAACCTCTTCTTAAAAATAAATACAAAACTATAGATTATTTACAAAAATAACCCAACTAATTTTTTTGATGGTGTTATTATAAAACCTTTTATAAAACTCTAAAATGGTTAAATTTACCTCAGGATCCTCCCAATTTAACTCTTTGACCTTTTCATTTGGGGCTACGTTTCGATTTCGCCCCATTAATTCATCCAAGAGTTGTGCTGCTGCAAAAACAGCCATTGTAGCACTTTAACTGACAGCTGTCAAGTTAGATGTGAAGTTAGCTACTAACGTTTTAGATTGTTTATTTTGTAATTAAAGTCTAAATTAAAAAATATCAATTAAAAATTTTGAATTTTGGATCTTTCGAGTGATTTTTCTAACTTTAAAAACCTCTTAATACATTAAAATATTTTCCATCATATGGTTATAAATCATGACATCAACCTTAAAAACCGCGCCATATTCAAACGCCTTAAATAATTTTTATTTAAATTTAAAAGTAATTTTTGACGTTTCTAAACGTCAAACAAACCGATTTTTTCCTCTTATATTTGGACCTTGCAACCTTTACTATACAACATGTTGATACAAAAATCGTTGAATTCAACCTTATTTTTTAAGTTTCAAGTTTTTTTTTTGACATAAATCGATTAATTAATTGTCTTTTGGGGGATTTAAGTGATCCCGTTTCATAACTTTGACGCCAATAAACTTTATATTGACGTACATAAATAAAACCTCACAATTTTTAAAAATTCATATCTAAAAAACTAATTATTGTTGAGACTTGAAATCTTATAAGGATTTAGTTTAATACTTTATCTTTATTTTTGTCAAAGATAAATTTTCTACGCCTTATAGTTTTTCCTACAGAAAGGAAATTCTAACCTAACTTAATTTACATGTTTATTAAAACTTGTCAATTTTTAAAAATTCATATTTAAAAAACTAATTGTTGTTGAGACTTGAAATTTGATGAGGATTTAGATAGAAACTTAATCTTTATTTTTTCCAAAGATGAATTTTCCATGTCTTTTAATTTTCCTCTCAGAAGAGAAAATGTAACACAATGTCCATTAAAAATTTATCAATTTTTAAAAATTCATACCTCAAAAACTAATTGTTATTGAGATTTGAAATTTTATGATGATTTAGATCAATACCTAATCTTTATTTTTACCAAAGAGGAATTTTCTACGATTTACACATTTTCCCACAGAACAGAAACTCTAACCTAACTTAATTTACATGTTTAATAAAAACTAATCAATTTTTAAAAATTCATGTTTAAAAATCTAATTGTTGTTGAGACTTGAAATTTTATAGAGATTTAGATTGAAACTTAATCTTTATTTTTACCGAAGATAAATTTTCCATGACTTTTAGTTTTTCTCTCAAAAGAGAAAATCTAACACAATGTCTATTAAAATTTGTCAATTTTTAAAAATTCATACCTAAGAAAGGAATTGTTGTTAAGACTTGAAATTTTAGGAAGATTTAAAATAATTCCTAGTCTTTATTTTTACCCAAAATTAATTTTCTACGACTTATAGCTTTTCCCACAGAACAGAAACTCTAACCTAACTTAATTTACATCTTTATTAAAACTGATCAATTTTTAAAAATTCATATTTAAAAAACTAATTGTTATTGAGATTTGAAATTTTATCAGGATTTAGATTGAAACTTAATCTTTATTTTTGCCATAGATGAATTTTCTAACACTTTTAGTTTTTCTCTCAGAATAGAAAATGTAACACAATGTCTATTAAAATTTGTCAATATTTAAAAATTCATATCTAAGAAAAAAACTGTTCTTGAGACTTGAAATTTTAGGAAGATTTAGATTAATTCCTAGTCTTTATTTTTTTATAAAAAAATAATTTTCTACGACTTTTAGTTTTTTCCACAGAAAGGAAATTCTAACCAAACTTAATGCACATGTTTATTAAAACTTGTCAATTTTTAAAAATTCATATCTGAAAAACTAATACTTATTGAGACTTGAAATTTTATAAAAATTTAGATCAATACTTAATCTTTATTTTTACCAAAGAGAAATTTTCTACGACTTTTTATTTTTCTCTCAGAAGAGAAAATGTAACACAATGTCTATTGAAATTTGTCAATTTTTAAAAATTCATATCTAAGAAAGAAATTGTTGTTGAGACTTGAAATTTTAGGAAGATTTAAAATAATTCCTAGTCTTTATTTTTTACCAAAGATAAATTTTCTACGACTTATAGCTTTTCCCACAGAACAGAAACTCTAACTTAACTTAATTTACATATTTATTAAAACTTGTTAATTTTTAAAAATTCATATTTAAAAAACTAATTGTTGTTGAGACTTGAAATTCTATGAGGATTTAGATTGAAACTTAATCTTTATTTTTGCCAAAGATGAATTTTCTATCACTTTTAGTTTTTCTCTCAGAAAAGAAAATATAACAATGTCGATTAAAATTTGTCAATTTTTAAAAATTCATATTTCAAAAACTAATTGTTATTGAGACTTGAAATTTTATGATAATTTAGATCAATACCTAATCTTTATTTTTACCAAAGAGGAATTTTCTACGACTTTTAATTTTTTTCACAGAACAGAAGCTCTAACCTAACTTCATTTACATGTCGATTTATACCTGTTCATTTTTAAAAATTCATAATTAAAAAATTAATTGTTATTGAGACTTGAAATTTTATGATGGTTTAGATCAATAGTTAGTCTTTATTTTTACCAAAGAGGAATTTTCTGCGACTTTCAGTTTTTCCCAGAGAACAGAAACTCTAACCTAACTTAATTTACATGTCGATTTATACCTGTTAATTTTTAAAAATTCATAATTAAAAAATTAATTGTTATTCAGACTTGAAATTTTATGAGGGTTTAGATTGAAACTTATTCTTTATTTTTACCAAAGAAGGATTTTCTACGATTTTTAGTTTTTCTCTCAGAAGAGAAAATGTAACACAATGTCGATTAAAATTTTTCAATTTTTAAAAGTTCATTTCTAAAAAACTAATACTTATTGAGTAAAAAATTAAAACGAAAAGACGGTTAAATACAATTTTAATTGCCATAAAAAATCTTTAATTACACATGTGGGGGTTGAAAAATTAAATAGTTGTCATTCCAGGTGCAAAAATACTTGATTCTAATTCCGACTTAATTCAACTCCTAATTATTGTACAGATTTTATAGTTTTTTGAGTATAGCATGAGCCCGGACGGTTAATCTCTGCTCAAAATCATATCCTTTATAAGATGATGCAGATTCCAAAAGTCTTTTACCTTCCGATAAAGTCTAAAAAACAGTACAATTAATATTTTTAATAATACATTTAAAAGTTATAATTTACTGAAGGGCTTTTAATTAAAATCAATCCCAATTCGTATTTAGTAAAGGCTGAAACATGAGCATCATCACTGTTATTACTAAAACCTTTTCTAGCATTAATTCCTTCTTGGAAATATTTAACACCTTCTTCATTATTTCCCAAAATACATTGACAACTTCCGGCGATTAATCTAGACAATCCTTTAAAAGGTTCAACTTCAATATTCCAAGCTTCATCACAATCCGCAATAATCTTATTGATATTTTGAGGATTACAACTCGGTAGAGTGTTCCAAAGGTATAACAATTCGTACGATAAAATCTTCCAAAAGACGCAATCTAATTGTCTAAGAACTTCCTCCACTAACGGACATATTTTATATCTTCTAGTTAAAAATTCATCCAATTGCGTACCTTTTACAACTGGTTGAAAACCGTTTCTTAATTCAACCGCATTTTGTACTTCTTGAAACATGTGATTTGAACCAGCAGCAATTAAACATAAATAAGAATAAAATGGTTTTGACCATCTGCTTTGATCTTTTAAGTATTGAAAAGCTGTTTCAGCCGGTGTGAAATTTAATTCGATTAAATAACACCAACCGACTTCGTGCATCGACATTAATTTGATTTCTTTTTGAGCTGCGTTTGTAATAGCAGCTTGGTATGTATCGATTGCTTTAGGAATTTGGGACTGAAATTTATTTTTTAAGTAAATTTAAATTTAAGTTAAAAAAAAAGATATTTACCCTTAATCTTTCTACTCTTCCTCTAAAAAATAAAAACAAAGCTGATTGTTCAAATTCTTCTTTACCTTCGTCTAAAAGCTCAGCTGCTGCTTCAACTCCAGCTTGGACGTTTGTTCCATCCAAAGCGAAGAAAGGTCTTACTATTGTATGGTACCACAGTAGAGCTAAACTAAGGCCAGGTTGTGTTAAATTTTTGCAAGTGGATATAATTAGTGAAAACTTTTTAGCTTTAGCTACGTTAATGTGATTTTTTAAATAACTTACGTAGCAAACGGTGCTCTTAAATCATCTCCTTTCCTCGCATACATTAAGTTACCCAAACCGATTTTTCTATTACCTCCAAATCCCAAAAAATTAACTAGTTTTAATATGGTCGGTGGAAGTAGTGATATTCCTAGTTGGAGGAGTCCATAACCGAAAGAAACCGCACATAGAAGACGAGATATGGTTTCTTTATCCAATTCTTGTCTAAATATAGTTAAATTAAGATTAATACTTGGATACTATTAAAATACAATCTCTGTTCTGTAATAAGTGTGTTACTACATTTTGCTATATATAATCTTAACAAAGAGGTAAAAGGTTGTACATACATTTTTTCAAAATTTTATTATTAACACTTCTGTGATATACAGATGTCCCAGAACTCAGTTGCCAAAGGCTAACAACACATTCTAGAGCTGATTTTATGCTGATTTAACGAAAAAGTCCTTATTAGAAATTGCTTTCTAAGAGAACTAGCTCTACTTGATTCATCTTCTTCAAGTAGAGCCACTTGACAGTAGAGCTACTTGAGGAGCTGAACAGCTTTTTTTTTAAATATCTTAATAACTCCTTTAGCTAACATAATGAAACTTGGGGCTTTTGTAAACTTGGAAATGTTTCATTGTTTACTGGCAAAACAATTTTTTTTATTACCATCGTAAATGTATGAAGTAATTCATACTTCATACATTCTTCATATGATTTATGGCTTCGAGTTAGGTAACGTGTTTGGTAGAAAAGACATAAACCACATTTTTTGTTTACGATCCCCGGTAGAAACACAAAGACTTGACGAATTTTAAGGAAAGTTATGTATCCTCAACTTTATGGTTTTCGAGGAAGAAAATAACCATTGAAAAATTAAGTGTTGGCTCACGTAATGATTAATGATGATCCCACAGTCTGGAAATTACGTGAGAGTTTTCATGATTAGATAGTGTTGGGGGTTTGTTACTGTACTTCGTGGCCGAAGTGTCAACCCAAGATGCATTAGGGATTAACAGTCAGAATTACTACCTCTCTTGAACTGAGGTTACTTGCGATAGAACTTTCTTTATTTTGTGAATCTTGATTTTGATCCGATCTTAACTGAATCTTAAGGGAGCGTCTACACGAGCGTTGAAATTGCAACGATGAGTGTAATACATTGATTTTAATGAGCGTCTCGCAGCGTTTTAAACATTCGTGTAGACTAGTCTATTAAAATCAATGTATTACATTATTGCGTAAAATCACTGTGATTCTATAGTTGCGATTTCATTGTCGTGTAGACGCGCGTTAAGACTCCTTAAACGAGAGCGTCACTGTAATTTATTTACAACTTCTTTATTTATTAACGGTTGAACTGATGTTTTGTGTGTAAGTCACTATAACAATTTCACGTCCGACGACACAACAAAAAATAAAGTTTAAAGAAAAATGTTACTTTATCTCTTAAAGTATTAGGATTTTTACGTTTTTTTTTGTTTTTTCCTCTATTATTGTGCTCCCTGCATTTTTCCTGTATTATTTTTACGAAATATCAACAATAAGCAGATGATTAGTAAACTACGGTTTAATGTGAAATTTAAAAGCTTCGGAGTATTTCTGGTTTCCAAGATTCTAGGAGCTGTGATAGGTTTAAAAGAAGTTTTGGCTGACATGCGGACTGCTCTCTTGAAATCAATGTGTAAATAAAAGACAGGCACAAAAAACGACATGAATAATTATTTCGACTCGAGTATTTAATTGTTTCGGCCCGTTCAAGTAGACTTTTCTAGGGAACTTTTCTATGACAATGCTTTAACACTTTTCGGCAAAATGGCATTTAATCCCTTTGTTACTTTTATTTACTCTTCAATTGTTATAAACAAACTCAGTTATTTATATAGAAAAAGTACCTCATATCCTGGTTTTGGTCGAATACCAGTAAGTAGGTAGCTTGCCGTTTTTCATTTTCGGCATATCTATAGAGAAACATATCTAGAAAAGCGTAAATGATATTGAAAAATATTTAAGACAATAATTGTTTCCAAAAATATTTTCTTTTATCATTATTAAAAATACCTCTTTGTTCTTTGTTTTACACGAAGAAAAAAAAAATGGCTCTAAGTAGTCATAGTCCCTTCCTTTTTGTACAAAATGCATAAACAGAACGAATTCCGATAACAACTTCTTTCTTCCGCCGATTATTGAGGCCGATATTTAAATGAAAACCAAGTCCAGCCTTGTTACTACCAAGCGTCTCACTTCTGGCTCCCTTAGAAACTTTCGGACAGTAAATACAGAGCCTTAATCAAATCTTAATCTTGAAATAAGCTTATCAGGATCTTCATCATAATCAACTCTTAGCTACAACTTCGACACGAGATTGAATCTTACAATTAACATTCATCGTCCAATCTTAGAATTCGCTTTCTTCAATGCACACAGACTTTACGATTTTGGAGATAAACTGCGGCGTGTCGAATATTTCGATGTGGTGTGCTCTTTTGCAAGATGTTGGATTTTCACGAACAGCCCAATTTGGGAAGGCACTAAGGGAATGCAGATCGAAGATCAGGATATATTTGCATCAGTCAACCACAAGTCTAGAGTGAAGGTACGTTCCTACTGAGCGTGATACGGTTTCATGAGTCATACGTTCGAGAAATACGCCTCGTATGAATGAAAAATCGTGGGTTAGCTGTTGCCGTCACAGGCAAGTGTGATACTTACGCCTCAGATCATACATGTTTGATTTATGCCGTGAATACGCTTTCGTATGTCGGTTTTTAAAAATAACATACGAAATTAGCTCTGCAAAATCGAGTTATTAAATTACAAGACAATGACACCATGCGGTTTCTTGAAACGTATGCTGTTGAAAAACTGTTGTATGATGCAACTATTGAAGCTACAGAAATCTAAATTTGAAAATGGTAGCTGCTAAGAGAATTTTTGATGAGCTCAATATCCCTGGATTTGGACTGAAAGACGTTATATCAAATTTTAAAAGCTTGAGGTGTTTATAGTGTAATTTTGAAATCAATGGTGAAATGGCTTCCTGTGGGTAATCAAAGTCGCCTTCAGACATTCGCAACAAGTTTTTAAATTCTCTGTGTAATGGCTTCTTAGCTACCTGTCTACCAAAGTATATGCTCTCGATTTCCTCACACCATCGCTTTGACGTTCCATGGGAATACACCTTAAGTCTGTTTGCCAATTCTCGTGGTCATCGCAAGAACCGTTTCACCTGGTTAGGGACCTTCGGTGTGTTAGGTTATCGGGAAAAGGTCAAGATTCCTAATCTTTCTCTCTCTAAAACTAACTTCGGATCACTTAATTTCCATCGTTATTTTGTAAATATAGGTTAAGTGTGGTTTTACACTTGAGTGTTATTTCCCTTTCTACTAAAACCTTAGTGCAAAAATTCACAGTTTTGAAGTAGTAACCGCGCGTTTTTGAGGGTAACTAATTAATTAATAAGCGTAAAAATAACTACATTTGGTGGCGGCGGTAACACCAATAAATAAACAACGTGGTCACTCACTTAAGTAGTGCATCCGTACCACAGGTATAAGTGCTACCAGGGTAAGATATTTTAGGTGCCAACTTTTTAACTTTGTCCAATTCTACGTTTCTAATATCAAAATTTTTACGAAAAATAAATACTCTTATCTTACACCGCTAAAACACACCGTTTATGTAAGAAATTGATTTAAATGTATGTATAGTATTTTAGCAATTCGTTTCTATTCTTTTAGGAAACAATTTTAGATGAAGACTTTATCATTGAATCGGCATGAAATCAACTCTAGAATTCATGGTTAGCGTTTGGTAACTGAGTTTTGGGACAGCTTGTATAAATTTCGTAGTATTGCAAAAACACTTAAAATTGTTTGAAATAAATGAAAATACAGTTTTATATCTTTCGGCTATAAATAAACAAATAACTCACTTATTATAGAACAAAAATAATAAAAAAAATCTTAAACCATCAAAAGTAAAAATAGATAAAAACTCAGGAATCACACTCGAAACATTTCTACTTACGCCTTATTAACGTTGAAAACTTCAAAAGGAAAGTTGAAAAAAGATGTTGGACTGAAGTTTAAATTACCACCTAAACCGCTATTAGCGGATGTTGATTTCTTCATATTTGGTTGAAATTTAAAGTCATTTGAAGCACCAACATTTCTTAATTCGGGAGAAACAAAACCGTTTTTTAACCCCGAATGGAAAGAAATGCTGGGCTTAGGACGCGAAGATAACATTGAAGATGTTGAAGACTTGGAAGAAATGTACCCGTTTTTCAACGTTAAGTTCTGATTCTTCGAGACGGTGGAGGACGGTGGAGGTTCGTTCGTTATCGACGGTTGGACGTTCAACTGATGGACATCTGTAAGACTACTCTTCATATTTCCAAGAGAAGCAGATACTATTGTTATACTTTGGTGAGTTTCAATGTCTTCCTGTTTTTTACTCGTCGTCATTTGCGCCACATCGATTGGATCTTTTCTTTCCATGTCTGATGCTAACTCGACCATCTCTTCAATTGATGTTGGATATTCTTAAAGGAACCAATTTGGGTTTTTTAATTATTTAATGATTATATGAATAAATATTTACAATTTACCAAGTGAAGTTGTTGTTGGTGTTGTTCCTGGTAAGTTATCATAAGAAGCAGCTAAAATTAAAAGTGGGAAAATGGATAAAGGTAAGATATTATTAAAAGAAACTTACATGGAATATTATCATCTCCAACTATTTGTTTATAAAGGTCTAAAATTGTATTATAAGCCGTTTGATAGTACTTATAAGATTTTCTTAAGATCCAACTTCCTTTTATAAACCCACTTATATCTTGTTGGAGGAATGTTAACATCGCCAGGAAAACTTGAGTGTCTGCTAAGATAATTTGACACTCTAAATCTTTTTGAGTACATCCACAATTACTTCCAAAGACTTTAGACTTCACCATTTTAACCCAACTGGTATTGAGTGAACATTTCTTTTCTAACTCCTTCATACTGGTCATACATATTTTAATTTTATCGTCTTCAAAGGTCATTAAAGCATCCTTAAAAATATAAATTACAAAATTTAATAAAAAAATCCGTTTCGTAAATTAGTACTTACTACAAAAACAGCATAAACATATCCAGTACACATATTTAAATCTTCAGGATAAGTTTTGAATAAAGCTTCGGCTTCTTTTTGCTTATTGTTAAGTAGTAAAGAAATTCCCTCTCGAGCCAATTTCCAATATAAAATGGGATTTTCTTGTACATCATCAGTTTTTTCCTTCTGGTCGTTAGTTTTTCCACTATCATTTTCATCGTTTGAGGATGTAGCCATCACTAAAAAAATTATTTCTTTTTGTGCATCTTTTAAACGCTGAGATTTTAAAATTTATCTTCCTTGGTTAATTATCTTGGTTCCTAATTACCACCCCTTTAGTGACATTTTCTTTAAAGGTTAAAATGTAAATGTTATAGTGACGTTTCCCGACGTTTTATTTTATTACGTAGAGGTATTCATTTGAACGGGTTTGGCAAAGTAGCAAGGACGTGATGGTATTGATTTTCAACGGTTTGAGAAGGGGATGTTTTTATAGTAGGGAAATCGATTTCTAACTAAAGGAAATAAAAACAACAACAGTGGAATAAAAGTTTTATTGGAAAATTACACCCTTATTAATCTTATTTATTTTGGAGGTTTATTCTAGGTCATCAATTTTTATTAATCCTTTTAGTACACTATTTCTTAAGCTGGGGTTGTTAAATTTTCTTAAAGATTGTCGAATTTAAACACGATCTTGATTGAATGGAGTTTTTATTTGAAAGGATATTTGTTGGGTTACAAACGAAAACTCATTTGTAAGGCTTCCAATATAATCTTTAAGAAATACTATTAGTAAATTTTTAAAATTTCAACTCTAAGAAACTAATTGTTATAAAGACTTGAAATTTTATGAAGATTTAGATTGGAACTTAATCTTTATTTTTACCGAAAATGAATTTTCTAATGCTTTTAGTTTTTTTCCACAGAAACGAAATTCTAACCTAACTTAATTAAGATGCTTATTAAAAGTTGCCAATTTTAAAAAAATTCATAAAAAATTAAATTTTTAATATTTCCAACTGATCTTTTTTCTAAATGAAACTGAAAACATTCTAGTTTTAATTAAAAGAGACCGTTTTGTTATAAATATTATTAAAAAAAATGAAAAAAATTTTAAGGTTGGTAAAAATTTTTTTAGGTTAAAAAATTTTTTTAAATTAATAAAAAATTGAGTTTTAAATATTTTGAACTGATTTTTTTTCTAAATGAAACTGAAAACATTCTAGTTTTAACCAAAACAGCCCGTTTTATCCTAAAACTTACCAACAAAATTAAAAAAAATTTCAAAGTTGGTAAACATTTTTGACACTTCTTAACCTAACGTAAGAAAATCGATCAATTTTAATCATTTGTAAAAAATTTATTTTTAAAGATTTCGATTAATTTTTTTTTGCCAGATCAAACTTAAATCATTCTAATTTTAATTAAAAAAGACTGTTTTATTCTAATTGTTGTCAAAAAAGTAAAAAAAAAAAATTAAAGTTAGTACAAATTTTTTTAAGCTAGAAAATTTTAAAGAAATCATAAAAAATTGACTTTCAAATATTTTCAACTGACTTCTTTTCTAGATGAAACTTAAAACATTCTAGTTTTAACTAAAGAAGACCGTTTTATCTAAAATCTTATGAAAAAAATTAAAAAAAAAAATTAAAATCGGTTAAAAATTTTTTAGGTTAGCAAATTTAAAAAAAAAATCATAAAAAATTGAGTTTTAAATATTTTGAACTGTTTTTTTTTCTGGACGAAACTTAAAACATTCTAGTTTCAACTAAAAAAGACCGTTTTATCCTAAATCTTATCAAAAAAATTAAAAAAATTTTAAAGTTGGTAAAAATTTTTTTTGTTACAAAATCTTAAAAAATTCATAAAAAATTGAGTTTTAAATATTTTGAACTGACTTTTTTTCTGTATAAAACTGAAAACATTCTAGTTTTAACCAAAAAAGACCGTTCTTCTCTAAAGCTTACCAAAAAAATTAAAAAAAATTTCAAGGTTGGTTTCAAAATGTTAAAAAAATGGGATTTTGGGAATTATTGGAGTCTTTAGGCTATAACTCCCTTAATATCGAGAATTGAAAAATATCTTTAAAATAAAAAATATTTGCAGTTAAAAAAGGTATAACTTTTATTTGAAAATATTTTTTCTGTTTCAATTAGTTTTTGAATAAGATGGAACAAAATGTTGAAAAAATGAGGTCTTAGGAGTTATGAGAGTTTTTAGGTTATAACTCCCTTAATATCGAGAATTGAAAAAAAATATTTAGAATAAAAAATGGTCACAATTAAAAAAGGCATAACTTTTATTTGAAAAAATTTTTTTTTAATCTCGTTCAGTTTTCGAGTAAGATGGAATAGAAGTTGAAAAAATGAGGTTTTGCGAGTTGTTGGAGTTTTTAGGCTATAACTCCCTTAATATCGAGAATTGAAAAATATCTTTAAAATAAAAAATGTTTGCAGTTAAAAAAGGCATAACCTCTATTTGAAAATATTTTTTCTGTTTCAATTAATTTTTGAATAAGATGGAACAAAATGTTGAAAAAATAGGGTTTTAGGAGTTATTAGAGTTTTTAGGTTATAACTCCCTTAATATCGAGAATTGAAAAAAAATATTTAGAATAAAAAATGGTCACAATTAAGAAAGGCATCACTTTTATTTGAAAAAATTTTTTCAATCTCATTCAGTTTTCGAGTAAGGTGGAATAAAAGTTGAAAAAATGAGGTTTTGGCAATTGTTGGAGTTTTTAGGTTATAACTCCCTTAACATCGAGAATTGAAAAAAATCTTTAGAACAAAAAATATTCGCAGTTAAAAAAGGTAAACTTTTACTTGAAAATTTTTTTCTACTCGATTTAGTTTTTGAGTAAGATGGAACAAAATGTTGAAAAAATTAGGTTTTGGAAGTTGGAGCTTTTAGACTTTAACGCGTTTAATATTGAGAATTTGGAAAAAATCTTTAGAATAAAAAATGTTCGCAGTTAAAAAGGGCATAACTTTTATATGAAAAAATATTTTTTGTTTTATTTAGTTTTTGAGTACGATGGAACAGAATGTTAAAAAAAAATGGGGTTTTGAGAGTTGTTGGAGTTTTAGGTTATAACTCCCTTAATATCGAAAAATGAAACTGAAAACATTCTAGTTTTAACCAAAAAAGACCGTTTTTTCCTAAAGCTTACCAAAAAAATTTAAAAAAATTTCAAAGTTGGTAAACATTTTTGACACTTCTTAACTTAAGAAAATAGATCAATTTTAAAAATTCATTTTTAAAGATTTTGATTTGGTTTTTCTTTCTAGATGAAACTTAAATCAATCTAATTTTAATTAAAAAAGACTGTTTTATTCTAACTGTTGTCAAAAAAATTAAAAAAATTTTCAAAGTTGGTAAAAAAGTTTTTCTAAAAAATTTTATACATACAACTTATTTAGAAGAAAAGAATACAAGTTTTTAATAAAACTTTTATTAGAAAATTACATTCCTATCAAATCTTATTTACTTCCACAATTTATTTTAGGCCACCACTTCCTATAAATCTTTTTAGCAACCTCAACACTATCTCCTAAACCAATCTCAGGATATTGTTTCCTATCAAAGCTAAACGGTTGTTCAATTTCCTTAAAAATAGTCGTTCTAACCGAATTTTGATCGAATGGAGTTTTCGTTTGTAAGGCTTTTAACATCATCGTTAAGAAATATTCCCATCTAGGTTTAAAAAAGTCTTTAACTAAACCAGACCATTGTTTAGAAGCATAATCTTTGATTTCTCCATTCGGCCCCCAAAGTGTAATTTGATTCCTTGCGTTAAACTCATGTAAGAGTTTATCGTTTGGATTTGTAGAAGTGTTCTTAGCTGCGTTTAACCAAGAACCTAATAAGAAATTTTCGTTGGTTGCTAAAATTTCTTCAAGATCATCGAATAAAGAGAGGAACATTGAAATTGAATTACTAGAAAAAAAAAATAATAATAATAAAAATAAAATAATATTAATAAACATATAAATAAAATTCAAAGAAGATGTAAAAAAAGTAAAATTCCATTCAAGAAGTTTTAATTTAATGTTTTGAAAAAATTAACTTACTTAAAAGATGTAACATCTTTTTGTGTGTACATAAATTTTATTTCTTGATACGTATCATCACCGATTAATTGAATGACTTGTCTTGTTAAATCAACAAGATCGTGTTTATATCCTGGGTTATCTTTAAATTCATCTGCAGCTTGGATAAAATAATTCCAAGCTCTATAAACATCACAAGGTGAGTACCAATACTAAAAATAGAGAAGTTTAATTTTTTAATTTGATGGATAAATATTGTAAATTTGATAAATATTTTAAATTGTAAAACCTTGATCATTATTTTAATATTAGGAGACATATTTATTGTATATTTTCCTCTTATCCTTTGAGATCCTGGAAATATATATACTGATGACTAAAAAAAATTTATACAATATCTCATGAAATAATTTATAAATTTTTAAGGATTTACAAGTAACATCATCCAAGCTTTTGTAGTTTCTTCGTTTTCCTTTCCATATCTTCTCGTAGCGTATTGTTGAAACCATAAATTAAGATCTACAGGTTTTTGTCTAAAAGCCATTTCAGCCATAAGTTCATACATAACGTAATTTTGAAAAATTCCTTCTGGAGTTAATCCAACTCCAACCATAGTACTTCCTTTATTATTTCTAGCTTCAAAAGGTTTCTGATTGATAATTTGAGTTGAACCAAACATTCCTAAAGTTCCACCGAAGTTATGAAGCATACACCAAATGAACGGTTGTCCAAAATAGTTTTGAAAATGATCGTATTGTGGGAATTGTTCTGATTGCAAATCTAGAACAATCATTTTTCCCTAAAAAATAATTAAAATGAAAATTTTAGTTTATATAGGGTGTGTACAAATTTGCGCAAAAAGCTACACATGATTCTTCATTTAATTATAACTGAAGATGAAAATCTTAATGTCAAAGTATTGTGTTGTACTTCATGAGCCATCATAGAGTTTGAAACTTTAGCCTCTAAACAAAAATTTTTCTTGTATAAATTTTGTTTCGCTTAAAAACAAAATTTTGACTAAAAATTTAATCTGAAAGTTCCTTTTCGCGGGGTCAAACTATCATAGTAGTTTAAGATTGGAACTAATTAAGATGTTGGGTTCCGTCTTGCAAACCAGAGAAGAACATGGTGTCAGCTATGTGTTCTTCAATTTTCGGTGTTTGCACCTATGCCAGAATTAAGATACCTTAAGCTTTTCCATAACAACAATTATGGTATTGCTAAAGGCAACTTAATGAAAATAATCTTCATACCTTGGACATATCCAATAACAATATAACCGATCTTGACCTCAAAGATTTATTCCAACATGCTCAAAGATTAGTATACGAAGTGGTGGAAAACAACAAACAACCTTCCATGCTACCTTGTTGAGGAAATGATAACGTTTCTCGCTGACGATGGCATAATGTTTTCTGTAGACGATCTAATCTACAAACCCAAGAAAAATGAACGCAAAACCATCGCGAAAGATGATGGGATTCTTCAAAAGGAGATGGTTAAGATTGAGAAACTTGCGATTCTACTACAAATATCTGGTAATATCTAATTGGAAGTTAGGTACGCGTTGTTGTGCATATTGACAATTATTGTATGCTTCATGCCTTACATTCAATTGAAAAATTACAAGAAAGCAATTGGAAGGAAAAGTAATGATATCGGGGAAGAAATGAAATATACAACATTCTTGACAAAATAACGTGCCCAATAACCATAGATGACGTAATTATTAATGACGTGGACATTTTCATCGTACCCGACCACGCTCAAGGAGAACAAATTATAGTTGGCAGAAGTGCTTTAGACAGATCTAACTTACGGATTACCAAGGACTGTAGAAGATTTTGAATAGAAATGATTAATCCAGAATGGAAAGTCATGAGTGAAAAAGACGAAGAAGAAGAAGCCAAAGGAGAAGAAGACGACGAAGAAGAAGAAGCCAAAGGAGAAGAAGACCACGAAGAAAAAGCCAAAGAAGAAGAAGACGACGAAGAAGAAGCCAAAGGAGAAGAAGACGACGAAGAAGAAGTCAACGAAGAAGAAGGCGACGAAGAAGAAGCCTAAGAAGAAGAAGACGGCAAAGAAGAAGCCAAAGAAGAAGAAGACGAACAAGAAATAATAGAAATAATTAATGCAGAATGGAAAGTCATCAGTGAAAAAGACGAAGAAGAAGAAGCCAAAGGAGAAGAAGACGGCAAAGAAGAAGAAGAAAAAGACCAAGAAGAAGAGAATACGACGAAGAAGAAGACGAAGAAGAAAAAGACGAAGAAGAAAAAGACTAAGAAGAAGAAGACGAAGGAGAAGGAGAAAAAGAAGACAACAAGTTAGAAAAAATTATGATGAAACTACCCCAAGCTTAGCCGTAAAAGAAAAGAAACCTTTCTGTGATTTAATTGATAATAATTATCGAGAGTGTTTCGCGTCCAAACTGAGCGAGATTGGACAAACAAATAACATGACAGTGACGATAGAACTAACAACGGATAAACCAGTGACACGCAGACTGTAGAGTACCCTATTCTCAAAGAGATACCGTAAAACGATTTGTTAAAGACTCTTAGATGTCGTGAAAAATTTCAAACGCCCAAAATATCATCAAGGAAAGAGCATGCAGCACGCTGATGCACTTATAATTAGTCGGAATCCAAGCAAAGGACCGAAAGGAGACTCAGTAGGACTACCCGATTTAGAGGTTTTAACAATCCGACTCGACCAAGAAGATTAGTTGCCGACAATGCAGCTTCAGGACCAGAAATTACGAGAGATATATAAAGCACTTGAAAGTGAACCTAAAAACGCTGAAGAAAAGCAAATTCGTACCGATTACAACATAGATAAAAATAAGACCTTTAGACAAATAGACGATCTGTTGAAATGGGTTGTCTCGAAAAACACCGTTTGAAAAGTCTTCTCAAAAGAGAAGACCCTGGCACAACTGAGAAAACATTACTGGTTCCCTAAAATGCGAAAGAAAGTTGCCAACTATGTTGCGTCTTGCGTAGAATCCACCACAAAAGCAGCAGCGGAAAGCAGGAAGTTAACGAAGGTCACGATGGGCTGTTGCAGAAGATTTCAGCGAAGGAATCGAGGACGATTCTTTTGGTAGCGAGGCCGAATGTGGGCGCAAATAGCTCCAGACCTCAAGACAAAAAAGAGGCGCCAGGATTGGTAACGTTCGGGAAGGCTAAACAAAACATTTATCGAGAGTGTAGTAAAGATCGTCCGAGAGTGTAGACGTTTTGTTATGGTGGGTGTAGGATGTCCAACTTAACAGTTAAGTTGGTAGAAAAAATAGTATTTAATTATCATAATCAAATTAAGATTTTTACTTCAGAATTTTACGAAAAATTACTTCATGTGTAGCTTTTGCGTAAATTTATACACAATCTACATATAAATATACTAACAATTGGAACTGAAGTTAATAAAGCTTTAGCTCTGGGCGGTGTCCAAAATAAAAATGCATTAACAAATAACCAATTTTGCATAACCCAAATTGCTTGTGGATCTTTTTTAGACATAGCATCATAAACAGCTTCTCCAGCTTTTTTGATATAATCTAAATTCGTTGTAGGTGGATTGACCTCGTTAAAGGTATCTGAACTATAAACATGATCAGTTCCAAACTCATTAATTAACTCTTCCATAAAAAGATCTCCTATTTCTTGGAAATGTGAATCGAAAGGATCTAATAAAGAAGCTTGATACTCTTCGCTGAATTTATTCCATTCCATTGTGGTTATATTAATAGAAGGGTAAATTCTTTTTAAAGCTTTTGGAACGTATCCTGAAAAAGCTGGTAAAATTGGAATAATACCTATATCTCTCATTCTCGTTAAAATTTGTTTTTGAAGTATTAAAGATCTTTGATGCCAGGAATCTGATAAAGGTCCACCCCATTTTTTTAAATTTCCCATTCGTTCCCAAGAAAGAAACGCCGGTCCGGTAAATTGATCATCAATTTCCGACTTTGTAAGATTTAATTTTTCGTAAACTCTTTTCCAAATGGCTTCCTGACCATTAAAAGCTAAAACTAGGTTAAACGAATTCATCGCCATCCAATCGATGTGTTTCTCCCAATTCTTCCAATCCCACCAAACGAAACTATAACTCGTTGTGCAAACATTTTGATAATATCGAAATCTAAACAGAGGAAAATTTATTTTGAGAAAATTTTAAAATAAATATTATCTTAAACTAACTTATCGTTTATAACGTTTGTATAGTTTACTTTAGGTAAAACTTCTGGAAGATTTAGTTGGGAGACTTCCCAAGAAACGTGACAGTTTAAAAAATATTTTAAATAATAATTAAAACCTGTGGCTGTAACAACTCCAGTTGTTCCTGTTATTTTAACTTTGTTATTTGATAATGACTCAAGCTGAAATATTATCCGTACATATTATTCGATATTTATTATTCATCAATTCACCTTAAATGCTTCTTTTCCTTGTTCTAAAAAATTAGGATCAACTTCAACGACAAAATCTTGGGATCGATTTCCAATTAACCGTTGAATTAAATCAAAAACTGCATTTGCTTGAGTTGTAGGATCCGTTTTTGTTTTTATATGGTTCAAGGAATCAAAACCTAATAGAAAGATAAAGTCATTAAATTTGTAAAGGTCATAAATTTTTGTATAAATTACTTACTGTAAGCTGATGATATAACAATTAAATTAATTAAGAAGGTGAATGTTATTGACCGAGGATGTGAATAAAACGTTTTAATCATTTTAATTCACTATTTAGCTCGGTGCTATTATCGTGTTAAGCGACAACTGCGAATGTTGAAGAACGACTGTTGTGAGTAAGCGATAAAAGAAGTATGTCGTTATCAGTGGTGTCCTATCCTTGTTTAGTTAATTAAACAGGATTGTTTGGCATTTTGTGATTACTTTAAATTATTAGAATTTATATTTATTAAATATTTTTATTATGAGAAATTATTCGTCGTAAACCGCCAAAGAAATTAGTCAATTTAAAAAAATTCATTTCTACGAAAAAAGTTGTTGTTGAGACTTAAAATTTTAGTAGGATTAAGATTAATATCTAGTCGTTATTTTTACCAAAAATTAACTTTCCACGACTTTTAGTTTTTTCCAGAGAAGAGAAAATCTAACCTAACTTAATTTACATGTCGATTAAAATACTGATTAATTTTTAAAAATTCATATCTAAAAAACTAATTGTTATTGAGACTTAAAATTTTATGAGGATTAAGATTGAAACTTCATCTTCATTTCTACCAAAGATGAATTATCTACGACTTTTAGTTTTTCTCTCAGAAGAGAAAATGTAACACAATGTCAAATAAAATTTATCAATTTTTTAAAATTCGTATCTAAGAAAGAAATTGCTGTTGAGACTTGAAATTTTAGGAAGATTTAGACTAATATTTAATCTTTATTTGTACAAAAAATTAACTTTCTACGAGTTTTGGTTTTTCCCACAGAAGAGAAACTCTAACCTAACTAAATTCTCATGTCGATTAAAATACTTGCTAATTTTTAAAAATTCATTTCTCAACAACTAATTGTTGTTGAGACATTAAATATTATGAGGATTTAGTCTGAAACTTAATCTTTATTTTTACCAAATATGAATTTTGCACGACTTTTACTTTTTCTCTCAGAAGAGAAAATGTAACACAATGTCGATTAAAATTTGTCAATTTTTAAAAATTCATATCTAAGAAAGAAATTGTTGTTGAGATTTGAAATTCTAGGAGGATTTAGACTAATATTCAATCTTTATTTTTACAAAAAATTAACTTTCTACGAGTTTTGGTTTTTCCCACAGAAGAGAAACTATAACCTAACTAAATTCTCATGTCGATTAAAATACTTGCTAATTTTTAAAAATTCATTTCTCAACAACTAATTATTGTTGAGACATTAAATATTATGAGGATTTAGTCTGAAACTTAATCTTTATTTTTACCAAATATGACTTTTGCACGACTTTTACTTTTTCTCTCAGAAGAGAAAATGTAACACAATGTCGATTAAAATTTGTCAATTTTTAAAAATTCATATCTAAGAAAGAAATTGTTGTTGAGACTTGAAATTTTAGGAGGATTTAGACTAATATTCAATCTTTATTTTTACAAAAAAATAACTTTTTACGAGTTTTAGTTTTTTCCACAGAAGAGAAACTCTAACCTAACTTAATTTTCATGTCGATTAAAATACTTGTTAGTTTTTAAAAATTCATATCTCAATAACTAATTGTTGTTGAGACATCAAATATTATGAGGATTTAGACTGAAACTTAATCTTTATTTTCACCAAAGATAAATTTTCCACGACTTTTAGTTTTTCTCTCAGAAGAGAAAATGTAACACAATGTCGATTAAAATTTGTGAATTTTTAAAAATTCATATCTAAGAAAGGAATTGTTGTTGAGACTTAAATTTTTAGTAGGATTTAGATCAGTGATTCTCAAACTTTTTTAAAGCTACCGTCCCTCTGAGGAACGGTGAATTTTTCAACACCCCCTTCCTTTCTAAGAATCAGTAGGATAGTAATCTAAAAAAAAGTTCGTCGGTCTGCCTCTTTACACATCTTCACTCGGTACGTTTCTCGTAAAAGGTAATTTGCATTCCTTTTCTTCAAATTATAACTAATACAAAAAAACTTCAATACTTTTTTATGTTTAAATTTTTTTTATTCAATAAAAGTATTAAGTACAGGGTAAACAAATAAGAATGCAGAGTGATGTATCTCAGAAACTATTCATCGTAGAGACTTCCGGTAAAAAATTTGAGGACTAAAGTGGCCAAGAGAAAATACTGGAAATTATTTTCAAGTTCTTAAGATGGCCGCCAGGGGGCGCAATTGCCATCTTGAATTACAAAATGTGGCTTTTCTCAGAATTCGGCTATATTAAGATAACACAAAAATATGCGCATTTTAAAGTGGAGATAAGTATCAATCTTTTTTATTAAAAACTTTTTTCCGTATTTCTAAAAATAAAGTGGTGGTGGGCGTTCGAAAGTGCTTGCAAACAAATGTCTATAATTTCAAAACGGCTGAACAGACTTTAATAAGCTTGATGTCGTTGAAAAGAGCTTTTCTTGAACAATAAATGCTACCATTTTGGTGGTGATTACTATTTCACATGTCGCCGCTAGATGGCGTTTTCGATTTTTTTTTATAAATTGCTAATTTTCTCCGAAAAGTTAAATGGAACGGTATCACTTTCTCATCACGAAAAAATAGTATAATAAAGTCCAAACAAGCCAGTGAAAACCGCAGCTCGATATCGTATTCCTAACCTAAGATATTCGTGAAAAACCATTCATCAGAAAATGTACATTAGTGAGAAAGGGTGTGCTTCATGATTCTGAGCCAGTTTCTGAACGTTCGGCTCAATATTTTTAGAGAGATTAATGCGGAAATCTCCTCTTTCCACGATTTGGAGGCGACTTCTCTTTTTTGTAAATAGTTCAGTGACAGCACTGAATCCTCGTTCGACAAGGATTTGAAGGGAATACAATTAAATTTTTTTTGACGATAGTGCACAGTCCGGGATAGAGGCGACTGATGTTCCTTTGAAGCCAAAATTCTGTGAAACGATCATCATTCTGAAAGCTGGCTTTCAACGTTTCATTAGTTGAAAATTCGACGAGTTCCTCCTGAAAATGAACTGCTGCTGTCTCAATATTCATAAAATGGGTTAAGAATCCTTGACCCTTGAAGGGACTTCCAGAGACAAAATATCCACAAAACGCTTAGAAAAGTCCTTGTGCAAGGACTCAAGATGTTGACAGTAAACTTGTGTTTCATTGAAAGGAATTTCACTGCTCTTATGCAGATTTGACAAGATTGGGTAGTGACTGAACTCGTTGCGACCAAAATTCTGCCTCCACAAGAGTTTTTTTAAGAAGGCGGAAATAACAGATTTTGTTGTGATCAAATTGAGATCTTCGCCTTTAAGCTGCAAATAAATTCCATTGAATTTTGCGAATAAATCGGTCATGTAAACAATACCAATCTTAAATTCTAGCAGTCTGTCTCTCAAAGTTACGTCTTTTTCTTCAAGGAACTCAAGTACAGAGTCGAAAAGATCATCGTTGTCCTTACACAGCTGCCTGAATAATCGAACGCTGAGGGCATTACTGCGAATTTTGTTCACAGCAGAAATGACATTGTAGTGACTGATGTAAACGGTCGCTGAAGTTTTTTGCAACTAAATGCTATCTGTGAATCACGTAGTGAACAGTTAAAATACCTGGTACCTCTTTCTTCAAAAGGGCGATGAAACCACGATGATGACACACCATTGAAGAAACTCCATCGATAGCAACAGACATAATATCTGCAATCAAGCTTCTTGCAAAAAGCATCTCTTGAATAATTTTTCCTTCCTTCACAAAACGGACGCACTTCAACAGTAATGCCTCATTAGTACTTGGCAAGGTTGATTCATCAACCTGAAGAGAAAATCCAGTGAGAATCAAAAGTTTGCATAAGGAAGCTTTAACATCTTCAGCCATCTCATCAATTCGTCGCCGCACTGTATCATTGCTTAATGGGATATTTTTTATTAAATTGGATTCAACTGGATGATGTAAAACGTCCCCTTACCGCCCAAAATAAGCTCACCGTCCTTTAGGATCCTCTCAGCGCCCCCCAGGGGGCGGTACCGCCCCTTTTGAGAACCACTGATTTAGATTAACATCTAGTCGTTATTTTTACCAAAAGTTAACTTTCTACGACTTTTTAGTTTTTTCCACAGAAGGGAAATTCTAACCTAGCTTAATTTACATGACGACTAATACTTGTTAATTTTTAAAAATTCATATCTAAAGAACTAATTGTTGTTGAGACTTGAAATTTTATAAGGATTTAGACTGAAACTTAATCTACATTTTTACCAAAGGTGAATTTTCCACGACTTTTAGTTTTTCTCTCACAATCAGAAGAGAAATGTAACACAATGTCAATTAAAATTTATCAATTTTTAAAAATTCGTATCTAAGAAAGAAATTGCTGTTGAAACATGAAATTTTAGGAGGGTTTAGATTAAGTCCTAGTCTTTATTTTTACTAAAAATTAACTTTCTACGGCTTTTAGTTTTTTCCACAGAAGAGAAACTAACCTAACTTAATTTATATGTCCATTAAAATACTTGTTAATTTTTAAAAATTGATATCTAAAAAACTAATGGTTGTTGAAATTTGAAATTTTAGAAGGATTTACATTGATACTTAATCTTTATTTTTGCCAAAGATGAATTTTCTACGACTTTTAGTTTTTCTCTCAGAAGTGAAAATGTAACAGAATGTCGATTAAAATTTGTCAATTTTTAAAAATTCATATCTAAGATAGGAATTGTTGTTGAGACTTAAAGATTTAGGAGGATAAACGATGTGTTTACAAAAAATACAT
Source organism: Digitonthophagus gazella (assembly GCA_036711955.1). Classification (NCBI taxonomy): domain Eukaryota; kingdom Metazoa; phylum Arthropoda; class Insecta; order Coleoptera; family Scarabaeidae; genus Digitonthophagus; species Digitonthophagus gazella. Next base: position 18,853,854 of record JASCIT010000012.1, read on the forward strand.
CTTTAATAGGTTTTCTGTTAACTTTGCGTTTTTACACAAGTGGCAGTTTTCAAACGATCGATTATTTTCCAAACATTTTTTGGTTCAATTTAAACATCTAGAAAATAAATATCTACTATTGCAGATACTTTCTGGAGACTTAAGATTCTTTAGTCAGAGCACTATAAGGGTACGTACACACCAAGCGGTTTTTGTCAACTCGACAGCGCCTGGACAATCGCGCGAAAGGTTCACACTAGTAGTGAAGTCGTACGACAGGATGATGTCCTCTAAACAGACCAACGCAGTGTTTCCCAACCTTTTTGTGCCATGTCCCCCTTTTGCCTTTCAAAAATTCTTATGGCCCCCCCATTTAATATACACAATTTTAGATTTTACAATGGTTTTCTTGCCCATTTGGTTGAATTTGGGTATCTGATTTTTGTTTCCTCACAAAGCCATGCCATCGTTATTTTTATATTAAATAAAATTTTAACCGAATAATCATAATGCAATTCTGCGAGTTCTTTTTGATACTCCATATTTGATATATCAGACAAATCTAGTAACATTGACTGCATCATCCATGTTGGAAAATCAATTTGTTTTAAATCAGAAAATCTTTCATTTAAATTGGCCGATAGAACATTTAGATGATTGACAATAACAAGTAGAATGATATTAGTTACTGCACATTTTTAGAGCCAATAAAACTGTTCAAAGTTTTTGTTCTGTTTCTGACATAACTTAATATGGGTAATGAAACCAAATATCTTCACTTTTGCATCAACGAGAGTTTTATTTGTTCCTTTAACAAACGCTTTACCATCCATTGTTAGCAAATACTTTATTTCAGATTTGTCGCTTAAAAAATCACTGAGAAGTGATTATCAAACAATTCCATAGATCTTTTCAAGCACTTCCATTAAGATAGCCATCTTACTTCAGTATGAAGTAAAAGTCTCACATGGTCTTCATTTTGTTTTTCACAAAATAGCTTGAAGATACGCTCACATTTAGCATTAGCTGTAAGTCCATTAGCTGCATTAACACTTTATTACTGAATATACCTCGTTTAGAAGAGGCGAGATATTTTTAGTTATCAAACACTCAGTTGATATTTTGGTATCGTCAAGCCAAATTATACCAAATAATTATTTACTGCAATTATTTAAGAATTTACTTTTTTCGTTAAATTTGGGCTAAATTTTGGAAATTTGGAAAGAGCTAAACTGACGTAGAGTTGATTTTCGAATTGTCCCCCTGTGGGGCGTGGGCCCCACGTTGGGAAACACTGGACCAACGCCTCATCTATCTAAACACCGTGTGAAAACTTCCATTAAAAACGTGAGAATGATATGTCGAGAGACTTGGTTTGTCGAATGGGCGCCGTCGGTAAAATCATAGGTCGAGTCGACACCATTCGACCGTCGCGACGTAGTCGACGTCGTCTGAACAGTTTGGACGATTTCAAAGAAGCATTTGTCGATTCGACGGTCGAGCCGACTGTCGAGTCAACAAAAACCGCTTACAATTAGTGTGAACCGTGTGAACGTAGCCTAAGTCGTGTTATAACACGAATTACGAGAAAAATTTATGTCAAAGTAGAAGATACGTTAAATTTCCACAAAATCATGAAAATTTGTAAGAAATTCAAAGGCAATTCTGTCGCATTGCAAAATTTCCAAATGTTTCAGGGTGCATTGACTGCACTCACATTTCAATTACCACCCCAGGATGACGTCGTGTTAAATTGTTCAGCAATAGAAAACGAACATTTTCAATTAACGTACAAGTTATTGCTAGACCCAATTTAGATATATTCGATATTGTGGCAAGATATCCAGGTAGCTATTATGACAGTTACATCTTCAACAGAAGTTCCGTAAAAGGAAAATTTCAATGCCGAGAACTCACAGGAATTTGCTTGGCGACGCTGGATATCCCTGCCTACCATATCTGTTATAATATTTGTTATATTTGTAACAATTTTGCTTCCCCCTGTAGCATTACCAGCCTAGCAGCTTCCTTATGATGATTAGCTACCTCCATCCTTATCTTATGTAACTCGTTTAGTTGTTGTTCTTCTTTTTTAATTAATAACAACCTCGCCTGTGTTATTATATCTAAATGGTGTTCGTTTGGAAGAGTAGTCATTTTTGTTTTGGTGTATGTTCTAAAATTAACAAAAAGTTTAAAAGAAAGAAAAAGTGAGAAAAAATGAGAATAAATACGTGCTATTTGATTTTCTTCTAACTCTAAGGAAGGTGATGGACGTTCTTCTTCTGCCGATCCTGGAGTAATAGAAGTTGTTGATCGCGACCCATCTTGCTTAACCCTTTTAGTGCCGAGGGAAATCGAGGTGCCTACGCTAAAATAACCGGTCGAATTTGTCACGATTTTACTAAGGTTTGGAAAAAAACTTATAATAACTAATTACTTACTATCGCAATGCGCATAGTGAAACCTGGTAAAACACTATAAAATGAGGGCCGATATATCGATCCTGGCACTTTTCGCCATTGCGGCAAAGGCCGATATATCGGCTTCCGACACTAAAAGGGATGCTCGAGTAGTCTTCACTATCTACTGCGTACTCCAAGTGTGGAAGAAGCTGGTCTACCCACGGCAATGAAGTAGGTGGTCATTTTGGTGGTCCACCACCAGTAGCCATTACCTCTCTTCTTTCCTCCGCCAATTCCCTTTACAGTAGCTTTTTAATTTTATCCCTTAAACGCTTTAACTGCACTACTGTTTTCTGCAAAATTTTAAATAAATTACAAGAGTACAAGGATATTATACATAAGTACTTACCTTTTCAGTCATCGAATTGTTGTATTCTAATGCAATCTTTTCCCAAGCTTTTTTCTTTTTTTCAATGTTATGAACATCAGTTTTCTTATCTTCAATGATGCTATACACCCCAAAATTTGAATAAATAGCTCTTTATCTCTGGTTAATGGGAAATGGAGTATATGATTGCCATTTGGATTAATTATTTTATTTTTTGTTTAACTTGCTATATTGAGTAAGGTTGCTACAGTATACATCACAAATCACGTTACAAATCGCCGGCGATTCGCCAAAACGGAGATCGCTGAGAGATCGACTATGCATCACAAATTATATTCCTCAGAAGAGAAAATATAAATTAATGTCGAATACAATTTGTCAATTTTTAAAAATTCATATCTAAAAAACTAATTGTCCTTGACTCTTGACATTTTCTGAGAATTGAAACTAAAACTTAATCTTTATTTTTGCCAAAGATGAATTTTCTACGACTTTTAGTTTTTCCCTCAGAAGAGAAAATATAACTTATTGTCCTTAATTAAAACTTTTCTAAAGTTCTAAAAATTAAGCTACGTCTTAAAAGTGAAATTTTCTTTAGATTATATTAAAATTGCAAGAAAAATTTATTTATCCAACTTTATCTCATTAATTTTTCTTAAATTTTCGGCTTTTTTTTATAAACTGAAGCAAGTTTCTAAATTTGTGAAAACATCAACTTCATTTTTAACTCATTCCTAAGATTTTCCTTTCCATGTTTTTATATAATCATCATTTTTAGTTAATTAAAGAAAATGTTTTTGAGGTTTGGTAATAAATTGAAAATATTAGAATTATTCAAATAGTATTTATTAAATATTTTTTACTACAAAAAAAATTATTTATCCAACAAATACTTGATCATGAACGTGAATAATCCCTTCGATATAAGTTTCCAAAAATATTCCAACTTCAGGACATCCATTACAACAATGTTTCTTTTTATTTAATTTTAATAAATCAACCCTGAAATTTATAACAAATTTAATAATCTCTAATATTATTTTCTTTAAAATTTTAATTACTTCTCTTTAGTTTTTCTCGACTCTTCGGTAATTTCTTTACAAACTTTACAAGTTTTTAAATTTCTAAAAACAGCCGCTCCGATTTTAACCCACTCCCAAGATTCTTCCTCCCATGGTTTTATATGATGACCATAGACAAAGAGATTTGGTCGAAAATAATATTCACTAACGGGATTTTCAAGTTGTTTATTTAAAGCTTCCACTGAAGTTTTATTAATTAAATGGTATGATGGTTTTGTTGAAGTTGGATAATCGTAGTAACATAATCTTAATCCGGAAGATTTTTTTAAAATAACTATTGAGACGAAATTCGCTGCTTCGTCTCCACAATCCCAACAGTTTTTGTTTGGGAAATCCAATTTTGTTTCTAAATTTAATTCGGGTAAATCAATTTCAATCTCTTCGAGATCTGGAGTACTTAAACCAAATTTTTTAGATGGTAAAGGACGGATGTTTATTGTTAAAATAACTGGATAGTTTTCGGATAATTTAAATTCCATTGATTTTGGATCGTAAATAAAAAAACTTCTAATAAGGGATTTTAATTAATTAGGATATTTTTATAATACATACAAACTTACCGATCTCTCCATTCAACCCCATCGATTTTCTTCATCAATCCTGACTTAGTACAAATAGCCTCTCTAATTTCATATCTTTGACCACTATTTAACACATACATGTGTAACGATTTTAATTTTCCAACACCATTCCATTTTGTTGGAACTTGAAGTTGAGGTTTTCGTAACTTTTTGTATGTTATGTACAAAATCCCACTTATAATTCCTAAAGTTCCAAATCCGTAAATAATTTGAGATTTCATTTTATACTGACTTTGAATGTATAATCGTGGTCAAAGCTTATAACCTTGAAGACGACAAGATTTTTTATTTTATTAAACCAGATGGTGTATATTTTAATATACAGGGTGTTTAGATTAAAATAATTGTGGTGAATTAAATTTACAAAAATTAAAAAAAAAATATATTGACTTTTAGTTACTTTCAGGAATGATACCATAAACGACATTTACAGTTCGTCTTTGTTCTAAATCTAAATAAATACCGATAATGGGAGCTTTTCCTTCGCAAGCAGTATATTCAGGATCGTTAAGTTCTTAACGATCCTTAACGTTCGTTAAGATCTTTTAAAGTTTTAGTGGTTGTCTCGTTGGATCATTAATTTTCTTCGTCAATCCTCATTTAACACAAATATATTTTTTTTAATTTTAAGTCTATGATAACTATTTAACATATACATGTGTAACAGTTTTATCTGTGACTTTGGACTTTTCCATTCTGAAGCTAACACTTCAGTTTCTTTTCAATATTTTTAAATCTAAATGAAAACTGTGAAATCAATCTTCTGGCTTTTTGAGGATTTTTGGAAATTGCTTAAAATTCTTCAATTAATTGATAAATCCTTCAATGAATATTGAGACAGAACAAGTTCAGGTTTAGGAATGATTAGTTGAATTTTCAAAAACTTTCGAAATCCAGCTTTCAGACTGTTTCAAAGAATTTTGACTTCAAAGTAGCATCAGTCGTATTTATTCAGAACTTTGAGCTTCTCTCTTCTGTTCTGAAGTTAACAGTTTAGCCGCTTTTTATTATTTGTTAATCTAAATAAAAGCTGTGAAATCATTTTCAAGCTTCTTTTGGATTTTTAAGGATATTTTTGAAATTACTGAAAATCCTTCAACTGATTATAAATCCTTTAATGAACATTGAACCAGAACAATTTCAGGTTTAGGAATGATTAGTCGAACTTCCAAAAAATTTTAACTCCAACATTCAGATTGTTTCAGAGAATTTTATCTTCAATGTAACATTACTCGTTTTTATCCAGGACTTTGGAGTTTTCTCTTCTGCCCTGAAGTTAACAGTTCAGCTTTTGAATATTTTTAAATCTCACAATCAGTAAAAACTATGAAATCATTTTTAAACTTCTTTTGATTTTTTGAAGATATTTTGGAAATTTCTGAAAATCCTTTAAGTGATTATAAATCCTTTAATGAATATTGAGACTGAACAAGTTCAGGTTTAGAAGTGTTTAGTCGAACTTTCAAAAACTTTCAAATCCAGCTTTCAGACTCTTTCAGAGAATATTAACTTGAACACCAATCGCTTTATCCCTGACTTTGGACTTTTCTCTTCTGTCCTAAAATTAACAGTTCAGTTTCCCAATATTTTTAAATCTAAGTAAAAATCTGACATAAAAGTCTAACATCATCTTCAAGCATCCTCTGGTTTTTTGAAAATTTTTGGAAATCTGAAAATCCTTCAACTAATTATAAACCTTTTCATGAACATTGAGACTGAAAAAATATTGTCCAGAAAAGATTAGTCCAATTTTCAAATGTTTTGAAGTTGAATGAAAATTTTAACTTCAAGGTAACATTACCAGCTTCTAGCCAAAATTGTGGACTATTGTCAAAAAATTTTCAATTGTCTTCCATTCATCAAACCTTGTTAAACGAAAATTCAGTCTTTTGCTTGATGTAATTGCAAGAAAAAAATAAGTACATTCCAAATTAAATACATACAATAAAAACTCCATTCAGACTTCTAAAAATGTTGAACCAAACTTTCTAAAACTGGCTTTTAACCATCAAGATTTGGAAAATTAATGGTCTCAATGAAATATTCAATGAAAATTTGTCTAGAAATCCACTTAACTGATTCCTTCCTCCTTTATTTTATTTTTTGGGTCGTAACAATTGGGAGTCTGAAAAAATGAAATAAATTCATTGACACGATAGTGGTTTTGGTTTTTCAACGAAAATTTTTAGGGTATGAGCATCTTAAACTTGACTGATTTGACTTTTGGCATGGATAGTCGAATTATCACTAACACTAACTCTAACACTAGACTTAGAACTAGGAGCTTTCGGATTTCGCTGTACGTCTTTTAAAAGGGCGTTTAACATTTCGGATACCATGTTACAACCTTCTTCAAAAACAAGTTTCTAAAACTTGCATTGTAATATCTTACAAAATCAAGTAATATTTATTGAAAATATATTTACCCAATGCAGTTAAACTAAAATTTTCAGTTAAAATTCTGATAGACCTTGATAAGATGAGTGAATTTGATAATGGCAGTGAATGTGTCCCTTACATAGATGAAGATAGCTCAGATATAGAATCTGTAGATGTGGGTAGTAATGATAGCGATAGTGACTCCGTTTTATATAACCTTGATGATTCTAACGAAGAGGATGAAGATGAAGTTGATCAATGTAGAATGTGGTATGAAGTCAATATGCAAAATATTCCATTCCCACCATCAAAATTTCCCTTCACTGGTAAACCGGGTGTAGCTCTAGACATAGCCTCCACTGCAACGTCATTAGATTTTTTTGAACTTTTTTTCGATCATGTTAATTGAGTTGTCTGGTTTCAATATCCCCTAAATCAATTTTTGGGCAAAAATGAGATATATACGCCACCTGTTAGAGAAAGTTGTTTTTTATAAAATACTCAATGATTTGTATTAAAAAATGCGCGACTCCCTTAAAAATTCTAATCAAATAGACAGCCTTTAGATTCAAATCCCAGTAAATCCATTTTCAGTAGATGCGCAGTTACAAAAATTGTACACTAGTTTCAAAGCAGTTTTTAGGAAAAACCAAACCGCCATAAATATCCAGCCAAAAGAAATTCCTACCGGAGTGAAACCAAAAGATCTGAAAATGAGAGATGTAAATAACTTGTTAAGCAAACATTATGGAAAGAACTGGAGAGAGGTAGAAAATTTGCCTTATTATAGAGATGTGATGGGAAAATTTCAGAACAGTAATATTCCTGGCGATTCCCAAGAAGACAGTGGGGATGAAGAGCCTAGTTTATGTGAAACAACCGAAAATATATCTGATGTTAGAGTTTAAATGTAGCAAAAAATTCAACTCCCACCACCAAGATTTCACTTCACTGGTAAACCCGGTGTAGCTGTAGACATAGCCTCCACTGCAACGCCATTAGATTCTTTTGAACTTTTTTTTCGATCATGGATTGTCATAATTTAAAGGGAGATAAAGAAATATGCTTCTCAATGGATTATATTGATGGATTAGATATGCTTCTCAATTAGGAAACATCCTCCAAAAGAAAGGTCACTCTATAAAGCATGAACGCCTACTTCTGAAGATAAGATGAGACTATTTTTAGGTATTTTGATGCTTCAAGGAATTGTGAAGCTGTCACACCAAGACATGAGTTGGGCTAAATGACAAATCATTCGTGTACCGGTTTTTCAAGAACTTAGAAATAGATTTCTCGTGCTTATGAAGTTCTTGCATTTTAATGACAACGAAAGCTTAAATCTAGCCAACCATCCCAATTCAAAATTGTACAAATTTTATGATATAATGGAACATTTGCGCAACATACTTCGTGAAGTATATGTTCCAAAAGAAAATCTTAACTTAGATGAGAGTTTGATTCTTTATAAAGGGCGTCTTGGCTGGAAAATGTTCAATACAAAAAAAAGAGCTAGATTTGGGTTGAAATTTTTTGTAATTTGTGAGACTGACAATGAGTCAGAATACATTTGCGATTTTCTCTTGTACACTGGAAAGAGTACAGTTTACGACGACAAATATGCTGATTTTTCGATTTCTTCGAAAGTTGACCTGCATTTGATGGATAGTTTTTTGTCAAAAGGTTATTGTGTAACTGTAGATAATTGGTACATGTCTCCTGAGTTTGCGGATACTGTAATAAAGAAGCAAATAGATATTTATGGGACTGTAAACAGTAGAAGAAAGGATTTACCTCAATATTCTCAAAAGGGAAACTACAAAAGTGAGAAATTCAGGCATTTCAGAAGGTGATGGCTCTAAAGTGGCAAGATAAGAAAACCAGTTTGCCTTCTAAGCACAATACATGATGCAACAACCAAAACAGTGAGACAGAAATGTGGAAAAGAAGTTATAAAACCCAAAGTTGTTTGTAATTACAATGATATTATGGGGAGGAGTTGGTCGTTCTGATCATGAAATGTCATACTACCCTTGTACTAGAAAGCAACAACATAAATAGGGGAGAGTGGGGCAAGACAGGGTACTTAAGGTTTGGAGGTTAATAAAATCCAGAATTTCGTTCATAGAGAAAAATACTTTTAGTTTATATAATCTTCGATGATTAAACTTTAAGATTTTTGGTAAGAACGGAATACTAATTCACTCATTTTAACATAATCAACGATTAAACATAAAAAGTCATTTCACCCCATCTTGCTGCACGTGTGGGGCAAGATGGGGAACAAGATATAATATACGTGAAACAAGGTAAAATGTAACTAAATTAACATTATTAAAGGGTGTTTATCAGATTCACATAACACGCAAACATGGAGTGCCTCATCGACATCATCGTTTAACACAAGGACATTAATTTCTTACGTTTTCTTGTTTTTGGTGTTTTATCATAAAATTTTCCCTTTTTTACTCGGTTTTACCTCTTTCTTTTTGAGTCTTTCAGCTTTCTTCCTAAGGCGCAGTTCCCTACCTTACGTCACTTCCCCGTCTTATCTCATCCTCCATTAAATGAAGGAGTTAAGACGGGGTACCCCATCTTGCCCCATTGGGCGCTTTTGCAAAAAAATAATAATAATGCAATTGCACACTTCAAATGGACTTAAAAAGGTACTCATGTTTAATACTCATTTCTTACTAAATTCATGAAACTAACACTTATATGAAGTCACCGCATCGTTTGATAACTATCGCCCGATGAAATTATACATAAATTATAAGAACATTCGACATAACAGGATTTTGCACGACACCATGGCAATGCGACTTCCTATATTATTGGTTATCAATTGACAAGATGAAGAGGAACTAATAAAAGTTCTCGCTACTTCTAGCGTTGCATAAAAATGCTTTGTTGCAAGTATAAACCGGGTACCCCATCTTACCCCACTTCCCCGTCTTGCCCCACCCTCCCCTACTATAAGAAAATTTTTCGACATTTTATTGATAAAGTTGTTTGAAACTCAAGTTTTCAAACTCCAAAAGGAAGACCAAGCACGACTCCTATCTACTCAGCCTTACAGCTCGCCATTTTGCTAGCCACATTCCACCAAATAATGTAAAAAAAGGTTCCAGACGGCAATGTGTTGTTTGCTGCTCAAAGAGAAATCAAAATGGTAAAAGAGTGAGAAAAACCAGAATTTGGTGTAAGGATTGCGAAGTTGAAATTTGTTTGGAACCATGCTTCGAAATATATCACATCAAAAAATCTTTTTGAGTATTTTTTGGTGTGATATATTCAGTATTTTGATTAAATAACAAAAATTCTTAAAAAAAAGTTTTATTGACTTTCTAATTATTTTCAGGAATATACACACAATCACCGACATTTATAATTCCTTTTTGTATCAACCCTAAATAAATACCCATAACAGGAGCTTTCCCCTCACAAGCAATATGTTCAGGATCTTTAAGAACGTTAAGACCTTCTAAAGTCTTTAATGGTTGCCTCGTTGCAGATCTAATAGCTGTATCTGGATTGATAGTGGTTAAAATACATCTAGTACAAGGTTTAACATTTTCAAAAATAGCATCGCCGATTTTAACAAAACTCCAATCTTCTTCCGCAAATGCTGGGACGTTTCCTTTAATTAAAATATTCGGTCTGTAATTATTAGCTGTGATAGGTTCCTCCAATTCGGTGTTTAATCGATCGATTGAAGCTTTGTTAATGAGGAGAAATCCGCAAATATCTGAGTATAAACCAAGAGATTTATTACTTAGATATCTATAGCCTCTTAAAGCCTTATCGATTTTTTTCATATCCCTTTTATAATCGCCGTCATGATAACCAATTCTAAAACCGTTTGGTTTTTCCAAATAACGAGATATCCAATTTGCTGCTTCTTCACCACAATCTAATGTTTCTATAGGTTCTCCAGCATGATGACTACAAATTAAAAAATAAAAATTAATTAATTTTTGGTTTTGTGCTTTGTTAAAAATTAATTTTAAAATACGAACATAATATAAGAAGATTTAGTTGTTGTTTTAGTCGGAATTTTAACGTAAAGAGGACGTTGATCTGGAGCATCAAAAACCACATGATCTTTATCGTGTGGGGAACATTCTATTTTTAATAGCGTGGGATATGTTCTGGCAGTTTTCATTTCGTTGTTAGATTGTGAATAAACAATAAAACACCTAAAATTAATAAAATTATTAAAATAAAAAATTATTTTAAAAATCTAAAATAAAACAAATTTTTTTTCACAATATTACATAATCCTTATCATAATTTTTACATATAAACACTTCTGACGTGTGTATCTAAATATAAACCTCACTTGTTTGTGTTAATTAAAATTAATTCTTTTTTTAATTATTTTATTTAACTTACCTATCTCTTAATTTAATTCCATTTTCTTCCATAGTAATAAATCCCATTGGTAAAGTTTCAGCTTTTTGTATTTCGACCCTTTTAGCGCTTTTAAGCGGATAAATAAATAACTTTTCCACATTTCCTACCTCAACCCATTTTTTCGGTAATCTACGCTTTCTACGAGTCGAAAATAGATAGTAACTCGCTATTATTGTAGCTACACCAACAGCAGCGACTACCGAAGTAGTCGCAATGTTGGCTGAAATGTTCATCTTATTGATTAAAAAGATGGTGTGAAGTCTGTAAAATCCGGCTTCAAACTGAGTTGAGGAGTTGACCTACTATTATCGCTTGGAAAAGGTGGGCTTGACTTTCAACTTTTGGTGTGATCTACTTAAATCACGAGGTTTTTGTTTAAAGTTTTTAGGAGGAAGGTTTAGGATTTGATTAATAGATTTATTTATTTATTTGATTCAGTATTTTTTAGTTAAAGATAGTAAAGTTACTTTAAAAAAAGAAAAATTATGATAAGAAAAGAATTAAATTAAATTAGAGTTGTAAAATGTGTTGCCTATTAAATGTTTATTTTGTTATAAAAATAACAAACAAAGTTACAAAGAAGAATTATGGGAATGTTGAAGTTGATCTAATAAGTTATTTAAATCCTTTACATTTTCTAGGTAGTATTTAGATAATAAATTAGGATCTTGACAATTTTCTATATCTTCTTTATTAACAACTCCAGATAAAACTAGTAGTTTCTGGTAACCAGCTTTATTAGCAAAGTCCATATCACTAAACCTAAAAAAATATATACTTTAATGTTTATTTACTTATTCTTTTTTTATATAGGGTGTTTTATTTAAAATGATGTATTGATTTATTTTCTACAACAAAAGTCTTAACACAATTCCGAACATTTCTTCAACGATTGATTTGAAAACTCTTACGAGGCTTTTCATATTATTTGGAATTGTTAGAATATAGTTATGTATTATGAATGAGAACGTAAATTGTATACGCTAACTGGTTTAGTTTTAACCCTTAAAAATCTTTCTATTTTGGCACATGAAATTAGCTGAGTTTCAGTTTTTCAAACATTACATTTACTTTATCTAGATATTATGTCCACATTTGGATATACGACTGAGGAAAGACGAATATAATGTCCATAACGTCTGAACAAAGGACATTTAAGGGTTAAAAAAATCTACCTGATCTCTTTGGAACTTACTTAAATGAACATCGTCAGAGACAATTGTCTAAATCAACGATGTGGGAAAACTTGTAAAAAGCCTAAAACAGCTTTATTCGTAGAAGTGATTTCTAAAGATTTCTGGTATTTCAATCAATCAAGATTTAGGATTTTTTGCATGTGATCGAAATGAAACACTTTCATTGGTTGAAAAAATCCCAAAACATTGGAAACCGCTTCAACGAACAAAGCTATTATAATAATTCCAAATATTGCAGGCTTTAATTTAAACATTTTTCAGTTTTACTTTTTCGCATTTGTCAAATTGAAGTAGGAACTCGGACCCAAAGTAATAAATTTGTGTAATAAACATGTCGACGATTTCACGTCCTCAAGTGTTTAGAATTGTTTAAAGAATCTTTAAGTTCAAGTAACCATTTGGAGGGTTAATGAATAAAGGATACGTTAAGATAGTTTTAAGTTAATCTCCAAATGAATTTCGGTTTGAATCTCTCTTAGAGAATTTATCTGAAAATCTTTGACGACAATTCTTTCGCGATTTCGCACTGTCAAAAGTTCTATTTTTTTGTGTTTGGTTAACTCTTCTTTGAATGGGCTCTTAGCAGACATTCAACGAAAAGTCAGATAAAGTGGCAGAAATTTCGCGTTTTTAAGTTAATCTCCAAATGAATTTCGGTTTGAATCTCTCTCAGAAAATTTCTCCGAAAATCTTTGATGGCAATCTTTTCGTGATTTCGCACTGTCAAAAGTTCTATTTTTTGTGTTTGGTTAACTCTTCTTTGAATGAGCTCTTAGCAGACACTAAATGAAAAGTCAGATAAAGTGGCAGAAAATTCGCGTTTTTAAGTTAATCCCCAAATGAAATTCAGTTTGAATCTCTTTCAGAGAATTTCTCCGAAAATCTTTGACGACAATCCTTTCGTGATTTCGCACTGTCAAAAGTTCTATTTTTTTGTGTTTGGTTAACTCTTCTTTGAATGAGCTCTTAGCAGACACTAAATGAAAAGTCAGATAAAGTGGCAGAAAATTCGCGTTTTTAAGTTAATCCCCAAATGAATTTCAGTTTGAATCTCTCTCAGAAAATTTCTCCGAAAATCTTTGACGACAATCCTTTCGTGATTTCGCACTGTCAAAAGTTCTATTTTTTGTGTTTGGTTAACTCTTCTTTGAATGGGCTCTTAGCAGACACTAAATGAAAAGTCAGATAAAGTGGCAGAAAATTCGCGTTTTTATGTTAATCCCCAAATGAAATTCAGTTTGAATCTCTTTCAGAGAATTTCTCCGAAAATCTTTGACGACAATCCTTTCGTGATTTTGCACTGTCAAGAGTTCTATTTTTTGTGTTTGGTTAACTCTTCCTTGAATGGACTCTTAGCAGACACTCAGACACTCAAAAATCAGATAACGTTTGGCTAGTTAATAATTATTTTAATCAGGAAAAGTTTGATTGTGATTCATTTTTTCACTAATATCCATTAAGAAGTAGAATCAAATGCGTTTTTCAGCACTTATCTGGATTATTAATTTTATAACCCTTACATGTTTCGGCCTAAGGCCATCTTCAGAGGTAATAAAGACAAATTACCACTTTATTACCATTAAAATTATAAGACAATTATGTTATTAATTATTGTTGAACATTAAAATGTTATCACTACATCGAACTGTTAAACTTACAACTAAAAGTGTAGTAATGCCATTTTTTGCATCATCTATACATCTAATCACATACATTTTTTTCGATAACCCCAAATAAAAAAAGTCTTTTGAAGCAAACTCGTGTGATCGAACTGATCAATAAACCTGACAATTATTTTTAATAATTCGTTGGTGAAATGATTTAGTTGACGAATCATAACGTGAATCATAATGTGAACACCATTCTTAAGGACAAAAAATCTTTCTTATGCCGATTTTAGTAATACACTGTACGACTTTGAAATTGCAACAGCTAAAAGGAATGGGTACTTTTTGATAAAATTTAGGAGAAATATTGCTTCACAGAAGCATAAAAATTGATTAAAATATTGTGACCCTGGACCTTTAAGCTTTGATGCAATTAACGTTACTTTTAGACATAAATTCTTATAATCTAATGGTGGGTTTAGGGTGTCAAACTTAAAGGCTGTAATCGTAACCGTAGCAGTAACTTTAGTATTTAAAAAAGTTCAACTATTTTGTGTCAATAGAAACGTTTAGGCACCTTCTAGGAATTACGGCAAATTTGATGGCTATTACAGCTAAGGTTACGGTTAAGTTTGACATCCTAAACCCACCATAATAGAAACTCAAACAATAGAAATAGAAAAAGCGATATGGAAGTAGACAGTTTGTGGTTTACTGAACTGCTCTTTGTGTAATCCAAGATGCCTACCTCCGTCAGATATTTTAGAAGGAACCTTGTAAAAACCATTCCATTTGTGAATACATGTTGTTTAACTGAAAAATTGGGGTTTTTCAACTTTCAGATGTACTATAACCCGAAATGGAGCTACACCATGAAGAGAAAGATAAAAAGTAAGTCCCCTCTCCATAATATTGCCGAGTACTCTTACATCTTTCTCTCCATGAGGCAGCTCCATTTCGGGTTATAGTTTATAGTACGAAGGAAGATTCCACAGGTTTCTGAGTATACTACTATGAGATTTGAAGTGCTTTCATTTATGGCCAAAGGATACCTATTGACAAACACGTTCATTTTCCGGACACTTTACTGCCCAATTAAGTATTTTAGACTCACAAAATAACATGAGTTATGCCCTACTGTTCAGTGTCAACTAATTGTCTAAATTAATGAACGAAAAGGACTTAATTAGACATTGAGAGGCGTAGACTTGACTTCGATAACAGATTCGAATCACTCGGTAGATGTCTGACAACCTTAAATTGGTTAGGATCAGTTCTGTAAAGATGCTCATTTTACAATATTGTGTTGAAATGTTCATTCATGTCTATTCACCATACTAATGAAATTATACAGATCTGGAAATTCTATTTGAAGGTATAGGAAAATAATGCGTGCAACAGAGAAGCATATAGGAAGTAGATTAGATAAACAAAGAGCGATATAACTTTTAACCACGCCTTTTCCGATCCGACCCTAGTCGCCCAACCAACCACCTTCTTCCCACGAACTGTCGAACTGACAGTTTGACAGTCTGACAGTCTTAAACAGTTATATCGCTCTTTGTTTATCTAATCTACTTCCTATATGCTTCTCTGTTGCACGCATTGGTTTCCTATACCCTCAAATGAAATTTCCAGATCTGTATAACGTTATTGTTTATGGCAGTACATTATCTTTGATGTGAACTGTACGAATTTATAACTTCTAGTAACACAGAGTAATTCGTGTAACTCAATCTTGTTTTGTACCGTTAAGAAGCGAGAAAATTCAAATATACAGCAAGAAAGAGTGCACTCACATACGGTATGCCTTTTTGAAAGGTTTCTCTGCTTCTGATTGCAATGAAACTCTTTTAGTTCATACGGATAGAAGTTTTAGAAAATGAAAAAAGGTCCATTTCCATAACGTTATTCCTCTCCCTTTCATTTCTTTCAAATGACAAAAAAAATTGTGTACTATTGGTCTATGAAAAATAGAAACCTCAGAAGTCAAACTGACAAAACAACCCATCAAGAAATACACAAATTAGCGTGAGAATTATAAGAAATTACTGAAGTGTTTACAGAAAAGTTAATTTTCCTAACCCTATGTTGTCCAGGACATCAAAATTATAGTCAATTGTTATACCTTTATAGAGCAACATTTCTACCAAATTTTATCAAAAAGTCTACACTCTTTCGTAGTGTTAAAATTTCAATGTCATACAGTTTTCTAAACCAACCAGTTTTCTAAAGTATTTCAAAACCTAAAGAGGTTACTTTTGAATTGTCTGGACAAAGGATATTCAAGGGTTCAAAAATGTTCTACCTGATCTCTTTCAGACTTATTGTTAAATGAACATCGTCAAAGACGATTGTCTAAATCAACAATGAGGGTGAATTTATAGAAAACCTAAAATAGCTTTGTTCGTAGAAACGATTTCCAACGGTTTTTGATTTTTTAATCAAGATTTAGATTTTTTTTTGGATGTGATCAAAATTAAACAAGTTGATTGTTTGAAAATCTCCCAAAAAAAAAATCGCTTTTGCGAAGAGAGGTATATAGCTTATAATTTCAATGTGATATAGTTTTCTAAACCAACCAGTTTTCCAAAGTATTTCTAAACCTACCTCTTTAAGAGAAAAACTTTCTAGATAAAATTAGTTTTTGAAATTATTAAAAAGATGACTTATTTACATTATATATTATCGTTTCAACAAGAAAAAATTGCTTGAAATGTTTGAACTTGAATTTTAAAGAAGATACATCAATAATCACTTTAAATAAAACACCCTGTATTTAAAAAACTTACGTATCCCCAATAAACAAAGTCCTACTCGGTTCAACTTTCAATTCCTTCTTTACAAAATCAATCAGTTTTTGCCCTGGCTTTCCAAAAGCTAAAGGAGCTCTTCCGGAAATCTTTTCAATCATATTTTGAAAATGTTGAGGTCCTATTAGATTAATATTTTTTCCTATTGTTATCATATCGTCTAAAGCAGCGGTGATGTAGTGAACTTTAGGATTTGATAAGTAAAAGATAGCTTTTTGTAACCTTATGTAGTTGATATTAAAATCAATATCGATAATAACAGCTCCAACATCTTCGTCTTGATTAAAAAGAGCTGATAGGATAGTTTTAGTTTCTTCGCTTACTTCTGCCGGCTAAATTTTAATTGAAAATATTATTATGAGTGAATAAATAAGGTACTATAAAACGAAATGGAGCTGCACCATGAAGAGAAAGATGAAAAAGTAAGCTTCCACTCTGTAACATTGAGTACTCTTTCATTGTTTTCTTCATGGTGCATTTTCATTTCAGGTTGTTGTACGTCTTACACTGAGGCAACCAGCAACAAGCAACTAGCAACCAGCAATAAGCGATATCGCCACTCGATTGCCTCAGTATAAGACATATCTAAGAGGAAAAAAAAATGGTAATAAACTTACTCCTATATCTGCTAATTGAAATCCTGCTTCTTTTAAATCTCGTTGCAAACCACCAAAAGACATCACGAAAAGTTTTTTATCAAAATTAATACTTTTTAAATACTCTATAATAGCTACTGTGGGTAAAATTACATCAGCTTCTTCTAAATCAAAACCCCCATTTTTTAAAGAAGTTGTAAAATCTTTCCTTGTTTTCGTACAATTATTAGTAACATATTTAATCGTTTTTCCCAAAGTTTTTAATTTATTAACTACTTCTTGAGTGCCTTGAATCGGTTGATGAGCAAAAACTAAAACACCTAAAATATAAAAGGAAGTTTATTACACCTTAAAATCTTATTTTTGATTTAAATAATTTTGAATACTTTACCATCACAATCACATAAGATAGCATCAAAAGAATTAAAAAATTCTCTAAATTCCCCCAAAGAAACTTTTGTTAAATCTTTTGGAGTGAACATTTTAACTTCTAAATTTGTACTAAAATGTCTTATCTATGTTTTTAATACTTGAGGTTGGCCACAAGTATTCGCTTTCGTCACACAAGGTTAAGTATAGTTCTTACTCGTTAAAATACTTAAAATCAAATACTTATAACTTATTGCATGTTGAGTATTTGTGTTATTATAATGATTTGCAAAACGTCCTTGACGTTTTCTGTTATCGACGATTAGATAAAAAAAATAGTATAAAAAACTGTATTTGTACAGTTTATCTATAAAAAATTTTATCTTTTTTATTCATGATAAGGATTTTTTAGTTTTGAGTAAAATATTAAATTATATTTTATATGTGAATTAATTTGAATGTAATGAAAAAATTTATAGGGGTTTAATGTGAATGATAATGAAGATAAATAGCTTAGAAATCAAAGCTTTTAATAAGAACATTTTGAGATACTCGGTGTTTTTAGACGCGCCTGCGTATTTGAGCCTTTTGCGTTCGCTCTTTTCGTTGTTTAGCGGCATTCACTAGCGAACCGATCTGTCGCTGAGTTTTTGTGTATAACGCGTTACTTTGTAGTGTGTTTTTACGCAATTTTAAATTTTCCGCCGTTAATTTACGTCCAAATTTAGTGATTTTGACTCGCCAAATTTGGTTGCTAACGTTTGCCAAAAAATCAAATTTATTTTTGTTGAAAGCTTTAAGTAAAAGTAACGTTTTATAAATCTTCTGTAAACGAGATATGCTTCCAGTTTCTTAGCAGCGATTTTAATTACATCGAACAGGTAAGCAACCCATTTTTTTTATTTTCCAAAAGGATTTGAAATTTTTTAAAGTGTCTAAAAATAAAAGTGGATAAATTAATGACATTGAAGAGTTCTTTTTTTGTTTGGGAATGCGTGGAAAATTTCGGACGAACGCATTTATAACCACGGCAATGGCCTATCGATCTGCGGTTGGAAAACCCAACCCAAGGTCACGGAAAATCAGCTGCTATTTAACGGAAAACGTGGTACAAACGAGATTTTCCACCTTTAAAACGCGTGTGTTTAGTATTTATCGAGATCTTTGAATTTGGAACACGACCTCTGCATTTACGTCACTACCAGTGTCTAAAATTAGCAGGTAGATGAAATAAGGTCTTGTTAGAAAAAAAGTTTGGGTCTTCTTGTGATTTACGACTCATAAATTTCTTTATTTTACATATTTTTTATTTAAGATATTTTTTGTTTAAGACATTTTTTTAATTAATAAATTTTAAAATTTCCAAGTAAAAGTTCCAAATTAAAATTTTAATTTTAACCATCTGACGTATTTACAAGAACAACAACAAAGATTTTCATTACGTCAATTGGCACAAAAACTTCTTAAATTTGTCACCTCCCACGAAAAATACCTCACCAAAATTTTCCTTGCACAATATTACAATTAACATCCGCCCCTTTATATTCGTAATATCGACCGGTCGATTGCAGTTTTGCGTTTTAAAAACTCGACCCCGGGTTTGTGGCACGTGCATGACACGGATTGCACAAAGAACCGGTGTGTGTGTATCGATTAAAATCCGACGCCTTTCGACTTGGCACTTTGAATCGTACGCTTTTTAAAGCTCACACTCACTACTCTTAATTCAATTTAAAAATAAATTGCGAAAAATAACTTTGGTTGCATAATGAAAAATCGAACGTGTGTTCTGATTAATTTGTTGGCGTGATTGTTATTTTTGTGGTTATTCTTAAGAATTATATGTATTTATAACGTGTTTATTTTGCTTTTATATGTAAGAGGTGTGTTTGGCGACGATTATATGAAGGTTACATGACGAAGGAAAATAATAAAAATATTACAGGAAATGGTTATACAATGCATATTGCCTTGGATTTTATGAGCAATTGTGTAGATTTCCTTTTATTTTGTAATTGATTTATCTGAATTGATACCATTTGAAAATTTTTTAGAATTGTTTTATATCTTGAAAATTTTTATTACTTAGAATTTAACGATTTGAAAAAGTTGTGTTTTTGGGATGATTGAATTAAAAAAATAAAAGTTGAATTTTTTTTTTTTTAATTTTAAAGTTTTTTAGTAAATTGTTCAATCCATTCAATCAATGCTTATATTTGTTACATAATGTTTACTTTCTTTAGAGTAAAATAAATCTAAAACTCAAATCTAAACGGTTAACTCAACCCAACCCAGAGATTGTTAACTAAATATTGATCCAACTGGATGACTCAGTTAATCAATAAACTCAATTCAAAAGTTTCTGGAAGACTATATTGAATGTTTTTAATAAGTATGAAAAAAAAGTTAATGTAGAGTCTAGCAAATCAATCATTCAGTTATTTATGTAAATAAGAAAATTAATTTTTATTTAATTTGAAGTTTCAATTGAAAGAATTTGTTCAACTAATAATCAGTAGGGTTTGTTTGAACAGGCAATTTCCAACAGTTTCTGATTTTTGCAACCAATCCAATTTTTCAATTTTGATCGCATGCAAAAAATCTTAAATCTTGATTTGTTGAAAAAGTCAGAAACTGTTGCAAATCGTTTGCATGAACAAAGCTAATATTTCTATCAATAACGTTGTATTGTAAAATTTTAGTTTCGTTTTCTCTCAACAATAAACTAGCCAAGTGTTTTTGAATAACTTTGGATCTTTGATTTACAATTAGTAGTAAATCTAACAAAAAGTAGATAGTAGTTATTAACATTTCAGAAAGCCTAAAATTGAGTAAAAATCCGTTCTCAAAAAATTAAATTGTCAAAAAAATAACATATTGTCTTTATTTTTTCTAAAAAATATTATTAGATTTTCAGTAATTTTTGATAGAATCTAACTAAATTCTTAAACTTTGTTTAAGCCATTAAATTTTATAAATTAATGTGGTTTTGATCCATTTTAACCGGTAGTAATGATTAAGAAATAAGAAATTATTTTTGTATCATGCTGGTTATTATAAATTTTATTGTCTAGCTAGGTTCGGCCTTTACAGTGCCATCTTCAGAGACAAAACGTCTTAGTTTAGTTGACCAAATAATAAAAATCAAAAAACATATTAGGTACTACACTTTAAAAATATCATTTAGACGATAACAGTGTTGAAAGTTAAAATAAAATGAAACGAACGATTTGGTCAACTAAACTAAGACATTTTGTCTCTGAAGATGGCATTGTAAAGGCCGAAACTAGTTAGACAATAAAATTTATAATAACCAGCATGGTACAAAAATAATTTATTATTTCTTAAAGATTTTATAAAATTCTGCTGCTAAAAAGTTCTGAAATTTAAGCAAACCGCCAAAAAAGGTTAATAGATTTGCATCAATTTTCAAACAATATATACAGGCTGTCCGGAAATAGTAATTCTACAGTAAGAAATATGAAAAAGTGCATATGAACATGTGTCTGGAAATGTCTCCTAAGGGAGTTATGTCTCTTTGAAGATGATACTCATTGTGGGGTCTTTTTCTAATTATTTAATTTGTCATACAGAATTAAATGATAAATTTTTGAACACCCATATTTCGAACGCAATCTTGGACTTTGATTTACATAAGAAACATAGCGATGGTAAACCAACTAAATAATCTACGACAAATAGGGTGGCGCGAACCTAGGATGTTTCAAAATTTTATGAACAAAATTTTAGGTTTGTTATTACATTGTCATTGAGTTTCTCAAAAACCGTTCATAGTAGGACATAGTTTCTTAAATACTAATTCATGTATTTTTGTATAAACGTTCCAATTTAGAGATTAAATTTTCTGAAAATAACCAACCAAAAAAATACGGGACTTTAAGTGCGCTCTTCAACCTCTGTGTCAAAGCCTGTTCATCGTAGATCATTTTCGTTACCATCGGCATATTTTTTAGGTAAATCTTAGGGGATGTTCCAAAATACTAATTCTGTACAATAAGTGACATAATTAGAAAAAAAGTACACAATGAGTCTCATCTTCAAAGAGTTGTAGTTCCTTTAGGAAGGATTTTCGGACACATGATAATAAGAACTTTTCTTCATATCTTTTTACTCTGGAATTACCCCCTTCAGTATGCGAATTTTATTTCCGGATATTCTTTATACAGGCTGACTGGTATCTAAACGTGAATATTGAAATACGTTGTTATACAGTCCATTTATATTTGATTAAGCCAAATATACCTTATAGAAAAGTAAATAGTTTAGGAGTTATTTAAATTTTTAGTTTTCTGTATAAATTCGGTACATACATTTTTAAATACTAAAGTTTTTTAATTAAATACTGAAGTTTCGAGGGTATTAATAGCTTCTCTAGCAATTTGTTGAGTTCTCTCGAAAGATTACATGCTGATGCACATTTCTGGTCAATAAAATATTTTAATTATTTCGATGGTTTAAAAGTACATGCTGTGAAATGTCCACTTTTTAAGTTAGTTTTTAAACACAGTGTTTATGTAATAGCGTCTATTTCAAAATGTTGATAATACAATAAGCGTAAACATATTGCTAAATTTAACAAAATTGCTCAAAAATGTTAATGGATTTTTATTAATTTTGTAACGTGTTAAACTGAATGCATATTTATGCTACTTTTGCCTTTGATTTATGTAAAATATTTCACTCCTTAATAGACATGTCTTGGATCACATTATGCAGGACTGTTTGTCCTATTTCGTGAGACATCTGTTTCCTGTCACAAAATGTCAGAGGCAATAAAGAGCTCGAAATGCAAGATAACCTAACATCTAGTATAAAATTTTATGTACATGTTGTAAAACTCCAATGTATTGCAATGTATATATTTGCTTGAAACTTATTTAAAACGTCGTTTAAGTTTGCACGATTCAAGGTTTATATAAAAGTCGAATTTTAAATAAAACTCAAAATCGAATTTTAAATCAAAATCTCGAATTGATTGACAAACTAAAATTCGAGTTTTAAATAAAACTCAAAATCGAATTTTAAATTAAAAACTCGAATTTTTACTTAAAATTCGATTAAATATAAAATAATAAATATAAATTCAGATAAAAATCAATTATAAAATAAAAAGAAATCTACGCAGTTACTCATAGAATGCAATGGTATTTTTTAGAGTATTTGTAATTATCAAATGTCATAGATTAAAATGACTACATGTCGCACAAATATGCGATTAAATTGATATGTCAACATGGAGGTGTTGAAATCGGAGCGTGGGATCAATAATCGTAGCGTAGTATTTTTTTCAAATTAATAATTTTCAAAATTTACTATTTTCAGGCTGTTATTTGTAAATTTTCAATATGTTTCCATCGCTGCATCATGTTACAAATTTGGCTATTTTAATGCGACTGATCCGATGAAGATTAGTTGTATACAATCGACATCTCAGGTAGTCTGTAATAAATTCTATAACACATTCCCTTCAGTAGAAGCTCTACGTTTCCTTTATTTCAATTTACATAAAATCAATTCAATTTCCTCAATTACCCAACCGTTAGGAATTGTTAATTTATATATGTACAGGTGTCCCGTTTTGATTGTCCGATCCTTTACTGGTGTATTCCTTGGCTAAAAATAAGTAAAAAAGTTCTAATGAACATGTGTCCAAAAGTGATTCGTTTCCAAGAGCTTTTTTTCCTCTTTTCAGTCAGAGAATATGCCAGTATAGTTGAGAGGTAAGAAATGATATCTCCTATTCTTTTTATTTTCAAATGTGTTTTTAGTATTGTATAATACTTCTATTATCAAGGCAGATTTTTGAGAAAAACTCCTAAGTCCCCCAGACTAACTAACTCCTTTATTGATCATTTTACATATTGAGATTACAACATTTTTGGGATTACAACAATCATGGAATATCGATATCCTTTTCTTGGCATATATAGTTTTTGCGTCAATCACTGAATATGCATTTTTATCTCTCGTTTATTAACAATCTATCGAGTTCAGTCACATTGGTTTATTGCTGATATAGAGAGTATCCCTAAGCCAAAGTAGGGGTGCAAAGCAGAAACTCATGGAGGTTTTTAGGAATTTTTATGTATACAGATAGCGCATTGACATCATTCTCCCAAATTCTACACCAACCGAATCATCAATTTCGTTTCCGACTTTGGTCGGAAATGGATGAAATGTTTATGTCTGCCCCAATATATGAAAAATATTTTTATAAACCAAGTTTATTATAATTCATCAGTAGCCTATTTATAGTTATTTTGATTGTTAAATTTATAGTGAAACTAGTGATGACTGTATTTTCAATATTTTATTAAAGATTGGTGTTCACACACGTGTTTTCATATACAGTTAGTAACTGGGCTGGTCTGCGCTGGTATAAGAGCTGGTTTCTCAAACTCCATTACCTAACCTTTTGTTTTAAAAAGAAGAAGAAGTAGAATCAAATCATTGTTGTGTCAACTCTATTTCAAATGAGTTATAAAGTTACAAATAGCAATTTGATTGAATTCAATCCCAACTCAATCCAAGACAGTTCCAAATTAATATTAACTGAACCTAAGCCAAGTCAATTCCTTTACTAATTTTATTCAAAATTTCGAAACTAATACAGTTCAATCCAAATCATATGTCGATTCATTTTAAGTCAGGTTGGCTTAATTCAATCTCAACCCAACCTAAAACAATCCCAATTCAACAGTAACTTAAACCTCAACGAAGTCAGTTTCTCTCTAAACTTCGAATCTAATGCAGTTCCAATCAAAAACTGAATCTAAATTAACTTACAATTAGTTCAGATTTAATTAAATTCCAACTCAATCCAAGACAACTCCAAATTAATAGTAACTGAAGCTCAGCCAAGTTAATTCCTTTGTAATTTTCACTTTAAAATTCAAAGCTAATACAGTTCCAATCCAAATCAACCTAAATAAATTCATTTCAGACTCGTCTTACAATTAGTTTAATACAATCCCAACTCAACCTTAGACAGTTCCCATTTACTGAACTTAAATCAAACCACTTCTTTGTCTATTTCTCTTTGAACTTCAAATCTAATACATTCAAAGTTCAAGTGTACTTAAATCAATTCAGCTCAAATTCAGCTTGGTTTGATGCAATTCCAAGCCAACCTAAAGGGGGTACACACCTTCCGTTTATCTGCACAGTTATCTGTCGTAAATAACCGTGTAAAAATCTGTGCCGTTATCTGAACTGGAGATGTGTAGTATGCTTTCAATTTTCGCCTCAGTTCTGACCAATTTTTCTTCAGTTCTCGTGTTACTTTCGACAGGTTTAGTTCGAAGTGTGTTTTAGAATAATTGAAGTTCAATGGGTGACAGAAAAAGAAAACCCGCAGTTTGTTGCATAATTACAGCAGTGCTGCTAGATGAAGAAGGAAACAGAAAAAAATGCCCTGAACGCTGGTGCAAACCTTGGTATCTGCAAAGAAGCGTATCAAGTGATCACCACTTACTGATTGCGTTACCAGAAAGCGAGGAAATTAACGATTACAAAATTTACCTAAGGATGGACGAAAATGCATTTCAAATTTTATTGGACAAAGTTATGCCTCTCATTAGAAAAAAGGACACAGTCTTGAGAGAAGCAATACCAGCGCATGTGAGATTGATTGCGACTCTTCGGTTTCTAGCAGCTGGGAGAAGTTTTCAAGATTTGTCATTCTCAATGAGAGTATCTCCCCAGGCTCTCGGAGAGATAATAATAGAAACATGCATGGCAATACGGAAAGTACTGAAAAATTTTAAAAGAGGGTCCAAACGCACAGACAATTTATCTGCGTGAAAACCGGCTTAAACTGCACAGTTTGCACAGTTTATTGTTCAGACATGACGTCATACGTGATAAACTGCGAAGATAAACGGAAGGTGTGTACCCCCCTTAAAACAGTCACAATTCAATGGTATCTGAACCTCGATTATTCGTTGGTCTATTTCTCTTTGAATTTCAAATTTAGTATATTCCCAATTCAAGAGAACCTTTTCTTGTTTAAATCTGTTTAGGGAATTTGTTTCTTGGTTTAGGGAATCTGTTGATAGATGAGTAAAGATCGAAAGATCGCAGAGACGTATTTATAAAACGCTCCACACTGTTTAAAAGAGTTAATTTAACCACAAGAATGTGGCAAAATATCCAACGAAAATAAAATTAAACTACACTAGAAAATTTCATGCTCTTTGTATTTACCCTCCTATGATTAAGTAGAGAAAAAATATTTGGACTTTCTGTGGTATCAATTTTTAAACACATTACAGAAATGAGTCACTTGTGTTTGTTATATGGAATATTCTGCATGAATTATATACGCCGTATTTTATTCCCATAATAATAAGAGATGCTAAGACTGCATAATTGCAAATACGATTCCCAGAAGAGCCCCGAGAAATGCAACTGTTGGCAAGATAACTGTGAAAGAAAATACATAATATAAAACCATTGTATTATAATCTTTCATACGCTTCGTTTCGAAAAAACCTTTGTATAATTTTTAATAAAGAAAAAAATAATTTTTCCTTCTTAAAATCGGAGTATCTCTTGAGAACCTACGATGAAAGAAAACTTATACATGTAATACCTCTACAATCCTTACGACACTACGATGATTACACATCTTGAAAACGCTATTAATAAAATTTCGAAAGAAAAATGAAATACAACTCTTTAGACAATCTCTCAGCTTGAGATATTTAAAATGTATTTCTACAGTTTTGATTTAAAAAAAATTATTTAAATTTTATCTCTGAAAGTTTTTAATCACTAACCTCTGATAAGCGATAAGGCTTATAAAAGTGATCTTTAACAGATTATAAAATCTTCAGACCTCTTTTAAGAAAATCTTAAAATCTCCTCATAAAAAAGTTTTATAATCATATAAATTAAATATGATTAAAATAAAGATAATTAAAAAAATCTTATTATTAGAGTGTTTTTCTAATCCTGTCGCAAATTATAAGTCACAACTATTTCCTCATTAATTTTTACATATTCAAATGTAGTATGTTAAAACCCATATTGGAATTTTATTAATTGATTTTATTATCTGAGATTTTAATACGCAATTTAAATCTACCCAAAACTTTTTAAATTAATTTATTATTATGCTATGTACATACGTAAATTGTTATCTAAACCCTTACAAATTCCTTCAACACTCAAAATTTATCTCTTGATAATTTTTTTTATTTTAGAATTTCCTGCCATGATAACATCTTTTACACCTACTATATCTGACACATCTACTTATTTTTAAAACTATAATTTTTCTGACCATTGTCCACGAATTTTATTTTTTATATTTATTTTTTCTATTAATTTTTCCCATAAAGTACGCATTCACCTGTTACAATTACAATAGACAATAGATCGTTAACTCATACGCAACGTAATTGGTATCACAACTCGTTATTGATATGACTAACTACAACGTGGCGTAGTTTAGGTGAAACCACGAACGGATCGACATTTGTCCCCGTTGGACAACAATAACAGGTCCCCGCTTTGATAACAGGATAAATACGGGCAGTTCTATCGTTTTAATTATAGTTCTTGGACGTTGGCAGTTGGATGCGGTCGAGAGAAACTCGAATATCTCGCTCTCTCCATACATCCGAACATCCGAACTCACAGTGCACGTTTTCATTTCAACATGACCACAAGTGAAGTAACTATTAGCAAATTAGTTTTCGTTTTTTGGACCAAACTGAACAAAAAGTGAATTTTAAATATTCGTTGTAGTTTAAGTGATCGAGGATGGGAAAAGATGTCTGTGATAAGGTAACGAGATTAAAATGAAAATCACGTGTTTGATTCCTCGACGAGATTTATTAAGAAAAATAAAAAGGTTGCTATTGTTGGTTAGTATTGTTAATTTAAATTTAAATAAGCTAAACGTCGTAAATCATCGAATCAACGTTCATGATGAAAAACGATGTACAAATGATGTTTGTAAAGGTTTGGAGAAACGGTTCATTGATTAGAAATAAAATTGGTGTGTGTATGGTATGTGTGCACTTTGAATGGTGACCTCGTACTATTTCACAGTCTTAATTGGTACGCTATAAATAGAATTGAAAAATATGGAAATTTATGTCGTTTTGAAATCGATAAGAATCACATTTAAAAATAATTGGGTAAAAATATATTCAAGCAAGATCCTCTTTGTCAATTAATTTCAACATGACACATATTTAAACAGATAAGTTATCATAACAACTAAAAGAATACAATAGATTTCACGTACTTATCGTTTACATATAAACAAGTTTTAGATAACGTTTCCAAACAATCATTTTAATTAAAAGTTTGTTTAGTTTGTTTTTGGCTACAACATAAGTTTATGAATTGGCATAGTTAAAATTATTCCAAACCGATTGGAAGCCAAAATTGTCGTCGATGTTTTCCAAGTAAAAATACCTACTGTTTGGCATCCGTTACACTCAAACCACCTGATATTAATAATAACCAGATGAGACGATAAATGTGTTTTTTTTCTCAGTCTAAAATTACACTGTGTTTATTTATGTTTTTTTATCTAGAAAGTGTTAAAAATATATAAAGAAAAATAAACCGTATTGAGCGTATTTTAATCTTATTTTAATTCGTAAGTGTCAGCGTGTTAGGTTCAACGCACTGATATCTTATTATTTTAAAATATCAGTGGTAGTCAACAAAGCGTGTATTGTTATGAGGATTGTTGCTGAAGAAGTAAATTGTAGAAAATAATTCGATGTTTATATTCGTATAATTTTTTGGTATAATTCGTATAATTAATTGGTATAATTCATAATGCACTAGCATTATTATTCACTAGGAAGAGGAAATTGAATTACGTTTTGGAGAAAATAATTATTGTCAAAGTTCAATCAGTTATCAGCTCCTTCCAGATCACTGCGTTTATGAACTACTAACTTTTTTAATGTTCTTATCTCTAGATATAAATTATAAAAATTTAAGATGAGGTTCTTATCTTTAATTATTAGTTAAAGGATTAGTAGTTTACTATGAGTATTTTTAGGGAAATTTATTATCAAAATGGGCATCTTTATGGTTGAAAGTGAGTTGGATTAGTTTTCATTTTAATAAAGATTACATTTAATATTCTTTTTTTCCAGTATACAGTTTATTAATTCAATAATAAAAAAATCTTTTAACCCGTTAAGAGACCTGTTGAATTGCAGGTAATGGTTCTCATAGTCTCTCCTAGTGGCCACATATTTTTGCAGCTAGTGCATGTTCGTCATAAATATCGGGGGAAACTGTAGGGTCAATAAGCTCCTTCATAATTTAGGGTTTGTCGCTTCTCTATGTCGTGCTTGCGAGCAAGACGTTGAGACTGTTAACACATTGAGGACGGGGATCTGCGGGGTCCGCAACGTTCAGTATGCTAAAAACGAGATATCTCGTGACCCGTCCGTAATATGTTAAGTACATCCTATGTGTTTGCCCGAATCTCAAGGACCTTAGATTAAGGGACTTGGTTGATGGCCAACCATGGATGGAATGAGGGACACACCTCTGAATTACATCCTAACCTTTGGTAAATCTGTAGGCTGGTTGATGTAGACAGAGTGGGTGACAGGGAGGTTATACAAAGGGCACAATTGGGCCTAAGTGCTAGAAACCTACAGGGGAAACTTTCTTTTCGTGATACCCATTAGATAATTTTTTTGCACGTTATATATTGTGCACAATATTTGTAATTAGTGAAAAAAACTTCCATAACTTCTAAACAAAGGCATTACAAATGTTATTAGAAGATTTTGAAAGGACGTACAATGCTCTGTTTTCAAACAAAACGTATTTATGTAATTTGTTCCGTGACAGAAGAATAACATGAACAAAAACATCAAAAATCTTCCTTTTTGTTACTGCACTGTTATGAGATACTCTGTATATAACATTAGAGTGTTTAAATTACTTTTTTCGTTTCTATACAAAGTTAGTTGGTTCGTCTCAATGTTCCAGATTCGATTTTGGTGTTGCTTAGTTTCCTGGTTTGGTTTTTCCCTGTCTTCGCTAATGTGACTGTTTTCTTGCTTTTGCACTTTTTTATCCCTTGGTCTTTGACCCGATTAGTAGCTTTGAACCCCTCCCAGGGGTTAATCCGGGGACTTTTAGTTTGTAGCGCAAAACTTCAAATCCAAACGAAAAATAAAAAAAAAACAAAAAGAAAAACCAAAAAGAAAAAGGAGCCTAAAGGAAGCACGAATTACAAAACGTACCAAACAAAAAGATTCAAGTTTTCTGCAAACGTAAAACATACCTTAAGATGTTAATCGGCCCTGCGTGTTGGCTGATAGAAACCCAATAATCCGGAATCAATCCGACAAAGCACAAACAGGTGCCCAAAATCTGTGGAGTGAGAAGCTGATCTGCCAAATTGAGATTAGAATTTCTCTCAAAAACATCAAAGAGAATGCTTCTATTATGCTTCGCCACCCACGCAGTTACTATCGGAGCCAAATATTGTCCACGCTCTTCCAAGGATCGAAAACGAAGAGGGCGAATTACCTAAATTACGATGCACGAAGAAACTATCCTCACCACTTTCGATCACACTAATTATTATTTATTATCGTATTTCGCAATAAAACCAAGAAATCTAAAAAATGACACCTTCTAACAGATGGCCGAAACCAAATAATTTAAATTTAATTAAATCCGAAAAATAAAACCGTTACAAGTTGTCACTTTTCTCGTATTACATAATTAAATTACATAATGAAGGGTACATTCCCCCTTTCGTTCCTTGTGTGTTCTCACTTTGATGCTCTTTACTCATGTTAAAGGTTTCTGTTGAGTCTCTCAGAGGGCTACTTAGAATATTGGCGAAGACATTTCCTCAACTTCGCGTCTGTTGAGATAAGACCTACTCATAGCTCATACACCAATATTCTCCCGTTTTTTGAAGAAGAAGAAGATATTCTGTATAAATATTTTGGTTTGTCTGAAAGTAGAACATTGCGCGTCCTATCAAAGTCATGTAACTATTTTTGTAAAAATTTTTCAAAAATCTTTTGTAGTTTGGAAGCTGCAAACATTTACAAACATTATCATTGTTCTTAGTAAATATTTATATAAACTATTTCTAAGTAAACGCAGTCATTCATTTAGTTATATCGACAAAGCGCGTGCCAAAACTTCTACAACCTTTATAATACAGAGACATAGCATATAATATTCATTATAATGCGTGATATACATTTTATTATAACAAGTTATGTTAAATTCTTTCAGGATTTTAAAATGTTTTGAGAGGTTGTATTTTAATCGAATTTTGAAACTTTTGTTACAATCGATTAAATTCAAAAAATTCATACAGACTTTATTTATGGAAGCTGAGGAAAGAAAATTTATGAAAGGATAAATTAAGATGTCTATTTTTTACTGTAATCAATGAATTTATTCTGTTTATTAGCAAAGAATTTAAAAAAATTCCCAAAAATATCCAAGAATTTTAATCGAACACAACGTAACTTTAAAAATTCATGCAGACTATGTTTATGGAAATAGTAAAAAGAAAATTTGTTAAAAGATAAACTAAAATATCTATTTTTTATTGTAATCATCGAATTAGTTCTGTTTGTTATCAAAGAATTTTAAAACATTCCCAAAACCACCGAAGAGTATTAATCGAACTTAATCTATTTTAAAAGTTGTTACAGACTTTATTTATGAAAATTGTAAAAAGAAAATTTGCTAAAAGACAAATTAATATATCTCTTTATAATTTTAGTTAACGAATTTGTTCTATTTATTACCAAAGTATTTTAAAAAATTCCCAAAGATACCCAAGAATTTTAATCGAACTTAACTTATCTTTAAAAGTTCATACAGACTTTATTTATGGAAGTTGAGTAAAGACAATTCATAAAAGGGTAAATTAAGATGTCTATTTTTTACTGTAATTAATGAATTTGTTCTGTTTGCTACCAAAGAATTAAAAAAAACCCAAAAATACCCAAGAATTTTAATCGAACACAACCTAACTTTAAAACTTCATACAGACTTTATTTATGGAAGTTGAGTAAAGACAATTCATAAAAGGGTAAATTAAGATGTCTATTTTTTACTGTAATTAATGAATTTGTTCTGTTTGTTACCAAAGAATTAAAAAAAATTCCCAAAAATACCCAAGAATTTTAATCGAACTTAACTTATGTTTAAAAGTCATGAGACTTTATTTGTGCAAGTTGAGTAAGGAAAATTCATAAAACGATACTTTAAGATGTCTATTTTTTACTGTAATTAATGAATTTGTTCTGTTTGTTACCAAAGAATTTAAAAAAATTCCCAAAAATACCCAACAATTTTAATCGAACACAACCTAACTTTAAAAATTCACACAGACTGTGTTTATGAAAATAGTAAAAAGAAAATTTATCAAAAGATAAATTAAAATATCTATTTTTTATTGTAATTGTCAAATTAGTTCTGTTTGTTACCAAAGAATTTTTAAAAATTTCCAGTCACCGAAGAATATTAATCGAACTTAACTTATCTTTAAAAGTTCATACAGACTTTATTTATGGAAGTTGAGGAAAGAAAATTTATGAAAGGATAAACTAAGATGTCTATTTTTTACTGTAATTAATGAATTTGTTCTGTTTGTTACCAAAGAATTTTAAAAAGATCCCAAAAATACCCAAGAATTTTAATCGAATTTAACTTATCTTTAAAAGTTCATACAGACTTTATTTATGGAAGTTGAGTAAAGAAAATTCATAAAAGGATAAATTAAGATGTCTATTTTTTACTATAATTAATAAATTTGTTCTGTTTGTTGCTAAAGAATTAAAAAAAAATCCCATAAATACCCAAGAATTTTAATCGAACATAACCTAACTTTAAAAATTCATACAGGCTGTGTTTATGGAAATAGTAAAAAGAAAATTTATCAAAAGATAAATTAAAATGTCTATTTTTATTGTAATTATTGAATTTGTTATGTTTGTTACCAAAGAATTTAAAAAAATTCCCAACAACACCGAAGAGTATTAATCGAACTTAACTTATTTTAAAACTTCATACAGACTTTATTTATGGAAATCGCAAAAAGAAAATTTATTAAAAGATAAATTAATATATCTATTTTTAATCGACATTAACGAATTTGTTCTGTTGATTACCAAAGAATTTTTAAAAATTCCCAAAAACACCGAAGAATATTAATCGAACTTAACCTATCTTTAAAAATTCATACAGACTTTACTTATGGATGAATCAACTATTTCAGAGAGTGACTAAACAACAATTTGGACGATTTTGTATATTTTATACTCAAATGGGAAATAACTTTGTTTCGTTTTTATCGAAACCATAAAAATATTACTTACAATTAGTCTTTTTATGAATCAAACGACTCAATTATATTACAAATAGGATTTTTTGCACGCATGTTGTGCATTCAAAGAATTGTTTTATAATAAAAACGTTAAAAATGTATCGAGATACTATTTTTATAGCAGCAATGATATCATACGCTATTTCAATAACAGTAAGTTAACACTTCAAAGAGTAAAAAGATAATGAAGTTCAGACCACGTTTTCATCATCGAATATAGCACAACAAGTAAACAAGTTGAATCTTGCTATGCTTATATCCCTTTTTTATTACTAGGAACGATTTTGTGGATATATGCGACTTAACCATTAAGAATACCAAATAAATCCATGATGCACATATGTCACAACATAATCACTTAAGGGTTTAAAAAACTAACTGGCGCATCCACCTTATTTTATTTTATTTTTAATTTACCCGTTTTTTTTAAAGTCAGATTGAATCACTTTTGTTAATTCCATCAGTAAACTTTGTACATTTACTCTATTTTTTCTTCTGATTTCTACTAAATCTTTAATTCCTCTTTTTCATTTCTTTTTTAGAACTTCCACGGAACCCTTGGGATCACCCCGCATGGCAGTTCAGCACCTTCACCCGCACAGTAGCCGTCCGGCTGCGATTGAAGCCCGCATGATACATCAAACCGACACGATCTCCCGCCTTGCCTCTTCGCGTAGGCAGTTTAGCAGGGACCTGCAGGAATGGCCGAAGAAAAATTGGACACTATTGCTTCCACTGTCCGAACCGTCGGCAGTGGAACTGACTCTTTACCAGTGAACGCGAGTGTTAGTGCCGTCGGACAGACGACCAACAACAATAACAACCTCTTAAAACACGGCTCCCCGTACAAACAACCTCTTAAGCTGCAGCTCAACAATTTGTACCCGGGTGAAAAAGAAACCGATTCCTTACTTCCTTCTTCGTTAAAAGTCTCCACGGTGTCTCCCGATGGAGATAAGCCGTCGCTTCACGTTCAATTTGATCATCTAGATGACGAGGGGGACTCCATAAAGGAGCAGCCCAGTCCATCGTCTATAGATAGTGATAGTTCGTCATCGAGTAGCTCTTCAAGTAGTGAAGAATCCATCGAAATCTCCGAAGCGCGTCCTCCGGATGGCGGATGGGGTTGGGTTGTCGTGGCAGCTTCGTTCGTCGTTAATTTAATAGCTGATGGAATTACGTTTAGTTTTGGAGTTATCTTCGTTGAGTTTCTCGATTATTTCGGTGAAAACCACGGAAAGACCGCATGGATAGGCAGTTTATTTATGGCGATGCCTCTTTTATCTGGACCCATAGCTTCGTTTCTAACCGATCGATACGGATGTAGAGCTGTTACAATGGCAGGATCCGTTTTAGCCGCCGGAGGCTTCGTAATCAGTTCTATGTCAAACAGTATGGAACTACTCTTTTTTACTTTTGGTATCTTTGCCGGATTCGGGCTTAGTTTATGCTACGTGGCGTCCGTGGTTATAGTAGCTTATTATTTCGATAAAAAGAGATCTTTTGCGACCGGTTTATCCGTTTGCGGTAGCGGAATCGGTACTTTCATCTTTGCGCCGCTGATTCAAGCACTTTTAAAACATTACGGCTGGAGGGGAACCACATTGATTTTAGCGGGTTTATTCTTAAACTTAGCCGTTTGTGGAGCTTTAATGCGCGACCTTCCTTGGACGCCAAGCAGTTTAAAATCAAAGGAAAGAAAGAAAAATAAGATTTTGAAAAAGAAGAAAAGTCAATCTTCGGCAGATACTTTTTCGGTTAGCAATAGCACGAATACCGCAAGCGTTTTACAACCTATATTAGAATCGAATGAAAACCAACATAATGAAGATGAAGAAGACCTTCATGGTCATGATCGCTTATCAAGTTCTTTAGTCAATCTTCCAACGTACGTTAAAAACGGGGAAAAAGTTCCCGTTGAAGTTTTAGAATTGCTTTCGAAAAATCCAAGCGTTTATAACGTTTTAATGCATAACTATCCCAATTTATTAACCCCATCGAGAAGTTTCAGCGATTCCGGGAGATTAAACGAAGCCCATCTTCAACAAAAACACTCCGTGCCTTCTCCACTCTCTGTTAACCCACCATTTAATCAAAACCAATCATCCGCCCTTTTATGGTGGTTGAAACGTACCGATATTTCTCCACCTAGGATGAACCATGCTAAAAAAGCGGTCCAACCGGCTTATTTAAAAGACTTGAGAGTACATCGTCTTTCGCTAACTTACCGAGGAGCGATGTTAAACATTAACAGGTATCGATTGAGAGCTTCGTCTTGTCCGGATATTTATAGGAATTCGATGACGACGATTGCTAAGGAAAAACACGATTGGTTGGCCGGGTTTAGGGATTTGAAAAAGATCTTGGTGGATATGTTTGACTTTTCTCATTTTGCCGATCCTAAATTTTTAATATTTGCCATTTCGAATTTTTTGCTGTATACATGGTATGATGTACCGTATATGTACTTGTCTGATTTTGCGAAAAAGATTGATTTAACTGAAGAAGATGGATCGCTTTTGATTAGTAATATTGGGATTATTAATATGGTAGGAGAGGTAAGATTAATTTTAATTTATCATTATTTATTATTTACCTTTGTTATTTTCTACAATAAAAACCAAAAAGAACTCAATGATTTTTTTTTTTTTTTTGGACGAAGTTTGTTGGACGATTTTTGAAAATGTAAAATCTAACATTAAAATATTTTTTCTTTTACTAGATTTTCCTTGGTTGGGCTGGAGATCGAGAGGAATTAAACGCAGGACTAATTTATGCAATTTGCATGGGTTTTTGCGGCGCAGCAATCGGACTTATCCCAATTTTGAAATCTTACTGGGCGCTTTTGATGGCAACCGGGGCCTTCGGCCTGTTTATCGCTGCCAACTACTCTTTAACATGTATAATCCTGGTCGATTTGCTGTCCCTGGATAAATTTACGAACGCATACGGTTTATTACTGTTAGTACAAGGAGTAGCAAATTTAATTGGACCACCTATAGCAGGTTTGTTATCTAGCTTAAAGAACTAAAAACCATACTTACTTTTTAATATTTTTTAGGTTGGATATTTGATATAACAGGAAAATACGATTTATCCTTTTATCTATCTGGATTTTTCATCGGCGTATCAGGTCTTTTACTATTCATATTACCAGCTACAAAGAGGTATAGAAGATTTCAAACGTTACATAGACAAGCATCTCAATCGGAATGTGCGATAAATGATGATTTACCCAAAGAACCCAAATTTCATAGCATTTTAACATCCTGCATTACTGGAAAAGTGAATGAAAAACCAACCAAGGATAAATCCCGGGAACAGCACGTCTAATATTTTTCGAATTATGATAACATTTACAAATTCCTGAGATTTACATTTTAGCCCCAACAATTTCCTTTTCCGTTAGCTCTAGAATGGGGCAACCCTTTCATTTAAAAGTTTGATGTTTGTAGATTGAATTAACTTGTATAAAATAATAATAATAAGGTTACCTTATTGTAGAGAACTTTAGCGTTTCTCAGGATTATAAAAAAAAGAAAATAATTCTAAATTATCCGTTCATAAACTTTCTGGAGTGTTTCTAACTTGATATTATAATAATAAGAATATAGCTCTCCTTTATAATTGACACCGATTGTTGATAGATCTCATTGACGAGTTGTAAGAACAAAAAATTGGTTTGGGTTTTATATTGGAAACCAAAAAATAACCAAAAATACTATTTTCATTGAAAATTTAATTAATTTAATTTCATATTAAACAGTATTAGTTCCCGATCAAATCAGTTTTCAAAGAAAACCCCAACCAAAAACCACGTGTACTTACATATTTAAAATCGTAAGTATACACTGGTTTATAATAAGAGTTAAATGGTTTCAAGTAGAAGGCTGTGCCAGTATTTAAACCCTTCTAATTAAATCTTATTAAATGTATCATAATAGAAATTAAAATCAATCACATTTGAGGTATTTTTCCTTTTTTTTTAACACGACGTTCGTATTTTTTTTTAACCGTAAGCGTATCTGTGATTATAGTTTATTGTGCATTATAGATCAGTTTCCGTTCATTTTTAAATTTAATTAAGAATTAATTAAATAATCTCGTGTTGTTAGTCACAGAAGTAACAGTATCTAATTTTTTTTGTGTCCGCGGAGAGAGTACAATTAAGCAATCCAATCTGCCTCCATCGTGTAGTGTAATTAAATGAGGGAAGTTTGTCCTCGTTTTTAGAACAAAAGTTAAATAAATAAAAACTTGTTTAAAGGATTTTTTATTGTTTTAAATTTATTGAGTAATAAAACATTTTATTTTCCCAATAAACATGTTCTATATACGTTGCTCGTTAAGAATACAACACCTAGAAATGATGGTCGAACGAACTTGATTTTGGTGGTATGTACTATAACCCGAAAGGAAGCTGCAACATGAAGAGAAAAATGGAAAAGTAATCCCCCTTTCTGTAACATTGCCGAGTGCTCTTTTATTTTTCTCTTCATGGCGCAGCTCCACTTCGGGTTTTAGTACAGGTCATATGATGTAATAAATGATTAAAATTTGGTCGTGATTGGTGAATTCTTTAGTTGCTTTTTGTATGGTGGTGTATGTTTTAAAAAGTATATTTCTTTTAGAGTGTAATAAGCGGGGTGGTCGTGGCCGCCACCAAGGCAAGGTTTTTAACCCAGTCAAACTATGGCAACCATGTTGAGCTGTTACATGTGGTTGGGTTGGGGTGAGCTACCACATCGGGCTATCACGTCGAGCTATTATGTAGTAATTCGGGAATTACTGTGGGTTTAGGAAAAACATCATTCACATTAGGAATTCGAGTTATGTAACGTGTTTGGTAGAAAAGTCGAAAACCACGTCTTTCGTTTACGACGTCCGGTGGAAGCACCTAAACTTGAGGAATTTTTAGGGAAGTTGTGTATCCTCAACTTTATGGGTTTTCGCGGAACAAAATAACCGTTGAAAAATTAGGAGTTTTGGCTCACGTAATCGTTGATGGTCCCACGGTTTGGGAATTACGTGAGGGTTTTCGCAATTAGTTGGTTGGCGGGGGGTTTTTGGTAGGTCCCGTGGCTTGAGTGTCGACGTAAGGTGCGTTAGGGATTGGTTAATTATTATTGTAAAAACACCCGCTCAAATCTTCTTGATTGGCCTCCTGCGAGGGGTTGTCCAGAGAACAACAACGTTGTAATAAGGTAGATTTGTCATTTAGACAATCGTTAATTGAATTTATTTGTGTTTCAATTGAAATTTGTCGTTGTGAAACATTTTGTAAGAGATTTTGGCAAGTAATAGTAAAATCGGTAAAAACTTTTGATAAATTATTGCAATTAGCAAATGAAGAAAGATCTAAATTTTGATGTTTAGTGACTTCTGTTATCTTGTGAGTAGTTGGAGATTCCGAAGGGAAATTAATTGAATCCCAAATTTTGTCGGCAATTGACAAAAGTTCCGCTACATCTTCTTTAACAGAGGCAAGTAACGCGATAGAAATGGCGTGTAGTAACCTTCTTCTCCAAAGTTTTAGAATTAAATCTTGACTCACCACTCTAAAACCGCCTACCATAAACAACATTTCTCTGTAAAAGTCTGAAGATTTTTGATCGCCTAAGTGAGAGTTAGAAAATAAATCATTAAGTCTTTTCTCTTCACTAAGGGAGAGTCGATCAATTAGATATTTTTTGAGAAAATTATAAGCATCTAAAGCAGGTGGATTATTAAGAATGTCAACTATGGTAGTTATTATTTCAGTTGGGAGATGAGTAATAACACAAACCTTTCAGAAACCGTGGGTTTTTGCACTAAGGTTCGGGCAAAAAATAAAACTAATTTAAACAGTAACAAAGCAACTTGTTTAGAAAATAGGACGAACTTTAAACTTGCGGGTATACAATAAGTAATTTAACGATTACTAACGAGTAATTGCTTCACTGGACAACCTTATCTGTCGCGACGAAATAAAGAAATCTAAACTTACCACACCAAACTTCCGTTTGGTTGCTTTTATGTCCTTAACACGTTCGCTACCAGCCGGCTCATATTTGAGCCAAATGGTTTACTCTAACAGACCAAGGACTCACATTTGGGACGTTGATATAGGCGCATTAAAACATATCATTGGTCTATGGGAGACGGTGCCTTTTTGCATAGTGGTAGCGAACGTGTTAATGTGCAGCTCGTCGTATTGCTGGAGATACGTCTCTGATAGAATAATCACTAGAGAAGAGCGCGTACTGTCTCGATCATACGAACACAAACGCAGAAATTAATTGAAAAATAATGATTGAGCAGCTAAACTTTACCCGACTTTTCGTTAAGTGTCTACTAAGAGTTCACTCAAAGAAAAGTTGATCACACACAAACAAAAACTTTCATATTGCAAGAAAAGATTGTCGTGAGAGGTTCAAGTCAAGATCAACTCAAGATTTTGTTCAAGATTCAATTCAAAATTTCGTTCAAGATTTTGCTTAAGATTAACTTTAAAACGCGAATTTTCTCCGAAGTAACTCCGTCCTTGGAGAGGGGCGAATGAACATTTTAGGCATTCCTAGCTATTGGTTATTTTTCCAACAACATGACCAATGTCGCATACGAGGTGGGGTTTTTTAAGACGAGTATTTTCTACAAAAA
The DNA here is from genome assembly GCA_036711955.1 of Digitonthophagus gazella. Lineage (NCBI taxonomy): Eukaryota > Metazoa > Arthropoda > Insecta > Coleoptera > Scarabaeidae > Digitonthophagus > Digitonthophagus gazella. Next base: position 18,893,686 of record JASCIT010000012.1, read on the forward strand.
ATACCTGCGACTTTGGAGGTGTGCGAAACAGATACTCAACAATTAACCACTACCTAAATTTCAACAACACAATAACTCAATGACCCTTCTTAAAACTTTCCTAACGTTCGTTACTTATCCTTTATTCATTAACCCTCCAGATGGTTACTTGAACTTAAAAATTCTTTAAACAATTCCAAACACTTGAGGACGTGACATAATCGACATGTTTATTACACAAGTTTATTACCTTGAATCTGAATCCCTACCTGAACTTAACAAATACGCAAATACAAAACTATAAAATGTTTAACCTAAAGTCTGCAATAGAGTAAACTTACCAAGTCTCGACCATGCTCCTAAAATCAGCCTTCCAGTTTTTCTACATAGATTTTCATAGAAAGGTCGACTTTAGTAAGCATTTTTAGGGGGCCGACATTTGGGTAATTTACCCTATTTGGAATTATTACAAGAGCATGTAATTGTTACCACGCGGTGTAAATATGCCGCTGGTCTTTTTGTAATTTTGTTATTAAAGGTCGTAAAATTTAGGAGTAAACCTGGGGTTACGTAGCCCTGATTCGAATAAGTTAACACTTTGTTGACCGGGAATTTTACATAGAAACTATCTCATGTCACCGCAATTTGACATAACAAGTGCTATGACGACGAGTTAACTCGTCACCGGTCAGCAACGTTTGGATATGAAAAGACGAGTTAACTCGTCACCGGTCAACAAAGTGTTAAGGTGTGAATTTAGATTTTTAATAAAACTCAAAAAAAAAATAATTTTATACAAAAATATGTATTGAAAAAAAATTAATAATAGAAATGGTTAAAAAAGATTAATTAAAAATTTTACTTACATTTACTGGGCTTCGGGGGACGAACAAGATTGGCACACTCCAACACTTTCCTTTTTTAGCCTAGACGGGGGACCTTGATTTTAACTAACTCACTCTTCGCAGGCAGAATCTATTCTGTCTATTGTATTTTATTTGCTCGAGCGCGATCCTCGCGCTTCCTTTTAAAAAGCTGATTCAACAAAAAATTTATACAGGGCGATTTGTTACACTACGTTAATGATACTGGCAATCTAGACATTGCCAAATCCTTCACTTGTGTATGTGTTATGTTTCGCGTTTACCGAAATTAGTTTTACATTCAATGATAGCCTTTTAAGGAGAATCAAAGTATGGACATTCATAAAGTTTGAAATATCCTTTCGCGAAAAGGACAGAAAATTGTGTAGAAGTGGCTTTGCAGTTATTCAACCATGGAGTGTCTTGTTCAATAAAGTCTTCTTGTTTTTATTTTATTTTTTGCTTAAGGAGGGATGTAGGAAATCTGTTGACAGACGAGAAATCTGAGCCACACTTGGTGATACTTCGAGCCGTATTGAAAAATCGAAAAAAAATTTTAAGAACCTAATCGGAAAAAATTCGCCCTTAAAAAACGGAGATTCAGTAAATTATATCTCCTGATTCCTTTTCATTATACGAAACAAATTTTATTAAAAATACAAAACCTAGTATAAAGTATTTACGATTTTTTTATTGAGCCGCAATAAAACTCAAAACGAGACCAACTAAAACCCTTTCCCCTTCGCCTCTGGAACCACCCATCAAGGTATAGCTTCAGAGGTAGGGTTTCCAAATTTCGGGATCGGGATTGAATTTCGGGATTTTGTATTTCAATCCCGGGATTAATCTCGAAATCCCGAAAAATTAGAAAAATAATTTGTATGGTTAAAATAACTTATATTTTTGACTATTTTAATAAAAGAACTAGGAAATGTAATATGTAAATCTTATTGTTTAATACATAAGTTACGTAACTCGAAAATAATATTGTGAACGCAAATTTAAACAAAAACATAAAATTTTAACAAATAAATAATATTTACAACTTAGAACGGAAATGGCTTTTGAGCATCACCAGTGCATCTAAGGTAGAATCGGTTAATCGAGATCTTATTTTTGTGGCAAGCGATGACGCAGAAGAAAAAGCTCGTTGCGATTCCACACTGGTGGGTTGAACTGTAAGCAAGCATTCAAAGCACCGCTGCAAATGTAAACCACGCAATCCACCATTTTCTAATAGGGCCATTTCTTTTTTCACCACCTTTAAAACATCAATAGATTTTGCTTTCAATGGTTGTTGTACTGGTTTCATTGCATTTGTTATAGCCTGTTCGAGTTTGTTTTTGAGACTTAAATTTTCATCTCCTTTCAATCGGCTGATTGGCAGCTCATCTTCAGAGTTGAAACCGCCCTCGTCAAGATTTATTGTAGTTGGTTCAGCTTGGTTGCTGAGAACGATTCCTGATAAGCTTTCTGAAATATTTTTGACGAAATTCGCAATTATGTCGGTAGGGGGCAAATTAAAAAAAGGATCCTCGCTGTCTTGCTTATTGGAATTTTGGAGATAATTCAGAATACTCCAGACATTATGGTTCTTCGCTCTGATATTCGCTGAATTTCGGGACTGAATCGGGATTTCTGGATTGAAAAAACATCGGGATCCCGGGATTCGGGATTCCGGGATTGGAAACCCTATTCAGAGGCATAGAAATATGGTTTTAAAAAATCAAACCAAATTGTATTTTTTCCGAGATTCTTGGTATCTAATCCGCGAGTCTGTTGTCGTTCCGATTAGCTAAGTCTCCTAATGATTATCTCTGTCACTCTAATGATGTTTTCTGGGGGTCTAGCAGTTCTTTTAGCACCTGGCTACTTTTTCTCTGTAATGTTTTCTGTTGATCTCAGACATTCAACACATCGCAGGACCGCACTGTTGTGTTTGATGTTAATATTAATAAATGCACTTTAACGAACTATCGTCTACAGAACCATTGTAGCTAGACTTGTTCCAAAAGAACTAGAGGACCATCAGGAAAAGTTCAATCATCAAATTACTCGTTATGTGTAACTGCAAAATTGTCCATTCCCTAACGGTACTATGGCTGTTCTGGAAAAAACCTTTTGAGCACTAAAACTAGCTAAAAATACGAAACCATGAACTGCTCCAAAATCGTCCGTCTCCCGTATGACTCCCTGTAGAACAAAAGGGAAATGAGTGAGTGTTTTTGTGATTTTATTCGTAGGAAAAACGAAAATCTTTCCTATGAGTTTGTTATCAGAACAATGTAACACGTATTCATTTTTTTTTGTAGATTTTATTTGGAATATATGGAGATCGTCCACAATTGAACGTTGGTCTTATTTACACAATCTCTATGGGTCGTTTCGGGTTAGTAAGTGCAGTTATGCCCAGTCTGATATCTTTCAGCGAATTTTTCAGTTTTGTACCACACTTTCGATTTGTTTCTCGTCGCTAATAATACATTAACATGTGTAATTTTAATTCAGTTGTTGTCTGTGAACAAATTCCCAAAAGCTTTTGGTTTACTACTTCTGGTTCAAGGAATCGCAAGTTTAACTGGACTCTAGGAGGATGTTTGTAACTCACTTTTAATGATGTATCTTTTATACGTCAAATTTTAATATAATCCACAGAAATATCCACTTTTAGAACGTAATCTAATTCTTAGAATGTTAATAAATTTTAATTGACAACATTTTCTCTTCTGACGGAAAAGCTAAAAGTCGTAGAAACTTCATCTTTGGCAAAAATAAAGATTAAGTTTCAGTCTAAATCCTCACAAAATTTCATGTATCCACAACAATTAGTTTCTTAGATATGAATTGTTGAAAATTAACAAATTTTACTCGACATGAAGTTACATCTTCTCGCCTGAGAAAAAAACTAAAAAATGTAGAAAATTCACCTTTGGTAAAAATAAAGATTAAGTTTTAATCTAAATCCTCATGCAATTTCAAGTCTCAACAATTAATTTCTCAGATATAAATTTTTAAACATAAGTTTTAATCGATATGTCAATAAAGTTAAATTAGAATTTCATTTCTATAGAAAAAACTAAAAGTCGTAGAAAATTCACTTTTGGGAAAACTAAAGATTAACTTTCAATTTAAATCGTCATAAAATTTTAAGTCCCAACAATTAATTTTTTAGATATAAATTAAAAAAAAACTAGTTAAATAAATAAAAGTTTATTGATTGAAAATTTACGTTTCCAATAAAAACATCTTATACAATTTTTCCTCTTCTGCATTTTTAAATTTAGGATTAAATTGAAATTCGTAAATTTTCGAGAATCCCTCCTCCAAAACGGGCATTTGAAAATTTTTTAAATAAGTATTTATTAAAATTTCACTAATAACCGCATGATTTTTATCGGTAATCGTCCGAAAATAATTATTATGTTTTACTTGTTTTGGAGGAATTTTCATAATAAAACATTTAATCGGAACGTTGAATTTTTTACAAACTTGTAAATAATGCATTCTGGATTCTTTACTTGGATGTGTATTATCAATAACGACATTTTTTCCATTTCGTAAGGAATCTTCCAAAAGTTTTAAACACCGTTCTTTTGAACCTAATGAATCTCTATTGATTAAAACGTATCCAAATTGAGCGATGTTTTGTTGGTAAAAATATGATTTTCCTGAACCTTGACATCCAACCATCATCACGGCTTCTTGAGTATTAGGTTCTAATGGTATATCTTCAGGATATGGCTTTACAGTTCTTGGATCAAATTGTGGCATTTGAAATGGAATGGATCGAGCTTTAAAAAAGAATTCTTCGGGGGTGTAAAATTTAATTCCTATATTAATTGCAAATAATCTATCTGCTAAAGAATGATCTTTCTTTTTTCCCGGCGCCCAATTTTTTTCACGTCCAGCTGCATCCCCAACAAAAATTGAATCTTCAGCTTCGATATTTGGATGGCAACGTTTTAAAGCATCCCACATTCCCGGTGCTGGTTTTCTATAAACGTCTCTTTGAGTAGCTATAAAAGCTTTTAATGGGACATTAAATTCGTTGGCAATGTTTTGAATTTTCTTTTTAAAATGTGGTACGAATTTAGCATTTTCTTTACCTAAACGAAGCTGGTTGGAAAAAATTACAATCATATATCCTTCTTCGGATAAACTTTTTAGTTTTGTTTTTACTTCAGGTGACCATAATTTCCAATCTTTATGATCGACAGGAAATTTCTCTCCGGATTTTGTTGTGATTAATGTTCCATCCATATCAAAACCAGCTACTTTTTTTGTATTTTCTAAAGAGGAATTTAAAAATTGAGGTGATGAATAAATTAATAAAGATTGATCTATATTCTCCCAAATTCCAATGGTAAAATCTTCACTTATACTTCTAGAAAGTTTTACTTTTTTATTAGGTTGTTCTTCTAGTTTGGGTTCAAACACCAATTCATATGGATGACTACCAAGTAAAACTTCTAATATACTATTTTCTTTAAATATGTACATTTTATTTTCTATCAAGGCAAAACCATCACATCCGGATAAATTTGTTCCACTTGGTACACATTTTACAGTTCTGTTTTCATAGTTAGCTTTTATAAGAAGTTGCCTTCGAGAGACTTTTGGATCTTGAATCATTGATTCTTCATTTCTACCTAATTCGAATATTTTATTGTCTTCTAAAATTAATTTTACATTTGGATTTTCTATTGATTGTAGATAACATAATTCTGCTTTGTGAGACATCTTGGTTGAATATTCTGAAATTATTTTAATTATTTAAAGTTATTATAAATTAAGATACTTACATACTCTTTAATATCTTTAAGTTTTGAGGTAGTTTTTTTAATATTCGTAAAAGTTGCATGGAACTAATTTGAGAATCATTTTAATCTTTATGGAAATGTTCACTCACTGTTGATAACTTATTGAGTTAATTTTTATGAGAATAGTTGATTGACACACATCATCTAAATAATCACAATATTCAATCTGATGGATCTGATGTTAGGTTACGTTTACTTGCTTAGAAAATAACGACTTCTTTGAGCTATAAAGATTTCTTTATGTAATAAGATATCTTTTTGAAATTCTAAGTTATGGTCCTTATATACTAACTCCCATTAATAGATGGCTCTATCGCCTTAAATATTACTTATAGAAATTAACATCCCACTAAGTAGTCAATTTTTTAAATTTATATCTAAAAAACTAATTTGTAATTTGTAGAATGAAAAGTATTTTTTTCAGCACTTATCTGGTTTATTGAATTTTTGTAAACCTTACATGTTTCGGCCCCAGGCCATCTTCAGAGGTAATCACAATTTCAAGTTGGGAGGAGATATAAGGAATGGTATAAATGAAATAAATTAAGGATAGGAAATTTTTAAGACTAGGGCCCCAAACAGTGCGAATAACTTACGCGATCTCAGAAAAGTTATCTCTAAGCTATTTGGGGAAGGTTCTTAAAATAATTTCGGAGGAATTTGTCCAAAGGAGTTTTGTTCAGAGAGACTTGATCATTAAGACATTCTAGGTCTGTGTTAAGTTCTTACAATTTTTTTATTTCAACAGCTTCGAGCATCGAACATCGATAAATCTTACATAAAATTTCCTATCCTTAATTTATACCTTTCCTTATATCTCCTCCCAACTTCCATTTATCGCATTTTATAACTTTCAAAATTTAACTCCCCATCCCATCCCATAATTAATTTAACTTTAATATATGAGCCCATTTTTTTTTTCAATTTTAAAAATTTAAACATTGGACAGACATAACTAGTCATTTTCCTTTGCTCACAGCACACGACTTACTTTTGATTCATACTTTTCAGTCTATATCTTAATTTACTGATGAAAAGATGGATCACAATCGAGCTTTTCCTGATTAAGAAGCTAGTTGTTGTTGAGACTTAAAATTTTGTGATGATTTAAATTGAAACTTAATCTTTATTTTTACCAAAAATTAAATTTCTATAACTTTTGGTTTTTTCTACAGAGATGAAATTCTAACCCACATTGATTCACATAACCATTAAAATTTGTCAATGTTTAAAAATTCATACCTGAGAAACTAATTGTTATTGAGGGTTGAAATTTCATGAGGATTTAGATTCAAACTTGGTCCTTATTTTTGCCAAAGATGAACTTTATATGACTTTTAGCCTTTCCCTCAGAAGAGAAAATGTAATCTAATGTCGACTAAAATTTGTCAATTTTTAATAATTCATATCTGAAAAACCAATTGTTGTTAAGACTTGAAATTTTACGACGATTTAATTGGAAACTCATTCTTTATTTTTACCAAAGATGAATTTTCTACGATTTTTAGTTTTTCCCTTAGAAGAAAAAATGTAACATATCGATTGAAATTAGTAGAAAGTTTCAAAAAAAGTTTAGAATTACATAATGCTAAATTCAATAAATTGGCGATCGTGACAATAGTATCTATCGAAAATTATTGGAAGCGAGACCTTATGGATCACACTTGGTAAAAAAAATTGAGTTGTCAATCATTTATTAAGTAATTACATTCGATTAAAAGAGCCGTGTGGTCGAAAGTTTAATTCACGGGGTATTTTTGTGCCTATTCGGTTTCAAAGCAAAACATAGAAGACTTCAAAGGGACGAAACACTACTACGTAAGGATTTCGCTAATAGCATAAACCACGCATTTGGACAACATAAAAACTGTGACCAATACTTTTGCAAGAGACAGAATATTAATTAACCGAATTCGTTGCAAGATTTAATTAATTGTAGGTTGTACGATGACATAAATTCTTAAATAACGCGTAAATAATTTAATTTATCATACACACAGTTTAATTTTAAATATGTCTAACAATGTTGCGGAGTCCTGCAACGTTGTTGTTTGCAAATATGTGGGGGGTAAAAAAGTAAATTACTCGCAACGATTTGGTTATAATTTAAGATGCAATATAGCAGCTATTTCCTACAACACTAGAGGGGGGGCACATGAAAGTATTTATAAAAGGCTGGGCCACAACAGTATCGGAAAATATACATAAAAACACGCCAAATTAATTTCCGATCGCGTTTCCAAACATAAATTGTACAATGTTGGAAATAGACAGAATATAATTTAACTAGCTGATGAAAATTATGGTTTGGAAGAAGATATTTCCGACATATCTCCTACTTCATACACTAAAAGAAAAGACGAATTCTTAGACGAACTTCAGAAAACCGAAGAAGAAATTGTCGAAATGGAAATTAGAACTACTCTGCCCCCATAAGGATAAACGCGGTATGTTCAAAATTGTTCAAATTTGAGTTAAGGGCGTAATATGGTTTATCGTACATCTATTTAATCGTGTAATAACTTATTTTATGGAATAAACTATAGTCACAAAACAAAGGTATTCACCCAAAAAAGTAAAGTTTTCTGGCATATATCTAAAGGCTGAGAGAGAACACAAAAAACGTGTTTTCTCAGTTTCATGTTTTTGTGACATACCGCGTTCTTCTTTATGAAGGCAGTAGTGACCAAGGTAGAAATCAATTATGGCACGAAGAAAGGGTAAAACGTCTAACGGCTTCTAACTTCGGAAGGATTTGCAAAAAAAGAAAATCCACTAATTGTGCCAATTTAATCAAGCACATTATATAGGGTGTCCGGAAATGTCGTGTACAACAGAATACCACAGATACCTTAGTAAAAAATACGACGATTTAACCCAACTTATCTATATACAAAGTTGCTTAGTTTAGCCGCTAGAAGACTTTAAAAATCATATTTTTCATGAGTTTTTCTTAAATTACTCGAAAACTCTTTAATAGATTTTATTCATTTCTTGACCATGTCTTTATATTAGCAGGCTACAGCTTTCTGTGGAACAAATTCGAATTTCGAATCATACAGGGTGTTCAGAAACACTCTCGCGACAAGTTATCCATCCAGATCTTTTTAGCCAGCCTGTATAATTTTCTGTCATTTTTTTTCTGAGTAGCTGTATTAATTTAGAAACTATTTTCTCTCTTATAAAATTTCAGTTGGATAAACAGTTTAGCCACAAAATTTTTTTTTCTTAATCCCTACAAGCCCAAATTGATAAACTAAAGTACCATTAGCAATGTTCAAAGTAGCAATTTCTTTAAACGGTGTGAAGTTCTTTCAAAAAAAACTAAATTTTTCAGGTTTAGAAGTACTTTATTGCTTAAAATATTCAAATTTTCGGCAGCACTTACGACCATCATCAGGGCTAAAAATAATACAGAGTGTAAAATTTTTACAATTTGTTTGTTTCGTGGCATTTTTGCTTGATGACATCCCATAAATAAGGTCTTCGGTCTAGTGATCTTGCTGACCAATCAGGGATAAATCCTGATGATGGTCACAAGTCCTGGCGAAAACTGTAATATTTTAAGCAATAATGTACTTATAAACCTGCAACATCTGATTTTATAGAAATAACTTCACACCGCTTAAAGAAATTGCCCTTCTGAACTTTCCTAATGGTACCTTAACTTATCGATTTGGGATTGCAGGGATTTAGAAAATATTTTTTTATGACTAAACCATTTATCCAACTGAAATTTTACAAGAGAGAGAATAGTTTCTAAATTAATATAGCTATTCAGAAAAAAATTGACAGAAAATTATAGAGGCTGGTTAAAAAGATCTGGATGGATAACATGTCGCGAGAGTGTTTCTAAACACCCTGTATGACTCGATATACGAATTTGTTCCACAGAAAGCTGTAGCCTGCTAATATAAAGACATGGTCAAGAAATGAATAAAATCTATTAAAGAGTTTTCGAGTAATTTAAGAAAAACTCATGAAAAATATAATTTTTAAAGTCTTTTAGCGGCTAAACTAAACAACTTTGTATATAGATAAGTTGGGTTAAATCGTCGTATTTTTGACCAAGGTATCTGTGGTATTCTGTTGTACACGACATTTCCGGACACCCTGTATAGGGTGTTTCATGAAGTTCTCCCGGCACTAATGGAGCATGTTGTTTCGGTGATTTGTAATAAAAAAGTTCATATGAACATGCATTCGATTTACTTAACTTATTGAATCATATGAATTTGAAAACAATATTTAAAAATTATGGCGAAAATTAAATTACGGCTCGCGTTGCATTTTTTATCTTTGCACGATGCTGCATTTGCGTTGCAGCGTCAAAAATGCTTTGGGTTAAACCCTCACGTGTGTCTACTTTTTCTTGATATTTTAAATCTTTTATCCAACCCCGCATGTTATAATCCAGAGGATTGATATCTGGAGATCTGAAGATCTGGCTGGCCAAACCTTTTGTCTACATCGACCGATCCAGTTGTTAGGATAACGTTCATTTACCTCAGACCCCCATGGCCAAATTACCTACTTTTAAGATCAACCCCCTCAGAGTGTTATTTTTCATTCTGACAGAATAATAATAAAAGAAGACAGAGTGAGAATTAACAATGCTTTAAGTTAGTAGACTATTAAGAATATGCAAATGAACTTTCAACCTAAGTGCAAGCTCGTTAAATAGTAAAATATCAGGATAATGTTTGGACTTGATCATGAATTCGTTCGTGTTAAAATCGCGTAAGCATCAAATAGAGAGCAAGTCAAAACGCGCCTGAAAGACGTACGCTCGAACTCATTATCTTGCACAAACTTGTCCACACAGACTTGCCAAGTTTTTCATCTTGTACGAACTTGAGACTTTACATTACTACAACAATGCTATTTCCTACAAAAATATTAATTATTCTTAGTACACGTAACACAACATAAACAATAGAGTACCTATCTATCTTGAAAGTTTTAGATAAGAACTTGTGTTAATTTAATAGAGGTCGATTTTTAGACCTCGTCGATCCCCAAAATTAGTTTTCGTTTATGTCCACCCCTAGGAAACCGATATCGACCACATTGGGAATCCCTGATTTAGATGATCGGTGACTCTACGGTAAAAATAAGGAGTTAGGTCGTGTTGCAAATACAATAGAACCTCGTTTATCCGGACCTCATTTATCCGGATCTCCGGATAATCCGGATCAGATTTTTAGCCAATTTTTAAAAATATTTCTTAAGATTTTTGAAATTGTTTACCTTTACTTAAAAATTTTACCTTTTATTAAATTTTATCTATTATTTCGAAATAACTTCGTACAAAGGAAGAGGTTTTACACAAATTTAATGAAAGACAAGTTATTGCCTGGTTCCACGCGTCAAATATTCGGGGAATACCAGTCTCTCTGGAGAAAGCTTGTCTAGTGATGTTGCTGGTGCTGAAAGATTTAAAAAGGAATTTGAACAGTTTGTTTTATCTGAGCAATTGAAACCCGGCCAGATTTATAAAGCTGATGAAACCGGGTTGTTTTATCGGATGCTTCCTAGCAAAACCTTAGCGTAAAAACTTGAGAATTCGGCTAAGGGCTACAAGAAAAGTAAAGATGGGTTAACTATTATGGTTTTGCAGCAATGTATCAAGGACACATAAATTAATAAGTATCAAAGATGTGATTTATATGGTTGCTGACGCTTGGGATTGTATCGCAAACAGCTCCTTGAAAAAATCATGGAAAAAACTGTGGCCAGCCATTTGTGCTGCAAACGAAATGACAAGCGATGATTTACTGCAAGTGACTGAAGACGATCTTCTACAAATGTTGGCAACAATAAGTGGGTGTTCAGATGTGGACAGGGAAGATGTCAGTGAGTACTTGAAAGACAACAATGATGGTGGATATGGCGTTATGACCAAAGAAGAAATTGTGGCGGCATGTACATCTAGAATAGAGAGCGAGGAAGAAGATGACGTGGATGAGCATAAAGTTTAAAGTATGTTTAGTTTAAGGATTTTCTTTTGCTTATCCATATTACCCGTATTATCCGGATTTTCGATTATCCGGATTGCCTTTGGTCCCAGTTAGTCCGGATAAACGAGGTTCTACTGTACACTTTTAATTGTCTTTCCAGAGGTACTATAACCCGAGATGGAGCTGCACCATGAAGAGAACGATGAAAAAGTATAAACCTGCTCTCCGTAACATTGCTAAGTACTATTTCATCTTTGTCTTCATGGTGCAGCTTCATTCCGGGTTATAGTACATCCCACAGTAAACGCGGAAGTTCTTCTTCTAAAAATTGCAAGTACATTTGTCCAGTAAGAAGATCTTCAAAAAATAAACGGTCCTATAAGTTGATCGTACAAAATTCCGCGCCACACATTCACGCTAAATCTGTTTTGAAAATTACTTTCTATGGTGGTAGCATGAAGGTTAATGTCCGACCATTTATGGAAATTATGGATGTTATTTGTGCCATCTCGAGTAAATTGTAACTTATCCGTAAATAAAATGTAGCAGTATAAGATCCGATTATTATTTAACCACTGACAAAATGCCAAATGTCTAGGGAAGTCTTCTGGCTTCAGATATTGAACTCGGTGTAGATGATACGGATGCAGTAGATTATTTTTAATCTTATATTTCTGTGTTTGGGTTCACGGGGAGTGACGTTGTTGCCTCCGATGCGAAACTTGTATGTTGTCCTCAAATTGAGGATCTTACAGCCGAAGCACCAAGTTGGTGATTAGTTCTCTGACTGTGTTCCCTTTTTGTGTCTTCCCCAATGAGTTTCCACCTTGCTCCTTGGCTATACCGTACTGATTAGAAGTAATAAATTCGAAACACACGTCTACGGTTTCAATCCTGTGGCAGAATTGTCCAGTACGGTTGCATCTTTTTGGCGGTTTTGCCCTTAATTTCGGTTCCTTTCTTATTTTCCCACAGCCGATATTGTTCTTCGTTCTTCATTGTTTCTAATGTTCTCCATACCCTACTATTAGGAATCCTTAGACGTGTGGATATCCGTCGCGTACTAACCCTGGCATTAGGCTCGACAATGTAAAGGATGTTCTCTTCCTCTGCAACATTCTGTTGTGTTACTCGTTCATACTGCATATGATCGCTCGGAAGTGAACCAGTTTCTCGGAAAGCTTGGAAGGGACTACTAAAAGTCTTTGGGGATGAAACACGCCGATTTGGAAAACATCGTCGATATACAATTGAAGCTGCAGAATCATCGCAATTTCCCAGTACAAAAACCATATCAGCATACTCAACAGTCGTAAACTTAAACGGCATTGTACGCAAATAAAACTCAAATAATTTTAGATTAAACTGCAAACTTGTCAAATATGACAGTAAGGTAAATAAGTATTTCAGTTTACTAATGCAGTCATAGTTTACTTGCCTTGCTTAAGTCTCGCGCTGGACCGTAACGACATAATTTTTGAGTGAATTTTAAGTGAAGTGAATTGGATACATGTCCACATGAACTTTTCTATTACAAATCATCTAGATAACATGCCCCATTAGTGCCTTGAGAACTTCATGAAACACCCTGCATACTAGAAAGTAGATTTTAAAAGCTATGCTATGCTGAAGGAATTGTCACGACACCGCTAGTGGTAAGAGATTTATGGACGATGGAAAATCTGCCTTTCTAACGTTTGAGTCAATTTTTTAAACGTACCTTCCAAATTCTTAGTGTTAGAGTAGATCATAGCCCATCGTTGGAAAGTAAATTTTATAAGCTACAACATGTTGAAGGAATCATATTGATAGCACCTGTAATAAGGGAGTTATTGACGGCGGAAACCCTAACTCTTGTGTTTGAGTTACTTTTTTAAACGTGGCTTCTAAATTTTTAGTTCTAGAATGAATTATAGTACATCGTTGGAAAGTACATTTTAAAAGCTACAACATATTGAAGGAGTCATAACGATATCACCAGTAATAAGAGAGCTATAGATAAGGGAATACCTTTCTTGTATTTGGGTCAGTTTTTTAAACATTGCTTCTAAGTTCTTCTAAGTTTTTACCGCTAGAATAGATTATAGTAGATTGTTGGAAAGTAAACTTTAAAAGGTATGATATGTTCAAAGAATCATCACGATAGCATAATTTTTCTTCTGTTTCAAATGAACGCAAATTGACTAATGATAGAAAACCACTTTTATATTTTCTTTAACAAATTGTATCCATCAAAAACGTCAAAAACTTTTTGTCACTTAATGTAGACTTTAAATCAAAATAGTCAAAATCTAAAGTAAAATTTTCGTGCAAAAATCTAATGTAATAACATACAAACATCCAAAATTAAAAATAAATGGACAGATTACCCATAAATCCACAAAATTCCCGGTTATGATCAGCCGCCGATCAACAACCTCTTTATTTCAGCTGAAAAGCAACATCAGCCAACATTTTTTCAGCAATGGGTTAACCATTGACGAGAAGCAAATTGGTAGTGTTCGAAAAATTTATGAAAAATGGTTAAACGATCCCAATAATGTATCTCCAGTAAAATAAAATCGCACCAAATCAATTTCCCTTCACTAATAGTAATTTGTTATAGGTGTGGGATTCCTTTTTTAAAACAGTTTCCCATCACGAACGTGCAAGAAGTAAATCAAATCGATCAGAACCGTTGGGAGATTTCATAAAGGTTAAAGAAGTTGAGAAATTGAAAGATATTGATTTGGAACAATTTCTTCTTGTGCAAGAATTAATTAAAAGTTATCAAGTAATTTTAAAAAATGTTTTCTAATAATCTTGATTTTATTTTGATGATTTTATTTTCATGATTTTATTTAATAGATTCATGGACATCGTTTAGCTAAATTAAATCCTTTAGATATAAATTCAGAGAGGTCGTTAATATCTTTAGATGAACATACAACACTATTAAAAAAAGTTAAATGTAAATTTATTAGTTTTTAAAATGAAATATCATCCTATTAATAAGATTTATTTACTTACAGCTGAATTAAAATTAAGTAATAACTTCTCACTTAAATCACTAACAACCTACATAAATGAAAATGAAGATATGAGTCTAAAAGAGATTATAAATCGTTTAGAAAATATTTATTGTAGCTCTATAGGATTAGAATATATGCATTTGAGTAATTTTAAAGAGTGTGATTTTATACGAAAGCAATTTGAAACACCCAATGTTTTTAAATTAACCAAAGATCAAAAGAGGTTGTTATTTACTAGATTGACTCGTACTTTTTGGTAATATTTAATTAAAGATTAATATAATTAATTAATTAGAAGAAAATAAAACTTTTTTTTTTAGTTTTGAAAAATTTTTAAATACACATTGCAACCAATCCAATACTTTTAATAGTTTAGAAGGTTGTGAAATTTTAATTCCTTGTATTAAAACCATCATTGATCAAAGTACAGATTACGGAGTTGATCATTTTATCTTTGGAATGTCTCAAAGAGGAAGATTAAATATCTTAGCGAACATTTTCGGAATTCCTTTATTACAATTAATGGTCTTCTTTCATCAAAATGAGAATTTTATTTCTCATTTAGGAACGGATCAAGTGAAGTAATTTTATTTTATTGAATTAAAAGGAGATATTTTTATTATTATTATTTATTTATTTTTTAAATTTAGATTGAACACAGTTTCTAATAAAAAAACTAGATTAACTATGATGATTGGACCATCTGATATGAATATTACTGCTGGTGTTACTTTAGGAAGATCAAAAATTGAACAAATGTTCAAATCGGAAAATCAAATTCTTCCAGTTTTAATTCACGAAGATAATGAAACCTTAGGAATTTTAAATTTATCCGTTTTATCTGGTTTTAATACAGGAGGGATTATTCATGTTGTTTTAAATGACAACTCTTATGATAGTGAATCTCAAACTACAAAATTTTGTTCAAGTGAAGTGTTATTATATTTTATTTATTTTATTTTATTTACTTTTTTTTGATTTTTTAAATCTTAATATCTAGGTTTAGCTAAATCAATAGACGCACCAGTTTTCCACGTTAATGCAGATAATCCAGAAGCTGTTCAAAAAGTTTCTAAAATAGCTGCTAATTGGAGGAGTATTTTCAAAAAGGATTGTATAATAAATTTAATGTTTTGCAATAGAAGTATTGATTTTATAGAAGACTTAATGATAACTCACCCAAAATCTTCGTTAAAAATTAAAAATAAACCAAGTGTTATTCAAGAATATTTCAATCAACTTAAAAGGGATGGTGTTATAACTCAAAATGAGGTAATTAACATTTAATTTGGAAAATTTTTTGTATATTAGGGATAAATGAGTTTCCTTTTCAGCCGTTTTCACCATTTTCCTCCTTCTTTTCAGGCTCAATTGAAATTAACTGGGTGGGAAAAAGGAGGAAAAAATTTGGTGAAAACGGTTGGAAAAAAGAATGGATATGAAGATGGGAAAAAGAATGAATACAAAGATAGAAATAAGAATGAATACCAAAATGGGAAAAAGAATGAACATCAAGATGGGAAAAAGAATGATTATTTGGGGAATAGTGAAGAAGCTGAAATGATTAAAAAAGATTATAGGGAAATTTTTGAGGAGATTGAAAAAGCTGAATGTGATCGAATCGAAAGAAGGAGGATGATTGAAAAAATGAAAGAAATGAAAAGGAAGGAAAGAATAAAATTTGCGGAGAAATTACTTAATAGAAAAAAGAAAAAACCTAAAAAAGATTAATAAATAAATAAATAACTCTTATTTTTGTTCTTCTTTAACACGTTGACTGCCGCGTCACCTACATTCGGGTGACAGTAATGTTTCTGATCAAGCCACGTGACCCATATAAGGGTGACGCTTATTAGACTTTTTACGAAGGATATTCGAATGCGCCCGAAAAGATATTTTGCAGAAGAAGTAACAAAACTATTGAATTGTTATAAAAGTAATACGAAAATGGTTTATTAAGAAAATTATTTTGAAAGTACAACTTTAAAGCATTCTATACAGTACTGGGGTTGATTGGGATATCTTGGATCTCTGTTTCTGATCAACCCATTCGACCTTTTCTATTTTCATAACATTTTTTGTACCCGCGTCTAATGCTTCCTCTGGAATCATTTTCCAAACGGCGATATTATGCTAACTCCGACGAAGAAAAATTGGTTGTACTTTCAGTCAACCCCAATGATTTTTCAGCTAATAATTCTCTAAATATTATAATATTTACAATCTTTGACGCAATTTTGTAAACCGTTAAAGCGTTTACAACCGAAATTCCCAGAAGTAGTGAATGCCAAGCTTTCGGTACCAGTTGATCCCTTTTTCTAATTGTGGTAGTAAAACCACACTTTCAACAACAGCTAATTGTTGATTTCCTTGTAAACGCGCGTGGCAGTCAACCTGTTAAAATAATGTTTTACTGGATTATATATTTTTATTTTCAGGTAATGGAATTCACAGATAAATACACAAAACTTTTACAAGTAGCTTTTAAACAAACCAAAAATCAAAAGATTTTTATTGACTCATTCAATGACGCACCAAAACTATCAGGATTTAATAAACCCGGAGATGTTCCTTCAACTGGATTAGAAGAAAATGAAATAAAGTCAATTGGATCGATTCATTCTTCATTTCCACCAGGAGATTTTTTAATCCATAATGGCATGTTTTTTCATAATCATTTACTTCTTAAATCCTCATATTTTTGTTTTTATTTATTTCTTTTTATTTATTTTTTTTTTTTCAGAAGTTGCCAAAGCTTTAAAACGTCGATCTTTACTCCTACAACATAAATTCATCAATTGGTCTTTAGCTGAAGCCATTGCTTTTGGGTCATTATTAAAAAGAGGTATTCACATTCGGTTAAGCGGATTAATTCAAAAAAATATGTGGAAAAATAGACATTATGTTATTCATCATCAGAAAAAAGAAAACACTTATTACATGTAATTAATTATTTTGCTATCTTACGGTGGGTTTAGGATGTAAAACTTAGGTGTAATTGTAACAGTAATTTTAATCGTAATTGTAAAGGATGTAGCGCTTACAAATGTCTCGTTTAGAGAGACATTCTTTAAATTAAAAATTTTCAATAATTAATTAACCCTTATAGTGCCGGAAGTCGATATATCGGTCTTTGCTGCACTGGCGAAAAATGCCAGGGTCGTATATTGGCTCACACTTTGTAGCGTTTTACTACACCCATTGCCAGAACTCCACCTCAAAATAAGATAAATACTTTTATAGCTATTTTGTCCGTTACTCTGCTTTGTGAATTGTTTAAATACTGTTTTTTTTTTTGGTTTTCACGAGCCTTTTTTCACACCTTAGTAAAATCGCGACAAATTCGGCCGGTTGTCTTAGCATAGGCACTTCGATTTCGCCTGGCATTAAAAGGGTTAATGAAATAATGCGGAATGTAACGAAAGTTTTAAGACATTCATGATTATCGATATTCCCTCATTTTCCGCTTACAATTCATTACACAGGCCTACAAAATTTTATGAAAGGTGAGACCCATACATCAAAAACTACTTTTCCAAAAGGTTTTGACGCGCTGAACTCACATTTGGCCTCAAAATTGCTTTATCACCTCAAGTTTTCAAGTTATTCTAATGTATAGATGCAAAAACACGAGTTTTGAACATATTATTTGGAATTAAATAACCTAGCAAATAAATTTTTAAGTACAAAACTTCTTGTGGCATTTGAATGTACCACTTTTCTCATTTAAAATGCATTTTGAATTTTTTGAATATCTTAATTTCTTCATAAAAAGATCTCCTTTTTATAATTCCCTAATCATAGTTATCAGTATAGCAAACTAGTAAGCAATGATTTGGTCGTAGTCTCAAAAAGATGTTAATGTTTTCAAATCCTTGTTTCAAATAAACGTTGTGGCAAGGCCCAGGCTTAATCTATGTTTTGCTAACTCACACAAAAATTCGCGAGACGCGTGCCCCGGACTTAACTCTCAAGGAGAGTCGGCGGGAACTCGCAATTCCGAATAGTCGGTGTAAGATACCATTAAAAAGAAATACAGGATAACCTTGCGGTGTTAGTGGTGGTGTATGAAACCCTCTACAGAAGGAGCCTGGCCCCAACGCAGCCCTCCACCCTAAGTACGAGCCGTGAGACGACCGTTGTTTAAAGTAGGATTTAATTGTTCATGTTTTATATAAAATCCTGTTATGTTAAATTGAAGAAAGGATTGTTAATCGATAATAGTTACCTTTGTAATATTATTCCGAGTCAGTAAACCTAGTTAGCGTGAAATAACAGAGAGTATCCCTTAAAGACAACCCCATTTTTAATTTTCCCTCATATAACGAGGGTGGTGGGATAGACAATTTAGGCATTATTCGTCCTGTTTGGCCCCCTAAATCCCTGAAACTCTCGGCCAACCTGTTACAACGTTGCAGTGACCCAACCCATCTTATGGAATTATCTTCCCATTTCAAACCTCAGCAACAGTGGACCATCATTCTTTCATCCCATCTATATTCATTTTTTGTGTCAAAACGTGCACAAATATAACAAAATTCATTAATTTTTTAACACAGTGGCTTTTTGAAGTCATCGTTGTCTGCAAACCATCTAAATTGTACAGATTACGCATGCTTTCATCCCATCTACATTCATTTTTTGTGTCAAAACGTGCACAAATAAATGACATTATAGGCCTACTCTATCGACTACTGCTGTTTCTATGGGTTAATGAGTAGGCAAAAAGTGATGTTAGAGAAATTATATTCCTTCATGAAGAAATGAAGATGTTTGAAAAATTCAAATTACGTTTTAAATAGGAACAATGGTGCTTTAAGATGCTGGCTTGGAGTTTTTTGCAACTTTAGGTTAAAATCTTTCAAAAACCTGAGGTGATGGAGTAATTCCGAAGCCAAATTTGAGTTCAGCGCTCCGAAAACTATTAGGAAACTATTGTCTGATCGATGGGTCTAAAAAATGTTGGCCAAAATTCGAATTCGGTTACGATGCATGACAAAAAAGGTAGTTCTTTGTGTAAAAAGAGAAATTTTATCTGAAGTTTCTGCTGTTACGGTTAAAAGAAAAATTACAAGACATTGACGATTATTCAGGAGATTAAGGAACTGAAATCGACAATTGAAGGGCTCGGTGCAAAAACCAGTCAGCTCCACTTTTTGACGAAATTCTTTTTTTGCCTGAATTTGGCCCTACTCATCAGTGCGCATCGTTTGGTGTAAAGAAATGGCTATCTCCACCGTTGTAAATTGGAAATTATATAAAAATGGATCTAGCATTAATTTGTTTGAATGCAAGAATCGATCAGTTCTTTAGTGACACTGTGAAATTTGAAAAAAATGGAGATGACTGCTTTTTGCACCGAGCCCTTCAATTGGAGGGGTATTTCCCGAATTTAATAAATGATGGGTTATATAAGAGAAAATCACAATCAGTTTTTCAAGTATACAAGAATGTCATTTCAAAAATTTAAACATTTAGAAAAGAAAATAACAAGATTCAACCTACAAAGAACTAATAAGTTTAGCTCAATACATTTAGCATCGAAGTCAATAGAAGTTATCATTAGCTTTGTTCGTTGGGTTAAAACTTGCACTGTACCATGTTATACTATGGTGCAAAGTTACAGTTTCGTGTAGGATTTAAAGGGGAATGACTAATTCAGTGTAATTTGGTGCACTTTAGTTCAGGTATGAAATGTAATCCATCGAAGGCATATACACTCATACCTCTTTATACGACTCCTCTTTATACGGCTATTCGCTATAACGGTCTTCTTGATTTATATCAATGTTTCGATTTACGGCCCACAACATTTCGATTTCTGGCCAAACGTCGGTAATTCTCTTATTTCGTGTGAATCATCAGAGCTCGTAGCAGTCACACGTAGGTGCGAGTCATTTGCCTCTTGGACAACAAAATATGTAAACATACGATCCCTCAGTAAGTGAATATGTTCTAACTTGATTTGCATTTTTCTAATTGATATGTTTCGCTTTACCGCATTTCGTTTTACGGCTCAATATCGAAGAATGTATCCCAGTCGCATAACGAGGTAGGAGTGTACAACCAAAATTTAATAATCCACTGAACTGCTAAGGGCAGGCAGTGCATTTCTAACGAACAAAGCTATTGTAAATAAGCTGACAGAATTTTTGGCAAGTATTTACTTGAAGTCGTAAAAAGTTGACAAATTTAAATAAACACAGTTGAACTTTTTGAAATGCTACAACTATAGCTGCAGTTACGATTAGAGCCTTTAAGCTTGACATCCTAAACTCACCATTAAATTTTTTGAAAATTTTCTTTTTAATACTTTTATTTTTAACACTTTTCTTTTTAATTCTTTTCTTTTTAATAGACCAATTGATTTTGTGGATCCAACTCAAGCAAAATTCTCCATCCATAATTACACTTCATCTCAAGAAGCACTCCTAGCATTTGAAATCGGTTACTCTCAATGTGATCCAAACGTTTTAGTAGTTTACAACGCTAAAGATGGTAATTTAAATATCCCTCAAACGATAATCGATGAATATTTATCTTGTGGCATTGAAAAATGGAAAAAACCCTGCGGGATTGTTATAAACCTTCCCCATGGAAGAAGTGTTACTTCAATTTCTACTTCTTCAAAACCAGAAAGGTTTCTTCAACTATGTTCTAACGATGACTTTATAGAAATGGATTATCAACAACAATTATTTAATTCTAATTGGATTATTACTTATCCAACAACACCGGCGAATCTTTTCCATCTTCTTCGAAGACAAATCTTAATGCCTTTTCGAAGACCTTTGATAAATTTCTTACCGAGGAATTTAATTGAAACGGATGCAAACTTAAGTCAATTTGAAGATGTTACAACTAACACTTCATTTAAAAGGATTATTAGTGAGGATGTAGATCCTAAATTGATTGATACGGTAGTTTTTTGTTGTGGAAAAGTTTTTTATGATTTTGCTGCGATTAGACAAAAAGAAAATAAAGAAAATATTACTTTTATACGAATAGAACAGATTTATCCTTTTCCATACGATCTTTTAAAAGAAGAAATTAATAAATATCCAAATGCTAAATTTGTTTTTGCACAAGAAGAACCATGGAATATGGGTTTTCATCAATATTGCGTTCCAAAACTTCAAAATATTTTAAATAAGGATGAAATAAAAGTTATAACAACTCCATCGGCGTTACAAAATTACAATCATTCGGAGGATTTTTTAAATAATCAAAAAATGAAAAAGGAAATTTTAACGTTAAATAAGATTACTTCTGATTTTGTGTTATCTTAGTTAAAATTGTGTGAGTAAAATGAAAAAGCCCAAACCAAAAAGTTTCGAACATGTTTATTTGCTTAATCATGCGTTTTTCTCGTTTTATCCTAAGATTCGCGTACACTGAACGTCTTCGTCGTCGTCTCGTCGATCAGATTCTCTGGAATAGCGGACGTAGAGGTGGTAACTAACTACACGGGTCTCGAAGCCATTTCAAGCTGAAGCTGAAGGTTGACGATTATTATTTTAAATACGATATCTTGACAAAACCGTTCGTTAAATCGATCAATACGTATTTTCGTGCACTTTTTTTTTCTTTAATAATAATAATGTACAAAATATTCAGAGATATTGGGAAAAATAAAGGTGCGATGCGAGATACACGTGTATTGCACTTATCTGCGGAGTAAGTTGCACTTATGTTTTTTGCGATTGATTCATTGTGACAAAAATGTTTTTTGGTGTTTTCAGTTTAAGTTTTATAAAAGATAATTTAATATTTTCCAGTCTACAAATATTTTGGGTTGATTATTTTATTTCTTTTTAGGGTGAAATTTGATGATTAAATTTTGAAGCCTTTCTGTTTTCTTTTAATTAACTTTTTACATGCTAGAATTAAAATTTGTAAACCAGAGTATTTCATTTAATTTAATTTGCACAACAAATTACAATTAAATGATTATGAAAAAATATTGATGACGTGTTGTGGTCTTTTTCTATTTTGTAAAAGCACACAGCCGGTTTATTATTTATTTTATTTATTTTTTTAAGAGATTGGAATTCTAGAGATTAAACGCTATCGTCACTTGGTTTAATTTAAGCAGCTCAGTTACCAATTATGTAGATTTCTCACTGGATAAACATAATTTTCCATTTATTTACAAACTAAAGCATTCTAAATTAAAAAAAATATATTAGTTAATGAATTATACCGAACGTTTATAACTGATTGGAAGGTGTTTGAACTTAGAGAAGTTGTTGTTTAGTGATTGTTGATGCTTAATGCTGTTACTTGTGAAGTGTTTAAATTGTATTTTTGATATAATTGGCGTAGACGGATTTATTCATGATTTATAGCATAAACCACCGCTGCTCAATGTGAATTCAATCAGTGCACTGTGCACATGACTTGGAAGGACATCTCTTTTTACTATTTCGTGATAGTCACCAAGCAGCAAGTTGATACTTTACATTTGTCTCACTGAGATTTCCTTTACGTTTGATTTATTTTCATTACAGCCTTTATAAAGACCTCTTGAGGTTCCTAATCTCTTACATTTTTATGTAACGACCAAAATCAAATTATAAAAGTCATGTTGTCAATTTCAAAAAATCATAACGACTTTATATGAGTTATACTTTATATGAAGGAACAACTCTTGCACTAAATTGAGCTTAAGGTGGCGTTAAAGTAGCGTTTAAGTATGTTCAAAGTGGCGTTAAAGTATGTTTCACTATACGCCGTGCAGGGTGTTACCGATTTATAATTTTAGCGGAAGAGGGAAATATTTGAACGAAATTTTTGCTATATTCTGATAGTAGACATTCTAAGCTTTGGTATGGATATGAACACATGTCAACACATGACAATAAATGCCGATTATTATACCTGATCGCCTAAATCTAAAATTTTGTATTCAAACCATACAGAATTTCAAATTAAATTTTTCAATCTTTAGATTTTGACTCTGGACTTTTTGCAACGTAAATTATAGGAAACCCTGCAGGTTCCTTGAACTCTTGATTACCAAAAAGACTTCAGACATCTATAAATGAACATCGTAAATCAGCGGTCGGGGAACCGGAGTAAATTACCCCAAATGGGGTAAAAATGAAATTTTTGGGGGTAAAAATATTTGCGCAGTAAAGCACAGCCCCAGCTACCTGCTCAGTCCATGCTATGCCGTCAAAATACAAATACATTGACGAGTCAGAGAGCGAGTTTTTACTAGTTAGTTGCTTACAAGACCATTTTATCATTAATCATCAATATATCAATCAAGGTAAGCCGCAATTTGAAAATTTAATTCAAGTATTATTTTCTGTCTCCCTTCAAATGGCAACAAATAGAAAATGAAAACAAAAACAAAAAACATATCAAGACGAATTCCTTAATTACGGTTTTACACAAATAGAAGACAATGGTACAATGAAACCACAGTGTGTTGTATGTATGAAGGTACTGACTTCAGAATCTTTCAAAAAAGTCAATTGAAATAACATTTAGATAATTTGCATTCACACCTGTCTTCCAAACCGCGAGACTACTTTGCAAATTTAGAAATATCTGTTAAAAGACAAAGATTGAATAGCCACTTGTTTTGTACAAATGTACCAAACGCTGATCAAATGATCAGCGTTCAGCATCAAGGGCTAGCTTTGAAGTAGCCTGGTTGATTGCTCCAAATAAGAAACCATACACTAATGGTGAAGATTTGGTTAAACCAGCTGCTGTAAAAATGGCAGATATTATGTGTGGTTAAAAAGAAGCGTAGAAACTGAATTCAGTGCCCTTGTCTGCGAGAATTGTGAAAGAACAAATTTCTATATTAGCAGAAAATGTGAAGGAATAGGTTATTTTCACATTAAAACAGGCTAAATATTTTGCTATTCAGCTTGATGATACACCTGATTTTAGTAGTATTTCACAGCTAATGTTCTCTACAAAGCTGCAGATAATTTTGAAGAGGAATTGCTGTTTTATCCTCTCGAGTTGAGATCTCATGGAATTGATGTCTACAATAAAGTAAATGAATACTTCAATACGCAAAGTTTAAAATGGGAAAACTGTATTCTGTATCTTTGGATGGAGCTCCAGCTATGCTGAGCCATATCAAAATAACCCAACTATAGAAGTTACTCACTGTATGATCCATCGCCAGGCCCTTATGGTCAAATATTTAGAACCTACACTGAAAGCCGTCACGCTTGATGGAAGATTGTAAATTTTATCAAGGGACATGCACTAAACACACGGCTATTTCGTGAATGTCAGGACGGTGAAGCTGAATATACGGACCTACTTTATTATACAGAAGTAAGGTGGCTCTTTCGCGGAAATGTACTAAATCGAGTATGGACTCTCAAAACTGAAATTGAACTTCGCCATGGGGTAATATCAACTTACACAAAAATATTTTGCGGTAATGATTAAAAAAGTTCCCCGACCGCTGTCGTAAATGAAGCTCGACTGAGTTTTCAAGGTCATTTCAAGTAAGCTCTGCATTTAATCAGGCCTTAAGAATCTTTATTTTGGATTAAAAAAAATCAAATTATTCGTTGTGCTTTGAAATTCAATCAAACACAAAGAACTCACTTGAACATAAATTTATAATAAATTCCAAATATTTGATATCATTTAATTGTTATACTATCGTAACTAGGAATCCAGCTGTTTGTCTTACAGCAAAAAATATATATATAAAGGTATACTTATGGCCAATGGAAATGAACCTCAAAGCTCTGTGCGGGAGTGATAGCTAGAACGGTCTTGGGTATAGTCGGTTTTTGAAAGAATAAAACCTGACGTGAGGCTAAAGGCATAGAAGCACGTCGACGACACAGGATCCCGGTTGGATGTGGTATCCATAAATACGAAGCAGGTAAATGAACATAAAGGGTAGGTTCAAATGACAAAAAATCTGACGCGCGATTTCTAAGCGCGCGTTTACAC
Organism: Digitonthophagus gazella; assembly: GCA_036711955.1. NCBI lineage: Eukaryota > Metazoa > Arthropoda > Insecta > Coleoptera > Scarabaeidae > Digitonthophagus > Digitonthophagus gazella. The sequence continues at coordinate 18,919,263 of JASCIT010000012.1, forward strand.
ATAGGTTCCGGAATCATACAGTTTTTCACTAGGTGAAATACAATATCTAACTGTATTTGGAGCTGCCTTAAGATCATCCCAAATTAGTCGCAGCAAGTCATCAAATGATTTCAGAGACATTCTAAAGTAGTTAAAGAATTTCCCTTCATTATCTCTCAGTGTTGGATATGTATAAGGTTATGAATAAACTTTTGTTTTTATTTTTCAAAAGAGGATGAACCCAATGTGCCCTTCGTCTTTGTTTCTTTTTTTTATAATATTTCCATAAAATTATAGTTTCTTGTACATCCATTCTCAGATGTACTATCTCGAAAACGTTCCGAATCCAACTGATCTGAATTGATCTAGCAATAAGTTCATTGGTTTTGCAATTAAAGCACGCGTTAGCGCTCGTCATCTGAACGCTTTCAATATTCTATCGCGTATTAACGTGCGTTTTTGTGCGTCACATGTGAACCTAGCATAACTTGGATGAATTATAGCTTCACGTCAGGTCTTATTATCTCGAAAGCCGACCGAACCCGAGACCGTTTTAGTTATCGCTCTCGCACAGAGCTTTGAAGTTCATTTCCAGTAACTATGAGTGTACGTCTTACACTGAGGAAACGAGCAACAAGCAACTACCAACAGGCGACATTGCCACCTTATGATATTCCACATAGAAATAAAGCAAACTTCTTACATTGAAGCAATACGATATCGCCTATGTATAAGCAATATCGAGTTGCTTCAATGTGAAAGAAATAATTTAAGTCTATGTGAAATGTCACCAAGTAGCAATATGCTGGTTGCCTCAGTGTGAGACGTACCTAAAGGGGGCACAGCACATTTGCACAGCAACTGACACAAGTGCATTGTGCAGTATTTGAGCAGCCCTTGTTTATGCTTTTCAAGATTGAGGCCCGTATCGATAGTCGCCAATTGTCATGATTGTTCGTTTGTAAATCGGAGAATCAACACTTAAATATCGTTTACTATTCGATAATGCTCGTTTGAACAACTGTTTAAAGTGTTGTTTGAAAGCTGTCATCTGCTAAACGCCAATCGGAGTTGAACGAGAATTTAGCGATTTTTGTTCCGTTTGACCGTATTTATAGTTACCGTTGAATCATTTTTTAACTAGCAAATCGCTTGGCTTGTTCTATAGTAGAGAATAAACGTCGATTGACAGTTGATTTGTTGTTTGGTAAGTAGAGAAACAAGCATTTAGCTGATGATGGTTTTTACTATCATCAAAGAACGCATTATGTTAAATATTATCGAGTATATCTATTTATATTCATTTTTACCTATTGCCTCGTGTCTTTAGGCTATAATTATGGAAATGAATAATGAATTTAACCCTTATGTTTTTGATTTCGTGGACATTTTCAGTTCGTCATCTGACGATAACGACGATGAAAACATAATAGTACTTCCGAAATGATATGTAAGGGACGTGGAAAATCCCTTTGAAAGATATACAAACGGAGTTTAGTAGAAGGTAGAAATAATTAAAATGTATTTTTTTATTTTAATGTAAAGTGTTTCTTTTTCATAGCCATTGCGTGTACTATTCCGAGATAATATGACACTACTTACGCCAAAACACACGCACAAACAAAGAATCAACAAACCTGACGTTAGATTAGTAAGGGTGGTTAATACACGAAAATAAAAGTTATTAGCATTTCCCCTAGATCGCCGTTCAAAACAGTCAATTAGCTAAAGCGCAGAATCACTATTTTTCTAAACGGCAATCAACTGATTGACGTTTACATTTCGACTATAGAACCGTACACCCCTCAAAACCCCGATCATGCCTTAATTAAAAATTTGTTAAATCTCGTTTTAAATCTCCAATCATGGTCGACTATCGATACGGGCCTAAGAGTACTTGTGGCCACATTTATAATTATTTTGCATTCGTTTTTAATTGAAATGGTACCAAAAAAGATCTTTTGGCGGCTTTCAATATTTTCTATGAGATATAATGAACATTATTTTGTTTATATCAACCTTAAAAATTAATCTGTATGGCTTCTAATTAACCTTGCAATCATTTATACAGCTCGGTATGAAGAAAAAAGTCTAATTTTTTTATAGCGTTTAAAATATCTAAAAAACCAAATTGTAAAACATTCTTGTCGCAATAAAATCAATGTGATCGTATTCTTTGTCTGCTTTTAAATAGATATAATTCTCCGTAATATCGCGTCCGTTACAATTTCTACAAAGTCTTCTTGGTTTTACATATTAAAAACACAATAAATAGTAAATAATAAATAAACACATCAGTCTGGGTGCATGGTAGTAGTAGTAGTACTAGATTCATCTACTGAAGCCGTGCTGGCCTCGTCCCACTCGCCGTGGGTGCTATTATCGAACCCATAGTAATCATCGTCGATGGGTTCTTCCGTGGTGGTCGTCGAGATTGCTGCTAGTTCCGTCGTGGTCGTGGTTTTCTTTCCGCCGCCCTTTTTGCCCCCCGAAAACGGCTTTCCTTTAAAGCCCTTCTTTTTATTTTTGCCGCCACCGACCTTCCCCGTACCCTTTGCTTTGGGGCCGTGCTTCCGCTTGCCACCGGCACTTTTATTGTTTTGGTTCGACACTCGCGAGCACTTTTCACCGCCTCCGCTGCCGTCCTCTCCCGAACACTTCCGGCCCGCGGGTTTTTTATTGTTCTTTTTATTAATACACGGGTCGGCGTGCGTACACTTCCGCTTCTTCTTTTTCTTCTTCTTTTTCGCGCCCATCGGACAACGAGTACCCGTCGGACTTCCGCCTTCCGGTAAATCCGAAGGAGCATCCTTACAGTGATGAGCTTCGTGCCTAATCGGATGCGAATCAGGAGGTACCGTCGTTAGCGCCCTCGCGTAAGAAGCGAGCTTTCCCAGATCGGCGTTTGCCCTTATGATGAGCTTTCGCGGCTCCCCGTGTCTGTTCATCGCCACGTACATCGTCTTGTTGCTGTTCGAGTATTTCACCGACGAGTATGTGTTGTAGTTGTCCTGGTTGATTTTCTCTCTGAAGATGCATTCTTTCGTGACGTCTCTCTGAAACGAGGAAAAGACCATTTTAACGCTTTACAGACTCTACTCGACGGAATGAGAGACTTCAAAGAGACATGTAACAAACGCGGCTTAAGTATAAACGAGATGGACTATAAATAACGGACTGGAGTGAAGAGGGACGATTTAAATTCACACTGAAGCTATCTTTTATAAACAAGATGTAGGTAGAAATAGGAAAGTGTATTAGCAAGATCATCAAGTTCGAAAGTTAAGATAAACGGATGATGAGATGAAAGAGGATTGAACAAAAATAATAAATTGAGGAGTAATGAACGAAGAGAAAGTAATCTTAGTACACAAATATTAAGTTCAAGGAGTTTGTACGTTTACCCATTGGGAAATGTAAATGTAATAACCTTGTAATATCAAGATAATTAAATTGTTAGATTTCGTGTACTTGAAACATAACTTAACGTTAATTAACTAAAAGAATTTAAAAAGGGTATAAATTAAATACCCAGTATTACACTTGAATGTAAAGTAGACATACACGGTATATTATTTAATTGCTCTGTAAAAAACTAGCCGCTCAGTATTAATATAAATATTCAGTACGGAAACTAAATGATCATTACAAATGTTAAATGCAGAGTCAATATACTAAACGCTCAGTAAAAATCCTAAATGTTCAGTACAAATCTTTACTGTTCAGTAATTATACCAAATAATCAGTAAAAAATCGAAACTACCTTTAAAAAAATAATATACTCATACTCAACATAACTTGAACAAATTTAAATATTCGTACTGAGGCTATTTCTGGAAATTCAGAAAAAAAATTTAAATAGAAATACATTAATCCATCTATTTTATGCTAAACAAATCAAATTTATCGTAGCTATTTCCAAAAAAAATTTTAAAATTCCCAAAGTCATCGACGATTTTTGCCCGAACCCAAAAAAATTTGAACAAATTTGATAAATCGTACTGAGCTTATTTAAGAAAATTTTTAAAAGCTTTTTTAAATAGAAATACATTAACATATCTATTTTATGTTAAACAAATCAAATTTACTGTAGCTTTTTCCGAAAAAATTAAAAAAATTCCCAAAGTCATCAATGATTTTTGGCCAAATTCATTATAACCTGGAAACCTTTAAAAAATCGCACTGAGCTTATTTATGAAAATTTGGAAAAGATTTTTGGAACAGGAGTACATTAAAGTATCTATTTTATGTTAAACAAATCAAATTTACTGTAGCTCTTTCCAAAAAAAAAAAAAAAATCCCAGAGTCATCGATAATTTTCACCCGAATTTAGTATAACTTGAAGAATTTTGAAAAATCGCTCAGAGTTTATTTATGAACATTTTTATAAGATTTTTGAAATAGTAATATATTAAAGTATCTGTTTTATATAAAACAAATCAAATTAATTATAAGTGTTCCTAAAAAAAAACAAAGTCATCGACGATTTTTGTCCAAACTAAACATAACTTGAACAAATTTAAAAAATCGTGCTAAGTTTATTTATGAAAATTTTGAAAAGATTTTTTAAATATAAATACATTAAAGCATCTATTTTATGCTAAATACATCAAATTCATTGCAACTGTTCTCAGAAAAAATAAAAAAAATCCCAGTCATCGATGATTTTCGCCCGAATTCAATATAACTTGAACAAATTTGAAAAATCGTATTGAACTTATTTATGAAAATTTTCAAAAGATTTACTGTAACTGTTCCCAAAAAATTTTTAAAAATTCCCAAAGTCATCGATGATTTTTTTCCCAAATTCAACAAAATTTGAACAAATTTGAAAAATCTCATTGAGTTTATTTATGAAAATTTTGAAAAGATTTTTTGAATAGAAATAGGTTAAAGTATCTATTTTATGTTAAAAAAATCAAATTAATTGTAGTTGTTCCCAAAAAAATTAAAAAAAATTCCCAAAGTCATCGATAATTTTTACCTGAATAAAAAAATAGTTTCTTCGTGTTCACTTTCTCTTTCATCACTCTCGTAATGAGGTATTTCATTTATTTTTAATCTAAAATTTTGATGAACAGTTTTGAGGTTAGATGAACACATGGCGAACACTGTAAACGGTGATCTCCGATGTCAGTGTTGCCAATCAGTTAAAGCAGCACCTCACATTTACTGATCTATGTACTTGATACCCATTAAGAAATCGTAATTCTTTACTGGGAGTTATTGAATTTCATACTATGCTTTATATGTTTAACATTTCAAATATTTTACTAAGCATTTTTTGTTTTTATACTTAACATGTTTAAAATTAAATACTGAGCGTTTAGTATTTTTTGCTGAGCAATAAGGTATAAAAATACTGAGCATTTAAATGCGATCCATTTAAAAATTGTACGTACTTCGACTCTCTCTTCGAGTTTATTGACTCCAAGAGTCTTAATTTAGTTTCGGCAATTCACAAAGGAACGTTGAATTGTCGGCGAATAAAAGCTTTTGGTAATCGTATTAACGATCGAGGGTCTTTGTTAAATTTGTTCGGCGAGATTTACTTAACAAAAAAAATAATAATAAATAAGAGGCGAAGAAAAAATTAAAATAAAACGTAACCGAAAAGGCACGATAAAGGATCAGGCGGTAAAACGAAGCAAAAAGGTAGTCCTAAAGACCCACTGCCTTATTAAACCTGTAACCCAGACATTATTCACGGGGGGCCGTCACTACGGGCCGTTCATTAACATATTCCCGGTTGCGTGTGTTGCCCCACAGATTATTATAATCACACGGGCTCACTCTCGTTTCGAATACATACTCCACTTCTTCAGCTTGTTGCATGCGGTAGGTTCAGACCATTTATCTTATTGTCCCACATTTAAGAATAATTGATGCGTTGTTCTCGACAAATTAAAAATTAAAATTAATTTTTAATCGGACAGTTACTTAAACGGAGTCGTATATAATAAATAATTTTATGTTACACTAATAAAATAAAATTTCAATTTTATATCTACTATTAAAAAAAACTATTAGACGTAAATTTTTAAACCTTTCACAAATAAGCTACATCTTCATAATTTATGTAAATTAAATGATGTCTAAAGCAATTTGCTCAAGTAAAATAAACAAGTCTTGGTTTTTATGGATGTTTGCCTGTTGGTTGCCGCTTGGTTGCATGGTATATTTGATGTTAAGCGAACCGTTAGTGTTAGACCCCGGCAATTATGCTATTTCTGAGACGTCAATAGCACTTAAAGTCCTCTACTTAACACTGCCAGCAGCTGTGTATTCAAGACGGTGCAATTAACGCTACAATTATAAACACTAGCGCCGCCGGCCGCAACTTGTAATTATTTCAAACGATTTTTGTCGCATTCTCTAAGTGTTCGAGTAATTTCGCCGACAATTTAATGGTTAGGGTGATACTAAGAATATACTTCTTAGTATCTAACGACTTAATGGGACTTTAATGAGAAAGTTTTCTCTTTTAAAAAAGCAAAAGAAAACCAGGAAATATAACTTTAAAGAAATGGTGGAGGCGCCGGTTAAAATATAAAAAATTCATCTTAATTTAATTTTTATTTTAACTTTTTTTTTTTTAATTATTAGTTATTTTAAAAAGAGAAAATAAATCTTATTTAACAAACTTTCTATTCAAAGTAATTTTAATTTTACAACCGATTTTAAACACACGCTAAAACCCATCAAAGCATACACATTATTACGCCATAGCCTTATTCACGATGGTCGTAAATATCACGGATACAAACAAACCGGTTTAACAACAATATACTTAAGCACTGTTAACTGAAATTCTAGGGAACTGGGTTGTGTGTCTGTATCGAATTTTATTACTATTTGAAACGTTACTAAGAATGTTAACGCACCTGTGCAGAAGTTGATTTTGCAAAGTCGAGATTTACGCTCTCTGGCGCGGAACGTCGAGCGTTTTAAAAGTTAAGTGACAAGTCAAACGGTATAAATAGTTAGTGGTAAGAGTTATTGTTACATTAAATTAAGATGTGGGTGCCCTAGAATCTTCTCTGCCAAGAGATATTATTTGTTTAAAGTGGAGGTTTAAGTGGGGAAGATAAATATCATCTTGTCGTTTTATAATAACAAGTGGGTGACTTACTTTTATTAAATGTGTGTTTGGTAAACTGTTTAATTCAGATCAAAGGGTATTTTAAATACACTCAGCAGTAGAAGTCTGGGTATAAAGGACTTAGAATACTTTAATGGAGAAAAGAAAAATTAAAAAAATTAAAAGAAAAATCTCTTTTAACATATCGAGATGAACAAAGCATTGTACAGCAGGTGCGAAAAGAATCTAAGCTAACAGCAGCAAAAATAGCACATAATGTGGAAGAGCAGTTTCATAAAACTATTAGCAAAGATTCCCACTATCAAAAGCCCACTACCACACTCACGTTGCATCAAAAAAGCCATTCGTATCAGACATCAAACTACAGAAACGAACTGCCTTTGCTAAATAACACCTAAACAAGTTGACATAATTCTTGAAGAAAGTTCTTTTTACAGATGAGAGCATATTTTGCATCTCCAAAGGTCAACAATTTAAGATACCTGTGCCAAATAACCTTATATCCTTGTAATACCTTGTAAGGGATAAAATTTTTTATTGACAGCGTCTAAATCTTTGGAAAGAAATTTCAAATATTTAAAAAACGAGCTTTATGGTCTGAAGAATCCATGCAAGGAGCGCTACAGGACATTATTAATGGATCACATGTCCTCACAGCAGCTAAAAAATATAGAATTCCTCGCCGAAAATTAAGGAGCCATTTAGAAAGTGGCAGTATTGAAAGAAAATTAGGCATTCTGTTTTAACTGTTGAAAATGAATTATGTAGAAGGATTTTTCGATTATAGTAGGAATGCCTATAACGAGCCAATTTGTCCGAAGATCGGTGTTGACGTTTGCTGAACAAAATAAGTTAAAGCATTGTTTCTCATCACAAATTCAACTGGCTGGTAGGAAATGGTTATTTTATAAAAGACATCCTGAAATAACGCGTAGAAAATCACAGCTATTAAATCCTGCAAGAGCTCAAAAAATAAATAGGACTATAGTAGGTGAATACTTTCAAAAACTGAAACAAACTCTAATAAATTTAAATCTTAGGAATAAACCCCAATTGATTTACAACATGGATGAGAAGGGGTGCAACCCTCCATCACAAGTGCTTACTCAAAATTTGCAAAAAGGGTGCATTTCATTGGTTCAGAATATGCTGAGAATGTGACTGTAGTAGCTTGTGAAAAATACATTAGGAGAAGACATTCCATCCATGATTTTATTTAAAAGCAAACGACAAAAACCAGAATGGATAGATTCGATGCCACCTGGATTAGCAATAGGAATGACCGCAAAAGGTAGTATGACCACCGCAACATTTGTTAAATGGGTAAATCATTTCGCAAAATACCAAAGGACGCTTTAACATCGATCGGGCCCCTTCAGAAAACCGTTTAGGGGTAGTTGGGGGGTCGTTCCACGGTGACCCAAAGTGCCCCAAAGGTCTGGGGTGGTCAAAAAGTGGCTGGACGGTCGTTTAATTACTCAAACGTGGGCCAAAGGACGCTTTAACACCGATCGGGCCACTCCATAAGGATGGTAAGGGGCACCTCAAAGGTGACCCAAAGTGTCCCAAAGGTCTGGGGTGGTCGAAAAGTGGCTGAGCGATCGTTTAATCACTCAAAGGTGGGCCAAAGGACGCTTTAACATCGATCGGGCCACTCCATAAGGATGTTAAGGGGCAGTTGAGAGCTCCCTCCAAGGTAACCCAAAGTACCCAAAGTTCTGGCGTGGTCGAAAAGTGGCTAAACGATCGTTTAATCACTCAATGGTGGGCCAAAGGATGTTTTAACATCGATCGGGCCACTCCATAAAGATGTTCAAAGGTGACCCAATGTGGGGCACATTGGGTCTGGGGTCATCATGGTCAATGTTTGTTAATATTTGACGGTGCACGTTCACACCTAGATGCTGGTATAGTAGAAACCGCTGAAACACACAATATAACCTTTCTCTGGCTGCCATCAAATAACCCAAGAACTTCAACCGCTAGATAAGAGCGTGTTTAGATCTTTCGAACATTTTTGGGATGAGAAAGTTTTGAAATACTGGACGCGAGAACCTGAAAGGAATACAACTAAAGGAAGATTTGAACGTATTTTGAGTGCTATATGGCCCAAGGAAATGTTAGCGGCTAACCTAGTATCAGGGTTTAGGTATCAGGTACAATTATGCTCCTTAATTAAAACCTCAGTTCTTCGAGGTTCATCAAAAAGTAGATGAGCAGTTGAAAAATACAATTATATCCGGAATAATCCGAAAATCTGGATACCGATCGCGGATCTCAAAATTAGAAGTGGCAGCAAGAAGAATCCCGAAAATTCGAATATAGGTAATTCACAAAACCAAAATGGCTCAAACCAAATACCAAACCACACTCGAGCGCACTTACGTATTTTACGTCTGACTTACAGGAAGAGAGAGAACCGGAATTGAAAATTCGAACAATAAATATCCTCTGCACCAACAAAAAAGAACACAGCTGCGCACCTAGAAGAGTACGCAAATACTACCAACTCCATCTCTTAGAGATAAGGAACGAGAGGAGAAGGAAAATCAAATTTTAGGGAGGAGGGAAGATAGTCAAAGGAAATCTTCGAAGTAACGTCGCTGTAAAAGAACTGTTAAACAACAAAATGTAAGATTTCACCTAAATAAACTATAAAACAAACAAAATAATCAATCTCGGCAACTTAAAATACCTCTAAACAAAACTAAACACTAACATACAACTAAAAGAAAACATTGAATACCTAAAAGAAAAATTCGAACCGTAACAAGCTACAAGAATATATCCATTTAACTCGGAGATACCACCAGATGCTGCCTACGCTCCTAGCTTACTGTCTGAGAGACTAATACAACAAGTGTCTAATACAGTTAGTAGATAATTCGAAACATGAGTGTGAGTTTGATTGAAGTTAGTCGGATTCCGATAAATTACCTGAGAACACGTAACAGCGTTTAGCTGGTGATAGTTAATCGATAGACTTCTATCAGTTTTCATAACCTACTCCCTACATCTGAAAGAAAGCTCTCTACAAAAAGAAGACGTAAGGCATTAAATTCATCTGCCCAAATTGTCACTAAAAATCTATTTGATTCATTAATCGCAAATGGTAACAAACGCATTCTAAAACGGAGGAAGATACAGTAGAACATTGTTATACAGGGTGTCACAGAATAACTATTCCTAATTTTCGGAAATGATAGAGGACACTGAAATACACACTTTTTATTAATAAACTAGTGTCCGGAAATTTCTCGGTATCAAGATAAACTAGTATCATTCTCTATTATCTTTTATTTCGTAGTTGTCATTTAACGTCTGTCATAAATTAATCTTTTTTGTTAGACAAATTAGTGTTTGATTTAAAATGCATCATTTTACAAATAATGAATTAGCAGACATGCATCTTGCCTATGGAGCAGCTTACGGTAACGCTAAAAAAGCAAGGCGAATTTATGCGGAGCGATATCCGCAGCGTCACATTCTCTGTCGTACATCATTTTCAAGATTGGATCAGCGTCTTCGAGATACTGGTGAATTTCAAGTAAAGAAAAGAGTTTCGGGAGCCATTCGTACTGTCCGAAATGTTAATTTTGAGGACCAAGTTCTTCAACACTTTGAAAATGACCCAAAAACAAGTACTCGTGCCATTGCACAGACGATGCATATAAGTCGCACATTTGTATGGAGGGTATTGAAGGAATACCAGAAGCATCCGTTTCACATTCAAAAAGTTCAAACATTAGTTCCAGCTGATTATCCCAACAGAGTTCAATTTGCCGAATGGTACTTGAATACAATTACTGATGAACCAAGATTTCCTAGGAATGTATTATGGACAGATGAGGCATGTTTTACAAAAGATGGCTATTTTAATACACACAATAGTCACATTTGGAGCGAAGAAAATCCTCGTTCATAGTTTACATCATCAATGGAAGTCTTCGTTTAATATTTGGGCTGGGATTGTTGATAATTATGTAGTAGGACCATATTTACTGCCTGCACGATTAGATGGTCATGTTTAATTGTAATTAAACAATTCTCAAAATAAAATGTAGTTTGAAATTTTACTGTTGGCCTTATTAGGTACACCATGCAATTCGTATAGCCAATGCGCGCATTCTGCGTTTTTGTATATAAGACGTGATAGAATCAATATAAACTGATAATAATTATATAACTACGTAGCAGAAGCTCTAACAGCGAGGTGTACAAAGTTGTATTCAATTATCTCAAAACATTGGGGGAAAAAAAATCCACTCTTAAGGTGGCCTTATTTGGAACAAGTACCTTATGTGGGGAAAACTCGGTAGGTACTTAAATCCATAAAACTTAAAAGCTAGTGTAAAACATGGAGGTGGTGTAGCGATAGTTTGGGGGTGTATGAGCGCCAAAGGAGTAGCGAAATTGGCTTTTATAACATCCACAATGGGCTACAAAATGTACACAGACATTTTAAAGGAAATTTTGAAGCCAAAACAACTTGGGTTTCAAATCTAAATACATTTTTCAACAAGATTACCCGAAACATTCTGCTCATAATACCAAACTTTTCTATATAACATTCCAACACAATGAAAACAATGAAAACACAAAGATTTACTAATTATTTCACTTACAAAAAAGTAAAAAAAAACAAGGGAAAGAAAGAAAATATTTGAAATAAAAGAAGTAGATAAAAATACTCACCGATCCGTATAAAAATCCACAAGCGTCCATGCAGAGGTACATACACGTTGCAACACCTTGAATCTTCAATTGACCTACTCCAACAGCAGTCCTTTGCAATATAGCTATAAAAAGAAACGAATAAAGCCCGGCTTATAACTAATGAACATGTCTTTAAGTTATAATCTTTGGGATCAATTTATAATCTTTGGGATTAAACGAAAAAACCTGCCTTTTTACGCGATTAGTTGAGTACTTCAGAATAATTAATAAAAACATGAAGAGCTTCTACAAAAACGAATCGGATCTTAATCGAAACCCTCGTCTCTGAGCTGAATAAAGCGTTTTATATCAAAGGACAAAATCTTTTTTTCTAGTTAAATAAAAATTAAAAATTGTAGAATTAAAAATTATAAAATTAAAAATTATTGAATTGGTAAAATATATAAAATTATTAGAAAGTATAAATTATTAAAAACTAAGAAAGATTTGTCCAAAAATAATCCCTTAATCGATCTAAATCATAAGAAAAATAGATCGACCAAAGTACAAAACGCAAAATTCCGACTGGATTCAATTCGTTGATGAAGGAACTCAACACATTAGACCATCATTCAACAAATACTCGAACTCATGGATTAATAACGGGTTTATTTTTAGGATTTTCGCGTCCGCACTGTATTTAATCGTGCAGACCACGTGCCTGGAACTTTATTAATGGCCCCGATTAGACGGTTATATTTCAAGGAGAGACATGTGGTTCAAATCTGTGAGGCGGCGAAGTTCTAATTAATTCGGCTACAGTCACAACATTTATTAAAAAAATAAATTTCCAAGAAAGACGACGAAAAGTGAAAAAAAAAAAATAAAATCGGGTGATTTGTAGTTTGAACATTTGGCTTATTATATCTTAATTTGCCGAAGAAAATAGATCAGTTTAGAAACGGTCAGCGTACTCATAATCAATTTTTTTTTATAACAGGATGGTTATCTATGAGGCAGATATGAGTGTGTCTGAGCATTCCTGACCTATTTCGCACACAAAGACGTTGAGATAAGGCCAGACGAGGCCCAATATTAGACGCGGACGATTATTTCTGCTCTGGAAGTGGAACGGTCGGGATTTCTTCGGGTTTTCCGGGTTGGCGTCCTGTCAAAGTGAGCCCCCGTTCGAATAAGTGTCGGTATCTCATCATTACCACTTCTTACAACCCCCCAAAAAAATTAAAAGCCAACCCCTTTTTTTTCTGACAAAAATTATAAATTAAAATAAAAGTTTTACAAAAAGAAAAGTTCCTGTTTTCGCTTAATTTGACTACTTTTTATTAATTAATCCGGATTCAGATCAATGTACACTTTTAATTAATTAATTCCCTGCTGTCTTGAAAATTTTTTTTATTCTCCATCCTCTTGTTATTTCTTTATTCTTTAAATTTTTCTTCTAAAATCCCTTTGTAATTCTTCTCTTATAGATCCATCGTTAAATCTGGAACAAATAAAAAAAGTGATTTAATTCGTCGAGCCTAAGGTTGAGTTTTTAATTCGTTTCAAGGAGGTTGTTTTTACTCGCTTCTATTTAGACACGGTACATAAATTTATCTTAAAAAAAAAAATATTTAATTTAAAAAGAACGGCCTCAGCTTTGAACTTGATTTATATTTACACTTTCCAAGATATTTAATTTTAAAGTAAACTTAAAAAATTATACCAAAAAAATAAATAAATTTATGAAATAATTTATTAACATTTAGCGTAAATAATTGAATTGAAACGTTAAAATTGAAATAAGTTTCTCATTACCTATAAAAAATTTTTTATGATTTCATTCTCATTTTTTTTTCTAAGAAGTCTTATTCTATAAAGTAAAAGGTGAGAAACCTATTCTAATAATAACAATAACACTCTAAGCGTCTATTCCGAAGCGTCCTGCTGTTATTTTTAGACCAACGTAGGAATTTACAACGCTTTTACGTAAGACGCCACCACAATAGTATTTTCAACATTCCAATAATCTCAGCAATTCAATAGTTTGTATACTTTTAAACATCCGCAGTAACGTCATCTTTACTTCTGTTATTTTAGTTACGAAATATTTGACGTACAAGTGAAAGTATCCTTTAAAAACATTGTAACAAAAATAATGAATTTTATAAGTTTGTTACATTGTAGCATCTAAAAAATTAATTGTTGAGGTTTAAAATTTTATGAGGACTTAAACTGAAACTTAATCTTTAATTTTACCAAAAATGAATTTCCTACGACTTTTAGTTTTTTCTACAGAAACGAAATTCTAACCTAATCATTAAATCCTTAATGATTAAAATTTGCCAACTTTTAAAAATTCATATCTAAAAAATTAATTGTTATTGAGACTTGAAATTTTATCAAGATTTAGAATTAAATCTAATCTTCATTTCTACCAAGGATGAATTTTCCAGGACTTTTAGTTTTTCTCTCAGAAGAGAAAATGTAACATAATGTCGATTAAAATTTGTCAATTTTTAAAAATTCATATTTAAAAAATTGACTCCTATTAAGACTTGAAATTTTATGACGATTTAGACTGAAACTTAATCTTTACTTCTGCCGAAAATGAACTTTCTACAACTTTTAGTTTTTTTCTCAGAGGAGAAAATGTAACTTAATGTCCCAAATGGAAATTTTTAATCATTAAAAATTAGGTTACGTTCTCAAATTGAATTCTTTTTTGAATTACATTAAAATTTTACGTTTGATAATTACAACTTTATTACATATAGCAAGTAGTAACGAAATTTTAAAAAAAATCATAAAAGTTATTACGTTTTTTTAATATAACTTTTCCCAAATTTTAGTAAATTAAAAAAAAAATCGTACAGACTTTATTTATAGGAATAAAAACTTGATTCGTATATTAAATTAAATCTAAAACATTCTATTTTAATCTAAAAAAGACGGATTTTTTCTAATTGGTGTCAAAAAAATTAAAAAAATTCTTAAAGGTGGGAATGTTTATTGAAATAACCTAATTTTTCGAAAATTACAATTTAAAAAAAATCGTACAGACTTTATTTATAGGAATAAAAACATGATTTTTGTATTAAATTAAATCTAAAACATTCTATTTTAATCTAAAGAAGACAAATTTTCTCTAATTAGTATCAAAAAAATTTAAAAAATTTTTAAAGATTATGTTTATTGACATAACCTAATTTTTCGAAAATTTAGTACACTTTAAAAAAATCGTATAGACTTTATTTATAGGAATAAAAACATGATTCTTGTATTAAATTAAATCTAAAATATTCTATTTTAATCTAAAAAAGAAGGATCTTTTCTAATTATTACAAAAAAAATTTAAAAAATTTTTAAAGATGGGAATGTTTATTGAAATAACCTAATCTTTCGAAAATTACAACTTTAAAAAAATCGTACAGACTTTATTTATAGGAATAAAAACATGATTCTTGTATTAAATTAAATCTAAAATATTCTATTTTAATCTAAAAAAGACGGATTTTCTCTAATTAGTATCAAAAAAATTAAAAAAATTCTTAAAGATGGGAATGTTTATTGAAATAACCTAATTTTTCGAAAATTACAAATTTAAAAAAATCGTATAGACTTTGTTTATAGGAATAAAAACATGATTTTTATATTAAATTGAATCTAAAACATTCTACTTTAATCTAAAATGGACGGATCTTCTCTAATTAGTATCAAAAAAATTTTAAAAAATTTTAAAGAAGGGAATGTTTATTGAAATAACATAATTTTTCGAAAATTACAACTTATTGTTAGAAAAAATCGTACAGACTTTATTTATAGGAATGAAAACATGATTCTTGTATGAAATTAAATCTAAAACGTTCTATTTTAATTTAAAACAGACCGATTTTCGTTAATTAGTATCCAAAAAATTAAAAAAATTCTTAAAGATGGAGATGTTTATTGATATAATGCAACCTTTGTGTTCGAAACTTTATCGAATAAAAAAGCTGTTATTTCTGTTTGACGACAAAATTGACAACCAATTTATTATAAAATGCCGAAAAAAAGTTAAATGAGTTTGGAAAATCGCATAAAAATCCAACTTTTACACCGACAAGGGCGAAGCCAAGAAGGAGTCAAGTTGGTGAAATGCGTTGCGCTGTTCAGTTTGCCATCAAACGGTTTTCTCAAATTAGCACTCATCAGAACAAACCACGAACAGGCAAAAAACGCGCAACTACGAAACAGGAGAGTAGTAGAGCAGTGGGGGTTCTGGGACACAAAATGAGCCAGATGGCACTTGGGGGTGTTACCACTGTCAGAGGTAGTCCTTCAGCAACCCCACCACTCTCAGGGGTAGTTCTTCAGCAACCCCAAGTAGTTCTTCAGCAACCCCAACCATTTGGCGAAGTTTTCCAACCTGACTGACGTCACGGTCATTTTCCCGCCGAGATTATGTAACCATTTTTAAATTACTTTTTCCGTCAAAATGTCCGTGACGTCAGTCAGGTTGAAAAACTTCCCCAAATAGTTGGGGTTGCTGAAGAACTATTTGAGGTTGCTGAAGAACTACCTCTGAGAGTGGTGGGGTTGCTGAAGCACTACCTCTGACAGTGGTAACACCCCCAAGTGCCATCCGGCTCATTTTGTGTCCCAGAACCCCCACTGCTCTACTACTCGCGAGGAAAGAAAATAATCAATTTTCTTTCCTTGCGTTTCGTAGTTGCTTGGCGAATCATTAAGAAATCGGAAAAAAACTTCCTCTGAGCTTGCTGCCGCCTTTTCCGAAGAAACTGGAAAGTGAGTAAGTGCGCGAACAGTCAGAAGAAGAATCGGGGAAGCATGCCTGAAAGGATACAAAGCCAGGAAAAAGCGTTGGCTTTTTCCAACAAAAAGAAGCGCTTGCAATGGGCTCTATAGCACCAACATTTTTTTAAGATTGGTCTAATAAGTGGTCCGACGACTCTAACTTTGAGGTAAGTTGATTTTAGTATTTTTACTACAATTATTTATTTTTTATTTTATTGAAATAATTTATGATCTTAAGTTATAGTTTTAAAAATGCCTTTTTTTGCTCTTTATTAGGTATTTGGAACACCTGATGTGATCTTTGTGAGTCGTCGTGTGGGGGAAGAATACAATCCAGCTTGCATCATACCGACTGTTAAACACAGGGGAGGCAGCGTAATGATATGGGGCTGCATGGCTGCTGATGGCGTTGGCGAAATGTTTGTTTGCGATGGTCGCATGAACAGTGAAAAGTGCATACAACTACAGTACAACGTCGATTATCCGAACCGTCAATAATCCGAACTGAGTAAAATTGGACATGGTGGGGTTGGACATGGTGGAGACTGGGAAGGTCAGTTGTCCGAAGCAAGCCTAGGATGGTTAGGTACAATTTTTCTGTCGCAAGTGCGTGTGTTCCAGTTCAAAACAAACCGTTTGATGTCGGAAATTCTACAATTACAGACATAAAAAATAACTGATTTAGTATTTTGTGTCAAAGTGCGATAGTCAAGACGGGAGCAAAAAGAGAAAAGTGATGAAAAAACCTAAAAATGAAAAATTGGAAGAAGCGACCTATTTATGGTTTACGCAGCGGTGAAGCAAGAGGGATCCTATTTTCGGATCTTTATTGTGTGAGAAAGCGCTAGAATTAAATGGCAAACTTGGAGGTCCTTGGAAATGTGAGCGAACTAATGTAGAAATGTGACTACAGAGTGATAACGATCCTGGATATCAAATTTTAAGTGAGGATCAAATTCTTTCAGCTGTACCACATGAAGATCAACCTCTTAGTGAAGATCAAGAAGATGGCTTAGAAGAGAACAACAAAGGACCAACACATGAAGCAGCATTTGTAGCACTTGAAACGGCTTTACCTTGGTATGAGCAACAAGAGGAACGCTGCCCAACTCAACTTCTTTTATTAAAAAGAATAAGAGATTTAGCTGCCAAAAAAAGACTAACAAATTTATATATCTTTGTTCGATTATCCGAATATTTCGGTATCCGAACACCCCTCGGTCCTAATTAGTTCGGATAATCGACGCTCTACTGTACTGGAAACTGCGCTTTTGCCTTCGCTAACAAGCATTTACGACGACACCAACCTAGAGGGGGTCATATTCCAACAAGACAATGCTCCTTGTCATAAGTCAAGTACTACGATGCGTTAGTTTACTGACAACAACATTGAATTGTTGGATTGGCCTGCATAGTCTCCAGATCTCACTCCAATTGAGTAGAATCAAAGAGCACAACAATGTTTCAAAAACGACATTAAAAAATGCTTTGGTGCAAGAATGGCATTCGATTTCGAGAAATGAGTATGCAAAGTTAGAATGCAGTATGCCGGATAGAATTAGTGCTGTGATCAAATCAAAAGGTGGACTAACTAAATTCTAGGCTTAAATTGTGTTAATGGTAGTATTATTAAAGAAGTAATTCTAAAAAGTTAATTTTTTTTTCGTAATTTTGTAAAAAAAATTAGGGTGCCTAATACTTTTGACCAAGGCTGTATAAGAAACATTAATAATTCATTAATAAACAAATAATTAACCATTTTTTATAGATTTGTTTTTACGGTCGATTTTAATCGTAAATTTATCAATGCGCATGTCCTACGCGCAATTGTTTTTTTCAGGAAACAAACGAGACACGCGCCTATTCGATCGTAGCGCCTCCACGCGTTTTATCGCATCGTTGATGCAGGTCAGTGAGTTAGGTTAGGTTAATTCAGCGATAAAGCAACATCTAAACCGAAAGTCGGTTAAAAATAGTGCGTTGTTCGAATGTTGGTAAAAATGTTTGAACCTGAAAACGGCTTATATTAAAGTTACGAAACGTTTTTTATTTTTCTCTTTCTCCCAATTCTTTTAACATTTATACTTTTTAAAATGACAAAACAATAGTAGGTCATAGAAGTGAAACTAATCGTAAATACTATTATTGCTTCACTTATGTAAAATTTTAAAATATATTTTAAAAGTTTTTATCTAATCTATCGATTAACAACTCTAAATTGTTAAATGACGTTAGTAGTTTTACTTACAATTAGATATATTAAAGATAATTGTACCTTTATACAAAAAACATATTCTAATTAACAACCAAACACAGTCATCTTTGAGCAGTAAACGCATTTAAACTTACAAAGCTTTCCATGTTCGTTTTAATTTATGACGAAATGTTGACTGTTAACGTAACAGGTGAAACGAATTAAAGCTAAATTTATAGCAAAGTTATACTTAACGTAAGCATGCTACCAAGATGCAGTTTAAACGACGATAACTGTAAAATATTTACATAGAAAATCATTTAAAATTTCCATTACAGTAGGAGTTAAGTATCTGCATTAGATTTGTGTTTATCGTAAGTTGCATATTATTTCATAACAATTAAATTTTAACGTCACCATATGTTATTTACAAATTCCGTAAATTATTTCGCGGTATATCATCGGATAATAATACGGTGTAATTTGATGTAATTAATATTTGAACTGTTGGAGTGTGAAAGGTCCCATTACGGTGGCAATTTGGGTCAGCGGCTGATCGCAAACAATGCCAACGGCTCAATAGTGCTTAAGAAACGTGTCGTTATCGTGTACTAAATTTACATTGTTAGTATTTTGTTGCGTTCGTTGTTTGTAATTGTACGAAATTTAATCATGCCTATTAAGCGTATTTAGTGTATTTTAGATTTTATTACAATTTACTGTTATGATTTATGATAGATAATTTTATATAATTTTTGTATAAAAATAAATAAAGTATAATAAAAAAATAATACTGTAGAGATTAATCTCGTTTGGTTGTTTTGTAAAGGTAAACATTGGAAATTTCCATTTGAGATTTTTTTTTACGTATGATTTAAGATTAAAAAAAAATAAATGTTTCTTATTTTATCTCAAATTTTTTTTTAATTTTTAGAAAGCGTACTGTTAATGTGTGTCCAGACTTGTGACAAAACCTTTTCCTGACGGTGCAAACTTCGACGCATATCAGAAATGTGCACGTACCATCATCGCGTATGTGTCATCGTTGCATATCAACATCGAGAACTTCAATGCGTTCCAGTTTGTTAATAGTTTTGTTCGTAGAAGCGATTTCCAACAGTTTCTCATTTTTGCAACCAATCAAAAGTTAAAATTTTTGCTCAAATTTTAACAAATTGATTGGTTGGTTGAAAAAATTAGAAAAAGTTGGAAATCGTTTCTGCGAATAAAGCTAATCTCGATATATAAACTGTCATCAGATATTGCAGCAGCCGCGTACACTACTATTGATCAGCTTGGACATAATAAAAGGAAAAAAAGAAGACTTTGGCAACAACATTTATATATGCAATGATTTGAAAATTGGGGAAATAACTTACTGAAAGTTTTAAAATTTCAATAAGTTAGTGGTCTTCATAAAAATTTTCCCGAGGATATCACCAATCGATTTTGAATACCAAAGTATAAGTATAATTTGGCCAAAAACTGTTAAAACGATACATTTTTAAGGAATGGTATACTTATAACTATCCGAGAAAGATTAGACGTGAGTCTTAAGCCTGCTCCACACACTCGGCGAAAAAGCGCTCACCGAGATGTCTCAGCGAGACTGTTCCTTGTCATCGTAATTCTCCACACTCTCGTCCATTGCACGAATGATCAATTTCGATGAGAAACTTAGCAAGACATAGACAAGGCAATGAACTGATATAATTACCGGTTAGTGTTATATAGGGTGTCAAACAAAATGCACTCAAAGCCATATCCCAGATATTTCTGTTCAGATTTTCATGATCCAGGTACCAAATGAAATGTTTAAATGCTAAACCGAATTTAAAAGACTTTGTTTTTCTGACTTCCACGACGCATGTACAGTACATATACAGTGAAAGCTCTAATAAGCGGACACTGACGGTGCCAATATTTTTGTCCGGTTATTGGAGATGTCCGCTTATAAGAAAGAGCTATTAAAATGGAAAATATTGCACTATTTCTGACAATTTTTGATTTTTTAACATTATTAAAACATAAACAACTTTTTATCTTAAAATATTTTTATTTAAAACAAAATATTCTACCTTGTACATTGACTATTTAAACTTAAACTATTTATTCTTTTGTTGAATAAAATCTAAAATACTTAATTGACGAAGTGAAGCTTCTCTTTGTGATAGGAAACAACGCTCTATATGTGTTTCTATATTTTTTACATGTTGGAAACCAGTAAAATCATTCTTCAAGAACGATTTAAGTCTGGAAACTACATCCAATGCTGCTTTATAAGACCTGATTGGATTGCAGTCCTCCTCCGCACCTCCTGCTTCCGACTCATTTTCACTTTCATTGTCTTCTATTTCTTCTGTTTCTTCCGAAAATTCCAAATCTTCTGTTTCGACATCTTCGTCCACATTTAAATATTCTTCCACTACCTTTACACTTTCTACTTCCAGTTCTTTACTACATTTAAACAAATTAGCTAGTCTTGCGAGTGGTAAATCATCTTCAGCATCGTAGTCATTGTCAGTTGAATTATCTTGATCCATATGAAATCCAGCCTTTTTAAAGCAATTTCTAATTGTTTCTGGAGTGACCTTTTTCCATGCAGATTTAATATCCTCTTCTCGGTAACCTTGTAGCAAAACCGGCAGTTTTTTTCATAAATTGATCGACATCTTCGTCATTCACATAAGCTGCTTCCCCGGAGATACATTTAAATGTAATGTTGTTTCTCAAACGCCACTTTTGTAACCATCCGTCAGAAGCTCGAAATGTACTCACTCCCAATTTTCTGCAATTTCCCTTGCTTTTCTCTTTACTAATGGTCCTGATAAGGGAATGCTTTTTTTATTTCTTGCTTTCACAAACCAATCGAAACATGCTTTGTCAGTTTTTAAACTTTCACTACTTAAGAAGTTTTTCTTCGTTTTTATGTTAGCCCCAGACTGCCATTTCTTTCGAATATCTTCTTTATTTTTAAGTATTTTCGCCGCTTGCGTTTTGCCAATGTTAAATCTTTTAGCTATATCACGAACTGACAGCTTCTCTTTGTCTAATAAATAAACTATATCCATTTTCTTCTTTAAGGTAAGTATTTTTTTGTTGGTTGCCAATTTAACGCATGCTACACCAAAGCAAACAAACTAATAATAGTAACTCGCAGTACCTACTGGGAATTACTTCTCTTTGACAAGCGAAACGCACAAAGAGGGGAATCCCCGAAAACTTGTCGGTAAATATGTATATCTACTACTGTTTAGTGACGTGTTCGTCTAACTTATTAGAGCCGTGCGTCCGCTTATTAGAGATTTTTGTCCATTATTGAGGAAAAAAAATGGTGTCCGCGTCCGCTTATTGGAGCGTCCGCTTAAGGGAGAGCAGTTTGTATGGAAAGACATATCTTTGAAGTTCGTGCCAAGGTTTTTATCCGGTTATGAGAGATGTCCGCTTACTAGAGCGTCCGCGTACTAGAGATTTCACTGTGCTTTTATTAACTGCTAACTTACATGGTTATTAAATAGTTTATTGCAGAAAAGAATCAAATACTTTCAAGAAATCAATCGACTGTAAACCATTTTTTTATTGATACGTAGCAATGTAGATTCATTGAGGAAAAAATGTTAAAAATAAAATGGTTATAAAAGTACATGTATTCCACACCGTTAGATTCAGAAAGAAAGATCTTTCAAATACCGTGATGAAAAACAAACGTTACAATTTGAAGAAGAAATGCAATCGAATATATCGACCTTTGGGCGTATTTTTTCTGGCACTTGTATAACAACATTTAGTGATGACCAAAACGAGAGTGTGGAGGGGTTGTTTTTGCCGAAGGGAATCTTGGCGAAAGCCTTTTGACTCGGACCAAAATACCGACATAGAGCGGAGACATGGCAAGGCGAGAAGATGACGAGACGACGAACTAAGGTTGTCCACACTCTCGGTTTCGGTAACCCTCGCCATATCTCGCCGAGTGTGTGGAGCCGGCTTTAGATTTAGATAGACGCATCTTCGTCTCTGTACAATTTTGTATAAATATTGTTGCGTCCATTCCATACTATTAATCACTAAATTAAACGAATTCCGCAACGTGCAACGATGATACGCGATCACGTCTCGAACCAAAGTAGGGATTATCCCTTTGATGCGACGCAGAAAAACCGACAAGACATGGAACTGTCTGAAGACACGCAACGAACACAAAGATGTAACTAACGCGTTGTGGTTACGTGATAGCGTCCAGAATACGAGCGACGAAGTTCACGTTGCTGTCACGCCACGGGTTTTTGTCACAAGTCTGGACGCACCTTTAAAAAACTGTAATTTCGAAAAAACTGGTTTTTAAGTATTAGGAACTTCATACTTTTACTTGTTTTTGATGTATAGTACAAATGATATTTAAACGTAGCTTTCATATTTCTTATCATTGTTATTGAACTTTAACAAAAAGACCAAATAAAGTTTTTCTTATCCATTACCGTGCTGATATATCATGTGAGTCATAGTTTTGGAAAGAGAATTTTAAGCTAACGTAGAATATCTAAAAATATACAGGGTGTTCTAATTGAAAAAATCATTTTTATATCCATAACTTTTAAAATATTACTTAGAAAGGAATCTTACACCACCAAATACTAGATAAAAAGTTGCTATGAAAATATTTTCACAAAATTGAACATTTTCCAATGGGAAAACACTTATGAAGACTTATGAAGACAGTCTTAGGTTAGCGTCTGTACGAACGAGTTCACTAAGATTGCAGCTATAAATACGAAGCGATTGAACGATAAGAAATTAAAATTGTAAATGAATATTTTAAGGTTGATAAATAAGACGATATCCATTCTTATGTTAACACGTAGTCTAATTAAGTTTCGTTTTTCCATTATGACGCGATCGGCCTGAAGACGGTGGACACGCCGAAACCCGGGTAGTCGAGAACAATAAAAAATCTACAACTTCAGTTTCCACCTCTGGTTGTATTTTTTATAAAGACTTTTCAAAAATTCACTTGTTCGAGAAACACCCTGTATCTCTGAAACCGTAAGAGATATTAATATGAGGTTTTCACCATTCGATTTCTTATAAAAATTGATCATCAAACACCGATATTATTTTTTCTCTATCTCTCATAGAAGTTTCTCTTTAAAACTGTCCAATTTGGCTCATCCTATACATACAAATTTTTTAATAACTTTATTTACAAATATTGAAAGATGATTTTTATAGTAAATAAAAGTTAAAAATCGTCACTCACCAAAAATAACTAAACCTTTTACAAAGGGCCAATTAAATGATTTAAAAAAATGAAATGATTAAAAAAAAATTAAATGATTTAAAAAAATAAATGATTACAAAGAAATTAAATGATTTTAATTAAAAACGTAATTGCTTTTTAAATTAACTTGAGGATTTTAAAAGCTCCTTTTTTAATTTCGAGAATTTATGGTATTTTTCACGGTTATCGAACAAGGTAAACCAGATATTATTAAAAAGTTGCAAGTATACATATGTACTATTGAAGAAAAGATAAATTACATTACGAAGAGAAAGATGCAAGATTAGTTCAAGATTATTTAACTTGCAT
This sequence comes from Digitonthophagus gazella, assembly GCA_036711955.1. Taxonomy (NCBI): domain Eukaryota; kingdom Metazoa; phylum Arthropoda; class Insecta; order Coleoptera; family Scarabaeidae; genus Digitonthophagus; species Digitonthophagus gazella. The sequence continues at coordinate 18,943,575 of JASCIT010000012.1, forward strand.
CTTTCTCTTCGAGATGAAATTTCTTTTTCAATAGTACTTTGACGGTATTTTGATTTACACATTTCCTTTGATTTTCTTTGTGTACGTTTATTTACTTTTTCATCAAAAATTATTCCTTAGGACGTGATTTACTTATCTTTGAATATCAATTTATTGAGAAGTACAGTGAAATCTCCCTTGTGCGAACACCAACGGGACCCACCAAAAGTGTCCGTCCAAAAAATCGAAATATGAAGTTAAATTATAAAAGCAAATATTACAACATTTTAAAAGAATGGCTAACGATTTTACAAGACGAAATTAATATGTATGTGACAATGATTAACATTGTTCAATTACATCTAGTACTAGTGATTGAACAATGATTAGCATTGTTCAATTATATCTAGTACAAGTCACAAGTTTGAAGTAATTTTTTTATTTTTGTTACTCCTTTAGTAACAAAATTATTTCTTAGAAAAAATAAAAAACATGATGACTTACAACAAAATCAAATTTTTGAAATCTGCAACTCAAAGTTATCCAAAAATACTAAACTACTCTATTATTGATGAAAAAAATTGAAATTTTACAATACAGTGTTGATTAATGAGGTTGAATTGTGGTTTTGGATAATTATAAATTACAATTTACTGTCTAATGAGACAGACCTTACTTTACAATATTTACATTTCTATAAATACTACAATACATTCACTTCCAGGTATATTTTAATTACAATGCAGTATAAAAGTACCTTATTTATTAATGTATTCACAGGTATCTAAATCTGGTTTAAAAGAAAAATTTTATATCTACTGCTACGATTAGTAAAACCGGAAAATGATAACATAAGCGGTTGGAAAATGTCGAGGTGCTGGTTTTACAAAAAGAACATAAAACAAGTTGAAATTTAGTGATTGGTTATCGAATTGGTTACGAATAAAATCCTTCAATCCCAAAGTGAAAGTATTAAAGGAAGATTGGCAACAAATGAATAATCTTTCCCCGAATAACTAGAAAGAAACGAATGTCTCATCAAGACGTGACATTAAGATTTTGTGAAAAACATTGTAAGTTTTCCTTATTAGGTATACATTTACATTTTTATACAGATGTTCCGGTTTGATTATTCCGTAATTTACTGGTGTATTATTATATATTATAAAGTTGTAACTTTTAAACGTCCAATTTTAATGTAGTCCAAAGAAAATACCACTTCTAAAACGTAGCATAAGTCTTAGAATGTTAAAAAAAAATTAATTAAGGACATTAAGTTACATTTTCTCTTCTGAGGGAAAAACTAAAAATCGTAGAAAATTCCCCTTTGGGAAAAATAAAGATTAGGTTTTAATCTAAATTCTCACCAAATTTCAAGTCTAATTAATAATTAATTTTTGAGATACGAATTTTTGAAAATGATTGGCTTTTTAACCAAAAAAAATTTTTTTCAACTTTGGAAATTTTTAAAATTTTTTTGACAATACTTGGAGTAAAACGGTGTATTTTAGTTAAAATTAGAATGTTTAAAGTTTCATTTAGAAAAAGAATCAAGTCAAAATCTTTAAAAATGAATTTTTGAGGAATTTTTAAAGTTTGTTTTCTTAAGTCAAAAAAGGGTCAAACATTTTTTTCCAACTTTGAAATTTTTTTAAAATTTTTTTGACAACATTTGGAATAAAACGGTCTTTTTAGATCAAAACTAGGATGTTTTAAGTTTCATTTAGAAGAAAAATCAAATCAAAACCTTTAAAAATGAATTTTTCATGAATTTTTAAAATTGATCGATTTTCTTAAATTAGGTTAGAAATGTCAAAATTTTTTTATCAACTTTGAAATTTTTTTAAATTTTTTTGACAACATTTAGAATAAAACGGTCTTTTTAGATCAAAACTAGAATGTTTTAGGTTTCATTTAGAAGAAAGATCAAATCAAAATCTTTAAAAGTGAATTTTTGATGAATTTTTAAAGTTAATTTTCTTAAATTAAAAAAATGTCAATAATTTTTTCCAACTTTGAAATTTTTTAAATTTTTTTGATAACACTTGGAATAAAACGGTCTTTTTTAATTAAAATTAGAATGTTTTAAGTTTCATTAAGAAAAAAAATCAAATCAAAATCTTTAAAAATGAATTTTTGATGATTTTTTTAAAAAATGGTTAATTTTCTAACCTAAAAAATTTTTTCCAACTTTGAAAATTTTTTTAATTTTTTTGACAACATTTAGAATAGAACGGTCTTTTTAGATCAAAACTAGGATGATTTAAGTTTCATTTAGAAGAAAAATCAAATCAAAATCTTTAAAAATGAATTTTTCATGAATTTTTAAAATTGATCGATTTTCTTAAATTAGGTTAGAAATGTCAAAATTTTTTTATCAACTTTGAAATTTTTTTAAATTTTTTTGACGACATTTAGAATAAAACGGTCTTTTTAGATCAAAACTAGAATGTTTTGGGTTTCATTTAGAAGAAAGATCAAATCAAAATCTTTAAAAGTGAATTTTTGATGAATTTTTAAAGTTAATTTTCTTAAATTAAAAAAATGTCAATAATTTTTTCCAACTTTGAAATTTTTTAAATTTTTTTGATAACACTTGGAATAAAACGGTCTTTTTTAATTAAAATTAGAATGTTTTAAGTTTCATTAAGAAAAAAAATCAAATCAAAATCTTTAAAAATGAATTTTTGATGATTTTTTTAAAAAATGGTTAATTTTCTAACCTAAAAAATTTTTTCCAACTTTGAAAATTTTTTTAATTTTTTTGACAACATTTAGAATAGAACGGTCTTTTTAGATCAAAACTAGGATGATTTAAGTTTCATTTAGAAGAAAAATCAAATCAAAATCTTTAAAAATGAATTTTTCATGAATTTTTAAAATTGATCGATTTTCTTAAATTAGGTTAGAAATGTCAAAATTTTTTTATCAACTTTGAAATTTTTTTAAATTTTTTTGACGACATTTAGAATAAAACGGTCTTTTTAGATCAAAACTAGAATGTTTTGGGTTTCATTTAGAAGAAAGATCAAATCAAAATCTTTAAAAGTGAATTTTTGATGAATTTTTAAAGTTAATTTTCTTAAATTAAAAAAGTGTCAATAATCTTTTCCAACTTTGAAATTTTTAAAATTTTTTTTTGACAACACTTGGAATAAAACGGTTTTTTTAAATTAACATTAGAATGTTTTAAGTTTCATTGAGGAAAAAAATCAAATCAAAATCTTTAAAAATGAATTTTTGATGAATTTTTTAAAAAATGGTTAATTTTCTAACCTAAAAAATTTTTTGCAACTTTGAAAATTTTTTTAATTTTTTTGACAACATTTAGAATAGAACGGTCTTTTTAGATCAAAACTAGGATGATTTAAGTTTCATTTAGAAGAAAAATCAAATCAAAATCTTTAAAAATGAATTTTTCATGAATTTTTAAAATTGATCGATTTTCTTAAATTAGGTTAGAAATGTCAAAATTTTTTTATCAACTTTGAAATTTTTTTAAATTTTTTTGACAACATTTAGAATAAAACGGTCTTTTTAGATCAAAACTAGAATGTTTTAGGTTTCATTTAGAAGAAAGATCAAATCAAAATCTTTAAAAGTGAATTTTTGATGAATTTTTAAAGTTAATTTTCTTAAATTAAAAAAGTGTCAATAATTTTTTCCAACTTTGAAATTTTTTAAATTTTTTTGACAACACTTGGAATAAAACGGCATTTACTAATTAAAATTAGAATATTTTAGGTTTCATCTAGAAAAAAATCAAATCAAAATCTTTAAAAATTAATTTTTGATGAATTTTTAAATTTGATCAATTTTTTAAAGTTTGGTTAAGAAGTGTTAAAAATTTTTAACTACTTTGAAATTTTTTTTATTTTTTTAAAAGTCGTATAAAGTTCATCTTTGGCAAAAATAATGACTTCAATCTAAAGTTCTTCAATTAAAGTTTCAATCTAAATCCTCATCAAATTTCAAGTCTCTGCAACAATTAGGTTTTTTATAAACAAGCTTTAAAAAATTCATTAGTAGTATTAATCATCATACGTTTTGCCTTGAACGGTTTACTCTTTAATATCTTTTTAATATTAAATTTATTTTTAAATTTACGTTTATAAACTCGAATTGGAGTTTTCTTTGCAAACTGGAAAAAAGCAGGTAAATTTCAACCCACGCGCTTTGTAATTTCCAGTTGTATACCGAAGAAAACCAGTTTCCCCTCCAACAATTGGGGGTTGAACACACCATAAAACCTAAATTTAGAAATTTTTTCGCAGTTACTGTGCGGGTTTTGAACAAATCTATCGTGTGTTCTTTATTTTTATTCGTTTAATCTCTTTTGCAATTAGTGTTAAAAACTTTAATGTTTATAAAACTATTTAGTTTAGTTTTAGTGTTTAGTTGGTGAATGTGTTTCAAATCATCGGAGTTCGTCTTTAGATTATCATTTTGAGGAAGTCTTCGGATTGTTATTTTGCGAATGTTACCAGGTAAAATACTATAATTTTGATTTATTAAGAATTTTAAAAAAATATTTTTCTTTTAATTTTTTTAGGAGATTTTCAAGGAAACAACATTCGCTTGGTGAGTTTTTTCGACTTTTTTCATTTCAAAGACTTTATAATCGTGATTTTTTAAACATTAATTGATCGATACAAAACTAGTTACAACATTTTCGATAAAACTTTATACCTAAGCAATGTCACCTAACAAAACTATTTATCGAAACCATATTAACAAGATGATAATTTAACTTAAATAATTCACTTCGATGATGTTAATAAAATGTAAACATATGGAATTAAACGTCGAATATCTTAAGAATGAATCACTTTCGGAGCAATGTTCATTAGAATTTTGCTTATTTTTAGTCTAAAAATACACCATAAGAGGATCAAAACGGGATACTTTGTATAAATAGATTGGCTAACTTTTAACTTTTTACAGTTACGGCTAAATACTTGCTGACAATTTTCTGTTCAGCGTATTGACAAGAGCCCTAGTTATTTTTCTAAATAAGGAGTAGTAATATCTAGGAGTAGTCTAACTGCCGTTTTGCAGAAAAGAGATATTACTATAGAAATGTTCTCTATGCCGCCGATTATCTTCTATTACATAGGCGAAGTGCTGAGAAAAAAATCTCATAAAAAATGTTTTTTCTTGATTAGAAAATGAGAATTTATAAAGCAGCTAAGTGCCCTTCTACAAGAAAATGAAATATCTTCAATAATTGAAAATTTAGGCATTTAACTCTTTGAGGAGCGGACATTTTCAAATAAAAAACTCAAAGTGGGCACAACAGAGATGTTGTGTCATCTTAGAGATTAGCAAAAAGCATAATCTGAGCTTGAAGTAGTGAGGTGGTACGCACTTTCAACCACTGTACAGCAAAAGGAGTAAAAATTAAAAAAAAAAGAGGTTTGTTTTGTGTACCAGCGAGGACAAAGGTCAAAATTCAAAGTGGTACATTAAGCCACCCACCCAACCCTCAAAGAGTTAAACCCTTTGTTCTACTACTCAAATGTTTACATTCCGGAAACGACATTCTTGTATATTTGAAAAACTGATCGGAATCTTCTTCTTTACATAACATCACATAACATATCTTTTATTAAGATCAAGAAATATAATTAGAAATATATCATCTCAATATTTCATATAGAGAAGTTTAGAAGATTTTTTAAATTTTCTTGCAGTGATGAAATTTATTGTTAGATGATAGAAAAATAACATATTTCTTTCTTTTTAGCGAATTTGAGTATGTAGATCGAATTAATTAATTCCTGAAACTGTATTATCTTTCAGAATAAAAAAAATAATAATAAGTATAAACTTATAAACAATAATCAAATGTTAAATTTTAATTTAATAAACAAAAATCAGTTTAAGAAGAGTTTAAAAATGTCAATTAAAGACATTAAATTACATTTTTTCTTCTGAGGGAAAAACTAAAAGTCGCAGAAAATTCATTTTTGGTAAAAATAAAGATTAAGTTTTAATCTAAATCCTGACAAAATTTCAAGTCTCGTTAACAATTAGTTTTTGAGATATGAATCTTTAAAGATGATTGATTTTTTTTTAACTTAAAAATTTTTTTCCAACTTTGAAAATTTTTTAAATTTTTTTGACCACATTTAGAAAAAACGATCTTTATTTATTAAAAATAGAATGTTTTTAGTTTCATATACAAAAAAAATCAGATCAAAATCTTTAAAATTCAATTTTTTGTGATTAAAAAAAAAAATGATTAAATTTTTTAAAAATAATTTTCTAATCTAAGAAAATTTTTGCCAACTTTGAAAATTTTTTTAATTTTTTTGACAACACTTCGAATAAAACGATCTTTATTAATTAAAATTATAATGTTTTTAGTTTCATAAACAAAAAAAATCAGATCAAAATCTTTAAAATTCAATTTTTTATGATTTTTTTAAAAATGATTGATTTTTTTTTTTCATTTAAATCTATCCGGATTTTAAATCATTGTAAATTCCTTGGATGACTTTTTCTGTTTTTGTAGATACTATTGAAATTTTTCTGGACGATTTATCTGATTTCATTTACTTGATTATTTTGATTCTAGGAACTGACTAGAATTGACTAGAAATTTCTAGTCTTTGTAGACGATTTTCTGGTCTTTTTAGAGCATTAAGGTGTGTTTTTGGGCGATTTTCTAATCTTTCTAGTCGATTTATTTTAATCTTTTTGGACGATTTTTCTGATTCTAGGATATTTAGAGCATTAACTTTGAAAATTTTTTTCATTTTTTTAACAACACTTAGAATAAAACGATCTTTATTAATTAAAACTAGAATGTTTTTAGTTTCAATTACAAAAAAAAACCAGATCAAAATCTTTAAAATTCAATTTTTTATGATTTTTTAAAAAACTGTTGATTTTTCTAAAATAATTTTCTAACCTAGGAAAATTTTTTGCCAACTTTAAAATTTTTTTAAATTTTTTTGACAACACTTGGAATGAAAAGATCTTTATTATTTAAAACTAGAATGTTTTTAGTTTCATTTATAAGAAGAATCAGATCAAAATCTTTAAAATTCAATTTTATTTTTTAAAAAATGTTTGATTTAAAAAAAAATAATTTTCTAACCCAAAAACTTTTTGCCAACTTTGAAAATTTTTTACATTTTTTTGATAAATCTTAGAATAAAACGATTTTTATTAATTAAAACTAGAATGTTTTTAGTTTCATTTATTAAAAAAATCAGATCAAAATCTTTAAAATTCAATTTTTTATGATTTTTTAACAAATGATTCAAATTTTTTTTAAATAATTTTCTAACCTAAGAAAATTTTTTGCCAACTTTGAAAATTTTTTAAATTTTTTGATAAATCTTAGAATAAAACGATTTTTATTAATTAAAACTAGAATGTTTTTAGTTTCATTTATAAAAAAAATCAAATCAAAATCTTTAAAATTCAATTTTTTATAATTTTTTAAAAAATTAATGAATTCTTTAAAAATAATTTTCTAACCTAAGAAAATTTTTTGCCAACTTTGAAATTTTTTTAAATTTTTTTGACAACACTTGGAATAAAACGATTTTTATTAATTAAAACTAGAATGTTTTTAGTTTCAATTACAAAAAAATCAGATCAAAATCTTTAAAATTCAATTTTTTATGATTTTTTTTTAATGATCGAATTTTTAAAAAATAATTTTCTAACCTAAGAAAATTTTTTGCCAACTTTGAAAATTTTTTAAATTTTTTTGTCAACACTTGGAATGAAACGATTTTTATTAATTAAAACTAGAATGTTTTTAGTTTCATTTATAAAAAAAATCAGATCAAAATCTTTAAAATGCATTTTTTTACGATTTTTTAAAAAATGATTGATTTTTTAAAAAATAATTGATTTTTTAAAAAATAATTTTCTAACCCAAAAATTTTTTGCCAACTTTGAAAATTTTTTAAATTTTTTTGACAACACTTAAAATAAAACGATCTTTATTAATTAAAACTAGAATATTTTTAGTTTCATTTACAAAAGAAATCAGATCAAAATCTTTAAAATTCAATTTTTTATGATTTTTTTAAAAAATGATTGAATTTTTTAAAAATAATTTTCTAACCTAAAAAATGTTTTGCCAACTTTGAAAATTTTTTTAATTTTTTTGATAAATCTTAGAATAAAACGATCTTTATTAACTAAAACTAGAATGTTTTTAGTTTCATTTATAAAAAAAATCAGATCAAAATCTTTAAAATTGAATTTTTTATAATTTTTTAAAAAATTAATGAATTCTTTAAAAATAATTTTCTAACCTAAGAAAATTTTTTGCCAACTTTGAAAATTTTTTAAATTTTTTTGATAAATCTTAGAATAAAACGATTTTTATTAATTAAAACTAGAACGTTTTTAGTTTCATTCATAAAAAAAATCAGATACAAATTTATAAAATTCAATTTTTTATGATTTTTTAAAAAATTATTGAATTCTTTAAAAATAATTTTCTAACCTAAGAAAATTTTTTGCCAACTTTGAAAATTTTTTAAATTTTTTTGTCAGCACTTAGAATAAAATGACCTTTATTAATTAAAACTAGAATGTTCTTAGTTTCATTTATAAAAAAAATCAGATCAAAATCTTTAAAATTCAATTTTTTATGATTTTTTAAAAAATTAATGAATTCTTTAAAAATAATTTTCTAACCTAAGAAAATTTTTTGCCAACTTTGAAAATTTTTTAAATTTTTTTTGATAAATCTTAGAATAAAACGATTTTTATTAATTAAAACTAGAATGTTTTTAGTTTCATTTCCAAAAAAAATCAGATCAAAATCCTTAAAATTCAATTTTTTATGATTTTTTAAAAAATTAATGAATTCTTTAAAAATAATTTTCTAACCTAAGAGAATTTTTTGCCAACTTTGAAAATTTTTTAAATTTTTTTGATAAATCTTAGAATAAAACGATTTTTATTAATTAAAACTAGAATGTTTTTAGTTTCATTTATAAAAAAAATCAAATCAAAATCTTTAAAATTCAATTTTTTATGATTTTTTTAAAAATTAATGAATTCTTTAAAAATAATTTTCTAACCTAAGAAAATTTTTTGCCAACTTTGAAAATTATTTAAATTTTTTTGATAAATCTTAGAATAAAACGATCTTTATTAATTAAAACTAGAATGTTTTTAGTTTCATTTATAAAAAAATCAGATCAAAATCTTTAAAATTCAATTTTTTATGATTTTTTAAAAAATTGTTGATTTTTTTTATATAATTTTCTAACCTAGGAAAATTTTTTGCTAACTTAAAAATTTTTTTTACTTTTTTTGATAAATCTTAGAATAAAACGATCTTTATTAATTAAAACTAGAATGTTTTTAGTTTCATTTATAAAAAAAATCAGATCAAAATCTATAAAATTCAATTTTTTATGATTTTTTAAAAAATTATTGAATTTTTTTAAAATAATTTTCTAACCTAAGAAAATTTTTTGCCAACCTTAATTTTTTTTATTTTTTTTTTGGTAAACTTATAAATGAAAGAGAATTTATTTTTAATATTTATCTTTGTAGATATAATTCATTCAATTTTATTGAGTGATGTCTAAATTTTTTTTACCTCGATTATAAATTATCAAAAAAATAACAACCAAAGTAATTAAACATAAACCACAAATCATACCTGTTATACAATCCCTAGAAAGTGACAATAGATTTTCCACGATTTTTCTCATTTAGTGAACCTCTCGCACCTCACTATTTGTAGGGTGATAACTCGTACGTTACATACCGTCTACCGTCGACCTATATGTAATCTCGTATTCGGACGATATTCGCGCGGCTTGGATTTATCATTCGCGGTTTTAATTATCAATCGGCACGTGCCGTTATCGTCCACTCACCTTCTAAGCTACTATTTCCCATTTTTCTCATTTTAATTTTAATTTTAAGGGATTTGTATAAAACCAAAATTTTTATCAAAGAAAGTTAAAATAAAATTATAAGATTATTAAGTTATCAAAACGTTCTCAATAATAAACTACTTAATTAAAAAAACCGTCTGCTAGGACAACATGATTCGCGTCACGTACCGCAAAAAATTTTTTTCGCATTCACGCGCCGTTTTGCCTTTACATTTTGCCGCCTCGATTTAACTGCGTAACGCCATCGTCTGAGAAAAGTTCTCGCGATACCATTATCTTTGCAGGCCAGGACTAAACCCGAACCGGGAGAACCGCACGATTCCAAACGACCACGTGTTTAGAGGCGTGTTGATCAAGCGAGCGTGGACCGTTTCACGAGACGTCCGACGTTCAACTGTCCGCGACGCTGGCGTCCCGCTCGGATCTAGCTAGCGGTGGACGGCGCGTGACGTCCTCCGACGTCATAAAAGCGAGACGGCAGGAGTTACGCGGATCGCAGGAGGCGTCGCGTCGCCGTAGCGCCTGGATTACCTGTCGAGGATTAATTCGTCCTTTAGAATTCGGCGCGAGTAAGAGAGAGGGAGTTGTTAAGGTTAAGGAAAAGTTCGAGAGGGAGAAGAGGAAAGGATGAGAGTCACACTCTCACGTTGGCGGGCGCGATTGGCTACGGAGGTAATGACATTGACCTCCTGCTACGGTTCCTGCGGCGCCACCGACGCGCGTAACCGTTCGCGACGCACATTTCGGATTAAAGAGTTACTCGGGCGGAACGATTGATCTGAGTGGTGATTCATCATTTTCGAATTGCATTGTTGAATTTGGGAACAGTTATAGTCCTTTTTGGAGCTTTGGCACGTAGGCCACTGTAAGACGAAGAAGACTATCATCAAAATCCTTAAGTGCAAGAAAGAAAAATATACAAATACAGAAATTTTATGAAGATGTCTTCTTTTTTCAGTTCTTCTGCTTTATTTCAGTACTTACATTCAAGCAAAATTTTTTTGCAAAATTAACTTTTTTCAAAAAATGTTTATAAGTAATAAATTCTTAAGAGTAAAAGCATTACTTTAGGTATTTATGTATCTAATAAAGTTATGATTCACGTACACATGAAACGAAAAGCGTGTAATTCGCACGCTACGCTTAGGTTCCATTGAGCCTCTTGTACAACCTTAGCTACTTTATTATTAATTTTTTTATAGAGATTTTATTAGATTATTAATATTATGTTATGCATAATACTTATGATTAGATTTTTTGTTTTAATTTATGTACTAATAGAGGTCATTTAATTGTCTCCTCATCACTAGAGTAAACTCACCAAAACTCGGCTATGCGCCTAAAGTCGGCATTCCAGTTTTTCTATATGGATTTTTATAGAAAGGCCGACTTTAGGAAGCATTTTTAGGAAGCCGATATTTGGGTAGTTTACCTTATTCCCGTCATTTGTTGATAAGTCTTGAGCCGAACATAAATGTTCTTCGTCCCTAAGTTGTAATATACTGCTTCTTCTCAGCTCTTAAGTCTACTAATGAATTTTTGGCAGGAACCACACTTAACGACTGGCAAATTACGCTGCGTAAATTTATGGGGTTTTCTTTTGGTTGAACTGGTGCGCACCTGTGCATAACAGCGTGTTCAGTTGGTTGTTCTGTTGTGGTCTATTACACTTTATTATTGTAGTTTAGAAAACATTTTAAATAACATTAAGCCTTGAGCACACTTATATGATGTTATGGTGAGATTTTTTGCAGTAAGCTAGTATGACATATGCACTCAACGTCAAATTCTGGTACGCACTAGTTTAGCCGAAAGATAACGCCATTAGTCGCGCAATTTTCGTCAATTTTGATATGAATGCATTATGACTTAAATCAGTTTACGCTGTGCCGTTATACTAAACATTTTAAAATGAACGCTACGACGCCAACCTAAAGCCAAAAGGCTCCCTACAACCTCTCTGTTGCTCTGTTGACCACCCTGCACTAGCTCAGGAAGAGGGGGTGAGTTGAAATGTATTTTAATAAAAGGACACAGTTTCCAAAGGACAAGGAGCAACACCAACTGTGAGATTGAGAAGTAGCAGGAATAACTCGTACATACACAAAACGACTATCACACACAACAGAAAAAGATAACAATAAAAAAAAAACTATACATATAAATCGAAAACAAAATACAAATTTATTAATTGCAACGAAAAACCAAAATAAAATAGTAAGGTCAGCCAATAGCATCAAAAAAAAGTAAAAATGTATAAAAATATAAGCTGAAGGCAAAAATATAATAAAAAAAAAAACAAAATATCCGAAAATTATCGGAAAATAGAAAAACTCGTATCAAAAAAAAAAACAATATATAAAAAGAAACTATACATGATATCAAATCTCTAAGGCCTCAAAAATATATCTATCACGTAATCCAAATAAAGCGCAAAAATCAAAATGAACTTTAAAATAAAAAAAAAGATACCGAGTATTTTCTTTATACAAAAAATAAATTGAATTATATATATTAAATGTATTCTTATTTTTTTTTATTTAATTAATAAAGAATACTGATAATATAATTTAATACTCAAAATGTTGCAAAACAAAAAGGTAAAAAAAGGTCGTAACCTGGATCATGATTTATTTAACTCCAAATGAATCGCTCTTCTGGAGTCACTCAGGCTCGGCAGATATTCCTTCAGGTGGTTTCTGGGATGGTGTTACGAGTCCCAGAAGATCCCAGAAGAAGTCCCACCCACGATCCTCTAATTTAATGTAATTTATCTTCTACGTTATTACGATCAAAATTAGTACGTAATAAAAAAAGCCTAAATGAAAGAAGGAAAACGAAAACTTAGGAAGGAATAAGTATAAAAAAAAGGAACATTACCTTTAGCGTGCTAAAGGCTCCGCAAAACAACGTGCTTTCCAAAAATTCTCAATTAAATATCCTGTAAATACCGCCTCGAATTTAATCGGGAACAGCCACAGATTCAAATCCCGTATAAACGGCTCGGGTAAAACCAAAATTCTTCACAAAGAACGTAAAAACATCCCGAAGAATCGTAATGGCGTTGAGAAAAAGGATTAGCTTACGCAGTTCTCTTGACGAAAATTCGGCATAGAAAGAGAGAGCGACTTCCAGTGAGGATCGCTTATATAGAGGATGCAGAAAAACTAGAATATGACGTTACGCCTTAAACCAACAAGGTCAAAATAAGATTAAAAATGTAAGAAGATACCAATAAATGGGAATAAAATGTAAATGAAGAACTGTAATAAAAAGAAAAAAGAACTAAAATGAAAGATAATTAACGGGAAATCTCTTAAAGAAGAAAACAACAATAAAAAGGAAACAAAAATGGAAAACTCGAAACACCAAAGCCATCTGACCACCAAAATAGGAATGAATACCCGCCGAGCGCTGTAACAAAACTAAACAAAAACAATAAATGCAATTAGCTGACACTTAACAATCAAAGAAAAGAAAATGAAAAATTTGGTTTTTCGTCGCAAACATATCTGAAACAAAAAAAACCGTAACAACGCTAATGAAATAATTTAAAGAGGTATTTTCCAAAACTAATTGTAAGTCCAAAAAAAAAAAAATCAAAAATCGTGTTTTTATGTTTAAAATCAGTACAAAAGAGTTGCATTTGATCTATAGGTTTATGTTTCATAAAACATAATTACAAAATAATGAAACCGTGCAGTGTCTTGAATTATATATGAGCGAAAAAGTGCTGTATGATACAATTATGGATTAGTATAAAAATCGGGATTTCAGAATGATAGCTCTCCAATTCTAAAATTGGAACCTGGAAAATTCCAGACTCGTGAAAGAGTCTCCAATGACTAAATATCGTAAAGTAATCATAAGTTTTATTTTAGCAGTCACTACTTGTCTCATATTTGTATCTAATTTTGAAATCAGAGGTGAAATGGCTTCCAGTAAATAATTAAAATCGGCTTTAGACATAACCCGTTTTTAAAATCCTCCGTGAAATTTCTTCTTAGCTCCTTATCTGCCAAACTATATGCTCCCAATTTCCTGTCAAGTATACACTTTCTAACTCACCATATCTTTTCTTCCATTTATCTTTCAATTTTAGCAATTAATTCATATTTTGTCTCGGTGAGCAAGTGATTCATGGTCGGTTTTCCGCGATCAACTAAACCAAGTTTTCGTTGATACTTCAGTCCATGTGAACGATCCATGTTCCAAGACTGACAAGGTTCCTTGAGTATTTTCACTTCAGCAAATACGAAATAGTGATACACTTTCATTTTCACGTTCCGTGGGAACGTACCTTTACAGAGAGGAAGCTTAATTTTTCATCTTTCTATTCATGGTGTAGCTCCATTTCTCCATTTCAAAAGTTTAAACGCAATTTCCGCCTAATATGGCAGCGATTGAAGTTTCGCATAAAGATGTAATGGGAACGTGAAATTGTGTACGCCGAAAATTACGCTACTAAATTTACGCAGCGTAATTTACATTAAGTGTGGCGCCTGCCTTTTAGTAAGTCTTTTGATGAATTCCGTTATTGTGGACATGTTCAGTCCTTTATGAAGTTGGCGATTTCTAATATACCATCGTGAAATGACTGTTATTCGTCGAATCTTATTTTGGAAAGTCTGCAGTTAGAACCAAATGATTTTGGAGATGTTTGACCATACATTACTGGCGTAAGTTAGTAGTGACCTCATAAAGAAATTTGTAAAGCAAGAGCGAGCGCTGTATCTTTAAATGGGATTTTCGATTTATGAGCGGATATTATTTTTTTAAATTTCACGTTTCCCTCGTTCAGTTTTTGGTTGATATGAAAACCCCAGTCCAATTTAGTGTCCAGATATACTCCAAGATTCATTGGAGAGTATGGAGTCAGTCATTTAACCGTCCATGATTATGCATAAAGTATGACAATGTCTTGAAACAAGTCAATTTTCAGTTCTTAAGATTTTTACCTTGATTTTTCACTTAAATTTAGTATTTCAAAGCCAACATGTTATATTAAATCAATCCTTCAGCTTTTTCAAAACTTTTCCTTTATGCCACTTTGTCTTAATGTGCCTTCAGCTTTTATTTTTACTCAAAAACTTGTGTTCCTGTGTTCTTTTATGATTTACTTTCTTACCCTTTAAATATCCTGACGATATGCCTGAAGATGCCTAAGGGCGGAACGTTTACGTAGCACTTATAACAGTTAATAAAATTTGTCATCTTTGGCCATAAAACTTTTGAGTTTCATTTCACCTTACTTAAATTTTTCACAATGAAACTGGAATATACTCTGCTCAAATACTCCAAGATATTTAATAGTCTCTATTGACGATTTTACTACTTGGTTGTAAATTAAAATGATTGGTAAGTCTTAAAATCTTCGTAGAGTAAGGATTTTCATAACGAAATATTTGGGAATTTTTAACGCAAGAATATTAATTCAAAGAAATAATTAAAGAAAGGTTTTTACCACTTAATGCGTTAGAGGAGAAAAAATGTCTCATTACTGCATTGGGATCCAAACCCAGATCTCCTGAACTTCTGCCCGGAAAGCAGGAATGTGAGAAAACTTGTCGAGTTGCGTAGTTCAATTGAAGAGCATTTTTCCAAAACTAACTAAGTCCAAAAAATCAAAAATCGTGTTTTGTGTTTAAAATAAGTACAAAAAAAGTTGCATTTGATCTGTAGGTTTATCTTTCATAAAACTAATATACATATCAGTTTATTTTGATAAACCTCGAAAAGATTTATTCCAAAGCTAATCCAAGTACAAAAAGATTTTATTCCAAAACTGGCTAAGTCACGCTCATTAGAGTGCATTGACAATGCTTAGTACTGGGAAAAACATCAAACAAGGTGTTTGGTAATTTGGTTATTTCGTTTTATTTTTGTGTGCCTGTAATAAATTATTTAAAATGTCGGATGATGACAATATAGAAGAGCAAGTTTGCTTAAGAGGAAAACGTACAAGAGAACAGAAAAGTTCCTGTTGTTTGCAAGAAACCTATTGGTTGCAAGAACAAAATAAATTAATCCTAAATATTCATGTGACTAATTCACTACAAAATATAATATCATTTATCTATTAACACATTTCTACTGAAAGTGTTCTATACAACTTTTTACAGAGATTCAGTCATATCTACAAATACTTATTTTGGACTTAGTCAGTTTTGGAAAAATGCTCTTCAATTGGTTAGAACTTCTGCCCGGAAACCAGGAGATCTGAGTTCGGATCCCATTGCAATAATGAGACATTTTTTGTCCTCTAACGCATTAAGTGGTAAAAACCCTTCTTTAATTGTTTTTTTTTTAATTAAAAATTTTCAACTGCTTTTTAGCAGAATTTACCATGATTTCTCATTTATTAACCCATCTACATACTTTATAAATATCTTTTTGTAGTTGGTTACATTAATGATGTCATTTTTCTGGCTGATTATAAGTTGCTTTATTAAAACTACATCAACCAGACCACAATTACTAACATTCCCTACATTTCCCAAACGATTGAGCATTCTTCTCCTTACTCCCTCAGTCTAACAAGGAAACTACACGACTTCGTATGCAGTGATTTTCAATAAAATGGTACCAATCGATAGATGTACTATTCAGCGATACACGAATAAACTCAAAGCTAAGGCTACACCACTTATATATTAATGGTTGACCTCCTATCGAAACCGGCACTTGTTGATTCACCACGAATCGGCTTACACATGCGGAACAAGATGGATTCTTATATAGTTAAAATTTTTAATATTTCACTTTATTTTCTAATTTACTTTCGAAAAACCGGTGAATTCAAGATCGTATTTCTTGTAAGCAAATAATAGTAAATCTATATTCATAGCATATATGATAGCAAAAATCTCGTGGTGATATGTGATTTTCCATTATCTTTTCATTCTTTTTGGTTTATAGAAAATTAAAAAATATATTCCTATATAAACATCGAAATATGAATGTTATTTTATGGCAATCATTAAGTGTGAAAAAGAAAGATCTACAATATAAAGCGTTTTACTGTTTTTACTGCTTGACCTATACCCGTAGTATTCAAATAAACAAGTTTTCCTCAGAACCTTGCAACATTGTGAAATAAGCAACTAGAAAATTATAATCAGGGAATCATAAGAAATCTGTCAAATAAATTAGATAATAAACAAGTTCGATTAAAAGGATTACCGAAAGATTAAAATGCCAAAATTTCGTGACGCCACAATCTATTTCGTACAGTTCATTTCGTAGTAATGGTAAGCGTATTTTCCACCAAGGTTATCAAATTAGTTAGTTACAATTTAATCAATTAAAAAATCTTGACTTCCAAACATCGATAGTACAAACGAAATTTTGGAATTGGGGAATTAATACTTAATACAATAAATCACTAGTAATCTATTTCTGTTCAAAAATACGATTGGGGCAATTGTATAAATAAGGAACTAAAATTTCTTTATGAATAAAGTTTTCATATATGTAGTTATATTTTTTTATAAATAACCGAAAAACTTAAATAAACCCAATTCAATTGAAGAAATTAATTCAGGAAATCCTTTAAGAAAGATATACAATACGATTCAAATTGTATCATAAAATATTAACTGCAGCATCGGTCTTACAATTAAACCGGTTATAAGAGTTAAATAATTTTTCCTCTTGCAATTCAAGTAGACAGGAGAAAGTAAGCCAACACACATAAGAAAACATTCAGTCTGTCTTGTTATGTCTTCAAGGATAAAAAAGCTTTGATATGTGGTGCTATAATTCTCTTCATTCTCACAGTCAGTAAGATTTCATATTCTCTTTTCGATTTTTTTAATAATAAAATGAAATATTCGTTGAGATTAAAAAAATGTAAGGTGCTTTGTAAAAATTTTTTTTAACCAACTCCTTGCTTTCTCTATTCATAAAGATATAATAATACAGGATACGCGATTGTTCTCTATTTCGTAAAATATCCTTGGTTAAACCAAACTGGCATTTAGCCCGTGAATAGTAACGACTACATAAATCTTCCAGGAACTTACCTGAATATCAACACGTAAAACCGATCACGTACACTTATGAATAACGTTACAAATTTTCCTCGAACTAAAAACGAAGCTAGTCACGCGCCGGGAAATCATTGCAATAGCCGTGCTAATAATCACGTGTTGATACGTTTTCA
Source organism: Digitonthophagus gazella (assembly GCA_036711955.1). Taxonomy (NCBI): domain Eukaryota; kingdom Metazoa; phylum Arthropoda; class Insecta; order Coleoptera; family Scarabaeidae; genus Digitonthophagus; species Digitonthophagus gazella. The sequence goes on from JASCIT010000012.1 coordinate 18,961,608, forward strand.
GCACAAGTTCCAAGTTCCAATTTATGACTATTAAAAATTCCTAACATGTTAGACAGGTTTATATCTAATCCAAATTAGATTGTGGATTGATTGGCAACGTTAATTAGGGTTATTCCCAATGTCGATTGTTATCTTCAACATTCAATAGTTTCACATTCTACTTTATACGATCGAGATCTAACAATCCGATTTGTTCGATCTGTTTGATAGAAATCAGTATCTCGAAAGCGTTGTCGAAAATGTGAGGTCAATGTCTTCGAGAGTGTGATTTCCTGAATGGGAAGGTAGGTTGGGAGAATTAAAGAATTTCTTTGGTGTGTTAAAGTGAACGTGTAGGGATTCAATGTAAACGAATCGTGCCAAGATAAACAAATTAACGCGGAAAATATAAGGTTACAAACGGGAGAAAACTTTTTTGGAGTCAATTAGGAGGTTTTCCTTAAAACATTGACCCAAATACTCGAATGCGGTGACGTAAAGGAAACGTGTGGTTTAGTTATTTTAAGAGGATACAATCGCGAGGTTAAAAGGAGTTTTAACGACCGGAGCTGACTGATTCTATTAGACTTCAAATAAAAAAGAATGCGGAGAGTAAATGTTTATGGGTTACGACGGGGAAACGCGGAAATGAAGGCTCAGGTTTGGAAAAAGTGTCCGGGATATAATAGAAATATGTAAACACCTCGGTCCACCCACGTTGAAAGTTCAAGAATAGCATAAGGTTGTGAACTAAACGTGTCACGTCCCGATATATGGTGGTCACATGCTAGAACGTGCTTTTCCTCATGTAGGAAAGTAACGAAAATTCTTGGAATTCACGACTCGTGAGTTACGGCTTGTATTCCATGAAAAATCCGGAAAATTCGATTCTTTTGTCTCCTTGTGTTGGAACGTATCCAAGGCATACCCAGGGAAGTAAAGGATAGTACGTTTCCAGTTTCTGGAACACCACGGAAACTAATTACATCTATTTCGGAAACGTTTACCAAAAATAACCGTACGGTTACGTCTCCGATAGAGAGACGATGCAATTTGGCAAGATTCACCGTCCAGTAAATGAGCCGTTAAATAAAGGACCTTTCTCTAAAAGGGAAATGTAAACAGAAAATTGTTTTCGACAATCAGGAAGTTTACTTTAAATAAAATCACGGATCGTAAACGAATCCAGAATAAGTAACCTGTAACCCACATTTAATTCTGGATTCGTTCCCGTTTATTTGGGCGATTAATTCTCTAAGCTTGGAGATGTCATCAGATACTTAACGCTATGTTAGTAGAACAGAATTATTGGTTAACAGAATTACCGGTTAACAGAATTACTGATTAAGTTAATTGTAAATAATAAGCGTACAAACAAGGAAAAACTATCGGGAAAACTTATGTTTTACAAAAAGCATTCCAAAAAGCTACAACCAAGATATTTATACTGCAATTACCGACTGTGTTAACAAGCGCTTGGCGGAGTGTAGCATGTAATTTCCTTCAACTTGCGCTACCTCTAACGTTATTAATCACCGATCTGTTTTAATACGATTTTAACAAGCGCCATTTCTACTCAATTACATTGAAAATAGTTTAAGTAAGATATGTAATTTAAAATGAGACGTGTTTTAATTAAATGTTGTTGCGATTACAATCTAATGGATATAAGAAAGATACTTAATGATTTATATACATGTAGGTTTATACTTTCATACAATAGATAAAAATCTCAAAAACAATGAAGATTTTTCACCCAATCAAAAATTTTGACTTTTAAAAAATCCACTCGACTTTGTTTATAGGAATTAACAAAAGATTTTTGAACAGAATGTAAATTAAAATGTCTAGTTTTAATTAAAATAGACGAATTTTTGCTAAACACTATAAAAAAATTCTTAAAAACAAGGAACATTTTTCACCAAACCTAAAATTTTGACCATCTCTAAAAAAATCATCCTGACTTTATTTATGGGAATTAATAAAAGATTTTTGAACTGAATGTAAATTAAAATGTGTAGTTTTAATTAAAATAGACAGATTTTTCCTAAATAGTATAAAAAAAATTCCTAAAAACAACGAACATTTTTCATCCAATCTAAAATTTTGACCATTTTTAAAAAATCCCCAAGAGTTTATTTATAGGAATTAATAAAACATTTTTGAACTGAATGTAAATTAAAATATCTAGTTTTAATTAAAATAGACAAATTTTTCCTAAATAGTATAATAAGAATTAAAAGAATTCCTAAAGACAACGAAGATTTTTCACTGAACCTTTGTAACATTTTGACCATTTTTTAAAATTCCCCCCGACTTTATTTATAGGAATTAATAAAAGATTTTTGAACTTAATGTAAATTAAAATGTCTAGTTTTAATTAAAATAGACAGATTTTTGGAAAACGAGCAGGTAAATTTCAACCCAATTTTTGAGTAATTTCTCTGTGCAGAGGTTCGGAAAAATCTCTCTTAGAAATTTTCCAGATTCAGCGCAAGGATGCCCGTCTAGAATCTTTCTCAGAATTGAACAGAGAATCGTTTAAAGCAAACTGTACAAAAATCAAACTATCGACAATCGAATAAAGCGAGCTCAAAGTCAAAATTTAGATTTTTTTCTAATTTCTCTGTGCAGAGGATCAGAAAAACCTTCCTTAGAAGTTTTCCGGATTTAGCGAGACGATGCCCGTCCAAAATCGTACTCAAAATTGAACAGAGAATCGTTTAAAGCATACTATACGAAAATCAAACGATCGACGGACGAGTTAAGCGAGCTCAAAATCAAAATTTAAAAAAATTGTCTAATTTCTCTGTGTAGAGGGTCGGAAAAACCTTCCTTAGAAATTTTCCGGATTCAGCGCTTCTAGTTTTAATTAAAATAGACAGATTTTTCTTAAGTAGTGTCAAAAAAATTAAAAAAAAATCCTAAAGACAACGAAGATTTTTGGCCTAACCTAAGATTTTGACCATATTTAAAAAATCCGCCCGACTTTATTTTTATAAATGTATAAAAGATTTTTGAACTGAATGTAAATTAAAATGTCTAGTTTTAACTAAAATAGACAGATTTTTCGTAAGTAGTGTCAAAAAAATTTAAAAAAATCCTAAATACAACAAAAATTTTTTACCTAACCTTAAATTTTGACCATTTTTAAAAAATCGCCCAGACTTTATTTATAGGAATTAATAAAAGATTTTTTAACTGAATGTAAATTAAAGTATCTAGTTTTAATTAAAATAGACGAATTTGTGCTAACTACTACAATAAAAATTAAAGAATTCCTAAAAGCAACGAAGATTTTTCAAATTAGAGTTTTCACCTAACCTAAAATTTTGACCATTTTTAAAAAATCGCCCCTACTTTATTTATATGAATTAATAAAAGATTTGTAAACTGAATGTAAATTAAACTGTCTAGTTTTAATTAAAATACAGGGATCTTTTCTAAATAGTATAAAAAAATTAAAAAAATTCCTAAAGATCAAGATTTTTCAACTAATTTAAAATTTTGACCATCTTTAAAAAAACTCCAAGAGTTTATTTACAGGAATTAATGAAAGATTTTTGAACTGAATGTAAATTAGAATGTCTAGTTTTAATTACAATAGACAGGTTTTTCTGAAGTAGTGTCAAAAAAATTTTAAAAATTCCTAAAAACAACGAAGATTTTTCACTTAACCTTAAATTTTGACCATCTTTAAAAAATCCCGCCGACTTTATTTGTAGGAATTAATAAAAGATTTTTGAACTGAATGTAAATTAAAACGTCTATTTTTTATTAAAATTGACGAATTTTTGCTAACTACTACAAAAAAATTTTTTAATCCTAAAAACAATGAAGATTTTTCAGATTAGATTTTTCACCTAACCAAAAATTTTAACCATTTTTAAAAAATCGCCCGACTTTATTTATAGGGATTAATAAAAGATTTTTAATCTGACTGTAAACTAAATCTGTCTAGTTTTAAATAAAATAGACAGATTTTTCCTAAATAGTATACAAAAATTTAAAAAAAAATCCTAAAAATAACAAAGATTTTTCCCCTAACCTATGATTTTGACCATCTTTAAAAAATCGCCCCGACTTTATTTATAGTAATTAACAAAAGATTTTTGAACTGAATGTAAACTAAGATGTCTAGTTTTAATTAAAGTAGACAGATTTTTCTTAAGTAGTGTCAAAAAAATTTAAAAAATTCCTAAAAACAACGAAGATTTTCCACCTAACCTTAAATTTTGACCATTTTTAAAAAATCCCCCCGACTTTATTTATAGGAATTAATGAAAGATTTTTGAACTGAATGTAAATTAAAATGTCTAGTTTTAATTAAAATAGAAGGACTTTTTCTAAGTACTACAGAAAAAATTAAAAAAATTCCTGAAACCAACGAAGATTTTCCAGATTAGATTTTTCACCTAACCAAAAATTTTGACCATCTTTAAAAAATCCCCCCGACTTTATTTATAGGAATTAATGAAAGATTTTTGAACTGAATGTAAGTTAAAATATCTAGTTTTAATTAAAATAGACGAATTTTTGCTAACCACTACAAAAAAAATTTAAAAAATTCCTAAAAACACCGAAGATTTTTCAGATTAGATTTTTCACTCAACCAAAAATTTTGACCATCTTTAAAAAATCGCCCCGACTTTATTTATAGGAATTCATAAAAGATTTTTGAACTGAATGTAAATTAAAATGTCTAGTTTTAATTAAAATGGACGAGTTTTTGCTAAGTACTATAAAAAAAATTAAAAAATTCCTAAAAAAAATCAGGATTTTTAGCTTTCATGATGGTGCGAAATTCGCCATTATGTAACCCAGTTGCAAAACCATTGATAGCAATTTTCTCATTAACATTTGTTAAAATTTGCATTGCTTCTACGTTACCGTCAGCCTGATTAATAATTAAATTAACTAATAAATCCTCAACTTCTTTCCCAAATTCATCATTTGACTTTCCACCTTGTCTGGTTTTATTTAACTTTTGAGAAAAAGAACTGGCAGATTGCTTAGTTAAACAATAAGCAGAGATATCCCCTTAAATCTTCGTTCGAGCGGTATTTCGTTTTTAACCTAATTTTTGCACTTGGTGTAAGCCTAGCTTTCAAAACATATGTTGTTAGCAAAACGTATCCTTGCTCATCTAAAAGAGAATCGTACAGCTCAATGGTTTCTATAAGGCGCTTAGTAAAGATCTCGGTACCGTCCATAACGGGTAACAAACTAGAAGCTGTTCTAAAATCAAATTTTTTATGCATTTTGGATTTTTTTGGCTCTATCTCGAATTTACTACTATAACATTGTAACCTATCGTGTAAGATAGTCCTAACATTAACTACAATTTTATGTATTCTCTCTACACAAGCTTTAACTTCATAAACTAAAACTGCCTCATGAACCTTACTATTAAAGTCTTTTCTTAATGCATTAATTTGTTTTCTAATTTATTTGCTGTTTCTACCTTCCGATTAACTACTTCCACATCGTTTCTTCTTTCAATCGAGTCTTTCTTTAAGTTCTTTTCAAATATGAGTAATTCTTCTTCTAGTTTTTTCCACTTTTTGCTTGACATGGAAATCACTTACAGCAGCTTACTTCTTTCTTACGTCTTTCACTACACTTCCTTCTTCACTCCTTGATGATGCTTGCAGGGACGACCTGAGGATGCGGCTTCTCTAAACATCAGTTCTGGATGGAGGTCTTCTTAACGTCCTCCTCTTGACGTGGTGCGTGTACGCTTATACAAGGCGCAATAGAAACGTGATAACTATCATAGCGAACATTATGTAAAATATTACGGTTACATCATCGTCCATCTTAATTATGTTTTCTTGCACTATAAAATTTGCATTAACTGACCCATTTTCTGTTAATTCTTGGTTAGTGTTTGACTCCTTAGTGTGGTGTTTCCCCATATTTTTGGATTTCTAACACTTTTCCAATAACTGTTTACTATTTGGTTTTCTTAAAACTCGTGCGCTGGCAGGATCGCCATAAGTGAGGTCCACCTCGGCCAATCCAGCGATTTCCATATGCTTGTGTTAAGAAATCACCATCTACTTGACTAAATTGGTGCGCCATCTTGCATATACCACATTGCATCTCTAATTGTTAATGGTGCTCCAGAAAACCAGGAAGTGTGTTTTCCAAAAACTTGCGATACACCTCTCCGGTAAGTCTTCCTTAAAAATATCGGTCTAATTAGGCAGTCACCCAGAATTCCGAGCCAAACGTTCAAAGAAAACTGATGTTGAAAACGATCTTCAACAATTTTGGATTTTCATTACACCATACATGGTTATTATGGAAGTTGAGTATTACATTTCTTGAAAAATTCGTTTCATCGGTGAACAGAATCATCATAAGGAATTGAGGGATTTCATTTTCTGCAAAAGCCAGAATGCAATGCGAGGAGGAAAATCAGCAGGAAGCTTGAACGCGTTTTATATGGAATGGGTACAACAAATTTTCCTTCAGAATGTGCCAAATATCCCCATTACTTACATTCAAAGCGTTAGCAATTTTTCGAGTAGAAGTACCTTGATCTTCTTAAATCATGTCTAGCACATCCTCTTCCATCTCTACCGTTCTTGCTGTCCTTGGCCTTCCTGCTCCTTCATTTCGTCTAAATGTGCCTGTTTCATAAAGACGCGAATACTTTCAAAAGTTTTAGCAATACGGCCTGGAAATCTTTCGGTATACAGCCTAGCTTCTAATGCATTGATATCAGCAAGTCCATAAATATACTACATGTCGGTCATCTCGGTATAATAATATGAAAACTATTTTTCCTTTAAGAAATAAATAAATAAATTAAAAAAAAATATGTTTCCTTTTCTTTAAATTTCCATAATCTCCGATTTTTTTTTTTAATTAATTCAAAATTTGTGAACATCTAATAAACCGTAGCTATATAATTTTTTTTACATCTCGTTTATTTTAAAACATCTAATTGGTTCCATCGTAAATCGTTGATCCTCCGATTAATTAAAACGTTTATATCTTAATTCCGCCGTTTCCGAACCATCAGTAATTTCGCTTAACAACTTCTTCGCGTGACAAAAACAAACAGGGACGCGCTTCGAGCTGGTTATCCTGAAATTTATTCGTTCAATTTGCATTTAAGGCGCCCGCTTATCGTAAAGTCCTACCTAAAGCGCAAAGTGAATTAGCGTTTCTTAGTTTTTTTTTGTAACTCCTCCCGTGTCTTTTACTACTTTCTAAATTTGTCTCATTCTTGTAATTTACGTCGTTTTGTTTGCTTGTTATGCACGAAACGTTTTAAACACTCTAAGTTACGTTTACGTCTTAATAATTTACTTTGGACTTGAATGTAGGGAAAGTAGTTTTTTGGAATTTATTCATTGTTGATTACTGTCTCGTTTAGGTCATTTTGAATAAGGTTGATTGCCATAAATAGGCAATAAAGTCCAATCAAGGGTACGTAAAGGTGACTGTTAGAAATCGATGTTTTTACACCTTCAACCAGCTTATTTTACGGAGTTATTGCTTACATAATTATTGATTGGTGATTTCTTGATTTATAATCTAACGATTTCTAATACTAATTGAGGCTTACTTTTTTAAGTTAATTATATCCTTTGATAATTATCTTTTACGATTTATTTGATTAGTTTTTGATTAGTGGTTTTCTTGGTTTATACATTGGCTTTTACCATTTATAAATTTATTTATTTGGTAGATTAATGTATTTTCGTTAAATTACGTTCAGTTCAAAAATCTTTTATAAATTTCTATTAATAAAGTCGGAGCGATTTTTTAAAGATGGTCAACATTTTAGGTTAGGTGAAAAATCTTCGTTGCCTTTAGAATTTTTTTTAATTTTTCTTATGCAACTTAGCAAAAATTCGTCTCTTTTAGTTAAACTAGACATATTAATTTACGTTCAGTTCAAAAATCTTTCATTAATTCCTATAAATAAAGTCGGGGCGATTTTTTAAAGATGGTTAAAATGTTAAGTTAGGTGAAAAATCTTCTTTGCTTTTAGAATTTTTTTTAATTTTTTTGACACCACTTAAGAAAAATCTGTCTATTTTAATTAAAACTAGACATTTTAATTTACATTCAGTTCAAAAATCTTTTATTAATTCCTATAAATAAAGTCGGGGGGATTTTTTAAAGATGGTCAAAATGTTAGGTTAGGTAAAAAATCTTGACCTTTAGGAATTTTTAAAATTTTTTTACTATAAATCTCAAAAAAGACCACTCAGACTGTCAATTACAAGGTCCAAACTTGTCACCCCTTCAACGAATTGAACCTTGTTATTTAGCAACGTTACATTCCGTCTGTTGAAAGATTTATCATGCATTGGTAGTTAAAGACGACACGCAAAAAAATTGCTGTGCTAATTTTTCACAAAATTTCAGATCTTGGTATTATCTATTCAAACATTTTCAAAATTTTGACCATATTCAATCGTTCATCCAATAAATACACTCAATTAGAAGGTAATTCACTTTGTAATATTTACGAACAGACTAAAAAGACGCCATATCACCACGACTGACGATATGGTAATGAATAAGAACAGCTTCATTTGGCCTTTTTGTTAAAATTCAATAAAAATAAGAAATGCGAAAGTTTCCTTTAAGTACCATTTGTATTATATATCAAAAACCAATAAAAGTATGAAATTCCTAATAATTTATAATCAATTTTCTTGAAATTACTTCTTTGACACAACACTTTCTTTGCCAGTGGTCTTCAGTTGACATCGTTTTCTCGACGTGGGCAAAATAATTTTTCTTATTTAATTGTACAGGGTGGTCAAATAAGAATGCAGAGTGCTGTATCTTTAATAGCTAAAGTGGCTACGGGAAAATGCTGAAAATTATTTTCAAGTTCCTAAGATGGCCGCCAGGGGGCCTAATCGCCATCTTGAATTACAAAATGTGGGTTTTCTCGGAATTCCGCTATATTAAGATAACACAAAAATATGCGCATTTTAAAGTGGAGATAAGTATCAATTTTTTTTATTAAAAACTTTTTCCCATAACTTCAAAAATAAAGTGGTGGGGGGGGCGTTCGAAAGTGCTTGTAAACAAATGCCTATAATTTCAAAATGGCTGAACGGAATTTAATAAGCTTGGTATCGTTAGAAAGAGCTTTTCTTGGACAATAAACCCTATCATTTTGGTGGTGATTGTTATTTCACATATCGCCGTTAGATGGCATTTTCGAAATTTTTTTAGAAATTGCGAATTTTCTTCGAAAAGTTAAATGGAACGGTATCACTTTCTCTTCACGAAAAAATAGTATAATATAGCCCAAACAAGCTAGTGAAAACCGCACCTCGATATCGTATTCCTAACCTAAGGTATTGGTGAAAAACCATTCATCAGGAAACTGAACGGATTTCGCCCGATTTTTATTCTGTTTTTCCAAAAATAACAAAAGAATATAAGAATTGTACACTATAGAAAGAGATAAAAACTAGGATAACACAATTAATTGATGACATATAAGATATCTTTTGTTGAAGAGTGTACAGACTTATCGAATCTACGTTAATATTAAAAATTTCCATTTTTAGTCAATACTATAGCTTGTAGTTTTGACGGGTTAATAACACAGGCCTACAAAATGTTTTGAAAAGTGAAAACCCATTGATCAAATAGTACTTTTCTAAAAGGTTTTGGTGTACTGAATTCAAATATAACTTTAGACTTGCCCCATAACCTCAGATTTTTAAGATATTCTAATCTATACGTATATTCTAATCTATATATATAATCTAACGCAAAGAAATTTTTATCCACAAAACTCCATGTAGCATCCGAATGTACCATTTTTCCCATTCCAAAAGAATTTTGAATTTTTTTGAATTGAAGAATTTTGAAAAATCTTAATTTCTTCATTAAAAATCTTCTTTTTATAATCCCCCAATCGTAGTCGTCGGTTTATCTTCTCTTTTCAAAGCTCAGCAATGATTGGTCGTAGTTTCAAAAAAATGTTTTCTCTTTAATTCAAATGAAGGTTGTAGTCACCCAACCCAACTTATGGAATTATCTTCTGTTTTCAAAGCTCAGCAACAGTAGGCCATCATTCTTTCATCCCATCTACACTCATTTTTTGTGTCAAAATGTGCACAAATATAACAAAATTCATTACTTTTTTTAACACAGTGGTTCTTTGAAGTCATCATTGTCAGGAAATCATCTAAATTATACAGTTACGCATGATAAAAAATGATATTACTATAATCTATCGACGACTACTGCAGTTCCTCTAAGTTAATGATTGGGCAAAAAGTGATACTACAGTGAAAGCTCTAATAAGCGGACAGTGACGGTTCCGTTACTTTTGTCCGCTTATCAGAGATGTCCGCTTATGAGAAAAGACTACTCAAATTAAAGTACATACACATATATGTATTATTTTGATTAGTTTTCGAAAATTTCGCTTTACTAAAACAAACTTTTTCTTATATTTTAATTTTTTTTTATTAAAAACGAACGTTCATACATAAAAAAGGTAAACTTAAAACTAAAACTATTTATTTTTCGTTTGAATAAAATCTAGCATACTGCGTTGCCGCAATGAAGCTTCTCTTTGTAATAAGAGAGAACGTTCAATATGTGTTTCTAAGTTTTTCACATGTTGAAATGCAGTAAAATCATTTTTCACGAATGATTTTAGTTTGGAAATTACATTCAATGCTTCTTTATAAGATGTGATTGGATTACGTTCCTCGTCCTCCTCCACCTCTACCTCTTCTGTCTTATTTTCAACATTTTTTGTGACTACCGAAAATTCCAAGTCATTATCTTCTATATCGACGTTTTGATCAACAGTTAAATATTCTTCTGCTGTTATTACATTATCTATTCCCAGTCTTTTACTACATTTAAACAAATCAGCTAGTCTCGCAAGTAGCAAATCATCTTCAACATCGTAGTTACTGTCAGTTGAACTTCCTTGATCCATCAGAAATCCAGCTTTTTTAAAACAATTTATAATTGTCTTTGGAGTGACCTTCTGCCACGCAGATTTTATAAAGTACAAGCTCTCTAATATGTCAATAGATTTTGATAATTTAGAAGCCGATTCTGCGAAATCTATTTTTGATAATAGGTGACTATTAAATTGCGATAATAAAATTTGAAATTGCGTATGATACCCTGATCTAACGGCTGGCAGACAGATGTTGCATTAGGAGGTAAAAAGATAATTTTTATATTTTTTAATTTTAAGTCATGTGGATGTGAAGTAGCATTATCAAGAAATAAAATGATTTTTCTTTTTTTTATACCCATGTTTTTATCGAAATTACTTAACCACCCTGTCATAATGTCTCGTGTCATCCATGCTTTTTTGTTTGATTTCCAGATAGTCGGTAAATCCTTGGGAGCAACATTTTTTAATGCTCGGGGACGTGCCGACTCCAATAACTAGCAACTCCTCTTTTTCACCTACACTATTTACACAGAACAAAACGGTTAATCGTTCTTTGGACAGTTTTCCTCCTATGCATTTTTCCGACTTTAAAGCTAAAGTTTTATTTGGTAATGCACGAAAAAAGAGCACACTTTCATCTGCGTTGAAAATGTCCTCTGGTCGATAGCCTAGTAAGAAGGTCAGTAATTTTTTCATAAATTCATTAATGCCCTCTTCATTTACATCTGCTGCTTCTCCGGAGATACACTTAAATGCAACATTATTTCTCAAACGCCACTTTTATAACCACCCATCAGACGCTTTAAAGGTAGTCACTCCTAATTTTTCTGCAATTTCTTTTGCTTTTTTCTTTACGAATGATCCTGATACGGCAATATTTTGATTTTTAGCTTTCACAAACCATTCGAAACAGGCTTTATCGATCTTTGAACCCTCACTACTCAAAAAGTTTTTCTTCGTTTTTACACTGACTCCAGACTGCCATTTCTTTCGAATCTTTTCTTTATCTTTGACTATTTTTGTCGGTTGTGTTTTCCCGATTTTAAATTTTTTAGCAATATCACGAACTGACAACTTTTCTTTATCTAATAAACACACTATTTCCATTTTCTCCTTTAACATAAGCATCTTTTTCTTTACCACCTTGGAAGCCATTTCAACGCACGTTACACCGAAGTGAACAAACTAATAATAACTATGTACTAATGTTTTGGGATTCGTTAACAAGCGGAACTCGTAAAACGGGGAATTCCCAAACACATGTCGGTAAATATCTATTACAGATTCCTTTGATGTGTGCGTTTAGTTACCTGCGCGTCCGTTTATTAGAAATTTTTGCCCGTTATGTAAAGAAAAATAGTGTCCGCGTCCGTTTATTAGAGCGTCCGTTTATGGGAAATAAATATGTACATGAAAATATAGGTTTGGGGTTGGTTCCAAAATTTTTGTCCGCTTATAAGAGATGTCCGCTTATTAGAGCTGTCCGCAAGGAGAGCTATCACTGTATATAGAAATTATATTCCTTCAAGAAGAAATGAAGACATTCGAAAAATTCAAAACACGTTTAAAATAGAAACAGTGGCGCTTTCAGATGCCGTATGGAATTTTGTGGATAAAAGTTTATTCGCTGTTATTTAATCCCGAACTTGTCCAAGAACCGAGTTTTTTGCATCTTCAGGTTGGAATATTTCAAGAACTTGGTATGATGGAACAATTTTGAGGCCAAATTTGAGTTCAGGTCGCCTGAAAGTATTAAGAAACTATTGTCTGGTCTATGAGTGTAAAAAATGTTGACCAGTGTAATTAATCCATGCCTGAAAACATCTCTACATAATACTGTAAATTTATTTAAGGTAACGATTTAAAGTAATACAAGCAGATGAAAGAAGCAAAAAATATCGTCCAGGAGACGATTACAGATGTAGATGCTGTTATCTTGTACGTACAAAAATACAGGATTATAACAACGGAAGTTGGCGAAAGACTTGGCTCGATTGCTTTTCTGGAAGGTTGTTCGTTTCTTCCAAATTATTTTATAATTGTAATTTTATGTATGGCTTGTTTATTTAGATAAATATATTTTATATAAAACTTAAATCATTCTAGTTTTCATTAAAAAAGACCGTTTTATTCCAAGTGTTGTCAAAAAAATTAAAAAAATTTTCAAAGTTGGTAAAAATTTTTTTAGGTTAAAAAATTAACATTCTTTTTTTTTTAATTCATCAAAAATTCATTTTTAAAGATTTTGATTTGATTTTTTCTCTAAATGAAATTTAAGACATTCTAATTTTAATTAAAAAAGACCGTTTTATTCCAAGTATTGTCAAAAAAATTAAAAAAATTTTCAAAGTTGGGAAAAAATTTTTTTATGTTAGAAAATTAACCATTTTTTAAAAAATTCATCAAAAATTGAATTTTAAATATTTTGATTTGATTTTTTTCTAGATGAAACTTAAAACATTCTAATTTTAATTAAATTTACGGTCCGTTTGAATAAATTAAAACATATGATAACCTAATTAAAAATTTAATCGATTAAAAGCAGCTGTTAACAACATAAATCTTGATCAATTTGGATGAGTTGAACCAGAACTTGATCTAACGCCTTCCTTTTTAAATGTTTTTAGACACGATTAACCTGATGACGTAACTACCAAAACGAAATAAATACTGTAATAAATTTTCAATTTTCTAATCATTTATCTATTTAATTTATTAAATAGATTTTGAATTTATACGAGGTATAGCTCTTTAGATAACCAGATAGTTATGGTTTAAAACATTATTTATCGTTCTATAAAAGCCTAATTTTTGTGTCTAATTGGGTACATCTTCAAGGTATAAAATTTTATTTAAAATTTAATTTATTATTAAAGATTTATTTTTAAGATATTCATAATTAAGATTTCCTAAGAAAAAAACTAAAAAAAATTTAGATTATTAATGTCAATAAGTGAAAAATATTTTTATATGATAAAGTAAAATTTAATTAAATTGTAACTAAATCCAATTCTCAACAAAAATATCACGACCGATTAAGATATAATCCTCACACGATCTTTCCATCGACAAGCGTTTTTATGTACCAAGGTCGAAAAACCTAGACACTGGTTGATAAGGCGGCAATTATTAAGCAATTAAAATAAGAGTTTTGTCTTGACGCTCTCTCAATTCCGCTGAATAAAAACGACTGTTATGGTAATTACGTGCGATTGTTTACAAAACTAACCGATAAAAAAACGTCTTAATTGGAGTCAACAGCCACGAAACGGTTTTTTTTTCAATCATCTTGTACTCGGTTTCCTGTATCTGTTATTAATAACCAGCTCGGACGTTTTGAACAATAAATGTGACGCGATTTGGAATTTATAACCCCAGATTTATTTACGTGCCAGGCAACGTTATTGTAAATTAAAACAGGAACCAATTAGTCCGACGTCTAACGTTTGTTTTGACCCAATTTTTTATTTATTCGCGAAAATTTACGTTTACGTTTAACTACGCCCCAGACGCTAAACAGATTCCTTCGGGCATCAAAGAGCTACGATTTTTTGAACGAAAAGTAGAACTGAACATGTCGCAAGGACGACGGTGGAATTCCAATCTTTAAAACCGTTCCTTTCCTTACAAATTCTTTTTCTTCTAACTAAATTTATGTGTTCGAGATAACACGCATTCCCCTTTGAGAAATTCTAATCATTTATCGAACCCGGGTATTTTAGAAAGTTCTAGAGATGTTTTGTTATTAACTTTCTGGATGTAAGAATCCTTGAATCAAATCTAAAAAACGTTTTAGCGATATTTAACACTTAGTATCTAATTTTAAACTTTGTACGGTGTATGTATGTATGTATATGTATTTACCTACTTGTGTTTCATACCTTTTGATTTAAGCAGCTTAACGTTTAAAAGACTTTAAGAAACTTTCTCCCCAGATATATGGGAAGTTGTAAAAGAACACAGTGTCTATGTTATTTAGGTTTATTGCTCCGTTGGTTTAAAATTACATTTCATACTGGCACCCTTATAGCATTATTTATTATTACTGTTCTCGTTTTTACATAACACTTCTATTTGACAACACAACTTAATCATCGCGGATAAAGATCTTTAATAATTTAACAATTGTTTATTACTGAAAGTCAGTTAATCTTACAATTAAATCTTACGCCTTAAGATATTATTATTAGATTTCTAGGACAATACCTGTTCGTGTGCGTGTGGGAATTCAATTTTGTTTTGTGGATAACTAAAAATGTTTTAGTAATTCTATCTGATTTAGTAATTCTGATTTAGTAAATCTTATCAGATTTACAAGGAATCGTTTAAATGTGTTTGAAGGCCAATTCACACCTGGAACTAGTTGAAACCTAAGCTTATCTGACTCGGTGTAACTAACCATTGGAACATAATCGTTTGATAAGACACGTGTTACACAATATTTCACGGTTTTTCGTTTTAATCTGTGTGAACTACATTCGTTTTGGATATTTAGGGCGTTGAGAGATAATTTTTTTAACAGATTTATCCTTAAAAACAAAAATAAAATAAATAAAACAATCGTTTCAGTCCATATTTACTTATATTTTTCTTTCTTTTTGCTTTTAATTATTATGAATAAATTCAATATAAATAAAAAAAATAATTACTGAAGAAAAATTATTGAAGTTAAAATACGGTAACTATTACTGATGCATGAGAAATCTTTCGCCAGACGGAAATTTATGTTACTATATAACAAGGTTTAATTCGTTGAGAGGGTGACAAGTTTGGACCTTTTAATTGACAGTCTGAGTGGTCTTGTGTTTGAGATTTATATGTTTTATTTTAAGTCATCATATCTCACATACCTTACGATGTTTGGTCGGCTGATTATGAGACAAAAAAGAGCTCTTCATCTCTTATATTATATATTTCAAATTTTTAAATATGATGTTTGGCAGTGCTTGAGTCAGAAAATTATATTCCAGAGCAATCTTCACCGTGTGAATTTAAGACGTAAATCATTTATAGCAATACCGTTCTTATTCTATCAAGTATCTAGATTGTGAACTCTATACTTGGAATCGTAAAAAGTACAAAGTCCGTACCACTACTTTATGTGTATTGCGAACTTTTCCTCTTTGACTCACTTTCTTCTCGGTTAACACCTTGCTTTTGAATATTATATGTCGATCTTAATTTTCACTCGTTTTATTTCACTAATGGAGAGCTGTGTTTAGAATATATGAGTGTAATGGTATGATGTGTAATCTTTCTTCCCCTATCACGTATCTAGATCGTGAAACTCTATGCTTGGAGTCGTAAAAAGTACAAAGTCTGTATTACTACATCATGTGTATTGCAGACTTTTCCTCTCTGACTCACTGTCTTCGCTGTCAATTCGTTGTCTTTGAATATTATATCTCGATTTTAATTTTTACTCGTTTTATTTCATTAATGGAGAGCTGTGTTTAGGATGTATGAATGTAATGGAATGATTTATAATCGTTCTTCACCTATCACGTATCTAGATTGTGAAACTCTGTGCTTGGAATTGTAAAAAGTACAAAGTCCATATCACTACTCATGTGTATTGCGGACTTTTCTTCTCTGACTCACTTTCTTCTCGGTCAGCACGTTGCATTTGAATATTATATAAGGTGTTCATTTAAATTCCTGCTCAAGTGAGCTATGAGCTTTACTAGCATCTTTGTCGCATTCATTTCCTACAGTCAATGCATTGGTTCTCGACCAGTTAACAAAAAGATTAACTTTGAATGTATTTTAGATATCGAAAAGTTATTCAAATTTTATTACACCTAGATGTCAACGATTTCTCAGTATGTTGTCAATAGTGTGCAATTATGTTTTTTTTTTTTCTTGGAACAACATTCATTAAAATTTCAATAATAATCAAAAAAGTACAGTATCACTACTTTTTAACAAACCACTTAATTTGTAAGAAAATAAATTTAGAACAATGGATTAGAGAAAAGCATAGACTCAAACAATTTAAACAAAAATTGTTTTTTAAAAGCATACTGATTTTCGACCATTTTGGTCGAAAACTGAAAAACGCTATTATTTTAATATTGGTTGGCAGTCATCAAATGAAGCGTATAAATGCAAAAGCAGACATTCGAGATTTTCTTCAAAAATTAGTTAGGCACGGATCTGTATTGTAAATTTAGCAAGGAACCAATTTTTGTGGTCCCCAGGAGCGTAACAATACATTTAAGCGAGTTATTGCAATAATAAATTCCGCTTTAAATGCAAAAACAAACATTTGCGCCAAGTAGTTAGGTGCAAAAGCAGACGTTTGTGTTTGAATCTATCCAGGTCTCGCATTACCTCACGTGATAGTCATGACATTGAAGTAGCTGTTAGTTTTGCTCGCTTCTGCATAATTAGTTTAAACGAAAGCGTGGTAGCGAATGTATTACGGAGTTTTGATTACCTTCAACAACATTACCATTGAGCCAAGTCCTCGTGGCAAAGAGCGAAAGAGAATAGCAAATAAGCAAGAGTGGGAGCATGGAAAAGCCAAGACAAAGAGGCAGAATGGGAAAACGATGAGCGTTTGGAGTTCTTCAAAAACGCCTTTCAAGACAATCCAGCCAACACTTTGAAAACTCATGTGGATGTGAATGACACACTAGTGTTTTCTGATAATGAATCTGATACTGACTTACGAATTTAAATTTGTACCTAAGAAACTAATTTTGTACTTTTTTTCAATAAAATCAGCTTCTTTAAAATCTTTTTTATCGCAATTCCAAATTTTATTAGTAACTAACAGTATCTGCACTGTTAGTTTTTTACAGAAACGCCAAATCCAGAACTTTGCAGTTCACGAAGCAGAGATTTCCAAGCCTTAGATGCAAAACAAAACATTCTCATTTTTTTAATCAAAATAACTTTTTTACTGTAAGCCTGACTTGCGCTTTAAAGCACATAAAGACGCGTCAATGTATTATCTACTTTTGGTTAAAATACCAAGTCGATTGACTGACTTAAACAACAATGAGAGGTTTTTTGCGCTTTACTCAAAACTATTCGAATGTCAAATGTCTGGGTTTGCATTTATACGCTTCAAATATTAAGCAAAAAAATTACTTTGAATTTATTTTTTCTCAAAATATATAAGCAACTATAATAATAGATATAAAACATAATATAATCACCTAACGTACTTAAAATCAAAAGTACTTTCTATTTTCCGGCCGGGTTTGCTTAAACTTTTTTACACTAGACATGAAATTATACTGTCTTCGCGATGAAGTGTTTACTGACTTTTCACGGAATAACGGCGATTTTTAGCTCAATTTGAGAACAATTTTAAAACTGCTATAGAAGTACAAAACTAAATAAGCTCACCTTTTTGAAGTATAGGGAATATATTTTTTGTTGTTTGACTTTAAATCACAAAATGATTGAGATCCAGCGCCGGTTGGCTAACCAGTACGTTTACCCTATCTCTTCATCATTTTCTAATAACAATTCAAGGCATGCTAAAGCACGAATTTAAACACCTGATA
Organism: Digitonthophagus gazella; assembly: GCA_036711955.1. NCBI lineage: Eukaryota > Metazoa > Arthropoda > Insecta > Coleoptera > Scarabaeidae > Digitonthophagus > Digitonthophagus gazella. The sequence continues at coordinate 18,980,028 of JASCIT010000012.1, forward strand.
TGTCGGTCCTAATTTTTACTCGTTTTATTTCACTAATAGAGAGCTATATTGAGGATTACTAATTATAATGATTAATTATAAGTGGACTTACTGATCTTTTCCTGCTAACATTTTTACATTTCTAGGACTTGAATCAACATTCAAGTTGACCGTGACGTTATTGACTTGAAAAAACTCAATAAGATAAACTCACCAAATCTCGGCCATAGATCTAAAGTCGACTTTCCAGTTTTTCTATATGAGGCGTTTTCTGGCGTGCAGCGCTTTCGTACGGGGGTTCAAATCGGTTTGAAACGCTAATACTCTGTTAGAAAGGATTAATTACCCTGAACTTAATAAAAATTTTGTTGGTGGTAATCTGCCTATACCTGGGGAAAAGATTTCGTCGACCTTTATTTGAATATTGTTCACTGCTACGTCGACTAGTTTATTTTCATCTGCTTTTTCAATTTTGAGTATTATTATTTTACTAGAAACTAAACTCATTAAAGAAATTTGGCGAGATTTGATGAGTTTACTCTATATGTTATCATGGAAGGTTGGTTCTTACCAGCTGGGTTGTTATGTGAGCCTGGACGCTCTTTCTTCGGGGGTGATTAATTGTAAGAACTACTTGTTGAGCAACGCTCCGGTTTATGTTTATAATAAAATCTACCTGAAAGTGAATCAGTTGTACTATAACCCGAAATTGGGCTGCACCATGAAGAGAGAGATGAGAGAGTACTCGGTAATGTTACGGATAGGAGGCTCACTTTTCCATCTTTTTCTTCATTGTGCAGCTCCATTTCGGGTTATAGTACAGTATAATCATTGTAGATTTGGGTGGATAACCTTTCGTAAAAGTGTTTTTAAACGCTTTGTATGTTTCTAAATTCGAATTTATTAAACAGAAAGATGTAGCCTACTAATATAAAGATATGGCCAAAAAGATGAATAAAGTCTAATAAAAAAATTTCGAGTAATATAAGAAAAAGTCCTGTAGCAGTTAAATTAAGCAACTTTTGATGTAGATAAGTTAATTTATGTTGACTTATTTCCAACTGAGAAACCTGAAGTCATACATTGTACACTCATTTCGAAGACACCTGTAAATGATTGTAATTTTGTGAATGAACTTGACTAAAATTAGAGACACATTTTGTTGCCAATCTATTCCCAAGCCTTTTGAGCAATATGCAATGTTTTTTGTTGACACAAATTTTCCTTGTGAAATTTGGTGTATTTTAAAACCAGCAAAGTTAAACTGAAACAAATTATTAGTACATTCCTAACTTTCTAAACCGCACAAGATTACAGTCTTAAGTAAAAATTGTTTACCATTGAGGTTTACATTTTATGAGTATTGTAATTCTGAACCTTGCTGTAGATTGTGGACGACATTTTACATAATTAATATTTCATGTCAACATAATCTATTAACATTTATCTTAAATATTTTTATTAATTTGTTCAGAAGTTGTCCTAGTTTCTTTAAAGTGGTTGAGATTATAATTATTTAAAGTTAATCAAATCTCTTATTATAATTGCTTAATAACCACCGTCTTATCGACCAGCATCTAGAATTCTCAACCTTGAACTACAAAACATTTCTCGATCAAGAGATCGTTTACAGGATTAAAGTATCTCTTAATCGCCGGCGGTAATTTGTAGAGACAGTGAAATTTGCATAAAACGATCATTTATCCATCGTTTGAATTCTCGCTAAAAGTATTCACGACCGCCATAAAGAACATTGTAGACAGATTTAAGTTTCTACAAAGACAAACGACCTTCCTTTTTTAAAATTTTCCATTTCCTCAACAATTACAACACCTTGAATTAACCACCTTTATAAATAATTATTTATTAATTACTCCTACAAGATGTATCTACAGTTATCTGTCTATCTATTAGCTATAAATAAATAAATAAATAAATAATAGTTTTGTATTGAATTCTAGTACAGACCCGATCAATAATAGTTTACATGAAATTCACGGGTGATTTGAATTTACGTAACATCAAAGTCCATGTACCGGTCAGATCATAATACATCGATAAATCTTTCTCGTTTTGACAGGATCTCGTTCGACGATATTCGTCGATACAAACGTAAACATTTCTCTATTTATGGCCGTTGTAGGCGCGTTGATAAACACGCAAGCGCCATCGTAAATAACAATTAACAATTTTAATTCGGCCCCGATCGGTTTCGCAATTATCATCCACTTAATCGCGTATTTATGGTCGCAATTATCATATTACACGGTCCACCGTGCGCCCAATTAAGGACCAAACGGGTTAAGATGCTTTACGAAATTATTCGTGAAGAAATAAATTATTTTATTATTAGAAATTAAAACGGTAAAGCGTTAGTTATTTCAGAAGCGGTTCCTTTTCATATTTTTTTGGTCTTTAGATTTATAGGGATTTACATAAGATTTTCATTAATTTAAGGTTTTGGGCGATTAATTATAATGTGGAAGGAATTCGCGAAATCTAAGTTACATAATAAACCTTGTGCAACGTGTTTTTGTCTTATAACTATTTTAATAATAAGATTATTGATTATGTAAGATTAAATCCTTGATCGCATTAAAGTTCCTTCTAGTTCCGTTTAATTTTTTCAGATTAGAAAACACATCTCTTGTTATCTGAAATTAAAGTTAAAAAATTTACATTTGATGTTATAATTAAATTTTAGCCTATAATTCAAAAAATATTTAAAATTGACTAAAATGTTTAGTTAAAAAAGTATTTAGAATTAATAAAGTTATAATTTTTATTTGAAAAAAAATTTTTTATTTCGTTTAACTTATGAATTATTTTAGGTTAAATTTGAAAAATGGTCATTTTTAAGGTATACCTCAATTTTAAATTATAACTCCCTTAATATTAAGAATCCGAAAATACGGTTTATAACAAAATATATTCAGGACAAAATGAGCTACAATTTTTATTTGTAAAAGTTTTTCCGATCTAATTCGGTTTTTGAGTTACTTGAAGTTAAAGTTAAAAAGTTGATACTTTAGGTTATAATCAAATTTTAGCCCATAATTCAAAAAATATTTAAAATTCACGAAAATGTTTATATAAAAACGTCTTCAAAATTAATAAAGTTATAATTGTTATTTGAAAAAAATTTTTCTATCTCGTTTAGTTTATGAATTATTTTACGTTAAAGTTGAAAAATGGTCATTTTTAAGGTATACCTCAATTTTAAATTATAACTCCCTTAATATTAAGAATTCGAAAATACGATTTATAACAAAATGTATTTAAGACAAAATAAGCTACAATTTTTATTTGAAAAAGTTTTTCCGATCTAGTTCGGTTTTTGAGTTACTTGAAGTTAAAGTTGAAAAGTTGATATTTTAGGTTATAACCAAATTTTAGAACATAATTCAAAAAATATTTAAAATTCACGAAAATGTTTATATAAAAAAGTATTCAAAATTAATAAAGTTATAATTTTTATTTGAAAAAAACATTTCTATTTCGTTTAGTTTATGAATTATTTTAGGTAAAATTTGAAAAATGGTCATTTTTAAGGTATACCTCAATTTTAAATTATAACTCCCTTAATATTAAGAATTCGAAAATACGATTTATAACAAAATGTATTTAGGATAAAATGAGCTACAGTTTTTATTTGAAAAAGTTTTTCCGATCTAATTCGGTTTTTGAGTTACTTGAAGTTAAAGTTGAAAAGTTGATATTTTAGGTTATAATCAAATTTTAGCCCATAATTCAAAAAATATTTAAAATTCACGAAAATGTTTATATAAAAAAGTATTCAAAATTAATAAAGTTATAATTTTTATTTGAAAAAAAATTTTCTATCTTGTTGAGTTTATGAATTATTTTAGGTTAAAATTGAAAAATGGTCATTTTTAAGGTATACCCCAATTTTAAATTATAACTGCCTTAATATTAAAAATTCGAAAATATGGTTTATAACAAAATGTATTTAGAACAAAGTGAGCTACAATTTTTATTTGTAAAAGTTTTTCCGATCTAATTCGGTTTTTGAGTTACTTGAAGTTAAAGTTAAAAAGTTGATACTTTAGGTTATAATCAAATTTTAGCCCATAATTCAAAAAATATTTAAAATTCACGAAAATGTTTATATAAAAACGTATTCAAAATTAATAAAGTTATAATTGTTATTTGAAAAAAAAATTTCTATTTCGTTTAGTTTATGAATTATTTTAGGTAAAATTTGAAAAATGGTCATTTTTAAGGTATACCTCAATTTTAAATTATAACTCCCTTAATATTAAGAATTCGAAAGTACGGTTTATAACAAAATGTATTTAGGACAAAATGAGCTACAATTTTTATTTGAAAAAGTTTTTCCGATCTAATTCGGTTTTTGAGTTACTTGAAGTTAAAGTTGAAAAGTTGATATTTTAGGTTATAATCAAATTTTAACCCATAATTCAAAAAATATTTAAAATTCATGAAAATGTTTATATAAAAAAGTATTTAAAATTAATAAAGTTATAATTTTTATTTGAAAAAGATTTTTCTATCTCCTTTAGTTTATGAATTATTTTAGGTTAAAATTGAAAAATGGTCATTTTTAGGTTATAACTCAATTTTATGTTATAACTCCCTTAATATTAAGAATTCGAAAATACGGTTTATAACAAAATGTATTTAGAACAAGATGAGCTACAATTTTTATTTGAAAAAGTTTTTCCGATCTAGTTCGGTTTTTAAGTTACTTCAAGTTAAAGTTAAAAAGTTGATATTTTAGGTTATAATCAAATTTTAGCCCATAATTCAAAAAATATTTAAAATTCACGAAAATATTTATATAAAAAAGTATTCAAAATTAATAAAGTTATAATTTTTATTTGAAAAAAAATTTTCTGTCTCCTTTAGTTTATGAATTATTTTAGGTTAAAGTTGAAAAATGGTCATTTTTAGGTTATAACTCAATTTTATGTTATACCTCCCTTAATATTAAGAATTCGAAAATACGGTTTATAACAAAATGTATTTAGGACAAAATGAGCAACAATTTTTATTTGAAAAATTTTTTCCGATCTAATTCGGTTTTTGAGTTACTTGAAGTTAAAGTTGAAAAGTTGATATTTTAGGTTATAATCAAATTTTAGCCCACAATTCAAAAAATATTTAAAATTCATAAAAATGTTTATATAAAAAAGTATTCAAAATTAATAAAGTTATAATTTTTATTTGAAAAAGATTTTTCTATCTCCTTTAGTTTATGAATTATTTTAGGTTAAAATTGAAAAATGGTCATTTTTAGGTTATAACTCAATTTTATGTTATAACTCCCTTAATATTAAGAATTCGAAAATACGGTTTATAACAAAATGTATTTATGATAAAATCTGCTACAAATTTTTATTTGAAAAATTTTTTTGTATCTAATTCCATTTTTGAGATATTTGAAGTTAAAGTTGATTAATTGAGATTTATAACCTCAAATGTCAATTTTTCAAATTTTAAGGTATAACTGCCTTAATATTAAAAATTCAAAAAAACTATTTATAACAAATAATATTAAGAATAAAATAAGGTAAAGTTTTTATTTGAAAAATTTTTTGTATCTAATTCCATTTTTGAGATATTTGAAGTTAAAGTTGATAAATTGAGATTTATAACCTCAAATGTCAATTTTCCAAATTTTAGGGTATAACTCAAAAAATATTAAAAATTCAAAAAAATTATTTATAACAAATGATATTTAGAATAAAAAAATCTACAGTTTTTATTTGAAAAATATTTTTCCATCTAACTCGATTTTTGACTTATTCGAAGTTAAAGTTGAAACAATAACTTTTGCGGTTATAATCAAATTTTAAGTTATAAAACCCCAATTTTAAACCCTAATTTCTAATAAATTAAAATCTTTAAGTTAAAATCTTTTTTTTCTAATAACCCCCTTCTAAGAAAGTTAAAGAGTATATAAGAGAATATAATAAAGCGAATGCAGTGCAACGTTTTGAGTGAAAATTTCACATAAAACACATTTCTGAAAAAAAAACGAAGAAACTTCGATCAGTAAAGATGAATCTCTGACGGACATTTTGAGAGCGTTTAAAACTCTCCGTCCTAAATAAAATAATTACAACTCTAAATCAAAACGCGACACGACCAATTAGTCCTCTTGTATTTATATGCGGAAAAAGACACGCAATATCACAGTCGGACTGTCCTAATTACCACAGTTCTGATTGAGCTTGTATATCGCAAATCTCAATTACACCGTATTATTCACAGTAGTTGGTACGCAATGACTCGGATCGCGTTCCCGTTATTGATATTATAAAGTGATTTATAGCCCGTTTACAAACAGTAACGTTCGGTATTGGATGACGATTAACGCCCGAAATTTACAAATCACCTTAAACCGTAATAAGCTAAACTAGATTTCGATTGAAACCTATTTTAGTAAATTACCTAATTTGGTAACAAAATCGATTGCTTATTTCATGGGTTGAGTTGGCGAAAGTTGATATTTAAACAAAGAAAAAATATGGTCTAGTTTGCAAAGCGGTGTAAATTAGTGTAAATATTTAAAAATGTTATCACAACATTTCGCAAATGTAGGTAATAAAAAATCAACGTCTTTAGAACTCTTTTTTTGTGCTTAAAAGTTTATTCATAAAATCGGTTAAGTTGTAAATAAACTGAAAAAAATACAACACCTAGGATAGTCGTACGAACTTGAAATTTTGGTGTTATATATAGCTCATGTGAGGTAGTAAATGATTAAAATTTGGTGATGATTAGTAAACTTTAGTGTTTTCTTTTGGTTGGTATTTTACGTTTTAACAGACATATTTCTTTTAAAACGTGTAGCTATGTTAATGTGTATATGTTATGTCCCGCATCAACCAAAATCAATCTTATGTTCAATTAACCCCTTTCAAGGAGTGTCAAACTATGGACATGCATAAATCTTCAAATATCCTTTCGAGAAATTGTCAGAAAATTGAATCAAAATGACTTTACTAACATTTAACCATGTTTAATTTTCTGGAAGTCTGGAAAATTCCCAATAGAGGTAGTGGTCGATCTGCTCGATTGGAAATCATGAATAAGCGGTACAAGAGACATCTTCGCAGAATGCTTTAGGACCTTCGCACTTGGGTTGATCGATTAGCAACCTGAGTTTTAAATTGGTTATGAGTATAACTAGTTTGCAATCAGAAAGCAACCCTTGTCAGAACACTAGCGCGACCATTCTTGGATCAGCTGGTATTGTCCACTTACAAACGAAATGGAACTTAAGGCAGAAATAGGAAAGCTCCCCACTAAAAATACCCCAGGTCCAGATCAAATACTCAACATAGCCTTGAAACATATTCCTGAGAATTTGCTGAATTAAATCTCAGCAATTTTTAATCGCTGATTAGAAATGGGCTATTTCCCGGTAGAGTGGAAAAAGGCGCAAATTCTAATGCTCTCAAAGCCAGGTAAATCCAAGACGGATACAGCTAACTATAAGCCTGCTTTCATCACTACCTAAACTTTTCGAACGAACTATCCACCGCCGACTCTGAGATGAGGTAAGTCTCCTCAAAACCATACCAAACATCCAGTACGGTTTCAGAGAGAGACATTCTACAATTCATCAGCTAGCCAGAGTGATGGAATTCATAGAGAAAGGCTTCGAAACCAAAAAATTTACAGCTGCTGCTTCTCTGGATGTAGCAAGGGCGTTTGATACAGTCTGGATTGAAGGACTTAAATTTAAACTTAATAAAATTGGAATCTGCAACTACCTACTATCCTGCTATCCTTCTTGAAGGAAAGATCTTTTAAATTGTCATCAATGGATTCTCCTCCAGCACCTGGAAAATTCTGGAGTCCCCCAAAAAAGCTGCTTATCCCCAGCTCTATTTAACGTTTTTGTGCATGATGTCCCTTCCGACCCAAATTTCTATACTACCCAAATGATATGCTAATAATGGCACAAAATGACATCCTTAACGACGCAATCGAATCACTGCAAAGATCAATTGATAAAATCCAGCATTGGTTAACAAAGTGGGGCATTATGCTAAATGGCAAATAATGTCAATCCAAGATGTTTACGTTAAGACCCTACCGTAATGCGCCTTGCCTTGTTATCAACAACCAAATAATCCCGTGGAGCGCAAAAGACGAGATTACCTTGGAGTATTCCTTAATCAACGTCTATCTTGGAAATACCACATCAACGCAAAACTCAACCAAGGGTATGCCAGGCTTAGACAGCTTTATCCCCTAATTAATAGAACATCTCCTATGAGAATAGAGTGCACTCTCCTTCTCTACAAAGCTCTTATTAGACTACTGGTCACCTACGCTTGCCCGGTTTGGGGTAACTCAACAGCCTCAAATATGAAAAAGATTCAAACCCGACAGAACAGTATCCTTAGGATCTCAGTGGAATGACATTTGTGAGAAATTTTACTTCTATATTATGTACTATCGAAGAAAATATGAATTGCACCGCGAAAAGAAAATGAAACTGATCTTATATCTTTCTGCTCGTAGTGCAATTTACTTTTTCTTCGGTAGTAGAGTGGGTGGATAAATTAGAAAATTTTAAAATTTTGATTTCAAGCTCGCGTATCTCAGCCGTGTCAATACACCAGACAATTCTGGACGGTTTGTCTTAAACCACTCTCCATTTAATTCTGAATAAAACCCTTGGAAGGGGTTGTCATGCCGGGTTCAGAAAATTTCTGACGAATATTTTTCCGAATTCCGCACCGAAAAATTAGACGAAAATTTTTAAATTTAGACTTTGAGCTTAGGTAATTTAGCCATCGATCGTCTGATTTTGATGTGATTTGTTTTAAAAGATTCTCCATTCAATTCTAAGTAAGATTCTAAACGGGCGTTGTAATATCGAATCTAAAAAGTATCTAACAAACGATTTCCCCAACCTCTACACCGAAAAATTAGAAAATTTTAAAATTTTGATTTTGAGCTCGCGTATCTCAGCCGTTGATCGTTTGATTTTCGTACGATTTATCTTAAACGACTCTCCATTTAATTCTGAATAAAATCACTGGAAGGCGTTGTCGTGCCGCGTCCAGAAAATTTCTCACGAATATTTTTTCAAACCTCTATACCGAAGAATTAGACGAAAATTTTTAAATTTAGATTTTGAGCTTCGGTAATTTAGCAATCGATTGTCTGATTTTGATGTGATTTGTTTTAAAAGATTCTCCATTCAATTCTAAGTAAGACTCTAAACGGGCGTTTTAATATCGAATCTAAAAAATTTCTAACAAACGATTTCCCCAAACTCTACATCGAAAAATTAGAAAATTTTAAAATTTTGACTTTGAACTCGCGTATCTCAGTCGTTGATCGTTTGATTTTCGTACGGTTTATCTTAAACGACTCTCCATCTAATTCTGAATGAAATCCTAGGGAGGCGTTGTCGTGCCCCGTCCAGAAAATTTCTGACGAATATTTTTTCGAACCTCTATACCGAAGAATTAGACGAAAATTTTTAAATTTAGACTTTGAGCTTAGGTAATTTAGCCATCGATTGTCTGATTTTGATGTGATTTGTTTTAAAAGATTCTCCATTCAATTCTAAGTAAGACTCTAAACGGGCGTTGTAATATCGAATCTAAAAAATTTCTAACAAACGATTTCTCCAACCTCTACACCGAAAAATTAGAAAATTTTAAAATTTTGATTTTGAGCTCGCGTATCTCAGCCGTGTATCGTTTGATTTTCGTACGGTTTGCCTTAAACGACTCTCCATTTAATTCCAAATAAAACCCTTGGAAGGCGTTGTCGTACCGCGTCCAGAAAATCTCTGACGAAAATTTTCCGAACCTCTATACCGAAGCGTTAGACGAAAATTTTTAAATTTTGACTTTGAGCTTAGATAATTTAGCCATCGATCATCTGATTTTGATGTTATTTGTTTTAAAAGATTCTCCATTCAATTCTAAGTAAGACTCTAAACGTGTGATGTAATATCGAATCTAAAAAATTTCTAATAAACGATTTCCCCAAACTATACACTGAAAAATTAAAAAAATTTAAAATTTTGATTTTGAGCTCGCGTATCTCAGCCGTGTATCGTCTGATTTTCGGAAGGTTTGTTTTAAACGACTCTCCATTTAATTCTGAATAAAATCCTAGGGAGGTGTTGTCGTACCGCGTCCAGAAAATTTCTGACGAATATTTTTCTTAGCATACCGAAGAATTAGACGAAAATTTTTAAATTTAGATTTTGAGCATCGGTAATTTAGCCATCGATTGTCTGATTTTGATGTGATTTGTTTTAAAAGATTCTCCATTCAATTCTAAGTAAGACTCTAAACGGGAGTTGTAATATCGAATCTAAAAAATTTCTAACAAACGATTTCCCCAACCTCTACACCGAAAAATTAGAAAATTTTAAAATTTTGATTTCGAGCTCGCGTATCTCAACCGTTAATGATCTGATTTTTGTACGGTTTGTCTTAAACAACTCTCTATTTAATTCTGAATAAAATCCTTGGAAACATTAGTCGTGCCGCGTCCAGAAAATTTCTAACGAATATTTTTCCGAACCTCTATACCGAAGAATTAGACGAAAATTTTTAAATTTAGACTTTGAGCTTAGGTAATTTAGCCATCGATTGTCCAATTTTGATGCGATTTGTTTTAAAAGATTCTCCATTCAATTCTAAGTAAGACTCTAAACGGGTGTCTAAATATCGAATCTAAAAAATTTCTAACAAACGATTTCATCAACCTCTACACCTAAAAATTAAAAAAATTTAAAATTTTGATTTTGAGATCGCGTATCTCAGCAGTTGATCGTTTGATTTTCGCACGGTTTGTATTAAACGACTTTCCATTTAGTTCTAAATAAAATCCTTGGAAGGCGTTTTCGTGCCGCGTCCAAAAAATTTCTGACGAATATTTTTCCGAACCTCTGTGGTGGTTAGATTAGGTAATTTTTGAAATTAACCAAATTCGGGTTTGTTCTAATATTTTATGTCCACTGACTGCATACCTGACTGACGAGCAAAGTTACCAAACCGTTGCATCCCCAAGTGATTTAAAACTTGAGTTCAAATCGGTTGATCTGTGTGCGGAAGTCCTTAATTAGCCTGTTTGTGACAATTCGCTCAGTTACTTGAGGACAGAGATTACTTGAAGGACTATTTGGGAAAGTCAGACATCGATGCAAACAATTTATAAAAAAATCCATTGGAATGGTTTAGCGTCACATCTACAAATTTCTCAGAGTTCATTAGTCTCAAAATATCAAGTTTTCAAACTCAACTGGTATAAGTTGAGGATGCATTAAATCGAGGAATTACACCAAATCATCTTTAGTGATGAATATCAGTTTTTTCTATAATAGTTTGATGGTCAATTGTGTCTTAAAAGATCTAAAGCAGAAAGACTAAATTTGGAATTTACTTTTGAACATTATTCTGACTTAACACCTGGTGTTGTGATGGGGTGAAATTCATGTTGAAAGCTGGTAATTTTAAATCATCATACAAGAAAAGTCTAACTGCATTCCGGGATGATAACGAAATTCTAAAGTCAATAACACGTAGACACATGTTTCGAACTTATTAATTCCCATCAGCACGGTATAACCAAGGAGCAAGAAGAGAGCTCAATGTAGAAGGCAACAAGAGAACACAGTCAGAGAATTATATTCATCAATTTGGTCTGTCAGCTGCGAAATTCTCAATTTGAGGACAACAATAAGCGTTGCTTTGCTACTAGAGACAACAACGTCACTCTCCGTGAAACCCAATTCCTCTGGAATACGAGGAAAAAATAGGAACTTATAATTTCGAGATCTCCGCTAAATTCAAACGGGTTAAGTTTGAGACAATTTAATCAATAAAGGTTACTTGGAGGGTTGTTAGAAAAGTTAGGCATCGATGCAAACAATTTATCGAAGAATCCATTGCTATGATTTACCACCACATCTTCAAAATTTTCAGGTTGCTTTAATTCTAGAGCATCCTGTTTTCTTAATGGAGAAAAAAAAGGAAACGCAGCCAGAGGGCTTGTCATTAATTTGGTGCTTCAGCTACGAAATCCTCAACTTGAGGATAATAAGCAGCTTTGCTACCAAAGGCAACAACGTCACTCTTCGTGGAACCCAAGGCCTGGAAGACGATAAAAAAGCAATAAAATCGAAGGTAGGAATAACAAAAAAGAAAGAGAATTATTTGACAATTCTGCCACAAAGTTGCAACCGTGGATATGAGTTTCGAACTTATTAATTCTCATCAGTAGAGTATAGCCAAGAAGCTCAATGGAGAAGACATGAAGGAAACACAGCCAGAGAACTTGTCACTTTCCGTGACGTATACCAACGAAATTTTAGAGACAATTTTGTTACCACACTTTCAGACCTGGCAATAATGTTTTTCAACAATACAACACTCAATCACGCTCAGTACGATTCACACTAACATTTTTAATAAGAACAATGTCAATTTACTGCCTATGTGCACACGATTTTGCATTCTGAACGCAGCAACCGCTTCTTCAGGTGTCGAAAAACGTGGACCTCTTAGTTTTTTCTTTATGTACGGAAATAAAAAGAAGTCATTCGGTGGCAAGTCAGGACTATACGGCGGATGACTAATGAAATCGATGTTTTGAGTGCCAAAAAATACAGTTGTTTGAGCCGATATGTAAGACCTCGCATTGTCGTGGTGAAGAGTGGTCTGTCTCCGGCGGTTGACTTTAATGATTTCTTGGAAGACAACTGGCAAACAAATGGTTGTACACCACCAAGAATTGACTGTTCTGCGTTGTTCTAGTGGTATGGTTGCGAAATATCCAGTTTTTTTTAAACAAACAGGCTGCCATTTGCTTGGAAGTGCTTCGTGCGCGAACAACATTTGTTGAATTTGGCCAATCTTGAAAATCCACGTCCATTGTTAATCCACGTCGAAAGTTGTAAAAATCACACGAAAATGTTCAGGATTTAATTCTATTGTTTGGCCGAAAAAGAAAAATGCTAAAAACCAAACAAAAAACAACCAAAGATTGCACAAATGGAGTCAAAATTTAGCTCATTTACTATCCATCTCTTCTGAGTGTTGCGTTTTTCTTGTGAGTAGTGTATTTATAATTAACACTTCTGTACTTATAATTTATAACTGAAAGAATCCTTGAACTGGCTTAAAGGTGGAATGTGTTTACTATAATCTTATTTCTTGTGTTACTCATTACCATTTTTTTCTCGAAAATAATCAAGTGATAATCCTCATCATAAATCAAACGATTCTGAAAGGGTTACATTCGTATTAACGACTTTTTTAACACCTGAGTGCTTTTACGGTCCATAATTTTGGATAGAAGCAACCATAAACGTCACGCGCACTAAAAAGGGACGTAATTGAGCCTCATTGTATTTTTTCCTTTTCCAATAACCGCTACTACTAACTTCAACCGAATCCTAATTTGCTCAGCAAATACCCACAGTCGTTAATTTATACAACCACATTTTTCCAAGTAAACATTTAATCGTATTTACAGCGTTTACTTTGGTTTAATGACCCCGCTAAGTTAACTATCGTAAAGTTCTTATTGTATTTGATTACATCGGAATTTACATAAAGAGTTCATTATAATATTAGAAGGGAGGGCAAAAACGAAACGAAAAAAACACGATAAAGATTTTATGACTACTTCCTAAATCGGTTCTTGTAACAACTTTCTGTGTAGCGACTGTTAAATTTACGGCGTTGTAAAAGTAGTAAAATCGATGATTTTTTACAAAGATTGCTTTTGTATGCTGATAATGATAAGAGTATTCGTTGTTTTTAAGTATTTATATCAATTTTTATTAATACTGTGGTTAAAGTATTTTTGGTTTTGTAGATAAAGAAAATATAAATTGGAGTAATAATGTTAATAAATTGTAATGAAGGTTTTTGATAAAGTCTATTGAATTCTTTTCTAAAATTGAGTTAAAGTTCATATTAACTTATCCTAAAAACCTTCAAAAAACAACGTAGAGAATTTATATTTGACCGAAATTTAACTCAACTTGACCGAGATTTATGTGAACCGACAAAATCACTCAGACCCACCTTTTTCAAACCACGAATGAAACCGTTCCAGAAATAACTTCCAGAAGGTGTCGATTTGAATCTAAAGGATCGCTTTGATGGTCTCGGTATGCCACCATTGAGAATCCAGTCGGTTTCGCTGGCACCGGTTCAGAAATCACGCGAGTGAGCAATGATCCTAAATTTATCCCGATTGTTGTATAAGAAAATATCCGGAAACGCGCGTCTTTATCCGACGTTCCAATACGAATTTCGACCTCTTCTTTCGAATTCTTCGTCGGCCCCATTCACCACCAATTAACGCCGTGCGAAAGCTCTCGGCGACCAATTTCGGACCGAACCGAACCGCATACGCGTTAAACTGCCAATTTTCGAGGACGAAATTGCTTTCGACGTTAAGCACGTCTTCAGGAACATCCAGAGGCGGCTAAAATTCGACCGGAGTCGAAGAGTCGAAGAGAAAAAGAGACGGCAGACATGCGGCGGCGGTGGTCCAATCTTCACGTACTCGTTAAGTCGAGGTAATGGATTTTGGCACCGGAAGATTACTTTAACAGTGGGGTTCGCGAAGGAGTTGATCGATGACAGGCCGCATGTACCGTTTCGATAAACGCCTTCATTACTTTACGTGTACAAACGGGCTTTTCAACAAGTGGATATCGATCATCGTAGCCCTAACGAAACCGTTTCCGTTATATTGATGGTGCAGTTTATAAATTACCGGCGCCGATATTAATCATTTATCTAGGTGAGAGGTTTGATGGGATATGTGGGGAATATAAACTTATGAGTGTAAATATGTCAAAATATTAATAGACTGGCAGTTTGTTATTTAGTGGTTTTATCTAAACGATCAACAGATGCATGGATAGAGGGTTTCACTGCTTGGAAAGGGATATTTTATTCAAAAGTCTTATAAAATTATAATCTAAAATTCCAGTATGTATTTACAGACTCTATCTTCAAGAGCAGTGATTACAGTAAATTATTTTTTTAAAGTGAATGTAAGATCCCTCTTACCAACAGCAGTATAGAAGAAAAAAAAAAAAGATATAAAAAATGCCATTAAACTTTTACTGGTAATTTTATTACGGTACCTAACCGGTTTCGGCCTATAACACAGCCATCATCAGAGATGATTGTCAATATTTGGTTCTTGGAGAGTTAAATTTCTAAGTTATTACTGAACACATAGTTAAATGAAGAAAATTAGTCAAAATTATAACCATTAATTAACTGTAACACTTTAATATAGACAAAAATGATGTTAATCAATCATAATCTATGTAAACCTGACTCTCTCTAGAGCAGGGGTTCTCAAAATATGGTGCATCTACCATTGGTGGTACATTTCAGATTTTGATGGTACAATTTTTGATACCTATGCGAAGTTAGTCTCCAGCCCCCATTAGAGAGGGATTTACATGTATAGTAAATGATCTTTTAAAGAAAATCCTTCAACTCTTTGAGGGGCGGACATTTTCAAATAAAACAAAACCAATGTGGACACAACAGAGATGTTGTGTCATCTAAGAGATTAGCAAAAAGCATAACCTGAGCTTGAAGTGGTGAGGTGGTAAGCGCTCTCAACCACTCTGCAGCAAAAGGAGTAGAAATTTAAAAAAAATGGTTTATTTTGTGTACCAGCGAGCACAAAGGTCAAAATTCGAAGTGGTACATTAAGCCACCTACAAACCCTCAAAAAGTTAATCTATTTTAATGCTCTATGCATCACTCGAAAGCTTCATCCTTGACGAATGTCAAGACGAAATGGTCGATTCGAACTTCTTTAAGAACTACCCAAAAAAATCGCGTTTGTCGAATTCTAAAGACATCGATATTATTTAATAAAATGGATTCCATCTTCACTGTAATGGAGAAATGGTTAGGGATTGAAAATTTAAAGAGAAAATTGTCGGAAGATGATTAAAATGATTCTACTGCAGCGATTGCTTCTACTTCTAATCCTGATTCTAACGAAGTATCCAAAAAACGAAATACTACAACTGTAAGAAAATACAATGAAAAATATTTACAATACGGATTCTTTTAGAACGAGGATGAAAATAATCCTCAACTTTTGTGTGTTGTTTGCAACGAAGAATTTTCTAATCACTTCATGAAACCATCTCTTCTGCAATGACTTTTTCAAAACAAACATGCAAATTTGTTTCTGAAATTTTTCCAAAGAAAACGGACCGTAATGAAAAGTAATAGACGCTCACTCCATTCTTTTAATATAGTAAACGAAAAAGCTGTCGAAGCATCATATTTGGTTAGTTTGAGAATTGCTCAAACCTCAAAGTGCCGCACTATTGGAGAAACCTTAATATTACCTGCAGCTAAAGACATGGCGATGTGCATTCTAGGACCTACAGCAGCAGATAAGTTGAATATTGTCTCCATGTCAAATGACACTGTTTCACGACGAATTAATGTAATGGCAGTTCAGTTGAAAAACACACTGATCGAAAATATAAAAAAGAGCAAATCGTCGCCTGAATGCAGAACTATACTATGTCCAAAAACAAAATTTTTCAATAAACAATTTTTTTAGGCTTATTATATTTAAGTATTTTAAACTACAAAACCTTAATTGAAGGGGAGAGGAAACTGAGCGCTGGGACTCACAATACGTCTGCATGCAACGAAGCGCACTACAGTGAAAGCTCTAATAAGCGGACACTGACGGTGCCAACATTTTTGTCCGGTTATTGGAGATGTCCGCTTATAAGAAAGAGCTATTAAAATGGAAAATATTGCACTATTTCTGACAATTTTTGATTTTTTAACGTTATTAAAACATAAACAACTTTTTATCTTAAAATATTTTTGTTTAAAACAAAATATTCTGCCTTGTACATTGACTATTTAAACTTAAACTATGTATATCCTCTTCTCGGTAACCTTGTAGCAAAAACCGGCAGTTTTTTCATAAATTGGTCGACATCTTCGTCATTCACTTCAGCTGCTTCCCCGGAGATACATTTAAATGTAATGTTGTTTCTCAAACGCCACTTTTGTAACCACTCGTCAGAAGCTCGAAATGTACTTACTCCCAATTTTTTTGCAATTTCCCTTGCTTTTCTCTTTACTAATGGTCCTGATAAGGGAATGTTTTTTTTTATTTCTTGCTTTCACAAACCAATCGAAACATGCTTTGTCAATTTTTAAACCTTCACTACTTAAGAAGTTTTTCTTCGTTTTTATGTTGGCCCCAGACTGTCATTTCTTTCGAATATCTTCTTTATTTTTAAGTATTTTCGCCCCTTGTGTTTTACCAATGTTAAATCTTTTAGCTATATCACGAACTGACAGCTTCTCTTTGTCTAATAAACAAACTATTTCCATTTTCTCCTTTAAGGTAAGTATTTTTTTCTTGGTTCCCATTTTAACGCACGCTACAACAAAGCGAACAAACTAATAATAGTAACTCGCACTACCTACTGGAAATTACCTGTCTTTGACAAGCGAAACGCACAAAGAGGGGAATCCCCGAAAACTTGTCGCTAAATATGTATACCTACTGCTGCTTGGTGAACTTTGGTCTAACTTATTAGAGCCGTGCGTCCGCTTATTAGAGATTTGTGTCCATTATTGAGGAAGAAATGGTGTCCGCGTCCGCTTATTGGAGCGTCCGCTTAAGGGAGAGCAGTTTGTTTGGAAAGACATATCTTTGAGGTTCGTGCCAAGGTTTTTTCCGGTTATGAGAGATGTCCGCTTATTAGAGCGTCCGCGTACTAGAGCTTTCACTGTATTAGCTATTACACTAGCATTTAGTGACCAAAATTGATTTTAAGAAAATATGGCCTTACACTGGTTCTGCATTCAAGCGACGAAATATTTGGCACTACAATTCGATGCAAGTACAGATGTCACACACTTTGCGCAGTTAATGGCGTTCATTCGATATGAAAAAAAAAAAAAAAACAAACAATAGAAGAAGAATTCCTATTTTGTGAAGCCCTTCCACATTATACAACGGCAGATGAAATTTTCAGAAAAATCAATGAGTTTGTAACTAATAATAATATAGATTGAAAAAAATGTGTAGTAGTATGCGCTGACAGAGCACATGCACGATATTTTTAGAACATAGAACGAATTAAATTCTAGTTTACAAGGTTCCAATGTGTCTGCTTTTAATGTACTATAACCCGAAATAGAGCTGCTCCGTGAAGAGAAAGATGAAGGAGTACTTTGCAATGTTACGGAGAAGAGGTTCACTTTTTCATCTTTCTCTTCAAGATGCAGCTCCATTTCGGGTTATAGTACATGACAAAGTATGGGCCCATTTACACTTTGATTAGTGCGAGTGCAAGTGATTAGTGCAGGTGCTTAGTAATTAGGAGTAAACACGTGTGGACCGCAATTGATGAATGCGAGTGATTAGTAATTAAGTGCGAGTGATTAGTTATCAGTGAATAGAACCGGCTTCTATTTTTTTGCGAGTAGCTACGTCTCGCACGCCTTGCACTTGCAGCTTGCCTTCTACTAAACACATTTGGACATGCTACTAAATACGTTTGCACATACTTCTGATATAAATTTACAGGTGGTCGACTTTGGTATTCTGAATAGGTGTTGCAAACAGCGTAAACTAATTTAATTTGCCAACAAGTATAAAATAGCGTGGAATTTCACTTGTGCCAGTAAAGCAGGTCTCATAAATGTATCAGATTTCTGAATAACAGGTGCGACAAGATTGAGTAATGTATTAAATGACGCTTCAGTCATCCTGATAGCAAAGTAGTATTCCATGGTATCTTCAGAGGCCAATTCCTTAAGGAGTTGATAGCTAGCGCCATGAACGAGTATTCTACTTATCCACTTTCGTTCCCATAATCGCTTGGTCGTGTAAGTTCCGATTCCAAGAGTTCTTCGGATTCAGACACCACCGCGTTTAATACTTCTTTCAGTATCTCTTCAGTATCTCATACTTGCTGTTTCGACGCCCGACCGTTGAGGTATAAGTGCAGTAGGTAAACAGTACAGTGGACAATACTCGCACTACACACTTGAACTAATCGCTAATCACTTGCACTCGCTCTAATCAAAGTGTAAATGGGCCTTTAGAAAATAAATACCTTAGAAGTCTCACAAAAGATAAATTAAAACGTTATGTTTCATAATAATTTCAAGACATTTTTCTAATCTAGTCGTTTATTAACTTTATATACTTCTAAAATTACTTTTAAGAAATCCGTCGACTATCTACATGATAATAACTAGGAATATATCTAAAAAAAGATCTTGGGTTTCTAGAAAGAAGATACACTTATATTTTTTTCTCGTTTTAAAAAAGGGGAACCGTTACTCGAGTACCTTGATATTAAACTCGTTAACCCTTTGCTCTACGGCAATCCGTTACACGTTATCGACTAATTATCCCTCTTAATTATTTTAAAGGTGGTTTTGGGGGACCGGTTTAGTACCGCCCATACGCCTGTTACCATGTCGAGACGACTTCATTATTTTTTCCGGATGGACGATCTATAAAGTACACATTAAAAGAAGGAGGAACGTCTTTTTTCAAACCCGCGTCGAACAACAAAAGCCCAATATCTACGAGAACATAAATCACGTGTTAGGCCATTAAGGTGCCGGGATAATAATACGGGAGAAATATTAATTGGCCTAATAACAGGGCCTCCTCTGTGAGGAGGTGGCTCGAAGACCCCAATTAGTCCTGTGCAAGGATTATGCAAATTCCACCCAATTTGGTTTTAAATTAGGAGACCCACCAATTTCGAAGCGTTTTGATACGTTCATCAGAACGTATACAATTTGCATACATCAATCACTTAAGTTGTAAAAGTTTCTTTACGAAAAAACTTAACTCCTAATTATCTTGATATCCTCAAACAAAGAGAGTGTCTGTTTCTTAATTACGTAACATTGTAATTATGTAACTAACAACGTTCTAACGAAGTATAGAAGAATTGAAACGTCTAATTGTTATGTTTCTCCCACAACCCGACAAACGATCCAATTACAAGTCGTTTCCGTTTTATTCCAACCGTTCCAAACTAATCGCTCATGAATTGTCGATTACGCAATAATAATTATACACGCTTCGTGCTACTTCTAAATCCGTCACAAGGATATGGGCCAATGTGTTTCCGTTCTTTTGCGGTTTAAATTGGAGCGGGACCGATTGTCTTCGTCACCGGAGTAGTTTTACAGCAGAGGTGGTCTCGCATTATCCCATTGTCGAAATTCTAGCCGGACGCCGACGGAATCTCAAAGAAGTGATTGCGGTTTTTTGCGCGACTCGGACCGCCGACCAATTTCCAGAAACGGCGCAACCCGAAGAGGCTTTTTGGCGGACCGCCAACTCGCGAAGATATGTATTCTGCCGATCATACGGCCAAGACGGAGAAGGACGGAAGGAGATCGTACAAGGGAGAAGGGAACGGGACGGTCGAATAAATTAAGCCAGTCGTCGCCTTGAGCAAAACGCCTGTCTTAATTAATATGTTACGTTTGGCCGCCGGTCGTAAATAATGGGATGGTAATCTATGGGGATGCACCGAAACGAATCCACGAATTCAAACACGGAATAAAAGATGAGAAATGAGTTCACAGCTTAAACACACTCAATATTTCAGTCTGTACCGTGTTATGTTCTTCAATATCTTATGAATTGATGATTGTACTTCAACAAGATTTATTACAAGTGATAGTAATCAATCATGATAAACTAATTATAAGTGTCATACATACACTTGATTATATGATTAGATGTGATTATGATTATATGTGATTTTGTTTTACAACTAGTGAAAAAAATAACTAAAATAAGTAACAATGTTCATTATAAATGCGAAGGCTTTTATGACCGATGGTAACTGAACTAAAACTAGAACTAATACCTCTAGCGTTAAACTTAGAACTAGGAGCTTTCGAGTTTAACCGTGTATTTTTTGAAAAGGCGTTTGACGTTTCGAATGTCAGGTTGTTACCTTTTTCAAAACGACTTCACTTCGAACTTGTTTCTAAAGAAGGTTACAACATGGCATAAATAGGAAGGCTTTCGCGACTGGTGTTAACTGAAAACTAAATAATATCTCTAACCCTACACCTACTAGGAATTTCCAAGTTTAGTTGTGCATCTTTTGAAAATGCGTTTTAAGTTTCAGATGTCATGTTGCAACCTTCTTCAAAAAGACTTCCCTTCCAACTTGTTTCTAAAGAAGGTTGTAACATGGCATAAATAGGAAGGCTTTAGCGGCTGGTATTAATTGAACTAAACCTAGATAATATCGACGCTCTCAAGCCAAAACGGCATAAACGCCAAAATGGCCATTTTTTAATTAGCTGCACCATTGAGTAGCATTTTTAAATCTGCATGTAACAGTTAAAGCGGCATACCCGCAAACAAACTTCATTCGCTATAAAATTGGTTTAAAGTTTGCGTAAAAGCCATTTAAGATTCATTATGTCAATCATTTTTTGCGTTTTCTGAAAAATTAGGTTAATGGCGTTTATGCCGTTTTGGCTTGGCAGCGTCGATATCTCTAACACTACATCTAGAACTAGGAACTTTTAAGTTCAGCTGTGCATATTTTGAAAATACGTTTGTCGTTTCAGATGTCATGTTGCAACCTTCTTCAAAAAGACTTCACTTCACTTTGAATTTGTTTCTAAAGAAGGTTGCAACATAGCATAAAAAAACCTCAACCGCCTTTTGAAAAGACGCACTGTTAAGGTCTAAAACTCCTAATTCTAGGTTTAATGTTAGAGTGAATGCTAATGTTGGTTTTAGTCCTAGTTCAATGTTGATTATTTCACTGCTTTATTTATTGTTGTTATAAATGACAATACTACAATAGTTTCGGTTGCTACTTCGATGAAAGAACAAAGAATGAAGTCTAATGAACAATTAATTACCGCGAAAACTGGTTCCAATCAAACGACCTTAAACTTAGTGAAGAAAAAATCAAATATTTGACCTTCGTAAATTAAGAGAACAAAAATCTAAAAAAGGAAAATCTTTAGAATTCCTTGGGGTTCATCTGGACGTTGAGGTAAAGTGGCATTTACTGATGAGTTGGGTAAGAATTAATTAAACGCAGCAATTTTCTATATGCGCCGTATAAGAGACATTACAACACCAACTATAGGATAATTAGCTTAATATTCTAATTTTCACTACAACATGACCTATGGAATTCTACTGTGGGATTTCTTAGTGCATTTTACATGTTAAAACCGTGCTATTAAAACGATTTACAACTTAAAACAGACCCCAACTTATAAGAACGTTTTGTAATGGAGAAGATACTTTGCCTTTTATATACATACTGACTTGCATTCAACATATCAAGCAAAACTTACAAGTACTTATAGTCCAACTGACAGCACATAACTATTTCACCAGACATGGTCGTGATTTGAGTACTCTTTGGCATAGAATAAGGATGACGTAAAAGAATTTTACATATTGGGGAATAAATATATCGCCGTTCCGGAACAACATCGACGTAACTGCAATTTTTTGATAAAATGAGATAAGGCCATCAATGTATCCAAAAAATGCTGATTTTAATTATTTTTGCTTCTCCTGCAAAAAAAATTTTTTTGCAGTTATGTCGATATTCTTCCGGAACGGCGATATACAACCATCTACCGAAAAAAATAAAGCATCTACCTAAGAAGCAACTAAATAAGAAATACTTGTTAGAAAATGGTTTTTATTGGCTTAAGCCGATAACGCCTGAATTTTTAACTTTAAAAAAAAAATTCGTTTTTCTTTTTAAGTGGTTATCGCATAGAATCCTGTTCAAGTATGTTGCAGTTAAGAGGCGTAACCTACGTTATGTATTTGTATCACTGAAATGTGACAATTTCATTGACCATCGACGTCGGTGCCAAAAGCTTTATATTAGGTTGTTCGGAAAGTAATTGCATTTTTTCCCAATACAGGATTTGATTGTATTTTTTACACCCAACTTCACAGTAAAGCCGCATAATCGTTATATGTTTTGAGAGTTGATATAGCAAGGGTTGTGTGTGAAAAAGTCCAATTGATTCTATGTAGTAGTTTTTGGTTGGTGTCCTTTTAGATATGGAATAAGCAGCATTTTCGTTATATTTTACTCCTTTACTATAGAAAAGGTAAAAATGTTGTTCAAGCCAGAAAGAAATTAACCGGTGTGTTGGGAGAAGATGTGTTGACACTACTCCAGTGCCAGAATTGGTTTACAAAATTTCGATCTGGAAATTTTGATGTCGAGGATGCACCACGTTTTGGAAGGCTGGTTGAAGCTGATAAGATACGAAAAAGGTTAGTTGATGCAAATGAATTGATGCAAACCGGCGAATAACAACACGTGAAATCAATGAGAGGTTAAATTTATCATATATAACTATTTAAGACCACTTGAAAGGCTTGGGTTTAACCTCGAAGTTCGATATATGGGTTCCTCATATTCTCACAGAGAGAAATTTGTGTCGCCGCGTTGACGATTATGATTGGCTTCTCAAACATCATGATAACCATCCATTTTTGAAACGCATCATTACTGGGGACGAAAAATGGATTTTGCATAACAATGTCAAACGCAAGAGATCATGGAGTAAGAAAGATGAACGGGCTCAAAGTATTTCCAAAGCCGATATCCATCAAAAAGAGGTGATGCTGTATGTTTGGTGGGATTTTAACGGAATCGTCTGTTTTGAACTTTTATGGGATAACACAACAATTAATTTGGAAGTCTACTGTCATCAGCTGGATAAATAGAATGATGCACTTCAACAAACAAGGCCAGAATTAATCAACAAAGAAAGTGCAGTATTCCAACAAAGTAATTCGAAACCTCATACAAGTTTGCTCACTCACCAAAAAATTTTACAACTTGAATGGGATACAACGCCATACCCACCATATTCCCCAGATCTGGAACCTTCAGATTATTATTTGTTCTGGCCACCACAAAATTTTTTAGACGGTAGAACCTTCATTTCAAATGAGGAAATCAAAAATCACCTCTATCAGTATTTTGGCAGCAAAAACCTATTGGCTGGGAAAGATTTTATGAGCGTGGAATCATGCTACCACTAGAAAGATGGCAAAAGGTATTAGACCAGAACGGCCAATATATAATTTAATAAAATACTTGTTTTTAGAAAAAAAAAATGAAATTACTTTCCGAACAACCCAATAATTTCGATACCAAATATGTTTTCATCAAACGTTACGCAAACATCGCACTCAGAGTTATCTGGTTAAAGTATACTTAAATAACGAATTCCAGGAATTTTGTGGTAAACCAAACGGAAGAACATTCTCTTCAAGGACAGTTTTTTGTAAAAATAAAACTTTTTTCATTGACTTTGAATGACTCTGGACTCTTCCATCCAGGCATTTGAAGTCGATCTGTAAATGACTGACAATTCTTTGTTTTTAAATGCACGTGGATTTTTAACTTTATGGATGACGACCAGTTTTAATTTGTGATCTCCTTCTGCGTTGGCATACGCAAAGAAAGTCACTTTTTCCTTACTAGTTTTTCGACCTGGTGCAGTTTTTTCCAAAAATCTACGTGGGAGAAGTTTGTAAAATAAAGCTGACTTGCTTCAAAATTATTGGAAAGTTTCTCACCGGTGTTCTTCAAACTTGTCAGTCCATATCTCTTTCTAAATTTTCCCATCCAGCTTCTACTAATACGAAAATTGTACAATGACGAAATCTCTTTTTTAAAACCATGCATATAATGCATCTTCCATAGTTGAAAAATCACCTGTTTTCCGTTTTCCAGGACCATGACTACTAGAAACTATTAGGGGAAAAATTCATTCAAAATAAAAGAGAACTTTCACGATATGAGATTTATTAGAAAATACAAACTTTTATATTTACCTCTCGATTTTCAATGTATTATTTCGTATGTCCGAAATAGTTGAACAACCAACGTTATATATTTGACCTAATTGAGCACCTGAATACCCTTTCGCTAATTTTTCTAGAATTGCATGCTTTTTTTCTAATGATAACGTATTATGCTTTCTTTTTCCCATGATTACGGTGAGAGAATGAACAAGATTGAACACGCAAAACACTTCGCGCCGTTGATTGTAACGGAAATAATGGTTCAAAAAAGTTATAAAATAATAATTTGGATTGCAAAGTACTCAAATACGAATTATCGAGTACCGATTTCTGTTGCGGACTATGGGGTACTTCGGATTACCGCATATACGGATTATCGAGACATTACTATACTATAATTTATCAATTTTATACTTTTACCAAAAGAATAATTACAGTTAAACATTATAACACTCTGTTTGTTATTTTTTTACTTAAAAAATGACTTCCTTTTTTTGCCAACCTATGCAGAAAAAGAAACACTCACTTAAGAGTGAAAAATTTCTTAATGACACCTTCCCGGACAGTTTCTAGTGAAGATATAGCTTTTCGTTGTACGACTCACCCCGAAGAGATGACAGATCTCTTGGGATTTTTAGGGGGCGATGTCACCCCCGAAGCGCATTTATCGAAGTGTCAAGTAAATAAATCTGTTGTTTGTCGTGGTGTTCCGACGGATGGGGTCGTAAAGAGTATTGACTGGCAGGGTTTGTCTATCCGTGGTAGTTCTCGTGTCAACTTTTGTGACCAGAGGGTGAAAAGACAAGTCCAGAGGGTGAAAAGACAAGTCCAGATGGCGAGAAGTAATCAATACACTTTCGACCCAATATTAGTCATTCCGAGAAAGCTTCTACCGTTTTAATCAAATTTTAAAGCAAATTGAAAATGAAAATGAAAGTTGAGTAAATCACAATTAATCAATTGTGATAGAAACCACAACCGATGTTTTAGTCGTAAATGGTTAAACTTTATCTGACTTCCCTATAACCGTAAAGTCTTTGAAAATGATGTATTAGAACATTAATAGTTCTTAATGGGTTTCTGAGCAAATCGACTTTCCTCTTTGTACCCAACACGCTAATTGATGCCGGAGCCAAAGGTCACATCTCGCATTTCTTTTATGTGTATATCCATAACCGTATAAAGCTATTACATTAAACGGATACCGAATGGGCTGTAATTTTACTCGAAAGATGCGTTAAAAAAAAATAAAAAGTTTTCTCCCATCTTTAGATGGGAACCAGTTTTATAAAGGTAACGGGTTTAAAATCTCTTCTAAACTATTTGAAATAAGGAAAACCTTGACCTAGATAATTTAAGCCGAAAGTATAATCAAATTAAAATGCCGTAATTATGTTTTTAGTTGTGCAAGATGTGGACTTCTACAAACAAAAACAGACAGCAAATCGAAGAACCGTGTCCGAGTTGGATTATCTCAGCGTAATTGGTTTCGACACGGGAAAGTCTCGACGTTTTTTCAACGCACGTGCGTAACGTAAAGGTGCTAATTAACACCTTCGAATCAACAAGATTTCGTCTCCGATAAAGTCAAGTCCATAAAAGTACGTTGATAATTTGTTGCGAAAGAAGAAACATCCGGAGAAGAAAAGATTTATCTCAATTTTTTTTTCTTCTTTTCGGGTGTGTTAAGGTCAATTAAAAGATCTGTGTCGAAAATACCAGAACGGAATCAACGTCCGCGAAATATCCATTTAGACGCCTCTCCAATTTCATCCAATCGTATATCAATTGACAAACATTAATTCATTGGGCGTTAAGTGGAAATTAAACTTTTACTTTCTCGCCGAGAACCGCGAAGAATCCCTCGATTTACTCAAGCGATGTTTTACGTTTTGACACGTTTTGACACGTTTGTACAGTTTCTTATTCTAAAACCGCCATTAGATTTGTACACGTTACGAAACGCTTCCTGTTTTAACTTTGACTTAAATGTTTATCATAATAACGGAAATATCCCAGTATTTAATGAAATTCAATTCACTTAACGAACACAATCTCAATCTTAATATTGATTTAGGGCGATATCCGATCGATTTAATGCTATTAACGTAAAATATGACGACAATTAAGCTTGAGAGAAAAGCGTAGTACATTGATGCATAGTTCGTGTTAATTAATTGGTTTTAATCGATATTGATACGGATTTAATACGGCTAATTGCTATCTGACCCACAAATCGTGTACGAGAAACTGTTATTATGAATATTTATTTCGTTAGATGTTTATTAAAGTAAATATACGTTACGTAAAAATTAAATAGAAACCGGAAGAGACTTAATATGGGAAGTAATTAATATAGAAATTTATGAAGAATTGGGTTGGGTTAATTTTAGAGTTATAATTAAAAAAAACCTGTTTTATTCTAAACCTTATCAAAAAAATTTAAAAAAATTTCAAAGTTGGTAAAAAATGTTTGACCATTAAAAATATAATTTTTAAAAGATTCATAAAAAATTGAATTTTAAATATTTTGAACTGATTTTTTTTCTAAATGAAACTAAAAACATTCTAGTTTTAATTAAAGAAGACCGCTTTATTCTAAATTTTATCAAAAAAATTAAAAAAAATTTCAAAGTTAGTAAAAAAATTTTTTTAGGTAAAAAAATCAATAATTTTTAAGAAATTCATAAAAAATTGAATTATAAGAATTTTGAAATATTTTTTTTTCTAAATGAAACTTAAAACATTCTAGTTTTAATTAAGAAAGACCTTTTTATTCCAAACTTTATCAAAAAAATTTAAAAAAATTTCAAAGTTAGCTTCAGAATGTTGAAAAAATGGGGCTTTGGGAGTTGGGAGTTTTTTGGTTATAAGTCCCTTAATATCGAGAAGTGAAAAAAATCTTTAGAATAAAAAATATTCGCAGTTAAAAAAGGCATAACTTACATCTGAAAAAAATATTTTCTCTTTCATTTAGTTTTTGAGTAAAATGGATCAAAATGTTTAAAAAATGGGGTTTTGGGGGTTGTTGGAGCTTTTGGGTTATAACTTCCTTAATATCGAGAACTGAAAAAAATCTTTGGAATAAAAAATGTTCGCAGTTAAAAAACGATTAACGTTTATTTGAAAAAATATTTTGTGTTTCATTTAGTTTTTGAGTAAGATGGAATAAAATGTGGAAAAAATGGGATTTTGGGAGTTGTTTGAGTTTTTAGGTTATAGCTCCCTTAAAATCGAGAATTGAAAAAATCTGTAGAATGAAAAATGTTCGCAGTTAAGAAATGTATAATTTTTATTTGAAATATTTTTTTCTATTTTATTTAGTTTTCGAGTAACATAGAACCAAAAGTTGGCAAAATGGGATTGAAGTTAAAAAATGAATAATTTAAAAAGAATCATAAAAAATTGAATTTTAAGTATTTTGAAATATTTTTTTTTTAATGAAACCTAAAACATTCTAGTTTTAATTAAAGAAGACTGTTTTATTCTAAATTTTATCAAAAAAATAGAAAAAATTTTAAAGTTGGTTTCAAAATGTTGGAAAAATGGGGTTTTGGAAGCTGTTGGAGTTTCTGGATTATAACTCCCTTAATATCGAAAATTGAAAAAAATATTTCGAATAAAAAATGTTCACAGCTAAAAAAGATATAACTTTTATTTGATAAAAATTTTTCGGTTTCATTTAATCTTTGAGTAAGATCGAGCAAAAGTTGAAAAAATGGGATTTTGGGGATTGTTGGAGTTTTCAGACTATAACTCCCTTAATATTGAGAAATGAAAAAACTATTTAGAACAAAAAATATTTACAGTTAAAAAACGCATAACTATTATTTGAAAGAATTTTTTCAGTCTGGTTTAGTTTTCGAGTAAGATGGAACAAAAGTTTGAAAAATGGGGTTTTGGGAGTTGTTGGAGTTTTTAGGTTATAACTCCCTTAATATCAAGAATTGAAAAAAATCTTCAATATAGAAAATGTTAGCAATTAAAAAAGGCATAACTTTTATTTGAAAAATGTTTTGCAGTCTCGCTTAGTTTTTGAGTGAGATGGAACAAAATGTTGACAAAATGGGATTTTGGGAGTTATTAGAGTTTTTAGGTTATAACTCCCTTAATATCGAGATTTTAAAAAATCTTTAGAATAAGAAATATTCACAGTTAAAAAAGGGATAACTTTTATTTGAAAAAAATCTTTCTGTTTTATTTAGTTTTTGAATAAGATGGAAGAAAATGTTGAAAAAATGGGGTTTTGGGAGTTGTTGGAGTCTTTAGGTTATACTCCCTTCATATCGAGAATTAGAAAAAATCTTCAGAACAAAATAAATTTTTAGTTACAAAAGGCACAACTTTTATTTGAAAAAAAAATTTTCAATCTCGTTTAGTTCTTGAGTAAAGTGGAACAGAAAGTTGAAAAAGTGGGCTTTTGGGGGTTGATGGAATTTTTCGGTTATAACTCCCTTAATATCGAGAATTGAAAAAAATCTTTAGAATAAAAAATGTTCGCAGTTAAAAAATTCAGAATTTTTATTTGAAATATTTTTTTCTATCTTGTTTAGTTTTCGAGTAAGGCAGAACCAAAAGTTGGCAAAATTGAGTTGAAGTTAAAAAATCAATATTTTAAAAAAAAATCATAAAAAATGGAATTTGAAGTATTTTGAACTGATTTTTTTCTAAATAAAACTTAAAACATTCTAGTTTTAATTAAAAAATATCGTTTTATTGTAGGTGTTGTCAAAAACATTAAAAACAATTTCAAAGTTGATTTCAAAATGTTGAAAAAATGGGGCTTTGGGAGTTGTTCGAGTTTTTGGATTATAACTCCCTTAGTATCGAGAATTCAAAGAAATATTTAAAATAAAAAATGTTTGTAGTTACAAAAGACATATCTTTTATTTGAAAAAAATTTTTCAGTCTCGTTTAATTTTTGAGTAAGCTGAAACAAAAAGTTGAAAAAGTAGTGTTTTGTCAGTTATTAGAGTTTTTAGGTTATAACTCCCTTAATATCGAGAATTGAAAAAAATATTTAAAATAAAAAATATTTTTAATTATAAAACCCATAAGTTTTATTTGAAAATTTTTTTTCTATTTCATTTAGTCTTTGAGTAAGATGGAAGCAAAGTTGAAAAAATGGGGTTTTGGGGGCTTGTTGGCGTTCTTAGGTTATAACTCCCTTAATATCGAGAATTAGAAAAAATCTTTAAAATAAAAAATATTGGCAGTTAAAAAGGGTATAACTTTTATTTGAAACATTTTTTTCAATCTCGTTTAGTTTTCGAGTAAGATGGAACAAAGGGTTGAAAAATGGGGTCTTCGGAGTTGTTCCAGTTTTTGGATTATAACTCCCTTAATATCCAGAATTCAAAAAAATATTTAGAATAAAAAATGTTCGTAGTTAAAAAAGGCATAACTTTTATTTGAACAACTGTTTTCTATTTTGTTTAGTTTTCGAGTAAGATAGAACCAAAGTTGACAAAGTGGGGTTTGTTTATTAAAATTTTGTCACGATTTAAACTTAAGCGTTAGCTTTACCAAAGATAAATTTTCTACGACTGTTAATTTTTCCGTCAGAAGAGAAAAACTTTATGTCATTAATTGATGTTTTTAAACATTAAACATTAGACTACGTTCTCAAACTGTTTTCTTTGGATTGCATTAAAATAATAAAATAAAAAATAAAAAAAAAAATATTATCCTAATAATAAGATCTAATCAAATTTGACATATTACAACTCATTTCTAAACCAAGTTAGATATTTTTCTTAGAACCGCCAAGAAAAAAAATATATAAATCAATCCCGGAAAAGATAAATGATCTTCTTTTAAGAAACAAACTGCGCCTGTCAATCTCAATTGGAAGTTCTTTATTAGATAGCATCCAAGCGAGTAAATAATTAACGTTTTGTTTTGTTTGGTGTTTGGTGTTTAGAGAACACATCCTGGGAGATTCTTTTTAAAGTCGCGGCTAATTTGTCGTATGTTTAGATTGAAGCAATATTTTTTTAGCGTGTTTTCAAAACGTTTTTTAAAGCTTTACTTGACCTAATTCTAAGCAGACTTAAAACGCGTGCAAATAAATGCGTCAATAACATAGTGCTGTCTTTATACATTCAATGTTAATAAAGGTAATGTATTGACGATTTTGTCAATACGTAACGAATAAAAAGTATTTAAAAACAGTAAACAACTTTAATAAAAGTGGATTTAGAATGTTGTTCGGAAAGATTGATTGAAATGGGAGTTTCTTGTTAGTTAGGTTACTTAGGTTGAGGTAATGTATAAGTTATGAAGTTTAAGAGGATTTGAAAAGTGAATCAAGAGGCTGCCAAACTAGAATTCTTAGGTAATCGCTAACGATTCGCTCCAATTGCAACGCGCCCATTGTTCTAATTATGCCACTCACCTATATTAAACCGTATCCCGGAAGTGCAGGAGATGACGTAATCGAACACACCATAATAAACACCGAGGTATTCCCGAGATGTTACCGGCGAAGAGCGCGGCGGTATTCCTCTCGCGTCCCGATTGCCTAACGGCAAAGGTCGTCGGAAAAAACGGTAGGCGTCGCGACGCCCGCGACGCCGCTTCCACTCACGTCCACACACGTTCACACACCACAAACCAACTGTGCACGCACACACGCGTCTCCTATTTAAAATAACCTCCGCTCGCTGCCAGTTTAATAGCCACTTTCGATGTGCTACTGCTTGGGGAGACTCTGCCCAGCTTATATTCTTCATGTGGATCTCCTTCAAATATCTCTTTTCATCATAGATCAATCATATTTTAAAAATTACCTGTATTACCAAGACAAATATCTTAATTATAGTGTTAATAGGTGTTTTTCGTTCCACCTTTCCTTGGAAATTTGTTGAAGTATTTAGATTTATGATCGAAACTAATCGCTTTGAAAGTGTAAACATGAAAAAGTATATTAGACTTGTAAATGTGATCTGAAAGGTGTATAAAGCGTAAAATTTCTAGCTTTTAGATTTATTATTTTTTTTGAAATGTCATAAGAAAAGTAATTATTTTGTAATAAGGACATGTTTTCATGTGTTTACTACTTGGGGAAATAACCCAATTAATCCAAGATTTTTTAACAACATAATGATAGATATTTAAAAAAATATTTATCATCAATCATTTCCTTCAAATTTTGGTAAATCATCTCGATGTTTATCATCTTTTACTATAACTGAAAGTAATCTATTCCGATTAATACTATTCCAATTCTATAATCTAAAGCTTGCCAAAGAGAATAATTGCTATTTTCTGGTTATTATATTGTATCAGGTGTTTATTTAAATTCATGCTTAAGTGATCTATGGATTTTATTAGCATTTATGACGTATGTGTAATAAAATTTAATTGAAGCTATGTTTAATGAATTACTGAAATGTTTAATGGATTACAAGTAACAAGACAAAAAATGGGACGAACAAGTTGCTTTTGGCTAAACCTAACTAAACGCTATTTTTTAATAATCGTTCTTTCAAAATTTATAGGGATGTTCAATGCCCAAATTCTGGAATTTCATTGTTGATAAAGTATCAATAAAATTATGTAGGGAGTATTCCCAAATTTTATTGACTTTCAAACCAGTTTAAAAGTAAGAATTTTAGCATAAAAATCTTTCGTTATAAATTTACTAATACCACCATTCTTCTTTCTTTTGGCTTGTGTTGGACTTTCTGTTGGCTTGTGTTTTTTCGTTGCCTCTTAATTAGGGTTTCCAAATTTCGGGATCGGGATTGAATTTCTGGATTTCGGGATTTTGTATTTCAATCCCGGGATCCCGGGATTAATCTCGAAATCCCGAAAAATTAGGAAAATAATTTGTAAGGTTAAAATAACTTATATTTTTGACTATTTTAATAAAAGAACTTGGAAATGTGTATATACCTAAATCTGTAACATCGATCCGAAACCGAATATTAGCCTACCACAAAAAAATGTTGAATTATTATGTTCACCAATTTCAGACCATAAAGAAGAATGGTGGATATTTGAACTCGACATTAGACGAGTGGACATCTTCAGCAAACAAGAGATACTTGAATGTTAATGCACACGGCTTTGATGAAAAGGCTAAATTTTGGTATTTAGGTTTAACTAGAATAAAAGGTTCTTTACCTGCGAAGAGCTGTGTCGACCAACTGAAAATGAAACTTAAAGAGTTTAATATTTCTTTGGATAATGATGTGGTATGCATCACCAATGATGGTGCAAGTGTAATGGAGAAATAGGGGGATTCACCGGTGAATCTCATATTACCGAAATACGATACCAATAGCAAACTGCACGTACGCACAATGTCGATCGTTTCGTACACTACAAAAACTCGAAATGTTTCGTTAATAGCTCCACCATAGATCCTTAAAATAATATTGTCCTAATATTAAAAATATAAAAATTTCGGGACTGAATCGGGATTTTTTTCGGGATTTCTGGATTGAAAAAACATCGGGATCCCGGGATTCTGGATTCCGGGATCCCGAGATTGGAAACCCTACTCTTAATGTTACATCCGTTCTGAGTTGCAATTCCATCAAAGTTCTTTCTATTGTTTATAAGTACCACCAAACGTTTCAAATTTAAAATTTATAGTTTAGAATCTTTTTTAGAATCGTATTTAGATCATCGTCTAACAAAATTCCAAAACATACTTAAGCACGAATTTAAATGAGCACTCGTTATATTAATATATTGCTTTTTAAGAAATTCTATAATATTTCAAAGAGAATATCTAATACCTTTATAGTATGTATACTAGTAGTGATGAAAAGTTTCTAAATTTGAGCAAATCGTCCAAGAAAGTCGCCAAATTTATATCACTCTTTACAAAAAATTGATAGATTCAGAATAATTTTCCAAAAATGTTATCGAATTTTTATTTATTTTTGTGACATGTTACAATAAAATCAAAGTTATATTTGAAATCAAAATCTCACAATCAATTCACTCAACTTAGCTGCTAAACTGTTAGAAATTGTTAAAGTAACATTTCATTTAATTAAATTATTAGAGTGAAGATTGAGTGAAAATTGCTAACCGAGTCGAAGTTAATAATCACGTAGAATCTGGAACAAGACGTTCATTCCAAGCAGTTCATTCAAGACGCTCATTCCAAAGTTGGTGAATTGCATTCTTTAAATAAAGAATTTAGAAATAGTAAAGCAAATGACCAAATGATATGTAAATATAATGATATAAATAAAAAAAAGGAGATCAAAGTCAAAATTTGAAAATTATCTAATTTTTAAATGTAGAAGTTTAGAAAAAAATTCATCTAAAAATTTTCAAACTTAATATAATGATGATTTTCTAGAATCTTATTCGAAATTGAATGGGGAATCGTTTAAAATAAACCGTATGAAAATCGGATAATCGGTTGTTCGGTTAGACAAGATCAAAGTCAAAATTTGAAGATTATCTAATTTTTAAATGTAGAAGTTTAGAAAAAAATTCGTCTAAAAATTTTCAAAGTTAGTATAATGATGATTTTCTAGAATCTTACTCAAAATTGAATGGGAAATCGTTTAAAATAAACCGTATGAAAATCGGATAATCGGCTATTCAGTTACACGAGATTAAAATCAAAATTTAAAAATTGTCCAATTTTTCAATGTAGAACTTTAGAAAAAAATTCGTCTAAAAATTTTAAGACTTAATATAATGATGATTTTCTAGAATCTTACTCTAAATTGAATGGGGAATCGTTTAAAATAAACCGTATGAAAGTCGGATAATCGGCTGTTCAGTTAGATTCCAACAATATCCTCAGCGAAATCGAAAACGATCAACACTCTATTATTAAAATGTATGGAGTTTATAGTTTTTACAAACGCAAATGATCCCATAGATACTTTTGAAGAATTTAAACAACCTTGTGGAATGCCGAAAGTAAAATCGAATGAGTGTTTAAAACCAGATCAAAACTTACTGAAAATGAGTCCTTCAAAACACAGCTCAAGTCCAATAATTGATGTAGGGAATAGTTTGAGAGATTCGGGGATTTCTTTAGATGAAACTGAATCATTAGTGGATGTTTTAAAAGAAGTTAATCGTAAAGTAAACGTGCTATTGAAATAGTTTCTAAAATTAATGCGACTTTTACGAAAACACCAAAAAAGTGATGTGTTGAAAATCAGTCCTTTGGCTTCTCTACGAGTAATGATTCCGCTCAAACTGAAAATAAATCTGTTGTAAACTTACAATTAGTTGAATTTAAATCAACTTCGGCTAATAATACGCCTAAGAAGTAATCGCAATCGACTGGGGCAAAGAAAACAGGGCTTATTCCTCCTTCAAGGTTGAATTTACTTAAATATAAAAAGGATGTAGCCTCACCTTTTTTAGGAAGGACACCTTCTTCGTCTATGGTTAAAGATAGACCTGGGAAATCTTTGAATTTATCAGCCGCTAAATTAAAATCTGCTATCAGTGTTGATCCAGCTTTACAATCAAAGATAAAACTTCGAATTCCTGCTTTTTCTTCTAAAATAGGTTTAAAGAAATGATAATAAAAAAAATTGTAAATTTGTAAGTTTTTGAAAATTTTTAAATTTTGCAAATCTACTAAGATTTGCATTTTATGTTTTTGTAGATTTGTCAGAAAATTTTAATTCATTCGTTTTCAATAAAGAATAAGTACAAACTGTTTAATTTCAATTTCTTTAATTTTGTTTTTATCTCTCAAATATAAAATCGCGATTTAGCCAACGTGTGATATGTACTAAAGTGTTTATACCAATAATCTTTTTCTCGTTCGAATAGTAACTTTCCGGTTTAAATGCCCACCAAAAGACTGTAGGGTGGTTAATTTGGTTGCGCGTGTAAACAATCACTCTTTTTGGATTTGGAAATGAGAATCAATATATCGTCGATGTGCCTGCAAAATCCGCTATGTGACATTTTTCCCGAAAACGCGATATATGGCGCAATAGACTCATCAAATGGGAATACACCATCTGACAAAACGCTATAATATACCAAACATTCATTTGTATTATTATTTTGTGAAAAGTAAAAGTCTCTATGTGTTTGCCATAAACGAAAACCAGCTATGTGCTTTTAAGTTTTGTAAAAAAAAACAACTAGATATTGGAAGTCCTTTTATAAAAAATTAATTAGTTTTTATTCATTCCTGTAAAATTTGTTAAAATGCACATAGCGGATTTTGCAGGCGCATCGACGATATCGATATATCGATGGGAAATGTGGTGACAGTTTAAAAAGTGATAAATTGATTTTAACAACTACTCATTGTTTATACACACCATTAATATAAGTTTTTTAAAAATAACTTAATAAAATCAAAGAACAAACTACACTAAACCCCAACAATATAAAGCCTTCCAACGACATTTCTACCTTTATTATAGATCATGTATATCTGGGATAAACAGTAATAAGCTACAGTACAATCCCGATTATCCGAATCGCGATTTTCCGAAATCCTGTTTATCTGAAATAAACTATAATAAACAAAAATTCCGATTAACCGAAAAAATCCGCAATATACGAAACGCAATATAAAGATGCAATATAAAGAGTGATAGTATAGAAGGTGAAATGACTGACCGAAAAATAATTAAAGGTGTTTGCAAAAATGCTATTGAAATAAACAGTGTTGACGATGATGATAACGAAGCAGAAGACATTGACAATATTCCGGTAAAAATGACACATTCAGAAGGACTGGAGGCCTTGGAGAAAGCGTTAACTTATGTAGAACAACAAGAAAATGCAACTGCCGCAGATCTCGTTTTAATCAAATGTTGGAGAGATATTGCAGCCAAAAACAGAAGTAGTGCCAAACGAGTGAACTCCTATTTTTAAGAAAAAAAATCGGGTTTACCGAAATTTCGATTATCCGAAATCACTTTGGTCCACATTATTTCGGATAATCGGGACTGTACTGTACTTCCAAACCTGTGACATCTCATTTTCTTGAAAGAGCTTCATATCGTGTAAAGAAATTGCTACTCCAAACTTTGTTAATGTTAATGTTAAACTTAATACCTAAACTTAGCGATTTGGGATTGTAGGGATTTAGAAACTATTTTTTTTTGTGGCCAAACCATTCGCCCAATTATAATTTTGTATGAGAAAAAATAGTTTCTAAATGAATGTAGTAATTCAGAAAATAAAATGGTAGATGATTATACAAGGTGATTGAAAAGATTTTGATGGATAACTTGTCGTGAGACTGTTTTCAAACACCCTGAATGTTTCGACATTCAAATTTATTTCACAGAAAACTGTAGGTTGCTAATATAAAGATATAGTCAAGAAATGAATAAAATCTAATGAAGATTTTTCGAGTAATTTAAGAAAAACTCACGGAAAATATTATTTTTAAATCCCTCTAACAGCTAAATTAAGCAACTTTAAATGTAGATAAGTTAACTTAAATTGACTTATTTCGAGCCAAGGAATCTGAGGTCTTACGTTGTACACACATTTCGGAGACACTTCCTGTAAACAAGGTGTCTCAACGATCCGAAAAAGCTCCATAACTGGTTTATTATTGGAGATAATATAATTGGAGACTTTATCCTCTTTTTTAAGTTAGAGCCACGATTCTACTTCTCCTTTCAAAAATATTGCAACTTGTATACAGGTGTCTCAATATTACAAAAATACAAAAGTTTCATTTTTTTCAATGGAAAGTGCTCGGTTTAATTTTATTTTTAGATTCTATGGTAGGGGAGACCGGGGTTGGTTGACACATGGGGTTAATTGACACAGCGTCAAATATGGGCCATTTATTTTACTTACGATTTTTAGTCATATCGATGATTCAATGCTTGAGTGTAGAGTCGTTGACACCCGATCGAGAAAGTGCCAGTGAAGTACAAAGTACGATTAAGTAGCTAAAATAGATGGCCCATATTTGACGCTGTGTCAATTAGCCCCATGTGTCAACCAACCCTGGTCTCCCCTACAATAGGTTTAATTTTTGTAGAGGTCGTTTTTGCTGAAACTGTTACCAAATTTGATTTATAGCACATTTTTTTGCCAAAATGCTCATTCGAAATTTTTGTCGAAATGCAGTGGTGTGTAAGTGAAAATTCTTATCTTCAATATCCTTGCCTTGATTTCAAAGTAATTAACGCCGTTTGTTTTGTGAATATTTGTTACATTTTTAAAATGTTTACTCAATGACCTGTTTTTAGTCACATTTGTCCACTGCGATTTTTTAAATATATTGAATTGAAAAAATAGAAAACTCATTCGTTTTTAAATGATAACCCCTATTTGTTATTATATTGACCAAAAGTTATGACAAGCTTATTTTACCTTATTGTAGATGGAAAGTTTACCAGAATAATTTTTGACCACTACAATAATAAATAAGGGGTGTCATTTAACTTATTTGACTCATCATGTTTAAAAAATCACTGTAGGCAAATGTGACTAAACAGGTTGTTGAGTAAACATTTAAAAGATGTGGCAAACATCCAGCATTCGAACGGCGTCAACTACTTTAAAGTTAAGCTAAAGATTTGGCAGATAAGAATTTTTGAGCAGACTACTGTGTTTCGAAATTCTTCATTCCATTAAAAAAAATCGTATCTTTAGTATTTTTGTAATTTTGGAACATCTGTATATAAGTCGCAATATTTTAAAAATGTGTAGTAAAACCACAACTATAACAAAAAAAAAAAAAATGGAAAAGTAAATTTTCAAATATATTTTTTTTAACAGTGAGACATCCATCTCATTTTAAAAACATCTCTATTACCAAGATCTATATCTTAATTATAACATCAAGAGTTTTTCGTTCCGCCTTTTCAAGAAAATTTCCTGAAACATCTTTTACAACCGAAACTAATCGTTTTAAAAGCGTAAAAATGAAGAAATAAATTAGACTTGTAAATGTACTCTGAAAGGAATACTAAAGGTAAAACACGTGGCTCAAACTAATTTACTTTATAAATTAACTTATTGAATAAACTAGTTTAGAAAAAATTCCTCAAAAACTGATAAAATTAAGAAGAAATTTTCTTCCTTTCAAAATTTCTTAAGAAAAATAATTATTTTTTTCCGGTTCATACTTTGTATTTTAATTATTGATAATCCGCCCAAAACTGATTCCCCATAAAAGATTTAAAATTAAAAATTTCACTTATCGATTCTCAAGATAAAAAAAGAATTGTATATTGGTTTTCGTCCATAAAACATGTCCGAACTTAAGAACGCGACGTAACAAGTGAAGAAACCACCCAAATTGTATCTCTGGGCGTTCCCAATTTGGTTAACGAGATAACGTCCCATAAACAACTGGCCGTGTAAATATTTGGCCGCGCGTAGCCCAATTATGGTCCGAGACGGAGAAATACCATGGTTTATTGGTTCGGTCGTCGATTAGTGGCCACGTTTGTCGGCTGTAAATAAGGAATTCGTCTGATTAACCTAGGGTTGGTCCCGAAATCGACACGCTCCGCTCGTATAAATTAACATATGCTTATAAGATTTCTTCAACGTCACATTTACAATGTTAATGAGCAGCTCGAATTTTTCTCTTTCTTACCGTTGTGCTTTATAAACGGTAATTACACGGTTTTAGTGACGTTGATTACGAAAGTATAAAATTTATACTTTCTAAAATGTGTTGTGTGTATATATTTAAAGGCTCTTTAGAAATTTTAAAGTGGAATTCATAGAATTCAATTGAGTTCATTTAAATAAAAATAAATTTCTTACACAACGTTTTTTTTTTGAATAATAATTGAATGAATAATGTTTTAGTTGATTTCTGTCTTTTTAACTTCTATAGTTAGCTTATTCATTGACTTAGAAACGAAGTATTTAGAAATTTTTAAATTAAAATTTTAGAATTGAGTTGAACAAATAAATTTCTTAATAATGTTGGAGCTATTTTTAATGTGATTTGAATAATTCAATAAAATACTTTGGTTGATATCTATTTTCTTATAAACAAAAAACCTGAACCACCCGAAAACGGCATATTTCAACTTTGCCTCTCTCTAACTCAAAAACTAAGCCAGATAGTGAAAAATATTTCAAATAAAAGTTGTTCACTATTCGACTGTAAACATCTTTTGTTATAAACATATTCCCGTAAGATCGATATTTACGGAATTATAACCTAAAAACTGAAACCACCCCAAAACGGCATACTTTCACTTTGGCTTCCTCTAACTCAAAAATTAAGCGAGTTAGCAAAAAATATTTCGAATAAAAGTTGTTCGTTGATCGACTGCAAATATCTTTTATTATAAACATTTTCTCGTAATATTGCTATTTATGGAATTATAATCCAAAAACTTGAACCACCACAAGACGGCATACTTCAACTTTAGCTCTCTCTAACTGAAAAACTTAGCGAGTTAGTGAAAAAAAATTCAAATAAAAGTTGTTCGCTATTCGACTGCAAACATATTTTGTAATAAACATTTTTCTGTAAGATCGATATTTACGAAGTCATAAACCGGAAACCTGAACCACCCCAAAATGGCATGCATCAACTTTGGATCGTTCTAACTCAAAAACTAAGTAAGTTAGCGAAAAATATTTCAAATAAAAGCTGTTCGCTGTTCGATTGCGAACATCCTTTATTATAAATATTTTTCTCTAAGATCGATATTTACGGAGTTACAACCCAAAAATTGGAACCACCCCAAATCGGCATACTTCAACTTTGGATTATTCTAACTTAAAAATTAAGTGAGTTAGCGACAAATATTTTAAATAAAAGTTGTTCACATTTCGACTGCAAACATCTTCTATTATAAATATTTTTTAATAAGATCGATATTTACGGAGTCATAAACCAAAAATCTGAACCACCCCAAACGGCATACTTCAACTTTGGTTCCCTCTAACTCAAAAACTAAGCGAGTTAGCGAAAAATGTTTCAAATAAAAGTTATTTGCTGTCTGACAATGAACATCTTTTATTATAAATATTTTTGCATATGATCGATATTTAGGCCGGTTTGAGTGCTCAACCGACGGTCAGCGCTGACATCGGTCGGTCGCAGCTATATCAACGTATTTATATGCAACTGATCACCGGTGCAGCACTGAACAGACAGATATAAATACGTTGATATAGCTACGCACGACCGACGTTAGCGCTGACCGTCGGTTGAGCACTAAAACCGGCCTTACAGAGTTATAAACCAAAAACCTGAACTACCCCAGAACGGCATTCAACTTTGGCTCCCTCTAACTCAAAAACTAAGCACGCTAGCAAAAAATATTTCAAATAAAAGTTGTTTGCTGTTTGACTGCGAGTAGGTTTTATTATAAACACATTTCCTTAAGATCGATATTTACGGAGTTATAAACCAAAAACCTGAACTACCCCAAAACGGCATACTTCAACTTTGACTCCCTCTAACTCAAAAACTAAGCGAGTCAGCGAAAAATGTTTCAAGTAAAAGTTATTCATTATTCAACTGCGAACTTCCTTTATTATAAATATTTTTCAGTAAGATCGATATTTACGGAGTCATAAACCAAAAACCTGAACCACCCCAAAACGGCATACTTCAACTTTGACTTCCCCTAACTCAAAAACTAAGCGAGTCAGCGAAAAATGTTTCAAGTAAAAGTTATTCATTGTTCAACTGCGAACTTCCTTTATTATAAATATTTTTCAGTAAGATCGATATTTACGAAATCATAAACCAAAAACCTGAACCACCCCAAAACGGCATACTTCAACTTTAACTCCCTCTAACTCAAAAACTAAGCGAGTCAGCGAAAAATGTTTCAAATAATAGTTGTTCTCTGTTCGACTATAAACATCCTTTATTATAAATACTTTTCAGTAAGATCGATATTTACGGAGTTATAACCCAAAACCTGGAACCATCACAAAACGGCATACTTCAAGTTTAGCTCCCTCTAACTCAAAAACTTAGCAAAAAACTTAGCGAGTTAGTGAAAAATATTTCTAATAAAAGTTGTTCGCTGTTCGACTGCAAACATCTTTGGTTATAAACATTTTCCCGTAAGATCGATATTTACGGAGTTATAACCTAAAAACTGGAACCACCCCAAAACGGCATACTTTAAATTTAGCTCCCTCTAACTCAAAGATTAAGCGAGTCGGCGAAAACTGTTATAAATAAAAGTTGTTTGTTGTTCGACTGCCAACATCTTTTATTCTAAATAGTTTTCCGTAAGATCGATATTTACGGAATTATAATCCAAAAACTGGAACCACCCCAAAAAGACATACTTCAACTTTAGCTCCCTCTAACTCAAAAACTAAGCAAGTTAGCAAAGAATATTTCAAATAAAAGTTGTTTGCTGTCCGACTGCCAACATCTTCTATTCTAAATAGTTTTCCGTAAGATCGACATTTACGGAATTATAACCCAGAAACTGGAACCACCCCAAAAAGGCATACTTTAACTATGGCTCCTTCTAACTCAAAAACTAAGCGAGTTAGCGAAAAATATTTCAAATAAAGGTTGTTTGTTGTTTGACAATGAACATCTTTTATCATAAACATTTTCCAATAAGATCAATATTTACGGGGTTATAACCCAAAAACTGGATCCACTCCAAAACGGCATACTTCAAATTTGGCTCCCTCTAACTCAAAAACTAAGCGAGACAGCGAAAAATGTTTCAAATAAAAGTTGTTCGCTATTTGACTACCAAGATTTTTTTTTATAAACATTTTTTCATAAGATCGATATTAACCCAAAACGGCATGTTTCAACTTTGGCTCCCTCTAACTCAAAAACTAAGCAAGTCAGTGAAAAATATTTCAAATAAGGGTTGTTCGTTGTTCGATTGCAAATATTTTTTCTTATAAACATTACTTCATAAGATCGATATTTACGAAGTCATAAACCAAAAACCTGAACTACCCCAAAACGGCATACTTCAACTTTGGCTCCCTCTAACTCAAGAACTAAGCGAGTTAGCGAAAAATCTTTCAAGTAAAGGTTATTCGCTGTTCAACTGCAAATATCTTTTATTCTAAATATTTATCCGTAAGATCGATATTTACGGAGTTATAACCCAAAAACTGGAACCACCCCAAAAAATGGCATACTTTAACTTTGACTCCCTCTAACTCAAAAACTAAACGAGTTACCGAAAAATATCTCAAATGAAAGTTGTTCGTTGTTCGACTGCAAACTTCTTTTATTTTAAATATTTTTCGAATAACTTAGCGAGTTAGCGAAAAATATTTTAAATAAAAGTTGTTCGCTATTCGACTGCAAACATCTTTTGTTATAAACATTTTCCAGTAACTTAAATTTGATATATTTTTTTTATTCTAAAAATTTTATTTTAAATATTTTACTAACGAAATTTTATTGTAAAGAAGATTTATGATCTTCAATTAGTTTCATATTTTTTTCTTTTTATGAAAAGAAAAAGAAATATTAATTGGTCGTTGACTTCAATTTTCTCTCCATAAGTTTTGATCGAGTTTGAATACTGTCACGAAATCACTCGCCGATAATTGTTTTAGCGCAGTTAAGGTCTACGTCGGAAGGATAATTGCAGGATAAAGGCTCCGGACAGCCTCGAGGAAGGCGGGTTTTCAATTTTGCGTCGGGCGAGGTGTTAAAGCTCCTTCTTGTGTCGGCATCCACAAGGATAATTAATTCAAGCGTGCTAAACTGCTAAAGCCGACGATGTATAATGACCGTTATTACGTCGTGCTCGCGTTTTTCGGACGGTTAACCATCAAGTAAGATTTTCTTTGAAAGAAAAACAGAGTAAAAAAAATTAGGTAGTTAGGGTATAAGACTTACAAGAGTTTAAGCTTGAATAACCTCTACATACATTCTATAAACGACTTCTATAAACTTAAATACTTCTTGATCATTCTCAATTCCTTACTTTATCGTTCCCATCGATCGTCATCGACTAGAATTAGGCGAAGCGAGCAAATACTTTACGATAGCTATAAATCGAAGAATTTATTCGGCTTACGGTCGCAAAAATCAACTCGCCCCAACGCTGATTCATAATTATACCTGTCCGATAGGATGAATATTCATGCTGATATCTCTTACACGTACCAAACGCCTTCCGGCAGCCGATGCGTTACGCACTGTTGAATCTTCGATCGTTTTTATTCCATGACATTTTTAAGTACCGCTCGTGTCACGACACGTGAGGAATGCAGGCGCCACTCATGGATCTACATATTAGCATTTCAGACGCCTATTGCCATTATGGCAACGTCTAACAGGTCCAGTGTCGCGCACGTGTGGTTTTAAGTGCTTTCGATGCTTGAAACACCTGAACAGAGTTACTATACTGGAAGACAGGTTATACTAATATATGATCTGGATGAAAGTCGAGTAGACATTCAATAAAGTTAACCGTAGAAGAAAAAATATTACATTCCATATTAGTTTCAGTATTAAAATGTATTTAACTTTCTTGTTTGATTGGATTTTAAACTGATTGTTTTTCTATAGGTACTTAAACGGTTAACTATAAATAATTCATGTTGCTTAAGTCAAAGACCTAGAACTATGCGAAGTGATAGTTTTTTAGGAAGTATAGAACACAATGAACGAGTGATGTCACCTTTGAAACTTTGAATGGATTTCCCCAATTGATCCAATTAAGATTCAAGGTGAGGTCGGTTGAAAATGGAACGACAAACGGCGGGCGTCAACTCAAACGCTTTTGGGGACAATAACTCAAAAAATAATCTCTAAAGTGGAGTTTGTTTACAT
The DNA here is from genome assembly GCA_036711955.1 of Digitonthophagus gazella. Lineage (NCBI taxonomy): Eukaryota > Metazoa > Arthropoda > Insecta > Coleoptera > Scarabaeidae > Digitonthophagus > Digitonthophagus gazella. The sequence continues at coordinate 19,024,582 of JASCIT010000012.1, forward strand.
TCGGGGTTTTTAAATATTTACCCTGACAATGTTTTAATTACGGAGATAGACAGATTAAAACAAATTCTCGGCGTAAATATTTACCGGGATGGAAGCAGTAAAGCAAAAAGGCAAAAAGAGGAGAAATCTAAAAGCCATAAACGTACGACGGGAAAAAATACGAGTAGCTCACGGTATTTAGCGGTTAAACTGTCGTAAAAACGTCGCCTTCCCTTACTTTACGATATTAGAGACGTCTGAACGAGTCTTAGCGAATCGACGAAGTCGTCATTTCTCGTGGGCGCAATTTGCTTTTTTCACCAAAATGTTTATCGCTTTATTATGATGTGTTTAGCAACGGAGGGACGTAAATTCCGATATCTATTGTGATTGAAATTGACCTAGAGAACCCAAAATTTGTCCGGTCGCATAAATATAAAACCGGGACACTTTTATTTTCCGGATTAACATTTACGATTCGTAAGAAATCGAATGCAAAATTTTGTCTCGACTTTATTTACATGTTTTATTTGCTCCAACCTGTGTTAAATTGTTACTTTTTTAAAGTCATTCGATTTTTAAAATAGGTCAAATTTTTTTAAAACTTCTTCATTTAAAAAAAGGCCTTTTCGCACAGCAAGAGTCCTGAAATGTGTTTTCCTAAATCATAAAAATACAGCATCTTCTAACGATTTATCTTTTGCACTTCGTATAGTTTTTCTTTTTTCGTTTGAATCCATTTTCCGAATCTAATTTGAATGCAAAATTCAAAATTTCTTCTTTTTTCTTTTTAATGTCAGATATCGTAACTGTTCCCACTTCGTAGATTTTCGCCAGATGCGTTCCACTTTCACCTTTTTCGAGTCTACTCAAAATCTCCACTTTATTTTACTTAAAATGTCAGCCATAAAAGGCGTTCGGATTTTTGAGGCGTTCTACTGTATCTAATCCAACCCAACTCAACCTAATAAAGATCATTTTACTCCAAAATTTCTCAAAAAAATTAAAAGAAATTTTAAAGTTTGCAAAAATTTTCCTAGGTTAAAAAATTATTTTTAAAGAATTCAATCATTTTTAAAAAGAATCATAAAAAATTGAATGTTAAAGATTTTGGACTGATCTTTTTTGTAAATGAAACTAAAAATATTCGAATTTTAATTAATAAAGATCGTTTTATTCTAAGTGTTGACAAAAAAATTTAAAAAATTTTCAACGTTGGCAAAAAATTTTCTTAGGTTGGAAAATTATTTTTTAAAAATTCAATCGTTTTGTATTGTGTACTTGGTCTGTTCGGATCGATAGCCAAATAAAGATTATTTTGTCCTCCAAAAAGATTCATAAATTGACTAGAAAATTAATAAATCGATTAGATCGATTGGAAAGATTAGAATGATTAGAAAATCTCCCAAAAACACTAGTTAATGCTTTAACAAGACTACAAAATCGTCTACAAAGACTAAAAATATCCTAGAATCAGAAAAATCGTCCAAAAAGATTAATAAATCGACTAGAAAGATTAAAAACTCGCTCAAAGACACAAGTTAATGCTCTAAAAAGACCACAAAATCGTCTACAAAGACTAGAAATTTCTAGTCAATTCTAGTCAGTTCCTAGAATCAAAATAATCAAATAAATAAAATCAGATAAATCGTCCAGAAAAATTTCAATAGTATCTACAAAGACAGAAAAAGTCATCCAAGAAATTTACAACGATTTAAAATCCGGAAAAATTTAAAAGAAAAAAATCAATCATTTTTTAAAAAATCATAAAAAAATGAATTTTAAAGATTTTGATGTGATTTTTTTTATAAATGAAACTAAAAACACTCTAGCTTTAATTAAGAAAGATTGTTTTATTCTAAGTGTTGTCAAAAAAATTAAAAAAATTTTCAAAGTTGGCAAAAATTTTCTTAGGTTAGAAAATTATTTTAAAAAAATTCAATCATTTTTTAAAAAATCATAAAAAATTGAATTTAAAGATTTTGATCTGATTTTTTCTTGGAAATGAAATTAAAAACATTATAGTTTTAATTAATAAAGATCGTCTTATTCTAAGTATTGTCAAAAAAATTAAAAAAAATTTCAAAGTTGGCAAAAATTTTCTTAGGTTAGAAAATTATTTAAAAAAAATTCAATCATTTTTTTTAAATCATAAAAAATTTAATTTTAAAGATTTTGATCTGATTTTTTTTGAAATGAAACTAAAAACATTCTAGTTTTAATTAATACAGATCGTTTTATTCTAAGTATTGTCAAAAAAATTTTAAAAAATTTCAAAGTTGAGAAAAAGAGTTTTAGGTTAAAAAAAATATATCATTTTTAAAAATTCGTATCTCAAAAACTAATTGTTAAAGAGACTTGAAATTTTATCAGGATTTAGATTGAAACTTAATCTTTATTTTGACCAAAAATGAATTTTCTACGACCTTTAGATTTTCCCTCAGAAGAAAAAATGTAATTGAATGTCTTCAATTCACATTTTAAACTCTTCTTAAACTGGTTTTTGTTTATTAAATTAAAATTTCGACATTTGATTGTTGTTTAGAAATTTATACTTATTATTTTTTTTATTATTCTGGAAGATAATATAGTTTCAGGAATTAATTAATTCAATCTAATATACTCAAATTCGCTAAAGAGAAAGAAATATGTTATTTTTCTATCATTTAACAATAAATTTCATCACTGCAAGAAAATTAAAAAAATCTTCTAAACTTCTCTGTGTGAAATATTGAGATGATATATTTCTGATTATATTTTTTTTATCTTAATAAAAGAGATGTTATGTGATGTTATGTAAAGAAGAAGATTCCAATCAGTTTTTCCAATATGCAAGAATGTCGTTTCCGGAATGTAAACATTTGAGTAGTAGAACAAAGGGTTTAACTCTTTGAGGGTTGGTGAGTGGCTTAATGTACCACTTCGAATTTTGACCTTTGTCCTCGCTGGTACACAAAACAAACCATTTTTTTTTTAATTTCTACTCCTTAATCGCTCACAAAAACCACTAATCGCTAATCACTTGCACTCCCTCCAATCAAAGTGTAAATGGGCCTTAAGAGATGTATAAAAACTTTAATCGAACCTAACACAACTAGTTTGTAGTTTTTACCTAAAGTCAGAATTGATATAAGAGTAGAAGAAACCCTTTAAAAACTGAACGTATATAAAATCATACTTCCTTTCGGAATGATGTGGAATGAAAACAGAAACAAAGTGATATATGATCGTATAAAAAAACCTTAAGATAATCTAATCCAATCTAACTCAACCCAAGAGATGTATTCTATCAGTTCACTTCTACCAATTAACTTTGTTCTCACCTCCATAGAAATGTTTTTATAAAAAATTCTTTCCTCACATCCTATCTTTAAAGACAATTTGTACTATTCCTAATCATTTTATTCAGTTTTAAAATACCGGTTCTATAATACCCCTATCTTTCTATACTTTTTCATTAAAAAAATTCCATACACCTGCATCCTTCCTCGAAAGTTTCTTTCAACTCTATCCAATCTCTATATCTAATCGATCTGTGAGTTCTAAAAGAACGAAGGAATGAACCACGGGTTAAGCCGTTATCAAAAAGGAGTCGCGATAAGCGACACCGACGAAGATAAACTTAACAACCCCTGGCGTTTTGTTTATTGCCCCAATAACGGAGGACACCTCGTCCGGCAGTAAACCATCACCTGTTTTTCGGAATCCGTCCCCGATCGGAGACGTTTTAGATACGGCGGAATCACTTTCAATTATCCTTACAGTCGTAAATCGAAAGGTGGGAGTTTGGCGTGGGCGGGATTGTGATCAAAATTATACGGCGACGTCGTTCCGGAGGTAATAGAAGCCGCAACGCGAAGAATAACGACCAATTGGAATATTCTTGTACGGACAAGTAGTTGTTGGGTTGAGTGAGGTAATATCAATTTGTCTGAAGAGTATAGACGCACAGACAATGACTGGGTTGGGTTTTGAAATGAACTATAATGATTCAAAAAAGTAACGTCTCCTTTTAACCATAAACTTGGAATTCAGCCTTGAAAAGAAAACAAAGAGTAGGATAACCCGGATGAAAGTAAAAGCGATTTTGGCCGCCCACTTCTTCTTTTCATTCACGCGTTGTGTGATCCCTTTCACTTTCATTAAGACCTCACCCGAAACCGTTAAATCGTTAAATCTCGTCTTACGCCCGAAGCGTTCCTGAATTTATCCCTATTTTAATGGCGATTTACGACCGACGCGATTATCGCCATTATCCTCGCCGACTTACCTCATTCTTTAGTCTTGTTCGTTCCGCGTAAATCTGTCCCCGAAGACCGTGAATACGAACACCGTGGGTATATGTATAAATCTTTACATACTATCTCTTTTTATCCAACTTGAAAAGAAGCGATTTAACCGGTCGAAAATTATAAGATAAATCGATATTTTGATTGGCCGGGTGATTTTTCAGCTTCGTTAACTCGTTAATCGCCCGAAGGATCTAAATATCCTGACAAGTACATGCCCATTGACTGTCAAAAGTTCGGGAGGATTAATTCGCAGCCGAACGCAGACTTATTGCGAACCATTAGCGGTCCCTTTGGCATAATAAAGCGGCAGCCGCCGACCGATAAATATGATAATATGCTACCCTTCGCCTAACTATCGTCCGAAACAGAATGGGATCAACCGACCGAATAAGGTTAACCATTAAGACCTATCATCTGCATCAAATTGGGCAAACCACATATCAATTAATATACAATGTATACTGGAAAATTTATTTTATAGTTAATGAACCATAATTTTATTTTTTTTTTTTCACAATTATTTTTATGTACCATCAGTACCCATAAAATGTTGAGACATCAAAATTTTTTTTAATGTGTGTTACACTTTGGATTTGTTAATTGTCATTTCTCGTTTCAAAATTTCAAAATTAATAGGGCGTTGGATTAAGTTATGAGTTAGAATTTTGTATTTATTAACCATGAGACAGGAAATTAAATAAAAGACCCGAAAGAAAGATCATTGAAAAAGAGAACCTGATAAATTTGGAATTCAAAAAAGGTAGTACAGAAAAAAAATAATAAAAACGTTTCAAAGAAGAAGGGAATAAGAAGTCATAAGAATCCAAGGATTCTATCAGATCTGCAGAAATCCTGTAGCTGAAGTGTGTGATATGAACTGAATGTTCAAATTCCAAAACCCAACCGGAACAATAACTGACATAACCTGGCATTATAACCTTCCTTCAAAAAGCCCGATTTAAACGGTATATACCCAAGGAAACTGGACTAACAGGATGGCTCAATTCCATAAGATATGCATACGCCGAAATTCAGTGCGCAGCCACCGATTTGTTGTGGTTTCAGTCGAATGTAGGACAGAGAGTCGAATGTAAGAGAGTCTAGTGTAAGACAGAGACGCTAAGCTTAGCAGTGACGTTAAGGGTGGCGGCCGATTATCGCAGATTGTGATACCTGTTAGTCCAGTGTCCTTGGTATATATCTATATCGTTATTTTTGACATTTTTCAACTGACAACTTGCCCCAAGATTTTCTGTGCATCGATGGTAATGTGTGAAATACAAAGACTCAGCTAGTATCATATGTCAAAATAGAAAGACTTTAAAGCTTGACGAATTTTTGTAATTTGTCATCTAAAGTTTCTAAATGGTTTGAAGGGTTTTCTATGGAGTTTTCTAATTAGATCTTTAGATAATTCTGGCGTATTTTAAGTAATTTTGGACTTTTAATGGCTGTTAAAAACTTCTACAGATTTTTTTTAACTAGATTACTAAACATCTATGAGTAATTTTTAACAAGTTTGGACATTCATTAGTTGTTTAAGATTTCATTTTGTAATTCTAAAAATTATAATCTGTTCTTAACACATTTTTAATAATTCCAAATATGTAATTTAGAATTAATTTTTTTTAATCGGTATAAACGTGGTTATTTTAGACATTTTTCAATTGACAACTTGTCCTAAGATTTTTTGGGCATCGACGGTAAGTAACAGATAGTAACTTGACTAACGAATAAACAGGTTAAAAAAATAAATATTCAAACTGGATAAAACCTAATTAGGAATAATGCTTCAACCCCATGTTTTACCTGTTTGTAGTTTGAAATGATATTAATCTAGAAAAAGGATGATTCTCAAATATTAATATTTGCACCGTATAAAGTTAGATTGGGAAAGACAATCATATCAATTAAGGACACTGGGAGTCAACGGACTTAAGTGGCAATAATTTAATATTGGGCAAATGAAGTTTAAAATTGTTACGAACTATTGAATGAAGGACACTTGAATTCGTTGGTTTCTAGGTTTACCAATTAAATATCTGCAACTATGAAGCCTTTGAAATAAAACTTGAAAATATTTATTGATTTTATTTTATTTTTTCATTGGGCTACCTATGTTTCGATTAATGACCGTCATTAGCTTGATGACGTCAAGAATATAGTACAATAAAAAAAAATAACATGTGGAAACGTTGCAAGTTATAAAATTTTGAAATAAGTAATCTTCAACACTGAAGAAAACAATCAAGAAAACTTCAATAATGGTAAAATTTAGAAAAGGAAAAGAAGTTCCAACTTTAAACTTTTGTTAGACTAGAACTAACTTTAGCACTAACTCTAACATCAAACCTAAAACCAGGAGCTTTCGGATTTAGCGTCTTTTGAAAAAGCGTTTGACGTTTCGGATGCCTTGTTGTTCAGAAACAAGTTTGGAGTTCACTTCGAAAGCTCCTAATTCTAGGTCTAGTGTTAGAGTTGCTGCTAATGTTAGTTCTAGTCTTATTGTTAGTTTACTTAACACCGACTGTGAAAGCCTTCGTATTTATAAGATCCAACTTACAAGAGGATCACCAGACGTGTAACCTTCAGATTTTGTTCTTGATTTTTTTGCAGGTAGAGACATGTATGTGACGCTTCTTGGTAAAATATTTCATGAGGATGGCCAGGCATTTTTGAGATATGAATTTTTGAAATTGTCAACAAAATTTACGTAAGTAGTCATCCGATGGTTTAATACTATTTCCAACAGATCCAATAGCCGAGATAGTTAAAACGCAAGTTACTGACTGTGTCAACCCGAATTGTTAGTTATTTTCTTACAAGGCAAATATCAGAAGTCTCACTCATCAACTTTGATGAAGCTTGGAACAGTTATAAAATGGGTCAAAATAAAGTCTTATCTTTTTATAAATGCATTAAAAACCTCTGGAGCGAGTTAAAAGGATAGAAAGTACATTTTTCCATATAACTTGAAGACTAAAAATATTAAATGTCTTTTAGCGAAGCAAAACCAGAAAAAAATGGAAACAGCCGTTAAGCTTATCCGACAGACTCGGAACGATGATATCCTCCTCGAACTTGAGAAGAACCCCAAAAACAAGGAAAACTTCGGAAAGAAGATACGTGATGTACTTGGAGGCGAGGCCCAAGTCACCAACTTAGAACCGAAGACTACCTTAGAACTGTTGTACCTTGAGTGTATTACTACGGAGAAAGAGGTGATAGCGGCTATCCAGGCGAGACTTCCGAAGTTGATCGACGACATGAAGATTAGACTCACTCAACCCAACAAACAATAGTTGAGGAAAGCTATTGTCCAGATGAATACACGTGACGCTGATACTCTTCTGAACTTGTCCCGCATTAAGATCGGCTATGTCTCAAGCAGAGTAAAGCAGAGGATTGAAGTAAAACGCTACTTCAGGTGCTTCGAATACGGCCATGGACAAGGTGAATGTAAAGGATCGGAGAGGAAAAACCTGAAAATGTGCCTTAATTATGGAGCAAGCGGCCATCTTCGTGCCCAATGCAAGAACTCGTCAAAATGATTTCTATGCGAAGGCAACGAAGAACAGAAGAACTGTAAACACCAAAGAACAACAGTTTAATGTGTGCAGTTGTTGAGGCGAGTTGGGTGATAGAAATCGGAGCGTGGGTTGTACTATAACCCGAAATTGACCTACACCATGAAGAAAAAGACGAAAAAGTAAGTCCCCTCTTCGTAACATTGCCAAGTAGTCTTTCATCTTTCTCTTCATGGACTAGCTTCATTTCTAAATTCAATGGACTAGCTTCATTCATGTCTAAACATTTTGCCATTTAAAAATTTTTCTTCTAAAACGTGATTGATGACCTTTCATATTTTGCAAAGCAATTTGCGACCGGCCTGATGATGATCCTCTAAGGATCGAAACTCGGGTAGTCGAGATTTACTAATAAATATCTTCAGTTTCAACCAACGTTTATATCTATTTTTGATCATCACCATACTGAAGAATGGAATCATTCATATCAACCCATATAAACCAAAGAACGCCTTATGATCGTACCTTTCCAACAATGTATCATTCGATATTGTATGAATTGTAGATTATGTAAGGAGTAAAAAAAGATATAATTTTTTGAAGATTTGATTTTCATAAAACTTGGAGTAATTCTAAAATGCGTCAAAATAAGGTTGATGTAGTTTTTTACACATATTGTAAAATTTGTAAACTCACATAGAAAGTAATAAATATATAGGACCAATAATCTCATAAGAAATGTTTATATAGAAGTAGTGAACTTAAAAAAATCTATTGGTACAACTGTTAATTGAATAAGTTTCGAAACATAAATGCTAGAGTGAAACACTTCTTACGATGTTTAAGAAAAAACTTGCTGGAGCTGGTTTAAAACTTATGAGGACAAATTGAAAGTCAACGGGAAAGGTACGAATGAAAGAAGATGTACAGGTTTTTTGAGTTCAAACCAAATAAGAGTTATGATGGAAGAACCTTGACGAATGAACCAGTCAGTATTGAATTGAAATTCGCGAGGACCGGGTCGAATTTGGCACCTGCTCGCGAAATATTCAGCCGGACCCGGTTGCCAAGGGTTCGAAAATGCAAAGAGACGTAAAAGAAGATGATATTCGAGAAGCGAGTCTCGTTACACGGCCGCCGAATGCATATTTCAACGGTCGCCGTGAGTTATTTGTCAAGTCGTGCACGATAAGGCCTTTTACGTCGATATATCGGTGTTCCGTCTGAATAAATTTGCAGGAGCTGCCGTGGTGACTCTTTGAAGTCGCCCAAGAGCCAGTTTTTGGTACCTCTTCGGTTCTTCGTACGCGAACCGAACCAGCTACCGAAACGTACAAGAATTAATTAACACGAAGGGCTTATCTTAACGAAACGACACCGCTAGATAAGGCGCTCTTCGTCGTTTCCATATCGAGATTTCCATAAAGATACAACTCGACCATCCCAGTCCGATCAAATTGGCTGCGACGCCCAAGAATTTGTGATTCTTGAACTAGATGGTACCTTGGATATACAAAGCCTGAACTTACCAATTTATACGACTGTAATGTTTCCTACGTTTGGTCGTAAAAGTTAACGGTTAAATTTGAAAGTATAAGTAACTAACTGATTAGGAGTGGACGTTGGGCAGGTGTAATTACCAAGATAACTTTTAAAACATCTCCTTGAGTTTAGAAATTATTTAATATTCCTCCGCTTTATTCGATGGTCAACTAAATTGTGATTATCTTTGGAAGATTAATTAAAATTACTTATCTAAATTTGATTTATGAGGAAACACCTTTTTAGTCTAGGAAGTTTAAATGTGATTTATTACTAAATATGATTAGGATATGACGAGAACATGAAATTAAACCTACTAAAATAACTTTTTAAAATATTGATTTTAGATTTTAATCTGAATATTAACCAAATATTTACATTGGAACATGTTGTAAGTAATCAGTTTAATAAAAAGTGACATTAAAGAAAATAAGCAACAATGAATTACGAGTTCTAAATCAAAATATTTAAAATAAAACAAATTTTATGAATGAACAAACATAAAATATCAAATTCCTAGTTGAGAAACGTTATACTCATCCTAGGCTTAGGTGGGATCTATAATAAATACAAAGTTTTCGTCTCGCAGCGTGACGTAGACCGACAAAAGTCTCTTCCTCTTAGATTACCAGCGTTTAGCCAGAGTTTGACACCGAAATCTTACGAACCAAATCCCGTCAGATTCACTTTTTCGGTTCTCGACGTCGCGTCGCCGCGGTAAATATTTTATTACGCCCCTTCGGTGGGAAGAACGCTCCCAACGTGAATAAATTAAATCCCCGACTGAGAGTCATCTTACAAAACCTGCAGACGGCGGAGATGGAAATTATTTCGATCCCATCCTCACGTTCCATTTAAAGCTAAAAATCTATTGGGGTTTATTAGAGTAGTGTCTATAATATTTATTTTTTTAAAGACAGAGTTTTTTAAAATGGAACCCACCAAATGTGTCCGTTCAAGAGAGGTGTCCGCTTAAGAAAAATGCGAAGAGAGAGATTTTCTGGAGTCACATGAGCATACTGGGATTTTCTAAGAATATACTTTTGTTTCCATTGATTATCCCATCCATCCCTAACTGTAAACTCTCTATACACTAATAAACGTTAGAAATGAAGAGTGTGCAGTCAGTGATGGCACCATTACGAGCAGTCTTCTTGGCCAGTCTATGGATGCGTTTGTTATGAATAAAATTGGAATACACCATAAAAATGTTATGATTGATTTAGACACTATACCCGAATGACGAAGGTTATAGTGTTTCTTGTGCTTAACAAATAAAAGAAGACTCTTGAAATCAGAAAAAAATACTTATACGGGAGGGTTTAATCTGGACAATATATCTCAAAGTTACGGTTTACAAAGACACATCTTTTGTGAAAATACTAGTTGAACTGTGAAGTTTAAAATTAAAATGGTTTATATCTGATATGGAAAAAGTACATCTACAGACAAAGTACGACTGGGACACATCACTATACAGGGCTGTCCTGGAAAATGTGGGAAATCTCTTGGATTCTGATAGAACACTAAAAAAAATTACAAGTTCCCATTATTTTTTTTCCTAGCGGCCTTCCCCTAGAAGAACAATTTTTCTTGAATACTAAGCTTCCATGAACTAGTAAAAGAATTACCAAAAAAAGTCCATTACATTTTCGTTATGTTATTCATCACATCTATATGTATAGGGGAAGAATAATCGCTATAGGCATATATGACATGGTCTACGAAAAGGGGGCTTACGTGTGAAAACAAGTTTTCGAGAAAACAGCTGTTAAAGATAAACAAGTCATTTTATCAGTTTCGCTTTAGTTGTTCGCGTTGTACATTCCTCTTTTTCATTACGTTTACTGAATCATTTCTATGCGTCTTATGCTTCCGAAAGAAATTAAAAATGAGTGTTGAAGAAGAGTTCAGTGTCGTTTACAGACAATATTTCGGTGAAAACGAAGAAGACAGTGATAAATTCGATATTGATAATGATTTGGACAGCGATAATGATTTATATCAGGCAAGAGATGATATGTACAGAGGGAAGTTTCATTAAAGTGGACTTATCTATGGCCGATTTAGAAGAAGAAGAGCTGATAGCAAAATTTCTCTCCACCGAATCCTCGCCCAGTGGTCATAATAAAGCGGTATCGGCGGAGAATGTTGCATGGTATCAATGGGATAGCAATTTAAAACCACTTTATCGACCACTCGGTATAACGCAGTTCCATCACTTCATAATCTGTGCGGATTGTGTAAAAACGAAAAAATTCGCTGATAGTGAGGACGTGGACACTTTTCATCTGTTGTTGAAACCTATCGATAGCGAAATGCCGCAAACTATACAGCCAGTTGGTTTAACTTTAAAACGCCAATGGTAATATATATACCAAAGTGTTCGAAGTTTAATCACAGATCCAGGAAAAGTAGATATTACAGCTCCATTACCAAAAGAAAAGTTGGTATCAAAGAAACAAAAGCCCGAAGTTGATGGAGAGGATAATTCTGCGGCTCCCTTGCCAAATAAAAATTCGATATCGAAGAAATGAAAGGCAAAAGGTAATGACGAGGAAGATTCTACGGCTCTATTCCCAAAGAAAAGTTAGCATCGAAAAAAAAAACAACAAAGCCCGAAGGAACAGTAAAGCAAGATTCTGTGGCTTCATTATCGAAGAAAAGGGTAGTATCGAAAAAACTGAAGGGTAAAAAATGTATAAATTTACTTTAAATTTTAAATTGGTGAATTTCTATGTAAAATAATGTAGTTTTGCCTTGAAATAAAAAATATGAAATTATGTCTCTTATTTTATAATTTAATCTCCAATTTTTTTTTTTCATTTTCAATCATTTCTGCTCTTTTTTTGTACATTTTTAACAAACTTCCCTGCCAGTTAGAAACTTCCGGTTTGCGCCATTCGAAAGAGCATATTTTACTTTATCCGAATCGCCAAAAAAGTGAAAAATGATTTTTTCACACCTAAGCCCCCTTTTCGTAGTCCAGGTCACATATAATATTGAAAAAAAAATTGAAGTAGGAACAATTAGAATATTTAGTAAGAGTTATAGCTAAAGCTACAGCCAAAGTTACAGCCTTTGGAAGTTACAGCCAAAAAAAGTGACTCAAATACCCAAATAGAACTTCCATCAGTAGAAATCACTTAAATTGTCCATACCTTCCTTACTAGTTACGCTATCGAGGCGACTCCTTCGGCGTATTATAGCCCTGAAAATCAAGTTTCGTGCGATATATAACACTTTATTCTAAGACTAAACACTTGGGAGTTATAACCAAAAAACTGACACAAGTACCTAAACAGAACATCCATCAGCAGACAGCATTTCCATCGTCTATTGCTCCCTTACTAAATGTGCTATCGATATGATTCTTTTGGCATGTTATCGCCCTTAAGATCAAGTTTCCAATGATAGGATACAGTTTACGCTAATTATAAGAACTGGGAAGTAACAGCCAAAAAACTGATTCACCAACTTTCAGCATTTAAATCGACCATAGGTTCTTTACTAGTTGTGCTATCGAGACGATTCAATCGGTATTATACCCCTGGAAATCTAATTTCCAACGATATGCTATATTTCTCTCTAGCAGTAAGAACTTGGAGGTTACAGCCAAAAAATTGAAAGTACACAAAATTCAAGTACACAAACAGAACTTCCAGCAATTAAATTGTCCATAGCTCCCTTACCAATTGTATTATCAAGACGATTCCTTCGGAATATTATAGTTCTGGAAATATAGTTTCCAACGATATGCTATAGTTCGCTCTACCGCTGAAAAGATCTTAAGAATAAATTATATATTTAAGTCTTTTTAAATTATAAAAAGATTAATAAAAATAGTAACCCAATTAATTTCTAAAATTAGTTACATTAACCCAATTAATGTGTAAAATTAGTTACAATTAGCTTTGGAAAATTTTAGAAAAGTTCTTTTGATTTTTGTTTCCAAAATTATAAATTTAAAATGTTTTTTTAAGTATTATAAAAGCCACTCTGTTTAATTTGTGGTTTATTATTCAGACAATTTTTCTTAATATTCTTTTTGGTAGGAATATATTTAAAATCTACGTTTTAAAAAATTATTGAAAATTTTCGTAGGAAACAAAATAATTCTTCTACTTACTGAAGTTATGAAATTTTCTTCATAGTAAAAGTTTGTTAAATAAATAAAAATGGGAATGTTTGATATGTGATTTTATCAAACCACAAAAAAAATTATTATTTTTATCAATAAAGTTTTTCATGGAAACATTTTATAGACACTACACTTACCATTGTTAAAAAATAAAATGTCTAAACTTTTAAAATATGTCACAAAATTAATAAATCACTGATTCCTTTTCTACTTATAATTATTCTAATAAAAAGAAAACATTTAATATTTACGATTCTACCGAATAGAAGGACGTCTAGGTTCCTGTTTTACATACAAGAGACCGCATAATTCTCCCCATTATGTATCCGAGACGACGGCGACGGTGCCTCCTCGGTGGGTGTGAATAGGAATTCAGATTTAGCATCGAGCCGCGTTCAAAAATCGTAATTTAATTGTAAACAAGCGGTTCCGTCGGTCCGTACCTTCGTCGCAGCTCTTTAAATTAACGACCTGATAAAAAGTTACGCCCCATGGGCATTCTTTGACCCCCGTTGAGCGTCCACGACCGGCGCCATATCGTTTTTACCGTGATGATTTAATCCAAAAACGTGTGCTGAACTAACCTCAAGACATGTAATTTTTTTTTACAATAAACAATAAAAAATCAAAGTGTTATAACAGTACTTTTACGACCCTTTTTACAATGCCACTTCACACTTTTATTTCTTCGGAACAATAAAATGTTTTAACCACAAGAATCTTGTCGGGGAAACAAAAGGAACGTTCTTCGCGTTCCTCACAATAGAATATTAATAAGCCGTCTTATCTAAATGAGCCTAAACCCGTCAAAGTCAAAGGGAAAACCACCCGAAATGTTACTGATCGGGCATGGGGTCGATTTCGGTCGGCAAAAAAAATCTGGCTGGTGTCAGGTAGCGAGCTCATTTGGGGCCATTTCGGGCCGCAAAGAACAAATTTAAGGGCTTATAGTTCGCCACCGGCGCCGCAGATAAGACGAAAGACAAAGGGAATCAAACTAAGTTTTTCAAAAAATCCTTTTCAAAGGGCCATTTGTTTCCAGATCGCGACCCCACTTTGTCACCGTATTCGACTTTGATTTATCCATTCGAGATGTTTAATACGATTCGGAAGAACTAGATAAATCTTTTTTAATGGGAAGTAGAATGTTTAGGAGAGAATGTTTCTAAAGTTTAGAAGGAGATTTTTAAAGATGAACAGTTTAGCGCGGAATTGTCTCCCTGGGAAACTTTACACATTTGCATATCTGAATAGTGTAGAACTGTAGAGGTTCAAGGAAGGGTATCTATATGGTAATGTTATGGCGTGGGTTGAAATTGGGTTTTCGTATGAAATTTGCGAGGTTATCTCGAAAGTAGCTTCGTTGGAATATCTACATAAATAAAGATAAAACTGAATTTTCTGTGAATCTAAATTTGCTTTAAAATATTATGTATACACTGTCCGGGGAAAGATTTATCTTTAATTCTTCATTAAGATATCATTAATTAATTATAGTAATCTTAGATGAACATTTTCAATTTTTGTCTCTTTCTTTTATGTACAATTAGATAAAAAAAATATTTGATGTACGCCAAGAAAATAGTGAGACAATCAAAGAGGCAAAAAGAGGCATTTTCGCCGAATAGTGTATAATTCAGTGTTTAGATTAAATCTGTTTTGTTGAAACATTTTTTCATAGAATAATAGATTACGTTGACTCATAGTGAAATGTGCTCAAAATAATTTATAAGCAGATATGCTTAATAGGATTTTCCAATCTGAATTTAAATTTATAATTCAAATTTATTCACTCATCACATTTCTATGACAGAGTTATATAAGAATTGTTTTGGATAAAACTGTATTTTTTCTTCTAGGAATCTAATATTTCTTGTAATTTCTTATATTTAAGGCTGTTGATCGTTTGATTTTCTTGCGGTTTGTTCTAAACGATTCTCTGTTAAATTTTGAATAAGATTCTAGAAAAGCATTGTTGTATCTTTCCCGAAAAATTATTGACGAAGATTTTTTCGAACCTCTACACTGAAAAATTTTATGAAAATTTTCAAAAAAAATTTTTTTTTCGTTTTATCGCAAATTTAGATTGTTTGTATTTACATAGAGTCATTTAGAAAATCACTTATCTGTATAATAAAATCGTTCCTCCCCCAAAAAAACCCATTATTTATTTATGAAATCGAAGCATCGAAAATTCGCCCGTTTTCGTCAATTTTCTAGAAAAACTAAACAACTTACGAGGAAATTAATTTCACCATTGTCTTCCTAATGGTCGAATTATATAAAAACGTGACTTTCAGCAAAATCCAAGTACTTTCCATTTTTGAGAAAAGTTCCATATAAACCCTTTGCAATTTTATCGGTTTTCAGCCATTTTAGAAATTTTGACTTTGAGCTCGCGTAACTCAGCTGTTGATCATTTGATTTTCTTGCTGTTTGTTTTAAACGATTCTGTGTTTATTTCTAAATAAGATTCTAGAAAAGCGAAATCGTACCTTTCTCGAAATATTATTAACAAAAATTTTTCCGAACCTCTACACTGAAAAATTTGATGAAATTTTTGAAAAAAAAATTTTTTTTTGATTTATCATAAATTCGGATTCTTTGTACCTAAAATTGTTTAGAAAATCACTTATCTATAAAATCGTTCCTTCACCCAAAAAATGCATTATTTATTTATAAAATCGAACCATCAAAAATTCATTGGTTTCACCAAGGTTTACAACTCTCTAAGTTCTCATATCTTCATCCCACCTCGAAAGAGAAATCAAAAAAGTACCTTAAAGACCTTTCCAACCAAGTAGATTAAATGTATTAAAGTATACTGATTCGTGTACTTCAAAGATCAACCCTTCTAATGTTCATTCCCGTTCATTATCAGTTTTATAAAACGCTTGTTGCAATACAATTAAACTTCTATGACCAACATATCATCACAACCCTCAACACTTCTAATCATACTTTTATGTAGGCAATCTGCAATCTTGTGTGGCAAAGTTGGATATCCGTTAGTCTAGAATAAAGACGCTTTTCTACCACTACTAAAACTGATAGCTACTGAGCGATTTTAATCAGTACATTATGACCTTTCATCAAATTCAAGTAACGTCTTGATGATAAAAGTACATTTTGTTGTATACATTTTGTGAGTAATACATCACAAAAGTATATTGAGGGGCATAACTTGATTAGTGAATTTCAATCTGGTTTTCTGGCTTTGAATTTAATTCAAGTTTATTTAGTTCATAAAAAAATTCTAACTTAATTCAAATTTCATTTTTTTAAAATAAAGGTAGAATAGAAAGATAGATTTTTTCTTGAAATTTAAAAATTTGTTTAAACCCATATTCTAATTTTAGATTTAAACTATAGCAAGTGTAATAAATCAACGATAATAGCTACCATGTGACACAATCTAAAGAAATAAACGTCTCTAACGAAGGAAAATAATCTCTAAAGTGTTAAAGAAGTCAATTAATGTAGATCGATTGTCTCCGAACCCATTTTTCTTAAAGGTTTATTCGTTCCCATTTCATATATTATTCCGTTTGGTATCCTTTCAGTGACAGCTGAATACAAGTGACAGAGCGAATATCAAGTATTCAATGCGGGTGGTTCACTATTTCTACCCTGTCCGAAGTTCTCGACTAAGGAAGATGGAAAGAGGTGACCCAGTGGCCCATTGTGAAAAGAGTAGACGCTTCAGGCGCCTTATTTACATATTCCCATTACCATAAACCGACCGGGTTTATAAACTCTAACTTTGAAAATAAGTTAAAATCGATTTTTAATTCTAGGTAGGTTTTATTTGTGGGAGCTATCTTAAGATCCCTTGAAAATAAATAAGTACTGGTCGTTGTCTTCTTTGACCTTATCGGGGAAGACGGTGACGTTATTAAAAATATGATTTATCCACCGTACGCGCGACATACCGAGAGTGGACCGAAGATGGTCGATAACTGGTACGTCGCGTCGTCAGCTCGGAGATTACCATTGATTTATGGTTTATCGTGTTCCACCACGTGCCTTATTCGTGCCCCCGAAGGTCGCTAAAAGAACTAAACTGGAAGAATTAAAATATAATAGAGGACTTTCTAATCCGTCCGAAGGCTATTAAGTCTTCAAAGGGGACACCCGAATCCTTTTATCTTAATTCGGCGGGGATCCCTTATAAATCCTCGAAGATTTTTAAATTCCGAAGCACAAAAGACATCGAGGTAATAAACACTCAGTTTCACGTTTCCACGAAATCGTTTCCACCGGGAGGCGACCAGAAAAGGAGGAATATCGTAAAACAGCGAGGGGTTGGCCTTTCGAAAGGCATAAATTACCCCCTTTTTTGGATTTAGACGATCCACCCCGTTTTAAGAAATCAAATTTACTGCCGCAATTCACCGGCTTCCAGTTACGAGGAGGTCCATCATCGTTCCTTTACCCTTTTTATGTTTTCCTCATTACCTTCAACCGTGACCTACGACCTTCTGCATAAATCCGGCGTTAGATGGTCGCCTCATTGTTAATTGCACCAGTGCAGTGTTATTGAAGAAGGCCCCGGGGGATGGAGAATAAATCCCACGCCCGAATGATGAATATGCAAATTCCAGGGAAATTAACTCCTACGAAGAGAAGGAGAAGAACGTCTAGGTGGAGGAGGTAGTGCGGAAATCGATCCTCCACGGTCCTAGCTGCAGGAGTTGCAAGAGAAAAGACATCCGCGTCGTTTAGCACTAATAGATGGCGACAGATATTACCGTACAATATGATTTATAGATGATGTTTAGTGTTTGGAGGTTTCAAAATATCACTTACTGTCTTATGTTTAAAATTATTGTCGAGTTATTATGTAGAACAACTTATAAACCGTAAGTTGTTTATACGTGAGTTCTACGTACTTTAGTATGAAGAAAGCAACCAATGAATAACATTAACTTTTAAACGAAGCATTTAACAAACTGTATCGAACGTATCTTTAACAGTTAACGACGCTACAAACTTGTATATGCGTTCTGTCGCGTATTAGTGACGCCATTGTGAACCAAAAAGCCATAAACTGATCGTAACTTTCTAGAACAACTCCTTTGAACACAATTTCTAAACGATATATTTTAGAATATCGAACGTACCTAAATTCTACGCAAAGACCTGACATTTTCTTGTAGTAAAATAGGTCAGCTATTGTTATATTTTAAGAACTTTATTTATTTAAACTTTACATCATTTATATTATAAGTACGTGAATTTTTGATAAACACGCCTTAAAATATAACGATTACCTCATGAATTTCGAAATTTATTAGGGCAGTTACATAGTTCTAAGAGTAGTGAATGATAGTATTCAATTACAAGCCGATTAGAGTTTATTACTCGTGTTTTGCTTATAACACGATGAGCGTCGAGAACCAGGAACTGGACGTCGAAGACTATCATCGGAGCTTAATCCGAATTGATGAGGGTCATTAATCAATCGCCCTCTGTAATTTTGCATCGAAACGGTTCGATGGCGAAGATTGTATCTGGAGCAACTTGGGATAATCGCTCGCCGTCGAATTTGCATGTGTTGGTGTGAAAAAATCGGGGATTGAAGTAGCGCAAAAACTCGGGTGGGCGAGATGGGAATAATAAAACTAACGGAAAGTTGGATAGTTAACCTACAACCGTTGATTAAGTAGTAATCGTTTTTCTGAAATTGCTCGGAAATAAAGTTGATTGAAAGTGTTATTTAAATAATGATGAGAAGTACGATTTTCAAACATAATGGATTTTATTATGGAAAAAGAAACAATAAGAGAATAAAGGGGATATAAAAGGAAGATTGCTACGTACTATTTGCGCTTGGTAACTTGGTCGTAATTCAAATGGAAATGAATTTCAATTATTGCGAGTGTAAGAGATTGTTTGGACCCCTGCGGTTCACAATCTCATAAAACACTGGGAATCTCGTAAAACACTAGGACAGTTTACAAAACAAACAAAGAAGATACTTTGAAGACATCATGGAAAAAATTATCAATTGAAGTAAACATATTTTAAGATTTAATCTTTACTTAATGATTAATTTATGTAATATGTTCGTAATTACTATTAAAAAGTGATGATCTACCCAACCTAATTTAAAGATTCAATTTGAAATTTTAAAGTAAAGTTAAGGTCATGAGGGTGATGATTCAACCGATAAATATATTAATGATTTCGAGATTGGAACACTTGAATCTGGATGAAATCTGGAAATGAAAAGTAAAGAGAGATTTTAATGATATGAATTGCGAATGAAATGAAAAAAGATTTTAATGACAACGTATGATATATAAACAGAAATTTATTTTTAAAGCCTAATTCAAGTTAACCCAAACGGTTAATTGATAAGACAATTGAGAGAAAAAATAAACTAATTCAGTATGGACTTTCGGCAGTTTTTGTATTTCATATTATTTTTTAATATAAATTGAGCTTAAATATGAAGGCTTTACGGTCGGTGTTAACTAAAAAAAGAGGATTAACATTAATACACACTCTAATACCAGACCTGGACACTTTCTTCAGAAACAAGTTCGAAGTGTTTCTGTTCGACCTTGAAGTTCTAAGTGTAGTGTTAAAGTTGTCAAACACATTCAATTGGCAATTTGAATGATGCGAGTGACTTTCAAAACATTCTACTCCACAGTTGAGTGTTTAAATATTTTGCTGTACTGGCTTGTTTTGCCTCTCAAGTTTTTTTTAATTTAAAATCATCTAGCTAATGTAACACGAATTTTTGCATCACAAGATTGGAATATTAAGGATAGAAATATTATATGGGATAATCTTAAAAAAATGTAACTTCAGTAGAAATTGAATGACATTATAAATCTAACTTCCAGATAATGAAACACCATATGAAAACTAAGAGCAAAAAAATGTCATAAAGTACTGAAGATGATGTTGAGAACTGTAAAGAACTGTTTGATAAAGAACGTCAAAAATGAAAAATAATTTGATAACCATCTAGTCGATCTTCGGGTTATCATAAGATGAACTAAGGCTAAAGTACATATCGATTATCATTATAATTCTGCAAAACCTTCTTATATTGAAACAATGTGACCAATAGAATACAAAAGAACAATGTGACAAACAGAATAGAAAAGAAAAGACATGAAATACCGACGATGATATCAAAGTGTATGAAAATCAACTTAAACATGACAAAGTTTTTTAACTTTTATAACGATCTAAATATTATGAATCAGAACCCAACTCCAAAGTCAAAGGCTTTTTTTTTCTATTTTCAAATACCTTCTTTTAAAAAATCATTTCTACAACCTTTTGACGGTTAACGTTGATACAAATAACGTAACCCTCTGTAAACCAGAGTCATCGTTATGCAAGAAGTAATAAAAAATTGTATTAACAATAAAAAAATTATTATGTTTTAGGTGTTATTCGAATTTCAGACACTTTAATGTTCGTCTTCAGGCACGACGTCAAAATATTCACAAAATGAGAGTCGATATTTAAAATAATCGCAAGGTGACCGCACATTGACGAACCTCGTTATCTGTACAATTCTATTATTACCACTTGTTATTCTTATTTGTGGGTTATCTGGATTAGTTAATGGAATTTAACTGTATGTAAAAATAATCAGATGGATGAATTGGTGAAAAGGATTGAATAGTAATACATAACTTAGTTTTTTGGGAAAAAGGATCAGATGGATTCATGAAATAGATCATAACCTATGGAAAGGTAGGGTTATGATCCATGTCTTGGATTAGATGAATTCATGAAATCGAGCCATCTCATGTTTCAGATGGATACGTGAAATGCACGTATCCATTATAGCTCAGATGGATTCGTGAAATGGACTCATCTCATGGCTCAGATGAATTCATGAAATGGATCATAACATATGGAAAGAGAAGATTATGGTTCATCGTATAGCTCAGATGGATTCGTGAAATGGAGTTATCCCATGGCTCAGATGGATTCATGAAATGAATCATAACCTATATGGAAAAAGAAGGTTACGACCCATCTCATGGCTCAGATGGATTGATGAAATGCAGTCATCTCGTGGCTCAGATGGATTCATGAAATGGAGTCATCTCATGGTTCAGATGGATACGTGAAATGGATCATAACTTATAGAAAGAGAAGGTTCTAATTTATCTATTAGATCAGATGGATTCATGAAATGGATCATAACATATGGAAAGAGAAGATTATGATTCATCTTATAGCTCAGATGGATTCGTGAAATGGACTCATCTCATGGCTCAGATGGATTCGTGAAATGGACTCATCTCATGACTCAGATGAATTCATGAAATGGATCATAACATACGGAAAGAGAAGATTATGGTTTATCTTATAGCTCAGATGGATTCGTGAAATGGAGTTATCTCATGGCTCAGATGGATTCATGAAATGAATCATAACCTATAAGAGAAGGAAAGAGAAGGTTATAATTATAATCCATCTCATGGATCAAATGAACAATCTCTGGATCTCTCTCCATAATAACTAAGTTACTGTTACTATTCGATCCTTTTCTCTAATTCACCCATCTCATTATTTTTACATACACAGTGCGACAAATAAGTTTCAAGACTAGTTGTGGGAAAAATGATATAAACAAAAAGTTTAGATGTTTGTACATTTTTTATTCAAAATATATTCCTCCAATTTCAATACATTTTTTACATCGATTTAACAGTGGTTCAAATGCATGTTCTAGCTCACTTCGTGGAATCGCCTCCAGTTCACATGTTGTAGCTGTGGTGATGCTCGAAATGTCATTAAAAAAAAACGCCCCTTCAGCTTCAGTTTCAATTTGGGAAATAGAGAGAAGTCGCATGGGACCAAGTTTGGCGAATGCGGTGGATGATTTAACGTACAGACTTGATTTCGAGCCAAAAATTTACGAACAATTAGCGAAGTGTGACTCGGTGCATTATCGTGTGACAGACTCCATGCCTCTTCAAAACTTGAAGATAATATGCGCCAGTAATCGTTTGTCCAGGTGGAACGAATTCTTTATGGATAATTCCTTTGCTATCGAAGAAGGCAATGAGCATTGTTTTGATGGAACTTTTCGTGTTTTTTTGGCTTGTGGTGAATTAAACGACTTCCATTCTGCACTTTGACGTTTCGTTTTTAGGTCGTACTGAAAGCATCATGTTTCGTCACCTGTTACAATTTATTTCAGGAAGTTGGGATTATTTCTGGCGGCTGCAACGACTTCTTCTGCATGAATGACGCGCGCTGCTTTTTGGGCATCCCTCAAAGTGTGTGGAAGAAATTTGGCACAAACCTTTGTTTTACTCAAATCTTCATGAAGAATGTTCAAATTGTTTCTCTGCTGATGTTTAAAGCCTCTTCCATAATTTTCAGTGAAGCACTGCGATCATTTTCAACAAAATCCCGTACTTTGTCGATCATTTCTGGTGTCCTCGTTGTAATTGGTTTTCCTTCGCGACTCTCCTTTATCCTCTAATGTCTCCCTGCCTTCCGAGAAACCTTTATACCACAAAAAACATTAGCTCTACTTAAACAATCATCACCGTACACTTGCTGCATCAAGCGGAATGTTTCTGACGCACTTTTTTATCGGTAATAATGTCATTCTTTATTACATTTAACGATTAGTTAAATTTAGTTAGATTATTTTCAAGAAATTAAACCATCAAACCCAAACTCCATCAATTTAAGTTTCAATATTAAATTTGTCAAATTACCTTTTAGATAAGGTAAGTAAATTTAACAACTTAATTTTCACGAAATACAACTCGTTCATCATAATTACCCTTTTATCTCGACCAGCTGAGAATTCTTTACAATTAAAATTCATAGTAATCTACAAACATCCCGTCTTGGAAAATCATCAATCACCCGGTCGATATCACTCGAACGACATGAATTATGTATGTATCGCCACCGAGTGGGAGGAAGTAATAGAGCAATTAGGTTATTCATGCACTACGTGAGACTCCATCCTCCCGCTGAATGAATAGAGGCGATAGCAGGATTTAATAGTGACCATTCATCAGTGGACGACCTTTTTGTTTCGCTTATGGTCAACATAGCCGATTTGCCTCCTTCGCTTCCTGTTGTACTCGCTCCTCGATGCCATTCATTCACGTTTCAGGACCAAAAAGGAGAAGATGACGTACGACGGGCGTAAATTTAACGGATGGCCGTTTCGGACGACCATATCTCACCGGTAAAACTTTCTTATTCCTACGTGGGGCTTAGTCATCGAGTAAACATTCTAGGGGGAACATCCAATAAACACGGTCAAAGAGGAGACCGCGCCAACAGGATTAGAAGAGGAATAATTTCTAGATACGTACTCGACGTTGTATCTACATACGTTCGCGACGCGATGTGTATGCAAATTGAGGCCGCTTTATGTTGTGGTCGTTTTGCGAATGCAATTGACTTGTTAGGGGCCCACACACGCAACTTGAAGTTTAGTTTCAATTGCCTCCCGTGAACCCTCACGGTTTATTGTAAGGAAATTACAAACGTTTACAGCAAACGTTTCTCACAATTGTGAGAAGGTGATTTTGACTAGTTTATTAAGATGTAATCTTTTTTTTCGATTAAATTAATTTTTTATTCAAAATTGTTTCTTTGGAATTTGAAAGTTTCGTGGTTGGAAAGCCGCTCTCATTAATCTCCAAGCCTGCGGCATTCGTTGAAAAGTCGAAAAAGTTCGGGCGGCAAAAGAATGTCGCGTTTGCTTTGATCGCTGGTCTCTTCTTAGATTCTATACTTACTTATTTTTTTACCCTACGTTTCGTTCGGGATTTGGGCGGGACTTGAATTTTATCATTCTATCGGGTATCTCGTATATTGTCCTGTCCAGGATGATGTATCTCGACTGGGAGGAGTTAACAATGCTCTAACGTGAATCTATCTTCTACAAAAAAGAAAAAAAAATTAGGGTTATTTTTACTTTAAAACTATAAAAATTAAAAATACTTAAAACTATAGGAATTAAAAATACTTAAAACTATAGGAATTAAAAATACTTAAAGCTATAAAAATTAAAAATACTTAAAATAACATCCAGTCTTACTTTAGGTAGGGTGGTATTTAAAAGGAAGAAATATAAGATAAATCAAACAACTGAGACGTTAAAAACTAATAAAAGTGCATCGGGATTTACGATGGCCGTAAATCAGGCTTCGGATCAGAGGTGGTCCACTTTATTAAGCTAGAAAAAAGCGATAAAACGCACTTACGCCTCACGTAAATCATAGACGGCACAAGGGCACGTACTTTAAGGTGTAGGTCCTTTTTTATATGCGATCGTAAAAGTTAATGGGCGCTTTGTGGGTTTTCACACTTCATATTTGTCTAAAACCGTAAGAAAAGTCAATCGCACACCATGCTTTTTTTATGGATTTTCTACTTTATTAGTCTATAAAAGTCAAGGGTAGATTTTCCAGTGATAAAGTTAGGGGTGGTAGAAATCGTTTTGAATTTTTAACGTCTTTTTTTACGTTGAATAAATAAAAAGATAATTTTAGGGTTTTTGAATTATGTAAATATAAAACTTTGAGAAAACGAAATAATTGATTAATTAGTTTTAGTGTTTAATGATTAATTAATTTGTTAATTTGTCGCATTAGTTGAAGTATAAAACTTAGAGCTTGAATTTTTTGATGAGATAAGGATTGTCGTAGAAGAAGCCGTTGTGAGAATCTGAAACGAGTGAAATAAAATACCATAAGGTTAAGAATTATTTGGGTCAAGAACAATAAAGTTATGGAAAGGTAAATTTTTGCTTCTTTTCAAGTTCTCGTTTATGAAAAATTTTTACCATACAATTTATGCATACAAAAGAGGAATTCTTATTAAGTAATTATTTAATTAGTTTCAAGTAGTTAATTTTTAAAAATTCAGTATAATTAATATACAGTAGAATCTCTCATATCGGGTCTAGTAAAGACCGAGACCATGACCAGTTGATTGTTTGGCTAGTTAATCCGAGGTTCCGCGAAACTCGATATTCATTAACTCTTTGAGGGGCGGATATTTTCAAATAAGAAAAACCCAAAATGGGCACAACAGAGATGTTGTGTCATCTAAGAGATTAGCAAAAAGCACAATCTGAACTTGAAGTGGTACGCGCTCTCAACTACTGTACAGCAAAAGGAATAGAAATTTTAAAAAAATGGTTTATTTTGTGTACCAGCGAGCACAAAGGTCAAAATTCGAAGTGGTACATTAAGCCACCCACCAACCCTCAAAGAGTTAAAAACAGAACCTATTTCTTTAGGAATTGTGAATAAGCAGAGAAGTAAAACGATATTGCAAGCTCTTTTTATTGCATATTATTGCAGGTGTACAAAATAAAATAAATATAGGTACATAATATAATTCAAAACTGCTTGGAAAAATCAGTTACTTGTGTCTGTTTTTGTTTACTTTTCAAAGAGATCCTGAAAGCCAAATCTCTCCATTTTCTTATGTTCATCCTGTCCAATGCCGATGAATCTTGCTGTTGCTCAACATATTGCAATAAAATTTCTGCAACTCTTTTTGCTTCTTCGTGGCTTATTTTTGCAAGTCTTCCATCTGCATTATCACCATGCAGCATTCGC
The DNA here is from genome assembly GCA_036711955.1 of Digitonthophagus gazella. NCBI lineage: Eukaryota > Metazoa > Arthropoda > Insecta > Coleoptera > Scarabaeidae > Digitonthophagus > Digitonthophagus gazella. The sequence continues at coordinate 19,050,656 of JASCIT010000012.1, forward strand.
AGTCATCTTTACTTGAGATATCGATTATTTCTTCTCGGTAAAAAATTCATTTTCGAATTCTTCATCATTTTTTGTTATTCATTTCTCCACGTCCTCAAACTGCATTTGTTTTCACAAAGTAACGACTGCAAATTGTGTAAAATATCTTAAGTTTCGATTTCTTCATTTTCTAAATCATTGTTTTGCATCAGGTTTTCAGGCCAAATTTTTCTCAATGACTTCACAAGAATACCAGAGGACATTTCCCGAAAAGCACTGGCCAACATAAAAATAACATCTTTGATATTTACCTTCTTCCCTTTTCCAGGAGAGGCAAGTTTTCATTTTCTCATCTAACTGTAAGCAAAATAGAGAAGCATGTTTCCAAAACGTACCAAATCCACAAAATTTGGAATCGCTGTATTTTGTGCTGTCTATTTAAGATTTGTTTTCTCTGTATACTTGAATAGTCATTTCTTACTAAAGTGTTCCACATCCCGTTGAAAATAGCCTCTAAATAATAGTTTTGGTTCCAAAGTGTACCACATCCAGTCGCTGTTTAGTGTCAAAACGTACCAAATCCATTTCAACCAATCCGAGACGTTCTCAAAGTAACGTGACTAATCTAAAGTAATGTAACCGTTTAACTTTCTGCTGTCAACAAGATTGTTCTTCTGTTAGTATTTAATAGTTTACAAAATGAGTATTGTTGAGACAGAAGAGTTTTTCTTGAAAAAAAGCTTCGGAAAAAGGAGAGTGTCATATTTCCTTACGAATACGATGATATCGTAAAATCAGTTGGAACTTTACAAACTGTTTCACAAGATTTAAATGGAAAACATTTAAAATAACTAAGGCCAGACGCTTATTGATCAACTATTCAACTCCAAAAATTGGTCTTGCTCTTTCTTATGGCCTAGCTCCTAGGCCTACATGTGAATATACAATTCTTAAGAGAGGAATGAAGCCGGCCAACATTGAAGGACGTTTAAAAGAATTCCCTTTCTCAAATCATATCAAAAACGAAAAAAAAGGCTGACATAGTTTTCCTTCTCAATAAAATGGGATATGATATAGAAAATGTTATACAGGGTGTCCCACATTTTAATACGCAAACTTCACCAGGACATAGTACTCATAAAAATAACACAAAAGTTTTATATAAACATGGGGTCGCAACTCTTTTGTTTTCGAGATATGGCCGTTCAAAGTTGGAAGAAAAATTTACATTTTCATTTTTATTTCAACTATTTATAAACGCATGAATGTGAATTTTTACAGTTATGCACTACAGCCAAGCATGTTATTTTCAAGCCTTAATTTAGCCACCCCGGCGTGCCTTAAAGGGTTGAAATTCACGATCATTACTACATTTTCAAATAGAACTTTTTAACTCGGTAAAATTCTAACATGAAAAATTAACCCTTAGAAAGCTCATTCCTTAGCAAGACTTTTTTGTCTCTTACATTTTTCGCATAAAAAAAATAGTTTTCGAGAAAAAAAATAAAATCCTAGCGCGTGTCGTACCGCTCCGCTTCATCCCTAACCAAAAGTTCTTTAAAAGTTGGCCATGGTTTTGGTCTGATTTCTTTGTACTGATGAACTGTACGTTGACTAAGATAGAATGCATTTAATTTAAAGTGTAATTGTTAATCTTTTTAGCTTATTATTATTGTTATCACTTATTATTCTAAAACCATAGCAAACTTTTAAAGAACATTTGGTTAGGGGCGAAGCGGTACGGTACGACACGCGCTAAGATTTTATTTTTTTTCTCGAAATCTATCAGTTTTATGCGAAAAATGTAAGAGACAAAAAAATCTCGCTAAGGAATGAGCTTTCTAACGAATATTTTTTTAGGTTAAAATTCTACCTAATTAAAAAGTTCTTTTGAAAAATTGGTCTGACACGCGCCAAGATTTTATTTTTTTTCTCGAAAACTATCAGTTTTATGCAAAAAATGTAAGAGACAAGAAAGTCTCGCTAAGGAATGGGCTTTCTAAGGGACATTTTTTCATGTTAAAATTTTACCGAGTTAAAAAGTTCTATTGGAAAATGTAGTGGTGATCGTGAATTTCAACCTTTTCAGATACGCGGAGGTGGGTTAATTAAGGCTTGGAAATAACATACTAGGCTGTAGTACATTACTGTAAAAATTCACATTCCTGCGTTTATAAATAACTGAAATAAAAATGAAAATGTAAATTTTTCTTCCAACTTTGAACGGCCATATCTCGAAAACAAAAGACTTGCGACCCCATGTTTATATAAAACTTTTGTATTATTTTTATGAGAACTATGTCCTGGTGAAGTTTGCGTATTAAAATGTGGGACACCCTGTATATTATCAAAATGTTTTACGCAGCACTCAAGATAACGATAACGATGAAGATTCAGATTAAGAGTTGCACGAGTATTGGTTATGTATGTTATTATTTCTTGTTCTTTTTTAGTAAATGCATCCAAATTAACTAAATGGTAGTCCATGTTTTTTTATTCCGTATCGTACTACATCCTCATTTTTTAGCAAAATGTACTAAATCCAAATAGTTTTTGTGTGTATAGTTGAAAATATTCATCTGTGATTTGTAGAATTGGAGAAAAAAGATTGTTTTAGGTACCCTTTATGTATAAAAAAACAAAAACCCATTTTAAATTATCAAAAACAAATATTATGAAAAAAGTTAATTTACCAAATTTTCTATTTCGTGGATTTGGTACGTTTTGGAAACAAGCTTCTCAATTTCAGAAAGAAAGTTACGTCGGTACCGCCTTTTTAAACTCTACATCAATTGGTCCATAGGTTGTACTAAGCAAGTAACGTTTGGAAGCAATGCAATTATTTTTATGCCATCCACATCAGGCAAGTGAGGATGAGTTGGAACATTGTCGCGGAGAAGGACTGCTTTCATTTGCAAATTTTTATTATTCAAATGTACCTTCACTTTAGGGACGAATTCGGATTTAAACCAATCTTCGAACAAACTGGAGTTGATCCATGCTGATTTTGGGTTCTGTACTACACTGGAAGCGATGAGATATTCAAATTCTGGAACACCCGTGGTTTAGACGATTTTCATATCACAAACAAAGGGATTTTATGTGTTCCAACTGCATTGGAACAAACACCAATGATAATCCGTTTTTTATTTTTCTTTAAACCTGGCGCGGACGATGTCTCTAGACTTGATAGAAATGCTTTGTTTGGCAACATCTTAAAATTGAGCCCTGTTTCGTCCATGTTATAATCTATATATTATCATTATCTATATATGTTTAGGAAGTAAGTCATCACCATCGATCATTTCCATAAATCTAGTTTTAAATTCACCAGCAGTTGATTCATTTGCTATTTTCTCACCACTTATGTGAGCAAAATGAATCCCTTGACGCTTCTTCCATCGGTCAAGCCATCCCAGGCTAGCACAGAATGCTGGTGCAGTCTCGATTTTACTATGAATTAATAATGCTTTTTAAATCAAAATTGGGAGACTGATATCACAAACTAGTTCTTTATTAGTGCATCGAATTGCAAGAACTTTTTTGTTCTCAATTTTCGAACATATGTTTTCAATCGATCGTTTGTTTCGACGCCAATTATTGATAGTACTTTTTCCTACATTAAACTCGTCGCAGTGCTTTTTTACTGATTCCCCGTTTTCAAGTCTTTTTAACAGTTTTAAGCGAGTCTCAAACGATACTATCACACGTTTCCGTTTTCCTGATTCACTCATTTTTATTTTACGTTACATACCAGGCGAAGGCAAGAATAAAACTAATTGTGTGAGAAAAGAAACTCGCCAAAATGTTCAAGTGCGCGAAGCCATCAACAGGTAAAACTGAGGTATTTTAGCTTAAAAAGGAAAGGAATCAGTTTAAAAAGATATTTTTTGTCCCACATTATTATTATTATTATTATTATTTTGTGATTTTCTATGTATAACATAAAAACCATGAAAAAACATACTCTCTTTTCGCGGAAAGATGTCTCATGCGTCATTAGTTGTCGGCGTTTTCTCGACATATGTCAAATATTTTTTTCTTTATTTAATCATATATGTTAGATAGAGACGAAAACCGAAAATAGTAGTCTAGGATAATATAATTAATTAATGACGCATGAGACATCTTTCCGCGAAAAGAGTATATGTAATATTGAACTGATAATTGCTGATATTAAAAAAAATTATTGTGACTTTCCACATCATTTGTAAACTATCCCAATTTAATTTCAATTTGAACTTTTTTTTTCCAACCAACATTCCATATAATTCAAGATGTTTATAGTTTGTTGAAATAAACGTTCCATAACTCTTCTCTAAAACGTTCAACCTCGTCAGTTTCCACAGACATAGTGGGACTCAAACACGGTATTTACGTTTTAAACTCTAAACGCGCAAGACGTGGAATTGATTTAAAGCTCTCCCGATTCAAACTGTGCGTTTACAAGCAGGAAACAGGCCATATTTCAGTACCAACACGTCTCGAGGCGCTGTCACTCGTAATATCAGCGTTGTCCACTTCTCCTCGGTATGAAACGGAAAAAAGCCGAAAAATAAAACCGAAGAAAGCACTTAACGTTTAACCAAACCCCTTTCGATCTAATGTAGCTCATCATTCAGCTATCTATTCAATTAAAACATACCGTCGCTTATCGAGGCTTTTAATTACTCGTTTTTGGACGGGTAAAAAAGAAGGTATTTAAAGGTATTAAAAAAAGGTATTATAAAAAAGGACCAAGAAACGAAAAGGACCGTTATTGGAGATATTATTTGGTTCCTTTGGCTTGTACCGTTATCGGGATTTATTATCGATTGGGTTCTTCGTATCCGAACAGGTTTGCGATGCTATCTTGTAATAAGTAATAAGGTTTAAAAAAAGGGGATGAGGTTCTATTAAAATCGAAGATTTAAAACTCCTTAAGAGTGCAGCTTTAAATGTAATGATGTAACGTAAACGGTTTGCGCAAGAAGAAAACAAACTCAATTAGAATTTATTGGAAGTAGTTTGGAGGCGGTATTTCTTTCGGTGGCTCGATAACCAGGTGCTCAAGATCGAGCGGCACTCAATTAGGCGTCAGTTCTGTCACACCTCTTCCTATTTATATCCCAGGGACGTGTTTCATCGAAAGGCGAAGAGTTTAACAGGCTGAGGGTGGCTTTTTAACAGTAACATGATCTCGAGTAGCTGGGATACATTTTTTTCTGGGTCTACTAAGAGATTTTGGGATTAATCATGATGAGTATTTTACAAACTTTGTGTGGGATTTGATAAACAAAAAAATTTTAAGATACTTGAAAAGTTCTCGGATGAAAAATTACTTTTTGGTTACGTGGGAGGAACGATCCCTTAGTTTAGTTTAGAAAAAAGATACAACAAGGATTGTTCTTCGTATCAACCCAAACCCTTGGGATTCTATTGTCGATAACGAAGTACAAGGCCCTTGTGGCACGCCCTGTCCGAGTTAGAGTGATTTTGCATTAATCCAGCAAGTCAAACAAGGAGGAAATCGATTGGAGATCGTGTGGATAAGGAAAAGGAAGAAACGTGGGTGCAAATTGTGTGTTTGAGAATGTTTTAAGAAAATTTTTATCCATCTCATTTAGCAATAAATAAAACTTTATTTTTAATATCGATTTTCATCGTTTTAGTAGACTTGCACGAAAATGATTTTCTTTAAAATTTAATTTACATTTTTTTAAAAATTTTTATGGGTTATAAACTAAATTAATTTATATTTAATTGGGGGAATTTTCGTTTATGTGCTTCATCTCATTCAAGAATTAAAAAATGAAATCCTTCAAGTTTTACTTTTGAACTCTCAAATAAATTTGAACAAAAGAAATTTTTTTCCAAATTAATTTAGATTCTTCCAAAAATTCTTATGGGTTAAAACTAGATTAATTTATTTTTCTTTCAGAAAAGTTTTGTTTATGTGCTTCATCTTATTCAAGAATTAAAGAATAAATTCTTTCAAGTTTTATATTGGATTCCTCAGATAGATTTGGATAAAAAAATTTTTCTTTCAACTTAATTTAGATTCTTCCAAAAGTTCTTATGGATTTGAAGCCAAGTAGGGCCGCTTTATTCACTTTTGGATGAATTAATCTACCCGATATTTTCCATAGTTAGTATAATTTCACTTGCCATGACTGGCTAGTTAGGCTGTAACCATGGTAGATATCGGATAGATTAATTTACACAAAGGTGAATAAACCGGGCCTTAATCTACATGATCTTTAACTGTGGCAAGTATAATACCCACCGCAGAAGTTTTATCGATTCGTTAATTTCTCTAGAATTGTCTTTTCCTTTAGACACACTCACAGTTTTATAATGTATGTTCAGCGAAAGATTTCTCATGCATCATTATTTGTCATCGTTTCCTTTCGGTATGTCAAATACATTTTTTTTATCTAATTGAATCAGTTGATGTTAAAGGTACTATGTAACTTTTATGCAGTTTTGAGAAAAACTAAAAAAACTGAATATCTTTCCTGTGTCAGATTTAGTGTTAGATATTATTGTCGGAGTGGTTTTATACTGCTTGTGCACACATATTGGTGGTAACTTAGCCATGATATTAAGACCCCAACAGTTGTTATTTAAAAAAAAAAGAAAGCGTAGTTAGGCCCTTTCTACATCTAATACAAAAAAAGCAAGTAGTATTAACTCAAAAATCTGATTTATTAATTTTTAAACAATGAAAGCATGTTGTTAAAACAATCTTGACATCTTATACTAATATTTATTACTCTCTTGCGTGTTTGGATGGCTTTCTCGTTGGCCAGCAGCGGATAATGTTGGAGTAAAATTCTGTATATTCCTCTTCTAGATAAGTTAGCAGTTTCTGTATATGCTGTACCTTGGTTTCCAATATAGGAACATTTCCCTCAGGATATGCCTTGATGTGAGGTAATTTGAGAAGAATACGTTCTTTATTTCGAGGCATATGCAGTGAAAATGTATGATTTGCAAAACTATTGAGGTATTCTGAAGCGACTAGAAACGCCCCTCTTACTGGTCTCGAGGGAAATAGATTCTTTTTTGTAATATTTTTTTCCACCAATTTTTAAAATCTAGCACATCATCAGTAGCAATTTCTTTTACCGTAAAATGTTTTTTTTTTCACTAGATGTTACAATTAGTTCAGTGTATTGGTGAATGGAGAAGATTCTATCGTGTTGTTTTAATTTTTTTTTTAATCAGTCCAAAGTCCCTATCACAGGGTAAAAAAGAATGCCCTCTAAGAAGGAAAAATTGTTCAACTTTATCGAATGTACCCAGTTCAGCTAATGCCATACACATACGAACCATGGTATGGTTCTTGTTTTGGCCTGGGCAATTGTCAGAATATAGCCGAAGGTGCGTTACTGATTTAGGGATGTAGTTGTTAATATAATCCAATACAAAAGGGCACACTTCGAAAAAGAAAACAATACATCGTTTGAAAGGTACCAACTAACGTCACTTAGTCCCTTTCAACAATAAATCTTGTTTAGAAGTTGTGCCTACAACAACACCTGATTCTCCTACATTGGCCCGTATAATGATGAGGATATGGCAGAAATACAATATCGTGTTTATATCTCAAAATAACCGAACATGTTACTTAGTACCTTTCAACATCCACCGATTCAATTATACACAACACAGAGGGATCAAAAATGAACATGCTGGTCTAGAAAAACACAATTAATTGATGAGGCTTCATAAAAAATTTTATGAAGCTTTTAGTACCTTATCTTTATTTACAAAAGGAGAGGGAAACGTTTGATTTTTTTTATGGTTTACTGAATAAATGTTTACTCAACGATGACTAATGCGCTAAAATCCCGATGTAGCAAAAAAATTATATCTATTAATCAACAAATTCCACTTTAAAAGCTAACTAACTAAAACCCCAACTTTTCAGAAATCAATTTTTAGAATTATAAATAAAATTAAAAGAAACAATGACATTAGGAATGGATTTACAAAAAAGAGATCCTGAAATAAACACACTGCACGTTTTTTTATTTGTGTTAATTAAAAAATTGCACTTAAAAAGCTAATTAAATACAAACCGAAGTTTTCAGAATTCGATTTTTAAAACTAGACCCTAAAATTTTTATTTCCAACCTAAAAAGTCTAAATTAGTATTACCTTCTTATTGAATAGAACTTAAAAATTAATTATTTATTATTTTCTTTTAAAAGTTCTCCAACTCTATTCTCCAATAAACCCAAATACAACAAAACATTATAATTATTAATTCCTCCACCTTCCCCTAAAATAAACACATAAGAATACTTCCTCAAAAAAAATAATTACTCATTTAAAAATCAATCTCACCTAATAAATCCAAAATAGGAGTACTATCATAATTAATAATTTCAAAAATATCTTGAATCCCACCCAAAACTTCCTTTAACTCTTTTTGCTTACTCTCCAATTTATCCTTTTCATTTTCATGTTCCTTTTGAACCTTTAAATATTCTTTATTTAACACCTCAAGAGTATCTTTTTGTTTCTGAGCTCTCGCTTCGTTTAATTCCTTCTGTTCGTCGATACTAACAAATAATTTGCTAATATTATCGGATAAGGTTTCAAGTTCGTGGTTTAATTCGTTTACGTAATTAAAAAGTGCGAAGTTTTCTTCCTCTTGTTTAACGTATTCAGCCGCTAATTTACTTACGTCGGTTTCACCGGCGATTTCTTGCACTTTCAGTAACGTTTGTTTGTAGTGAAAGAGTTGTTTTTCTAAGTTTTCTCTAATTTGTTGTTTCTTTTGTTGTTCTTTCATTTCTAAGTCTTTTAAAATTCGTCTTTGTCCTTTTACGCTTAAGAAGTCTTGAAGGTTAGCGTCGTGGTCTAATTGACGAAATAATTCTCTCATATCCTAAATATTAAAAAAATATTTTCATTTATTTAAAATTTTTTGATTTTGTATTTGATTTTTTGATAAGTTTAATAAAAATAAAAACTTACAGACATATGAAGAAGTAAATCATTTTGCGCGCGGATTTTTAAAGCTTGAAGTTTTTGACCTGATTCTTCTCTTTGATCATAAGCCATAGTTCCTTGTTCTATTAAATCCATTATTATTTTTTTACCGTTATTTAATTCATTTAATAATGATTCCCAGCTTTTATTAAATAAGGTTCTAAAAATATTTTTTAATAATTAAAAAAAAAACATTTTTCAATTAAAAATCTTGAGAAAGAACAAACCGTTCTTTTAAAAGATGATCAATTTCCTCTCTTAAATTCTTATTTTCAGCTAAAATCCCACAAAATCTCTTTATAGAAGTATCTAATTTATTCTGTAATGTAGAAACAGTTTTTTGTCCAATTATCCATTTTTCTTGGACTTGTTTCTCCGTTTCTTGATTCTTTCTTATTTCCAGAACATCTTGTTTCACCTTTTTAATTTGATGTTCAATTTCCTTTAAATGTTTCGTTTCTTGATTTATTAATTCTTCACATTTATCATGTTTGTTCAATAATCTTTGAATTTCTACTGTATAAGAAGCGTCTTTTCTTTTGTGGGAAATTGCTGTTGCCACACGTAAGTTTTCTTGTAAGTCGTTATATTCCTTGGTTAAAATATCGATTACTTTGCGTTGTTTTTTTAGTTTGGTTGTTACTTCTTCTTCGAAAGCTTTTCTATCACCATCCATAATCCTATACTATTTTAAAAATGTGAAAAGAAAGGTTAAAATGATTGGTGTAGTGTCATCTTATATGTAATAGCTTAGATAAAAATTAAAGAAATCTGTAAATTTAGATTTAAGTATGATAAACTTTGATATGATACGATACGATATGGTGATGATGAAAAAATTCATATCTCAAAAACTAATTGTTGTTGAGACTTTAAATTTTATGAGGATTTAGATTAACACTTTATTTTTATACAAAGATGAATTTTTAATTACTTTTAGTTTTTCCCTCAGATAAGAAATTTTAACCTAAATCAATTTAAATGTTTATTAAAATTTGTCACGTTTTTGAAAATTTTTTAAAATTCTTTGATAATAATTAGAACAAATTGGTTTCATTTGGATAAAAAATAGATATTTCAGTTTACTATTGGTAAAATCTCTTTCCCCTATCTTTAAAAATAAAGTCTGGCCGTATTTTTAAAGTTGGTTGGATTTTTTAAAAAGGCAGGTTAAAGTAATTAAAAATTTTTACCAAATTTAGAATTTTTTTAAATTTTTTCAGGAATAATTAGAACAGATTTGACTTTTTCAATTCAAAATAGAATCTTTAAAGTTCATTTTGGTATAAAAATCTTTTTTTAATTCTTATAAATAAAGTCGTTAAGATTTTTTAAAGATGGTCGAAAAATTATAAGGTTATGTTAGGTTCCATCAAAAATCTTTGGTGTCTTTGAAAATTTTTTAAAATTCTTTGGTGATAATTGGAACAAACTGGGTTATTTTGCGTAAAAAATAAATATTTCAGTTTACTATTGGTTAAAATCTCTTTCTCCTATCTTTAAAAATAAAGTCTGGGCGATTTTTCAAAGTTGGTTGGATTTTTTAAAAAGGCAGGTTAAAGTAATTAAAAATGTTTACCAAGTTTAGAATTTAAAAATTTTTTTTTAGAAATAAGTAAAACAGATTTGACTTTTTCAGTTCAAAATAGAATCTTTAAAGTTCATTTTGGTATAAAAATCTTTTTTTAGTTCTTATAAATAAAGTCGTTGCGATTTTTTAAAGTTGGTCGAAAAATTATAAGGTTATGTTAGGTTCGATCAAAAATCTCTGGCGTCCTTAAAATTTTTTTTAAATTCTTTGGTAACAATTAGAACAAATTTGATTTTTTTACTTCAAAATAAAATCTTTGAAGTCCAATTTAATGTAGAAATCATTTATTAATTCCCATAAATAAAGTCTAGACGATTTTTTAAAGTTGTTCGAAAATTATAAGGTTATGTTAGATTCAATCAAACATCTTTGGTGTCTTTAAAAATTTTTTAAAATTCATTGGTAACAATTAGAACAAATTTGATTTTTTTAGTTCAAAATAGAATCTTTGAAATTCAATTTCACATAAAAGTCTTTTTTTTGATTCTTATAAATAAAGTCGTTATGATTTTTTAAAGTTGGTCAAAAAATTGTAAGGTTATGTTAGCTCCGATCGAAAATCTTCGACGTCTTTGAAAATTTTTTAAAATTCTTTAGTGACAATTAGAACAAATTGGTTTATTTTGGGTAAAAAATAGATATTTCAGTTTACTATTGGTTAAATTCTCTTTTCCCTATCTTTAAAAATAAAGTCTGGACGATTTTTTAAAGTTGGTTGGATTTTTTAAAAAGGTAGGTTAAAGTTATTAAAAATTTTTACCAAATTTAGAATTTTTTTAAATTTTTTCGGAAATAATTAGAACAGATTTGACTTTTTCAGTTCAAAATAGAATCTTTAAAGTTCATTTTGGTATAAAAATCTTTTTTTAGTTCTTGTAAATAAAATCGTTGCGATTTTTTAAAGTTGGTGGAAAAATTGTAAATTTTCACTATTAAATAGTGCATAAATAAAATTGTAACATTTTATAATTTTAAATGAGATGTTAGGTTTACCTGTCGTTGAAGTCTTGCTAATTCAGCTTCAGCCATAAAATCCATTTCTAATTGTTCTTGAGCGGATATTTGCTTCTTCATATACTTTGCCATTGTAAAATGATTAAACAATGATAGTATCTATTCTTTTTTTAAAGAAAATCGGCTATTTTAATGGTGATCTAAAAAATATTTAGGAGCTAATTTTAATAACTTCCAAGGAGTATTTCCATGGAAACTAAACAACTCATGAATGGATTAGATTTTACAGGTGTCCCAAAGTTTCGACACAAGTTCCATAACCTATTGGAGATATTGATCTTTTCTTTTAAAATTAGGATATTTTATTAAAAACTATGTTTCTTCACACTTAAAACGTAAAGAAATACAGTGAAAGCTCTAATAAGCAGACATTGACGGTGCCAACATTTTTGTCCGGTTATTGGAGATGTCCGCTTATAAGAAAGAGCTATTAAAATGGAAAATATCGCACTATTTCTGACAAGTTTTGATTTTTTAACGTTATAAAACATAAACAAATTTTTATCTTAATATTTTTATTTAAAACAAAATATTCTACCTTGTACATTGACTATTTAAACTTAAACTATTTATTTTTTTGTTGAATAAAATCTAAAATACTTAATTGACGAAATGAAGCTTCTCTTTGTGATAGGAAACAACGTTCTATATGTGTTTCTATATATTTTACATGTTGGAAACTAGTAAAATCATTCTTCATGAACGATTTAAGTCTGGAAACTACATCCAATGCTTCTTTATAAGACCTGATTAGATTGCAGTCCTCCTCCGCACCACCTGCTTCCAACTCATTTTCACTTTCAATGCCTTCTATTTCTTCTGTTTCTTCCGAAAATTCCAAATCTTCTGTTTCAACATCTTCGTCCACATTTAAATATTCTTCCACTACCTTTACACTTTCTACTCCCAGTTCTTTACTACATTTAAACAAATTAGCTAGTCTTGCGAGTGGTAAATCATCTTCAGCAGCGTAGTCATTGTCAGTTGAATTATCTTGATCCATATGAAATCCAGCCTTTTTTAAGCAATTTCTAATTATTTCTGGAGTGACCTTTTGCCATGCAGCTTGTAGCAAAACCGGCAGTTTTTTCATAAATTGATCGACATCTTCGTCATTCACATCAGGTGCTTCCCCGGAGATACATTTAAATGTAATGTTGTTACTCAAACGCCACTTCTGTAACCACCCGTCAGAAGCTCGAAATGTACTCACTCCCAATTTTTCTGCAATTTCCCTTGCTTTTCTCTTTACTAATGGTCCTGATAAGGAAATGTCTTTATTTCTTGCTTTCACAAACCAATCGAAACACGCTTTGTCAATTTTTAAACCTTCACTACTTAAGAAGTTTTTCTTCGTTTTTATGTTGGCCCCAGACCGCCATTTCTTTCGAATATCTTCTTTATTTTTAAGTATTTTCGCCGCGTGCGCTTTGCCAATGTTAAATCTTTTAGCTATATCACGAACTGACAGCTTCTCTTTGTCTAATAAACAAACTATTTCCATTTTCTCCTTTAAGGTAAGTATTATTTTCTTAGTTGCCATTTTAACGCATGTTACATCAAAGCGAACAAACTAATAATAGTAACTCGCAGTACCTACTGGGAATTACCTGTCTTTAACAAGCGAAACACACAAAGAGGAGAATCCCCAAAAACTTGTCGGTAAATATGTATACCTACTACTGTTTAGCGACGTGTTCGTCTAACTTATTAGAGCCGTGCGTCCGCTTATTAGAGATTTTTGTCCATTATTGAGGAAAAAATGGTGTCCGCGTCCGCTTTGGGGAGAGCAGTTTGTATGGAAAGACATATCTTTGAGGTTCGTGCCAAGGTTTTTGTCCGGTTATGAGAGAGGTCCGCTTATTAGAGCGTCCGCGTACTAGAGCTTTCATTGTATATCATTTTTTTAGGAATTTAAAGAAGAATGAATTTAAGGAATAAAATAAATATTACTAATAATGATAAAATTTTATGTGAACTTTTATTAAAATATCTCATTTTACCAAAAACAACTTGGTCCACCATCGAAACAATGCTACAGCTTACACACCTATAAATATCACAGTGATTTACCAAATTATAGTGTATGTACTGTCAATTCTTTGAGAAAGAAAGATAGGTACTTATATTAAAAATAAAAAAAAATTGTATGGATAAAAAAAAACATTAAACAAATATTTGGTCGAAAATAAAATGATCATGAAAGGTGATTTAGAAGTGAAAAGGTGATTACTGACACTTTAAAGACAAAAATTAAAAAAAGACATCGAAACACTATAAAATTCTTTTTAAGTAATAGTTAACTAAATACTGTCCTTTTTTTACTCTTAATCCTTATAAATATCCTGTGTGGCCCAAACTAATGGTTCATCACTCACTTTCTTTTTCTTTTGAATAGTTTTCACTTCTTTTTCTTTTCTTTCTTTTTCTTTCCTTTCTTTAAAACCACCCCGATTTTCTTTTTCGTCCAAACCAGGTTTTAAATTTCTATACAACCCAACGTTTTCTTGAACTGCATTTTCCCTTTTTCTTTGTCTAAACATAACTTGACGTTCTTTTAAATTACCTCTAAACCCACCTTTCACGTACCTGAACTTATTTTTCGGACTCTCTTTAAATAAAGAGTTCTGATCAAGATTGTCAAAATTATCGAGATCTTCAAATTGAATCAAGCTGTTCATTTCAGCATCGATTATTTCCTGACTAAACTTATATCTTGAAGGATAGTAATGTTCGAAAATCTTTTCATGAGAAACGCATTCCATAGCGTGCCATGTATGTAAAAGTAAAAGTGGAAATCTCGACGTCCAGTAACACGTAAATGCTTCTGGAATGTCTCCTAAAGTTTCCTGAGCTTCCCGCGATAATTCTCTATAGTGATGTTTTTTATTTCTTAATGCCCTTAATAAATCTCTAACTGAATCGCCTTTATACGACCGATACTTTCTTAAATCACTAGCAACCTCATCGTGAACGTGGTACCTCCAATCTTTTTTAACAACGCGTTCGCCACCTTCTTCTAATTTTAATAAAATCGGGTCGTTTAGTTCGGCTTTTTCCACGCGATCGCTTACGTCTTGGAAAAACGCTAGGATTGTGGTGTTGCTCCAAAAAATCGGATGAGACAGCACGGTATTACATGATGGTCTTAAATGCGGTCGGGAGGAGATTAGCGCGGAGATTAACGGTCTTTGTACCGCTATCTGCCACTGAGGCGATTTCAAATCGTCCAAGTTGTACTCTTCCGCTAGGATGTTTGCCTGGCGACGTAAAACATCTCCGAATGGATGACCGCCTTCTGATAATACGTAATAGTAAAGGCAACCAAGTGAAAATAAATCAACTGCGTAAGTCTGAAAAAAAAATTAAACTCACATTAAAATTATTTATTAAGATTTAAATGCTATATTCGTATAAAATTACAAACTAGAGGGTTTTTTTTAATTCTAATAAACCAAAGGAAATTAAAATTAACTTACAGTTCGATTTGTATTATTAAGCATCTCCGGAGCGATCCAACCATCCGTTCCAGTTATTCCCGACCTCCTAGAAAATGAAACTCGACCCACCTGAAGTTTTTTACAGAGACCAAAATCTGAGATCATTGCTCGAACCTCTCCTTTATTATTAGGAGTGGATAATAAAACATTTTGAGGTTTAATATCACGATGAACTGTAAAATACACAGTTATATACATAAAATACACAGTTACATACATAAAATACACAATCAAAGAGAAAATCAAAATCAAAATTTTATTTACCTATATCTAATGAATGTAAATGTCCCAAACCCGAAGTAGCCTGATATAAAATCTGTAAAGGACTAATTTCCTTTCTATCGCATTTCCCTTGAATATAATCGTGCAAAGTCGCTTGGCACAATTCAAGAGCTATGTAACGAAACATTCGATCCTGTTCAGTGCAATAATATCTTATGACGTTTGGATGAGCGTCGCTTTCCCTCAATAAAGCTACTTCTCTATCAGCAAAATTAAAACACTCGGGAAGTAGACGTTTAACAGCTACTTTTCTTTTATCAAATTCACCCCTGTTAAAAAAATATACTGTTATAAAAAAATATATATCAAAAAAATATAAAATTAAAAATAAAAACTTTGTTTAGAAAATTCAAATGTTAATGAGAATCGATTTTCCCGATAAAATATTTTCTAGCAAAAGCTAGTTTCGAATTTTAATAAGTGATAAAACAAACAATAATTATAAATTCTTAATTATATGGGAAATAATCTTGACATAAATTTGTCGAGCTTTAAGTTTTGATTCGGTAATTTTCGAAAATCTGGTTATATGTTCAGCTACGCTATCAAGTCTGCTAACTTGGCATTCTTTGTTACAATTAACCAGTTTTCTGAAATTAGCTGACAAAACTTTTGAAGCTCTTGAAATTTAACCCAAGATAAGATATTAACATCCGAATGAATAGTCAATCGTCAACGACTTGTCGAAGTTTTTTCGGTTAGCTAGTCTAAAATTACGATACACATAGACAATCGCCATGGAATCATTCAATGAATTCATGAATTCATGTGCGTTATATTTTTTCTTTTGGCAACGATTGATGCGATGTTTGGAGATACGCCAGAGATTAATCGATGAGAAAAACCAATAAAATCAGAATACCGCCTGTGTTGTCTTACCTTGCGAAATTACAAAAGGCGTTTTTACGGCCGGTGTTATTGCAAAACCCAAATCACACGTCATACCTGTTCGTATTTTAAACACAAACGATGACAACGTTGGAAATTTTAGACCGTCCACTTCTAAATTAGAAAATTTTGAATTATACTCTTTCGATCTTAATGAAATTACATTAAATAGAGTCAATAAAGTATTAGACCTGATAGACGTTAAAGGATTAAATAATGAAGAAAAGAACTCAATACAAAAAATTGAGCAAAATATGCAGACACTTTTCTTCTTGAAAACGACCCCCTAACTGTGATAAATGTTTTCAAAGAAAATATTAGATTAAAGCCGAACGTGAAACCAGTATACACCCAATTCTGTTTTTACGCGAACTTTTTTTACGCGATTTAAAAACTATATTTCAGTCTCTTTTTACGCGATTTAATTTGATTTAACGCGATGCAAGAAATTTTAATCTAGAATAATTTTGGCATTAATCAAACATGCTGGATTAGCACTATCTGAACTAAGTCCATCAACTTTAAATGCATGTTGGAGATCTGTTTGGCCAGAATGTGTAAAAAATAAAGATCGTGTATCTTCTAATATAGATCAATATCCTAACATCATTGCTTTAGCTCATGAAACAGGCGAAGAAGGGTTTGATGATATATCATCTGCAGATATCGATTGACTTCTAGAACTGTGATGGAATCATTAGTTTAGCACTGACTCCTGATGTTAAAGAATGTAGTGATAATGACGAAGAGGTTCCTTTCCTTACTGCAGATTTAATCAAAGAAGGACTACAACTGGCTGCTAAATTAGGCAGTCATTTTCAGAGGCATGATCATATCGAGGAAAGATCTAGCAAATTTCAACGTGAAATTAAATTATCAATGGGCAATTATCGTGAATTGTATAACAGCCTCATCAAACCAGGAACACAACGATCAATAACAGAATTTGTGACTAGAAGTACTGAAGTGACAGCATAGCTTGAGAAGGAAAGCGCACCGAAAAGTGCTAGTAGTTAGAAATTCATTTTGGTTTCACTAAATAATGAATTTTTGTTTACTTTTATTTTTCCATTTTTTAAAATTATAAATTATTTCTTATTTTATTTTAAATTATGTTTAAATAAGTTTAATTTAAATAAAAGCACGTAAAAAAGGTAAATTCGTTTGCTTTAATCTTAATATTTTAACCGATTTTTGAAATGTTGGAACCTATCCCCTATTTTTACATAAGTACCACATCTTTTTTTACGCGATTTTCTTTTACGCGAATTTATTGGGAACGTATCTGTCGCGTAAAAACAGAATTGAGTGTATATTAAACCGTATCGATTGCCTCTTAGCCAAAAATTAAAAATTGACAGACATATTAATAAAATATTAAGTGAAGGTGTTATTGAAGAAACAAAATTAAGCTGGTCTTCACCTCTTTTAATTGTTCCCAAGAAATCAGATTCCACTGGAGAGAAAAAATGAAGAGTCATCATAGAATACAGACTTTTAAATAAGAACATAGAGGACGATCGATTTCCATTATCAAACATAACAGAAATTTTAGATTCGTTAGCTGGAGCAGTTTATTTTTCGCACTTAGACCTTTCCCAAGGATATTACCAAATTGAACTTGACAAAGAAAGTAGAAAGTATACAGATTTTACAACCAATAAGGGTCAGTTTTAGATGACTCATCTTCCCATGGGTTTAAAACCCAGCCCGAGCTCATTTTCGATAGCTATGATAATAGCCATGTCCAGGTTAAATTTTCAATCGTGTTTTGTATATTTAGACAACCTAATTGTATTCGGAAATGGATTATAAAACCATAAATAACATTTCTTCGGAAGGTATTCAACCGGACCTCAGTAAAATTAGTTATAAAAAATTATACAGGCGATCATTAGACAGGCGAATAATTTTCAAAAAATAGCACCATAAGTCAATAATGGTTTAGGCACTTTTATGAGAGATCATGTAGTGCATTATCATTTTGATTAAAATAAAAACGGCATTAATCATATCAGTTTTATTGCCTTCTGAGTCATTATTACTCAGACAGTTCCTTTTTTTTTAATTCGTCATTTGCATTAATTCATTATAATGAGTCAAAATTGAATGTACTAAGAGACCGACTATGAAACATAAATTATGTTCAGATCGTTGGCTGACGATTTAGGCTGGTTTCAGATTGAAGCAACCAGCAACAAGCGAGTAGCAACCAACAATAACAGATATTACCACTTGATAACATTTCAGATATAATTAATGTCTGTCACATTGCAACAATTCAACATTGCCTCTCTACTTGCGATATTTGCTTTAGATACGTCTTACACTGCGGCAACCACTAGCAAGCAATTAGTAACAAGCGATATCGTCCCTTCTGACATTTTAGAAAGAATTAAAGCAGACGCCTCACATTGGAGCAACTCGGTATGGCAAATAGAGAGGCGATATGGGATTGCTCCAATGTGAAAGGCATCATTTAATTAGATGTAATATATCATCAAGTGGAAACATCGTACGTTACTTGTTGCCTCAGTATGAGACGTACCTTAATTCTATGTGAAACGTCATCATGTAGCAATATCGCTCTTTACTGTTTGCTGGTTGGCTCAATGTGAAACGTACCTTAATCACTGAAGTAATCTCCCACGAGTCGCTGACGATCGACTATGCATATAGATATAAAACTTACTTATATACAAAAGTTCCTTCACAACCTTTTCCCAATAACTCCTCCGGATTAAATAAAATCTTCCCAACACGAACCGTACCATTTTCTAATTCTTCCGGCATCGCCGTTATAACACCGTTTCTTTCAAAAGAACCAGGTTGACTACCCCTCGAACCATTTTGCGACCACTGTTGAAGTACTTTTACTTGTGCTTGAAGATACCAAAACATAGCAATCACGCAACCAACTAATATTATCACCATTAATTTTAACCCTTTACTATCTTGTTGGTTTAACCATATTTTACTAGATTCATACCCAAATCTAATCATTTCTATGATTCCAAACGTTTCATTTGAAAAAATTTCATCTCTTGTATCATTTTCATCAGTTTGAACGCCAACAGAAGGATTATTTAATACCTAATAATAAATAAAAGTAAAGAAATTGAATTACTAAAAAATATATATAACAATATATAAAAATATATAACATACAGGTGGTTCTAAAACGTTTTCATTTACAGTAACGGAACTAGCGTCGGTTAAAAGTCTTAATTGAGCGTTTGTTGCCCCAGCAATCATTAACTTGGTCGAACTATATTCTGGAATGTTGTAATGTCCAATAAAAATAATAGCACGGTTTTTAAATTCGGGCAGGTTTTGAAACGAATTTGGATCAATTTTGTAATAACCTACGAATAAATAAACTTAAAGAACGTAAACAAACAAATAAAACAGATAATTTGTGTCACCTTCACCGTAAGCAGATGCATATAAGATAAAAAAAATTAAAAATAAACGCCATAAATAAATAAATTTTACTCACTAACCTTGAGATATCCCGTAATTTTTAAATTCCGAGTAAATTTTCGGAGATTCTGTGCTACCTAAACCGTCTAATACTAAAGGACCGATTTCCGAAGCTGAAATCTTAACTAAATTTTGATCTACTAAAGAAGGCAAGACGTATAAACCGTAAGGATGTTCTCCAATATATACAGTTGGACTAAAATTAAAATTAATTATTTCAAAAAAAAAAATAATAATAATTAAAATAAGAATAAACATACTAAAGTTTCATATCTGATAATTGGGTATCAAAAGATTGTTGTTGAGTTAATAAATGCGAAGATAAATGTACTAAAGTTGCATTTGCCATTGCGGTTAAAGGCAATGATAATAAACCGTTTGGATCTAAAATATACGCGGCTACAACCGGACTTTGTAGATCTAATTCCCATATTAAACCGCCTTTTCTTCTATCCATTGTGACGAGTCTTCCTGATGATGTTGAAGTAAAATGAGCGAAATCTAGGCAAAAATTTATTTTTTAATTTATTTGTTTTTTTGTTTATTGAAGATTAAATATTATTACTGTAAGCTAAGAGCATATCTTTACTCATTGGACTTGCTGCGTAGTCGTAAAAGCTCACGTTCCATTTCCGATTATTGTGTCTGCTATCAACCATCATGATTGAGTAAAGAGTTCGTCCGACGTAAATAGCATCTGAACTTGGTGCGGGACATGTTGGACTGATGTTATCCCAGCTTAGAATGTGATGTTTTTGGCCTGTTCTGGGGTCTAAAGAGAACCAAGTGTCTTTTTTCTTTCCTAATACAAAAAAAAAACAGTTAACTCTTAAGGATATCTTATAAGAAATAGAGAAGGACTATTATATCAGTAGTACAAGGGGCTCAAAACTTAAAACTCTGTACCAACATATTGTTTACATAAACCGTGGGAATAACGAATCTACTGTGCGTTTAAATGATTCAATGAATATAGTGAATTGAATTCGCGAAAATACACAAAGAAAAGGATATGGATTTTTGGAAAAGGGTGATTTTCACCGACGAGTCAAAATATAACATTTTTGGATGTGATGGTAGAGGTAAAATTTGAAGGAAGGCTCGTACAGCGCTAGATTTAAAAAATCTACTGCCTACGGTTAAACATGGTGGTGGATTTGTTACGGTGTGGGTATCTATAGCGGCTTCAGGAGTCGGTAGTTTAGTTTTTATCGAAAACATAATGGACAGATGGCAATACTTAAACATTTTCAAGAACAATTTAATACAAAATGCTACACAATTGAGTCTTGGAAACAATTGGATCTTTCAACAAGACCAAGATTTAAAGCAGCTACATTCTCCACCACAATCAGCAGATATAAATAAACCTCATAGAACAAGTTTGGGATTATTTAAAGAAAGCTATTAGAAAACATCACATTAGTAACAAGGAATCTCTAAAAGCTGCATTACAAACAGAATGGGAAAAAATTCCGGTATCGTACACTGAAAAACTAGTCCAATGAATCCCGAGAAGATTGAAAGGTGTACTACAAACGAATGGAGGACGAACCTTCGTTGAAATTCATCGAACAGTGCAACATTTGGAACTGTACGATTACTTTTGAGTGATTGTAATGAAAGGTTTTTGAAGAATTATTAATTTATTTTGTGATTTTCTTAAATTTAAGAATTTTTTATTTATAAATCCGTTAAAGATAATTATTTATAACTAGGATAAAAAAATGATTTATGGCCCCATTTTAGATATCATGCAAAAATTGTTGCTGTACAATGAGTTTTGGGACTGACTCTATAACGAATTAAAATTCTCTGAAAAAATCCACAAAGCTCACGTTTTTATTATTACTAGCTAAAATTTTATTGATAAAGACGTGGTTTGACACTCGACTATCAGGGGTGGACAATCTCCAAAAAGGAAAAATGGGATTTCAGAGGTGGGCAAACTTCTTCGAGACAGATTTTAGGGGTTGACAAACCATATTGAGGGAGATTTCACGGGTTGTCAAACTTTCTAGAAACCAAATTCAAGGATAAGGTAAACCCTTTATATCTCAAACGAGCTTTAGGGGTGGGAAAACCTCGTCGAGAGACATTTCAAGGGTTTGCAAACTTCGTGGAAACCCGATTCAAGGATAAGTAAACTCTCAATTTTTCAAACGGGCTTCAGGGATGGACAAACCTCATCGAGAAACACTTTAGGGATTGACAAACTCGATTCAAGAATAAGTAAACCTTCGATTTTTCAAACGGACTTTAACCCAAGCAGCAAATTGTGTCCGATATCGGGCACAATTTTTTTGAGTCCGAATTGAGTCGACACTTATCGGACTTTTTGTGTCCTGTATCCAATTTATAAGAATGTAGCCGCTATGTGTCGACAAATTATGGACACAGTGTGTCAGAAAAAAATGCGTGTCTAAACAGTCACATTTTGGATTCATGTGTTTAATATGTTTCCATTATGTGTTACTTTCGACTTCAAAACACAATTTAGTCACAGACGAGTCGACACTTAATAGACACAATGTGCTTGAATTTGTTCTTAAGTTTGCGTTTCTAATTTGTTTCCAAAATGTGTTAAGTAGACGCAATTTAATCCCAGATGAGTCGACACTTAATTGACACGATGTGCCCAAATTTGTTCTGTGTGCATAGACACTTTTAGGCAACATATCGGTCAAGTTTTGGTAACACGAGTCCAAATTATAGCCGTTATGTTTCTAGTGTTAGTTTGAACCATTTTCGGAAAATAATTGGTTAAATATCGGACACGTGTTTCTATTTGGACGCAATCATTAAATCCGCCATATTTTCGTTGAAAAGTTGTGTCAACGAGATGAAAAAAAAATGGCGGATATCTATATTTTGCTCTGAATTACAATATTTGGCGTTAATAAACATAAATATTCGAGCAAATAATTTTTTTGTGTCACCCCAAATATCTCCACACTAATTTCTGACAACATTTCTTGAAATTTGCAATAACTAAAAATGTTTGACTTTTTTAGTTTGTTAAAAATAATTAATATTTTTGAGGCGCTTTCGTTATTTAAAGGTATCATACACACTATTATCAGAAAATTTGAATCCGTAATATTTTTTAACCCTCAGACATAGCAAAACTTCAATTATAACATACCAGTATAAAATACCGTAACAGTTTTAGCAGTAGGAACATAATGGACACATGCAAATCTATTTGGTAATAAAAGAGAAACATTTTGAACACATTAAACGTTCACTTTGGAAACATATACGACACAAATGCGACACATTTTGGAGACATTTTAGTACAATTAAAGGCGCATTTTAAACACTAACTTGGGTACATTTTGGGCACTATATGGTACACATTTCTGTCACCATTTTGGACACATTTCCCGAACATAGCGGACACAGTGTCGACACTGTGCCCATAAAATGTGTCGTGTCCAGGCTTATGTGTCGACACAGTGTCGACCATGTGTCTAAAATTGCTGCTTGGGAAGGGTGGGCAAACCTCGTCGAAATACATTTTAAGGGTTGACAAAACTTGTCGAGAGATATTTCAGCGATTTGTAAACTTGGTAGAAACCCGATTCAAGGATATGTAAACCCTCGATTTTTTAAGCTGACTTCAGACGTAGGCAAAACTCGTCGAGACATTTCAGGGGTTGGTAAACTTCGGAAAACTCCGATTCAAGGCTAAGTAAACCCTTGATTTTTCAAAGGAACTTCAAGGGTGGGCAAACCTCGTCCAGAGACATTTCAGAGGTTGACAAACTTCGTAGAAACCCGATTAAAGGATAAATAAACTCTCGATTTTTAGAACTGACTTCAGGAGTGGGCAAAACTCGTCGAGAGAGATTTTAAGGGTTGGCAAACCTTGTCGAGACACATTTTAGAGAATGACAAACTTCATAGAAACCCGATTCAAGGATAATTAAAACCTCGATTTTTCAAATAGACTTCAAGGGTGAGCAAATTTCATCGAGACATTTCAGGAGTTGACAAACTTCGTAGATACATTTAGAAGTTACAACTTTATTATATATCGACGCTGCCAAGCCAAAACGGCATAAACGCCATTAACCTAATTTTTCAGAAAACGCAAAAAATGATTGACATAATGAATCTTAAATGGCTTTTATGCAAACTTTAAACCAATTTTATAGCGAATGAAGTTTGTTTGCGGGTATGCCGCTTTAACTGTTGCATGCAGATTTAAAAATGCTACTCAACGGTGCAGATAACTAAAAAATGGCCATTTTGGCGTTTATGCCGTTTTGGCTTGAGAGCGTCGATATAATTAACGGTGGTAAAGTTATTTCAATCCCATTTGATTGAAGGATTCCAGAGAGACTCTTGTGACGCCACAGCAGCTGATAGAATAGTTCAGTAGAGTCACAACTACTATTATATCAATTGTGATTTCATCTGTTATCATGTCTAAGCGAAAGGCTTTTATTTGAAGTAGGTAAAATAATGCATGTACTAAAACCCAAAATTGAGCTGCACCATGAAGAGAAAGATGAAGAGTACTCGGCAGTGTTACGGAGGGGGAGGCTTACTTTTTCATCTTTCTTTAAAAGTCAGGTTCCTTTCCGTAACTTCACGGAATAAGTCTGACTCGAATACAGTGGAAGGAAGACCAGAGTATTAACCCAACCCAATTGTGACCCAAAAGATGTTCAAAGCTGGTTTAAGATTAGTTTGTTAAGTGGTTAAAAAGTACTTCAAAGGTCGTTCAAAGATGGTTCAAAAGAAGTTCAAAAGTGGTTCAAAGATGGTTTACAAGTGGCTCAAAGGTTATTTAAAGGTTTAAACGTGGCTCAAAAAACGTTCAAAGGTGATTTACAAGTGACTCGAAAGTCGTTTAAATGCTCAAAGGTGGTTCAAAAGACGTTCAAAGTAGTTTTAAGAGTAGTTCAAAAGTGGTTCAAAAGTACTTCAAAGGTCGTTCAGAGGTGGTTCAAAAGAACTTTAAAGATCGTTCAAAGGCTCAAAGGTGGCCTAATAGACGTTCAAAGTACTTAGGTTTAAGAGTGGTTCAAAACTGGTTCAAAGGTGGTTCAAAAGTAGTTTAGAGGTGGTTTACAAATGGCTAAAAGGTCATCTAAAGGCTCAAAAGATGTTCAAAGGTGGTGTAAGAGCAGTTGATAGTTGAGAAAATATGTATAAAAATTTGATTCAAGAACTATAATACAATTTCGATTTTTTAGTTTGAAAGTTAACCCTTTTCGTCTTTGTTGTAAGACTGGAAAAAGGGCCAAAGAAGTTAAAGTAGCGAGATGCGTTGGACCTTCTTTCGTCGGTGTTTTTCCCCACAAGACCTTTAGATTAGTCAGAACAGATTAACACTCCAGTCCTCCTCTCTACTAAACTGGGCTCGGGCCTATTCGGTAAAGTTACAAAGCTACAGGGAGGAACCTTGCTTTTGCAAGAAAAGAAAGGTTCATCATGAAAAGCACTTCTCGACGTTTGCGATCAACTTATAGTACATAGTGTATCAAGTCATCAATACTTTATGTTTTGTTGTCCCATTATAGTTTTTGATTTACATACATAATACTTATTTGTAACCCCACATTTATTAATAAGTCTAAATTACACATTTTATACTCTTTCAAACAAGAAAAAAGACAGTTTCCTTTAACAAATTTAACAAAGTTTGTAGGGTAAACCGTACAGTTATTGGCCGTCCGATGAATTTACATAAATAATAAGCTTTCCATAAGTTAGAAGTTCTGTTTCTTGCTTTTCTTTTTCTTTATTTTTTCATATGTTAAGAATTAACAGTGAAAACTACTTGGAAACTTGGAAAGTTTATTATTTATGTATATTCATCGGACGGCCAATAACTGTATAGTGGCCAATACACAATAATGAAAGAACACTCGGCAATACTACAGAGAGCGGGTTTACTTTTTCATCTTTCTCTTCATGGTGCAGCTCCATTTCGGGTTATAGTACATATTTTTTTGATAAAGGAATTTATTTAGATTTTATTAGATGCTATTTTGACAAACTTATTTTATAAAAATCAAGATGAATCATATTTATTTGACCCTTTCAACTTTTAGTGATAAAAGTGTTGAAATCTCATAATTATTATTATTTTTTTCTTGATAATAACCTTTGCAATTTTAGTTATAAGATGTGTTTTAACATAGATTTGAAAGCAACTTAAGCCTCGTTTTATGTTTGCTAGATAATAATTAAACATTGGTTACATAATTGATATAAAAAATTTACGTTTCATTTAATATTTCATAAACAGGAATTTTTAGAACTTACAAAAAGTCCTTAATATTATTTAAAATCCCACTTTTTAAACTTGAAATAAGTGTTAGATTCAAATTCAAAATAAAATTTGAGAATTAAACTTTCTGTCTCTATGTTATTTTAAAGATTTAAGAAGTTAAATACATGTCTTGATATACAGGTGTCCAAAAATAAATACGGTCGATGGCTTTTTAATTTTTTAACCTTTTTTAAGTTGGTCACTTTAATATTTAACAATAAATCTTTAATTTAACTGAACCTTAACTTCTTCTTGCTTTAAAAATTGAAGTTAATCAGAAAAAATAATGTAAATAAAAATTAATATTTTATTTGACATTTTAAATAGCAAAATTTTTAAAATATAACCAAATTAAAGAAAAGAAAAACATTGTCTTCTTATCTTTACATCATTTTTTGTTTTATACATCTTTTATTATCGATCATTATTCTCAAAATCAGAAAAAAATAATTAAAAATGTAAAATCTTTATTTCAAACTTACAAAATTTCATACTTACACAATAATAAAATTAATTTCACCATTAATTCCCCAATTAAGGAATTAAATTAAAAAAAATCTCACCTGTATAAAGAATTCCGTCAGTACTACGACAAGGAGAAGAAGCCACCAATTGCGGAATAGTAAACGGTAGCTTTTTTAAAGGTTCTCGACTGTCCCCAAGTAAATACAAAGATCCATCGCGAGGATCGGGAAGAAATAAAGGCACAATAGCGTCACTAGTATTTACGGGAACTTGAACAACCGGTTCTAAAAAATTCATTCATTCAAAACATAAATAAACACTATATTTATTATAAAAAAATTACTATCATTTATCCTCCATCTGATTTTCCCACTTTCTTTTTCCACCGCATGTAAATTACCATCTAAGGTGGAAAAAAGTAATAGTCTATCGTCGGGTTCATGAGCAACCTCGGAAAGGCTCCTAACAATATTCTAAATAATACAACCTTTAATAAATTTATTAATTAAGAATAAAAAAAAAGTAACGTACCTGTGAGGCTACCGCATTTATTGTATTTATGCAAATAAAACCATAAATTACGATAACTACCCATGATATACGTGAGTGCATTTTATATAATTTTTTAAACTGTTTGCACACATTTAAAAAGGATCTTTTTTGTTTGATTTACGGTAAAGAACACGTAAACAGATAACCTAGAGATAATTCGATATGTTACCTCTTATCATTTAACACCAGAAACGTACGAATGGGCAAATAACAGCTCAGGAGGAAATATTTGTAATGTTTTTATCATTGCACCATATGGAGCTGTCAAGTTTTAGAATGAAGTTAGGTATAAATATTTTTAATAAAGGTTTTTTTAAATAAAAATTAAGTTTTAAAATAAAAGTTTATTTAATTAGAGTTTAATTAAATTAGTTTTAATTAATTGTAAAGTTTCTTATTTTAATTTGTATACAATTTTTTTATTTTAATAAGCTAGGCAACCAATTTTACATATTTTTTATAAAATTTTTTAAATTAATATTAAAATATTTTATCAATTATTAGAAACTAATAAACTATATATTTCTAGTAAATGTTAAAAATATATTCGGTGTATAAGATTTCAAATTCATCGGATTTGAAGTTTTGGAGATATTACTATTTTAATTTGACGGGAAACAAAAGTTGTAAATTTTAAGAAAATATTTTTTTTTTAATTTTTTGCGTAATATTTAGAGAAAATTTGACTTTTTTATTACAACATAGAATATTTTAACTTTCAACTAATACAGATTCCATTTATTAATTTAAAAAAATAAAGCCTCCACGATTTTTTAAAGTTGGTCAAAATTTTTAGAAAGTTAGGTTAAAAAAATTTTAGTCACCTTTAAGAATTTTTTTAATTTTCTGGGTAATATTTAGAGAAAAATCGACTTTTTTATTACAAAATAGAATATTTTAGCTTTTAATTAATACAAATTTCATTTCTTAATTAGGAAAAATAAAGTCCCCACGATTTTTTAAATTTGAAATTTTTAGAAAATTAAGTTAAAAAAATTTTAGTCAACTTTATGATTTTTTTTAATTTTTTTGGGTAATATTCAGAGAAAAATCGACCTGTTTATAATAAAATAGAATATTTAAGCTTTCAATTGATACAAATTTCATTTCTTAATTTTAAAAAATAAAGTCTCCACGATTTTTTAAATTTGGTCAAAGTTTTTAGGTTAGGAAAAATTTTAGTCAACTTTACGAATTTTTTTAATTTTTTGGGTAATATTTAGAACAAAATTGCCTTTCTAATTATAAAATAGAATATTTTAGCTTTCAATTAGTACAAATTCCATTTCTTAATTAAGAAAAATAAAGTCTACACGATTTTTTAAATTTGAAATTTTTAGAAAATTAGGTTAAAAAAATTTTAGTCGACTTTAAGAATTTTTTTAATTTTTTGGGTAATATTTAGAACAAAATTGACTTTTTTATTACAAAATAGAATATTTTAACTTTCAATTAGTATAAATTTCATTTCTTAATTATAAAAAAATAAACTCTCCAGGATTTTTTAAAGTTGGTAATTTTTTTTAAAAAGTTAGCTTAAAAAATTTTAGTCGCCTTTAAGAATTTTTTAAATTTTTTGGGTAATATTTAGAGAAAAATCGACTTTTTTGTTACAAAATAGAATATTTTATCTTTCAATTAAATAAATTTCATTTCTTAATTTTAAAAAATAAAGTCTCCACGATTTTTTTAATTTGGTCAAAACTTCTAAGTTTAAAAAAATTTTTAGGTTAAAAAAAATTTAGTCACCTTTATGAATTTTTTAAATTTTTTGGGTAATATTTAGAACAAAATTGACTTTTTTATTACAAAATAGAATATTTTAACTTTCAATTAATACAAATTTCATTTCTTAATTTTAAAAAATAAAGTCTCCACGATTTTTTTTTTTTTGTCAAAATTTTTAGGTTAGGAAAAATTTTAGTCAACCTTAAGAATTTTTTTAATTTTTTGGGTAATATTTAGAGAAAAATCGACTTTTTTATTACAAAATGGAATGTTTTAGCTTTCAATTAATACAAATTTCATTTCTTAATTAAAAAAAATAAAGTCTCCACGATTTTTTAAATTTGAAATTTTTAGAAAATTAGGTTAAAAAAATTTTAGTCAGCTTTATGAATTTTTTTAATTTTTTGGGTAAGATTTAGAAGGAAATCGACTTTTTGTTACAAAATAGAATATTTTAGCTTTCAATTAAATAAATTTCATTTCTTAATTTGAAAAAATAAAGTCTCTACGATTTTTTTAATTTGATCAAAATTTCTAAAAGTTTAAAAAAATTTTTAGGTTAAAAAAATTTTAGTCATCTTTAAGAATTTTTTTAATTTTTTGGGTTATAATTAGAACAAAATTGACTTTTTTATTACAAAATAGAATATTTTAGCTTTCAATGTTTACAAATTCCATATCTTAATTAAAAAAAATAAAGTCTCCACGATTATTTAAATTTGGTCAAAATTTTCAAAAGTTAAGTTAACCGTCAAAAATTTTGATCACTTATGAATTAGGTTATGTCTCAAAAAGAAAAAGCAATTAGTTAGGCAATCATTTATTAATCAATTAAAAAAACCAAAAGCTCACATAAACAAAAATTATAAATAAAACAAATAAGTAGTTACATCCGTCCCCAAATCCCATTTTTTTAACAATTTTTTTATTTTTTTGGTTTTTAATTTTTATTATTCATACTATTTCTTCTCAAAATATGAATTAAATCCAAGATTTCATTCCGTTTGCTACTAACGCTTTGTCTATCTAACATCGGACAACCTTCAATCCTTCTTTTTACTAAAGCGTAATTAGCTATGTTCTCGGTATTGCATAAAACGTGGACACCACAATCGTAACCATTAGTTTGCTGGAGACAGTCTTGTTCGTTAAAGTTTCCATATCGAATCATATCATAAAACCTTAATAATTTATTAGCGAACTCATAAGCTTGGTGTTGATTGCTACCTCTCGACGAATCAAAATGATAAACTGCTTTCTCCGGATAAGAAAAAACTAACAAGCTCCAATGGCTACCACCGGAACACTCCGTCTGTTCGTTATCGTTAAGAGCAAAGAAAATAAAATCTTTATTGTGGGCGTTAAGCGGGTCAAGGAAGATGCCGATTTCATTGGTTGGACTAACTTTTATGCATTGGGTGACTTGAGGAGGGACGAACAAGAGCATCGGGTCCCTTTTAAACTTATTTACCTCTAAATATTCAAAATAAAAAGAGATAACGGTATCGTTTAACCAACAGGGACCTTTTAAAAGCTCCACGTCGGACTTTCGGAGCAAGCTCTCGTGGTAGCTTAGTATCACGTCGTTAGTATCCATTATTACCGAGCCAGGTGTATATTTAGACGCTCCACATATCCTAGGGAGTAATAATATCAAATAATAAGTGAATAATTTCTAATAATAAGTAAAACAAAGACAAACATAACCTTTAAAGAAGGTTATATAATTTACTAACCTACTTATTAGTGATGTTACATTTTTGAAAAAATTTTTCGACTGGCGGCGCCTTATTTTCTCTCAAATTAATTTATTTATTATCACATTACGTTTTCAAAATTTACTATATAATTGACATTGTTGACAGTTCTAGTTAGGTTATGTTTAGTTTTAATTAACATCGAGAGATGGCGCAAAATACATTTAAAATTAATATGTAATTAATAAATAATAAAACAAATTAATTTTAAAAAATAAAAATTTTTTATTTAAGCTATTATGACTTAAAATTTCATTTTTTATTTTGATTTTTTTATTTATAATCATATATTACATCAAAACTTTTAGGGTATTTTTTTAAATAAATAATGTTGGTAACATTAAGTGTCATCTGTCAGTAATGTCAAATCATTTTGAAGCTCAAATAATTAATTTAAAAAGTGATGTTTTGAAATGCTTTGAAGTCTTCAATTAATGTAAGTAATAATTAAACATTTATCCTATAATTATTAATTAAAGAAATAAAAAACACTTTGAAGGATGAAAAACATTTCTTAAAATATACAAAACATAACTTATATTTTATAAAATGAAAATTTCATTTTATTAGAATAAATCAGATAATAAAACGTCTTCAATCGGCCAATCGGAACAATTTTCTCGTGCTTTTTCCGCTAAGCATTTAAAAAAATTATAGGAAAAATCGCACAAATCTAATTCTTCGCCTAAAAGTTGGGTTGATTGAAAACATTCATCAATCGAATCTTGAAAGAAATCTTTTAATTCTTGGTTTTTTACGTCTGTAATTAAGTTTTTAGAAACTTTATCGTGATCGGGAAAACCATCATCATCAATCTAAAAAAAATTTTTTGATTAAAATCATTTATTTAATTTTAAAAAAATTAAAACTGAACTATGTTTAATTTTTTGAAGACACACTGGTAAGTACATCTTCCTGGATCGTTAAAAACTTTTGAATAATCATCAGTTGTTGTTAATTCTTTATCCATTTTAAAATTTTTTGTTAATTTTTTGGTAGCTTCTTCGCTTTTAATTTTTTCCTCCGAAGAATTTTCATTATAAAGATAATAATCATTATAATCATAATCTTCATGATTAGTTTCATTGTTATTTGTGACATTCATAACATCTAGTTTTGGAAAATTTTCTTTAACCAAACAAGAAGTCAACAAAACTCTTAATTCTGTTGTATTAAATCCAGAATTCATTCCACATTCTAAACACTAAAAAAATAAATAATAAATAATTCTTATTTTATAATAAAATAATTTTTCTGTTTTTTTTAAGAAAAATTAACAAAAATTAAAAAAAAATAAAAAAATATATTTACACTTATCGATTTTATAACCATTAAAAATATAATAAAAGTTTCAATTAACACTTTCATTTTGTCTTTTAACACACAGAAATGTTTTGTAACTCTAAAAAAAATTTAAACTAAAATTTTGCTTTATAAAGGAATAAAAGAGTGGAAATCATTGAAACGTCCATCGCTTTTGTAATTTTTATTCTTTTAGAATTAATTGAAGGTCGTAACAACAATTAGTTATTGTTCTCTAATAACAATAATAATACAAATGACAAAAGTTACGGGTTTTTGATCAGTTTAAATGGAATAATTAGGGTGTTAAAGTGAAAAGGACGAATCAACAATCCCAACAATCAACAAATTAAAAATAAGTTAGGTGAAATGTATTACAAATTAGGTGTATGATTGGTTGCTGTAATTGAAAAAAGGTAGGCGTTTATAGTTTGGTTGGGTAAATATTGAGGCTGGTTAAATATTTACAGCCAAACATTTAAATTGAGAGCTTCTGAGTGGCTCTCAAATAGATATTATGGATTCAGGAAGATAGTAGGAAAGAGTTTGAAGATGAAGTTTAAATATTTAAGGAGTACTTATGAACTGAAAAAGATTTTGAGTATAGATAGAATAGGATTTATTTTAATGAAAATACAAAAAAGGAGTTAAAATTAAAAAAAATTAAAAATTATATGAAAGATGAAAAAAATAAATAATTGTTGTATATTATCACATAGCTGTATTTGTTTGCCAATAAAGGTGTTTTACTAATGATTGAATTTTACTGATTCGGTAGAAATTACCATTAGAAATATGTAATAGGTTATTTAGATGTATTTTGGTTGAAGTTCGAAGATAATATCTTTCCTCAGTTATTCATTGTACCTCCTTTGGTATCAGTTATTTATAGATTTACATATTCCAAAATAGGTTTACAAATGTATTTGTGGATATATGTTGCGCAGTTGGTGTTAATGTCATATCTCTTATACATATGTCAGTCACAGACCATCTAACGAAAATGTTTAGTTCACGCTGTTGATTTTTTTTACTTTTTTTGGTGTGAATATCAAACATTACTTTGTTTGTCAAAACTTTTATCTATATACTGTTCGGCGAAAGATGGTTCATGCGTCATTACTTGTCATCATTTTTTCGACGTACAACAAATTTTTCGACGTACATCTAATTTTTTTTAATCTAATTGTATATGATAGAAAGAGACAAAAGCCGAAAATGTTCGTCTAGGATTCCACAATTAATTAATGACGCATAAGATGTTTTTTGCCGAATAGTGTATAAGTATTTTACACATGGAGAAAGTTTATTCTGTGGTTCTTTAATATTTATCGTTGGGAAGTTATCCTTCATCCGATAGAAAGGTATTAAGAACGGTCATTTTATTTATACTGATTCTTCTGTGCTTACACCATTCTATAATTTTGTTAGTTCTTTCTTGAAGTTTTGTTGCAGTTGTTCTCAAGTTTCTTCCATAAAATTCTCAAATAATGTCGTAGGCGTACTGTAGCATAATACACAGATCTGGAAATTTCATTTCAGGACATAGGAAAATAATGCGTGCAACAGCGAAGCATATAGGAAATAGATTAGATAAACAAAGAGCGATATAACTGTTTAACCACGTCAGACTGTCAAACTGTCAGTTCGACAGTTCGTGGGAAGAAGGTGGTTGGTTGGGCGATTAGGGTCAGGTCGGAAAAGGCGTGGTTAAACAGTTATATCGCTCTTTGTTTATCTAATCTATTTCCTATATGCTTCGCTGTTGCACGCATTATTTTCCTATGTCCTGAAATGAAATTTCCAGATCTGTATGCAACTTACTGACATCAGTACATTGCGTCACAAGCAAAAACATTTTAAAGGAATGCTGAAATTAGGGAATCTTGATGATCATCTTGTGGAGTTTCAAGTTTATCTAAAAGGCTTTCATTTACTCTAGCTCGGAATCTACGTTGTATTAGGAAATTTACTGCTAGTTGGAGTAATGGTGAGTTTACCTTTGCTAGGCAACTCGTGAAGATGTGATGATGGGCTAATTACAGCCCCACCATTTTTTCGTTCGCACATACTTATGATCGAATGCTGTTAAAAAACAATCTCAAAGCATACTTTTTTTTAGTGGAACACCTATGTTGTATTTCTAGTATATAAATGAAATAAGCAACTTGGTGAACTATTACGCTTTTAATATAATAAGTAGTAGGTACATTTTTTGAACTCTTTTGCGCGATCACGTGCACGCTTCACCTACTCACTAAATCATTCGTTTCCGAATTTTCTGAAATGACATTTACATCCTGAACTTCTCAACTCGCACAGACAGTTCTACAAACTGTATACATGTAACAACCAACATGGAATTTGATTTGAGCACAAATTTCAGAGTATTTCGTTTCTTTAGGTAAACAATTTTAACCCGTTAAGCGGTTCGATGGATTGAAATTACATGAGATCATGACAAATATATACGTCATAGCCGCTTAAGGGGTTAATACATACTTTTGAAATACTGAAATCGTAATACCTACAGCAGTCAAAAATCCTTTTGGATTAAATATGTTGGGTTAAACATGTCGAGACATGCATTTGATTAGCGCGATTGAGTTGATCGATCGAAAAAGTAGACTCAATTCAACTCGTACGTGTTTATGTTACTGCTTTTAAAAGCAATAGCTGTTTATTCTTGTTAGTACGTAGCCGAAAATGTATTCGGTCGAGTGAAATGGCAAATGAAAAGTACAGGCTCAGAAAGCTTTATATCAATTTTTCACAAAATTGATATTTTGGTATTATCTCTTAGAGAATTTTTAAAACTTTGACTCTATTGAATCGTTTGTCCAATTAGAAGTCCAGTTAAAAGTTATTTCACTTTGTAATATTAAAGAACACACTAAACAGACGCCCTATCAGCGCGGTAGTGGATAAGAAAGGCTTCATTTGGTCTTTTTATGAAAGTTTAATAAAAATAATAAGAAATTTGAAAGTTAATATGTCTATCATTTTAATATTTATCAAAAACAAGTAAAAATATGAAGTTCCCAATGTTTTCAAACGAGTTTTCTCGAAACCACGTTTTTTGACATAGCATCTTCTTTGCTTGTGGTCTTCAAATGTAAAGATTTACATTCGTAAATTAACTCATGCGATCTGAAAGCATCTTAAATCCAGTACTACCATTTTTTCGTAATCAAATGTTTATAATGCTATTATGTAGCATTCTGAAAGCCAGGTTTTTTTGGTAAACTCTAAAATGGAATCGATGATCGAGCACAAACTCCAGAGCTTTCTTTTTTCAGTTCATTTGCCCATTTCTTTAGTTAAATGAATATTTACACACTTTTGAAGCAGAGAAACCATAATACTCTTCGTAATTACCAACACTTTAGGTTAGATATGGTAGGTTAAACATGTCCAGACATGCTTTTATTTAGCGTCATTACGCTGATCGGACGAAGAAGTAAAGATAAAACCGAGTCGACTCGCATGCATTCATGCTCATACTTCTGAAAGCAATAACTATTTACACTTGCTAGTACTCGGCCGAAAACTTTATTTGGTCGACTTAAATAATAAATGTAAACCCAGTCTTAGTCAAGTGGAACACTCAGTGGCTATAGTTGCAGTTGGTAGTTTCATAAGTGTTTCTGAAATGCGTGTACAAAGTAAGTCTTACAATAATTAGATTCCTTGGCTCAACATTAATTGATTTAATATAAGTTATTTGCTTCGATGAGACACTTATATGTTAATCCATTGTGCCTTACCGAGCCAAATGTTTTTTTTTATATATTGAGAAACAAAGCAGCTTACTTTTTCTTTTGTAAGCGACAGGTATGTATATTGGAAGTAAGTAGTAATAGTAGGTGAATCATCGATTTGTCAGAACTAAATTCAAATTGATGATCTGGAATCTTACCTTCTATTTACGTCAGTAGTCGTTTTTTTAACACGTTAAGTGTCTCCATTTTCATAAAAAAATCTTTCCTTGTGGCTGCTGTTACTAATATTATTATTTATTTTTTTGAAAAAGGTCCTTTAAATATAAATGTGGCGTGCATAGGTTCGCCTTTTTCATTTTGAATTTATCATTTTTAAAACATCATTTTACCTTGGTCAAGAAGACGCTATTTCCACCGCGTTACTTGCCTCTAGTAAAGAAGAAATAACGAATCTTTTATCAATTACCGACAAAATTTGGGATTCTATTAATTTCCCTTCGGTATCTTAACTTACTTACAAATTAACAAAAGTCACTAAGCATCAAAATTTAGATATTGGGTGTATGATTTATTATCATACAAAATTTACTAAAATTTTTTACCGATTTTACTATTACTTGCCAAAATCTCATACAATAAGAGTAATTATATTATTTAATAATTTTCGAACATTTTTCCAATAAGAGATAGTAGTGTTATTAGTCCATATTAGGAAGGAATGGAGAGATCTGACTCCTTCTTTAGAATGCAAACTACTATGTCTACTTTCCATGCTTCAGGGCAGCATTGAAATTGTATGCAAAAATGTAATAGGTTTCTTATATGTTGACGAGTAGTCAACTTATCTTGTCTAACTAAAAAATTTCTTTACTTACTATTAGTACTTTTTAATACTCATCCTCATCGACAAACAAATTGGTATTCGAATTAAGTTTTGTATTTTTAAAGATTTGATACCAGTCATAAAATTTTTTCGTACACTTTGCTACATATTAGGCTATTTTCGATTTTTGGATACATTCTTCTAATCTTCGTTCAGCTGATGATGTTTCATGCGTCATTATTTGTCACCGTTTTCTCGACGTACTATAAGGAGCTTACTCTTTCATCTTTCTCTTCATGGTGCAGCTCTATTTCGAGTTACAGTACGTTAAATCATTTTTTTTATTGAACTGTAGATGACAAACAAAGACGAAAACTGAGGATACTAGTCTAGGATAACATAATTAATTGATGACACATGAGACATCTTTCAATGAACGGAGTATTAACACTTTACACGTACAGTCCGACACGCGAGAACTTGCAGCTGAGATTTCTAGAAAGTATTCGAGTAGATAGAGATAAAGTTACGCGTGCCTCTTTGGCTGCAGTGTGCTATTCAGGGCCGCCTCAAGGGTCCAGGGACCCTTGAGAAACGTGACATCGTTGTCATGTTTATTACACAAATTTACTACTTTGGGTCTGAGTCCTTACCTGAACTTAACAAGTGCGTAAAGATGAAACTAAAAAAATGTTTAAACTAAAGCTCGCAGTATATGATATTATTACAAATCTATAAAATACTTAAGATAACTCTGGAATATTCAAATCTGTTCACTGTAAGCGATTGCGTTTAAATGAAACGTGGTTGCCTGAAGTTACTGTTGTCCACTGCGCAACTGTAGGCGTGACTTACTTACAATTAGCCGCAAGTTCTCGCGTGTCGGACTGTACTTACACTTTTTCGAAATTCGTGTGACAAATTGAACTTTGATATTTGAATCGGATTGAATTGGATTTTTAAGGTTAAGAGAGCTGACTGGTTTTTTCTATATTTCTATAACTTTTTCACTTCCTTCTAATAAGTCCTACCTTTCATCTAATTAATTCTTTCATGGACTTATTATTAGTTTAATTAAACTTAAGATATACGATGGAAGAGCAAAGATGTAGAGATTTTTTCTTTCTTTTTGGAGAATGGGATATCAATGAATCGATTAAGTGTTTTAAAAATAATGTTGATTTGTGTATATTTTAAATTTTTAAAACGATTTTTACTTTGTTTTAATTTTTTTATTATTGTTATTGATTACAATTACGATTTTTTTAAAATTTTATTACATCACGATAATAAAATAATAACTCATAAATTAAATACAATTTTATTTTTCGTATATTTTGATTTCTCGAATCGTATATCCATATGATCACTAAGTAGATTATTTTTTTTAGTTAAAAATAGTTACAATTACGGTTAATTAATTTAGTAATTATTGCTTCGTTTTTCGTTCTCAAAAAAAAATAATAATAATAAATTAAATTAAATAAATTTTAATAAAATAAAGTTTGATAAAATATGGCACAAACAAACTAAACATGTAGTAACTTTTAAATTATAAATTGGCAGCATTGAACATAAGTAATTTTTTTATCTTATTTTCATTATTCATTCATTACATAAGTACGTATAGAACACATCACATTTGAAAATATAAACCTAAAAGAAATAAATTAAATTCGGCTAAAACTCGAAAATCACATTTTCAACAAAATTAATTAATAAACTAAATTTCGACGGATTATCGCTTTTCTAGACGTATTTTTCCTCCGGCATTTCTTCTCGTTTCGTTTACTCCTTCGTGAATTTAAATCCTTCTTCTTTCTAAATTGACCGTTATTTCTCTTTTCATGATTTTGATATTTTTTATCGCATATTTTCTTGGGTTCCAATGTAAAACACTCCCTTTGGACGAAATTAAAAAAGATGTTTCCAACTAAATTCGCATCTACCGTTCCAACACGTTTTAAACAAGCTCTAAACCTGTAAAGAAAATTTTCTTTTTAAATAAAAACTTACAAAATAGGTTTTAAGATGGGAATAGTGGGAATACCGTTTAATACCGTTTTCTCGAACGTTTCTGCCTTAGATATGTTTATTAGGGTCATATATCGTCATATAAACCCACTAAAGACGTTTAAAGAGGCGGTTTTCTTATGGTTTTGACGCTTCCGGTTATTTACAACGATCGGAAAATCTCTCCGCCTGGGAAGTCATCCGAAAACGACAAATCTAATCGCGAACACGTCTATTTACATCTATTTACATACTACGTTACACGAAAGGACAGTAGGAGTCGAAAAACTCGTATTATCCATCTCGATAGATAAATAATTCATTACGGGTTTGGTTGGGATATTTGTTTTTCATGTTTGAAACGTGTTTAAACCGTTTTTGGAACGTCAAGTAACTTCCTACGTGAGTTACGAGGTAATTTTGAATAATTAATAGTGTTTACTTATTACACGGTTCGATTTGAGATAAAAAATGTTCTTATTTGAGTATAAACACTATGGGTTTATCTTTCATTTTTGAGATATAGTTGGGAAATAAATAAATAATCGACGATCGTGTGATTAAATTTTGTTATAACTCGGTTATTTTTGGTTGGAATTAGGTCGTGTTTGTATTCAAATTAAAGGATTTTTAATAAGGAATAATCTATTTGAGTTGGTTAAATAAAATTACCAACTTTAAAAGAATAATAAAGATAGGTAGTAAAAAATTGAAATTTCACATGATATTCTCTTAAAAGCAGAGAAAGGTTGGTTTTTAGGGTTAGAAATAGGGGCGGAGGGTATAATAAACAAGTCTGTCTCCGCCACTGGACCGGAAGTGCGTGATAAAGCCACACAATGCTCATTTTATCCCCGTCGTCAAGTTTTAATGTATGTGCGTGCGATTTGTAAAAGGGAAAATCGTGCGTGAGCTTTCAGATATCGATAACTTCTTCATCTTTCATTCGGCGTCGATACAAAAAGAAATTTACGATGGGTATTGTGTCCGGTTACGACTAAACGGTAATAATCGATGATGTTCCTTCTAAAAAAGGGATGAAAAAAGGCGAACTAAAGGGAGTTTTAACCCCTATGTGGTTACTTTTGGAGTTTAATCGCAATTAGCGAGCTTTAAGAGTTTCGTACAAAGCTAAGAAGTAAAAAGACAAACACCAATAGAAAAAAGAAAAAGAAAGAGGAGAAAAAAAAGAGAGAGAAGAAATTCCTTTTCTTAACAATCCCGATCTGCGTCAATTAGTGACTTTTCTCGGTTTGATCCGACGCGGCTTTGTGTTCAACCGCAAATTGGTCAAATCGGAAAAATCGGGAAATTCCTCGTTAAAGCTTCTTAAGTGGCTATATCGAC
The DNA here is from genome assembly GCA_036711955.1 of Digitonthophagus gazella. NCBI lineage: Eukaryota > Metazoa > Arthropoda > Insecta > Coleoptera > Scarabaeidae > Digitonthophagus > Digitonthophagus gazella. The sequence goes on from JASCIT010000012.1 coordinate 19,090,376, forward strand.
ATTTAAAACGTTTTAGGGTGGATTTAGGATATCAAACTTAAAGGCTGTAACCGTAATCGTAAAAGTAGCAGCAGCATTGTAATAAATTCCTGTATATTTTTTTAAATTGTATTGGAAAATTTAATCCTAAGCGAAGAAATATCTTTCTCTCAATTTCCTGAGTGTTAGTAGAATATCTGCCGGTTGGTTATTTTCTTTGGCCCAAAGGATATTGAGATCTATTGCTTTTAATGCATCCTCAGATTTTACAGAATTCACTTGAACGTTGCAGACAACCTCTTCTACGTTACCATGATCTGATTCATTGCTGATGACTTCATTTATTAATTCATCATCAGTCATTGGTTCGTTGTCCGGTTCTTCCGCAAAGCATTGGTCTATGTCTATATCTTCCTCTGTGATGTTTGACTTTTCTTGATGTTTTAGCATGCTCTTCAATTCTACAATTGAGAGCTCGTCTTCAAAATTTCATTCATCTTCTACTTCATTATTATTTAATGAAGGCCACAATTTCTTCCAAGATGATTGGATTATTTTGTCAGATAGATTATTCCAAACCTTAGTCACGTTGAATACGGCGTCTTTTAAATTCATGTTTTTTAAGGTTAAAGGGACTTCATCTTCTCGCAGAATAGCACTGGCTAGGATACTTTTTTTATAATTTGTCTTTAACATTTGGATCACATTCTGGTTCATAGGCTGAAGCAACGGTGTGCAATTAGGCAGTAAAAAAGTCTTTGTATTAGATCATCTCTTGAAGCCAAATTTTCATTAGGCCCTTGTGCAAGTGCGTTGTCTAAAATTAGAAGCGCTTTTGGCGGAAGATTCTTGCTTTTCAAAAAACGTCGTACTTCAGGAACAAAATCATTATGAAACCATTCTACGAATATTTCGTTGGTTACCCATGTTTTAGTTTGGTTTTTGTATACGAGTGGAAGGTTAACATTTTTAAATGCCCTAGGTGATCTTGCTTTCCCTATAAATAATAGCTTGAGTTTATACATAATGGTAATTCTATCCTTGGATACTTTCCTGCCTGGTGCTTCTCGCTCTTCTCTGGAAACGTATGTTTTATTTGGCAAAACTTTCCAGAAAAGTCCACTTTCATCAGCATTGTAGAATTGATCGGGAGTTAAATTAACCCGGCGTGTGTATACTATATTTTTTGAGACACGGTGTGTATACTGGGTCTCCTAGGGAACAGGCATGTTTTCAAAGTTTTCTAGGCTTTCAAAAATTCTAAAAAAAATCTGAGTTATTTATTGAAGCGTCTACTACATGGCCGAGCAGTTACCAAATTCAAAAGTTTAAAACTGTTGTCAATAAAAATAAAACAATCGTCTGAATCGTCTGAAAAGTCAGAAAAACGGAAATTTTGACTGTTCCTTCAAAGACCCAGTGTACACACGGAGGATTAAGATCATGCACCTTTTTCTTGAACTGTTCGATAAATGGAGCAACTGCCGCCTCATTACACGACATCTTTTCTCCCGTTACGGTCAACATTCTAATTCCATACCTTACTTTAAATTTTTTAAACCAGCCGTCACTTGCTTTAAAATTCTTTTTCTTATAGATATTCTCGTAAAAAACTAAACCTTTTTGTCGAATACTCTCTCCCGTGAGAGTCTTCTTACAGTGAGGTTCTTGAAGAAGCCAAGAATATAAAGCGTCTTCCATAAGTGGGTATTCTCCTGTTTTCGGAGTTTGACGGCCACTCATTCCCGAATCACTTTGCTAAACACAACATTCAATTTTCACGATTTTTTTATGTCGTAGATTGTCGCACGACCAACATTATATTCACAAGCCATCTTCACTTGACTTTCACCAGAATCTAATTTTCTTAAAATTTCCATTTTTTGAGTTAGAGTTAAGGCTTTGTGCTTTCGTTTTCGTGTTTTACCTTCCATTTTGATGTGGGTGCATAAAAATCATGTAACGCATATGCAATAACAGAAACTCGTGGGAATCCCCGCGTTATTGACTGTTCTTATTGGCCACTGCGCAAGCGCCTTGTAAGGAAATAGTAAACGTGCCGGATTATAGAATGTAGAATTTTTAAAATGCCGGATTATAGAGTTGATTGTAAGAGCTTCAAAATACCGGATTACTGGACGTGTCGGATTAGTGAATGCCGGATTAACGACCTTGTACTGTACTTATTCACTGGAGTCCATCCATTGATGTCTTCATAGACACTCATACATACACTACAAGGATCACTTGGTTTTCTTCTCTTCAGTTTTCAGTCTTCGGACAAGGTTTTGGTTGTCAAGCAGTTGAAGAGGCTCCGAGTTGTCGTGAAGGTGGAGTCTAGCTTCATGCTTTACAGCAAATCTTTTAATTTCTTCTTCAACGGTTAGAATTCGTAGGTCTCTATGTATGTGTTTCGCGGATATCAGGAAACATTAATAATTATAACAGGTTAATAATTATAACTTATTAATTCTGATTCGGAGCATTATATCTTGAAATGTTTGAATAATGTTGACGTTGGAGTCACTGCCACAACCCCAGAGCTGGATACCGTAGAGTTATATTGGTTTCAAAATTTGATTAAAGATTAGTAATTTGTTGGAGATTGTAAGTTTGGAGTTCTTTCCAAGCAACCAATATAATTGTTGATATTTTAGAACTAATTCTGCTTTTTTCTTTTTTGCATACTCTTTCCATCTAAGTTTAGTTTTTAGAATCTGGCCTAGGAAGTTGGCATTGTTTTCATATGGCACAATGCTGCCATTTATTTCTAGTGGTGGTAAATTCTTCAGTGTTCGTAAAATTGACATGAAAGGATTTTAGTTCGTTTAGTTTTATTCTTTATTTTTTGATCCAAGCGCAAATGTTAACAAACTTTTAACTTTTTCTGGTTACTGCTAAATACCTCCTGACAATTTTCCCTCGGCTTGTTAACAATGGCAACTTCTATTGACTTCGATGGCAAGCTTATTAGATTGTTGTAGGTAAGCCCCAAGTACCTTTTCTAAATGTTTAACTTTACGAAACGCCATTCTTGTATGTTTGAAAAATTGGCTGTTATTTTCTTCTGTGCATAACATATCTTTTATTAAGATCGAGAAATAATCCTCTATTCCCTGAGTTCGGTTCATAAATCTCCCGAAATACCTAAAATTCTAATTTTTCTTTTAACATGTTGAGTACCATGTCAGTCATCGATGACTGACACCGAGATTTCTGTTCAAGCCAGTCATCAGTGACTGATACAACTTTTCATTCAGGTCGTGACAGTCACCAGTGGCCTGACGAGGAAGTCGTTATAAAACCGCGTGACATTCAACGTGTTAACCATAATAACAGCTATAGCTACAAACTAAATTGCTCTAGCTACACTAAGAATGATTTATTCTTATTCCTTTCAACCGAATTCGAATTCAAGACCACAAGCAAAGAAGACGTTATGTCAATTTTCCACAAGAAGAGATACTGGTATCATCTATTAGAAAATGTTCAAAGTTTCGACCCTATCCAATCGTTCATGCTATAAATGCATTTCGTCAAAAGTTATTTCGTTTTTGTAATATTGACGAATAGACTAAACGGCGTCAGTGTTACCGCGAAAGTGACTAAGAAAAGCTTCATCTGATCTTTTTGTTAACCGTTTGACTGCTACGAGGCGCGAAAGCACTGCCTTCATTGCACCATAGGAGTGAACGTAGTCTGACCTCACGCGTACTTTACTAAAGTCAACATCAAGTCAAAATATGTCCCGCAGTTTTCCAGCGTTCATGCAAGAATTGCTTAGCAGTCAAACGATTAAAGTGCAATAAAAATGATGAAAAACATGAAAGCTACGTTTATGTATCATCTGTGTCTATTCATCAAAAATAAAGAAAAATATGAAGTTAATATTTAAACCGGGTTTTCTCAAAATCACACTTTTTGACATAGCATCTTCTTTGCCTCTGGTCTTCAAATCTTAAATATTAAATCAATTGCAAGAGAAAAAGTGAATGTCATTGATCATAAACATCTTAAAACTTTAGCCTACATTCCACATCATTTTATTGCCTGATTATTTAATTTTTTAAATCTAGAAAACATATCCCTAAACTAGCAGATATAAGCACTACATCCTTTACAATTACGATTAAAATTACTGCTACAATTAAATTTGACATCCTAAACATACCATTAGACGACATCCTTAATTAACTTTTATTTAAATTTCTAAGTAGACGAGTTGTTTTGATAATTATAAATCTTTATAACTATGTTTTTATTTTGATTGGGTCAATAAACGCTTTTTTTATTGAGCTCAAAAACAACTATCTAAAACGCAATAAAATCAAAAATCAAGTTGTAAAAAACCAAAATTAAACGACCGATTATTAACAGTGTTAACTGAATTAGGTCTCTGAATTACGGTGTCGTAAAACCTAAGAATTTCCACCTGAATACCGTTTCGGTTCTTTTGTAAAACTGACCTATAATAAACCAAACCTTTTAAACCACTTTAAAATACTTCTAGGAACATTCTTTTTTATTTCTTTGAAAAAATCCCGAATGACTGACTTAAAGGCGATATTTTCTTTGAACGAAACCCCACCCTACTTAACGTCCTTTTAAAAGGGAGTAATAATAATACCTTTAATAATAACACCTTTAGTAACAATAGTCAAAGGTACTCAAAGGTATCCATTCAGGAAACAAGACAGGTAACGACACGTTTGTTAAGTGTCTGTCGATTGTTCGACGATTTTCAATCCGAAACGGTGATGATTCGACGAATCTGATTGAAATAGTAAACAAAAACATTTTTTTTAATTGTAACTTATTTTTTATTTTAAAAAGATGTATAATTTGTGAATTATTTGAGTAAAAACCCATCGTGTTTATATTCAAAAAAACAAAATGTTGATCTTCAGATATAAACAAAAAAAATTCAAAAAGGATTTTTCTTTCGGATTTGAATAGATAAATTGTAAAATTAAAAAAAATTTGACTTTAAAATTTTAACTTTTTGAACGTCTTTAATACTCATTCGAAGCTACCAGAAATAAAACAGGCGTGAAAAAATAAATAAAAATTAAAAAGTAAAAATAAAAAAGACACGTCATTATCGCCTTCGAAAGTATTAAGTATATATCTTTACACACCGACGCCTCCATTCAGGACTCTTCGGAGAGGACTGACACCCTTGATTTACATTCGTTTCACCTGTATTTTACGAACGAACCGTAAATGGCGGTAGCTGTCAATCGATACTCAGATCGCCTTTTTAAACAAAATTTTTTAATTTCTCACTCAAACTAACAATAAATTTTTTAAAATGACAGTAAAATTGAAATATTGATAAAAAATCTTTTTATTTGAGTACAAACACGATAGATTTTTGATAAAAAATAAGCTAGTTATTAAATTTACTTAGGTAACTTTCAAGGCGCGTTTAGACTGAAAGAGATTATTTTAAAATCCTAGTATTAATTTATTTTTTTTTAAATTTGAGTGTAAACACGATGTATTTTTGATAAAAAATAAGGTTGGTATAAATCAAGATAACTTTCAAAGTGCGTTTAGACTGAAAAAGAAACTTTAAAGACGTTTTAAACTAAATTTTTTAATTTCTTTCCCAAACCATTAACAAAATTTAAAAAATGATTAGTAAAATTGTAATGTTGATGAAAAATCTTTTCTTTTGAGCACAAACACGATAGATTTTTGATAAAAAATAAGATACTTATTAAATTTACTTTGGTAACTTTCAAGGTGCGTTTAGACTAAAAGAGATTATTGTAAAATCATAACATTCGTTAAAAATCTTTTAATTTGAGTGTAAACACGACGTATTTTTGATATATTTTTATCAAAAATTGGGTTCTTATAAATCAAGATAACTTTCAAGGTGCGTGTACACTAAGGAGAAACTTTAAAAACGTTATATTGATAAAAAAAATCTTCATTTAAGTACAAACACGAGACATTTTAATCAAAATACGCAGTTATATTAAAATAGTTATAAATTGAGGTAGAATTCAAGGTGGGTTTAGACTAAAATACACGACTTTTCAATCATAATCTTTATATAAGCTACTTGCTTGTAAATTTTACATAACTTTCGGTTCAACATAAGGTTCGTTCGGACTGAAAAAGATGGCATTCAATTCGTGATGTTAATATAATTTAGTTATAAACCTATGGTTAACCTTTAAGGTGTGTTCAGACTAAAAGAAGTAACTAAAATCTTTTTATTTGAGTATCAGTCACGCAAATTTTGAAGTAACCCATCCAGATGAATGAATTTATTAAATTTCTATAATTTATTTATCCATGTCTGATCATAAGACCATTTCCTTCCATAGCAATAGTAGTCAGTGATTAGTGCTTGAGTAATACTATTCATTAATACTGTTTGTCAACAAGTTACACATTAAGCTGACTTTCAAAATGCGTTCAGACTAAAATAGATGACTTTAAAATCATAATCCTGATATAAGCTATGTAAGTTGTAAATTTAAGTAACGTTCAAGGTACATTTATTGTTAGACAGTAACGAAAGAGATAGTATTAAAATCGTATTATTGATGTGAGCTAGTTCTAAATATAGATTACTTTTAAGCTTTGTTTACACTGAGGGAAATGACTGTAAAATCATAATACTAATAAAAAAGGTTTTAATTTCAGTACAAAAAACGACATATTTTTGATAAGAAATAAGCTAGATAGTTATAAATCAACTCAACTAATTTTCAAGGCGTCTTTAGACTGAAGGATGTTATTTTAGAATCATAATATTGATTACTGGTTGTAATCTATGTAATTTTTAAGGTTCGCTTTGACTGAAAGATACTACCTTAAATTCACAATATTAACTTAAGTTAGTTATAAACGTATGATTCTCTTTCAAGATGTGATCAGCACGATGCAAGCAGTTGGAAACTAACAAAACTGGTATTCAGGTAAAGCTGCGTATTAACTATCCGAGGCAACTCAATACGAATGTCTTACAATATGTAACCGCGTCCGACAAAAGGGACCTAGTGTGTCAAAAAAGGTGTTTTGACTTAACCACTTCGGTACGGACGTCGAGTATAGTCGACACAGCATATGGGGCCACAGATGCCCCCCACACAGCCGAGCGTCCACTATGGTCGACGGATGTGCCAGCGTACGGACGATGAAAGCCGGTTCTTAACAACGCTTCGCGGCCGAAAGGCGCCTTACCGAAGTGGTTAAAAGTGGATTGTGAGACCTAAAAGTGTGTAGAATAACATGAAATGAATTAGATTCATGACCTATGTTTTCGCACACTAGGCCCCTTTTGTCGTACGCGGTCACATATATTCCTCAAAGTGAAGCATTTACCAGTTCATATTTTTGAAGTATCGAATGCTTATAGTGAGTAAGCGAACCACCGCATTTTGATTCTGATCATTCAAACAAACATGATCGTCACATATCGAGCAATCATACCGATAAACCTTTGAGCATCATCGATTTACCGATAATACTTGGTTGGGCGCTATCGGCACATTAACTACTTCGGTACGGATGTCGTCTATAGTCGACGGCCACAGATGATCCTTCACAGCCGTGCGTCGACTATAGTCGACGGCTGTGCCAGCGTATGGACGATGAAAGCCGGCTCTTAACGAAGTTTCGCGGCCGATAGGCGCCGTACCGAAGTGGTTAACTCTTTCTGGTTTAGTGGTACAAGCATTATACCACACAAATTTGTTCAACCGCGCCACGGTGGTACTTCTAATATACCACCAATTAATTATTTTTTCCATTGTGATTCTGTGGTTATGTAGGTGTACCGGTTCATAGAATAATGCATTCAAATGTGTTAAATGCCCAACATATGGTGCAAGTGAAAAATCACATAAATGACAGGTGTTTGTAAAATATTTTTTGATGGTATAACCAAAAAAACATTGTGAAAAAAATTACAAAAGAAAAATTTTGTGCCACTAGGGTATTGTTCTCCAATAAATCTCTGTGCCACAAAGAGTTAAAAGCAGCTAGAAACGAGCAAAATAGGTGTAAACATTATAAGCATGCGATACAAGCATGTTTGAGGCATGCAGCCTTGCACTGTGGATACACGCCTTTATAAGCATGCGACTCGAGTACATTTGAGTACCTTTAAGACACGCTGCCTCGCATTGTGGTTACGCAGCTTAAGCTTGTGATGCACAGGCTATACATCAAACTGGTCCACACTTTCAGTTTAAGGAGAATGTTTTTAATAATTTGTAAAATAACATCTCAAGTTTAAAAAATAGTCCTATTAAAGATGTTTTTCTGTTAATGTTAAACTGGTTAGATGTGTTGAAAATTTGTGGGTTGTTCTATTGTGCAATTGTGCATACTTATAAATCAATACAACAAAAATTCTATTTTTGCTAAATACTTAAGTGTTTAAGATTGTTCCTGTTCGTCAGAAATGGGCAATGATGATATAAACAATTAGACGGGTTTCACATTAAGGCAATCAGTAGAAGCAGAAACTAGCTTCAGTCTCACGTTAGAGCAATTCGATATAGTATATGCATTTGTATATCGAATTGCTCCAATGTGAGAGACATGATTTAATTTTATGTGAAATGTCATTTAGTAGCAATATCATTACAAATATGATTATAATAATGTTGCTGATTACTAGTTATTTGTTACCTCAGTATATAACATTGACCATAACACTGACTCATAACAAGGCAACATTAGGATACCATTGTTGGGTAAGATAGATGAAATGATTCTACATAAGAAAGTTACAAAGTATCTAGAAGACTAGAATAACTTTTTGAATCACTTCCAATATGGATTTCGGAAGGATAGATCGAGTACTGCAAAAGTTGGAGCTTTGGTTGAGCTCATTCAGGTGTGTTTCGAGAACAAACAATTTGCATAGACTTGGTTTTACGATTTAATCAATACTTTTGACTGTGTATCCCACAATTTGCTTGTTAAAAAACTTCGAAAACTTAACTTTATATGATAGTACCATGAATTGAATCAGCTCCTAGTTTAAAACGTCGTCAATTTGTTACGTATGATAAACAAATGTCCAGAAAGCTCCCTGAAGTTATTGTTAGACCGAAAGACCAAATTTAAAATCGTAATAGGGGAGAGTGGGGCAAGACGGGGTACTTAAGGTTTGGAGGTTAATAAAATCCAGAATTTCGTTCATAGAGAAAAATAGTTTTAGTTTATATAACCTTCGATGATTAAACTTTAAGATTTTTGGCAAGAACGGAATACTAATTCCTTAGTTTTAACATAATCAACAATTAAACATAAAAAGTCATTTCACCCCATCTTGCCCCACGTGTGGGGTAAGATGGGGAGCAAGATATAATATACATGAAACAAGATAAAATATAAATAAATTAACATTATTAAGGGATGTTTATCAGATTCACATAATACGCAAACATGGACTGTCTCATCGACATCATCATCTAACACAAGCACATCAATTTTCTACGTTTTCTTGTTTTTGGGGTTTTATCATAAATTTTTCCTTTTTTGTTCGATTTTTCCTCTTTTTTTCGAGTCTTTCAGCTTTCTTCCTAAGGCGCAGTTCCCTATCTTATGTCACTTCCCCGTCTTGTCCCATCCTCCATTAAATGAAGAAGTTAAGACGGGGTACCCCATCTTGCCCCATTGGGCGCTTTTGCAAAATAATAATAATAATACAATTGCACACTTAAAATGGACTTAAAAACGTATTCACGTTTAATACTCATTTCTTATTAATTTCATGAAACTAACACTTGTATGAAGTCACCGCAACGTTTAATAACTATCACGCGATGAAATTATTCATGAATTATAAGAAAACTCGACATAACAGGATTTTGCTCGATACCATGGCAATGCGACTTCCTACATTATTGGTTATCAAGTGATATGATAAAGAGGCACTAATAAAAGCTCTCATTATTTCTAACGTTGCATAAAAGTTGCTTAAGTGCTTTGTTGCAAGAATAAACTAGGTACCCCATCTTACCCCACTTCCCCGTCTTGCCCCACCCTCCCCTATTGATAAAAGCTAATTAAAATTCCAGGTAACTTTTAAGACTTGTTTAGATTAAGAGAATCGACTTCAAAATCGTAATTTTAGAATTTTTTTTAAAACATTTAAGTACAAACACGACGAAATTCTGATAAAAAACAAGCCAGTTATAAATCAACTTAAATAATTTTCAAGGCGCCTTTAGACTGAAGGAAATAATTTTAGAATCATAATACTTATAAAAAATCTTTTCATATAACTTTAAAGATGATACATTTTTTATAAAAACTAAACAAGTTGTAAACCGAGGTAACTTTCAAGGTGTGTTTAGACTAAAATAGACAACCTTAAAATCCTAATCTTGTTATAAGTTGTTGAAGTTATAAAATTAAGTACCTTTCAAGGTGCATTTATTATTAGTCTGAAACAAACACCATCAAAATCATAATATTCATATAAACTAGTTATAAATCTAGGTCATTTTCAAAGTGGGTTTACATTAAAATAGACGACTTTAAAACCTCAACCTTGATATTAAACCATTTAAGTCGTAAATTTAAGTAACTTTCAAGGTATATTTATTATTAGAGCGAAACAGACAATATTAAAATCATAGTGTTCATATAAATTAGTTATAAATCTAGGCAACTTTCATACCTTGTTTAAATTGAGAGAAACGACTTTAAAATCGAAATATTATTTTTTTTATTTGAGTTGTACTCAAATAAAAAACGACATATTACTGATTAAAAATAAATTATTTATAAATAAGAGTAAATTTAGAGGTGGGTTTAGACTAAAGGAGAGATATCTTACAATTAGATTAAATAAACTGACCGTTCGTCGCAGCTGCAATGCATCAAAGTGTTGATCATATTATTGTGGACACCGTACTTGGTTTGAAAGGCGCCTATCCAAAAAGGACAAGCCAAATCGTGCTTCCTGCAGCACCGATCCGTCTGGGAAAACATCCCCACATCAGTGTACTTCTTGGCGGAGTAACCTTTACCGCACCATTGTGTGCCAGGTACGCGAAAAAAATCGGAGAGATCTCTCCTAGACCTAGACGAAATCAATTTTTCGATTTTTTCTTTTGTTGGTAAAAAAAATTTATCTCGCTTTGAAAATCTGATTTTAGAAACGTCCGTCTTTTTTATGCGTTTCAACGAATTTAAATGAGTTTAAATGAATCCGGAGACGTTTACGTCCGGATAACCACGAATTACACATTAAACTTACATAAAAATGTCGCCGAACAGTTAAGATCTACGAGATTTATGAGGTTTAAGATCGGGTTTTGAGATAAAACCTTGGAAATTTTCAACTAACTCTGTGACAATTAAAAAAAATCATCTTATTGTTAGTCTACATTAGAAATCTTTTAATAATTCCAAAGTCCAAAGTTCCAAAGTCCGAATTGTCAACTTTGAACGAAAGGCGTTTGAATTTGGCGCGCTATAGATTAATTTTTAAGGTTGGTGTAAAAACAAGGGTGTTAAGAGGTGTCAAAAAATCTGTTGGAGAGAGGTATTTTATTGGTTTTATTTCCATACGCCATTGCAATTTGAATGTGTGTACTTAAAACCTTAACATTGAAAAGAATAAATTTGACTACGCCACTGGTGTATGAGACAAGAACGCTAAACTAACAGGATAGCTCAATCTGCACTAATCGTCCGCCAACTTTTGACGTCACTGTTAAGCTTAGCGTCTCTATCTTATGCTCGACTATCTCACACTCGACTGAAAAGCTATCCTGTTAGTACAGTGTCCTTGTCTTGTACAGGGTGGTCAAATAAGAATGCATAGTGCTGTATCTCGGAAATTATTCATCGTAGAGACTTGCGGCAAAAAATTTAGTAACTAAAGTGGCAAAGGGAAAATGCTGGAAATTATTTTCAAGTTCCTAAGATGGCCGCTAGGGGGCGCAATCGCCATCTTGAATTACAAAATGTGGGGTTTCTCGGATTTTCGCTATATTAAGATAACACAAAAATATGCACATTTTAAAGTGGAGATAAGTATCAATTTTTTTTATTAAAAACTCTTTTCCGTGACTTCAAAAATAAAGTGGTGGGGAGCGTTCGAAAGTGCTTGTAAACAAATGCCTATAATTTCAAAATGACTGAACGGAATTTAATAAACTTGGTGTCGTTGAAAAGAGCTTTTCTCGTACTATGACTCCTACCGTTTTGACGTTGACTGTAAATTCACATGTCGCCGCTAGATGGCATTTTCGAAATTTTTTTTAGAAATTGCGAATTTTCTTCGAAAAGTTAAATGGAACGGTATCACTTTTTCTTCACGGAAAAATTGTATAATAAAGCACAAACGAGCTAGTGAAAACCGCACCACGATATCGTATTCCTAACCTAAGATATTGGTGAAAAACCATTCATCATAAAACTGAACTGATTTCGTCCGGTTTTTTTATTCTTTTTTTTCCAAAAATAACAAAAGAATGCTGTATTTTAAAATTTGTGCTGTGGATTTTGAGAACTTCAAGAAAAAACACTTCATTTTTGTCAAGGCGTTATGTGAATTAGTCGATTGTCACTTTAGTTATTATTTTTTTTTTACCGCAAGTCTCTACGATGAAGAATTTCCGAGATACAACACTCTGCATTCTTATTTGACCACCCTGTGTACAGGGTGGTCAATGGTGACGTAGAAATCCGGCTACGCCATCTTTTGACGTCACTGCTAAGCTTAGTGTCTCTGTCTTACACTCGACTGAAAAGCTATCCTGTTAGTTCAGTGTCCTTGTCTTATACACCAGTGGCGTAGCCCGATTTCTACGCTACTGGTGTACAAAACGAGGACACTGAACTAACAAGATAGCTCAATCTGCAATAATCGTCCGCCAACTTTTGACATCACTGCTAAGCTTAGCGTCTCTGTCTTACACTCGACTTCTGTCTTAATCTTGACTGAAACCACAACAAATGACGTCAAAGAGGTAGCTGCGCATTAAATTTCGGCGTATACACATCTTACGGCATTGAGCCATCCCATTAGTCCAACATCCTTGGAATTGAGCCATCCTGTTAGTCCAACATCCTTGGAATTAAGCCATCCTGTTAGTCTAACATCCTTGATATACAAGATAAGATGTAGACAACTCAAAAATAACAACATTGAGCATCAAAAATCACCAAATTACAAGCGCCTTAAATTCAAACACCTTATTTATGAACATTTATAAATACAAACATCATCAAAGAAAAATTTTTATCCTGGATAAAAAAGATAATTTTAAAATTAGAAGAAAATTTAGAACTGATAAATTTTATAAGGAATTTTAGGATACATTTTTGTGGTTTTAAAAAAGAAACCCTGACGCAAATTTTAGACGAAGAATGCGGTTTCGATGACCTCTTCTCAGAATTAAAGTACCACCTGCGTTAACACGGTTGACTAAACGATTTTTTTCCTCCTTCCCGAAGAGAAAGGGAGAAAGAGAGTTTGTGTAAGGTCTAAATATTTACTTAATATTTTCAAAATCGAATACATATTGGGATTGAAGCCGTCGACTAAGCTCACATAAACTACGTTCGTGTTTATTGTTACATTTAGTTCCATTTGTAAAGAGGTCCGTATTTAAAACACGTATTTCCAAGTGGGATTTGCTTTTTTGTTTATAGTTTGAATGTCAAGTTCAAGATTTGATTATTATTGGTTTAAATTTAGATTTTTAGATTGGAAGATTTTTTTTTAATCATACCTGTCGTCGCATTTGCAATGCGATATTGTGAAAGGTCTGAAATTATAATAAGAGTAACGGAATGAAAATCCGGGAATATCCTTTTGGCAAAAATCGTGTTTTCGACAGCATTTATCCGTTTCCCAAAATAGGTTTAAGTCGGTGTAAGACTTTGCGTTGTCTCTGTCTCCGCACCAATTCGTTCCGGGTAGCAAAACTTGAAAACTTCGACGGTTTCTAGACGATCTGTATTAAATAAAAATTTAACCATACAAAAAAAATTTTGTGCAACTTCTGAAAAATCTACTTAAGGCATGTGCATAAAGCCAAAAATTGGTAATGAAATGAATTAAAGGTGACGTGGAAAAAAACGGATTTTCAAAGCGCAGTTCAAGTTTTATTACAAAAAGCAATTTGTGCAAGCTTAGAAATAAGCTGGATTTAATTATATTTAAACTTTAAAACGTCAAAAATAACTTTAAAATGTCGAATTTGTCGGTTAACGTGTCAAAAATAAATTTATAATGTTGAAGTTGACATTTGAAACGTTAAAAATTACCGTAAAATTCAAAATTTAATTTTTAAAACATCAAAAGTAACTCTAAATTGTCAGATTTTACTGTCAAAATGTTAAAAATCACTTTCAAAAGAATAAAGAAAAAGATAAAAAGTTAAAATTTCAAATCTAAAAAGTTCACAGTGACGTTATGGCGTTGAATTTGATGTTTAAGACGTCAAAAATTACCGCTAAAATCCAAAGTTGATGTTTAGCATGTCAGTAGTTACTCTCAAATGTCAAATTTTGCTACAAGAACATCAAAAGTAACTTCAAAAGATCAAATATTACTGTCAGCAAGTCAAAAGTAACTTCAAAATGTTAAACATTATTGGCAAAACTTCAAAAGTACGTTTAAAATGTCAAATATTACTGTCAAAACTTCAAATGTACCTTTAAAATGTCAAATATTATCGACCACACGTCAAAAGTAACTTCAAAATGTTCTATGTGATGTTTAGCATGTCAAAAATAATTTACAAATGTCAAACCTTAATGTTTAAAATGTCAAAGATTATCGTTAAAGTCGAAAGTTGACGTTTAACATGTCAGTAGTTACTTTGAAATGTCAAATTTTATTATAAGACCGTCAAAAGTAACTTTAAAATGTCAAATGTTACTGTCAACATGTCAAAAATAACTTCAAAATGTTAAATATTACTGTCAAATAGTCAGAAATAACTTTTAACTGTCAAATATTACCGGCAAGACGTCAAAAGTAACTTCAAAAGATCAAATATTGCAGTCAATACGTCAAAAGTAACTTCAAAATGTCAAATATTATTGTTAAACCGTCAAAACAAACTTTAAAATGTCAGATATTGCCGACAATGAGTCAAAAGTAACTTCAAAATGTTCTATTTGACGTTTAACATGTCAAAGAAAATTTACAAATGTCAAACTTTAACGTTTAAAACGTCCAAAATTACGGTTAAAATCGAAATATGAGTCTTAGAATGTCAAGTTTTGCTATAGAATGTCAAAAGTAACTTTAAAATGACAAATATTACCGACAACACGTCAAAGGTAACATCAAAAAATCAAATATTACTGTCATCAAGTTAAAAGTAACATCAAAATGTCAAATATTACTGTCAAACCGTCAAAACAAGATTTAAAATGTCAAAATTTTCTGTCAAAAAGTTAAAGTCTACTTCCAAATCTCAAATCTAACTATCAACACGTCAAAAATGACTTCAAAATGTTGTACTTGACGTTTAATATGTCAAAGATAGTTTAGAAATGTCAAACTTGACGTTTAAAATGCCAACATTTACCGCTAAAATCGAAACTTGGTATTTACAATGTCAAAAGTAACTTTTAAATGTCAAATTTTGCTGTCAAAACCTACTTCAAAATGTCAAATTTTTCTGTCAAAACGTCAAAATCTACTTCAAAATGTCAAATCTAACTATCAACACGTCAAAAATAACTTCAAAATGTTGTATTTGACGTTTAATATGTCAAAAATAGTTTAGAAATGTCAAACTTGAAGTTCAAAACGTTAACATTTATGATTAAATTAGAAATTTGATATTTAAAATGTCAGCATTTTCTATAAAAATGTCAAAAGTAACTTTAAAATGCCAGATATTGCTCACAACTCGTCAAAAGTAACTTCAAAATCTTGTATTTGACGTTTTATATGTCAAAAATAATTTAGAAATGTCAAACGTAACGTTTAACATGTCAACATTTACCGCTAAATTCGAATCTTGATATTTACAATGTCAAAAGTAGCTTTAAAATGTCAAAATTTTCTGTCAAAATCCCAAAATTTACTTTAAAATGTCAAATCTAACTATCTACACGTCAAAAATATCTTCAAAGTGTTATGTTTGACGTTAAATGTGTCAAAAATAGCTTAGAAATGTCAAGCTTGACGTTTAAAACGTCAACATTTACCGCTAAGTTCGAAACTTGATATTTACAATGTCAAAAGTAACTTTAAAATTTATAAATTTTCTGTTAAAACGTCAACATCTACTTCAAAATGTCAAATGTAACTATCGACATGTCAAAAATAACTTTAAAGTGTTGTATTTGACGTTTAATATGTCAAAAATGGTTTAAAAATGCCAAACTTTTCTGCCAAAACGTCAAAATCTACTTAAAGATGTTAAATCTAACTATCAACACGTCAAAAATAACTTCAAAATGTTGTATTTGACGTTTAATATGTCAAAAATCGTTTAGAAATGTCAAACGTGACATTTAAAACGTCAACATTTACCGTTAAATTAGAAACTTGATATTTACAATGTCAAAAGTAACTTTAAAATGTCAAAACTTTCCGTTAAAACGTCAAAAACTACTTCAAGATATCAAATCTAGCTGTCAACACGTCAAAAATAACTTCAAAACATTGTATTTGACGTTCATTATGTCGAAAATAGTTCAGAAATGTCAAACTTGACGTTTCAAACATCAGCATTTAGCGTTAAATTCGAAGCTTGACATTCAAAATGTCAAAAGTAACTCTAAAGTGTCAAAATTTACCATTAAATTAGAAACTTGATATTTATTATGTCAAAAGTAACTTTCAAATGTCAACATTTTCTGTCAAAACGTCAAAGACTACTTCAAAATGTCAAATCTAACTATCAACACGTCAAACAACAATAACTTCAAAATGTTGCATTTGACGTTTAATATGTCAAAAGTGGGTTCGAAATGACAAACATGACGTTTAAAACGTCAATATTTCCCTTTAAATTCGAAACTTGACATTCAAAATATTGAAAGTAACTTTAAAGTGTCAAAATTTTCTGGCAAAACGTCAAAAACTACTTCAAAATGTCAAATCTAACTATCAACACGTCAAAAATAACTTCAGAATGTTATACTTGTGGTTTAATATGTCAAAAATGAGTTCGAAATGTCAAACATGAGGTTTAGACCGTCAATGTTTACCGTTAAATTCGAAACTTGACATTCAAAATGTTAAAAGTAACTCTAAAATGTCAAAATTGTCTGTCAAGACGTCAAAAACTACGTCAAAATGTCAAATCTAACTGTCAACACGTCAAAAATAACTTCAAAATGTTGTATTTGACGTTTAATATGTCAAAAATGGGTTTGAACTGTCAAACATGACGTTTAAAACGTCATAAATTACCATTAAATTCCATATTTCATTTTTAGAATGTCAAATTTGACTTACAAAATGTCAAGCATTACCTTAAATGTCATATTTGACATTCAAAACGCTAAAAGTAGCTCTAAAATGTCAACATTTTCTGTCAAAACGTCAAAATCTCCTTCATAATATCAAATTTAACTAGCAATAGTTCAAAATAAATTCAAAATGTTGTATTTGACGTTTAATATGTCAAAAATGGGTTTGAACTGTCAAATATGACTTTTAAAACGTCAAAAATTACCATTAAATTCCATATTTTACTTTTAGAATGTCAAATTTCACTTACAAAATGTCAAAAATTACCTTAAATGTCATATTTGACATTCAAAACGTTAAAAATAAGATTATTTCGTAAAATGAAATCTAATATTTAAAATCTCAAAATATAAAATTTGCTATTTAAAATGTCAAAAATTAATTTTAAACGCTAAACGAAAATATCTACTAATTAAAACGAAAATTTAAACAAACAGAAAAACTTTTTGTGTCAAAAAATCTACTTAAGACGAATGCACAAAGCAAGAAATTTGTAATAAGTTGAAAACGTGACGTGAACGTGATAAAAACAGATTTTCAAAGCTCGAATTTTCTAACAAAAAGCTTAAATAAGCTTGGAAATAAGCTCTTTTTTATTTAATTTTTCTTACCTTCCAAAAAGTTTTTCATCTTCAATTTCTTCTAAATTCGTTTCTAAATTTTGATTTTTTTCTAATTTTTCCAACTCGTTTTTCACTTCGTGATGTTTTTTGTGACAAAGTTTCTGCATCTTTTTAAAACTAAACCAAGTTTTAACGTCGTGAGGTAGTTTTTTATCCACGTTAAGATTGTTGATAATAACTTTTGAGGTAGACGTTAAATTGTAAAAATGATCGGGTTTAAAAGAGTCCAAAAACGTTTGTATTTGGTCTTTTTGACGGATGTATTTGCAGTCTTTTAACGATTCCTCGTCGAAGATGAGTTGGATGAAACGTTTTCCGTTGCTTATTTGACGTAGAGATAATCCAGATTGATTCCTGGAAGAAGAGAAAATTTTTCTTTTGTAAATTTGTAAATTAAAGAATAACAAAGTTGGTAACAAAAATAATGAAGTTAAAAAATCGATTTTTTAAAGATTAAAGAGAAATCGAACAAGTTGTATCCTATAAAAGGGATCAGAATGGTTAAGTATAGCAAGAAAGACATAACTCCATCGATTGAGACACCCACACCGTGACATTCCGAACTTATCCGAACCTTAAAAGGTCTCTTTCTTTCTCTATCCGTCTCGTTCTCTCTTTTGGTAAAGTAGCAAAGAAGCAAAAGTCGGAGAGCAAAAGAGCAATTAACAAGTCTCGATATTAACGACCGAAGCAGGAGAGTGATTTATATCCGGAGGCGGGCTATAAAACCGGATAATTGAAACGGTAAGGATTCTTCGGGAGTGAGTTCTTTTTCGGATTTTTTTAAGTTTACACCATAAGAGGACCTCGATTTTATTTCATTGCGAAATAAAAGCTTCGGTTCGGTCGTAAATCATTTCTTCTACTTCGTCTTCGTTTTGTCGTTGTTAGTGTACCCGCGCCTTTTATTAACGTAAGCTGTAAGTGGTTGTATAGTAATGCGAGTCTTCCTACTAAGCGATTTTAATGTAATCGTTAAAGGATTTAAATGACGTTTATTTGTTTTGACTTAATGGTCGGATAATATTATCCGAAGTCTTCATCAATAGACTTAAGATGGATTAGTGTTTTTGAAAGACTTTTAAAATAAAAATAAAATTGGAAAGTTTATAGAGTTGTTAAATAAATATTGATATAGTTTTAAAAATTGCTGAAAATTTTTTGAAATATAGGAAAAAATTTTTTGGGTAATTGTAGCTTCAAGTGCTTGCTCAAAATGTCAAAAATGAAGTTGCTGATAACCTTAAAATATCTCCCAGACTTTATTTGTAAGAATTAAAGAAGAATTTTTTTGGAAACTTATAAAAATATCTAACTATATCCAACTTACATCTAACCTAAAATGATCAAAGGTGAACTTTAAAAAATCACCCAGACTTTATTTTTAGGTATCAAGAAATGATTTTATGAGAAATTATAGCCCAAAGCATCTTCTTTAAAGTGGCATAATAATATTTTGGCTATTTTATAAAAATTTTGAAGAAAACAATTTTTTTATACTTCTACTTTTTTGGCTAACCTAAAACTGTCAAAGTTGAATTTTAAAAAATCACCCAGTCTTTATTTTTATGAATTCAAAAAAGATTTTTTGGAAAATTATAGCATAAAGTATCTTCTTTAATGTGGCATAATAATTTGTTGGCTAATTCATAAAAGTTTTTAGAAAAATTTTTTTTTGTACTCGTCTACATTTTTAACTAACCTAAAATATTAAAAATTGAAGTTTAAAAAATCATCCAGACTTTATTTCTAGGAATCAAGAAATGATTTTTTTGGACAGTTATAACCTAAAGTATCTTCTTTAATGTGGCATAACAATCTTTTGGTTAATTTATAAAAATTTTGAGGAAAAAAAAATTTTTCTATACCTCTACATTTTTCCCTAACCTAAAACTGTGAAAGATGAAGTTTAAAAAATCACCCAGACCTTATTTCCAGGGGTTAAGAAAAGATTTTTTGGAAAATTATAACCTAAAATATCTTCTTTAATGTGACATAGAAATCTTTTTGTTAATTTAAAAAAATTTTGAGAAAAAAATTTTTTCCTACATCTCTACATTTTCACCTAACCTAAAATTATCAAAGTTGAATTTTAAAAAATCACCCAGACTTTATTTTTAAGGATCAAGAAAAGATTTTTTGGAAAATTATAACCAAAAGTATGTTCTTTAAAGTGGCATAACAATCTTCGAACTAATTTATAATCATTTTGAGAAACATTTTTTTTTCTACGTCTCTAAATTTTTACCTAACCTAAAACTGTCAAAGTTAAAGTTGAAAAAATCACCCAGACTTTATTTTTGGGAATCAAGAAATGATCTTTTGGGAAATTATAATTCAAAATATCTTCTTTCATGTGACATATAACAATCTTTCGGTTAGAGTATAGACATTTTGACATCAAAGAAATTCTGCACGACTGCATTTTCCTTTAATCTAAAACTGTCAAAGCTGAACTTTGAAAAATGTTGCAAACTTTATTTTTAAGAGTTACAAAAAGATTTTTTGAGAAATTGTAATTCAAGGTATCTACTTAACACTAAACCTACCGATACTTTATGTATTCCTATTCCTACCAAAGGGGCCAAATGACCCCTCTGCTAAATGTTGTATATATTACTATGTCTTGTGAGAGATATATCAATTACGCCAATTTGGTACATGAATAAAACAATTTTTTTAAATAACGACTCAAAATAGTTTATATATTAAATTTAAAAACATAAAAATAATATAAAAAAAATTAAATATTCTTCAATAGAATCTCAAATTTAGAAAATAATTAAGTAATATGTTAACTTTATTCATGTTCACCGCATATTTTGCAAATTGGGTTCTCGAAAGTACATTTTTCACACACATATTTATTGCATTTGAAACAGATTTTCGTAGTTTTGTTTTCTTTGCAAAAACCTATTTGGCACCTTTTTCGCATTTGAACACGTGATTCCGAACTTGAATTTGTTGACGTTTTCTGTTTCTCTTCTTGTTTTTCCTGTTGCTATTTTGAAAATCTTCGACAAGTTCTTCAGTTAATTGAAATAAAAGTTGCTGTCTAGAGATTTTTTCGCCGGTTGTTTCTCTATATAAAACCCATGAGTTGATCCCAGACAGGTCAAGACTATTGAAAAAAATCTGCATTTTGTGGTGTGGAGCCTTGTTCAATTTCAATTTGGGATAAGAATTTATTAGCAAAATGATGAAATAAAAATTCTTGATTAACAAAATAACACTATCACTTGAAATGTTTACTGTAATACTCGCCTGGAGTAGAACAACAAATATAACTGCCTGGAGTAGAACAACAAATATAACACACTGCAGCAAAATATGGAATAGCAAAAATGTTCAAAGTCACAAGAAATTGCAAATCAGGAAACAGAATCTTTGCATGGGTCAAATAACCCCTTGCGGCATTTGAGCTAGATTACATATATTTCTCGGTAAAAAAATTAACAAGTGAGGAGAAAATCTTGGAAAACACATTCGATGTTATTTTCAAGAAATTCTGAGAAAAAGTTCAAAATGGGTCATCTGAACTGTCACGGTAGGTTTAGTGTTAAGGTGGTCTATATTAATTTTTGGATAGGTTATAAAAATTTTGAGAGACAGATATTTTTTTACATCTTATCATTTTCACATAACTTAAAATTGCCAAAGTTGAACTTTAAAAAATCACCCAGACTTTAGGTTTAAGAGTCCAGGAATGATTTTTTGGGAAAACTCTAACTAAACGTATCTTCTTTACTGTAACCTAACAATCTTTTAGCTAATTTATGAAAATTATGAGAATTTTTTTTATACTTCTGCTTTTTTGGCTAACCTAACATTATCAAAGCTGAAGTTTAAAAAATCACCCAGACTTTATTTTTAGGAATTCAAAAAAGATTCTTTGGATAATTATAACTTAACCCGGCGTCAATGAACATGGGTGTAGTACACCCGAGCTGTTTTTATATGTACGTTGTTTGATTATTTAGGACCATTCTGTTACAAAATTCTCAGTAGCTGCCCTAAACACATGCAGCTTTTCTTTGTAATTATTAGTCTTGTATCTGTCGTAATCACGTGCGAACGTCTTAACAAAAATTTTTGGTCGGGCGTTATTAATTTATTGATTTATTATTCCTCGAGTGTCACACACCCAGTTCATTGACGGTGCAACAAAATATATGTTCATTGACGCCGGGTTAAAGCATCTTCTTTAATGTGACATAATAAGTTTTTAGCTAATTTATAAAAATTTTGAGGAAAAAAATTTTTTCTGTACTTCTACATTTTCCCCTAATCTAAAACTGTCAAAGTTGAAGTTCAAAAAATCACCCAGACTTTATTTTTAGGAATTAAGAAAACATTTTTTGGATAATTATAACTTAAAGTATCTTCTTTAATGTGACATAGAAATCTTTCCACAAATTTATAAAAATTTTGAGAAAAAAATTCTTTTGTACACGCTCACATTTTCAACTAACCTAAAACTGTCAAAGTTGAAGTTTAAAAAATCACCCAGACTTTATTTTTAGGAATCAAAAAAATATTTTTTGGGAAATTATAACCTGAAGTCTCTTCTTTAATGTGACTTAACAATCCTTCAGCTAATTTATAAAAAAATTTAGAAAAAGTCTAGATTTAGATAGATAGACTTCTAGATTTTTAATGACAAAAAGTTTGTTATTTGATCCATTTTCTACCAGTTAGAATATTAAACTCGTTATTATCAATAAAAATCTGTACTTTTACTGGTCTTTTTATTAAATACGTCATACATGTTTCGGCTCACGCCATCATCTGAGACGACTACAAAGAAATTAACGAAATTTTGAAAAAGGTACAGTAAAACAAGTTAAAATGTAGAATTATTAAAAATACTTACAATTTTTACAAGAAATTAACACTAAAATAACAATTTTGAGAAATTTTTAAGAAATACATCTATAAAATCACACTTATAATATTAAACATGTCGAAAGGCAACGTGAATCTTATAAATTGAACCAGTTCTATTACGACTTTACAATGATGTAGAAAGCGCATGCGGAAATACAAGACCAAGCAAAACAAAGGTAACATCCAAATCATGAAAAAGAAATAGAACAAAATTTTGAATGTAATCTATCGACAAAGAATGTAGTCCGAAAATTATTGAGAATTATTAAATATTTAATAAAATGCAATCAAAAATTGCAGTGTTGAAATAAAAGGAAATTAGGAAATGGGAGATTAAAATGGGTACTCTAAATGAAAACTAAGGATAAGGGTTAAAGGAATGGGACAAAGAGAGGAATGGGGAGATCTCTAGATTTTTATCTAACCTAAGACGGTCAAAGTTGAACTTTGAAAAATCACCCAGACTTTATTTTTAGGAATCAAAAAAAGATTTTTTTGGAAATTATAACCTAAAGTACCTTCTTTAAAGTGGCATAACAATCTTTTAGCTAATTTATGAAAATTTAGAAAAAAAAATTTTTTTACACCTCTACTCCAATTTTAAAAATTACCCATATTTTACTCATAAAAATTAAGAAAATTCTTTAAAAGTAAATTCAAAAGAAAATATCTATTTTTATAACAAGAAATGTAAATTTACCAGATGTACCAAAGAAAATGTAACCCAATTTCATTTCTATCTTTGATATCTAAACCTCCAAACATTTAAGTGATGATCTAATCGTTAAAATTGGAAAACTTTTGTAAATCTATTAAGATGTTTAGAATTTCCTTTCTTCTAAACCGATTTAATCTCGCCACTAATACTCGCGTGCGTGTTTAAAATTTAGATTAATTGATTAAAGCGATCCGTTTCCAAAAACACCCAGCACACGTTTATAAAAGTTTATTAATAGCTTTTTCGGAACGTGGAGTAGATTTTCTAAATGTATCGATTGCGTTAACAAGGTCTTTTGAACCAAACTTATTTTCGATGTTCATTCCCAAAACTAAAATCTAAAATTTCTCGAGGAATCGATTTCTCGAGAAATCGATTTCTCAAGGAATCGTTTTCTCGAGGAATCAATATCTATAAATATTAATTTCTCGGTAGTCATATAAGTAAAATAAAAAAATAATTTCGTAATCGTACAAATGCTGGCTTTAAAAGCATTAAAATATATGGTTTAAAAGGGCAATGATTTAGAGACTTTAGTATTACATTCCCCCCATTGGTGGGTGTTTTCGAGAACAATACAAGTCCTTAAACGTGAAGTATCCTCGTTGTAAGTCTCGACTCGGATCTCGGGTCGGATCGACATTGGAAAGTGAAAATTCTAAACGATAAGTACCTTACGTAAGGAACTTCTTTGGGTCGGGTTTTAAAACCGAGGGTTTGAAATGTTGTAGTAGACTTGTCTTAACTTATTTTATTCGTTCGGGATGAAATGATGAGGGAGTCAAGGTTCACAGATCACAGCAAAGTGACTCATTTTGTACAAGATTCGATTATTTGTCCTTTTGGGGTTGTTAAGTTAAAGTAGTCTTTTCATTCTTTATAAATGTGTTAATCGATGAGTAATTTCATGAGTAAGTTAATCGATGAGTTTAGAAAGTTTGATAAATTTATTTGTTGAGTACAAATTGAAATAAATTTGAAAATATAATACAATTGTGTTGATGGACAACGATAAATTGAGTTTGAGACGTTTGAGATTCGAAACTTACTTTCTAAATGTTTAAAAAATTATGTTATTGAAATGTTAATTAAGTGCAATTTGTTTGCAGTAAAAATTTACTTTCCGGGTAGAAGACAACTTTCGTTTTTAATCTTAATGATTAAAACGAATGATTTCTTCGTTTGAAACCTGATATTTTTTAAAAGTTTTTTTAACTAATAAAATTAATTCATCCCTTTTTCATTTACCTAATCTATTATAAGGGGGAAGAAATTCCAAACTCGATCGTATATTTTTGTTGATAAATAGAAACCGAAATGTTGACAATCCATCAAGTCCGAACCGGATTTCTTGGGAAGATCCGGGAGATAAGCCACGACGACGATGTCTAGGAGGTTTAAAAAAAAGGAACGAAAAAGGAACCGATCGTTTAATTAACCGAAACCTAAACGTATCGAATTCGAATGGAGCGCCGATTGTTTCTAATCTTTTCTTCACGCTGAGAGAATAAGAACCGAAACGAGAATCGATAGGTTGGGTCAATTAAAAAACTCGCCTTTGATGGGTTTTAATTTTAAATCGAAGAAAGGCTTTGATGTTAACCGATCGAAATTTTTCTTTTTTAAACATTTTTTTTAAGTTTAAAAATGTTTTTAAGCTTTAAAAAAATATTAAAGATAATTAAGATTTATTTATGAACATTAAGATTTTAAAAGACATTTTTTATGGTGAAGGTACATTAAAATATCTCTTTTTCAAATCCCCTTAAAAATAAATAAAATAATTTTTAAAGACCGATCCATTCACAGCTGATTAATAAGTTATAAGTATAGTAGAACCTCGTTACTTCGGTTAATCCGACCATATTTGTTTATTTTAAAACCTTTTTTGAGGAAGTTTTGAATACAAATTATTTTTGAGTTTAAGATTATTTATTTAGGTTACTTTTTGTACGTTTTGTGAAGTTATTTTAGGTAAAAATATTTCTGACCTTAAAAATTATTTCAAGTTTTTTGGTAATGCTTAGAACAAATCTTATATTTTAATTCAAAAGTAGACATTCTAATCTATCTTCCCTGAAATTACTTTTTCTAAGTTTCTGTAAATAAATTCACTGTGATTTTTTAAAGTTAATAAAAACTTGAGATTGTATTTGATTAAATCTGACAGTGTTCCCTTTTTGTGTCTTCCCTAATGAGTTTCCACTTTGCTCCTTGGCTTGGAAGCTCATTGGGGAAAACACAAAAAGGGAACACAGTCAGAGAACTAATCACCAATTTGGTGCTTCGGCTGTAAGATCCTTAATGTGATTGTGTTCCCCTTTTGTGTCTTCCCCAATGAGTTTCCACCTTGCTCCTTGGCTTGGAAGCCCATTGGGGAAAACACAGAAAGGGAACACAGTGAGAAAACTAATCACCAATTTGGTTCTTCAGTTGCGGTAATTAGTCCTCTGACTGTTCCCGTTTTCTGTCTTCCCAAATCAGCTTCTACCTTGCTTCTTGGCTTGGAAGCTCATTGCGGAAAGCACAAAAAGGGAACACAGTCAGAGGACTAATTACCAATTTAGTGCTTCGGCTGTAAGATTCTCAATCTAACTCTGTTCTTTTTTTGTGTCTTCCCCAATGAGTTTCCACCTTGCTTCTTGGCTTGGAAGCTCATTGGGGAAAATACAAAAAGGAAACACAGTCAGAGAACTAATCACCAATTTGGTTCTTCAGTTGCGGTAATTAGTCCTCTGACTTTGTTCCCGTTTTCTGTCTTCCCATATCAGCTTCCACCTTGCTTCTTGGCTTGGAAGCTCATTGCGGAAAGCACAAAAAGGGAACACAGTCAGAGGACTAATTACCAATTTAGTGCTTCGGCTGTAAGATTCTCAATCTAACTCTGTTCTCTTTTTGTGTCTTCCCCAATGAGTTTCCACCTTGCTCCTTGGCTTGGAAGCTCATTGGGGAAAATACAAAAAGGGAATACAGTCAGAGAACTAATCACCAATTTGGTGCTTTGGCTGTAAGATTCTCAATCTGACTGTGTTCCCTTTTTGTATCTTCCCTAATGAGTTTCCACCTTGCTCCTTGGCTTGGAAGCTCATTGGGGAAAACACAAAAAGGGGACACAGTCAGAAAACTAATCACCAATTTGGTGCTTCGGCTGCGGTGATTAGTCGTCTGACTGTGTTTCCGTTTTCTGTCTTCCCAAATGAGCTTCCACCTTGCTCCTTGGCTTGGAAGCTTATTGCGGAAAACACAAAAAAGGAACACAGTCAGAGAACTAATCACTAATTTGGTGCTACGGCTGTAACATCCTCAATCTGACTGAGTTCCCTTTTTGTGTCTTCGCCAATGAGTTTCCACCTTGCTCCTTGGCTTGGAAGTCCATTGGAGAAAACACAAAAAGGGAACACAGTCAGAGAACTAATCACCAATTTGGTGTTTCGGCTGCGGTGATTAGTCCTCTGACTGTGTTCCCGTTTTCTGTCTTCCGAAATGAGCTTCCACCTTTCTCCTTGGCTTGGAAGCTTATTGCGGAAAACACAAAAAAGGAACACAGTCAGAGGACTAATCACTAATTTGGTGCTTCGGCTGTAACGTCCTCAATCTGACTGAGTTCCCTTTTTGTGTCTTCGCCAATGAGTTTCCACCTTGCTCCTTGGCTTGGAAGTCCATTGGAGAAAACATAAAAAGGGAACACAGTCAGAGAACTAATCACCAATTTGGTGTTTCGGCTGCGGTGATTAGTCCTCTGACTGTGTTCCCGTTTTCTGTCTTCCCAAATGAGCTTCCACCTTTCTCCTTGGCTTGGAAGCTCATTGGGGAAAACACAAAAATGGGACACAGTCAGAAAACTAATCACCAATTTGGTGCTTCGGCTACGGTGATTAGTCGTCTGACTGTGTTTCCGTTTTCTGTCTTCCCAAATGAGCTTCCACCTTGCTCCTTGGCTTGGAAGTTTATTGCGGAAAATAAGTCTTCTTCATAAATTGCAATGGAGTTAGTTCAGGATTTTCTCTAAAACTGTTGTAAAGTACATACGCGTTTACAGCGCCGATGTCTATAATTCAAAAAAATATAGCCAGTGGCCATCTTCTAGTTCTTCTTGCTGTGCTATATTTGCTACATTTCTCATCAAGAGAATCTACTTCTCCTTTCGTGTTATTATAGTAAGCAATTATCTCCGGTTTTCCAGTGTCTTTATCTACACAGGCTGTGTGATGCATAGAACTAACTAAAATGACTGCTTTCGACTTTTTCGGTACAAACGAAACTATGGTCATATTCTCGTTAAAACCATATATTGCCAAGCCTATTTTTTTACATCGTTTCGAGAGGAATTCAGGCGGAATCTCTCTTTTTTTATGGTTCCAACATAAGTAACTCCTCTGCTCCTCAAAATATCGATCAGTTCAATTGAAGTAAACCATTTGTCTGCCGAAATATTTCGATTTGTGTTGTAAATGGGAGTTGCAAGTCGTAAAACAGAATGAGTCTTTGGTACTTTCTTTCGCGATCTGTTAGAGTCTGACCATCCGAATTTTTGCCCAAATACAAGTAGCCATTAAAAAAATAATTATTGCTGCTATCTCTCTAAAATTTGTCGAAGTACACATATTTTTAACTTCAAATCACGTACTGGTCTGTCAGACCGATGATCGGTACTTACGGGAATTTCAAATCACGTAGCGATCTGTCAGACCGATGGTCGGTACTTAAGGGTTAATGATTATAACATACATAATAGAAATAACGATAACAATAATATTAGGTCGTGTGTGTTAAACTTATTGTCTAATTTTCGTAAAGAATATGTGATCAGTTTCGTTCTGAGTCCGTGAATTTGATACACAGTCTGTCTAGAATGTCTGTGTTGTGGTCATTTTAGATAAATTTTAGTCTTATAATCTGCCATGTCATTGCTTTATCGGAGTGATTTACGTCCGTTTGTAAAGTTGTTCGTTGTAGATGTTATACAATGGATTATTAGGGTGTCTTACTTTAGATATGATTCTCAGACAAGAATACTGGACTAACAGGATTGCTCAATCAGCGAAAATCGTCCGCCACCTTTTACGTCACTGCAGGGAATAGCGTCTCTTTCTTATACTCGGTTGTCTCACTTTAACCGTGAATCTTATGAGATTGAGCAATCCCATTAGTCCAGTTTCCTTGATTTTTAAACATCTTCTTTCAGGTTTGCTTATTACGTCTCAGGTTTTTGTAGGGAATTTTAATGGTCAAAATGTGACCGTAGTCTAATAGCAGTCTGCAAATATTTTTATATATCAATGTTGCGGGGATAGTTCAAATTGCCTTGTTCTTATACGTTGATACCCTGAAATATTTTGAGCGAATTTGGTGATTTTATCAAGAAATACATATTGTAATCCATTATTCGTTACAGTTTCCTTTCTTCAATTCTCACAAATAAATTCAGTATGATTGTTTATTGATCAAAAATTTTTTAAGGTTATGTTAGGTTCGTTCAAAAAATTTCTATACTGTTGGGATCTGTTTTTAATTCTTGCAAAATAATAACAAAATTTTCTTTTCTTTTAATTTCTGTAAATGCAGTAGTACAACCTCGCTAATCTAACAAACACTAAAGACATTCTTAGATCAGATTTTTAAGATAACTGTTATTTAGTTTACAAGGAGATCTCACAATTACTTAGGTCTCCACCGATATTAATGAGAGTAGTACCATCATCAATCGATAGAAACTTTTGCATCTCTGCAAAACAGCGATTGAGTGTATAACCGCTTATATTTTCAACAAAACTATAGAAAATATAAAAAGAGCTCAAATTATAATTATGTACATCAACCCAACACTGAGTGGTCTTTGATATGATCATTTAGATAGTGACTTGGATCACTCGTCTTCAGAGAAGTGGCCAACTTTTACATTTCTGAAGGATAGCAATTGACTGCATAACCACCTACATTTTCAACCAAACCATAGAAAATAACATAAAGAGAGTTTAAATCACAATAAAATACACCTACCCAACACAAGATTTTTAGACGTCTAAATTGGAAATGAATCTTGCATTTTCCTCTTAATAGTGTTATTCGTTTACCAAGTTTAAGACAATAAAATTAGAATCAGATTTTTTTTCTATAAATCTCTTAACTCCTCTTTTTTTAAAATTCAATGTTTCAATTAACTATAAAATTAATCAGGTTTTTCGATCAAAAACCAAACCGACCCGGAATGTACACCTCGAGAATCTCACACATATTTCAACCGGTTAACGAGTTAATAACGACCTGGACTTTTTTTCGGCTTCTCAACGTTTATATGAATATTTATGGTGACCATCACAAAGCTACTCCTTTTGATTAGCTCTTCTCCTTACCACCGATCAACGTGTGAGGCATTTTAATCAAACGAGATGAGTTTCACCCCTATAATTAACTTTAATTGGAACCAAAAAATATTTCGAAAGTCTAAATTATGTTGACTTTCGCGGATAATTAGGTTTTTATTTAAAACGATCACCATCCCAAAGGAGAAAGACATCCGATACCGTTACACATCGCAACTAATGTAAGTTACTCTTAGGGTGCGTTTACAATGAAGGGGGAACGTTCAGATTGATGTATCTATAGACGTAGTAAGTTATTTATCACGGTTGACGAATTAAACCGTTCATTTTGAGGGTGAAAGACAGATAGAAAGACTTTAATGACGTTCCGCTAAACAAAATCCGGATATCGCGTCGAAAATAGACAGAAATTCGTCGCTTTGTGAATGAGTGTTATCTTAACACTCACATAAAGATAAAAATTCCAAGGAAATAATAAAATATTCTATTTTCGAAGTAACTTCGAGAGAATAATAAATACTTGTGATAGTTTAGAAGTTTACAAACTTGATATAACATTGGTAATTTAAAAAGAGATTGTCACACGATAAATCCCATAACACTTTATAACAAACATTCATAAATTTTAGAATGTTTGGTATTAAATGATTTTTAATGATCTAAAATATTTAAGAATATTAAGACATTTTTAGTTTACATTTCAAGAATGAAAGTTAAAAGCGACTTAATTCTCGTTTAAAATATTTTGTAATCTTGGAAATAGTTAAAACTATAAATAAATTAAATTTGTTCTGGTGTGATTAAATAAAATGCGGAGTACAACCAAATAAAACTTGAAACTTACAAGAAGTTGCTTACCAACCTAGCTCGAGTCTAGGCAAGTTGCTCTGGAGAATTAATTCACAACCAACTGTAAATTGGCAAACCACTAATTGCCCCATAAACGAACACATACCTAGTTAGCTATGGATCAGTCGCGTCAACGTACTCTAGGCTTCATAAGTGTGCGTGCACCTTAAAAAATTGCGTTTCTTTAAACTGGTTTAAGGATGTGTTTACACCTGAAGCAAAAGTAATTTTTATAATATTTTCAAATTATTTTAAAACTCTTTAATAGTCATTATAAGTGCGTATACATCTTGAAAAAGTCGTTTTTTAGTTATTTTAAGGGTGTGTTCACACTTAGAGTAAAATTAATCTTAAAATAATTAAATATTTTGAAATAAAATAATTATAAACTTGATTCTTTAACTCTTTGAGGGGCGAACTTTTTCAAATAAAAAAATCCAAAGTGGGAGCAACATTTTAAAAGCATTTTTATTTGGTCAACTTTTGTTAATGTATCTAATTTGATGATTATTAAAAGTAGTATAAACAATTTTTCGAAAAATTTGTGTATTTGCAAAAAAATAAGATGCGGTTCATACAATGTACCACCGCCCACAATAAACACTTTAGCCGGAATGGTATTGTTCAAAGCAATTTTTATTTTTGTTTAAACAAAGTGCCACTTTACACACTGTGTTAGATCGAACACTGCCAGTTAGATCGAACATCAGTCTTCTTCGTGCTGCAAAGTGCACAGCGTCTTCTGCTGGTTCGAATAGGTTTATGCTCTGAATTTTGAAGTCTTATTGTTTTTGGTACTTCTGGTTTGTGTTTTTTTTTTTATTTGTGTAAGTCCTGATGATTTTCGTTTTTTAATAGGTACACTTATCAGACTACCTAAGAGTAATAACCTGAAGTTTTTCATAGACATTTTAGGCAAATTCAGATTTTTGTATTAGAATGAAAGCATTCATCATGCATCAATTAGGTAAAAGAATCCTGTGTCATCATTTGTGACTTTTTCGATTAAGCACATAAGTATGTTTATTTTGGTCAAATTTGTCGACAAAGTTCATGTTGGAATTGTAATCTGTCAACATTTTTGAACATGGAATCGTTTCATGTAAACTATCTTTCTTCATCTTCTTTACTTCTGACACATCTTCGTGATAATGGTAGTTAGACAATAAGTACACACTTATTTTGTCTTTCCACTTGACAGCGACCAGTCCTTTATTGCTAATAGAGTAGTCAAAATCTCCTCTTTTTAATTCTTTATCTGGGCGAAATTTAGGCATTAGTCTTCTATTAATAGCATTTACAGTGGCACATGCATAAACATATTTCTCCTGAAGATCTTCAATTTGGGTGAAGTCAAGAAATTATCGAAGTATACATGATGGCCTTTATTTTCTAAACCTTTACACAGATCTTTTACAACGCAGTTTCATAGACACACCTCTGTGGAATCTTCGTTCTTTCCAGTATAGATATCAAATTTTAAGCAATAATTGCCACTCTTAGCAAAAAGCATAATCTAAGCTTGAAGTGATGAGGTGGTACGCATTCTCAACCATTGTACAGCAAAAGGAGCAGAGATTAAAAAATGGTTTATTTTGTGTACCAGCGAGCACAAAGGTTAAAATTCGAAGAGGTACATTAAGCCACCCACCAACCCTCAAAGAGTTAAGAGGAAGATGCAAGATTCGTTCCCAACCCAAACATCTAAACGCTCGGATCTTAACAAATAGTAGAACTCAACTCAATTAGGTAAAGTTCAAGTTGTTAGTTTTTTTTTCTAAAGTTTATTTGAGCTTTTAAAACTTATGATAACAAGTTTGAAGATAATATTGGTTAAGTGAACTCCTAAGTTGATTATGATTTGAGGTCTTCTTGCAATATTCTCTATAGCTTTTTTTGCAAATGTAGGTGGTGATACAATCACTTGCTTTTCTTTCGGGATGCAAAAGTTTGTCACTTTTCTGAAGACCAGTGACCTAAGTCACTGTCTAAGTGATCTAAGTGGTCTAAGTGATGGTGAATGATACACCATTTAGTGTTGGGTTGATGTACTTGAGTATGATTTAAGCTCTTTTTGCAATATTTTCTAAGGTTTTGTTGAAAATGTAGGCGGTTATGAGTCAATTGCACTTCTTCAAAGATGATAATGTTTATTACTTCTCTGAAGACGACTGACCCAAGTCACTATGTCAGTGACCATATCATGAACTGTTCAGTGTTGGGTTAATGTACTCATCTTGAATACATCGACCAACTAAAACCCTTCCCCTTCCGGGACTATCCATCAAGATAGAACTTTAAAGATATAAAAATCTGTTTTCAGGGGTATACTCTACATTTATTTGTCTATTTTCCAATTTTCTCTCGCGAGTCTCTTTCTTCTTTCTAGAATTTAGAGAATGAGGTTTAAAAGGGTCAAATTGGCTTATTTTGTATATCGCCTCTAATTCACTGACAAAGAAACTTTCGTGATTCGATCATTCAAGACTTTTCTCTATGATTTTTTTTTGCAAAATGAAAAACGAATCGTCGACTACAACTTTAGGAATCCTATTAAAGATGCCATAAAGGAACATACGTCAACAATCAATAACAAATTAGCAATAGCACCGTTCACATAGTTGATATTATTTTTAAATCTTGATGTCATAAAACTTAAAGATTCAGGTAATGTTTTAATAAAGACTCATACAAAAATTTCTTTTCATTTCCAAATTACAGCCAAACAAAATCAAATGACTAATTTCATGATACCTTCTATGTTAGGTTTAGTAACATATTTTCCTTGTAAGGAGACAAAAAAGAAGTCTTCTACTTGGAAGATGGCGAAAAATTTTTTTTTACTTCTTAATCAGTTGTGAGTTGTGAATTTCTTGCGTTAATGTCTTCATAATTGAGTACACGCTTTTAAAAAATCTCTTTTTTTTCCTATTTTTAAGGAGTGTTAACACCTGGAGTAAATAAAAACCCACAACATTTAATCTCTCTTTTTTAAAGCTTCTTAATTGTACAATCGGTGTTAGGTTTGTTGATCTTTTCTTAAAAGAAAACGAGATAGAAAGTCTTCTTCTTGGAAGGTGAAAAAATTTCTTTTACAAATTGTTAATCAGTTGTGAATTTGTTGCGTTAATGTCTTTGTAGTTGATGTACGCTTTTAAACATTTCTGCTTTTTACTATTTTTAAGGAGTGTTCACATATGGAGCACAATAAAATTACAATAATTAAATTTTAAATTGTTTTAAAGCTTCTTAAGTAGTTATATAAATTGTGTTAGATTTGTCAATCTTTTTCTTGAAAGAAGACGAAGAAGAAAAGTCTTCTTCTTTGAAAAGGATGAAAAAATTTCTTTTACAAATTACTAATCGGTTGTGAATTTGTTAAGTTAATGGCCCTAATGAATAAAAATTTAGCAATTGCTTTTTCTTGCAATATCAAAGAAAATGCTTGAAAACTAATGAATAAAAATTGAAGCAATTGCTGTTGATCTGAGGAATTGCTTAAAAGTGCAGCAATTGCTTCTAGTCAAATAATTTTATTAAAAAATAGAAGCAATTGCTTACATGTACTTAAAATGAGATGAATAAACCAAGGAATTGCTTTTGCTAGTGTGGCAATTGCTTTCGTATTTGTAAGCTAGGTCGACCCCTGCATCATTTGTTTGTACACAGTACTGTCAACTGTTCCTCTGTGGTATACACGTGGGCTCCTATTTATTAGATTTTTTTTTAATTATGGTCGAAGTCATGAATGTGCCTAAACGAAAAATATACATTGTACGTAAAAATTGTAGAGACGATGATTTCAGAAAGCTATATCGGTTTGAACAGGAAAACGTTGAGTGGTTAGCAAATTATTTTTTAACTGACAGTGGTGAAACGCGAGGTGCTGCATTATCACCTATAAATCAGATGAAAATCTTTTTGCGACAGCTTTC
Organism: Digitonthophagus gazella; assembly: GCA_036711955.1. Classification (NCBI taxonomy): domain Eukaryota; kingdom Metazoa; phylum Arthropoda; class Insecta; order Coleoptera; family Scarabaeidae; genus Digitonthophagus; species Digitonthophagus gazella. Next base: position 19,125,130 of record JASCIT010000012.1, read on the forward strand.
AGATCCCGGGTTTCAAAATTCTGTAGCTGAAGAATTCGGTGTCCATCAGTACTATCAGCAAGGCGTTTACTTCCGTAAAGCATGCTGTTTTGGAAAAAGCTAACGTTTTCATTAGATTTCCGAGAAGTGCTGAAGATTTTGTAGAAGCAAAATTGCTGTGGTCAGAGAGATTCCGTTTTCCAACTGCCATCGGTGCAATAGATTGCACACATGTTAGAATACCAAAATTTCAAGAATTTGGAGATGAATATATAAATCGAAAAGGATACCCCAGTATTAACGTACAGGCAACATGTAATGCAGAAAAAATTTTTACAAGTGTAGACTGTCAATGGCCAGGTTCTGTATACGATAGTAGAATTTTCAAAAATTCTAATATATACAGCATTCTTAAAAACAGTACAGAAGAATGTGTATTATTAGGAGACGATGGGTACTCGATATCGCCTTTGATTATGACTCCCTGGAGAAATCCTGCAACCCAACAGCAGCAAAATTATAATAAAATTTTCTGTCGAGAATGTGTCATCATTGAACGTTGTTTTGGACAATTAAAAGCAAGATTTCCTGTGCTTCAATATAAAATTAGGGGTGCATTAGAAAGGATACCATCGACGACTATACCCTACGCTTTGCTTCACAATTTACGGGTTGAGACCTGTTCGAGTAAGCAATTGCTAGAAGATGCAGCATTTACTTAAAAATATTATTCATGTGCAGATCTAGCTATTGCTTTTACTAGTAGCTTTTGCTTGTGAGGCAATTGCTTTTCCTAAAACGCAATTGCTTAAAGCAAATGCTAAAATTTTATTCATTAGGGCCAATGTCTTTGTAGGTGTATGAACGCGTTTAAAAATCTCTTTTATTGGCATTTTTAAGGAGTGTTCACATCTGGAGGTAATAAAAACTCACAATAATTAGTCTCTAATTGTTTTAAAAGCTTCTTAATTATATAAACTCTGTTAGGTTTGTCAATCTTTTTCTTGAAAGAAGACGACAAGAAAAAATCTTCTTCTTGGAAGAAGGTGAAAAAGAATTATATAATTTTTTTTAGTTATTTTTAAGGAGTATTCAACAACTGAAGCAAATATATTCACCCAGTTAATCTTTAAATTGTTTTAGAGATCTTTAATTATATAACCTGTGCTTGAAAAAACCTTTTTCTCGAAGAAGAAAAGAGTTTTTTACAAGAAGGAAAAATCCTCTTCTTGGAAGAAGGTAAAAAAATTCTTACTAATTATCTCAAACAGTTGTTAATTAGTCTCGTTAATGTCTTTATAGTGCATACGCCTTTAAAAAATTTTTTTAACAATTCTTAAGGAGTGTTCACATTTGAATCAAATATAATCTCATCATAATTAATCTTTAAATTTATTTTAAAGTTCTTTAATTGTATAAACTATCTTAGGTTTGGAAAAATTATCTTGTTAGAAGCAAACGAGAACAAGAAAAAAAAAATAGAAAAAACGAAATCGAAGGTGATGGTGTTGGTGCTCTGGTTTATGTACGCTTGGTTTATTGGCAGGTGACAGGTCTAATAAATTTCGTTTCTCGGCGGATTTTTATCTTCCCTTCTCGCTCTCTCACGGTTCGGTTCGGTAACGAGGGTTATTTTTAGACGGACAAGTCTTGCCCGGTTTACATGAATAATAATTCTTCCTTTAGCACCTAACTAACGGCGTTAAGTGCGGAGGGACGACGTGAAAGGAGTTAAACGTTTTTTCAACTTCTTTTTTCCTAGATGGACTTAGATGGACTATCTTCTAAGAAAGGTCTCCAAGTGCCAATCACACTTTCAACTTTGGTAACTTTGTTATCCAATCGTTATCAAATCTTTATCCAATCATTATTGTCAAATCTTTATCTAACCAATAAACAAATCGTACATAAAGTAGGGGTTTAATTTAACTTTCTAATACAATCCCAAACGGTACTTCGAGAGATAAATTTCTGGTTGTATTACCATACGATATGTACGAGCTTTTAGATGTTACCATCACAATCGTAATGGTGTCTACTCCATCTATTGTTAACAAGGTTATAAAGGTTGACATAACCTTCAAAACGTCAAATCTTATTTAAATACATGCCCACATTATTTGCAAATTTTCCACACCCAACTCCTAACAAATTTTAAAAGATTGGGTCGTCTACATCAGTTTAATATATTAAAACTAATTGATTTTATATCTTTATTAACGATTTTATTTTAATGAATGACGATTTTGGGAAAGTTTTTTGTGCTTTATTTTTTTATTTATTTATGGCTTTAGAAAGAAAAAAACCGTAAGATTTATGTACCAAAAAAAGAAAAAGAAAGAAAAAAACTTGTTCGTGTAAACCGATACCTAAAAGTCTAAAATACGGAAATAATCCTTTCTTTTACTTCATCCTAAAAAGGACGACGTTAATTTTTTTCCGGTTTTGTTCGATCTCCAATTCTCCGAACGTGTACATAAGTTACGTTTCGTAATCCTATTCTTGTTTAACCCATTCACTGCTCTACGTGAATTGTCGAGAAAATCCGTTTATTGAAAATTATAATATGAATTTTAAAGTTAGATTTGAAAAAAATTAAACAAAGTATTAATAAAATTCGTTTAGGTTAAAAAAATCGATAAAAAATCATTCATCTCATTAAAAATTTTTTTAATTTTTTTTTGTAAAACTTAGAAAAAATATGATTTATTTAACTTAAAGTAAACATATTTATTTACCTTTGTTTCAAATATCTTTTCAAAATTTCCATAAATAAACTCTATGTGATTTTTTAAAATAGAACTAATTTTTTTTAATTAGGTAAAAAAATCATTCATCTCTTTAAAAATTTTTTTAATTTTTTCCTAAACCTTAGGATAAATATGATTTATTTAGTTTAAAGTAAACATATTGATTTATATCTAGTTAAGATATCTTTTCAAAATTTCCATAAATAATCTCTGTGTGATTTTTTAAAATAGACCCATTTTTTTAAAATTAGGTAAAAAAATCATTCATCTCTTTAAAAATTTTTTTAATTTTTTTCCTAAACCTTAGGATAAATATGATTTATTTAGTTTAAAATAAACGTATTGATTTATATCTAGTTAAGATATCTTTTCGAAATTTCTATAAATAAGCTTTGTGGGATTTTTTAAAATACAACCAACTTTTTGAGGTTAGGTGAAAAAATCATTCATCTCTTTAGAAATTTTTAAAATTTTTTTTGTAAAATTTAGAAAAAATATGATCTATTTAACTTAAAGTAAACATGTTTATTTATCTTTAGTTTAAATATCTTTTCAAAATTTCCATAAATAATTTCTGTGTGATTTTTTAAAATAAACCCAATTTTTTTAAATTAGGTAAAAAAATCATCCATCTCTTTAAAATTTTTTTTAATTTTTTTCCTAAACCTTAGGATAAATATGATTTATTTAGTTTAAAGTAAACATATTGATTTATATCTAGTTAAGATATCTTTTCGAAATTTCTATAAATAAACTCTGTGGGATTTTTTAAAATACAAACAACTTTTTGAGGTTATGTGAAAAAATCATTCATCTCTTTAGAAATTTTTTAAATTTTTTTCGTAAAACTTAGAATAAATCTAATTTATTTAACTTAAAATAAACATGTTTATTTATCTTTAGTTCAAATATCTTTTCAAAATTTCCATAAATAATCTCTGTGTGATTTTTTAAAATAGACCCAATTTTTTTAAATTAGGTAAAAAAATCATTCATCTCTAAAATTTTTTTTTAATTTTTTCCTAAACCTTAGGATAAACATGATTTATTTAGTTTAAAGTAAACATATTGATTTATATCTAGTTAAGATATCTTTTCGAAATTTCTATAAATAAACTCTGTGGGATTTTTTAAAATACAACCAACTTTTTGAGGTTAGGTGAAAAAATCATTCATCTCTTTAGAAATTTTTTAAATTTTTTTCGTAAAACTTAGAATAAATCTGATTTATTTAACTTAAAATAAACATATTTATTTATCTTTAGTTCAAATATCTTTTCAAAATTTCCATAAATAATCTCTGTGTGATTTTTTAAAATAGACCCAATTTTGTTAAAATTAGGTAGAAAGATCATTCATCTCTAAATTTTTTTTTTAATTTTTTTCCTAAACCTTAGGATAAATATGATTTGTTTAATTTAAAGTAAACATATTGATTTATATCTAGTTAAGATCTTTTTTCGAAATTTTCAGAAATAAACTCTGTGGGATTTTTTTAAATACAACCAACTTTTTGAGGTTAGGTAAAAAATCATTCATTTTCTTTTTAATTTTTTAAATTTTTTTTCGTAAAACTTAGAATAAATCTGATTTATTTAACTTAAAATAAACATGTTTATTTATCTTTAGTTCAAATATCTTTTCAAAATTTCCATAAATAATCTCTATGTGATTTTTTAAAGTAGACCCAATTTTTTAAATTAGGTAAAAAAATCATTCATCTCTAAAATTTTTTTTTTAATTTTTTTCCTAAACCTTAGGATAAATATGATTTGTTTAATTTAAAGTAAACATATTGATTTATATCTAGCTAAGATATTTTTTCAAAATTTTCATAAATAAACTCTGTGGGATTTTTTAAAATACAACCAACTTTTTGAGGTTAGGTGAAAAAATCATTCATCTCTTTAGAAATTTTTTAAATTTTTTTCGTAAAACTTAGAATAAATCTGATTTATTTAACTTAAAACAAATATGTTTATTTATCTTTAGTTCAAATATCTTTCCAAAATTTCCATAAATAATCTCTGTGTGATTTTTTAAAATAAACCCAATTTTTTTAAATTAGGTAAAAAATCATTCATCTCTTTAAATTTTTTTTTAATTTTTTTCCTAAACCTTAGAATAAATATGATTTATTTAGTTTAAAGTAAACATATTGATTTATATCTAGTTAAGATATCTTTTCGAAATTTCTATAAATAAACTCTGTGGGATTTTTTAAAATACAACCAACTTTTTGAGGTTAAGTAAAAAAATCATTCATCTCTTTAGAAATTTTTTAAATTTTTTTCGTAAAACTTAGAATAAATCTGATTTATTTAACTTAAAATAAACATGTTTATTTATCTTTAGTTCAAATATCTTTTCAATATTTCCATAAATAATCTCTGTGTGATTTTTTAAAATAGACCCAATTTTTTTAAATTAAGTAAAAAAATCATTCATCTCTAAAATTTTTTTTTAATTTTTTTCCAAATCCTTAGGATAAATATGATTTATTTAATTTAAAGTAAACATATTCATTTATATCTAGTTAAGATATCTTTTCGAAATTTCTATAAATAAACTCTGTGGGATTTTTTAAAATACAACCAACTTTTTGAGGTTAGGTGAAAAAATCATTCATCTCTTTAGAAATTTTTTTAATTTTTTTCCTAAACCTTAGAATAAATCTGATTTATTTAACTTAAAATAAACATATTTATTTATCTTTAGTTCAAATATCTTTTCAAAATTTCCATAAATAATCTCTGTGTGATTTTTTAAAATAAACCCATTTGTTTTAAATTAGGTAAAAAAATCGTTCATTTCTTTAAAATTTTTTTTAATTTTTTTCCTAAACCTTAGGATAAATATGATCTATTTAGTTTAAAGTAAACATATTGATTTATATCTAGTTAAGATATCTTTTCGAAATTTCTATAAATAAACTCTGTGGGATTTTTTAAAATACAACCAACTTTTTGAGGTTAGGTGAAAAAATCATTCATCTCTTTAGAAATTTTTTAAATTTTTTTCGTAAAACTTAGAATAAATCTGATTTATTTAACTTAAAATAAACATGTTTATTTATCTTTAGTTCAAATATCTTTTCAAAATTTCCATAAATAATCTCTGTGTGATTTTTTAAAATAAACCCAATTTTTTAAAATTAGGTAAAAAAATCATTCATCTCTTTAAAAATGTTTTAAATTTTTTTCCTAAACCTTAGTATAAATATGATTTATTTAATTTAAAGTAAACATATTGATTTATATCTAGTTAAGATATTTTTTCGAAATTTTCATAAATAATCTCTGTACAAATATTTAAAATTTCTATTCTTGTTTAAAACTTTGACGGTCGATCTGGCGCCATCTATCAACTTACGGTGACCATTTTTTGAACTATGCTCTTAAGAAATTGATTTTAATCAATTCTTTTAACGAGACTATGTAATTTTAATTCAAAATAAAATTTGTTCTAAAAATTACGAAAATTATTACAAAAAGTATAACATAAATTTATAGAGTAAACATAAACTTTCACTCAGTACACCTATAAAGTTAGTTAAATAATGAAAACCGCGTGGTACAAACCGTTTGGTACAGTAATAGCGGTCATAATGCATAAATACGCGCACGTGGGACGCATTCAATTGCTACGTGTTCGTTTGGTAAGGTGGTTTTTTTCGATGCCGTCGGCTCGGCATGCAGATTTTCCGTCCGGAGGCTTACGCCCAGATCGAATTCTAAAGATAAACATCTAGATATTTCCCGTCCGTATACGCTTATCTATTATTTAAATAGTTAACTGCGCCGACGAAAGTTTATTATTTGATTTTATATCGTCTCCGGTAGGATTGTTTTTCTCCTTAATGTTTTATTACTTGTCCTTATTTCATCGGTCTTGTTAGTTGATAAGAAAGTATACAATTTTCTTATGAATATTAAGCGTTTGGACATTTTATGCGGAAATGTTGGCGCCAAACACTTTCAAAAGCCTTAATTATCAGATTATGGCGCTAAGTCTTTCGCTTAGATTACTCATTATTTTATCGTTTTATGTCTCAACTTTGGATATAAACTATTCTAAATAATACATATTTTAATTCGAAATAATAAAAAAAAATTATTTTATTATTATATATTTTTTTTTGATTATTTTATATATTTACATATATTTTGATGGAATTTAAGTATTTTATAATCAACTTGATTTTTCCAGGTGTGGTTAAAGAAGGTTAAGTTAGGAAACAGTTACATTATCATCAAAGCGTTCAACCGGTTAATTATGCTAAACTTGTAAAGTTATTGCAATGTGTATTTTTCGATTAGATAATAACGTTTAATTAAATTCCGTTAAAGGTATATGAAAGTAGTGAAATTATCTGATTTAAAATATTATCTGTGATTTTTTCTTTTTTTTGGAAAAGTACTCAAAATTATACATTAACGTTTTTATAAAACTATTGGGTTAAGTTTGAAATGTTTATTTACGTTGTAAAATGATCTATTTTATCTAATCTCTTTAATTTAATTAATTTATAAAAATTAAATTTTTTAATAAGAAAAGATTTGAGAGGAATTTGATGTTTTTAATCTAAAATGGATATTTTCGTTTAGATTTGATTAAAAAAAATTTTTTTAATTGTTTAATTAATTTAATTTTTTTGGTAAATTTTTGGAAGAAATTTAAAAAATTTTGGGAAAAAAATTTAAGTTGTCGTAAAATAGATACTTCTATCTAAGTTTGGCTAAAAAAATCTTTTCTTAATTGCTGTAAATAAACATTGGGGGATTTTTTTAAATATTGAAGGTATTTTCAAATATTTTGAGGTTACGTTTGAAAAGAAGGATTTAATTTTTTTGGTAAGTCTTTGGAAAATTTTGATTGATTTTTCGTAAAATAGATACTTTTATTTAAATTTAGATAAAATTTCCTTTTTTAATTGACATAAATAAAGTCTGGAAGATTTTTTTAAAAATTGACGATATTTTGAAACATTTTGAGGTTACGTTCGAAAAGAAGGATTTAATTTTTTTGGTATGTCTTAGGAAAATTTTGATTTATTTCTCGTAAAATATATACTTTTATTTAAATTTAGTTAAAATTTCCTTTCTTAATTATTATAAATAAAGTCTGGAAGATTTTTTAAAAATTGATGATATTTTGAAACATTTTGAGGTTACGTTTGAAAAGAAGGATTTAATTTTTTTGGTATGTCTTAGGAAAAATTTGATTTATTTTTCATAAAATAGATACTTTTATTTAAATTTAGTTAAAATTTCTTTTTTTAATTGGTATAAATAAAGTCTGGAAGATCTTTTGAAGATTGATAATATTTTGAAAAATTTTGAGGTTACGTTTGAAAAGAAGGATTTGATTTTTTTGGTATGTCTTAGGAAAACTTTGGTTGATTTCTCATAAAATAGATACTTTTATTTAGATTTAGTTAAAATTTCCTTTCTTAATTGCTGTAAATAAAGTATGGAAGATTTTTTAAAGATTGATGATATTTTGAAAAATTTTGAGGTTACATTCGAAAAGAAGGATTTAATTTTTTTGGTATGTCATAGGAAAAATTTGACTTATTTCTTGTAAAACAAATACTTTTATTTAAATTTAGTAAAAATTTCTTTTCTTAATTGTTATAAATAAAGTCTGGAAGATTTTTTAAAGATTGATGATATTTTGAAACATTTTGAGGTTACATTCTAAAAGAAGGATTTAATTTTTTTGGTAAGTCTTAGAAAAAATTTGACTTATTTCTCATAAAATAGCTACTTTTATTTAAATTTAGTTAAAATTTCATTTCTTAATTGCTGGAAACAAAGTCTGTAAGATTTTTTAAAGATTGATGATATTTTCAAAAATTTTGAGGTTACGTTCAAAAAGAAGGATTTAATTTTTTTGGTATGTCTTAGGAAAATTTTGATTGATTTCTCATAAAATAGATACTTTTATTTAAATTTAGTTAAAATTTCCTTTCTTAATTGTTATAAATAAAGTCTGGGAGATTTTTTTAAAATTGGCGATATTTGGAAACATTTTGAGATTACGTTAAAAAAAAGGATTTAATTTTTTTGGTCAAGCTTAGGAAAAATTTGACTTACTTCTTAGAAAACAAATATCTTTATCTAAGTTTGGTTAAAAATTCTATTGTTAATTGCTATAAATAAAGTCTGGAGGTTGTTTTAAAAACTGACGATATTTTCGAAAATGTTGAGGTTACGTTTAAAAGGGATTGCAATTTTTTTAATAAGTTCTAGAAAAAATTTGTCTTATTTCTACTAAAATAGATACTTTTATCTAACTTTGGTTAAAATTTCTTTTCTTAATTGAAGGGCTGGGTGCAAAAACCAGGTAGCTCCACTTTTGGAGGAATTTGACTTTTTCATTGATTTTAGTTCTCAAAACTGTACTCTACAGATTGGTGCAAAAATCAGGCAGTTTCACAGCTTAATACGACTGTAAAACGTTAAAAGGAGTTACCTGTTATGCTGTGTCGGTGCAAAAATCGTGTAGCTCCAGGAGCCACCTGGTTTTTTGTTTTTTGCTACAACATTTTCTAACAATGACATACTTAAAATCAAAACTGGAATTATATTTTCCTTTTAAAACACTTTTTTGATGATACCCAAAAGTTTCCTAAAATAGATCTACCTGGTTTTTGCACCCAGCCTTTCAATTGCTACTATAAATAAAGTCTGGGAAATTTTTTAAACATTGAGGATATTAAAAAAAAAAAAAAACTGAGGTTAGATTTAAGATGAAGAATTTCATTTCTTAGGTAAGTCTTAGGAAAAATTTGATTTATTTCTCCTAAAATAACTACTTTCATCTAAATTTCGTAAAAAAACCTGTTCTTACTTGTTATAAATAAAGTCTGGGAGAATTTTTAAACCTTGATGATATATCCAAAAACTTTGAAATTATGTTCACAAAGGATTCTAATTTTTTTGGTATTTTAGGAAAGAACTTACTTATGTTTGGCAAAATAGATACTTTTATCTAAATTTGGTGAAAAAAATCTTTTCTTAATTGCTATAAATAAAGTCTAGAAAATGTTTTAAACATTAACCATACTTACAAAAATTTTGAGCTTACGTTCAAAAATCAAAATTTCATTTTTTAGGTAAGTCTTAAGAAAAGTTTGACTTATGTCTCGTAAAATAGGTACTTTTATCTACATTTGATTAAAAAATCTTTTCTTAATTGCTATAAATAAACTCTGGGAAAGTTTTTAAACATTGAGAATATTTTCAAAAAGTTTGAGGTTACATTCGAAAATACAGATTTCATTTTTTTGGTAAAGTTTAGGAAAAATTGGGCTTACGTCTTGTAAAATGGGTACTTTTATCTAAATTTGATTAAAAAAATCTTTTTTAAAGTCTGGGAGATTTTTTTAAACATTGACGACACATCCAAAATCTTACAAGTGGAGGGCGTGAGGTGTTTTTTTTTAAATCTGTCCTTTTGCTCACCGATAGAATAGCACACAAAAGTTCATATAGAAAAGTATTAAAACGCACTATTCGGCCAATCGCGAATAAATCACTGTGGCGTTATTGTCAGCGTGCTGACACCAATGCAGACGATGCAGGATCACATCTCGTACAGTTTTTTTTATTTACTAAATTTATCCGTCAGACATAATTATTTACTAATTTTCATTGATGATACTTTAGTTAAAAAAATTATTTCTTTTATAAAAAAAAAAGTTAATTTTTAACGACAAATGCTTAATAACACCAAGTTATCATGAACTACACCGCCTATGTATTCCAGTTTTGAATTGGTTTTTGTAGAAACAAGTTTCAAAAACGTTCAGAATGTCAAAAATCTTACCAGTTCTTCGATTTACGTGCAAGGAAAAGGTATGGATCCTAATTTTATGTACAGCGGCGATTCGAAACAGCTCTTGCGAGATGCTGTTGAATATTTTAAACATTTACTGTATGAAGAAGGCCTTATCTGTGAAAAAAATTTCAACATCTTTGACCGAAAAAGTAATGTTAATTGGAAAGAAAATATTTGAAAATACAATGGCAATGTTAAGCGGCAAGAAATTAATTACTGACAACGAAATTATTTTAATGGAAGAATCTGACGACGAAAATCTTTTTGAAGAAGTTTGTGAATCATCTGATGAGTACGAACCAGAAGAAAAGAAGACCAAAGACGCAGAATCCATCCCAATGAACTATAAAATCAAAGTAGTGACGACAACAAAAAATCATCCTAATGTCTAAAAATTATGTCTAATGGATAAATTCAGTAATTAAAAAAAAACTACGAGGTACGAACCTGCGTCGTCCACATTGGTAAGTCAGCACGCTAACAATAACGCCTCGGCGATCATACGGTAAGCTTTCCTTACTTCTTATACGAAACGGGTGCTAAACTTGAGACGCGATTTATTCGCGATTGGTTAAATAGTGCGTTTTAGTATAGTTCGTACCAGCTATAGTGAAAGTGACTCATCGCTTAAAAGCGTATGAAATAAGATTTCAACATAAGGCTTAGATTGATTCAACTATTCTTAAGAAAAAGAAAACTGCAACGAGTGTAACTCGCTGTCATTGCAGGACAGTAACCAGGATTTACATTACATTAAAATTATTACATTATTAATTACATTTTTTAAGACTATGGAATATAATATAAGTATGTAAAAAATTATTTTCTAAAAATGTAGTTTATCTTTTCAATATTATTTTGTATACTTTTGTGTAAGTCGGTAAAGAAGAATTGCTACTTTGCCGGTACTAAGAAAAGACATACTTTTTCGCTGTATACGTTTACTTTGTACAGGTAGACTAATTATATGCGCTCTCTTTCTAACACACATCAACTTAAAGACATGATTTGTACCGTATGCGCAATATTGTATCATAACTCGATGAGTCACTTTCACTATAGCTGGTACGGACTTTACTTTGCTATATGAACTTTTGTGTGCTATTCTATCGGTGAGCAAAAGAACAGAGTAAAAAAACCACCTCGCGCCCTCCTCTTCTTAGGAAAAAATTGACATACTTTTCGTAAAATAGATACTTTTATCTAAATTTGGTTTAATGTTTCATTCTAAATTGTTATAAATAAAGTCTAGGAGAGGTTTTAAACATTGACTAGATTTTCAAAAATTTTTAGGTTACGTTCAATAATACGGATTTGATTTTTTAGATAAGTCTTAAGAAAAATTTGACTTATGTCTCATAAAATAGATACTTTTAACTAAATTTGGATAAAAAAATCTTTCGTTAATTGTTATAAATAAGCTCTGGGAGATTTTTTAAACATTGGCGACACATCCAAAATCTTAGAAGTTATATTCGAAAAAGATTCCAATTTTCTAGGCAAGTTTTAGGAAAAAAACTGACTTATTTTTCGTAAAATAGATACTTTTATTTACGTTTCTAAGTTTAGTTAAAATTTTGTGCTTAATTGTTTATAAATAAAGTCTCGGGAAGTTTTTAAACATTGATTATATTTTGAAAAATTTTGAGGTTACATTCAAAAATAAGGAGTACATTTTTGAGATAGGTCTTATAAAAAAATTGACTTATTTTTCCTAAAATAGATACTTTTATCTAAATGTAGTCAAAATTTCTTTCTTAATTACTATAAATAAAGTCTGGGATATTTTTTAAACATTGGCGATTGTTAAAAAAACTAGGTTCGCAATATTGGCATTTATTAAAACAGTTATTTAATTTTTTTATCAAACTTAACTCTAGAAGGTATACCGGCGTTACGAGTGACCCCAACAAAATTGAATTTTTTCGCTTATATTCTTATTTTGCGCTTGCTGGCGCTAATAATTTAGGAATAGTTATTCGACTGTGAGTAGTATAAACACGTGCAGTGAACAAAAACAGTGTTGTAAAATAATACTGTTTGTAATTTCGTGTGATAGAATATTTGTGAAACATGTCTAAAAAAAAGTTAGTGCTCTAGACCCGGACTTTGAAAAAACTATCCTACAATGGTACGATGAAGCAGAAAGCGATGTTGATAATAATTTGGAAAAGTAACTGTGTGGGCAAGGTGGAAGAGTTGTAGGAACACAACGATGACACTTCTTCTGAAGATGATGAGTTTGAAGAACGTCCACTTCACCGTGATCGAATTTTGAAGGGTAGAAATGGTTTTGCATGGAGTTCACGAGAACCTGCAAAAACTAGAACGCTTTCAAAAAACATCGTGGTAAAGGTACCTGGAACAAAGTACCACTTGGACATTAAATTATAACTCATACAAATGAAGAAATAGAAAGGCAAGGTGTCAAATACAACACCTTGCAATACCCTATTAGGCCTTTTGTACATAGCTGGTGCTCGAAAAGATGCACATCTATCTATAGAACAAATGTTTTCTTCACAAGGACCTCAAATAAATAGATGCATTATGTCTGAAATACGTTTCAAATTTTTATTGAATTGTTTAAGTTTTGACGATAAAGAAAAAAGAAATCGTGAAGACAAATTTTCTCCGATAAGGCAAATATGGGAGGATTTTATAGAAAATTGTACAAAAAGTTACTCTCCTCACTGCTACCTAACTATAGATGAGCAGCTATTTGGTTTTAGGGGCCAATGCTCGTTTCGCGTATATATTGGATCTAAACCTGACAAAGACGGAATTAAGGTTGGATGTATATGTCATTCATGTACATATTCATGTACAAGTTCCATACATTGCAAAAAACATCAATCCAACCAACGAATCTGTTCCAATGTATTTAGTGAAAGAGTTATCCAAATCTATGCATGGAACAAATACAAACATTAGAATGAATAACTGGTTTATGTCTGTTCCATTAGCTAAAGAAATGTTTAGCAACAAAAGTTTTAACAATCGTGGAAATAATAAGGCATAATAAAAGAGAAATACCAGCTTCTTTTTTACCTTCTTACAATAAACCTGTACTAACTTCCGAATTTGCTTCCTCAGACAAATTGACGTTGGTTTCGTTTACACCAAAGAGAAATAAATCTGTCATACTAATCTCGACCATGCACGCTGACAAGAATGTTAACGAGGTTTCGAAGACACCAGAAATTATTGAGTTTTACAACTCTACCAAAGGTGGAGTGAATACATTCGATCAGATGGCTCACAACTACACTGTATCCAGGAAAACAAGGTGGCCCCTTATTGTTAGATATTTCTATGGGATGCTTGATAAAGCCGGGGTAAATGCCGTTATGTTATACAGTGTCTCAAAACTCAGTTGCCAAAAAATAACCACGTATTCCAGAGCTGATTTCACGCCGATTCAACGATAAAGTCGTTATCCGAAATTGCTTCCTAAGAGATGTAGAGCATCCTGCAGATTACGTGTCTGATCAGGTTTTTTCAAAATATCTTAATAACGTTCTTAAATATCCCAATGAAATTTTGAACGTTTGTAAACTTCGAAATGCTTCATCGTTTGCTGACAAAATACTTTTTTTGTTGTCATCGTAAAGGTGTTAAGCGCTACCAGGATACATTCTTTTAGGAGGTAATTTCGGATTTTTCGTTGAATCGGCATGTAATCAGCTCTAGAATGCGTGGTTAACGTTTGGCAACTGAGTTCTGGGACATCCTGTATAATGTGTCGGGTAATGCTAGCAAAGTTACCCGAAATAAATTTTTGCGATCACTCATACTGCAACTAGCTAAACCTTGGATGGAAAGTAGGTTCTCCAAAAAGATATCCGGTAAACTGCAAAGTAAAATACGAGAAGTACTTGGACTAACACATATTTCAGAAGAGGAACAGCTTGGTCCAGCGCCAAAAAGCTCAAATCGTCAAGATGTTATATATGTCCTCGTTCACGTGATCGAAAATGCAGAATTGTATGTTATGTGTGTTCCAACATTGTATGTAACGAACACCGTACTGATATTTGTCTAAACTGTAAGAGAAGTACTTAAAGTTACTATTGACTTCGCTAAATAAACGTTTTCAAAAAATTTTCTTTTATTTTTCCAAAATTTAATTTCTGGGACAACTGGTGACCCCAAGTATATGTTTACAACTGTGTTATTTTGGTATACCTTCTAGGGTTAAACACAAAATGACTTTTTAAACATAAAATAAATATTCATATCGCTCAATAGCGGCAATAGTGGCACATCTCAAAAATTGTAATAAAGGAGAAAATGGCGTTTAAAAATTGCAGTAATTTGAAATGCGATATCCATGCACTGGAGTATAGATAAAAATGAAAAGAACCATAATGACTAATGTAATTTTTGGAAGTTGGATTAATAAAAGAAATCGATAAGCAGCAATGCTACCGTCGTATTAAATTTGTGTCACTATTGCAGCTACATTTAAGTCCCAATTGAAATAAGGTTATAGTGTTACATCCGTCATTTATTCGATTTGAGATGAACTAACTTTGTGGCAATCTTGCAGATACAAAAGGTATAAGATGCCAGATTTTAATACAACAGTTACTAGAATACTTACGATTTTTGAGATGTGCCACTATTGCCGCCGTTGAACGATATGAAGATTCAGTTAAAAAATCTTTTCTTAATTACTATCAATCATTTCTTGAGAATTTTTTAATAGTTAAGTTGTATTGAGGTTGAAAATTATTTTAATAATACTTTAATTTAATGAAGAAATTTTGATTTTTTTTATTCTAAAATAAATATTTTTACTTAAACGTTTAAAAAAAATAACCTTTAAACATTTTCTTAACTCCTATAAATAAGATTTTGAATCTATGTTCTTTTGAATCATCCCTTGTGTAATGAAAATAGATAAACTCGTTCCATTTACAAAATTTTTCGTGATCGAGGTCACGAGAATTGTGTGAAAACCGGGTAAAGAAGATAAGATAATAGTGAATCCGCGCAAATCCTACTTATTATTTAACGTGCGTGACATAAGATGCACACAACATCTCTAAAAATATGTCATAACGTCAGATAAAAATCGTACGATTTTTATCAAGGTTTTTCTTCACTTAATTTTTCTTTTATTTTTAAATTTTTCTTTTATTTTTTAATTTTTCCTTTATTTTTTACTTTTTCCTATTTTTTAACTTTTGTTTTATTTTATTTATTTTTTTTTTTTAGTATTTTTGAAAGTCAAAAACCTTCAAAAACAAATAGGTACTTTATAGGTACGTTCTAAATCGTCTGGTAACTCGACACAATTATTTATAACCCGAACGATCGTCGTAAATTGTAACAACCGAGACTTAACATTGTGAAATATCGGACGTAAGTTAGGTTTTAATGTCGTTTTCCTGTTGTTACTATCGAATTCCTTTGAACTCCGATTTAAACGTTTGTTTTCGTCTTAAACGCGAGATGAAACAGAGGTGTAGTTTTCAGGAAATGCCATGACCTACGAAATCTCATTTTTTAGGACTCATAAGTAAAATCATTACAAAATTTCAATCCATTCTAAACGGAATTTCAAGGTCAATGTCTCACAATTTTATCTTAACTACCAAAGCTTTATTAAAACTTAATAGGAACTTAATCGAAGCCATTTGGCGAGCTTATCGTAAGTTATTAAGGGTTTGGTATTGAAATATCTAAATGTACCATGAAAATAGTCAATTTTTATAATGAAAGACGATAACATAATCATAAAATATAAAATGAGAAATGAGAAATATGAAAGAATATTAGCAAATTTGAATGTAAATACTGTTAGAAGAAAATTATTTATAGTTTCCGATCTAAGATTCCAATGACCGAGTGTTCTATTAATAGATTACTAGATCTTAAAGCGAGTTAAAAGCTTTAAGGTCGCGTTTAAAGCGCTTTCCGGACGTTATAAACGTAACCTTACGTTGAAATCGCCGGGTTTAAAAGCTCGATAAAGCTCCGGGAAAAAATAAACTAAACCAGTCTTTGAGTACTTTTAAATAATGTAGAAGCGTTAATTTTCAAGGTAAAGTGTTTAGCGAATCTTGGATTTTTTTTTTGAAAACGATAGATGCACAAAACGCTCTAAATGGAGTGGATAAAGAGAAGGTACTAAAAGTTATGTAAGCAAGAGTCTGGTTATGTAAGTTATGATGTGTAACACTAAGAAATATTATGGGTGTGTGTGAAAAACGGTAAAGGTGATTAGGACTTTATTTTTTAAGTTTTAGGTAAAACTTGGTGAAGGAGTTGTTAATTGGTTTAAGTTTGAATTTTCTTCTTGTCCTTTTTGGTGAGTTGTAGAAAAAAATGTGGCTGTGTTATTATAAAATTTATCTCGTTTTGGTTCAAAAGTCAATTTGTAATTTTTATGAATAAAGTCTATGTGATTTTTTTTTAAATTTAATTCTGGTTTTTTAAATTAGGAGTAAAAATAGAAGTTGGGAAAAAAAATTTTTTTGGAAAATTTTTATAATCTAACATAAAACTTATCATATGTTATATTAAATAAGATGATTTGAATTATAATTTTACAAAATATCTTTTTTTAATTTCTAAAAATAAACTCTGGGTGATTTTTTTAAACTTCAATTTTTATATTTTTAAGTTAGGTAAAAATGTAGAGGGGTAAGAAAATTTTTTTTTTCTAAAAATTTTTATGATTTTACTGAAAGACTTTATATGCTTGATTAAAGAAAATACTTTAAGTTATAATTTAGCAAGCAATCATTTTTTGAAATCTAAAAATAAAATCTGGGTGATTTTTTAAAATTCAATTTTGACTGTTTTAGATTAGATGAAAATGTAGAGGTATAGAAAAAAATTTTTTTTTCAAAAATTTTATAACTTAACCACAAGATGTCTCATTAAAGAAGATATTTTAGATTATAATTTCCCGAAAATCATTTCTTTATTCTTAAAAATAAAGTCTGGGTGATTTTTTAAAAATAGCTTTCATAGTTTTAAGTTAGGTGAAAATGTAGAGGTATTTAAAAATTTGTTTCTATCAAAATTTTTGTAAATTAGCTGAAAAATAGTTATGTCACATTAAAAAAAATACTTTTAGTTACCATTTCGCAAAGAAATCTTTTCTTGATTTCTACAAATAAAGTCTGGGTGATTTTTTAAAGTTCAATTTTGGAAGTTTTAAGTTAGGTGAAAATGTAGAGGTATAAAAAAATTTTTTTTCCTCAAAATTTTTATAATTTAACCGAAGATTTGTTACATGTTATACTAAAGAAGATATTTTACGTTGTAATTTCCCAAAAAAAATCATGTCTCGATTCCTAAAAATAAAGTCTGATTGTGAGTGATTTTTTAAAGTTAATTCATTACATATTATTATGTTTTTTATACAATCAGTTTGTTGGCGCAGCTGATAGAAACCGATAAAGTAAATCAGAAAACTGGTGAAATGATAAAAAAAATCAGAAAGTATTGTGGATTACAATACAGAGTATTCCAAGGTAAAGCCAGTGACTCATTTCTGTAGTGTGTCCAAAAATTGGTACCACAGAAAATCCAAATATTCCGTCTGCACTTAATCATAGGCGGGTGACCACAAGTGGCACGAAGATTTCTGATGTATTTTGTTGCTCTTGGACATTTTGGCACATTCTTTTAGTTAAATTTACTTTTTTATGAGGGTGGCGTTTTTTATAAAAGCATCGCTGCAATTTTTCGACACGCATATTTATACTTTTTGACTTGTTTGAACTAGAATTGACACGACAATGGTTTTGGTTACTGCAGAATATGAGAGTGGGATGTCAAGACGCCATCAGGTAAACATGAAAATTACTAAAGACCCTAATGAATCACTGGCTTTGGCCTTTGAGTACTCTGTATGTATATAAATAGTGTTGATTTTGCAGATCAATGTTTTTCTTATAAACCAATTATAAGAAAAAGTGTCAAATGGACAAAAAATTTTATATTTATACAAAACCGAATTTGGCAAAGGAAATAAAATTTACCTCTTGCTTAGTACAAGTTACTAAAGGTTGGGTCGAAAATCAAGAGGTTCATCAAAAAGAATCTCTTGGTAAAGATCCACCAATTAGGCTTTCAGGAGATGTAAGACTGACAAAAATTGCAGTTCGGAAAAAGAAAAGTTTCCTCTACCCTTTATGTAGAAATTCAATTTTCAGATTAGGTACTTTTTTATTCGAATAAGTTCACTAGTTATTTCAATGATTAAAACCCGGCTTCACGCCGGGCGAAATAAAGATATTTAGCGCCCAGTAATGAGTTAACCTTGACTGCTTTAAGTTAAGTGAAAATGTAGAGATATTGAAAAAAAAACTTTTACTCAAAATTTTTATAAATTAACCGAAAGATTGTTACATTTCACATTCAAAAAGACATTTTATGTTATAATTTCCCAAAAATCATTTCTTGATTCCTAAAAATAAAATCTGAGCGATTCTCTAAAGTACAACTTTTACAGTTTTAAATAGATGAAAATGTAGAGGTATTAAAAAAAAATTTTTTTTTTCTCAAAATTTTTATAGTTTAATCCAAAGATAGCCAGACGTCTCATTAAAGAAGATATTTTAGATTACAATTTCCCACAAATCATTTCCCGATTCCTAAAAATAAAATTTGGGTGATTTTTTAAAGTTCAACTTTACCAGTTTAAACTTAGGTGGAAATGTGGAGATTTTTTTTTCTGAAAATTTTTATAATTTAACCGTAAGATTGCTACATGTTACACTAAAGAAGATATTTTGGGTTATAATTTTCGAAAAATCGTTTCTCAATTTCTAAAAGTAAAGTCTAGGTGATTTTTTTAAAGAACAACTTTCGGAATTTTAGGTTACGTGAAAATGTAGAAGTGTGGAAAGATTCTGTTTTCTTAAAATATTTATAAATTAGCTGAAAGATTATTATGTCATATTGAAGAAAATACTTTTAGTCACAATTTCACAAAGAAATTTTTTCTTGATTCCAAAAAATAAAGTTTGGGTGGTTTTTTAAAGTTCAACTTTGACAGTTTTAAGCAAGGTGAAAATGTAGAGGTATAATTTTTTTTTTTACAAAATCTTTATAATTTAACCCAAAGATAGCTAGTCGTCTCACTAAAGAGGATATTTTAGATAACAATTTCCTACAAATCATTTCTTGATTCTCAAAAATAAAGTCTGGGCGATTTTTTAAAGTTAAACTTTGATTATTATAGATTAGGTGAAAATGTAGAGGTATAGAAAAAAAAATTCTCAAAATTTTTATTATTTAACCGAAAGGTTGTTACACACTACACTAAAGAAGATATTTTAGATTATAATTTCCTAAAAAAATCATGTCTTGATTTCTAAAAATAAAGTCTAGGCGATTTTTTAAAGTTCAACTTTGACAGTTTTAAGTTAGGTGAAAATATAGAGGTATAAAAATTCTTTTTCTCAACATTTTTATAACTTAACCGTAAGATAGATGTCTCATTAAAGAAGATATTTTAGAATATAATTTCCCACAAATCATTTCTGGATTCTTAAAAATATAGTCTGGGTGATTTTTTAAAGTTAGCTTTCATAGTTTTAAGTTAGGTGAAAATATAGAGGTATTTAAAAAGTTGTTTTTCTCAAAATATTTATAAGTTATTTGAAAGATTGTTATGACACATTAAAGAAAATACTTTTAGTCACAATTCCGCAAAGAAATCTTTTCTTGATTCCTAGAAATAAGATCTGGGTGATTTTTTAAAGTTAACCTTGACTGCTTTAAGTTAGGTAAAAATGTAGAGATATTGGAAAAAAAATTTTTCTGAAAATTTTTATAATTTAACCCAAAGATAGACGTCTCATTAAAGACGATATTTTAGTTATTTATTTTTAAATTATAATTTCCCAAAAAAAATTTCTTAATTACTAAAAATAAACTTTTGATGATTTTTTGAAATTTAACTTTGATAGTTTTGGATTAGAAGAAAATGTAAAGGTGTAGAAAAAAGTTTGTTTTTTCAAAATTTTTATGACTTAATTTAAAATTTTCATATTTCACATTAAAAAAGATACTTTAAGTTATAATCTCCCAAAAATTCAACTTCTTTAGCTTTGAAAATGTTTTGAAGTTACAACTTGAATATTTAAGTCATTTTGAATATATTTTGTGTAACTTTCTTATGATGGGAATAGAGTACCAGCAATCAAAAAAAATCGAAAATGAGCGAAAAATCCATCTAAAGGCTACAATCTTTAATCTAATTATTTCAATATATTATCATAGAAACCTCTCTATTACACCTTTTTAAGACTTAATCAAAAAAGAAGCGTCTTACAATCATCTTAAACCAATCCCAAAAATCAAATTCAAATTACAAAATTTCAAATTCAACGTTTTTAAATTTTTAAAACGTTTTATTACTTTCTCAATAAATTTTCTAATAAAATTACTTACTTATTAACAACAGAAATTTCTTTAGCGCTAATTCCATGATGTCTAATCAAAGTTTCCACTTCCCCATTTTCATGATAAATAAAACTAACAAAATCGGACACTTCCGCACAATTAAACCGTACCAAAAGTACAAAAAACACCAAACACACACGATAAAATCGAACTGATTTAATGTCTTTCGTACAAATCATACTTTTTTTATTTAAACAACTCAAGTAATTTATAAAAAAGAAAAAAAATTTTTTTGTTAATTTTTTTTTGGTTAATTTTTTTTTGGTAAATTTTTTTTTACTGAATTAAATTAAATATAAAAAATTTATTTTATGTAACCAATATACTATGTAAGTATTACGTGTAAAAACACGTGGAGTTGTGGTTCGGATCTTGTTCGTCAATCGCGTTCGGCGAACGACAGAGAACTGAGCTCGAGTCGGATCATTCCCTGCTTTTTCTATGAATGAGTCGGTCATCTCTGTTCCTTAACTCGATCTGTCCCTGTTTTTACGTAAAAAATCAAACCCACATTTTCCCGGAAAAATACAAATCATACGATTTTATCGGAACATATTTTTTCTAATGACACCATCACACCATCACTTATACATTACTAATAGATTAGAATTTTTTACCATTAGATAAATCTAATTATTCTATGTGATTACTCTAAAGTGTTTTATTAGTTATAAATTTCGAAATAAATAAATAAGTGGTTATGTAAGGTTATTACAATGATAAAATATAAATAAGTAAGTTTTATCTGGCTTTAACGCGACTTTTGCACTAAACGTACGATGGGTTATGGATTACAAACTCATTTTGTACGTCTCGTCGCTTAAAAAAAAAAGATAACTGATTAACCGTATTTTTGACACGGATGTTTTAAAAAATGTATTAACGGAAAGTTTCGATAAATCTTAAAAGCAGTCCGGGTAACCAACCGTCGAGACAACCGGAGTGATTTACAACCGTTTGTTGTAAATTCCGGAGGAGTTTGTACTTATACTAACATATACTACGTCCAAATGCGAGGGAAAAGAGACGATGGTGAATTTAAATTGTCATCTACGTGCGTTGGCGATTTAATTTTTTAGTTAAGGACAAGAAATGTCGCTACTGAATGATTTTATTTTAAGCTTAAAAAAAAATAAATATTTGTAGGGTTGTTATTGAAAATGAGTTATAGTTGCAGCCATAAAATTTTTGTCGTCATTTTTTAAAAAACCATATAGCTCAGATTTTATTTTTAAATTGACATTTAACATTCACCTTTAGATTATAACATATTAAAAGCATAACGTTGCAAAAATTTATGTAAAATGATGGATTTCAAAAAATAGTAATTTGGAGTAATTTGGATTCCTAAACATAGCAATTTGGAGTTGTTTATTTAGATAAGGCGGTACTCAAAAGTGATAAGTTATTTCAACAAATCATCTAACTGGATAGTTAGAACGTTACTGAATGCAATCGCATATATTAACCCCTTGTGTACAAATTTATTTCGAATGTAATGTATGATGAGTTCAGATGTCAAAAGTACTTAAGCGGTTAAATAATGCTTTACACATTTTAATGCCTTGTTTGACATTTCTAATTGAAATAATGAGTTCGTGACCAGTCAGAAATGTTTCAGATCATTTTTCTAAGTTATGACATCATTGGTATTGAAGGTTGGCTATGGTAATTATACAGGTGTCTCGAAATTAGACGGCTCTACACTACCAGTGCATTCTACGTAGAAAAATAAGAATAAAATCTCAAATAAACGTTGGTCGAAAAATGCTTCCTAAGGGAGCTACATAGACCCTTGAAGGGAGCAGCAGAAAAATTGTTTTTAAGGAATATCCTTGACATGACTTGAGTTAAGTCAACAAAAATTGGTATACTAGCCTAAAACTCCAGAAAAAATTAGATGATGGTATCGATTTTACATAAAACTCATCAGTGGCGTGCATTAAAAGGGATGACTTGGTTAATTCTCTATCTGACTTTTTTGTAAATCAACTTTTTACTACCCTGACTTAAAATTCAGATATCTTAGCGGTTATATCTTAATGGTTAACTTATTACAACTATGTAGCAGCAACCGTTTTTGAGGAAATCGTATTTGAAAACCGACTATTCTCATTTCTGAACTAAGTAAAATTTTTTTGCTAAGAAAGTGCTAAGCGATTTAACACTTTGTTGGTCGATGACCAGTTGACTCGTCTTTTCATGCCCAATCGTTGCTGACTAGTGACGAGTTAACTCGTCAATTGAGGCGTCTAGTTTCAAAACCAGATCGATCACCAAATTTTCGATTTTGAGTTAATGTCATTTTCTGATAGGAAATATTCGGATCTATCACTTTACGAAGTTTCAACTTTTTAAACCAGGTAGATCTTATTTATTTAACGTTGTAAACATTTCGGTTGGTTTCAAAACCAGATACATTCACTGCGATGCGTTTCAAGGTCAGATAGATCATCCCTGTGCGCAGAAGTCTACTACCCACCGATCGCCGGTCATCAGGCCGATCATGTTTCTTGGTTTCAAAACCAGATAAATCAGGTTTCTTGGTTTTAAAACCAGATAAATCAGGTTTCTTGGTTTTAAAACCAGATAAATCATGTTTCTTAGTTTCAAAACCAGATAGATCAAACATAAAACAATTAATTTCTTAATAATTAACAATTCTTTCGAAACGATATTTTTTACAACATAGGTATATCTCTTGCAAGCTGAATAAAAATTTAACATTAAAAAATAATAAAAAATAAAGACGTCACAACATTTTTCTGTCCACTGAAAAATAAAAAAAAAATGATCTACCTGGTTTTGAAACTAGACGCCTCAATTACAAAATAATACTTGATGACATGACATAACTTCTGGGTAAAATTCCCGGTTAACTAAGTGTTAACAGCGCAGTGTGTCGTTATCGTTGGGGGTTTGATTTTATGACTGAAATGCGTAAACAATGAAATTACAAAATTCTATTGGTAGGTTTACGATGTCAAACTTAATCGTAACCTTAGCTGTAATAATCATCAAATTTGCCGTAATTCCTAAACTTTGTCTAAACGCTTCATTTAAAACAAAATAGTTGAACTTTTTTTTAAATACTAGAGTTACTGCTACGGTTACGATTACAGTTTTTAAGTTTGAGATCCTAAACCCATCATAAGATGGTCTATTTTGCCATCGCTCCCTTCAAAGAAATGTAGCTTCTTTAACCGTTTGACTGCTAAGCAATTCTTGCAAGAACGCTCAAAAGCTGCGGGACATATTTTGACTTGATGTTGACTTTTGCAAAGTACGCGTGAGGTCAGACTACGCTTACTCCAATAGTGTAAGAATGCTGCATCGCGGTTTTCGACACATATGAACGAAGCATTTTCGCGCCTCGTAACAGTCAAACGGTTAATTGAAATTTTGTAGGATGGTAGGTATATTTAGTTTCCCTGTTAATAAATATACACTATTCAATATTTTTTTTTGATATCTGCAATTGAAGATGCAATTCACTGGTTGCATTCACTTCTGTAGCAACGTAATGGGTTTAGCGTAGCAGAAATATATCGGCGTTTCTGGTCATTAGATGCTGGATTCAAATTCAGAGAGCGTGAATATTTTTTTTCTAATATTATATGTCTGTTTTTACATATAATGACACCATCGGTATACACCGTACCAGCTATAGTGAAAGTGACTCATCGATTTATGGTACAATATTGCGTATGCGGTACAAATAATATCTATAAGTTGATGTGTGTTAGAAAGAGAGCGCATATTATTAGTACATCTGTTCATACACTTTTAAGCGATGAGTCACTTTCAGTACAGCTGGTACGGCGTATACACATAAAATGTTACGACACCAAAACATCTTTTGAGTGTGCATCGTACTTTGGATTTGTTAGTTAATTATCGTTTAATCTGTCCAAATTTCAAAATTAATACAGAAATAAAACCTGACATTATAACCTTCTGTAAAAAAGGTTGTGAAACGGAAATTTTTACAGATTCACTGAGTGTAGTGAAGAAAAAGTTGTGGTTTTGGAGGAATTGCATAAGGCTGGGCAGAAAAAAAGAAATATTTATGTTTGCTGGATACAGGGTCATTATGGCATAGAGGGAAATGAAAGAGCTGATGATTTAGTCGGACATGAGAAACAAATGTAGAATACCAAGCTAGGAGTGTGGGAGGTTTTTGTTGATGCGAAGAAACGTATTTGGAAAAGGTGGCAGCTTGAAGCGAAAAACTCATTAAATTATAAAAGATTATCCTACAAAGCAGTACAAGATGAAATTGGTAGCAGGGCGTGGTTTGAGACCTTTCCTTTTATATCAAGAAATTTCTTTTCGCTATTCTCAAGACTCCATTTGGGGCATACTATGTTCCCAGCTCACCTTCACAGAATTAAACTGATTATGAGACAAAGGCCAAATTGCGATTGTGGACTAGAAATAATATGATTCGCAAATTAATATTAAAAGAAAGGTATCCCTCTTATAACCTAACTTCTTTACTCGTTGATAATAATCTGGAAATATATCTTGCTTTGTATGATTTTGTAAATGTTAATAGACTATACTTTTGAAAGGATCGCAGATTTTAATGGAAAAAAGTGAAGCACAAACATCGAGACTGAAGAAGAAGAGCTAAACACTCAACTCCATCTACAATGTCCTGTAAAATAAATAAATAATAAAAATAATAACCTTCCTTCAAACAGCCTTAATTAATTGGTATAAATTTCGTTATTTTTACGTTATCCTACTTCGGACTTGTCCTAACGAGTGAATTGCACCTTTAATTGCAAATATTTAAAAAATTATTCAATAGTGACCCTTATAACCATATTGTTTCATCAACAGGGAAAGTAAACCTACCATTCTATAAAATTTGAACTAAATTCTTGACCTCCAGACTTTACACTCTCCTTGTAAGTAGTATTTCTTTATGCTAAGAGTGTGCTAAACGCTTTAACCCTTTGAACGCTACGAACCCATATATGCGTCATTGCACAACCATTCGATTTTGGCTATGAATCGATATTTGCGTCGTCGTACAGTCATATTTATACGGAATGGGGAGTCCACGACGAACGCTTAAGGGGTTAGACCACTTTAGACCGTGGAAAATTAATGTAATTTCCCCATATTTTTCCGAGAAAACAATAAGAGCTGTGGAGAAATTGTTTATATATCTTTGTTGTACATACATTTAGGAATAAGAAATATATTTTGCTAAATAATTAACATAAAAAATGAACGCGATGTAACTGCTTGATGAAAACCTTGTTAAGCGCTAAGGGGTCCGCGGCCGGAACGATTTTACCTACAATTTTCAATCTAAAGCAAAAACGAAAAGGTATTTAGTTTTTACAACTCAAAAGCTAGAGAAAGACGTAGGGATTTCTTTTTAATTATTTTTTTGCAGAAATGGTGGGCATATTACAAAAGCTTTGCGTTTTAGCCTAAAAAATATCTACTAAATCGTTTATGGTTAAAGAACTACATTTGATATCAAAAAATCCTACGTCTTTCTCTAGATAATGCTACTTGGAAGGTGCAGTTAAAATTTCAAGTAAATCGGTAAAGAATTGTATGAGTTATGTTTCCGGCCGTTTCAAGAAAAGTGATTTAGAGAAAAACGCATTTAAAGTTTGTTTAACCTGTACTGAGCACACGTTATCGGACAACATTCAGAATCAAAATACAGGCATTTAAAAACTGTTCCCACTTATAACTGACATTGCATCTTATTTTTAAGACCATAAGGCACCTTTTAGCGCAAAAAACAAAAATTCGATTTTTTAAAAATTCTAGAGTGGTCTAACCCCTTAACCTGTCGAATTACGTAACCACGGAAACTACAAAATTCTGAAATGATCTATTTGGCCATTGCTCCCTTCAAGGAATTGTAGCTGCATTAGGAAGCATTTTTTGCCAATATTTATTTGGCATTTTATTCTTATTTTTTAACGTAGAATGTACTGGTAGAGTATGACCATCTGATTTCTAAACACCTGTATATTTGTCCATTAAATTGATAAACACCACCTAAAAGCTTCAAAGTGTTCATCGTTGGGGTTTAGAAAAGCTGATCGAAAAGCTCAAACTTCAGCCATGAAGAGAAATGATGATTACTATTTTCACGTAAAAGGCATGCTTTATAGTCGTAGTATAGCTGAGTACATGTAAAAGGATTACCAAGAATGGACTTTTATTCTTATTTTTTAGCGTAGAATGCACTGGTAGAGTATGACCGACTAATTTCGAGACACTTTTATATTTGTCCATTAAATTGATAAATACCACCTAAAAGATTCAAAGTACTCATCGTTGAGATTTAGAAAAGCTGATTGAAAAATTCAAACTTCAACCAGGAAGATAAATAATGACAGCAATTTTCATGTAAAAAGCATACTTTATGGGCGTAGCATAGCTGAGTACACGTAAAACGATTACCAAGGTCCTGTTTTTAAAATATCATGTAAAAATAGTTTTTAAACTTATGACGCGTTTTCTCAGGATCGTATTTTTTAAAACTTTTCAAAACACAGGGTAAACTCACCAAATCTCGACCATGCGCCTAAAGTCGGCCTTCCAGTTTTTCTATATGGATTTTTATATAAAGGCCGACTTTAGGAAGCATTTTTAGGGGGGCCGACATTTCGGTAGTTTACCCTATATCGACCAATTTATATTTAAATGACTCAAAATTTTATCTGTGCATTTTTAGATAGCTTATCTAATTAAATATACGTGATTTTTACGATTACTTTGCAATTACGGTTTTTATAAATGAATTAAGATCGATTCATTCATCAAAAACGCGATCTTATTTTCAAATTCATACCAAATTTATAAAATCCATATTTTGACATCATCCTGTGTACATTTTTTTATTTTTGATAATGACTAAAAGATGTTATCCTTTCGCTAATGTTTACCTTAAAAACAAGGACGATCTCGGTATACCTACATTCCCGCCGCTATTTTATATTGTTTTGGACTATTTTTTATTTATTTTTTTTTTTCATACATTACGACATAGACTAATAACCTATGTTTATTATTATTAGCCTATGTTATAGCCATTAAAAGTTTATTTCATTTGCTTTTTCATTATCCTCACAATAAAATCCCATATAGAACTAGGAATAGGAATATGAATAAGCACAAGGATAATAATAATAATTGAATCTATTCCCTTTTAAAAACTTACTGCACAATTGATACCTACTTGGAGTAAATTGCGCAGAAGTGGGAAAGCTTCAAAAAAGTTTTTCCGATTTTCTCAACCAATCCACGTGGATTGCGCAGTTTATCACGTGGGCGGGACTTGCGGTAGCAAGTCGGACACATCCCTCTATTGCGTCATCCTCCAGTTTCTATCAGGATAACAGAAATAGCTGAGGGAGATGAAAACGTCATACTTTGCTTATAGATACCTACGGGATGATTCAATCAAATGACACGTTTTTGAAATATTAATTACTCTGCTGATTTTATTTAAAATGCTTATTTGCTAATATAAATGAATAGATTAAAGAATGCCAATCTATCCACCTAATAAAAAGTTCCTAAAATAATATCACTTTAATGACGATCTTCCTCTTTAATGTAAAGTCCGATTTTTCTAACGTAAGAACGATTTTGTAAGTTTCTACTGTCAGTGCCAAAAGTCAAGTCAGTCAATTTAGAGTGTTCTTACCCCTAAAGTTTTCGTCGAAAAAAATCGGGGTAAAGACATGTTAAGGAATCAAAGGAAAAAAAACCGGTACTTTGACCAATCAGCGGAGACCGCAAACTTTGAGATTTTTTTTCTGAAAAACCGCTGAAAGAACAACATTAGGACTTTTTATAGGATGCAGCCTCATCTGTTTACTATAACGTGGCATTTTTTACCCCGATTTACCCCGATTTTTTTGGATGAAAACTGTTGGAGTACGAGCACCGCAAACTTGACTGACGACTTTTGGTACCGATTTTTTAGAAATTCTTGATCAATTATTTAATCTTTTAATTTAATTATTTAATTTTAATTATTTGGTCTTTATTAATCTTTTCGATAATTGGGCAGGATACAGAATTTTATATATTCTTCACTGAACCAGAACTTTGATAATTTTTATATAAAAGAAATCATTACAGAAAGAGTTCATTTTATTGATAACCAATTTCGTGACTTTTCACTTCTTTCTGAAGAAAGTTATAACAATAGATAATTCAATCTTATGATACATCACTTTAAAAAAAACAACAACCAATCTTTAATTACAAAAAAGAATGTTTTGTCAGCAAATTTATTATTACATATAAATCTATAAGTATCCCACAATTCAGTTGCTCCAAATTTTGCAATAAGAAAACGCGGGATTCAATTCCGTTAAAATGGTAGTATGGAAAATATATTTCACTCTTACCATCCAACACCTATACAATAGCAATAACAAAATATTTTGACAGTAAACGGTGAGGCATTAAATTACCAAACTATTCAGTTGTATATCAAGTATCATACTGAGTAGTCAGACGTTATTAAAATATCCCTAAAAAATTATTCATCATATTGTCGTCATAAAGAAGCTTTAACTAAAATTTTAGAAAGTATTTTTG
Source organism: Digitonthophagus gazella (assembly GCA_036711955.1). Classification (NCBI taxonomy): domain Eukaryota; kingdom Metazoa; phylum Arthropoda; class Insecta; order Coleoptera; family Scarabaeidae; genus Digitonthophagus; species Digitonthophagus gazella. Next base: position 19,154,736 of record JASCIT010000012.1, read on the forward strand.
GACAAGGAGTTTTATATTGATTCAGCATGAAATTAACCTCAGAATGCCTAGTTAACGTTTGGCAACTGAATTCTACGATACTGTATAATAACTGATAATAATCATTTAATTTTTTCTTAAAATAAACGATAAAAATTTCTCATATTTCAAAAATAAACACTTTTAGTGCAAACCATTAAATTGTCAAAGTTTAAAATAATTATCCAGTACCTTCCTTTAGTTATCACACGTCTCTTCAACAAATTTATCGTACTCATTATTTTATTTATTATTTTTTTCTTTTGTAATTAAAATCTACTAACTGCTTTTTTTTCTTGGTTTAGTGAATATGAAGATTATATTAAGGAGTTCATGGACTTGCTGGTGAGTTTTTACTTTGTTTTTTTAATTTTACTATTTAGTTAAATCTTATGCAAGTGCTTGAACAGCGCAGTGTGTTTGGAGGTTTCTTTTCTATCTTTGAAGGTTTGATTTTATTACTGAATTGCATAACCATGTAAACTATAAAAGCTTTTATTCTTATTTTTGAACGTAAAATGCCCTGATAGCTTATGGTAGACGGTCATGTATTTCGGAACACCTTAGTTTATTTATGTGAATTATAAAAATCTAATTCAACTGAATTAGTGAATGGTTATAATTTTTAAATAATTCTTAAAATAATTAGTATTTTTAAGCAAGATCAACTCTTCTATATGTAAGACGAACTCATATGTAAGCAAATTGGTTGTCAACTTTTTAAAATTATTTAATTTTAAGAAAATTATAGCTTATAAAATCAATTTTCCCATCGAGCAGATTAAAACCGCTTTGGGAATCGTAATACCACTCGCAGGTAGATTTTCTATTTAAAACTCGACCATTTCCAGTTTTTGTAACACGTTTAGACGCGTCGAAAATCTCATCCCCCACTCTATTTAAGGGTTGGTTCGTCCAATGAGGCTCTCAATTTAAAATTTTCACTTCGCTTCAGTAATCTCGTGCGTTTTAAATAATTCGGTTGTTTCTAATTTTAAAATAATAATAGTTTTTAAGTTTATTTTGAGATCTAGTTTTTTTTATAAGATTTTGACTTTACTTCAATTATCTTGCATTTTTATATTTCGTGTTTCGACCTGAAAATTAATTTCGCGTGTTTTAATGGTTTCAGTTTGTGACTTTTCCAGTTTTTTTTTCAGTTTTTTTGGATCATTTAGTGTTTATTCGTCGGATTGCTATTTTACGGATGTTAGGAGGTATGTATTAAATAAATTAAATTAAAAACAGTACGAACCATTTTTTCATAAATTTTTCGATTATGAACACAGAAAAAAAAATCAAAAATATGGCTTATACTGTTTTTAATTTCATCGATCTAATTATTTATCAAATTATAGAAAATATTTTCCGGTTTAAGTGTTTTATTTCAATTATTTTCAGAGAGATTTGGATATTGAGGAGACAACATCCGTCCGGTAAGTGTTTTCCATCCATTATTTATAAAAAAAATCGTAAGGTGAATCTTTTTCATAAGAATTTTTTTTTAAATAAAAGGATTTTTTCACCTAATCAATATTTGAAATACCATCTTGTTCTGCATGTGGAAGCTGTTGTTGTTGACTCGTAGTGAGTCAACAAGGGGCGAGTTCGTGAGGGGGCTAACCATTGACATATAAGTGGCATGGCCTTGAATCACAAACTGAAATCGCAATTTATTGGCGAATAACTGAGTAGTGCCCCCTAATATTTTATATATTTGTACTGATATGTACTGATACCTATCGATTAGTACTACACTCATATCTCGTTATACGGCTGGGATATGTTCCTCGATATTTGGCAGTAAAACGAAATGCCATAAAACGAAACATATCAACTATAAAAATGTAAATCTTCAATTATTATTCAAAACACTTTTTTATAATGACAAATAATTTATTAAAATATTTGAGTAAACAATAAAGAAGACAAAATAAGAATATTGTAATAATAGTGAATAGATATAACATTAATCTGAATCTGATAAATAGCATATTTTCTCAGTTTCCATTGTCGTTTGAAGGCCAAGATTGAAAAATTTGTCTAAGGTTTGTTGTATTGCATCCTTCTCCTTTTCTTTTTTCAACTCTTGATAGCAACTTATAACCGAGTTAATACCATGTGAAACGTTAGCGCTACGTTTTTCATTAGGGTTATTTTGAAGAAGGATGGTTATACCCTGTTCAAAATACATAAGTGCACTGGATAAATTTTTTAAAGTTAATTGTCAGATTGTTAAACTGTTAACTGTTTCTTCCGCCTTTTCGTTCCCTGCTAATTCAATTAATGCATCGTTGGAAAGTGAATGACGATCAGCATCCCACAAATTCACGATATAATCTTCGTCTAACAATAAGTCCTGAAAACCAACTTCTCTTGCCAAACATAATATGTTTTGTCTGATTTCTGGAAGAATGAGTTCAGAGCTATTGTTGCTACCTGCAGGAGTAACACAATCTGGTAAAACTTTTTTCCAAGCTCGGTTTAAAGTTGTTAGTTTCATCTCATCCTTTTATAAATTTTCGAAAAATTTTACCCAAATAATAGGCTTTGAATGTTGCTATTACTCTCTGATGCATTGGTTGAATCAGGGCAATTGTATTTTTAGAGAGATATTCTATTTTCACATCTTCATCTACAGTTAATCACAAAAGTCTACATACACCACCTAAAATAGTAATACCGTTATAAAGAACATCAAATTCATCTCTGCGACACATAAAAATTTACTTCTATTTACTCAAGATCATACCACACTAAACAAATCTAAAATTAATTACTCCATGGACGGAGTAAACCATTAAAAACGGATAAATGAAACTCACAAAAGTCAACATACAGTTACACGTTTGATACACAAGAGTTGTCACAGTGGACTTTATTAAATTTTTGCATTATTTTCAGTTCAGAAAGTTGATATTAGAGTTACTGTTTAACAACTGCATAAACAAATATGGTATTTAAAACTTCCGTCACACGATAATATGGCAAAAAGGGAAATATCGGTTGAAATACGCCATTTAATAGTAAAATTATGAAATGAGGGACAATCATATGGTGAAATTGCCAAAATTGAGGTAAAAAGTCGAGCCGCAGTTCAAACAATTATTCGAAATTTTGCTTCAAAGGGAACTGTAATAAATAAACCGCTCGTTGGTCGTTCAAAACTCTTAAATCAGCGAGATGTTCGGACAATAAAAACAAAGTAAAAGAAAATCCACGAACAAGTGCTCCGCAACTTATTCAACATATTCAACACGCTACTGATAAAGTAGTAAATTCAGAAACTGTACGTAGGGTATTACGATTTAGCGGGTTTAATCGACGAGTTCCGCAAAGAAAAGCTTTAATTTCCGAACAAAATAGAAAAGAAGGATTGACTTTGCCAACAAATACATTGAACAGAATCTAGAGTTTTGCAAAACAGTTTTGTTAACGGGAGAGAGTAAATACTACATTTTCGGATCGGATGGCAGAAGAAAAATTTGGCGGAAAGCAAATGAGGACATGAAAGCAAAAAAATTCCTCCCAACCATTAAACATGCTGGTGGGTTGGTAATGGTTTGGGGCTCAATGGCGGCTTCTAGGCTAGGGCATTTAGTTTTTATAGAAGGTATTATGGATCATAAGCAATATTTGAAAATATTGCAATGCAATCTGAAAAAATCAGCAGAGTGGTAGGGCTTAGAGGTCGTTGGATTTTTCAACAAGACAACGATCCTACACATACCGCGCGCGTCGTTCGAGAATGGATCCTTTCCATTGTACCTAAGCAAGTGCATTCACCTCCTCAGTCGACTGACCTCAACCCTATTGAGCACATTTGGGATGAGGTAGAACGGAGGGTGCGGAAATACACCGTTACTAATAAGCAAACACTGAAAGATGCGCTAAAAAAAGCTTGCGCAGAAATATCAGCTACTGTGACTGAAAATCTTGTCCTTTCTATGCCAAGACGACTCCAGGCAGTTCTCGATTTACAAGATGGTTCCACAAAATATTAAAAGTTTTGTATTCGTCCATAATTAAGTTAATATCTTTGAATTTAATTACATAGCGATCTGTGTATGTAGACTTTTGTGGGCTGTTAATTTTAGTTCATATTTTTTTCCTAAGAAAGTGTTATGGTAATACGGATAAGGCGTTTCAGAATGACCTCCAAGTGTGTAATAATATATATTTTTAAAATGCATTGTTCAATAACATGTTGTTTTATTTAACTGGAGTGAATTTACTTGGTGTATGTAGACTTTTGTGACTGACTGTACACGTGATAAATTAATGGGATGTCCGGGAGCGTTATCTAAGAGAAGTAGAATTTTTTTATCTCAATTAAATTTCCGCAGGTATTCTTTCACTTCACGATAAAAATGATTATTGAACCAATCTTCGAATAGGTTTTTTGTCATCCAAGCATTTTTACAAGATTTCTAAACAACGGGCAATTCGTTCATATTTATACCTTTTAAAGCTCTTGGATTTTGGGACTTATAGACTAAAAGAGGTTTCAGTTCAAAATCCCCCGCTGCATTTGCGCCAAATAGTAGATTGACGTTACTACTTGGCTACGTTGAAAGGAAAGGATTTTATGACTTTGGTAAATAATACTCCACAAAAACGAAATGAATATTCTTTATTAACGCATATAACTTTATATAATATGTACTTCCTATTTAAAAAAAAACTAAAAATATGAAATGACTAACCTCCTCAATCAAAAAATTATAAATTAATTAAATTAAGCTCGATGTCTTTAATGAAACATTTTTTTTTAAGATGAATTTATAAGGCAACCCTTTTTTTAAGTTCTTATAGGCTTTGTACAAGTTATTTTTTATTGTTAAAAATAAGTATCTATATTCTAGCGCTATTAATTCATCACAGATGTTAATTTTAACCATAATTTATTAAAATTTTGAGATCTTATTCAAAACTAAGTTATACTTTGTATAACAAAAAGAAATTATTTCGTGATGTTTCAAGCAATTTTTAAATTTTTAATCAGGTACTTTAAAAATTTATTTTAAGAAGTATAAAAAAAAATTATGGCAAATTTTCTTTGGTTAAAAAAAATTAAGCGAAATAAAAAAAAATTTAAGAAATAAAAAAAAATTAAGAAATAAAAATTTAAAAAATAAAAATTTAAACTCTAAAAATGTAACAAAAGGAAACAGAATTTTAAAGGTTTGTTAAAAAAATTAATTTTTTAAAAAAGTACAAAACCTCTAACTTGTAATTAATTCTCCATGGACTCTAAACCGGTATAAACATGTATAATTTGGATTTCCATGATTTGATAAGACTTTTAATTCAACTAATTCAAATACACCATCATTTTTCCCTTCAACCATAAAAAATTGTAAAGGATTTCCATCGTTTAAGTACTGAAAACTTCCTAAAAGTACCGGATCCATATCATCTTCACTTCTTAATCCGTAAACTTCAAAATCTTTAGGTGCGGAAGCTATATTTTCATTAGGTGCTAATTTTTTGGAAACGTGTTCCATACTAAAACTCGATATTTTTACAAAACCAAAAAGTTTAATTACTAAAAACCCGGGGAAGTTTTGGAAAGCCCAACATTGACCGGGATTTGAACCCGGAGTAATAACCGTTCTTGGTGTATTTGATGGATACCAAATCGGAACACCAAAAATTGACAAAACCGCTGTTTTAGGTTGGTAAATTTGAGTACATCTCGTTGAAATAATATATCCACCAGCTGATTCCATCGCGTAATCAACCAAACCTGTTTTATCCGCATCGTAAATTGCTAAAGACTCCGATACGATTCGTTTTACTCGATCTTCTGAAATATCTTTAGATTGGGTTGGAATCACGATTTCATTTTGATTTAAATCCTTAATTATTTCAGTTTTTATTTTCGATCCAGCTTCATCCATTAAAATTTTAACATTGTTTGAAATCACCGGATTTAAATTTGATTGTAAATCTTTTGTTAACTCTTCAATTTTCATTTCTAAGTCATCTTTAGCCACAAAAATAGTTTTTAAAAACTTTGTTAAATCATCTCTGGTTATTTTTTGATCTTTATTTACACCAAATAAATCATTTAAAGTTGTCATGATATAATTTTCAAATTTTCTTTCATCTAAAATTGATCGGCGACAACATTTTTTTAATTCTCCGGAAAGTATATCAGTTTTTTTTAAGTCTAAAGCTCTTAAATTATTAATCTTAGCGATTTCTTCTTGTATTATTAAATTACCTTCTTTTATATTTTTAATTTCATCATTAAAACCTTTCGTAAATTCATTGTTATGGTTATTTTGCTGGGAGCAAAAAAGTTTTTCTTTATTCATTTTAATAAGTTGGTTGGCAACATCTTCAGGTAAATTTTCAAGGGATTTTTTAAAAATTTCCATCTCCTCGATAAATTTAATTACTTTTGCTTTAAAATTATCATCGTAATAAACTATCTTAGACTCTTCCTTTTGACTTCTATCATTTAATTGATTTATATGATTTAAATTTAAATTAATTGGCTTATTATTAATAAGATTTACGGGAATTTCTTCGACTTTTAACGTTGATTGAGGTTGAAGCGGTAAAGTTGACATCCAAGACGTTATTCCGGCGATTATAGCGTGTAAAAACCAAAACCCTGCAACCCAAATGCATATATTTTTTTTCTTTTTGGGTGCTTATTTTTTTTTTTAATTTTTAATTTTATACGTTAAAAAATTTTGATTTAATTTTGATTTGAAGCGGAAACTTTTGCTACTTTTCTCCTTACCACCCAAATTACGGTTATTTTAAGACTTGTTTTTAGTTTATTTATCATACAATAAATTTAATTTTTGTTAAAAAAATTGGAATGGATTTAATACCAAAAAAAAAATAGAATTACTTTTTTAATAATTATGAGGTTAGTTTTTATGTTAGATTTGGAAGTTATTTTAAAATTTACTTTTAAATTAGTATACAAAAAAATAAAATAAAATAGTTTAGATTTAAACTAATAAAATTTAAGGAATATGAAACCTTTTCAAAAATCAAAGATGTTATTTTTTTTTATTAAGTCATAAATTATAAAGTAACGTTAATAAATAAAAACATTTTATTTTAATTAGAATTCTTGTTAAACTGAGGTTAATAAATAAAACGAAAACAAACACGTTAGAATAAATTAGTAGACTTTAAATATTTGATAATAAAAGAAATCGTATAAAAAGTATAAAAGGGTTCGTAACAAAAACTTAAATAAGATTTTTGTTTTATATAAAATACCCATTAGAATTTATTTTTTATAGTTAAATAGGAGTTAATTAAAAAACCAAACACGTTAGAATAAATATTAGTGGACTTTATATATTTTAAACTAAGAAAATCGTATAAAAAGTATAAAAAGTGTAAAATGATCCATAAAAAATTTAAAATAAATCATTTTTTGTAAAAAAGTTCACTGAAACTCAATAAAATGGTATGAAAAATTATTATTTGAGCTCATTTGTGGAATACCACTGACTAAATTTAATAACAATTTGAGAAAGAATTATACTTATAAAAGTTTTCATGGAGTAGATTTGTGAATTTATTTTGAGTCAGTGGTTGTTATATAATTTTATTATCATTGGTTATTATTCTTTGTTAAAAGTTATTTTACATAAAATATGTCCATAAATTCATTTTTTTTTTCGAAAATATTTACGCTGTATATTAATAATTATGTAAAATTAGAGTAAATAAAAATTACAAAAAACGCGTTCTCAGAAAATTTCGTTAAGAATGTTTGTTGTTAGAAAAAATGAATTTACTTCTTTTTATGTGTGTTTATATTAAATTATTAGATTATTTGTATTGAACTTTTAGCTTTGTTTGTTGGATTAAAACTTGCACTGCACTAACTTACACTATGGTGCAAAGGTGCAGTTTCGTGGAGCATTTAACCTTTTAGGTACGGTGAATTCTGCGTGCGGCTATACCCTGTACGGCAGGGTTTGGCTTTAACCATGTGTAATCGAGAGCCATTATAGTGGCGTGTCGTCCTGAAAGATGATTCCGCGAAAGCCACTGTAGTGGCGCGTCGTACCTAAAAGGTTAAAGGGGAATGACTGTAATTCAGTGTAATTTGCTCTCTAGTTCTCTCTAGTGCTCTTTAGTTCAGGTGTAAACTGTGATCCAACGAATGCATATAGAACCAAAATTTAATAATATATGAACTGCTAAGTGCAAGCAGTACAACCCTAACGAACAAAGCTTTTGTTGGTTTGTTAAATTTGCACTTTTCTTTGCCCTGCAACCAGATCTTTCAAATTAACTGGCAAAACTTGGAGCTCTAGAGATATAACCTATGAATATTTTATAACTACTTCAGGATCCAAAAAAAAAAAAAATTGTCAGGGACGCCAAATAGAGCAATTTTTTATAATACAAAGATGTTCAAAATGACCTCGCTAATTTCCGTAATAGTATTTTAAATGTTGCTAGCAATGGACGTGTTCATCGAACACAGCTGATGTAAAAAGGCAACTTTTGTGATGACAATAATGGTAAGCCGTAAGTTTCTGGTCCCTGAAAGGTAATAAATTCTACTCATCATATTTTTGACATGCATTAGAACTTCCGTATAACGAACATGAACTTCAAATAAAATCCTTCGCTTAACCCTTTGAGTCCTAAGCAGCAGGATCGCGCGGTTCTGATTTTATGTCGAGAAAACTCTGTACACATCGAACATTGTGGACAACTCACGGTCCGTTACCGATTATCGAAGTCGCACACTCGGATTTACTGAAACGAATACATCATACAGCTCCTTTTAATGTAAATAGTACATTTCATAATAGACAGCATAATATCATAAAAGCGCTATCACGCTGCTTGCGTCTTTTCATCCTCATTTATAGAAAGCGCTATCGCGCTGTTTGGGTTTCTTCGCCAGTGTTTTTTCAATACCCCCTGGGGCTCAAACGGACAAGCATGGTTTCAGATGAAATCACTATTAATACAATAACATTTGTAACTCTATTGAACTATCCGATCAGCTACCGTGTGTCACAACAAGAGCTTCTTGAGAATTCCCTGGAATATCAACCTCACTTCTCGGTAATTCACCCTACGCACATAGTTGCCAAATGGGATTGAAATAACTTTGCCATCATTAATTTAAAAAAAAACAGAGCTTTGTGGACTTTTTCGGAGAATTTGATTTCGTTATCTAGAAGTTTTTTCGTTATACAAAAGTGCTTTTATAAAAGAATTTCTTGGGACTTTAAAAAAATCGTTATGGAGAAAATTCGTAATATAAAAGATCGTTATGTAGAAGTTCTACTACATTTATATACTGAATTTCTTAACATTCTTGGATAGCTAACAATACACATTAGGTATAACTCGACACTAGCTAACATTACACGTCGAAAGTTTAATACATACATGTTGGAATCGATTATCTTTTATTCGTATTATAAGTTGATCAGGTTAGGTTAGATACGGTAAGAGAATCGTCATAAATCGTGTCGACCAATTAGTTAAAAGAATAGGTTGGTTACAATTTTGGAATCCTTAATGTTGTTGAGTTTAAAGGGTGTTCTTATCTGAAATAAAAGAATGTTCTACGTTTAAAAATCGGGTCTTATTATTACAAGAATCAGCACACCTAGACACAGCAAAAATCTTACAAATTTGGGGGCGTGTCCGGAATAGAGACTGAGAAGAGTGGAGAAGTCTGCAAATTTGTTGAGTTTCGACTGAGATTGAGAAGTGCGAAATTTCCTACAGACATGTATTAGATTGGACTAGAAAATATATAGAAATAATAAACATTTCTTATTACCCCCATTTCATCTTACTTCAACTCTACTTTCGCTTGAACGTCAAACCAAAGCGTTAAACCAGCGTTTTCGTTTAAAAATATGATAACACATTCAGTTACTAAACTGCTGTGTGCGTTGTAAGAAACACGTTTGAGTTTTTGACAAATTTTGACAAAGTAAAAGTAGACCAAGGAGTTATTTTTTGAGAAAACGAGTTGTTTATTATATTTTTATTGGGCAACGATTGCCTGTTTCTGATGATTTTTGATAGCTACTTTTGATTACCTTCCTTCAACACAAAAATATCATGCTTCAAGTAATTGTAATTCTATCTGTACTTTTGTACTATCTTGAGAAAAATAGCTTAACTTAATAAAAATCGTAGTTGAAATTTACCCGTAATCTCTACAGTTTCGGAAAAATATCTGGCGTTTTGAAAGGGATAACCGAGTTTTTGGCATTGCTCAATACGAACATATCAAGGACTGAGAAAATTTGAAAAAGGGAATTCGTAACTTACGAAAATGAAATTTTACAAGACAATGATCTTATACATTTTGAATACAAACATGTATAAAACGCAATATGCGTAATTTCTATTCATGGTTTATAACTTATTTTATAATTTTATTCATCTACAAAAGTATTCCAAAGCCAGTGATTCATTGGGGTCTTTAGGAATTTTCATGTTTACCTGATTTCTTCGTGACATACCCTCCCAAATTTTGTGGTAAGAAAAACCATTGTCGTGTCAACTCTAATTCAAACAAATTAAAATGATATACATAAAAGTGTTAATTTTATTAAAATAATGTGTCAAAACATCCAACACCAATAAAATTAAATTACATCTGAAAATTTCGGCCCCCTCGTGTTCACTCCCCTATGATTAAGTGTAAAAGGAATATTTAGATTTTCTATGGTACCAATTTTTGGACACACTACAGAAATGAGTCATTGGCTTTGACCTTGGAACACTCTGTAACGATCAAACCTAACCTGAAAGTCGATGAACAACGATGTTAGTTACAAAATTCGACTTGTTGTTCACGAACGATTCACGACCTAAGAATTTACGTCATCAGTACCTACTTTTCTTATATTTTGTATATCTACTTTGTATTGTATTATAAAAAACTGTTACATTTGATGTCCCTTTTAACATCTGTTCAGATTCTGCAGTAATTATCAAACACTCTGTATACTATCTACATTTATTTTCAAAGTCAACATTGCTCAAATAATTATTATAATTAGTTACTTTTTTGCTTGAATTATTTAATGTATGTTTTGAGGGGGTTTTAAGAGTTTTTAAAAGCACCAAAAAAGCCGAATTGTCGTAAGCCAAAATCGCAATTTGGGTGGCAGGGAAGGATAACGCGCAAACCGCTTAAAAGTATCAACAAGTATAATCCTGTAAACAACATAAAATAAATATCCATATAAAAATTAATTTTTCTTTCCGTTTCATCATTATTCATCACATTATCTCAATTAAATCAAACTAAAGGTCGGTTTATTCACCTTTAGGGCCGATTTACTCATGCTTGTATAAATTAATCTGTATATTTGTTGTGAGTACTGGCAAAATAGCCAATCATACTCTGCGAAATTACAATAACCATAGAAATTATCAAATAGACTAATTTAATCAAAGGTGAATAAAAACCGACCCTAAAAAATATATTAAACTTACCTCCAAATAATAATAACGGTAGTAAACAAAGACTCAAAACTCCGTAAAGTTTCCGATCGCTAAAAACCTTCTTCTGCAAGATCCACGTGTCCCAAAGCATAATCCGACTCGCAACTCTATGCAGTACCTTCCCTATCGTCAAAATTAAAGCTTGCTGCTTCTCGTAGATATAAAATACGGGAAAAAATACGATCCTTAGTAGATTTAAAACGTAAACGAAAACAATTCTTCGGAAAAACACCGTCACCCTCGACGATTGTTCGTGTTTATTGTTATTATTATTCGAAAATAACACTTGAGGTTTAAGCTTCTTTTCCATTTTATAAAATTCTTGCTCTTCCGTGCTGGTTTCTTTATGAGAAACGATCCCATCGGAAAACGTGGTATGTAGAGATCTTCTACTCATATTTGGCATCACCACCACACCTGGTGCCAATTCCACGCGATCTTTCGAGTGCTTTGAATACGTGTAATCGGTTTTCGGGTACTTACTGAAAGAAAAAACCAATTTTTTATACACAAGAAAGGTATTTTAAACCATTAAGAGTTTAAACGATTAAGAATTTAAACGATTAAGAGGTTTTAAACCGAGCGAATTTATTTTAAAACTGACCTTACCCTACTATGTATTATGCAAGACGGACGAAACGGAAAAAGAGGCACGTTTTAATATAGCACGAACGAAAATAAAACGAGGACGGTAAAGTAAAAGAAGTAAAAGACACATCCACGTGTTAAAATAGCATCTGTAATGGCGTTGTTGTTGTTCAATGTACGAATAAAGATATAAAAGTAGAGATGAAAAGAGGAGGGTTTTTTTCGGTTGAATTGAAAACATGTTTTGGATGGGTTTATAAAATAAATAAATTTAAAACTAATAGTAAGTAAAATAATTTAGATATTATGATTTGTGTTATAAAAAATTTTTTAAGTTAAAAAAAAAATCCCAAAATCGTCAGATTTTTTTAACCCAACCTAACATCCAAAAGTTTGATCAAATTAAAAAAATCGTGCAGAGTTTATTTATAGAAATACAAAAACAGAATTTTAGGAAATGTTAGATTAAAATGTGTATTTTTTAATGAAATAATCGAATTTATTCTGTCACCAAAGAATTTTAAAAAAATCCCAAAAAATAATCAAAAAATCGAACATAACCTTACAATTTTTAATCAACTTTAAAAAATCATACGGACTTTATTTACAAAAATTAAGGAATAAACTCTTAAAAAAATGATAGATTAAAATCTCTATTTTCCATTAAAACCATTAAATTTATTCTATTTCTTCTCAAAAAATTTAAAAAAATTCCCAAAATCATCAGATTTTTTAACCTAACCTAACATCTAAAATTTTGATCAAATTAAAAAAATCGTGCAGAGTTTATTTATAGAAATAAAGCAACAGAATTTTAGGGAATGTTAGATTAAAATGTCTATTTTTTATTGAAATAATCGAATTTATTGGAACTGTCACCAAAGAATTAAAAAAAATCCCAAGAAACATCAAAAAATCGAACATAACCTTAAAATTTTTAATCATCTTTAAAAAATCATACGGACTTTATTTACAAAAATAAACTAATAAATCCTTAAAAAAATGATAGATTAAAATCTCTATTTTCCATTAAAACCATTAAACTTATTCTATTTCTTATCAAAGAATTTAAAAAAATTCCCAAAATCACCAAATTTTTTTAACCCAAACATCCAAAATTTTGATCAAATTAAAAAAATCGTGCAAAGTTTATTTATAGAAATACAAAAACAGAATTTTAGGAAATGTTAGATTAAAATGTCTATTTTTTAATGAAATAATCGAATTTATTTTAACTGTCACCAAAGAATTAAAAAAAAATTCTAAAAAACATAAAAACCGAACATAACCTTAAAATTTTTAATCAACTTTAAAAAATCATACGGACTTTATTTATAAAAATAAAGTAATAAATCCTTAAAAAAATGTTAGATTAAAATCTCTATTTTCCATTAAAACCATTAAACTTATTCTATTTCTTCTCAAAAAATTTAAAAAAATTTTCAAAATCATCAGATTTTTTAACCCAACCTAACATCCAAAATTTTGATCTAATTTAAAAAATCGTGCAGAGTTTATTTATAGAAATATAGCAACAGAATTTTAGGGAATGTTAGATTAAAATGTCTATTTTTTAATTAAATAATTGAATTTATTGTAACTGTCACCAAAGAATAAAAAAAAAATCTAAAAAACATAAAAAATCGAACATAACCTTACAATTTTTAATCAACTTTAAAAAATCGTACCGACTTTATTTACAAAAATTAAGTAATAAACTCTTAAAAAATGATAGATCAAAATCTCTATTTTCCATTAAAACCATTAAATTTATTCTATTTCTTCTCAAAAAATTTATAAAAATTCCCAAAATCATCAGATTTTTTAAACCAATCTAACATCCAAAATTTTGATCAAATTAAAAAAACCGTGCAGAGTTTATTTATAGAAATACAGCAACAGAGTTTTAGGAAATGTTAGATTAAAATGTCTATTTTTTAATGAAATAATCGAATTTATTGTAACTGTTACCAAAGAATTTGAAAAAAATCCTAAAAAATATTAAAATCGAACATAACCTCACAATTTTTAATCAACTTTAAAAAATCATACGGACTTTATTTATAAAAATTTAAAATATTAAATTTTAATAAAAATATTAAACAAATTTCCCCAAAAAATATTATATGACACCTGAAAGTCCTGCTTTTCTCACCCAAAAAATATATGGAATTGATCGGATGTACAAAGTGTCTCACCGATGTGAACAAATCAAAATATCTCAAGAATTAGAAGTCTAATGAAATTAAAATGTTATACACAAACGTATAAAATGATGAGGAATATTTTTTTTCTCTAAAACTACAAAATTATAGAAAAAATTTTTCAAACAAAGTTATTTTTAAATTAGCCAACTTAAAGAAACATAAATATTGTGTTCAGAAAAGATTATACTTTAACCATTACTGGAAGAATCGGTTATACCAGAGGTCGGCAACAGGCAGACCGGGGAAGTTCGAATCTCGGACCGCCAAATATTCTTAAATACAACTTGTCAAATCTAAGAAGAGACATGCAAATGTGTTGGACACTTAGTAAACACCAAAAACCATTTTCAGATTCAGAAATAATGAAAGAATGTATGTTGGAAGTAGCCTCGGCACTTTTTGGAGAAAAAAAGGATGTAGTAGCTGCAATTCAAAGTATTCCAATGTCGGCAAGAAGTAATACAAGAGGAACGGAAATTTTAGCTATTGATATTAAAAGCTCTCTGCTTGAACTCTTGGAAAAGGCAGCATGCTACGCCATTACACGAATCATGTGATGTTGATGATGATGAACAAATATCTATTTTCGTGAGATTTTTCGACGTTGAAAATAAGATATTCAGGGAAGAATTGCTCGCAATATTGCCTTTGAAAGGTAACACTCTAGGAAAAGATTTCTTCAAAACTATTGACGAATTTATTAATAATTCCAACATTCGTTATGATAAAATAGTGTCGCTTTCAACTGACGGTGTCCCAGCGATGATTGGCAAAGAAAAAGGTGTAGTAAAAAAAATCAGGGATAAGAATTCAGGTTTAATAAAAGTATCAGTGTATAATTCATCAGACCGCCCTTTGTGGAAAACTCAGTGCTACACTGAAAGAAGTAATGGACAGCTTGGTGCAGTTTTTCAACACCTTTCAACACCGAAAGTTCAAGAAGTTTATTTCAGAATGTGATGCAGTGTATTCTGACTTATTACAACACAACAATGTTCGTTGGTTAAGTAAAGGTTAAGTTGTTGAACGTTTCTGGCTAATAAAGGAAGAAGTAACCTCCTTCTTGCAAACCTTGGATACGCAGGGAGTAAAGAAGCACTTAGAGTTCATAACAAACCAGCGCAATATGCTAAATGTGACTTTTCTGAAGGATATTTAAATATTTAAATGTGCTCAACATAGAGTTACAAGGGAATGGGAAATAAATATGTGATCTGATACAAAGCGTGTTTGCTTTTCGTCGTAAGCTAGATATTTTTGAAAAAGATATTGCAAGGCACGAATTTATTCATTTCCCAACAATTCTTGAGTATAAAAAAGAGAATTCTGAAGAAGACATTACAGTGTTTGTAAAATTTCTTTCCGAGCTAAGGGACAAATTTGCTACAAGATTTCAAAACTTTGCAGAAATTGAAAAGCTGTCTCAATTCCTAAAATATCCTTATTAAGTTGATGCATCGGTAAAATGGATTGATGTGGCTGCTAAGTTGTTCAGCGTTTCAAAGTCTTCACTTCAAGTTGAGATAATCGACTTGCAAGAAGATATTTCTTTGCAGATGTATAAAACTGTATCCACTGAAGAATTTTGGGGTAAACATGTTTCAGAAAAATATGAAAATTGTAAGAAAGTAGCTATAAATCTATCAATCTGGCCACTATGTTTGGTTCGACATATATATGCGAATCGTCGTTCTTGAAAATGAATTTTTCGAAGAACACGTATCGGTCAACATTGACGGACGACCACCTCGAAGACATTCTTCGCATTTGCTGTACCCATCGTACACCGAACTTTAAAAAACTGGCCCAAGACCGTCCTTGTAATTTCTCATATTTAATATTTTACAATATTAACTGAGAATTACTTGTTTTACTTGATTTACCCTTTTTTTGGAAACTAACTCGACTTGAAAATAAAATAAAAAGACCTCCATAAAAAATTTTACACCAAATCCGGACCCCACTGAAAACTACTTGCCGACCCCTGAGTTATACCATCATAAGTTATGAAGGAAGTCATCGGACCTCTAATTTTTGAGATATTTCGACTTGTCCCCATTGATGAGACACTCTGTATAAATCCAAAGGCTTTTACGGCTAATATTAACTGAATTAAGACTAGAACTAACATTTGCACTAACTCCAATGTTACTCCTTAAATTAGAAACTTTCAGATTTAGTCCGGAGTCTTTTGAAAAAGCGTTTGACGTTACAAATGCTATGTTGCAAACTTCTTCGGAAACTTTCAGATCAAAGAAGCTCAAAAAAACTTCGAATGCCTTCCCAACAGAGAGATGACTAAACCTAAAAGCTTCTAGTTTTAGTTCCAATGTTAGAATTCGACCTAATTTTGGTTTTAATTTTAGTTCAATTAATCATATACAGTGAAATCTCCCTTATGCGGACACTAACAGAACCCAGCAAAAGTGTCCGTTCAAGATGGGTGTCCGCTTAAAAGAAATGCAAAGTATTTATATGAAAGTCGGACGGTTCCATAAGAAACAGTCCGTCCCAGGGGGGTGTCCGTTCAAGACGGGTGTCCGCAAAGGGAAGTTTCACTGTATCTTACTTCATTTTAAAGAAATCATCCTTTAATTTTTTAATCGAACTGAATCCAAACTCATAACGAATTAAAAATAATACACGTTGACATCAAAAAAATTTTTTATTTCAATCGCTTTGTTAGTATACTTACTTCCAATATTCCCCAGCTTCTTTATACAATTTCAAAGCGGAAACCTCACCGTTACCATTAACGGTGGAAGAATGAGCCATCTCTTCCCTAATTAAATTCTTCGTATTGTCTGATACAGTTTCACCTTCTTCGGAAGAGTAATCCGATGTAATATACCGTTTTTTCTGAGATCTTAACAATCTTTTTTTTTTAATAAAATTAAAATACATTAAACTACAATTAAACTACAACATCGAACAACTCTCACCTTTGAGATTTTCTCGTAACTTGACTAAAACTCTCCCGTTTCTCGGTTTCTTTTATTAAAGGTGTATTTGAACGTGATCGACTCCTTAGTTCCATATTATTCACTTATATAAACTACAAATAAAACAATAACTTATGTTTTTAAGGTAGCTTTTTAATTCTAAATCTAAGAATTAAGACACACAGAAAGAAATTAACTGATCTAATTTAGTACAAACGTGCCCCTCCCCAACAAAGCTTCTAAAACCGCATGTAAACCTTGCGCGCTCTCAAAACGTCTCTATATTTAGAAATGTATTTATTTTCGGGATGAATTTGGAGGTTAAAATTTTTGACAACAAACGCTTTAAAAATTTAAAAGTTTCTTCAAAAATAAGGATTAAAAACGTTTCAATTTGATAAATTTACGTAACTTACACTTAATGATTACTTACCTTAAATGATTAAAATTGACTAAAATATGAAATATGAGAGATTACCGAAATATCTAAAAACTACGTGACACAACCTCACCCAATAACGGTTTGTTGAAAATGTAAATAACGTTGTTTTAATTGAATGAATTACTTTAATTTAAAATTTTAATTCTTTTTAAGTGAATTTGTTTATAAATAAAAAAAGCTGTTTTGTAATTTACATCCGGTTTAAAACGGTTTCAATGAGAACATCTATTTTGAAAAGAGGTTAGATATAAACGTCAAGAAACGTCAGATTGTTAAAAAATACAAATAGTTTCTATCTCAGTTTCACATGTTAACTTATAAAGGTTAGAAAAAGATGGGAAATTTTACTTTTACGTTAGAATCTATTAATATCGATGTTGGTTATGATTTTTCTTTTTGATCTTAACATAATAAGTGTATCTTTTTCTATCTTATTATTAGAATTATTGTGGAAGAAAATGGAAACTATAATATGAGAATATTGAAATTATTTACAGCTTTGTTCATAAAAAGGTTCAAAATTAAACAATTTGAATGGTTAAAAAAAATCAAAAATTATTAAAAATCGCTTTTACGAATAAAGATTATAATAAATAAAACTAACAAACGTCAAATTTTAATGTAATTTAAAAAATTAGTTTAGCAACCTAATTTTTACTAAAAAACGTCAATTAAAGACATTAAATTAGACTTTTTTTTCTGAGAGAAAAACTAAAAGTTGTAGAAAATTCATTTTTGGTAAAAATAAAGATTAAATATTAATCTAAATCCTTATCAAATTTCAAGTCTCAATAATGATTAGTTTTTTAGATATGAATTTCTTAAAATTGACAAGTTTTAATCGACATGTAAACTAAGTTAGGTTGGATTTTCTTTTCTGTGGAAAAAACTAAAAATCGTAGAAAGTTTATTTTTGGTAAAAATAAAGATTAAGTGTTAATCTAAATCGTCATAAAATCTCAAATATCTGTAATAATTATTGGTTCCAGTAAACTTAAGTGCACCACAGAATACTTGCAATATAATTACAAAACTTGTCTTAATATATTGTTAACATGTTAATAAACGTGATTAGGTATGGAGGAATTCTTCTTGTTCACTACAATTGATAAAAACGGCTTTTTAAAATGACACATTTTACCGAATGTACTCACGAAATATCGTTCAGGCAACCTCGTTTCTTGGACGAAACGTACCGATTCGCTCAATTGAGGACCCAAACAGCGTGCTAAAATTATTTTGAATGAAAGAAAAGATGCGGAAATGTTATTTACTCTCCGAAAATTGGATTTTGAGATCTGGTTGTGAGATTAGTTTTGTTGGTTATGTATTTGATTTCGCACTTTGCTAGTAGATGGCGTTGTAAGCGCCTCAATCTGATCGGTTGATATAATTTTAAATTTCAAAATTATAATTATTAAAAAGAATAATTATTTTTGTAAATTATTATTTAACGAAAATTACTATACAATTATTAGTTAATATATTGGTTATCTTAATAATAACCTTTTAATAAATTTAAATATTAAAAAAAGCGAAGCGTTTAACGCGTGTGTCAATTGTTTTATTGTATCAGTATAATAACGGTTTTAGTGTCATTTACTTCACAATTTAGCGATTTTAAAGTTTGTATGTTACAATGGAAGTAGAAAACGTATTTGTTCTGCATGAAATTTTAGTATTAGATGATGCTGCACTGGTATTAAGATTACAAGACGCGAATCTAATAAAAACTAATTTTCGCTGTCGCGTGGTGCGATGTAGGCGATATTGTACCATACAACGTCGCGAGGGTGTGGTTTTAGGGCAAACTTTTCGATGCCCAGGGTGCCGAAAATTTTATAGTATTTTAACAGGTTAATTTCCTATACCTTTTACTTTTTCAAATCTATATTAAAATTTTTTATAGGGTCTTTTTTTTCGCGAATTCGAATCCCTATAAGAATTGTATTATATTCCTTGTGGAATTGGGCGTGTGAAATTCGCACAGGAAGCAATACTATGTCTGTTGGTGTTTCACGAGTCGCTGGGATACAAATGTTCCGATTTTTCCGCGACATATGTTCGTGGAAATTGCTCCAAGAAGATTTTTTGTTGGGTGGGGACGGTGCTATTGTACAAATAGACGAGAGCGTTTTGACAAAACGGAAATACCACCGTGGAAGACGCGTGAAGGCTGTATGGGTATTAGGAATGTATGATACCCGTGCTAAAAAAGGATACATTCAAATTATTCCTAACCGTACAGCCGACACTCTAGAAAACGTTATTGTAAAATATGTCCGACCAGGAACAGAAATTTGGACCGACCAATTTAGGGGATATTTGGGTCTAAAATCTCTTGGTGGTGTTTCACCCTACACGCATAAAACGGTGAATCATTCGCGGTTCTTTCGAGACCCAGATACAGGCGTATGCACCAATTATGTAGAGGGTTATTGGTCGCGACTAAAAGGGTATTTACGCCGGCTCTCTGTAATGGCATCGCCTTTTTTACCCGAATATGTTGACCAATTTATGTGGTCAGAACGGTTTGGCCCAACAGCGTCCCATCGATTTAGTAATTTAATTCTACACATTTCAGAACGTTATCCTGTTTAATTTAGTTTATTTTTTTATTTTTTGTTTATTTTTTGTTGATTTTAATGTTATTTTTTCACCTATATTTTATATAAAAATAGTTATTTTGTAGAAATTTTTTTAATCATTAAAGTTAATAATTTGTTGAATATATCTAAAAAAATGTGTCAACATTATTTTGAAAGAAAGGGCGTGGAGGTGTTAATTACTTACCGAAAATTGAAAGCATATTGAAAGTTATATTTTATAGGTAATATCGTTCTTTGGTTTTAGTGTGATTGTTAAAAGAGAGCGGTCCGCAGTATGTTAGTCTTTGGCCCGGATTTCGGCGGTTGAGGGTTTGGTTGTGTTGAGAGGGGTGCATTATTAAAAATTGTACATGGTGCTTACATTATCATTGTTGCAGAAAAGCGGCCCGAAAGGCCGCTAGTATGTCCCTCTTTGACTTGATCTTCGGCGGTTGAGGGTTTCGTTGTGTTGAGAGGGGTTGCATAGTTAAAAATTATAGGTGATGCTTACATTACCATTGTCACAGAAAAGCGGCCCGGAGGGCCGCTAGTATGTCACTCTTACACTTGGTCTTCGGCGTTTGGGGGTTTGGTTGTGTTGAGAGGGGTGGGGTTGGTTGGGGTGGGTTGGGGTGGGTTGGTTGGGTTGGGTTGGTTGGGTTGGTTGGGTTGGTTGGGTTGGTCGGGTTGGGTTGGGTTGGTTGGGTTGGGTGGGTTGGGGTGGGTTGGTTGGGTTGGGTTGGGTTGGTTGGGTTGGTTGGGTTGGGTTGGTTTGGTTGGGTTGGTTGGGTTGGGTTGGGTTGGGTTGGGTTGGTTGGGTTGGTTGGGTTGGTTGGGTTGGGTTGGTTGGGTTAGGTTGGTTGGGTGGGTTGGGTTGGGTTGGTTGGGTTGGGTTGGGTTGGTTTGGTTGGGTTGGTTTGGTTGGGTTGGGTTGGGTTGGTTTGGTTGGGTTGGTTGGGTTGGGTTGGTTGGGTTGGTTGGGTTGGTGCGTGACAGCCGCTGGCCGTATTATTTAGTGCATAGTTAAAAATTGTAGGTGGTGCTTACATTATTGTTGCACAAAAGCGGCCCGTAGGGCCGCTAGTATGTCCCTCTATAATGTTTATATTATCATCGTTAGAGAAAAGCGGCCCGTAGGGCCGCTAGTATGTCCCTCTATAATGCTTATATTATCATCGTTACAGAAAAGCGGCCCGGAGGGCCGCTAGTATGTCACTCAAGGATATTTTTTTAGCGGCCTTACCACAGAAGGGCTTTAAAAAAGTGACATCGGAGCGAATCGGTACGTTTCGTCCAAAAACCGATGTTGCCCGAACGATATTTCATGCGTACATTCGTTAAAATGTGTCATTTAAAAAAGCCGTTTTTTAACAATTGTAGTGAACAAGAAGAATTCCTCCATACCTAAATGTGTTTATTAACATATTACCAATATATTAAAACAACTTTTGTAATTATATTGTAAGTATTCTGTGGTGCACTTAAGTTTACCGTACCCTAATTATTTTTTAAGATATGAATTTTTAAAAGTGGACAAATTGTAATCGACATTAAGTTACATTTCCTCTTCTGAGGGAAAAACTAAAAGTCCTAGAAAATTCGTGTTGGGTAAAAATAAAGATTAAGTTTTAATCTAAATCCTCATAAAAATCTTAAGTTTCTTTAATAATTTATTTTTGAGATATGAATTTTTAAAAATGATTGATTTTTAACCTAAAATTTTTCTTTTCAATTTTGAAATTTTTTTAAATTTTTTTGGTAAGATTTAGAATAAAACGGTCTTTTTTAATTAAAACTAGAATGTTTTAAGTGTCATTTAGAAAAAAAATCAGTTCAAAATATTTAAAATTCAATTTTTTATGAATTTTTTAAAAATGATTGATTTTCTAACCTGAAAAAAACTTTACCAACTTTAATTTTTTTTTTGTTTCTTTGGTAAGATTTAGAATAAAACGGTCTGTTTTAATTAAAACTAGGATGTTTTAAGTTTCATTTAGAAAAAAATCAAATCAAAATCTTTAAAAATGAATTTTTGATGAATTTTTTAAAAAATTGTTAATTTTCTAACCTAAAAAATTTTTTACAAACTGAATTTTTTTTTAATTTTTTTGATAACACTTGGAATAAAACGGTCTGCTTTAATTAAAACTAGGATGTTTTAGGTTTCATGTAGAAAAAAAATCAATTCAAGATCTTTAAAAATGAATTTTTGATGAATTTCTAAAGTTAATTTTCTTAAGTTAGAAAAGTGTCAAAAATTCTTTCAAAATTTTTTTAAATTTTTTTGACAATACTTGGAATAAAACGACCTTTTTACATTAAAACTAGAATGTTTTAAGTGTCATTTAGAAAAAAAATTAGTTCAAAATATTTAAAACTCAATTTTTTATGAATTTTTTAAAAATGATTGATTTTCTAACCTAAAAATAATTTACCAACTTTGAAAATTTTTTTAATATTTTTGGTAAGATTTAGAATAAAACGGTCTTTCAAAATTAAAACTAGAATATTTAGTCTAAATCGTGATAAAATTTCAAGTCTCAATAACAATTAGTTTCTTAGATAATTAGTTTCAATTCTATTATCTTTTCTCTCCTCTCTCTCCTCTCCCTTCAGTTCTCTTCTCTTTTCAACCATCATTTCTCTTCTCTTTCCAGTCATCATTTCTCTCCTCTTCTTTCTTAGTCTCTTCTCTTTTCTCTCCTCTCTCTTTAATTCTCTTCTCTTTTCAGCCACCAATTCTCTGCTCTTCTTTCCTAATCTCTTCTCTTCTCTCTTTTTCAGTCCTCTTCTCTTTTCTCTTATCTCCTCTCTGTTTATCTTCTATCCTGTCTCTTCTCACCTCTTCCTTCTTTTCTGTCCTCTCTTTCCCCTATCCTCTTTCTTTAGTCCTATTGTCTCTCCTCTTTCGTTTATCATCTCTCTTTTTTCCTATTCTGTTATCTTCTCTTTCTCTTCTCTCTGCAGTTCTCTTCTCTGTTTTTCTCCTCTCTCTTCAATTCTCTTCCCTTTGCAGTCAACACTTCTCTGCTCTTCTCTCCTAGTCTGGTCTCTCCTCTCTTGTCTACCCTCTCTCTTCTTTCCTATTCTGTTTTCTTCTCTTTCTTCTCTCTCTTCTCTTTTCTTCTCCGTTTTCAGTTCTCTTCTCTTTTCTCTTCTCTCCTATCACCCCTCTATCCTCTCTCTCCAGTCCTGTTCTCTCCTCTCTTTTCTCTTCTTTCCTCTCTTTTCTCTATTCTTTAGAAATTTAGAGGCTAAAAAAATTTTTTTACCTATTTTAAATTTTTTTTTAATTTTTTGGATAAGATTTAGAATAAAACCGCCTTTTTTAACTAAAACTAGAAAGCTTTAAGTTTCATTTAGAAAAAACATCAGTTCAAAATATTTAAAATTCAATTTTTTATGATTTTTTAAAGCTGACTTAAAAATGAATAAAAAAATTAGAAGGTAAAAAAATTTTTACCAACTTTGAACATTTTTTAAATTTTTTTGATAAGATTTAGAATAAGACGGTCTGTTTAAATCAAAACTGGAATGTTTTAAGTTTCATTTAGAAAAGAAATCAGTTCAAAATATTTAAAATTCAACTTTTTATGAATTTTTTAAAAATGACTTTTTTAATAATCTAAAATTTAGAACCTAAAAAAATTTTTTACTTTCTTTGAAAATTTTTTTGATAAGATTTAGAATAAAACGATATTTTTTAGTTAAAACTAGAAAGTTTTAAGTTTCATTTAGAAAAAAAATCAAGTCAAAATCTTTAAAAATGAATTTTTGATGAATTTTTAAAATTGATCGATTTTCTTAAGTTAGGTTAGAAGTGTCAAAAATTTTTTGCAACATTAAAAATTTTTTTTAATTTTTTTGATAACATTAAAAAAAACAGTCTGTTTAAATTAAAACTAGAATGTTTTAGGTTTCATTTAGAAAAAAAAATCAAATCAAAATCTTTAAAAATGAATTTTTGATGAATTTTTAAAAAAATTGTTAATTTTCTAACCTTAAAAATTTTTACCAACTTTGAAAATTTTTTTAATTTTTTTGACAAAGTTTAGAATAAAACGGTCTTTTCAGATCAAAACTAGAATGCTTTAAGTTTCATTTAGAATAAAAATCAAATCAGAATCTTTAAAAATGAATTTTTAAAATTTTTTTTAATTTTTTTGGCAACACTTGAAATAAAACGGTCTTTTTTAATTAAAACTAGATTATTTTAAGTATCATACAGAAAAAAATCAGTTCAGAATATTTAAATTTCAATTTTTTATGATTTTTTAAAAAATGATTGATTTTCTAACCTAAAAAAATTTTTACCAACTTTGAAAATTTTTTAAATTTTTTTGGTAAGATTTAGAATAAAACGGTCTTTTAGAATTAAAACTAGAATATTTAGTCTAAATCTTGATAAAATTTCAAATCTCAATAACAATTAGTTTTTTATATATGAATTTTTAAAAATTGGCTTGCATTAAATAAAACAATAATGTTCGTTACTTATCATTTAATAATGCAAATTGCACATATACGTCACATGGTGTTTTTTTTTGTTCGTTCACAAATTCCGAAAAAATGATGTATTTTAAGAAAATAAAAATAAGGTAAATATCACTACGTAAAACGGTTAAATAAATAAAAACTCCTTAAAAACTATACTTCGAGACGAACGTTAATGAACTGTTTTAACTAACTCTTAAAAATAATACGACGATACAAAAAGGAAAACCAATTTTTTATTGTTGACGATTAAATGATTTAGATTAAATGATTTTTTTTTTTGTAAGATTAAACGATTTTTTTGTAAGATAAATGATTTTTTTGTAAGATTAAACGATTTTTTTTCTGTAAGATTAAATAATTTTTTATACCCTTATTAATTTAATCACTTACAATAAGATGACATCGCTACTCTCTACTGGCAGTATGACATTATAATAATCGTTATAATTAAAGACATCAATGAGATTTGTATAATAGGTATAGTTTCGTCATTTTTCGCTTTCGATTTTTCACTTGAATGATGAGTTCTCAACAAAACTTTCGACGTTTTTAGGCATCGAAACAAATCGATTAAAAAAACAATCTCAAATACCTTTACATACATACACACGTTAGAGTTTATTTATTAGTAAATAAATATATTGTTATTATACCTATCGTTACATTCTAGGATGTATTTTATACGCGTTGTATACATGGGGGATGATAAAAATCATATTATTTATTTATTATTATTTTTTTTAAGAAGAAAAGTCGTTTTAAGAAAATCAAATTTGGTTTAATGCATCGTTTAAATTTATTTTTCTATATCTTTTTTGTTAACCTTAAATCTTCCTACTTATTATTACCACAGATGTAATACCACAGCACATGTTCTCATACTAACACAGAGATATCATTTTTCATGATTGATTCGCACTCATACCGCTAAATATAGTATGTTTTAAAATATAAAGGGAAAGAAAAGGGAAAAAACGGTTGGAGGAAAGAAAATAAATCTATAATAATATACTATAGATAGATTAGATGATAATGATGATTATAAAATTAGATGAATGTATGTGTTTATAGTTACCAAGAAGAGTTATTGAACATTCTAATTGTAGGTATAAATAATTTTGAAAAGAATTAAATTCTTAACCCTTTATAACGTTATAATGGGAGAAAATTTTTTAAAGGTTGCTAAAAATTAGTTAATTTGGTATCAAAAATGATTATATTTTGGCTAAAAAATAGGGGAGTTTATAACGATTTAGGTTGGTTTTAGTGCTCAATTGATGATCAGTGCTGACATCAGTTGTATGAAGCTATATCAATGTACTATAAGTTAATCCTAAACCTCACCATAGAAAGAAGAATGTAAGAGAGAGGTTGTTCTCCGTAACTTTACTGAGTAAACTGGATTGGACTACAGTAGAAGGAAGAACTGGAATATTATCCGGTCCTCTTTAATGCAAAGGTCTTGCAGGACAAAACATTGTCAAAAAGAGGATCACCGCACCTCGCTATTTTAATTCTTTTGTCTAGACTTTTGGCCCTTTTTCAAGACTTACAACAGAAGTGAGTGGTAGGTATTTGCCGATTCAAAAACCTCCTCCTGGAACTTGCGTTCGAGGAGGAGGTTCTTGAATCAAGTTCCAGGAAAGCAAGTTCCTCGAACACAAGTTTCAGGAGGAGGTTCTTGAATCGGCAAATTTTTTTGGACCACCTCACATCTCTATTTGAGGATGAGGATCTTAAATCGACAAATATTTTTGGACCTCCTCAGACTTGTATCGAAATCCTGGAACTTGCGTTCGAGGAGGAGGTTTTTGAATCAAGTTCCAGGAGGAGCTTCTTGAATCGGAAAATATTTTTGGACCTCCTCACATCTGGATCTGCTCACTAGCTTTGAGGATGAGGTTTTTAAATAGACAAATATTTTTGGTCTTCCTCACACCTGTATCGGAGTCCTGGAACTTGCGTTCGAGAAGGAGGTTTTTGAATCAAGTTCCAGGAACGCAAGTTCCAGGAGGAGGTTCTTGAATCAGCAAATTTCTTTGGACTTCCTCATACCTCTATTCGAGGAGGAGGTTCTTATATCGACAAATATTTTTGGACTTCCTCACACCTTTATCGGGATCCTCATGGAACTTGCGTTCGAGGAGGAGGTTCTTGAATCAATTTCCCGAAACCCAAGTTCTAGGAGGAGGTTCTTGAATCGGTAAATTTTTTTAAACCTCCTCACACTTTTATTCGTGGAGGAGGTTCTTGAATCGGCAAATATTTTTGAATCTCCTCACACCTTTATCGGAGGAGGTGTTCTCAAAACGGCAAATATTTTGAGGCAACTATTCTCATTCCCCTCCCACTTGCGTTATTGCAACCAAGAGTTTCTTAAATGATAAGGAGGTTTTTGTAAGAAGAATCTCATGATGTTTATTCTCCAACGTTTATCGATAAAATGCCAAATAATTTGCATGGGTCGCATATTTATTTCTATGAGTGATTCAAAAATTTCCTCCTAGAGTTGGTCGACGGTGAAGTCTCAAATAACAAAATCGACTTTGCATTGTAGTCCCTGATTTCGACGATGTTTTGACCTGCAAGACCTTTGCATTAAGAAGGATCGGACTATACTCAGGTTCTCTCTTCTACTGTACTCTTATCGGAACTACTCGGTAATATTACATAGAGGAACCTCGCTCTATTATCCTTCTTTCCATGGTGAGGTTAAAGATCCATTTATAGTATGTGCATGAGTCTCTTCACTAATACAATGATAAACAGCTACGCGCGTATGGCTACACGACGTGTATGAAGACTCTCGGTCGAATCCGTCCAGTTGACGTACTATAACCCGAAATGGAGTTGCACCATGATGAGAAAGATGAAAGACCACTCTGCAATGTTACGAAGAAAGAGGCTTACTTTTTCATCTTTCTCTTGATGGTGCAACTCCATTTCGGGTTATAGTACGTCAGTCAGCTTACAAACTGTTACATTGTATTACAGCGTTCAGTGTTTGGCAGATTCGTCCGTACATCTTATGTATATTACTCAACATGTGTAACTACAAAATTGACCATTCTCTGACGATTCTTTGATTCTTTTCGGAAAAACCTAACGTAAACTAAAACAGTACGTTGAAGCAAATATGTAGTTACATATTAATTACAAAATTGACCATTCTTTAACGATCCATTGACTGTTTTGGAAAAAACCTTATGTAAACTGAAAGAATACATCATCTTGAAGCAAATATCTTCATTGGAATCTTTGTGATTATCGCCTTTAGCGGTGTACTCGTCACTCTTAAGCCGCGTTTACATTTACGAGCCGAATCGTTCGCGAACCATCTGTTCTCAAGATTGAGACGTAACTTGGAGCGAATAACAAACAGTTCGCGAACGGCTCGCCATGAATCAGTAATAATAATCCGTCGGTTTGTTTCAAAGAACACAAAGGGACTCGGAACTCACATTGGGACGGTTTTTATGGGCGATTATCATGTTCGCAAATTTCATGACGTTTGTTTATCACTAGGTAGGTTGGTTGTAGGCAAGGATACTGGACTAACAGGATGATTCAATCTCATAAGATGTGTATACGTCGAAATTTAGTGCACAGCCGCCACGTTTGACGTCACTGCTGACCAAACGATCAGCTACAGATCGTCAGCGGAAACCACAACAAAACTTGTTGTGGTTTCAGTCGAGTGTAAGACAGAGAGTCGAGTGTAAGACAGAGACGTTAAGCCTGGCAATGACGTTAAAGGGTGGCGGGCGATTATCACAGATTGAGCTATCCTGGTAATCCAGTGTTATCGGGTTGAAGGTAGACATTAGCGTATCTAGAAGGAATTAATTATCGAGCGGTCGAAAAAAATTATGGTCAAATTTATTGATCTATATAGAATTAAAACCCTGTATAGAATCCCAAACAAGAGGATCATTTTAAGAAAACCTTAGAAGAAATTAAATTTAAGAAAAACTTAAATTCTCAAAATCAGAAGGAGACATTCGCGTAATATGTATTAACCACTTAATTGTAATTGCAAGTCGATTATTAGAGTGACTTCTGACGGAACATCCTTTGACTTTTTTGGAAAGAAACCTTACGTAAACTAAAATAGTAAGCCACTTTGAAGTCAATATCTCTATGCGAATCTTTATTATTATTATCACCTTCAGCGATGTACTAGCCTCTAAGCAGTAGTACTAACTTAACCGAATCTGGGTATTATTGGATAAGTCCCATAATCCTTAACCCATTTGCATCATAAACGCACATATGCGCGCATTTTGCCTGGCCACTATCACCAGAGCGCGCATATATGCGCTTATCGCATATAAAATTGTATATAAAAAAAATGTTCGGTGATAAGAACAAATTTTTCATTCTTCTGTATGATGCAAATGGGTTAATAACCGAAGTCTGGTTGTATTCAGAATTATGGGACTTACTTGATTTGTATAAAGGCCATGATGCACGATTAAAAGCTTGGCTTAAGGTGTGTAAAGTTTTGTTTCCTAATTTTACTAATACATCGACGCTAACTTTTCTATTTTGAGAATGTACAAGTTTGCTTCCGTGTGTCAATCAGCCAAGCATTGAATTCGTTTCTGGCTTTGGTTGAAAACGGATGAAGTATTTGTATTTGCCCAAAAACCACGGGCTTTTTAATTTTTACAATGTCTTGGAACTATAAGGGCTTAATTCCTGAATCAGTTATCTTTCCTTTTCATTGCAAACAAGAAGAAAAATCAGCCAAACACTGAACAACACTTAACTAACCCATAATAAGCATGTTTCGTCAGTACTAACATTAGTACAGATCGTCGATTGAGCACCAAATCCAACCTTAAAGATGATGATTCTTTAAAACAATGATTTAAAGATGATGATCGCCAATAGCTTTTAAGGTTAAAAAGGTCAATAACTTTGAAACAATTGATGCTAACAAATTTAAATTAACAAATCTCAAATTAGCGAGAATGTTAACTAATATAAGTTATTAATCTAACGAGAAAAATAACTAAGTTAATTTAAGAACTTGTCAATTTAATGTAAAAGCTCACAATCTGATTGACAACAAGCTTGAAATTCAAAAAAAAGGTCATACAATTAACTACATTTATCCAAAATGTTCTCAATCTAACATAAAAATTAGAAATCTGAACTAAAAAGTCAAAAAAGTCATTGAAAATGATGAAAATATTAACTAATATAACCTTAAAGGCATTTGAATTGATCAAAAAAAGCTTTCAATCTATCAAAATCCTCACAAAATTAAATTAATTCAACATGTTATCAATCTAACATAAAAATTAGAAATCTGAACCAAAAAATTAAAAAAAATCATTGAAATTGATGAAAATATTAACTAATATAACCTTAAAGACTTTTGCATTGATCAAAAACAGCTTTAAATCCACCAAAATCATCACAAAATTAATTAAGTTAATTCAAGATGTTATCAATCTAAAATGAAAATTAATTTTTTGTTAAATTTCAAATATCCAATGCTTACAAAATCACCAAATAAACCCTTAAATTCGTCATAATTGCCAAATAAACCTCCAACATCTAAACTAACTGGATCGAATTTGTACTCAAATTAAAAGAAATTTAATTTTTTAACAATCTTTGATGGTGTGATGGAAATGTTAAGAAATTAAGTTATAAAGGGTTAAGATTTCCTAGAAATTGTTTCATCTTTTTTTTTTTAGTTTTTGTTCATTTTGAGCAAATAAATTTACTCTAAAATATCCAATCATTCAAAAAGCTCATTCTAAAAACATTCACAAGTTCTTTTTCCATTCTACTTTCCATTGGTCCGTTTTAATTACCACAAAATTATTATTCAAAGAAAAAAAAAATTAAAAACGAATCTTTCATCCAAACAATCCACAACAATATAACTTCGATTAAGACGATCGGGACGACAACGTGCGAGAAAAAAAACTAAAACGTTTTTCTCCATTATTTTTTCGAAACACTTAAAACTCGATGACTAAAATCCTTCCTCCTGATTTTTTTTCTATTCTTCTGGTTGTTTCCTTTTTTTTTTCATTCTGTTTTTTAACATTCACGGTCAGGATCGTTTATAATAAAGATCGTCTGTTAGAGAAGCCGAACGAGGCCCCCATTTTAGTCGAAACGTCGCCGTCGGAGACTGAGGATGAACCACGGGCGGGCGAAACGTCGTCTTCGCGGTCGCAGTCGTCCCCGTGGGCTTCAAAATCGTCAGTCCCAGCCGTTCTCCTTGATCATGTGCGCGAGTTCTATTATGAACTTGCCCTCTTTGTATTTTTGACTCGATTCGAAAGCGTGTTCCTTTATTAATAATAATAATAATTGGATTAGGTTAGAATAAATGGGTTGTGAAATTGTGAGCTTACGTATTTCCATCCGAGGGTCGTTTTGCAACATTCACAGTAAATATCGGCAACAGCGTGAAGTCCCGTCAGTAGAACTCTTTCCTCTGCTGGACCACAACCGACATTCACCCTAAATAAAAATATTTATTTTAGCACAAAAATCTTTTGATATGTTCTTAAAATAATTAAAAAGATTTCTTCAAAATTCTAGAATTTTTAAGGAGTATTGAATTTAATTCGTTTAGAGTAGTTTTATCGAATCGAAAACATTCGAAATGACTTCAACCTAAATTTTTAAGTTAGTTTACGTTCCTGCTATCGATTGGAAACGGTAAAAATGAACCGGAATTATGCACCGCCTGGTACTTACACCGAATTGAACAAATACGCGCGACCTTGGCTTCCTTGGAATGACTGCAAAAGAAAATTCAATATACACATTTCGTTCTGAGTTTACTTATTTCCTCTTTTTTACAATCGATGAATAATCAAAATTTACCTTTGAAATTAACTCGTCGTGATTGGCCAGGTGTGCTCGGCAGTGTATACACGAGTAAGTACGGTGACATTGGGGCAGGTAGGCCTGAAAAGTCTTTACCATCCTGGTCTTGGACGCAGGAGTCGGCCATACGTGACTCTACAACCTAAAGAAAAACCAAAAAGCACATTTAAAATAATTATTATGATAATTTTTTAGTGACTTTTACCTTTTTGACATTGAACATAAATAAACTTTTAATTGAAGAATTTTTTTAGTCATAGAAACGATTAAAATTTTAAATTAGGTAGTTTGATGGTGATTTATTTGATTGTGATTTAAGTTTTGGTCTTGATTTATAAAATATATAAAATTCAAACAGGTTGAGTACTGAAAATGTAATCTCAGCTTTGATTATAGGTAGGACCCTTTTATTTTTAGCGCAATTACCAGGTTAGCTAATCAATACCTAACGAAGCGAGTGAGATGATTGGATTTTTTTTTTTTTCGAAACGAAAAATGATTTTTTTCAATTTTTTTGGGAGAAGTTGGAATAAATTTAACCTATTTAAGATAAAATAGAATATTTTAAGTTTCATTTGACATAAAAATCGTTTCTTTACTCTTATAAATAAGTTCGGTACGATTTTTTTAAAATTGTGTAAAAATTAGATTAACCTGTCAAAAATTATAGTTGTCTTTCGGATTTTTTTTAATTTTTTTGGGAGAAGTTGGAACAAATTTGACCGATTTAAGACAAAATAGAATGTTTTAGGTTTCATCTGACATAAAAATCGTTTCTTTACTCTTATAAATAAGTTCGGTACGATTTTTTTAAAATTGTGTAAAAATTAGGTTAACCTGTCAAAAATTATAGTTGTCTTTCGGAATTTTTTTAATTTTTTTGGGAGAAATTGGAACAAATTTGACCGATTTAAGATAAAATAGAATGTTTTAGGTTTCATTTTGCATAAAAATCGTTTCTGTACTCTTATAAATAAGTTCGGTACGATTTTCTTAAAATTGTGTAAAAATTAGGTTAACCTGTCAAAAATTATAGTTGTCTTTCGGAATCTTTTTAATTTTTTTGGGAGAAATTGGAACAAATTTGACCGATTTAAGATAAAATAGAATCTTTTAGGTTTCATTTTGCATAAAAATCGTTTCTGTACTCATATAAATAAGTTCGGTACGATTTTTTTAAAATTGTGTAAAAATTAGATTAACCTGTCAAAAATTATAGTTGTCTTTCGGAATTTTTTTAATTTTTTTGGTAAAAGTTGGAATAAATTTGTCCGATTTAAGATAAAATAGAATGATTTAAGTTTCATTTAGAAAAAAAATCAGCTCAAAATATTTAAAATTCAATTTTTTATGAATTTTTTAAAAAATTGTTAATTTTCTAACAAAAAATTTTTTTACAAACTTTGAAATTTTTTTTAATTTTTTTGACAACACTTGGAATAAAACGATCCTTTTTAATTAAAATTAGAATGTTTTAGGTTTCATTTAGAAAAAAAATCAGCTCAAAATATTTAAAATTCAATTTTTTATGATTTTTTTAAAAAATTGTTAATTTTCTAACCTAAAAAAATTTTTTCACCAACTTTGAAATTTTTTTTAATTTTGTTGACAACACTTGGAATAAAAGGGTCTTTTTTGATTAAAATTAGAATGATTTAAGTTTCATTCAGAAAAAAAATCAAATCAAAATCTTTAAAAATGAATTTTTGATGAATTTTTAAAGTTAATTGATTTTCTAAAGTTTGGTTAGAAGTGTAAAAAAATTTTACCAACTTTGAAAATTCTTTTAATTTTTTTGACAACAGTTGGAACAAAACGGTCTTTTTAAATTAAAATTAGAATGTTTTAAGTTTTATTTAGAAAAAAATCAAATCAAAATCTTTAAAAATGAATTTTTGATGAATTTTTAAAATTTATCGATTTTCTAAAGTTAGGTAAGAAGTGTAAAAAATTTTTACCAACTTTGAAATTTTTTTAAATTTTTTTGACAACACTTAGAATAAAACGGTCTTTTTTAATTAAAATTAAAATGTTTTAAGTTTCATTTAGAAAAAAAATCAGCTCAAAATCTTTAAAATTCAATTTTTTATGAATTTTTTAAAAAATTGTTAATTTTCTAACCTAAAAAAATTTTTTACTAACTTTGAAAATTTCTTTAATTTTTTTGACAATACTTGGAATAAAACGACCTTTTTTAATTAAAATTAGAATGTTTTAAGTTTCATTTAGAAAAAAAGTCAAATCAAAATCTTTAAAATTCAATTTTTTATGAATTTTTTAAAAAATTGTAAATTTTCTAACCTAAAAAATTTTTTTACAAACTTTGAAAATTTTTAAAATTTTTTTGACAACACTTGGAATAAAACGACCTTTTTTAATTAAAACTAGGATGTTTTAAGTTTCATTTAGAAAAAAAATCATATCAAAATATTTAAAATTCAATTTTTTATGATTTTTTTAATAAATGGTTAATTTTCTAACCTAAAAAAAATTTCCCCAACTTTGAATTTTTTTTAAATTTTTTTAACAAAACTTAGAATAAAATGGTATTTTTTAATTAAAATTAGAATGTTTTGAGTTTCATTTAGAAAAAAAATCAAATCAAAATCTTTAAAAATGAATTTTTGATGAATTTTTAAAGTTGATCGTTTTTTTTAAGTTAGGTTAGAACTTTTTATTTTCTTAAATATTCCATTAAAACAGATCGATTAAAAGGTAATTTTCCTTCCTAAAATCCGTTTCGGTTTTATATTATTTATTATCGGTTCGTTCCGTGCAGGTTTTAACTTGACGTATCGATTGTATGTGTTCGTCACTTGGGTCACGGCCTAAGTACGAGCTTTTTTTATATCCTTGGCCCAAATCGTTTGATCTCGGAATTTTATTCGCAAATAGGAGGAGGATAGAGGAAACGGCGAATAGATTTCGTATCGTTTTAACATCAAAATATTAGAGCTGTATTCGAAACAAGCTGGTAAAGTTAGCCTTTTAATTTAATTTTGAGTTAAAACGGGAATTGCCGAGTGAGTCTATTTCCAAGCGTCTGAGGCTGTAACCTAATTTAATTCGAACTGGAGAATTGTGTCACAGCTTTAGGATTAAATAGAATCGAAATAGAATGTAGTTTAGTGTAAGAAAAAAAAATATATATTTAAATTGTTACATTTTTTAGACAAGTTTTTGTAAAAAAAATCGTTAATACTTTATTTATGGAAATTAAGAAATTAAAATTTAAATGAAGGTAGATTAAAACATCTATTTTTTATTAAAAGAGTCAAATTTGTTCCAATTATTAGCAAAAAATTTAAAAAAATTATCAAAGATAGACGAGATTTTTGTTTAAATTTAACCTAAAAACTCTTCAAATTCAATCAATTTTAAAAAATCGTTGAGATTTTATTTATGGGAATTAAGAAATTAAAATTTAAATGAAGGTAGATTAAAACATGTAGTTTTTATTAAAATAGTCGAATTTGTTTCAATTATTACCAAAAAATAAAAAAAAAAATATTAAAGATAGTTAAGATTTTTCTTTAACTCTAACCTAAAAAATCCTTGAAATTCAATCAACTTTAAAAAATCGTTGAGACTTTATTTATAAGAATTAGAAAATAACGTTTTGTCAAATGAAACTTAAAATATTCTATTTTACCTTAAATTGGTCAAATTTGTTCCAACTTTTCCCAAAAAAATTAAAAAAATTCCGAAAGACAACTATAATTTTTGACAGGTAACTTAACCTAATTTTTACAAAAATCTAAAAAGTCGTACCGAACTTATTTATAAAGGTAAAGAAACGATTCTTATATCAAATGAAACTTAAAATATCCTAGTTTTAATTAAAAAATATCGTTTTACTCCAAGTGTTGTCAAAAAAATTAAAAAAAATTTCAAAGTTGGAAAAATCTTTCTTTGGTTAGAAAATTAACCATTTTTTAAAAAATTCATAAAAAAATCATTTTTAAAGATTTTGATTTGATTTTTTTTCTAAATGAAACTTAAAACATTCTAATTTTAATTAAAAATGACCGTTTTATTCCAAGTGTTGACAAAAAAATTAAAAAAATTTTCAAAGTTGGGAAAAAAATTTTAGGTTAGAAAATTAACAATTTTTTAAAAAATTCATCAAAAATTCATTTTTAAAGATTTTGATTTGATTTTTTTTTCTAAATGAAACAAATCATTCTAATTTTAATTAAAAAAGACCGTTTTATTCCAAGTGTTGTCAAAAAAATTAAAAAAATTTTCAAAGTTGGGAAAAATTTTTTAGGTTAGAAAATTAACAATTTTTTAAAAAATTCATCAAAAATTCATTTTTGAAGATTTTGATTTGATTCTTTTTTCTAAATGAAACTTAAAACATTTTAATTAAAAAAGACCGTTTTATTCCAAGTGTTGTCAAAAAAATTTAAAAAAATTCAAAGTTGGAAAAAAAATTTTTTAGGTTAGAAAATTAACCAGTTTTTAAAAAATTCATAAAAAATTAAATTTTAAATATTTTGATTTGATTTTTTTTCTAAATGAAACTTAAAATATCCTAGTTTTAATTAAAACAGACCGTTTTATTTCAAATGTTGTCAAAAAAATTTAAAAAAATTTCAGATTTGGGAAAAATTTTTTAGGTTAGAAAATTAACAATTTTTTAAAAAATTCATCAAAAATTCATTTTTTAAGATTTTGATTTGATTTTTTTTCTAAATTAAACTTAAAACATCCTAGTTTTAATTAGAAAAGACCGTTTTATTCCAAGTGTTATCAAAAAAATTTTAAAAAAATTTAAAGTTGGGAAAATTTTTTTTTGGTTAGAAAATTAATCATTTTTTAAAAAATTCATAAAAAATTGAATTTTAAAGATCTTGAGTTGATTTTTTTTTAATGAAACTTAAATTATTCTAATTTCAATTAAAAAAGGTCGTTTTATTCTAAGTTATTATATAAGCTATTCTTGTTGTCAAAAAAATTTAAAAAAATTTCAAAGTTGGAAAAAATTTTTTTTGGTTAGAAAATTAACAATTTTTTAAAAAAATCATCAAAAATTCATCTTTAATGATTTTGATTTGACTTTTTTTCTAAATGAAACTTAAAATATTCTAATTTTAATTAAAACAGATCGTTTTATTCCAAATGTTGTCAAAAAAATTGAAAAAATTTTCAATGTTGGTAAAAAAATTTTTTAGTTATGTTTTATAACCATTTTTTAAAAATTCATCAAAAATTCATTTTTAAAGATTTTGATTTGATTTTTTTTCTAAATGAAACTTAAAATATTCTAATTTTAATTAAAAAAGGGCGTTTTATTCCAAGTGGTGTCAAAAAAATTTAAAAAAATTTCAAAGTTGGAAAAAATTTTTTTTGGTTAAAAAATTAACCATTTTTTAAAAAAATCATAAAAAATTGAATTTTAAAGATTTTGATTTGATTTCTTTTCTAAATGAAACTTAAAACATTCTAATTTTAATTAAAATAAATCATTTTATTCCAAGTGTTGTCAAAAAAATTAAAAAAATTTTCAAAGTTGGTAAAAAATTTTTTAAACGTGAAAACTGACATGTATTTAATGACAATGTACATAAAATAAATTTATTTTATGTAGGAAGTTTTTCAAGGTTAAAATACGCTTCGAACATCCACTCAAAACATTTAACGAATTATTATCTATATAGATTTTTATTCAGTAAAACGATTGAGTTTAACCTTGAAAATCGTTTAAAAGTTTTTTGACTCAACTCGATTAAAAACGAAAAGCAATAATATACTTACTTAATCGGAAAAATTGTTTTATCCTCTTTTATGTGGTCGTCGGTTTACTGTTTCATCTTCAGCTAAACATTTTGCTCGTTTCCAAGAATCTCGTTTAAGCATGAAAAGAACGAAACTCGAAGCCGAAACGTTTTCCGAGAAAAATTGCTCCTGTAAACGAAAACGCCGCAAAGTTAAATAAACGAATAACATCGGGCAAATAACGTGGATTAATATCGTCTAAATTTAACGCGTTCACGGCGTAAAAATCGCTTATCGTCCGCTGATTAAGCTTGTATTATCGTCATTTTAACAGCTGGACTTGTTTATTTTTATTTCATCAAAATAATTTTTAAAAAAATAACACTTGATACTAAAATACCAAATTGAACCAAAATAAGAAAATTCAACTTTACGTCTAATATCGTCATTTAAACTGTCGTAATAAATCAATAAATAACTAAAAGTTAAACGAACTTATGATAACGTTGATAAATACGAACGACGTTTCCATACGTTTTTAGCGATAAAGTAGCAATAATATTTTGAATCGGGATCTAAACAAAAACACGATTTTATCGCAATCGGGGATTTAATATTTGCCAATTTATTTATTTTAATATATGGACGTGTTCTTTTGTTCGAAATTGCGTTCGTATTTGCGTTCATTTTTGCGTTCTACGCGTAATTAAACGACAAAGTAAATGGCCGTTCGCACGAAAGTAGACGTCCTTGGGAAAGAAAATTGCAAATGAGGAAGGAAATTGTGAAATTTTACCTTCGTCTTAATTGATTTGAAGTGAAACTTGATCCGTTAATGGAGTGTAAATAGAATTAGAAAGGTAAACAATCCGAAATAAAAAAGGATTGATAATGATTTTTAAAGATCGTTAAAAGACCTTTTAATTTGAGTACAGAAATTACTAAAATCAAAAATAGAAAAGTGTTGTTGAAAACAAAATATTTTTAGGTGAAGTTATAAAAATAAACGTTAATAATTTTAAGAGTATTGAAGATAAATACAACCTGTTTGTATTTAAATAAATTTAAATAAAAAAAAATCTAAAATCGGATCAAAATATCGAAGTTGAAATTTTTTTTTAGTATTTAAGGTAAATACAAGGTGTGTAGAAAGTCTTTAACGGTATGTTTCCAACTTAATTTCGTTTGGTTTTGTTTGCATTGGTTGTATTTTGTTCGTTAGTATGTCTACAAAAAAACCTGTTAACAGTCACGTAATCACTGTCAGTATTTTCAGTTTTTCTATTTATCGTACAGTTCATCGCTTCTCAGAAAAACTTGTAGACTCTATGATTGTCTTAAAAGTAGTCGTTCGCGATAAAAAATTTTTGAGTAGGTGAAATGGATCTGTGAAGAGATTTACTGAAATTTTAAAAGATTCTGAAGTTCAAAAATATCAAGATGCAGAAAATGTGTTTGGTGATTATGTGGAATTGAAACGACTTGGGCGAGAAAATCAAAAGAACAGAGAATGCTAGTCAAATAGATCCAGAGTATCAAAAGAAAAAGCAGATTTGTTGATAGTAAAAAAAATCAAGAAAATTGACAAACTTAAATCCGCTGAACTCAAATACCAAATGGGAGAAGAAGTTATTCCTATATTTAATAGTTTCATATTTGATAATAAAACAGATGCGGACAATTACGAAATACTTAAAATAAACTTTCAAAATTACTTTGTTCGAAAGAAAAATATTGCATACGAAAGATACAAAGTCTTTACGTACAAACAAACGGATGAAACCGAAATTGCAGAAGAATTCATAACAGAATTAAAGAACAAAGGAAAAAGTTGTGAATTGGGAAGTTTAGAAGATGGTATAATACTAATAGTGCTAGTGATAGGAATAAAAGGTGATGAAATGAAATGTAAACTGCTGGAAGATCCAAATCAATCTCTGGAAAAGGCTATAGAAGACTGGTTGTGTTGTATAAAGTTGTAGCAGAAAGTATTCGATTTCAAACAAAAATATGAGCAAGAAAAAAGCTGAAGTATATACAGTAATTAGAAAATCACATGGAATAAGAAATTGAATAGAAGACAACGACGAAAAACGGTTCTTGTCATAGAGTAATTCTTTAATTACAAATGAACTAATAAACACACAAGAATAATCTTTCATTGAGACACGACTGGCCTCAAGATACAGAAGGTCCATGTGTGGTGGCGATATGAAATTGAAACGGCTTCGGCGAGGAAAATCAAAAGAATGACAGAAATACTCAAGTCAATCCACGATATCAATAGAAAAGGCAGATTTGTTAGATCCTGGAGGCAAGGTCAACGTCAGAAACTACTTGTCTGATATTTTACAGAAGGAATTATATCCATGGATGAAGATTCAGCTCAACCTAGCTAATTGGTGTTTTTGCCAAGAAGATTCGGCACATGTCCATAAGGCCAAAATTACGAAACAGTGGTTGAAAATCAACATTTTTGATTATACCATTCCGTGCAACTGTTAAACACATTTTGAGATTCATTATCAACAATATCCAGAAAATTTATGTGTTCGATAACTCCAACAAGCAGAAAACACATGAGCTTGATTATTCACTTGATGGTATGAAATTGAAACGGATTCAGTGTTGTCATCAAATGCTCGCCCGACTTGGTTCAGCACGTCACTGTAACTGGGTATTTCCATATGAGAAGATCTTCACCCTAGAGTGATTCTTTATCAAACCAAACAACAAAACACTCGTCAAATCAATCCAGGGTATCAAGAAAAAGTAGACTTGTTGGTTGAAAAAGAATCATTCAATGTCTGTAATTTATTGTTGGCATTACCAATTTGGAATTATCTGTGGTTGGAATTGTCTCAAATGGCTTCAAGATACAGAAGATCCATGTTTTAGGTGGTGATATAAAACTGAAACGACTTCGGCGAGAAGAATCGAGAGAATAACAGAAAGCTCGTCAAATCGATCCAGATGTCAAGAAAATACATCACATCATAGATGTAATGCCAAAGAAGCAAAAGTACTGGGGAGCTGTAGATGAAATGGTGACAAACATCGTAAAAAAAAAAAAGAAAAACACGAAAGAGAACTAGAAAATAGAAGAAGAAATATACGGTAGACCCCCAAAATCACATTTATACGCTTCTGAAGTTATACCTCGATGGGTGGTTCCGGAAGAGGAAGCGCAAGGAAGAAGGGTTTAATTGGTCGATGTATTCAAAATGAGTACATCAACCCGACACAGAGTGGTCTATGATACAGTCACTTAGATAGTGATTCGGACCTCTCGTCTGTCAACAGATTTCCTGAACCCCTCTTTAAATAAAAAAAAAAAAAAAAAACTCAATACAGAATACTCAAGGCGATCCAGGACATCAATAGAAGAGGCAGATTTATTGACAAGAAAAAAAATTATCTGATATTTGTGATATGTTGCTGAACTCAAATGGCAAAACTTTCTTAGCTTTTATAGAGCCTAGAGAGCCAAGGTCAATGTCAGAAACTACTTGTCTGATGTTTTAAAAAGGAATTATATCCGTGGACAAAGATTCACTTCAATGTGGCTAATTGGTGTTTTCTCCAGGAGGGTCCGACGCACGTCCATAAAGCCAAAATTATCTAACAGTGGTTGAAAACCCATATTTTTTGATCATATAATTCCATGCAACTGTTAAACACATTCTGAGATTCAAAACCATCAACAAGCAAAAAATTCACATGGTTAGTAATTCCAACATGTAGAAAATTCATGTGTTTGATGATTCACTTGATGGTATGAAATTGAAACGGATTCAGTGATGTCATCAAACGCTCAAACGACTTGGTTTAGCACGTCACCGTAACTGGGTATTTTGATATGAGAAGATCTTCACCATAAAGTGATTCTTTATCAAACCAAACAACAGAATACTCGTCAAATCGATCCAGGATATCAAGAAAAAGTAGACTTGTTGGTTGGAAAAGAATCATCCGATGTCTGTAATTTGTTGTTGGAATTACCAATTTGGAATTATCTGTAATTGGAATTATCTCAAACGGCCTCAAGATGCAGAAGATCCATGTGTGGTGATGATATGAAATTGAAACGGCTTCGACGAGAATAATCAAAAGAATGACAGAATACTCAAGTTGATCCAGGATATTAATAGAAAAGGCAAATTTGTTGACAAGAAAAAAAAATCATCTGATATCTGGTTTGGTCTTGGAATTACCAATTTGGAATTATCTGTTTTTGGAAATGGCTTTAAGATACAGAAGATCCATGTGTGGTGGTGATATGAAATTGAAACGACTTCGACGAGAGGAATCAAGAGAATAATAGAATACTCGTCAAATCCATCTAGTATATAAATAGAAAAGGCAGATTTATAAAAGGAAAAAAATCATCCGATATCTGATTTTTTGGTGAAATTACCAATTTGGAATTTTCTATGCTTGGAACTACCTCAAATGGCAAAACTTCCTTAATTTTTATAGAGCCTGGTGGCAAGGTCAACGTCAGAAACTACTTGTCTGATATTTTACAGAAGGAATTATATCCATGGGCGTAGATTCACTTCAATGTGGATAATTGATGTTTTTTCCAAGAGTATTTGGCGCACGTCCATAAGGCCAAAATTATTTAACAGAGTTTGAAAACCCATATTTTTTGATTATATCACTCCGTCCAATTGTTCAACACGTTCTGAAATTCAAAACCTTCAAGATGCAGAAGACTTATGTGTTTGATTTCAACTTGGAGAAAACTCATGTACTGTAACCGGAAATGGAGCTGCAGCATGAAGAGAAAGATGAAAGAGTACTTGGCAATATTACGGAGAAGGGACTTACTTTTTCATATTTCTCCTCATGGTACAGCTCTATTTCGGGTTATAGTACTTGATGGTTCACTTGACGATGGTATGAAACTGAAACGGATTCAGTACTGTCATCAAAAGCTCCAACGACTTGGTGCAGCTACCGCAACTGGGTATATTCATATGAGAACTTCTTCATCATAAGACGATTCTTTAACAAATCAAACAGCAGAATACTCGCCAAATTAGTTCAGAATGCCAATGAAAAAGGCAGATTTGTTGACAGAAAGGGTTATCCGATATCTTGGTGTTATGAGTTGGAATCAACTCAAATAGTAAAACTCCTTTAATTTTTGTAGAACTTGCAATTGAAATAAACGTCCAAAACTTGTTGGGCATTTTGAATTTTAGAAACGTAGATTTAAATAAAAGACTGTACTTTTACTAGTCTTTGTAAATTTATCCACGTCTTACATGTTTTGGGCTCACGTCATCGTCTGACAACGAGACAAAATAAGGTTTAGAAATTAACATACAAACTTTTCAACATCTAATTGATACTAATTCCAAATACTACACGTTAAAATTAAATATGTCGCACATTAAAACATGCTGTAAATTGGACATGACAAAGTAAAATGTACAGTCTTTTATTTAAATCTACGTTTCTAAATTTTCAACCGGTAAAACCATGGATCAATTAACAAACATATTGTCATTTTGGATTTTACTTTCATTACTCTAGACTCACATTAACGAAGTTTAGTGGTGTTTCCAACAAAATTTGATCCTTATCCACAAAGTCAAAACTGTCCAACACTGGTTGAAAACCCATGTTTTGGGTTTTGTTATCCCCATTGAATTGTCATCATACTTTCCAGACCGGGACCCATTGGATTTTTCCATGTAATTAGTTCTAAAGGTCAAGACTTATTAGATTTCCCACAAAAAGTTGCATAATTTGAAGTGCTTCCTTCAGACGACATGGGAAAAACTTGAGTTAGGATAAATGCAAATGACAAAACTTCTTTAATTTTTGTAGAATTTGTAGTTAAGATAAACACCAAAAACAACTTGTCATACACTTTGGATTTTACATACATGACTCTAAACTCACATTAATGAGATTTATTGGTGTTTTCAAACACATTTGATCTTCGCTCACAAAAACCAAAAGTTTCCAATAGTGATTGAAAACCCATATTTCGGATTTTGTTGTCTCTGATGAATGGTCATCATATTTTCCAGATCGGAACTATTTGGATTTTTTCATGTAGTCAATTCTAAAGACCAAAGCTTGCTTAATTCCACACAAAAATTTGAATAATTTGAAGCACTTCCTTCAGATGGCATGAGAAAAACTTGAGTTGAAATTAATACAAATGGTAAAACTTTTTTAATTTTTGTAGAACTTGTCGTTAAGATAAACACCAAAAACAACTTGTCAGACAATTTGGATTTTACATTCATAACTCTAAACTCACATTAATGAACTTTATTGGTGTTTTAAAACACATTTGATCTTCGCTCACAAAAACCAAAAGTTTCCAATAGTGATTAAAAACCCATATTTCGGATTTTGTTACTCCCCGATGAATGGTTATCATATTTTCCAGACCGGAACCCATTGGATTTTTCCATGTAGTTAGTTCTAAAGGTCAAGGTTTTTTCAATTCCCCACAAAAATTTTAATAATTTGAAGCGGTTCCTTCAGATGGCATGGAAAAAACTTGAGTTGGGATTAATGCAAATGGTAAAAGTTTTCTAATTTTTGTAGAACTTGTCGTTAAGATGAATGTCAAAAACTACTTGTCAGACATTTTGGATTTTACTTTTACTTATCCCTTTCCATTAAACCAAAATTGTCCAACAGTGATTGAAAACCCATATTCCGGATTTTGTTACTCCCCGATGAA
Organism: Digitonthophagus gazella; assembly: GCA_036711955.1. Lineage (NCBI taxonomy): Eukaryota > Metazoa > Arthropoda > Insecta > Coleoptera > Scarabaeidae > Digitonthophagus > Digitonthophagus gazella. Next base: position 19,198,802 of record JASCIT010000012.1, read on the forward strand.
TGATCATCATATTTTTTTAGACGGAAACCCATTGCATTTTTCCATGTAGTTAGTTCTAAAGGCCAAGGTTTGTTCAATTCCCCACAAAAATTTTAATAATTTGAAGCACTTCCTTCAAGTGGAATGGAAAAAACTTGATGGCAATTGATTGATTGATTGGCAGGAAAAGCATTTGTGTGAAAAGTCGTTATTTCAAAATTTAATGTTATTCTTACGTTAATAATCCTTGAATTTAATGTACTGTTAATGTTTCATGTCACCATATATTCTGGTTCCATTTATACATTGAAAATTACTAACATTAAAGACTTTCTACACACCCGAAAAAATTACGGATATATTAGAGTCAAAATTTCCTCAGATTTTAAAACTTGGTTAAATCGTTAAAAATTTGTAGACTACAATCACAACTAAAGTCGATTCAAAAACAACAAAATTACGACGTTAAAAAAATTGTTTTATGTTATTTTATCTTTTAGGTAAAAATCGTTAACTTAAAAATAACTTTAAAAAATACTTAAGATAATTATGTTGTATTTGCACTTAAACTAAATGAAATTTGATGTCTTAAATAATTTAAAAAAATAATTTTTAAATATTTTAAAAAAATATTTTTAAAGAATTTTAAAAAATAATTTTTAAAGACAAAAAAAATAATTTATTATTTTGAATATTATTAGCCAGTAAAAAATACTTTAAAAATTTCTATAAAATTCCTTTATATTCTAAAAGATCGTCAAAAATCCTTTAATTTAAGTACAAACACGACTAAAATCGGTTCAAAAACAAGAAAATTATGATTTGAAAAAAAAATTTTTTTAGGTTATGTTTGTAGTTAAAATCGTTTATAACTTAATAAGTATTTAAGATAGATATATCGTGTTTGTACTCAAATTAAATAAAATTTAATTCTCTATTTAATTTTTAAAGTTTTATCTAACAATAAATCAAAATATTTTTAATAATTTCTTTTTATAATTATAATTAAATCGTTTAAAAAAAAATCGCAACGTTTTCAAACAATAATAACTGGTCGTCGTCGTCAGGTTCAACAATCGTTCAGTACTTAACAAGAAAGGTCATCTACCTTGTAGTTAAGTGCGCACATACGTTCGGTTCAATCGCAAACTTGGCTTAGCGACCATCTTTACGGACATACGTCGGTTCTAAAGCGTTCCCATAACAGCTGACTTCAATAACAAAGGAACGGAGAAAGAAAACGGGTTCCCTAACAACAACAACAACAATAATTTTCGTTCGTTACTAACTTGTGTCGTCTTATCGATCAATTTTCCAAGAGATTTTTTTTTATAATTCGCGTTTAGAAAAAAAATTTTTAAAATAACGTAGATTTCGATAGGAACGTTCCCATTGGGGTTTTTTGTTTGTAAACATTGAGCAAAAGCGGTTCGGTGTGCTGAAAAATGGCAACCCACCTTTACGAAAACAACAAAGGATCCTAGCGGGTCAAGAACGAATCGCGGACTGCCGCGATGAAAATCTCACGGGAAAACGCGGAAACGTTTATTTATGCGTGGAAAATCAGCTGATTTTCAAACTGAAAAGACGCACGGACACAAAAATGTTATTAAAAACGTTTTGTTTAACCGGACATGTTTCGACGACAGACCGAGACGAACTGTGGTTCGTTGTTTGAGCCAAGCTAGGACTTACGTTCTAACGCATAAAAGGGGGGGCGCTACCGTTCAACTAACAAGCCCACTGTTTGTGTTTGTTTACGTTCTCTCTACATATCACTACATATGAATAACGAAGTTAATACTTACTTATCTTTGTCTTTATGTCGGGTATCTACTTAAAGATAATACGTCTTTGTATGAACTTGTTGTCTTCTTAAAATACCGTTTTCATTCAATTATGTGCGCAGTTATAAACGTTAGGTTGGTAGGATTGTAATATTATATTACAGCGTAAAAGAAAACGGCCATTTTTTTATGTTTATATGTTTTTAATTTCCTTTCTAAAAACTAAAAAGACATTTTCCGTTTACTTCTTTTTTTTATGTTTACATCGAAAAAAATTAATAAAAGCCATCTAACGTTAGCGACTTTAAAAACAATTTTTCCTACACAAAATATACTGGGTGATTTTTAAATACTACCTAAAGATATATATATATATCTACTTATGCCGCTTATATTATTGGTACTTATTCAAAAAAAAAAACTAAAACCTTACAAACTATTTTACAATTCTTTTTTATCATTTCTTTGCTAAGTTACAGCACGATTAAACTTCACAATTAGGGTTTTTTTCTTGCATTTATCTTCTTGTCACAGACTCAAATACTTTATCATTTTTATGAATTAACATGGTTTTTAAGATAAATAGCAGTGTAAATATTATATTGTATGGTATGTTCAATTTATTTGAAGGTAATTGATTACCGTGTAAATAGGTCTTGATTATCATGTAAATAGAAAGGTAAAAAAATGTTAAAGAAAAGGGAATTTTTGAATTTTTCATTAGATCTTTAATGAAGATTAAAGATGGTAAAAAAATTATTTAATTTTGGTACAAATACCACTAAAATTTCATAAAAAAAGACTCAGAATAATGACGTTTTTAGGTAGTTGATTAAACAATTTAATGAAACTTCTTAGAATTCTTAAAAAAAACATTAACTAATAAGGTTATTTTTAGATCTAATCGTTAATAATTTTAAAAAGTATTTAAGATAAATACAATATGTAGGACAAAAAATGTTCAAAGTCATATCTTGGTTGTTTCTGTTTGGATTATTTGGGAGAATTTTTTGGTAATAATTAGAACAAATTTGATTTTTTTAATCGAAAATAAGATCTTTTGTGTTCATTATAAAATAAAAATTATTTCTTTATCTTTAAAAATAAGCTCTGTGCGATTTTTTAAAGTTGCTCAAATTTCTTAAAATGTTAGGTTAACTAACTGTCAAAATTTTATCTAACTTTAAAAAATTTTTTAACTTTTTTGGTAACAACTAGAATAAATCTGTATTTTTTAATCGAAAATAGGATCTTTTGGGTTCAATTTGAAATAAAAATCATTTGTCTATCTTTAAAAATATGATCTGTGCGATTTTTTAAAGTTGTTCAAATTTTTTAATAAGTTAGGTTAATTAATTGACAAAATTATACCTAACTTTAAGAATTTTTTTAATTTTTTGGGTAACAATTAGAAGAAATTTGACTTTTTTAATCAAAAATAGAATATTTTATGTTCAATTTAATACAAAAATCATTTCTTAACTCCTATAAATAAAGTCTGGGTTATTGTTTAAAATTGGTCAAATTTTTAAAAAAGTTGGGTTAATTAACTGTCAAAAATGTTTATCAACTTTAAGAATTTTTTTAAATTTTTTGGTAATAATTAGAACAAATTTGACTTTTTTAATCAAAAATAGAATATTTTATGTTCAATTTAATACAAAAATCATTTCTTAACTCCTATAAATAAAGTCCGGGCTATTTTTTAAAGCTGGTCAAATTTTTAAAAAAGTTGGGTTAGTTAACTGTCAAGAATTTTTAACTGTCAACTTTAAGAATTTTTTTAACACCTTGTTGACCGGTGACGAGTTAACTCGTCATTTCATATCCAAACGTTGCTGACCGGTGACGAGTTATCTCGTCGTAATAGCACTTGTTATGTCAAATTGCGGTGACATGAGATAGTTTCTATGTAAAATTCCCGGTCAACAAAGTGTTAATTTTTTTGGAACAATTAGAACAAATTTGACCTTTTTAATCAAAAATAGAATATTTTATGTTCAGTTTAATACAAAAATCATTTCTTAATTCCTATAAATAAAGTCTGGGCCATTTTTAAAGCTGGTCAAATTTTTAAAAAAGTTGGGTTAGTTAACTGTCAAAAATTTTTAACTGTCAACTTTAAGAATTTTTTTACATTTTTTGGTAACAACTAGAATAAATCTGTATTTTTTAATCGAAAATAGGATCTTTTATGTTTATTTTTAAACAAAAATCATTTCTTTGTCTTTAAAAGTAAGCTCTATGCGATTTTTTAAAGTTGCTCAATTTTTTTTTTAAAGTTTGGTTAGTTAAGGCAAGGGGCAAACTTCCAACTGTGTATGGCAGAAGGAACACTAAGGTCGGTCACGCGTAGGGACATACACAGCTTGGTTTGGAGATTGTATAAATGGCAAGTGTCCTATCATTTGTATACAAACGTACGCGGTATAATTAATTAGATTTATTTATTTTTTCGATTATCATTTAAAACACCTTCTTTTTCGGATTACAATTTTTTAAGGAAAAGCGGTAAAAAAATCTTCACCGTCTATAAGTGTCTGACAAAAAGATCACCAATTGGATTTTTACAAATTTTTGATCAAACATTAGGAGTGTCTGTTCAGTTGAGCGTTGCACACAGAGTTACAATTTAAGATCCAAAACGCATTGTTAAGGTCGGAGTCACTTTTGAACGTTAAAAAACCCCTTAAAAGGTATAACAAAAAATTTTTTAGGAGACTATTTGATAAAAAACGGAGTACATTGTTTATGGGAATATTTTCATTTTTTCTGCAGTAAATACGTACTTAATAAAAGTACATGTATTTTACTGTGTTTGTACACACACTGATAATCTACCAGACATTATCAGAGGTAATCCCAGTTGCACAAATCAATCAATGTATTCAATTAAGTGGAAAATGATATTAATTGACGTGTGCCATTGCAATCGGTATCCGATTGCTGATAAATATGGCTGTGTGTACAAACACTCTAAGGTATTCTCTTTGGTACCTAGCTCATGAAAATCCAAACAGGAATAATGGTGATATGACTTTGGGCGTTTCTTGTTCGATGTATTGTATATTATATTTGTATTCAACTTAAAGGAAATTTATTTTTTAGAGTCGGTTTATTCACCCTTATGCAAATTAATCTACCTGGTATCTGCCATGGTTGCTGACCAAATAGCAACTTGGTCAATTAAGCCAAAAGAAATTACAGAAACTAGGGAAAATATCAGATAGATTAATTTACACAAAAGTGAATAAACCGACCCTTAACCCTTTCACTGCTATAGGCACTAATGTGCGCTTGGCGAAAGCCGTCGATATAGACTATAGACGCATATGGGCATTCATATAGTCTATGTGGATAAAGTAAAAGTAATTGGATTCTGCACTACATTATAATTTAAAATCGGGTGTTCATTTAAATTCATGTTCAAGTCAGCCAAGGATTTTACCAGCATTTTTGATGTATGTTCAACAAAATTTAATTAAAGCAATGTCATGATCCTGAAATGTTCAATAGGTTATAAATATAACAAAGAGAAAATGAAAGAAAGTTGGCTAATAAATTGCTTTTGGCTAAAATTTACCTAAAAGCCAAGCTTTTTAGTAATCAATTTTTCAAAATTTCATGGTGATGTTCATATGGTCAATAAAATTATGATGTAAATAGTTTCAAACTTCATCGACTTTTTAACCAGTTTGAATGTAAGGCCATCCGCACAGAAGTCGATTGATTGGCAACCCAAGTTTCAAATCAGTTGGATACTGATTGCAAAATGGTCTCATTTTTATCGCTCGTGTGTAGATCCTCGTTCTTGTACACAGGTAAAGTTACCAAATGGTTACATCTCCAATTGATTTGAAATTCAGATTGCAAATCATTCGACTCATGTGCGGAGGGCTTTACTATCAATTTTTTTGTTAGAAACTAAACGTATTATCGATAAATTGCTTTTGCAAGCAATTCAGTGTAGTTTAAGCAGATTTGACGGTTGTCAAATTTGAATTTTAATTGATTCAAGTAAACTTATAATGCAACATACATTTTTCTCTTCATCATCGTCTAAAAGCAAAACATACTTGAGCACGAATTTAAATGAACACCCGATACATTAGCGGACAGATTCCGATTGTGTGGAAAAGTATTAAATCACCAGTGATAGTTATTGTCGGCCATATGAAACAGTCAAAGGGGTTAATCATATTTTTAACCCTTTCGATACGAATGTAGATTATAGTCCGCATCGTTACGACTATCTATGTGTTCGGATACAAACTATAGCAAACAGCCATATGGTATTCCCTATGTAAAGGTCCTGATTATAGTCGATATCCAGGTCATTTTTTCAATTTGACTTCAAACGAATTTGAAAGTACCTAAGTTCGGCAATTCTTGTTTTCTTGTTGACTCCGTGCTTAACCATTTGCGTACCAGAGAGTTTTAAAAACCACAATCGAAAAGGGCCAAGGAGCGCAATCACGCTCCTTCAATTATGTACTCGGTTAATTATCAAAAAAAGCCGAAAAAGGCTTCAGTTACATGTCGAACACTTCGACAAAAAAAATTCGGGTGAGACAAAAGTTGTCTGTTTCGACCAAATGCCCGAGCTTTTCTCGACACAAAATCTGAAGACCGCAAAAGTGGCTCGTGGTACGCAAACGGTTATACCTCATTTTCGGCACAGCACTCCATTTTACACGCAGGGCTCCACGGTAAAACCTGACGTTACGAAAGGGTTAAAAGAAGAAACCGATTTGATTTCTACTCTTTCAGACATTCGGTAAAGTATCTTAAAAAATTATCAAAATTCCTTAACATTTTTAAAGATCAATAAAAAATCTGTAGCTTTCGTACAAATACAATTTACATTATATCAAAACCAACACAATTATAACATTTTATTATCACTATTATTCTTTCGTTTTTAAGGTTAGATTATTTTTTATAGAGTATTCATTCCAACTCAAACGTCAAATAAAGTTGAAATGAAGACTTCCACTCTTCAGTTGATCAAAATTAATTCAAACATCAATGACTCATTTCTGTACTGTGTCCAAAACAGGGTTGCCAAATCGTTCGATTGGATTTCCCCAGTCACAGTTGAAAAATACCCTAAATTTGGAAGTTTTCAATAAAAAATCCCCAGAAAATAATTTTATTGTCTTTGTAGATTATAATTTGTTACTTTTAATTTTTAATCAATTTTCGTGACTGAAGCATATCTCTAAAATACCCAAAAATAAGCCAATTTAGAAATAAATCCCCAAGAATTGGGAAATATTCAGAAAATAATTTTTCAAATTAAAAAAAATAGCTTATAACAGCAATTCACACAAAAACACTGCAACATAGTGCCAGTTGAAGACTAAAAAAAATAAACAGAATTGAATTTTTACATTTATGAAGTTTTTATATCATCGAGTAGTGCCAGACATAAAATCCCCTGTTAATACCCACCTAAAATTTTTTCCCCACAAATAATCCCCAATAAAAACTATCCCCAAAAAATACCCCAATAAAGAAAAAAAACCCTAATTTTTGGGGAAAATCCCCTAATCTAGCAACCCTGGTCCAAAAATTGTCATCACAGAAAATCCTTATATTCCTTCACCACTTACAAGAAGACTTTACGACTTGCCTCTCGTCGATTTTAATGAAAGTGGTATCATTCGATAGCGATCTGAGTGGTGTAAATTAGTTCTCGGCAACTTCTTTTATAATGTGGGGGCCACATTACGGTTTACTCTTTCTACGCAGGCCGGATTAGAAAACTAACAAATTTTCTTGTTACTTATTGTTCTTTCAAAAGGTCTTGCAGGCCGGATTAGACCATCACGAGGGCCGGAGTTGGCCCGTGGACCGAAGGTTGCCCACCGTTTAGATATTATGTAGTGTAAATACGTAAAATATCAGGGCACAATATTCAGCTGTTCGCAAAAATCTCTCAATAGTGCCCCCTAATATTTTACGTATTTATACTATGTACCAATACCTATCGATTGACAGCACTTTCATTAAAATCGTCGAAGGGCAAGTCGTGAGGTTTCCTTTTTAATCATAAACGGGTGAACACAATGAACATGAAAATCTACAATGTAATTTAATTTCATTGCTTGTCGATACTTTGAGACATTGTCTTTGTTAAATTAACTCTTTTATGAAAGCGACACTTCTTATAAATGCATCTCTGAAACTTATTTGAATTAGAGTTGTATGACAATCGTTTGGTTATTTGAGAATTTGGAAGGTGGATGTCAATAGGCTAAAAAGTAAACAAGAAAATTCCTAAAAACCCAATGAATCACTGGTTTTAGCCTTGAGATACTCAGTTGATTAAAATCGTTAATACTCTTAAAAGTATTTAACCTTTAACTTGTTTTCCAGCAAACCTGTTTTTCCTACTAATCCCCTACTTTTTCCGAATATTATAGATAAGAAAAATATTTGTTTTTATTGATATTAGTAATAGTACTCAATAGTTCACCTGACTTTTAGCATTACTAGTCACCAGATTACTTAAGAATTAATATATCGTGTTTGTACTCAAAAGAAATTTAATTACTATTTTTTTATAGAAAAAATCAATTCATTCCAAAAATAATTTTCTTTTAAAATTATTATTAGATAATAAATTGAACATACCTACTATAAGTAAAAAAAAATCTTTAAGATCTACTTTTACTTTTTACCCCAAACTGAATGTCAATTCAAAATTAATTCAAATCCTGTATAGTAATATCACCACCGTTTTTATTCTCGTGCAACTGTTCCCTTTTTACTTCTAACCCATCTCCAAATCGTCGATTTTCATTATCCCCAACAACAACTTTACTAGTTTCCGCATTCGGGTAAATAACAGTTTGCTTATTCCTTCCTTTTAAATCCATATGTTGCCTTTCGTGCAATATTAAATGATTCTTTTGGTGAAACGCTTTGCTACAAGTTGCGCATACATGCGATTTTAAAACACACGTTCCATCTGGGTGTCTTCTTTTGTGTTGTTGAAGTCCATGTTTACCAACAAAACCTTTATTGCAATGTTCGCAAATAAACTTCTTTTCTTTCTGCTCTTGTTGTGGTTGATGGTGATGAAGATTTTTTTGTGAACTTGTTGGATTTAAATTGAGATTTAAATTTGCATTTGGTGGAATTAGATTTGGATTGTTGAGATTTCCCCTTTGAATGTTAGTCGCTAAAGTACAAATATCATTAACCAATGAGGTATCACCATAATGAAGTTTTTTGTGTAATGTTAGCGCTTCTTCGGTGTAAAAGGCGCAGTTACATTCGGAACAACATAAAGTTTCTTTTTTATTTGTAAGATTAAAATTATTATTAAATACGAATGATTGTTGAGGTTGTTGTGTTTGATTTGGAGCGATTAAAGCGTTGTTTTGATTGACGTAATCGTGGTTGGTTTTGTTTGCGTGGATTTTTACGTGAAATGCTAAGGCTTCTTGGGTGGTAAACACGCAGCCGCATTCTTGGCACGATAAAGAGATTTTTTTTGAATGGTCTCTGGAAAGTTTTTACGAAAACATTACAAAAAAAAAGTTGGAATGGAATTTTTTCTGTTACCTCATGTGAGCTATTAAGGTTCTCTTTTGAAGAAACTCCTTGAAGCAAATCTCGCAAACGTGGGGTAATTTTCCGTGGATTTTTTGATGGGTTACCAATTCGAATTTTCTTGTAAATGTGTCACCGCAAACGTTGCATACGTAGGAGTTGAGGGAACCGTGGAATCTCGAGTGCATTACCTAATATAGAAAAAAAATTATTTGGGGAATTTAAGTTAGTTTTTATGAGTAATTTACCAATTGATCATTTTGGGAAAATGTCTCTCCACATTCTTCGCAAATATAGGGTCTTTTCCCGGCGTGGAATTTACTGTGGGTTACCAAATGTCTTCTTAGTGCGAAAGCCAAACCACAATCGACGCATTTGAATGGTTTTTCTCGATTGTGAACCTAAATTTGTACATTAATTAGTATTTTTTTACAATGTTTTCAAAATTTTTAGTGTCTTTAAGAATTTCTTTAATTTTTTTGGTTAAACAGAACAAATTTGATAATTTTAATGAAAAATAGATATTTTAATTTAAGTCTGTTTAAAATTTCTTTCATTAATTTTTATAAATAAAGTCAGTACGATTTTTTAAAGTTGTTCAAAATTTTTAAAATGTTAGGTTAATTCACTGTCAAAATTTTACCTAACTTTAAGAATTTTTTAAATTTTTTTTGGTTAAACTTAGAACAAATTTGATCATTTTAATGAAAAATAGATATTTTAATTTATGTCTGTTTAAAATTTGTTTCATTAATTATGTTATTTATAATTTTTTTTTTATTTTTTTCATCCCGACTTTATATACAAGAATTAATGAAAGATTTTTAAACTGAATGTAAATTAAAATGTCTATATTTAATTGAAAAAGACAGATTTTCCCTAAGTAGTACCAAAAAAATTTAAAAAAAATCCTAAAAATGAAGATTTTCACCTAACCTAAAATTTGGACAATCTTTAAAAAATCCCTAAGGATTTTTTTATAAGAATTAGTGAAAGATTTTTGAACTGAATGTAAATTAAAATGTCTATTTTTAATTGAAAAAGACAGATTTTCCCTAAGTAGTATCAAAAAAATTAAAAAAATTCCTAAAAATGAAGATTTTTCACCTAACCTAAAATTTTGACAATTTTTAAAAAATCCCCAAGAGTTTATTTATAGGAATTAATGAAAGATTTTTGAAATGGATGTAAATTAAAATGTCTATTTTTAACTAGAAAATACGGATTTTCCCTAAGTAGTATCAAAAAAATTAAAAAAATTCCTAAAAACGAAAATTTTTCACCTAGCCTAAAATTTTGACAATTTTTAAAAAATCCCCAAGAGTTTATTTATAGGAATTAATGAAAGATTTTTGAAATGGATGTAAATTAAAATGTCTATTTTTAACTAGAAAATACGGATTTTCCCTAAGTAGTATCAAAAAAATTAAAAAAATTCCTAAAAACAAGGATTTTTCACCTAACTTTAAATTTTGACCATCTTTAAAAGGTCCCCAACAGTTTATTTATAGGAATTAATGAAAGATTTTTGAACGGGATGTAAATTAAAATGTTTATTTTTAATTAAAAAAAGACGAATTTTCCCTAAGTTGTATCAAAAAAATTAAAAAAATTTCTAAAAACGAAAATTTTTCACCTAGCCTAAAATTTTGACCATTTTTAAAAAATCCCTCAGAGTTTGTTTATATAAATTAAGACAATATATTAACAATAAATACATTAAAATGTCTATATATAATAAATTTGTAACTTCTAAATGTCTCTACGAAGTTTGTCAACCCCTGAAATGTCTCTCGATGAAATTTGCCCATCCTTGAAGTCAGTTTAAAAAATCGAGGTTTTAGTTATCCTTGAATCGGGTTTCTATGAACTTTGTCAATCTCTAAAATGTCTCTCGACAAGGTTTGCCAACCCTTAAAATGTCTCTTGACGAGTTTTGTCCATCCCTGAAGTCAGTTCGAACAATCGAGAGTTAATTTATCCTTTAATCGGGTTTCTACGAAGTTTGTCAACCTATGAAATGTCTCTTAACGGGGTTTGCCCACCCTTAAAGTCCGTTTGAAAAATCGAAGGTTTACTTATCCTTGAATTTGGTTTCTAGAAAGTTTGACAATCCCTGAAATGTCCCTCAACAAGGTTTGTCAACCCCTAAAATCTCCCTCAAAGAGGTTTGCCCACCCCTGAAATCCCATTTTTCCTTTTCGGAGATTGTCCACCACTGATAGTCGAGTGTCAAACCACGTCCTCATCAATAAAATTTTAGATAGTTTTTATAAATAAAGTCAGTACGATTTTTTAAAGTTGATAAAAAATTTTTAGATTATGGTAAAATTTTTTTTAAGAATTTTTTTAAATTCTTTGGTTAAACTTAGAACAAATTTGATCATTTTAATGAAAAATAGATATTTTGATTTAAATCTGTTTAAAATTTCTTCCATTAATTTTTATAAATAAAGTCAGTGAGATTTTTTAAAGTTGATAAAAAAATTTGATGTTTATCCTCAGTCAAAATTTTTAACATCTTTAAAAATTTTTTTAATTTTTTTGGTAACAACTAGAATAAATCTGTATTTTTTAATCGAAAATAGGATCTTTTATGTTTATTTTAAAATAAAAATTATTTCTTTATCTTTAAAAATAAGCTCTGTGTGATTTTTTAAAGTTGGTCAAATTTTAAAAAAAGTTGGGTTAGTTAACTGTCAAAAATTTTTATCAACTTTAAGATTTTTTTTAATTTTTTGGTAATAATTAGAACAAATTTGAACTTTTTAATCAAAAATAGAATATTTTATGTTTAATTTAATATAAAAATCATTTCTTAATTTCTATAAATAAAATCTGGGCTATTTTTTAAAGTTGGTCAATTTTTAAAAAAGTTGGGTTAATTAACTGTCAGAATTTTTAGCGTATTTAAGATTTTTTTAATTTTTTTTTGGTTAAACTTAGAACAAATTTGGTCATTTTAATGAAAAATAGACATTTTAATTTAAATCTGTTTAAAATTTCTTTCATTAATTTTTATAAACAAAGTCAGTATGATTTTTTAAAGTTGATAAAAAAATTTTAAGGTTATTTTCAATCAAAATTTTTAGCGTCTTTAAGAATTTTTTTAATTTTTTTGGTTAAACTTAGAACAAATTTGGTAATTTTAATAAAAAGTACCCATTTTAATTTAAATCTGCTTAAAATTTCTTTCATTAATTTTTATAAATAAAGTTAGTGAGATTTTTTAAAGTTTTTGAGCTAAATTAAATGACTTTTATGAAAGAAAATCGAAAATTTTAGATGAAATTAGACGAAATTCGATAATTATAGACAATTTTAAATGAAATGGGACGAAATTTTAAACAAAATTTGACGGTTTTAGAGAATTTTAGAAAAAATTTTACAATTTTGAGCTGAATTAAATGACTGTTATGAAAGAAAATCGAAAATTTTAGATGAAATTAGACGAAATTTGATAATTATAGACAATTTCAAATGAAATTGGACGAGATTTTAAATAAAATTTAACGGTTTTAGAGAATTTTAGAAAAAAATTTTCAATTTTGAGCTGAATTAAATGACTTTTATGAAAGAAAATCGAAAATTTTAAATGAAATTAGACGAAATTTGATAATTATAGACAATTTCAAATGAAATTGGACGAGATTTTAAATAAAATTTGACGGTTTTAGAGAATTTTAGAAAAAATGTTACAATTTTGAGCTGAATTAAATGACTTATGAAAGAAAATCGAAAATTTTTGATGAAATTACACGAAAGTTAATAATTATAGACAATTTTATAGGAAATTGGACGAAATTTTTGACAAAATTTGAAGATTTTAAAACATTTTAGACGAAATATTACACTTTTAAGCTAAATTAATTTATTCTTTAATTAAATTCAAGAATTTTAGAAACAGTTAGATAAAATTCAATAATTTTAGACACTTTTACAAAAAATTTAGACGATTTAGCAAAAGATAAACAATTTTTCTTTTAATTTTAGCCGTTTTTTGACCATTTTGTGAGAAAATAAATAATTTTCTAATGATTTTAGACCATTATACGGAAATTTAGACGATTTTTGAACAATTTTATTAAAAAATTGTCAATTATCAAACGACTTTAGACAATTTTTTAACAATTTTATTAAAAAGTTGTCAATTTTCAAACGATTTTAGACAATTTTATGGAAATTTAGACGATTTTTGAACAATTTTATTAAAAAGTAGTCAATTTTCAAATGATTTTAGACAAAATTTGAAGATTTTAAAACATTTTGGACGAAATATCACACTTTTAAGCTAAATTAATTTATTTCTTAATTAAATTCAAGAATTTTAGAAACAGTTAGATAAAATTCAATAATTTTAGACACTTTTACAAAAAATTTAGATGATTTAGCAAAAGATAAACAATTTTTCTTTTAATTTTAGCCGTTTTTTGACAATTTTGTGAGAAAATAAATAATTTTCTAATGATTTTAGACCATTTTACGGAAATTTAGACGATTTTTGAACAATTCTATTAAAAAATAGTCAATTTTCAAACGATTTTAGACAATTTTTTAACAATTTTATTAAAAAGTAGTCAATTTTCAAACGATTTGAGACAATTTTATGGAAATTTAGACGGTTTTTCAACAAATTTTATTAAAAAATAATCCATTCTCAAACGATTTTTGACAACTTTATGAAAATTTAGACGGTTTCTTAATAATTTTATTAAAAAATAGACAATTTTCAATCGATTTTAGACAATTTTTCAGAAATTTAGAATATAAAAACTGTCATATTTTAAGGTTAGGTTTAAAAATGTCACCTTTGACATTTCTCAAATTTTTTTAGGTTAAAAAAAATCACTTTTTTCATTCAAAAAAATTCAAATAAATTGACACAAATTTAAAATTTTCTTTTTTATTTTTTCCCGATTTAATCTCACCTTTGCATGTGACAACAAATGATGTTTTAAAGTAAACCTTTTCTTGCATTCGACACAATGATAAGGTCTCTCGCTAGAATGCAATAATAAATGGGTATTTAAGCAATGTTTGTGCGTAAAAGTTTTCCCACAAAATTCGCAGGCGTGAGGTCTAATCCCCAAATGGGTACGTTCGTGTGAAGTTAGGTGGTGTTTTAAAGAAAAAGATTTTCCACACTTTTGACACACGTAAGGCCTCGGTTTGGCTTCCGGAGGCTGCGTCTTAACCTTATCCCCTTCGAAAACGTTCGCTAGGTTAGTATTGAGGTTGTTGTTGTGATTTAAATGAGTCTTTTCGTGTGCGACCAAATGATGTTTGAACAAAAACACTTTTCCGCACTTTGGGCAGTTGTACTGTTTCATTTTTTCGTGATTTTCTGGCGGATTTCGTTGGTTTTGATACGAATTTCTTTGCGCTTCTTCATGGTTAATCTTAAAACTGGCCAGGGGCGATAAAAAGTGACTGTTTTCGAACGTTTCGCCCTCGTAATAACGTCCGTACGTTACAATATCCTCGACGGGGACGTTATTTAGTAAGAACATGGGCATAGTCTTATTAAAAACATCAATGTTTACTTATTTTAACACACTTTTTTAAATAGTCTTAATTTAATTTCACTTTACGTCTAAAAATGTTTAGATTTTAAGGCCTATAAACGAAAAACTTCCAAACACTATTCTAACCACAATTTTTGATCAGGATTCTCAAACTTAACCACAATTTCTTTAACCGCAATTCACGCGAAATTTCATTTAAATTATTCACACTCCTTCGAAATATTCCAATTGTTAACTAGTCTTTTCGTTAATTTCGCTATTAAATCGCGATTTTAATAACAAATTATTTGATTAAAAGGCAAAGAAGCTTTTTTAGGGTAAATTTTTGACAGTTTTCAATAAATGCGACTATATTCACTTCGATTACGGTTGACACATACAGGAATCTCTAATGTCATATTAAGTTTGTTTAAGTGCCAAAAGATGGGGTTGTAATAAGTAATTTAGAAATAATATTTTAAAGTTAATTTAACAATTTTTTTTTAATATTTTGAATTTATTAAAATTAAGTTTTTACATTATTAATATAATTTTGTAAATTATAATCTATATTTTGACTTTAGATTATTAATTAATAATTAATTAAATTATTGGTAAAATAGGAAATTTATTTTTTTATGGTTGGTATTTCTTTTATTACTGCTTAATGACATATATGAAAATGTCATTTTAACATCCGCGTTCTTTTTGCAATTTTAATCGGTAAAAGTAGTTTTAAACGTCTCATTTTTCGTATTAGTTGATTAAAAGTTTGATAAATGTGTTATTTTTATTCTTATATTGTGTGATAATAGTTCTTTATTTCTAATAACGCGATGGTAAAATTTTGATCAAATGAGATTTTTAATGAGATTTGAGACGAATTTTAGATTCGAAATTTTAAACAATTTGACGCACATTTTCATTTATTTGAATTTGTTTATAAACTTTTTTTTATTAATTACAAAGCGTTCGAATTTATTAATTCGTAACTTATGTCTTATTTGGTGGATGGCGCAGTTCATTCGGTTCATTCCAAGGGTTATGAGAGGTGAGATATAGATTATGGTAAAATTGATTGTATAGTCGTCCACATCAAGGTTCGGAATTATAATCTCCGTAAAAAGTTTTATCTCGATTACTGTGCGGTTGGAAGCACTTAACATTTTTTTCTTAAGACGTCTCAGAGAGTCTCATACAATTTAAAAAGTCAGGGGCGTACTAATAATTTTCTTAAAATTTCACTTTATTGGTCAATAAGCTATATTTAAAATATTATTTTTGTTGGTAAAGTAGGTAAAAATATTTGTGACTTTTTTTTAACTTACGAGCCAACATCTAGATGATATTTTAAACGTCAAAGTGACATTTTAAACGTCAAGTTGATGTTTTAAAACGTCCAGTTGACATTTTAAACGTCAAATTCATAACTCAAACGTCAAGTTGGTATTTTAAAACGTCAAATTCATAATTCAAACGTCAAGTTGACATTTTAAACGTCAAATTCATAACTCAAACGTCAAGTTGATATTTTAAAATGTTAAATTTATGTTTAAAAACATCAAGTTGACATTTTAAACATCCAATTCATAATTCAAACGTCAAGTTGATGCTTCAATATCTCAAGTTGATATTTTGAAACGTCAAGTTGACATTTTAAACGTCAAATTCATAACTCAAACGTCGAGTTGATATTTTAAAACGTCAAAATCATAATTCAAACGTCAAGTTGATGCTTTAAAACGCCAAGTTGACATTTTAAACGTGAAATTCATAACTCAAACGTCAAGTTGATATTTTAAAATGTTAAATTTATGTTAAAAAACATCAAGTTGACATTTTAAACGTCGAATGTATAATTCAAACGTCAAGTTGATGTTTCAAAATGTCAAGTTGATATTTTGAAACGTTAAGTTGACATTTTAAACGTCGAATTCATAATTCAAACATCAAGTTGATATTTTAATACGTTAAGTTGATGTTTAAAAGCGTCAATTTGACTTTTTGAACGTCAAATTCATAATTCAAACGTCAGGTTCATATTTTAAAACGTCAAGTTGATATCTTAAAACCCCAAGTTGATATTTTAAATGTCAAATTCATAATTCAAAACGTTAAGTTGACATTTTAAACGTCAAGGTTGACAGTAGAAATGTCAAGTTAACAATTAAAACGACAAATTTTATAATAAAATTGTCAAGTTAACAATTAAAAGGTCAAATTTAACAGCTGAAGCGCCAAACTGACAGCGTAAACGTCAAATTTGACAACTCAAACGTCAGACTAAGAGCTTAAAGGTGAAATTTGACAGTAGAAATGTCAGGTTAACAATTAAAACATCAAATTTGACAATAAAAATATGAAGTTAACAATTAAAAGGTCAAATTTGACTGCTCAAGCATCAGACTCACAGCTTAAACATTAAATTTGACAGTGGAAATGTCAAATTATCAATAAAAACGTCCAATTTAATAGCTAAAACGCCAAACTGATAGCTTAAACGACAAATTTGAGAGTAGGTATATCAGGTTAACAATAAAAACGTCAAATTTGACAGATCAAACGTCAAATTGACAACTCAAACGTCAGACTAACAGGTTAAAGGTGAAATTTGACAGTAGAAATGTCAGGTTAACAATTAAAACGACAAATTTAATAATAAAATTGTCAAGTTAACAATTAAAAGGTCAAATTTGACAGCTCAAACGTCAAACTCACAGTTTAAACATTAAATTTGACAGGTTAAACGTCAAATTTGGCAGTAGATATATCAGGTTAACAATAAAAACGTCAAATTAGTTAATAGAAATGTCAGATTAGCAATTAGAACCACAAATTTGAGAATGAAATTGTCAAGTTAACAATTAAAAGGTCAAATTTGACAGCTCAAACGTCAAACTCACAGCTTAAACATTAAATTTGACAGTAGAAATGTCAAATTAACAATGAAAACGTCAAATTGGCAACTCAAACGTCAGACTAACAGCTTAAAGGTGAAATTTGACAGTAGGAATGTCAGGTTAACAATTAAATCGTCAAATTTGACAATGAAAATGTCAAGTTAACAATTAAAAGATCAAATTTGACAGCTCAAACGTCAGACTCACAGTTCAAACATTGAATTTGACAGTGGAAATGTTAAGTTAACAATAAAAACGTCAAATTTAGCAGCTAAAACGCCAAAGTAATAGTTGAAACGTCAAATTTGACAGTAGAAATGTCAGGTTAACAATTAAAACGTCAAATTTGACAATAAAAATGTCAACTTAACAATAAAAACATCAAATTTGACAGCTCAAGCGTTAGACTGCCAGCTCAAACGTCAGACTGACAGCTTAAATATCAAATTTGACAGCTAAGACGCCAAACTGACAGTTAGACAAATATTAAAAATGTTGTACTTGTTGATTTGATTATAGCTTTAATAATGTACTAAGATTTTGATCTTTAAACGTCAAAAATGACATCTTGAAAGAGAATTTTGATCTGTAAACGTTAAAAGTTACTGTTTAAAGATGAAAAATGAGGTTTAAACGTCAAAATTGACATTTTCAAACAGGATTTAGACATTTAAACGTCAAGATTGATATTTCGAAAGAGAATTTTGATCTTTAAACGTCAAAAGTGACACTTTAAAGTTAAAAAGTGATGTTTAAACGTCAAGATTGACATTTCGAAAGGCAATTTTGATCTGTAAACGTCAAAAGAGACACTTTAAAGATGAAAAATGATGTTTAAACGTCAAACTTGATATTTTCAAACCGGATTTAGACATTTAAACGTCAAGGTTGACATTTTGAAACCGGATTTAGATAGTTAAACGTCAAGATTTACATTTCGAAAGAGAATTTTGATCTTTAAACGTCAAAAGTGGCACTTTAAAGTTAAAAAGTGACATTTAAACGTCAACATTGACATTTCGAAAGAGACTTTTGATCTTTAAACGTCAAAAATGACGTTTAAACGTAAAAATTGACATTTCAAAGTAAAATTTTGATTTTTAAACATCAAAACGAAAAAAGTTTATTACAAGTTTATTATATTAATCATGAAACTGTTGTTAAAGATGTACATTATCATACACAGCTATGTTGTAATTTCGAACTTTGACGTGGATGACTATAATTTAAAAAAATCATCAAATAAAATAAAATGTTTATTTATTTCTATATTTTATTTTCTTTTCAGTTGGGAAAAGCACATCTACTCGGTATGTCAGATTAATGTTAACTCTTGTTAAGACTTGTTAAGTCTAAATTGTTTTACTTGTTATAATAATAATATGCAGATAAAATAATCGAAGCTTTTTCGATTTAGCTGATTCAACACATTATATCTTAATCGAAATCAGTTCTTAGAAAGAGGATAAAAGATTATTAGATGGTTAGTCAGCACATTTCTTAACCTAAGTCAGTTTAACATTTTCTTTTTTAAACTGTAAAGGGTTAACTAACAAATATTAAATTTAACGATTTTTCTCTTGATTTTACAATTAATTATCCCAACGGCTGCGGCGGCGCATTAACTTTGTATTCATTTCCGCGAATCCCAACTGTAATTTAATACCGAGAACGGGTGTTTTATTAAGCCTGATAACGCAACAATAAAAGGCGTCTTATAACACGACGGGTGTTCCCTATTATTTTAATTGAGATTCACACGGCGACCGGCCTTTTATTCCTTTACGTTTCCGATCTTAGGACTTCCCGCGGTTCGTTACAATCAGATAAGGGTCATTTAACATCATCACGCGTTTGAGAACTGAGAAACTGTTTGTTACTTTAGTTAGAAATCCGTAAATAGAGTCTAAAAATGAAGTAAATGGAGCAGCTGTTTTCTTCACTTTCGTGGGAGATTTCCGAGAAATCAGCACACGCTAAAGTTGTTATTGTGAACCTTCTTGGGATTTGTATAAAAAAATTAAATGTGTTTTTTAGAATTCTTTGTGAGATTTTAATACTCGACTAATAAAATATCGACTAATAAAATATCGACTAATGAATACTCGAATAATAAATACTCGGATAATAAATACTCGAATAATAAATTCCCTTTAATAAGGGTTTATATCTAAAGAATTTTTCTGAATGAACTGCGTTGGAATTTCCGGTTTTTGATTAAAATTCCGAGCGCAACGGTTCTCGTTAAAAGTCGCGATCTCTCATTCACACAAAAATAGCTCACTTCCTAGGAGTTCTTGGGCTCTGTACGGTTCCGGGAACTGTGTGTTCTAACAGGAAGAAGCTTCACTAACGCGAGTACTTAACTTTGTATTCGATTCAGCTCTAAATTGGTTCTAAACGTGGGCGTATTTTTCCTCATTCATTGCAGTTTATGTTTTCCAGGAAACTTCCAGTGAAAATTTTTATCAACGCGAATAACAGTACGTTAAAAGTTCATTCATTAAAATTAAAACTGACTTATTTATAAATGTGGGAGGTTAATTGAATTAAATTTTTCTTTGAATATGTATAGTAGTCCACATTAAAGTTTGGAATTAAGATAGGGTAATATAATACTCTTAATAATAAGTTTTGTGATGGTGTAAGTAAATAAATCATAAATTAATTAATTAATTAATTATGTTTGTTGAATTTATTGAAAGTATTTTAACTTAACTTATTAGTTCTTATTCCAGACGTCTAACGCTCGGATTTTGTATTTTTTTCTTCATGGTGTTATTCGTTTATCAATCGACTAAGTGTTCGTAAGACTTGAAATTTGATGAGGATTTGTATTGAAACTTAATCTTTATATTTGCCAAAGATTAATTTTCTATGAGTTTTAGTTTTTCCTTCAAAAGAGAAAATGTAACTTAATGACGGTTAAAATTGGTCATTTTTTAAAAATTCATAGCTTAAAAGGTAATTGTTAAGACTTGAAATTTTATGAGGATTTAGATTGAAACTTAATCTTTATTTTTACCAAAAAAGAATTTTCTATGATCTTTAGTTTTTGCTACAGAAATGAAATTCTAACCTAACTTAATGAAAATCTCAATAGGAAAGCTGTCAAAGCCGGTGTTAACTAAATTAAGACTAAAACTAACATTAACACTACCTCTAACATTAGACCTAGAACTATACTTCATTTAATAACTAGGAGGAGTGAATCTCAAAACCCCATTTACATAGGAAAAAGTAACTAAAAAACATACAAAACATTTTTAGCGGCAAATTTGAATTCTAAACTTAAAACCAGTCACATTTATGCAACCAACAAAACACCAAGCGTTTGAGCGTAGTATTCTAGAATATACCAAATATCTCTATGGCCGTTTATCTATAGGTACATTCTTCAAAATTTATCCAAAAGACGTTCCTTGTGTTGACGTATTATGTCCAACAGATGACATTGTACCATTCCTTCTTCGAACTTAATATTTTTTGATCGCAACCATTTGAGCATAACGAAAAAGCGAGAAACAAGTTGACAAATTAGGTAAAGCACCTAACCTCAAACGTCAAAAACAATAAACGACAAAAACCAAATTTTTCGTCTTTGTAAACTTGACTGCGGAGCGACCAATAATAGTTCACTATTTTAGCGCGCAAAATTCAAATCACTCCTCCTAGTTATTAAATGAAGTATAGGAGCTTTCGGGTTTTGGTGTGCATCTTTTGAAAAAAGTTTGTCGTTTCGGTTAGCACGTTGCAACCTCCAACATCACACGAACGTTGACTGAGGACATGCATGGAACATGGCATGTACCGGAAGAAGATGAGTACAAACAGATGTCTACAGACATCCTTACATAACCATCCACATCTGAAGAGGTCAGTTATCTACACTCTTTTCCAGCTAGAAAGAAAAATATGCAGCGGTAAGAGTCTGGAAAATGAGGAGCGCTTCTTCAAAAATGCCCTTCAGAAGAATGACTATTCTCCAAAAGACGTCCAATGAGCCACCAAACAACGGAAACGCAAAGAGAGCACCGAAAGCAAGCAATCTGATGGATTTATATGTCTTCCTTATGTTTCAAGTGTGATGGAACAGATTGCGAGACGACTCAGAAAACAACAACATCGTTGTAGGATACTGTACGGTCAACAAAATTCGGAATACACTTCCGATAACTAAGGACACATTAACCCCATTCAAAGGCGCAGCAGTCTATCTTCACTAGACTAGGAGTGAAGTATTAGGCACGTCTCACACTGAGGCAACCAGTAACACGAAAATAGTAACCAGCAATAAGCGATATCGTCACTTGATAACATTTTACATAGAAATAAAGCATACGTCTCACAATGAAGCAATTCAATATCGCCTCTGAATCTAGCGATATCGAATTGCTTTAATGTGAGAGACACAATTTAATTATATGTAAGATGTCAAGTAGCAATATCGATTGTTGCTGGTTACTGGTTGCTAGTTGCTGGTTGCCTCAGTGTGAGATGTATCTTAAGGTTCGTCCAGACCTGTGACAAAACCAAGTGATGTGACAAAGTCGCGAACGTCGTTGCGTGTATTCTGGACGGTACCCCGTAACAACAATTCTTCTTTTTCTTCTTTTATTACGTATAAGGCGATCAATAACAATATACGCAGCTGCTGCAATATCCATGATGACAATTTTTTCACTGACATTAACTCAGATAAAGCCAAAACCTTTTTTTTATAAAAAAATTGATTGTAATACTATTTTCGTTGTTAGAATTGAATTTGTAATAAACTTATTCTGGTAACCTTTTCACTTTTTTTTATATTTTTGGAGAAAAGGGCCGTCCTTTATAAAGGACCGTGGCAAGATATGCTACTGAGAAATAAAAGATGGTATGTATTTCAAAACAAGAATATTTATTACTCTGTTAGAAACTATTGCTTACATAATATGCAGGTAACCATTTAGACACTCTATTCATTATTTCATGTGATAAACATAAAAACATTCTTTAGGGTGTAGCCCTACATCGCACTTCTTGCAACTGAAATTGCACTTCTTGTGGCAGAGACCGCATTTTCTTTGGTTTTCGTGGTAAAGAACTAAATGGTGTAAACCGTCATACCTCGAATGTGCGTGCAAATGTGTACTAATACGTACAGGACCTCTTTTTGTTGTTTTACAATAAGTTTCGAGAAACCCTGTCGCGATTGAGCGTCTAAACGCAAGATGATCTAACTCTCTATCGTTCAATTTGTGGAGCAATCACGCTTTCTGTATAGACATATCTATGCAGTGGCTAAACATCGGAAAATATCTTTTTTTTTCCTCGAATAGAAGACCGATATAAAGAAATGTTTTGATAGGCACGATCTACGCTGCCCATGTTTTTATTATAAATTTGGACAAGTTTCGGCTGTTCTACAGAGATTTTCTTTTTTTCTTTTTGTGAAAATCGTTCCACTTTTATAGTAGGAAAGACGTTTACGTGATTAGAAATAACGCTTACAATGCTGTTGTCGTGCCATTTACACAAAACTATGTTTTCATCTTCGATGGTGGCGTATTCATATGGTCCTCTATTATTTTGTTTTTTGATGATTTTATTGGAAGATAGAGGGCAATTTGACAGTCTATTTTCTCGAATAGTGCCTGTTGTTTTCAGTCCTCTAGTAGTGAGTTCGACTATTAGTGGTATTGATGTAAAGAAGTTATCAAACAAAATGTGATAATTTAGATTGCCTTGTTTTGATAACAACACGTCAGAAAATTGTAAAACAAGACTGCCTCCTAAGCCAAAACTTTTATATTTTTCAGCAATAGGAGTTGCTGCACCTTGATATGGTTCAAACCACTCAATGTATCCTACTCTGTCTAAATTGTCGATCTCTTCCAGCAAATTGTATAGTCGAAGTGGGCGTTTAAAATAACTAAAAACAAGAGTTAATCCGTTTTAAAAATTCCATGATACTTTATTATGCCACAGTGCTTTATAAAGGACGTTGGGTTCAGCCCAAAATTTTATATCAAACAATTACTAAAAGTGGTCACACCGACAAACAAGCACTAACACATGCTCCAAACGATTAATGAACAATATCCACTATTTTGACATCTATCATTCAAGTAGTAATGCAGATTTACAAACTTCTTTCGTGGTCCTTTTAAAAGGACCATGGCTTTAAGTGGGTTAACTAACTGGAACGCATTGAAGTGATCTTGATACGCAACGATGAGATACGCGACGATGATACGTGCACATTTCTGATACGCGTCGAAGTTCGCACCGTCAGGAAAAGACACACCACGCTGTCATGCTACGAGGTTTTGTCACAAGTCTGGACGCACATTTACATTTGCCAGATAGGATGTAACATCGAGTGCTGCATCAAAAAACATGAGAGGGGCGTCAGACTAAAGAAAATACTATCTTCGGCAGTCGTGGAATATTGCCACATGAAAGGACATAAGATAGATTTCGACAAAACCAAGGTATTAGCTTGGTTTAGTAAGTACTACCGACGCTTGGCCAGGGAGGTCAATGGATTTCTACCATTGGCGCAGGAATAACGTTAAGATAGACGACGGCCTAGAGCTAAGCTGTACTTGGAAAATGGTGGTAAGCTCGATGAAGAAAATATCCCTTTCTCTCGCACCGAACCCGACGAAATAATTAGCGAGTAATTAGTTTTTAATTAATTTTACACACATAAATTGTTAACCGCTAACCGATCACGTCATTTCGAACTTGGTTCTGAAGAAGGTTGCAACATGTCGTCCGAAATATCAAACCCATTTTCACGACTCTTGTCAAAACAGACGTCTGATCCCGAAAGCTCCTAATTCTAGGTCTAGTGTTAGAGTTAGTTTAATTGATGAACGTGTTTATTCAGAGGCGTACCTAGAGTAAATGGCGCCTATGGCAAACACCTACTATGCGCCCCTCTAAGTCGATAACTTGCTACATTTTATTTTCTAAAACAACTAGTTTAGAATTGGATAAAAAAAAACACGCAAATTAAATCTTTAATGCTTTATTACAAATTTATTTTTCTTATTTTAGCTGACGCAAATTATTTTATCACATAATCAAAATCTATATCTTCGGTCATTTCGTGTTCTATGCTTAATAGAGCAAGATCACACAATCGAGTTTGGCCCACAGATGCTCTCAAATATGATAAAATCAGTTTTAATTTGCTAAACGATCTTTCACAACTAGCAATAGAAACCGCAATTGTTAGTAATATTTGCAATGCTACACGCAAATTGAAAAAAAAAAAACGGTTTCATCTTCATATTGTACTATAAAATTAAGCAGTTCCTCGGGGCTATAGATATTTTTTCGTCACGGCTTGTCAGCAGTGTTCTAAAGTCCATAATTTTTTTGTATAATTCTTGCCCATCACAACTGTAGGTTGTTCCAAATTTTCACAATGTTCTTTGAAGACTCTTCTTTCGGTTTTAAAACATAACCCTTCCATATCCAGAAGAAATCCAAAATTTTCATCAATTTCTTGTAAGCGAACACTCCTACTTTTTAGTTCATTGAACAAACAGCCGACAGTCCCTTTCATAACCCTTTCTATTTCTTCTTTGGTTGACAAACCAGCATCTCTCGATTTTTCGCCATCCGTTCTTTTCCTTCTTCTTTTACGTCTTTCAACCGGAATGTCCCATTCACTGCAAATTCGAATTCCTTCGTTTAGTGAACCATTAACTAACACTTCTCTTTCACCATTAATATAATTTTGGAGCGCTTTTAAATCCAAAGCTGCATCGTGAAAATTCATTATAGGATCTTGTAACCTCTTTCGAACGCGGTCAATAAGAATTAAAATCTTGTTCCAAAACCCTAGCAACGTTAAAAAGTCATATCGTCGTTCCGGAAGAACATCGACATAACTCCAAAATAAAAAAATTTGCAGGAAAAGCAAAAATAATTAAAATCAGCATTGTTTGGATACATTGATGGCCTTAACTCATTTTGTCAAAAAATTACAGTTACGTCGCTGTTGTTCCGGAACGGTGATATGTTAACATTCTATTATAGAGTTGTCTTGCGTCGCTTTTAGTTTCACTAGTCACGCTTTCGTCGTCCATTATATTCCGAAGAACTTCCACTATTTGCTCGAGGTATTTACAAACAGGTTTTATAGATTCTACTTTTGCGCTCCACCTGGTGTCAGAGTCGGACTTTAAAGCCACAGGTACAACAGCTTTGAGCTTTTCCCAGCGCTGGGTTGACCAAGAGAAGAAAACATAAAGTGAATTGATAGTTCCGAAAAAGTTACCATCACTACTTCTTCTTTCACATTACATTTTTTGCGCCCCTCTTGAGATGGCGCCCATGGCACGTGCCATGCCTGTCATACCCTAGTTACGCCACTGTGTTTATTAAAATTTGTCAATTTAAAAAAATTCAGGCCTAAGAAACTAATCGTTTTTGAGACTTCAAATTTCATAAAGATTTAAAGTGATAACCACTTGCGGTGGAAAGACGGACCAGGTACTATATCCCGAAATAGAGCTGCACTATTTAGAGAAAGATGAGTACTCGACAATGTTACAAAAAGGGGGCAAACTTTTTCATCTTGCTCTTCATGGTGCAGCTCCATTTCGAGTTATAGTACGTCGGGATGCTTTATTAACTGGAAGGCCAGCGACGTGTTACGCACGTCATCAGACCATTGTTAGAGGTAGAAAAATGGCGCACCTGACACGCTCAGCTGTGAATTTCTTGCCACCGCAAGTGGTTAATCCTTATTTTTGCAAGAAATAAATTTCCTGCGACTTTTAATTTTCCCCAGATGAGAAAATGTAACCTAATGTCCTTATTCGATTTTTTTTAAGATTCAAAAAATTAGCCTACGTTTTAAAAATGGAATTTTCTTTGGATTTTATTAAAACTTTAACGTTTAGAAGTTATAATTATTTTATAACAGTACATTTTATAAGGTTTCGAATTTCGAATTTTAGTGTGGATGACTATACTTACTTATTAACTTTTCTAAATTATTAGTTTTCCTTACTCATTACTGTTTACATTTACCGGAAACTTCTCAAAAATAATAATAATAATAATAATAATAATTAACGTGAACAACAGTTTGGTAAAGTTTGATTCATTAAAATTAGACCAGATTTGTTTCTAAACGTTGGAAATTAATTAACTAAAAAATCTCATTGAATAATTTCAATGTAGTTACTTATTGACTTTTATATTTTTTTATTGAAATTCACTCTACCTTCGAGTTCGCTGACAAAACCTCGACAAGTCTTTCTTCGACCAACAAAGGCGATCTTATTACGTCGACACAAAAGGTTCATTGTTGCTGCTATGAAGAGATTTAAAAAAAATAAATAAAATAAAATAATTTGCGCTATTGTTGGCGAAAATAATTACCTGGGAGATCCGTAAAGAGACTTGTAAAGCTTGTAAAGCTCCCCATATACGATCCTTTAAAAGGATGAGACCGATTGATTTCGGTTCGGTTCTCCTCTTTATTCAATCGAATTTCCAGGAAATTAAATAGCTTACTAAGGACGTTATTATGATTTTAAATGACTTTTTGCGTCTGTTATATCCATAAGGGGTGTTTCAAGAACGAAAACACTAAATACGATGAAACAAGGTTTAAGTTTTTATTTAATCTCTTTTGTCGCGCCCATTTTTTTTTCTTTTTGGTTTGGTCTCATGTCGAGAACGAATTGTAATTGCCTTTGATTTATTATTGTGTATAAGCGAAACCCCGTCTCGTTCTCGGAAGGCAATCTCGCTTATAAATACCGAGAAACCAACCGAGAAGACATTCTCTTTGAATTTTCTTGTTCTGGTCGGTTAAGTGAATAAAGTACGCGGTAATTGAATGCGATACACTTCGAAGAAGACAAACGATAAATAAATTAATTAAGTAGCTCGCAAAGTTCCTTAGAATTAAATTGGAAAGTTCTTAATAAGTTCTTAATAACCGAAGAGGAGATATATTCAAGCCTTTTTGTTTTACTTTGATGACTTGGCTGAAAAAATACGGACCAGAGTAATTCTAATTCCCGGAATGGAAGCGTGGTAATAATTATGAGAAGTGAAGTGAAAGAAAAGAGGATGTAATTATGCGGTTATTATACGCGTGAACGTTTATAATGACTGAAAATGTCGGTTAGAAACGGATTTCCTAGAACTTTCGATCGATTTTACTCAATTAATTCAAGTCAACTGAAAAATTTTATGTTAATTTTACCAATTTATTTATTTAAAAATTGAAAATTAAATTCGATTATTTATTTTGATTCGATTTAATATTCATTTAAAACTTGATTAAATCAAAAAGTTTAATAAAATAAAAGCCGTTTGTATTTTCAAGAAATAACGGTATTAAAAAATTTAATTCGGAGAAAATCTTTTCATGCTGAGTCGGATGATCATCAATCATCTTGGCAACAGAGACAAGTTACGTTATGTATGTGTAACGTACGTGAACGATTTGTTAGGTTCGCTTTGCGGTCTTGTAACTCTTTCGCTCTCGAGGCGAATGAGAGAGATGGAGGAAAAGAGGCGATTTCCGGGAAGGATCCGAGAGCCGAAAAGAAACGGTTCTAATTAATGCGGGGAGACATTTTTGGTATTCGGTTTTCTTTTCTCTTCCCATTAAAGTATTAATACCGCGAACCGAACCGATTTCGAGAAGTGATTTGGTCGATTCTTCTTTGGTAACAAAAAAAGGAATACAAACAAAAAGGATAATGAATAAGCAAATTGTGTTAGTAACAAATTTATTAAATTAATAATTTTCAAACGGTAATTCTAAATCTTGATGGTTGGAAGTAAATGCCCCTAGTTTAGTAACAGCTAAAGGATTGGTTTCCACGTAAATATCTTCGAAATTATCCATAAAGGTTGATTTAACTGGAAAAAGATAAAAAAAAATTTTTTTTAGTTTAAAATACAAAAATAATAGGGGTTACTAAAAGTGATTCATTATTTTTCTGACTAACAAAAAAGTAAAAAATTGTACAGAACTTATTTGTGGATATTACGTTCAATTAATTCCTAGAAAATCCTAAGATACATCCCACACTGAGGCAACTAATTACAAGCAACTAGAATTACATAGGATTAAAGCAAACGTCTCACATTGGAGTATACTTGGAATACGATATTGCCTCTGTATTTGCCATATCGAATTATTCCAATGTGAGATATGTACATGATTTAATTCTATGTAAAATGTCATCAAGTAGAAATATCAAATGTAGCTGATTGTTTGTTACTGGTTGCCTTAGTGTAAGATATGCTTAATGTGTATAAAATTTGATTAAAAAACTACAGGGTTTGTGTAAAGTTCTGAAATGGTTGAATAACTTTGTTGTTGGTGAGAAGTATCAATTTTGGAATTCTGTCTATTTGAATAGATGAATGTAACAAATTTAATCAGAAATTTAAAATTTTTCTTTCGTTATCGGTTTTACAGGAAATGCTTCTTTTCTCTTAAATGACATCTATAGTACATTCGTACATTTTCGAATGTGAAATGAAAAAAATACGTTCAAAGATGCTAATATTTTAATTTTTGTTGATGAAAACACAAAATAATTCCTAAATTAAGAAAATCAGTTTAACCCGAAATTAAGCAAACATGTCATATTACAGAAATTTGTTACAGCCTAACTGAAATATCAACATTAATCAATAATCAAAAACAAATATGACTGAAATGACTGAAAAATTGAAATTAAGGAATTAATTATCGATTTTCAGGAAGGTAACTTGTAAGAAGGTTCAATAAAGTAACGTGTTTGCTGGATTCTACGTTAATCTGCTTTTCTTAATCAGGTGATAGGTTGGACTAACTGTAAGGCTAGAACTAATATTAGCGCTAACTCTAACACTAGACCTTGAACTAGAAGCTATTAAGTTTAGCCGTACATCTTTTGAAAAAGTGTTTGACGTTTTGGATGTCATGTTGCAACCTTCTTCAGAAACGAGTTCGAAGTTTCCCCTACTTCGAACTTCGTATTTATATCAGGTGATAGATTCTTTGTTGCGCTTTCATCCATCGAAATTTAAATGTTGGTATTTGTGAACGTATTTTATTATTCTGCATTCAAAAATGTACAAATATGCGCTTGTTAGAGGGTCAAAAATCGGTAGAGTTAATAGTATAAGGTTATCCAACTCGAGTGTCGCTGGGTTTGAAGGGAGAGAGGTGAGCGTGACGTAACGGAGGTCTCAAGATATAATAAAATTTTACTTTAAATTGTCAAGTTCTTAAATAAGTTATAAATTTATGAAAAAAAAAAAATGGATTTTTTATTAGATATAAACCATTAACCACTTCGGTACGGGCGTCGATTATAGTCGACGGCCGCTAAACGTAGCCAACAACCCGCTTTCATCGTCCGTACGCTGGCACAGCCGTCGACTATAGTCGACGCTCGACTGTGTGTGGTCATCTGTGGCCGTCGACGCCCGTACCGAAATGGTTAATAAAGCGTAGAGCGAATGAGCTCGGACTTCCATAACCGCACGTATTCGAGAACTTGGGTATGTGAGGGAAAATTTTGCTTTCAATACAGGAAAGATAAGAAGTTGGAAAACCTTATAACAACTACTCTATAGACCTTGGGTTAAAGTAACGAGGTGTGGTGGGCTTCTTTTTATGAACGTTTCATCAGAATTTTTTGCCTTCTAATATACTCAACTCGAGCCTACCCGGTAAAGTTATGAGGAGGAATCTAGATGTAGCGTCCTTGTTTCCATGGTGTACCTTACATTCAAATCATAGTACATATTTATGAAGATCAATGCTTTTCCTAAAGCAGGGGTCGGCACCATACGGCCCTTTACAACTTTTTGTACGACCCGCTAAAGCACCAATATAATTTTAGGAAAAATCATCAAACTTGGGGCGTGTTGAAATGTGGCCGGTGACAAAAATGCGCTCTAAAGGTGCAGTGTCAATCACGCGACTGCAGCGGCGATCGTCGCGCGGCTGCAGACTTGTGATTTTTCTAGCGCGTCTACAGCCGCCTTATTAAGTGTCAATTGTGCGACAGTAGTCGCCGTCGGTTTTTTCTCTTTCGGATTATCCATATATCCATCCACGTATCCATATAATTCAATGCAAACGAGTGGCTGACGTAAAGTCACCAGAGCCGCGCGACGATCGCCGCTGCAATCGCGTGATTGACACTGCACCTTAACAGAAACATAGTGGGAAACCTATTTTACTGCGCATATTTCCCCCAGCGCTTACTCCCCAGCGAATAGGACGGCTCCCTTGACAAGTGTAACATTTTTTCATTTTGCCCGTTTGCTACTGTATGTTGCTATTATTTTTCGAGTTGATAGACGAGATTGAAATGTTTTTGACAGAAAATAGAAATAATATATCAGAATTGTCGAATTTTAACTGGATAAGCTAGTTAGCTTTTCTTGTGGACATTACAACTTACCTCAATAAGTTAAATATTACACCACATGACAAAGGAAAGTTAATCAACGAGCTATTTACAGAAATCAAAAGAATTTAATTGCATTTTCTTCAAATCTATCAGAAAATAAATTTTCCAATTTAAGAAATTTTGCAAAATCAATGATTTGTATTTTTCCAAGCACTTATTGATGCGAATAAACATTTTCAACGAACGAATTTCATAAAATTAAAATATAGAATGAGGTTGACGGATGAAAATTTGCAAAACTTGTTGAGGATCTCAATATCCCAAACAGAACCGGACTTAAATGAATTATCAAACAATATTCAAGAATTTCAATTAATTCAAACAAAATTTTAATGAATGAATAAAATGAAAGCTAAATTCTTTTCCTTAATATTTTATATTAGTTCCCTTTTAAGAAATGTAAAAGTTTAGTTCTCTAACATTATTGTTATTATAGCATGTATGTGATATAGAAGCACTATTTAAGCTACATTTGAATGTGCGGCCCGTACAAAAAATTTTATTTTAAAAATGGCCCACCGTTCGAAAACGTTGCCGACTCCTGTCCAAAGAATTCAAGACCACAGAAAACGTAACCGTGTTCAAGAAATTCGTATTGTTTTACTTATCGGAGGGAAAATTCTACACGGTAGCTGAATATTTCAATACTCTTAACTAAATTTATCTTTGTCTTTAACTGTCTACTCTGCAATGTCCATATTTCTCGGGATTTATGTCCGGCCATGAAGATTTGTTATTATACATGCATATTAAAAAACGATTTTTTACATTAAGGGCCGTTTTATTCACCTACCTATAAACTAACTTCTATTTATCATACACATAAATATAAAAACGGGTTTATTCATTGTTGCATAACGCTATGTGTCACATAAATATGCCTATCTGTCGAATATATTTATGGGTCAATTTGTGTAGCTGATAAGGCTTATGTGACGGTATGGAGCATGTAAATCAGTTAAAAAGTAGATTTCACTCGATTTGTTTTAGTTTTAAATATAATTTACGACGTTCATTCTGGAATTTTGATGATATTCTTTTAGAAGATGTAGCAATAGTTAACACTTTACTGACCGGTGACGAGTTAACTCGTCGTCATTGTACTTGCATTGCAATGACATGACATAGTTTCTGTGTAAAATTTTCAGTCAACAAAATATTAATTTAATTCGAGCCCGATTCTATTAACACTATGACCAGCGGTGGCTTCATGTTGGTAGCATGCAAAAATTATCAGTTAAGTGCCGATGATTCCACATTAGTTACATGAAAAACTATTCAGAACATCAGAATATTGAACAATCGCCAGCGATAAGCAAAATGATGTAGCTTACGAGGAGACCTCACGACTAAATCTTCACCGATTTTAAAGAAAGTGGTATCAATCAAATGGTATTAGTGTATAATGCAAATGAGTAAAATATTAGTGTACGCTGTTCAGCTATTCGCAAGTAAATCGTAAATTAGTTCTAAAATTAAGGCCACACTGCTTAAATATCAGCGGTTGGCTTGCTTTTCCAAAACCGCCCCTCGTTGAGTCACTACGAACCAGCTTACATATACCGTCACAGATGGTTCGAATCCCATAACGTAACTGAATGAATAAAATATTAAATATTTCATTTTATTTTCCTTAATATTTTATTGTTAAATGTTTTAAAAACAAATCATTCGGCGTACTATCGCTTCTTAAGGTGTGTACACATTAAGCGAACGAACACCGAACTGCGAACGAGTAGCGAACACTAAAAGCGAATTCGGCCAATGTGTACGTTAATGCACAGGCGAATCAAACGTTCGGTTCGCTTTAGCTTGCGTTCGCTCCAAGAGCGGTACATCAAAGAAAATTGCTGCTCAATGTGGACGTAAACAAAGAGTTTGTGCTAGTCCGAATATCGAACAGCGAATTTCAGAGGTAAACACAATCGTGAATAATTGATTTTTGAAATCAACTCTTTTGAAACTTTAAAGAGATACATAAGGCTTGAATATGAATCCCCAGTTGCCAGAAAGCGAAGAGTGATAGCTAGTCTTTCCGTAACAGGTATGGCTTGTCGATAATTTGTACATTGCTTTCCAATTTTGGGACCAATTTTATTTACTAAGAATTCGAAGTCACTTGCCGACATTCTGCATAAATTATGAAATTGGCCTAAATATTGCTTATTGTTAGTTAAGTTCCCAATTAAATCTGTTCCTCTATAACAGGTTCGGCTTTCATACAATGGTGTCATCCACCAACGTCGTTTTCTTTTCAATTTAGTTTTCTTTAATCCGTTAAGGATAACACAACAGGCAGCTGCAATGACTACTTCGTCCGACATAGTTAAAATTTTAAAACCTATTCATATCACGACAAACAGCGAACATGGAAAAGACGTTCGGTTCGCTATTCGTGTGCATAGTGTATACAGACTTCCAAATGTTGAACGAACGAACAACAAACATTCGTTGTTCGGTGTTCGCTATTCGTTCGCTTGGTGTGTACGCGCCTTTACGTTGTTTTTATATAAAAATTTATTAGAAGAGAATCAGAAGCAGCGTCTGAGGGAGTGGCCAACCATTAATGTAAACTAGCGTGATCTCAAGTCACACAAATTAAGAACGATTTACTTGCGAATCGCTGAATAGTGCGTCTTAACACTTTACCGACCGGCTGTCGATTATTCGACGTTTTGTTCTCAGCGCTTACCGTCCGGTTGTCGATTATATTCGACGATCATACGATCTCGTACGGTGTCTCGTATAATCGGCGGCTGAGTGGCCGGTGAAAAGGGCATAGGATTCTCGAACCATTACCGGTTGATAAAGTGTTAATAGGGTAAACTCACCAAATCTCGGTCATGTGCCTAATGTCGGCCTTCCAGTTTTTCTATATGCATTTCTATAGAGAGGCCGACTTTAGAAAGGATTTTTTGGGGGGTCCAGATTTGGGCTGTTTACCCTTCTACTTTTATTAAATGTCTTTGAGGACCTATTCGTGAGGTCTTCTTGTCAGTTCTAACTTTATGGACAGGTGAATAAACCCGATGTTATTAATGGTAATATAAACAGCCTCCTTATAAACTTGTAACGTTGATTGTTACCGAAGGATTCCAAATAAATACAGCTCCCGTTGTTTAAAGTTTTTAATATTTCAGATTGAATTCATGAAAATAAAAAATACGTTCGAATATTTGGCCCACTTATAGATCTCATCAGTACAAACAAAAAAGTCAAAATAAACATAAGTCCAAAAATCAGCCGTTTCCTAATTACAGCCTGTTTTTCAAATTAAAATAATTTACACTCACAAGGAGACATCGCAGTTGACTCTTTACCAATTTTGATGAATTTTTTTATGGTGAATCTATATTGAATATAAGTAAGTTCCCCCAGAGCTTTTGATCGAATGGCCCTTCTAAAGGGAGTTATTCATTTTTGAAATTTACGTTTTTTGGGAGTTGTTGTCAAAAGCTATAAAGCGATGTCGTTTGACGTATCTGTCCGTAGTGCAATGAATGAATGCCGCGCTCCTGTGCAGGAAGCCCAGGATCGGGATTCTGATATTAAAACTTTTTTTTGAAACGGAAAACACGTGATATGAGGTTTTATTAAAACGAATTATTAAAAAAATCCAAATAGTGATGATAATAATAAAGTAATTATAAAATTACAATTATATAGAAATATAATTACGTATATGTTGATATAAATAAAAGAATAGATTAGGAGTATTACAATAAATAATTAAAACAAAAAAAAGTTGTAACTTCAGAATCCCGATCCTGGGCTTCCTGCACAGGAGCGCGGCATTCATTCACTGCACTACGGACAGATACGTCAAACGACATCGCTTTATAGCTTTTGACAACAACTCCCAAAAAACGTAAATTTCAAAAATGAATAACTCCCTTTAGAAGGGCCATTCGATCAAAAGCTTTGGGGGAACTTACTTATATTCAATATAGATTCACCATAAAAAAATTCATCAAAATTGGTGAAGAGTCAACTGCGATGTCTCCTTGTCAGTAGGAGTGATTCGCGTATTTATGAAGTCATCCATGGAAATAACAAAACAAATTTTGTTCGTTTCTGTTAGTGTATTTGCCACATTTGTTGTAATTATTGTGTGTCCGTTATTGTCAGTGTTTATTGAAGTAGTTGTTGCTGTAACCCATTGTTGAAATTTTCGAATATGCCTTATACCAACGCAGAAATGGCAGACATGCATTTTATGTATGGCAAAGCCGATGGAAATGCTTGTGAGGCACGTCGCCTTTATGCCGAAGCATTCCCAAACCGGGCACTTCCGTGTGACAAACTTTTTACAAATTTCCATCAACGTTTATCCGAAGTTGGATCGTTTAAATCAAGGAACGGTGATGGTGGTCGGCCTAGATCAGTTTGTACTCCCGACGCAGAACTTAACATTTTAAGACGAATTGAAGAAAATCCTGGTACGGTACTAGTACTAGAAGACTCTCTACTGAAACAAATATTAATTTTTCCCTAATTTGGAGAATTTTACGGGAGCAGCAATTGCACCCATACCATATTCAAAGGGTACAGGCTCTAGCTGTGCCTGATTATGCCGCACGACTGGTGTTTTGTCGAAGCATGTTGACAAAAGTCGCGGAGAACCCAAATTTTGTCACGAAAATTTTATTTACAGGCGAAGCTGGTTTCACGAGAAATGGCATTTTTAATTTTCATAATAGCCATGTTTGGGCCGACGAAAATCCGCATGCCGTTGTTGAATCGAATCATCAACACCGATTTGCAATCAACGTTTGGCTTGGTGTGTTAGGAGACCATCTGATAGGACCTTGTCTCCTGCCTAACCGTTTGACTAGTCAATTGTACCTTGACTTTTTGCGGAATACATTACCACTGCTGTTAGAAGATGTGCCCCTCAACCACAGAATTAATATATGGTTGATACACGATGGAGCTCCTGCGCATTACGGAGTCTTGGTCAGAAATTATCTAAACGAAAATTACAATGGCAGGTGGATAGGGCGAGGAGGTCCAATTGCATGGCCCCCTAGATCTCCCGACCTCACTCTACTCGATTCTTGCATTTGGGGGTATTTAAAGACATTAGTTTATTCAAGTCCTGTGAATAATTTAGATGAGTTGCGAGAACGAATTGAACATGCCTGCCAGACTGTTCGTATAAATCCGGGACTCTTTGAGAGAGTGCGGCGTTCACTTTTACGGAGATGTGAAATGTGTATACAAATGGAAGGAGGACATTTTGAACATCTTCTTTAAGAATCATTAATTTGTAATAATTAAAATGTATTTATACTGATATTTGAGTGTAAATTATTTTAATTTGAAAAACAGGCTGTAATTAGGAAACGGCTGATTTTTGGACATATGTTTATTTTGACTTTTTTGTTTGTACTGATGAGATCTATAAGTGGGCCAAATATTCGAACGTATTTTTTAAACACCCTGTATAACTGACTTGTTTAAAAATGAATTTTTATTATGTTATAAAAAATGAAAAACTATCATTGCCATAACGTTTGAGAAAAACTGAAAATAACAGGTTACTACAAACTTATTACCTACAAACTTATCAGGAATATTATGGCCAGGTGAATAAACCGAGCCTAAATCTAACTTAAGAGATTTTATTTTGAATTTAAAAAAATCAAAGTTATTCTAATTAATGTAAAAAGAAAAATTGATTTTGAAAATAAAAGTCGACGAATTTGATTGAACGTAACATAACATTAGTATTTTTTTTCTTTCTTTTTTTAAGTAGCTTAAAAAAATCACCCACACTTTTTTTATGAGAATCAAGAAATAATTTTGTACATTAAATTAAACATTCAATGCCAAATTTATAAACGCCACTAAAGTAATACTCATCCTAAACTGATACTAATTTGACATTGGTCACTAATTTTAGTATTCAAGAACAGTTATCAATTAATTCTTCTCCTATTTGTACTTTCCTGCCAAATCTATCAAAATTCCTTTCGCGTCCGCGTTCATAAAAGAATATTTTTTATGTTATGTTAAATATAACTAATAAAGGACACTACTTGTAAACGAATAAAGTAGCTAACTGCTAATTGTGACGTATTCCTTAAAGGCTCTCATACGTCATTACTAATCATCGTTTTCTCGCCACAAGTCAAATAATTTATTAACCCTAATTGTGCAAGACAGAAAGAGACGAAAATTGGAAATAGCAATCTAGGATAGTACAATTAATTAACGACGCTTGAGACATCTTTTACCGGATGGAGTATAATGACTGTTTATGAATACCAAAATAGAGGGAGATGACACTTATGTTACACTTACCCTAAAGTTATACTTCATTTAATAACTAGGAGGAGTGTTTTGAATTTTGCGCGCCAAAATAGTGAACTATTATTGGTCGCTTCGCAGTCAAGTTTACGAAGACGAAAAAATTGGTTTTTGTCGTTTAGTGTTTTTAACGTTTGAGGTTAGGTGGTCTACCTAATTTGTCAACTTGTTTTTCGCTTTTTCGTTGTGCTCAAATGGTTGCGATCAAAAAATATTAAGTTCGAAGAAGGTATGGTACGATATCATCTGTTGGATATGATACGTCAACACAAGGAACGTCTTTTGGATAAATTTTGAACAATATACGTATAGATAAACGGCCATAGAGATATTTGGTATGTTCTAGAATACTACGCTCAAACGCTTGGTGTTTTGTTGGTTGCATAAATGTGACTGGTTTGAAGTTTAGAATTCAAATTTGCCGCTAAAAATGTTTAGTGTATTTTTTAGTTACTTTTTCCTATGTAAATGGGGTTTTGAGATTTACTCCTCCTAGTTATTAAATGAAGTATAGTAATATTTTAGATGACTCTCAGAGTGACTCTTTAATGACGTTTATGTATTTAGCCCCAAATATTCTATTTTTACAATAAATTTATTCTAATTAGCAAAAAAAATTTTTTTTTGGTATAAAATTTCAACGAATCCCTTTTATATCTGTATTTCTTAATCATTAAAAAAAGAAATAAACTCACCTGATTTAACTTCAAAAAGTTTTGAACTCAAAGTAACTTCTCTAACTTTTTCATAACACTTTATTTCCAAACAATCCAAAACTTGAAGATACTAAAAAAAATAACATCCATTTAAATTTTACTTTTTATTAATTTTTTTTTTTAATACCAACCTCTAACAAAACATAAATATCGACGGGTTTTAAAAAATTAAACCGTTTAACTAACGATGGGAATGTTACAACAGGATTTGTAATACAAAAAGATTGTACGGCGAATAACCAATCGGTTAAAACTTGCATATTAATACCACCGTTAACTTTTAACCAAGGAATCGGTTTTAATTTAACTTTTTGACCCTCCACATTTGTTAAAGTCGATTCTAAATCAACAGTCCAAACGTTTTTAAACGAATTATGAACGAATTTAAATGTTTTTACTCCAAATCTGTGTATGACACCTAATTTAATTAAATTATCCATGATTATAAATAAACTATCAAAGTTTATTGAGTTGAATTCTTGTTTTATTTCATAACTCGATGCTCCTAAAATATCTTTTTCTTCGATAAATTTTATTATATTAAAAATTATTTTAAAATTAAAATTTAATTTGAGGGTTTGTTTAAAATA
Source organism: Digitonthophagus gazella (assembly GCA_036711955.1). Classification (NCBI taxonomy): domain Eukaryota; kingdom Metazoa; phylum Arthropoda; class Insecta; order Coleoptera; family Scarabaeidae; genus Digitonthophagus; species Digitonthophagus gazella. The sequence continues at coordinate 19,237,601 of JASCIT010000012.1, forward strand.
ATTTTCTATTTGAATTGGTGTCATATTAAAATCGTAAATTTTACATTCTTGATAAATAAGTTGGTGTATTTTGATTTGATTTTCTTGATTATTTATGATTTTTTGAATTGAGGTTTTAGTGTTGTTGTTAAAATTAAAATTAATTTCGGGAATCATGGTTAAAAAATGTCGACTTAATCGTTCCAAACGATCATCTTCGTCTTCTAATTCAGGTAATAAACCTTTAGTTAATAAAAATGCCAAATCTGACATTTTATTATTAACTTTTTCCAAGTTTTGATCTTTAACACACTTTGCTAATTCTTCCAAGTCGTTTAAAATGTCTTTATGTTCGTTGGTTTTTTCATCTTTTTCGTTTTTAATTTCCATATCGTTAGATTTTTTGGAATTTATTAATCTTTTATATCGGGAATTTAATTCTTTTAATAACGAATCGTGATTTTGTATGTTTGGGTCTAAAATGAATTGTTTATCGGGGATTTTAATTGAAAATGTTGTATTCATTAACGTTTGTAATTCATTAAATCCGATTCCAAAACCTTCCTGGTATGAATTTTCATTGAATTTTAAATTAAATTTGTTTTGATTTATAATTGAATTTAAAACTGAGAATGCCTCCAAATAATTTTTTTCGTGAAACTTTGTTGATAGTTTATATGTATATAAATAAGAACTTTGTAAAACGTTTTCTTGGTTAGTTTTTTTCGATTTTTTTGAAATTAAATTAAATGATGTTTTTATTAAATTATGTTCTCTTAAATTGAAAACTGCTCTTCTTAAAATTTCTTCTGAATAACCTTGATAAATCCGATCTAATTCCTTTTTAGCATCGTCTATTTTTAATCCAATCGAAGAATGAATCACACTTTTAACTGTGTCGATTAAAATATCTTCTTTTGAATTTGGTTCTTGATATAAAGTTTTTTGGGGTTTTTCATCGGAAATTTTAAAATTAAAACTTTCATCTTCTAAATAATCCACATAACCAACTTCGTCTAATATCTTTTTATTAACTGAATTTTTCTCGAATGAATCAACACAATAAGCAACTAAATACACTAAAGCTATGTGTAAATGTTCTTGGGGAATCGGTTTATGATCCATTATTTTTTGTTTAAATCTTGAAAAATGTTTTTGTACGAAATTATCAGCTTCTAGGTTAAAAGTATTTGAATTATCTTCATTTTTGTAGAATTTGTTAAATTTTCTTAAACGAGTGTTATAAGCCGTTGATGTTTTTTTGTAGTTTTTGGGACATAATCGATGCATTAAATCTCTGATAACAGTAAAACCGATTAATCTCTTTTTAAAAGTGGGAAATAAGTAACTAATCGCGTAACTTATTACATTTAACATATTATCTTCGTTTGGGCTAAATCTCGATCTTGTAAACAATCCAGATCCTTTTATAGAAGTATCTAATTCATCGACACGTTTAATTTTTTTAACTGGTGGTCTCGGATGAATTTTTCTAACGATTATTTTGGTTGATTTTTTAACTTTTTTAACTTTCTTTACTTTTTGCGTTTCGCCGAGTTTGCGTTTTTTTGGATCTTCTTGTAAATCTTTTAATTTAATCGGTCTTAAATAGGCTTTGTCGAGTTGTTTCTTTCTCACTCCGATTGGTTTTGAAGCTGGAGCAAAATTAAAAGTTGTGGAGTCTTTGTGAACCGGGGAATTAATCCAGTTTCTTTTTACGAACATCCACATGTTTGAATCGAAACCACAAGCACCACGATGATCACCTAAGATGGGTATGTTAAAGTTAGTATTTTGGATAGTTGTTATTTATAATATACAATCATATAAGTATTCATAGATTTTAATACATATTGGACTATTTAAGTAAAAAACTTTTGTGATTGAGTGTGAAAAACATCAAAAAGTTTGTCCCAACAAAACCTTTCATTGTTTAAGCTATTTGTAACAAACTAGAAACAGCTCAAGTATTTTATGAAATACATTGTATATACGAGTTTCGTTTCAAAGTGATCTGATCTAAAGGGAAAAATACTTCTAGAAATTTTTTTGATATATTGGAAATTGGAACCGATCTTACATCCATTCTACTCACAAGTCAGGTTGCAATCTTTTGTATCCTCGAAGTTCAATTGAACTGTATAAAAAGTGCGTAAACACGTATTTCTCGGAAAAGCTCAAAGCGAATTCCTGTTGTGAAAATAACGAGAAGTTCGATTCTTGGTGAAATGCGATGAAAAATGTTTTTTAAATGATTTTAGTTGGAAATATAAGGAAATCTTTTAGTGTGAAATTTGTTCAAAAACCATTCATCTTTTAGTCTAATCCCTGGTATAGATTTAGTGCCTTTGAACGCGCGGTTATATATATATACTTTCTACTGGCAAGTGTATAAGTGGACGTTAAATTTCATGAAATGCATGGTTTAACAAACATTTCGAATCATGCGTTTTGTCAGGGGTTTAACGCTTGAATCTGTACACTTGTATAAATGCGCTACCAAAATCCGCGTTAGTAAACGTACAATTAAACGCGTGTTTAAAAACATTTCGTCTGTACCGAGGCTAATTGTAAGTTTACTGCGTGACAGAAATTGCAACATATAGGAGTGAATATTTTTGAAGGGAGAATTATCGGCATAAAAGAGGGTGGTTTATCAGTTGCTGAAATAGTTACGTGACTAAATGTTGCAAAGGGTGGTGTGAGAATGTTCAAGAGTAATATCAGAAAGGAAGTGGCGTTTTGTGGAAAATAACGATGCGTCAAGATCGTCGTTTGATATTATTGGCTTTCAGAGATTTTGGGCTAAAATCATACTGGCTATATGAAGGGTGTAAATGCAAAAGCAGACATTCGACATTTTCTTCAAAAATTAGTTAGACACGGATTTGTATTCTAAATTTAGCAAGAAATCAATTTTTGTCGCCCCCAGGAGCGTAACATTACATTTAAGCGAGTTATTGCAATAGTAAATTCCGCTTTAAGTGCAAAAGCAGACATTTGCGCCAAGTAGTTAGGTGCAAAAGCAGACGTTTGTGTTTGAACCTAGTCAGATCTCGCATTACCTCACGTGATAGCCGTGACATTGAAGTAGCTGTTAGTTTTGCTCGCTTCTGCATGATTAGTATAAACGAGAGCGTGGTAACGAATGTAATATGGAGTTTTGATTACCTTCAACAACATTACCATTGAAGCAAGTCCTCGTGGCAAAGGGCGAAAGAGAATAGCAAATAAGCAAGAGTGCAAGCGTGAAAAAGCCAAGACAAAGAGGCAGAGGTTTAAGGCAGCAGGCTTAAACCTGACAAGATAAGAAGCATTTCCTCTTTGCTAGCCAAACGCTATGGTGCAGAATGGGAAAACGATGAACGTTTGGAGTTCTTCAAAAACGCCTTTCAAGACAATCCAGCCAATACTTCGGAAACTTAGGGGGATGTGAATGACACACTAGTATTTTCTGATAATGAATCTGATACTGACTTACGAATTTAAATTTGTACCTAAGAAACTAATTTTGTACTTTTTTCAATAAAATCAGCTTCTTTAAAATCTCTTTTATCGCAATTCTAAATTTTATTAGTGCAGATACTGCTAGTTTTTTTATAGAAACGCCAAATCCAGAACGTTGCAGTTCACGAAGCAGAGATTTCCAAGCCTTAGATGCAAAACAAGACAATCTCATTTTTTTAATCAAAATAACTTTTTTACTATAAGCCTGACTTACGCTTTAAAGCACATAAAGACGTGTCGATGTATTATCTACTTTTGGTTAAAATACCAAGTCGATTGAGTGACTTAAAAGACAGTGAGAGGTTTTTCGCGCTTTACTCAAAACTATTTGAATGTCAAATGTCTGGTTTTGCATTTATACGCTTCATACAGTGTTATTATTTACTTCCAATCATCGATAACAACGTTTAAATTAGTGCACGGAAAGGACTGATTGAAACATTATGTGGTGTAGGATTGACTTTGGTTATGAATCTAGATTCACCCGCGTGAAAATAGCAACAAACCTCCCAGTAACAAACTTTAACCATCATATTCCTATCTACGGACTTTAAGGCCCTGTGCAGCGGTTATTAGAGGAACATTAAATAAATGGGCTATAGATTCTGAAAAAAAACTACCTAGAACTATCTTAATCCGAGTTTTCGTCCGTGAATATTTTTCGCTGTTTGCAAAAAATCGCGCTTAAATAGAACCTTACCTGTGACAGACCACAACTCGTTTTTCTTTGTTAACTTCATTATTTGATAGGGAGAAAACTCTAGGACACCATCTATCCTATATGAAATTTTCTCCTTTTTGCAACGGTATGCGTCACACTTCAATCAAACATTGGCACTATCGTCTTTTTGGCCAAAAACCACCCAAATATCGGCTTTTCGTTGCTATTAATCCCTTCTAGGATTAATAACTTTCCTATTTGATTGGGAGAAAACTTTAGGACGCTATCTATCTTGTAGGAAATTTTCTGTCCTTTCCAAGGGTATGCATCACATTTCGATTGAACGTTTGCACAAGCGTATTTTTGGCCAGAAATATGCTTGTGCATGGTTGATCTTTTTAGCTAAAAATAAGCTTGTGTAAACATCCGATCGAAATGTGATGCACACCGTTGGAAAGAGCAGAAAATTTCCCATAAGATAGGTAATGTCCCAAAGTTTTCTCCCTATCAAATAAGAAAGTTATTAACACGAAAATGGATTAGTAGTCCCGAAACGCTGTCGCTCAGGAGGTTTTTGGCCAAAAACACGCTTGTGCAATAGTTCGATCGAAATGTGATGCATACCGTTGGAAAAAGCAGAAAGTTTCCTATAAGATAGATGGTGTTCTAGAGTTTTTTCCCTGTGAAATAACGAAGTACACAAAGAAAGACGAATTGTGAGCTGTTACAGGTAACGTTCCATTTAAACGCGTTTTTTGCAGACGGCGAAAGATATTTGTGGCCGAAAACTCGGACTAAGATAATCCTAAGTCATCTCTTTCAGAATCTGTAGCCCATTTGTTTAATGTTCCTCTAATATCCGCTGCACAAGACCTTAAAATCCGGTCATTTTAAGGTGTTGTAGGTGAGGCGACGCGTATCAGATTTTTTTTATCGTTAGTGTTGACATTTCGGTGGACGAAAACCCAGTTTTATATAGAGAAAAGACCAAGCTTTCCGATGATGTACTTAGATTTTCGCTATTTTTATTATTCATAAAAATATCGTGACGTAAATTAGATAAGAATATTATGGTTAAAGTTTGTTGCTGGGAGGTTTGTTACTATCTTCACGCGGGTTCTAGATTTAGTCTATCGATGCATGATAATTGTAAGATAGTCAGACGAAAACATGGAGAATAGGAGTATATGCAAATCGCTTTAGAAAACCTACTCACTGAACTGCTAGTATTATTGTATGAAACGATATTGCTTATGGAGGCAGGTTCCCTTTAATTTTTATCGAGGGCATTTTGACTCCACATCGACATATATAGGAGGTTTTGGAACCGCATCTATTCTCATACTTTAAGAACCTGGAAAAATCAATTTTCCAACAAGATAACGAGCAACCCGTGTGGCTAACTTTTAACGATGTTAACTTTTTTAGAAGAGGTTTAGATAGACCTTTTACCATGGTCAGGAAAATTTGCGAATTTATCATCAACCGAATACGTATGGGATATAAAATGATGGAAACTGAACAATTTGCCACAACTCTCGCAGACATTGAGAATACAAGACAAGAGAACATTATCAGCTTAATCGAATCTATGTCTCGCTGTCTTAACTAATGTTTACAAAACATTGGATGGGTAACATTTTAGAAACGATAAATAGAGAAGGGAGAAGATATGTTTTCTTGGTAAAAGAACACAAATTTGAGTTTTGCCATTTCCAATTTTACAAATTTATGAACTTTTTTTCGATTTATAACTAGCTTATAGTTAGTATGGATCTATAGTTGGGTTAGAATGGATTTTTTCAATCAAATCATTCTTTTTCGAGACTTGGCAATTTGATTAAACGACACCAAACGTTATTATTGGCGGCTTTTTAATCCTTTCGCGACAACTCATCTGTACTATACATTGCTACTTTTTAATAAAATTGCATATAGACTGCGTCAGCCAATGTAATGTACCAAGTGACTCGTATATACAGACTATCCCAAGATTATACAGACAAATTGCTGGGATATATTCCTTGGGTCATTTTAAATACATTGAGATTAAAACCTGTTATCCGAGTTTTTATAGTTTCAGAGCTAATCGATGTTAAAGTTCTTTCTGCTTATGTCAGATTTTCTTAATAATCTTGTTCATTTTAAGATGTGCCTCAAAATATCTTACGAATCTTAAGACACGCCCAATTACATAATAACTTCAAAATTTTATTACCCCCATAACTTGCTTTTTGTTAATCTTTCACAAAGTTAAATCAATACAGTTTATTTTACAAAACCTCATCCCTACAAAAGCATGTTATGAGGTTAAGAAAATTGTTGAAATTATTGCCATGTAAGTGAGATTAAATCCTAAGACTTGTATGAAATGTTGAGGCATATTCAATTAAAATTAACAAAGTTATTAAGAAAGGTTGACATAAGTAGAAAGGACTTTAACATTGAATATTTCTGAAACTATGAGATCGGATAACAAATGTTAATCTCATTGTCAGTCTATTTAAAATGACCCAAGGAATATATCCTAACAGTTTGTCGTAAGAGTTAAAATTTCGCAACAAACTACGAACTTTGCAAGTTTTCATAGCTAACATTACAGAAGAAATTGGCACTTAGAAGCCAGATATTTTGGAAGATCATTTGGTCGATATAAAAATAATGTAATCAATATTACACCTATAAACTTTTTGTGAAAACAGAGCCCTACTTTTCTTATTTCTAACAAAATGGCTGTCAATTTACATTACGACATTACATTTGCCCCTCTTTCTATTTTCAATGGATAAAACTCAAAAACCATTGGAAATCGCCTCTATGAATAAATCTTCATAATCTTTCAAATAGCAAAAAAAGACGTTTTTAAGTTACCAATTATTCTGCCATCTGTAAATAATTTTAGAAAGTAAACAATCTTTTGTAAGAATTTTTCAATAATTATTCAAGACTATAAATATGTTTGTAAAAATATACGACCTATGGATATAATTTTATAAAATAATACCAATAATGTGATGTCACGATAAACTTAAACTAAAATTTATTAAAAAATCCTCAGAATAGAGGTATATTAGATAGGAACTGTACATCAAACTTATACTCTCCAAAGGCAACGAAACCCTATATGAGACGCTGACAAACACTAATAAATCTATATAATTTAGATTGTATTGTTGTTATCCTACGTATTAGGGCGTCCGCACACGGAGCAACCGGAAAGCAACTCAACAGCAATATAATATCGCTTTCCTGTCACTTCCTGGGTAATAGAGTAGGAAACCGTTAACAGCTCGGTGTCGTCAAGCTCGGTGTCAGTCATCGATGACTGACATGGTACTCAACATGTTAAAAGAAAAATTAGAAGACGTTGACGGTATTTCGGGAGATTCATGAACCGAAATCCAGAGTTAGAGTTAATCACAATTTTGATGGTTGTTGGTTAATCTCCAACAAATTATAATCAAATTCTGACATCTAGCTCTGCGGCTGTGTCAGTGATACATTACTTAAACATTTCAAAATAAAGTGCTCCGAAACGTAGTTAATGCCTGCTAGTATACCAAAAATACCCATATACATAGAGACCTACGAATTCTAACCGTTTGGTCGTCCGCAAACGGAGCAACCAGAAAGCAAATCAACAGCAATATGATATCGCTTTCCTGTCATTTCCTAGGTAATAGAGTAGGGAATCATCAACAGAGCAATTTGAAAGTAATTTGTTGGCAATGCAGTCGATGTGCGCGAACTAGGCAACTTTAGCAACCTGCACGGAAGTCACCAGGGGTTGGTGTTGCTCATATTGCCTGTAAGCATGGAGGCTTTTAATATAAAATTTGTGAGTGTTGTGCAAAAATATGCTGTTTTGTACGATTTTACTCTCCCAAAGTACTCCCGAAAAGATATAACAGAGAAAGCTTGGCACCTGGCGGCAACAAATAATCTGCATTGTAAATTCTTCTGATTGTACGAATGAAGCCAATACTTTCTACGGTTACGTCTGTTTTGAGATTTTGTATACCGATACAAATACAGATTTTCTTTATTGCTTAACTCACTCGACATCTTTACTATACACAAATATGTATACTACCCGATACTTTTCCTATACCTAAAACTGTACTAACAGTCGCCTTGAACGCTAGGAGTTGGCTAAAATAAATTGCCTCGTGTATGGATCCCTGTTGCTTATATTGTCGATATCGTTTATATAGTTTCGTGAAATTATTGCTTTCCAGTTGCTCCGTGTGTGGAGGGCCTTATTGTAAAAAGTGTATTTGTGGAAAGACTTATTATGCCAACAGCCTAAGAAATAAGTATATACCGTGTGCACACCGGTGTGCTGCGGATAGGGCAGGTCAATATGTTAGAAAAGGCATCGAATTGCATACGATTTTAATAAGTTAGATAAAAAGGCACATATCAACTCCAATCGGCCAGATAAGTAAACGTAGTATATCTGTCCTGTATTAGCTAATGGAAGCCTTATTGCCGTCCTTTTTCCACTTACGTTAAACGTATCCGCAGCTCACCGGCGTGCACACGGTATACAGGATGTCTCGCCGATGTGGGCAAGTCGAAATATCTCGAAAACTACAACTACGACGATTTTGAATTTTTATATACAGATTGTTTGCTTGTAGTTTCCGAGATATTTCCACCTCCTCACTTCGGTAAGACATCGTGTATATGTCGTAGGTAAAAACCGTAATCCGTCATTTCATGAAAAGCCTAGTCATTACACGTATTGCCGGCAAACGCTGTAATAAAATAATTATTCTCGTGTTTGACGGAAATTTTCCATCATTCCGCGGAATGCCTTCATAAGATTAGTCAGACAGCGTGAACACACGCTGCCGATATTTTGTTTAGTCAGTTACTGTGATAGTCGAGTTTGGCGCGTGTTCATAGGTTAATTTAGTTGTGTGCAATTTCATAAGAAATATGGATACTCATAAACGTTTATTTTATGAAAAACTGGACCAATATTATATAGTGAACAAAGAAGCGAAAAAGCCATGGAATTATGATGAAATAAAGGAGGTAAATATACTGGGTGCTTTTTAATGTTTTTTATAGATCAGAATTACTAAACACTGCTAATAAAAATAATGAAAACTATTAACTTATACAAATAATGAAATTTTTTAGGTCGCAAGCAACATTTTGCTTGCCAAGCAAAATAAAGGGGGAAAAAAACCCGTAGGCAGTACCACTTACTAACTCTCTATGATACAATGCAGGTAGGACATAAACAGGTGATAATTAAGAAAAGATTAGAAGACAGTAACAACATTATCTATATCACGCCATACGAAGAGTTGTTTGATGTATTATACTCAACACACATTGCGGTTGAACATGGTTCCAGGGATAAAATGATATTTAGTTTGAAATCAAAATATCATATTTCTCGCCCTGTAATCGAAATATTCTTACAGGCTTGTGAAACATGTCACAAGAAAAAAACCAATAAACATGCAAACCTAGTAAACAAGCCAATTATTTCAAAAGAATTTTGTTCTCGGGCTCAAGTAGATTTAATTGATTACCAATCATGTCAGGATGGAGAGTACAAATGGTTATTAAATTACCAAGACCATTTAACAAAATTCATCTGTCTCCGTCCGTTACGTTCAAAAAAATCCACTGAGGTGGTTGTAGAACTATTAAAAATTTTTCTTGAATTTAGAGCACCTGCGATACTGCAAAGCGATAATGACCGCGAATTTGTGAACAGTGTAATTACCGAATTAGTAAAATTATGGCCTGATCTAAACATTCTTCATGGACGACCACGACATCCACAGTCGCAAGGCAGCATAGAACGATGTGACCAGGATGTGGAAAATATGTTGAGGGCCTGGATGTTAGACAACAATTCTACCAGTTGGTCAATTGGCTGTTACTTCGTTCAGTTTCAAAAAAACAGTTCCCATCACAGAATTATAGGTCGTAGTCCATACAATGCATTATTTGGAACAAACCCAAAAATTGGTTTATCTTCAACAATTTTATCAAGCGACATCATTAAAAATTTACGTACAGAAGAGGATCTTAACGAAATACTGTCAAGAACGGAAGAAAGGGAAGTTGAAGATACAAGTGAATTACCTGTTGCAATGTCCGATGACAATGTAGCCGAAGAACAACTTGAACAGTTAAATGAACAAGTCAATACTGAAAATACTGTATCAGAATTAATGGAAACTACAAACGTTGAACTAATTCCGTTTTCTGGTCTACAAGATAACGTAAACGAGTCGCAAGAAGTAGTAATGTGCATTGATTGCACAAAAGAAAACAATGCATTGTGTGTGTTGTGTTCTCTTCAAAAATCCATTCTCACCAATAGAGACGAATGTCATTCAGGGCAAAAAAGAGCAGCCGAAAAAATGTTAACAAATACCATTAAAAACTTACCGCCGTTCACAATTGGTAATTGCGTGCTATTGTCAGTTGAGAAAATTGATCGAGGCCCAAGCGATATGCAGAATTTGATATGTGTAATCGTCGACTGCAAAAGCGGAGTGTATCAGTTAGGATCTGCAATCGGTAAAATTAAGGGATGGTATCATCGTTCGGACCTTGTTGCAGCAGATAGTCAGTTTTTAGAGATTAAAGATGTTCCTGATAAATTCGTTTCAGTCCGAGAAGCCGTCTCTGGAGTCTCATTGCGCCGTGGTCAAGGATATTTCAAGTGTTCTTGCAAGCCTTCTAAAACGCAATGCCAAACAAATCGATGCGCGTGTTTCAAAAGCAAAGTTCTGTGTAATTCTAGATGCCATAATAGTGCTACTTGCTTACATAAAAACTAGTACAATATATGTTAACGAAGATATTTATAATAAACACAGAAAGTTTTCTAGTGTATAAGTTTCCAATATTCTACAGGATGAACGTATTTCTCATGCAGTTTTAGTTTTTATTCTTAAGAATCAAAAATGTTTTGTTAGTTCAAATTTTTACGTAAATAAAGTATTTTGTTAAAACAAATATAATGTGTATTATATACAAATATTTCTTTTGTGTAATTAAAGAATAGCGCTGTTAAGATCAAGCAAATATGGGCCTATATATTATAGTTGATTTTTTCATGTTATTTTCACTAAATGACTAAACATACCATCGGCAGACGCTGTAATGCTCAATCGTGTGTGTGTTTACTCTGTTTGCCTAATCTTATGAAGGCATTCCGCGGAATGACGGAAAATTTCCGTCAAACACGGAATAATTATTTTATTACAGCGATTGCCGGCAATACATGTAATGACTAGGCTTTTTGTGAAATGACGGATTACGGCTTTTACCTACGACATATACATCGACGTTCCCAACGAAGACTGTACTAACTCAAATTTTGAACTTTGGAGATAAATCAAGTAAAACTTTTGAACCATCACCAATAATTATGCTTTAGGCAATGTAACTTAAATAACCAAAAATTTGAGATAGTACAGTCTTCGTTGGAAACGTCGACATAGGCTAATAGAAATTATTTTCTCTCTAGTTTTATAACTCACCTGGAAGATACCCAACATCCTTATTTAAAATCTCTTCTATACTTCTAGCTTGAGCAATCTCAATCATCTCTGGAATACCGTGTATATTCCTAAGCGTTATAGTTTGATGTAACAAACTATACCTAATCCCCAAACGAGTCCTAACGCAAATATTCCACACTTTACCCCAATAACTATCGACATCATCTTCCGTATCGAATCGAAAGGATAATTTCGGATATTCCTTCTCGGTTATTTGATGATAACCAGGATTGCTTGAAGTGGTATCGTAAATAACCGCATTTTTATTCATATAAATCACCTGATGCTCTCTATTTCGCGTTTTCGGTTCACAAAATTGCAACAAACCTTGATAAGAAAGTAATTGAAAATGTTCGAAGATGCTTAGAATATATTTTCTTCTAAAAAACAAAGCGTTTCGGATTTTTGATGGGATTTGAGATAAAAGAAGGTGTTTTTTAATTGGATGGTTTAAGATTTGAACTAATTCTGGGATAATATATGTGACATTAAAGATTTTTGTGAAGACACTTAAAGGTGTTCTTAGGAGGACGTCGGAAAAAACGATGAATCCTTTAGGATGATTATGATAAGTTGGTGGAGTTGGAATAAACATTTTCCAAGAAATTTCATTTTGGTACAAAGTAAATTCTTCATTTTCCATTTGATTTTCTTGTATAAATTCAGGTAAATTATTAATTACTTGTCCATCGTAAGCGTAAGTTAGATAATATAAAAATTGATGTAGTACTTTTAACCTTGTATTTTTTGGTAAATACCCGTAAAGTTTTCCAATCGCTTTATTCCCACAACATTTATATTTAATCACCTTATCTTCGGGTTTTTCAATCGGTTCGATTTTTTCACCTTTTTTATCTTTTTCCATTTCCGCTAAGTCCTTTTTACGCGAGTACATTAAAAACGGCATTTTCATTTGGCCTTTTATCATCTCTAAAGTTGGTTCGTAATCGATATGCGGTAATCCGATAATTTTTTTCGATCTTATATTCTTATTGTGTTTTAAAATCACTTTAATACATCTTAAATAACCTTCCTCGACCAGTTTTTGTAAGATCCGATTTAAAGATTTTCGATCAACTGTCCCGATTAATCCGCGATTTAATTCGTCCTTTTTTAGATTATTTACTAACCTTATAAAATCTGTTATTATTTTATCGTGATTAACCTCGTTTAGTATATAATTAGCGCGTTCTAAAGTTCTTTGTGTGAAATTTTTATGAAAGTATTTTTTATTATAATCGATTTTTATATCTTTTGGTTTGGAGGAAATTACGATTGATTCGATTTCTTCTTTGTCAGAGAAAAAATAATCAATTAGGATTTTTTCTCCGTAAAGTTCTTCGATTTTTAAGTCATCGGAGAGTTTATTTAAGTAATTTCGATCAAATTCTTTTATTGTTTTTGGGTTATTTTCCCCAAATAAATCTTTTAAAGATACTTTTTCAGAAAAATTTGGGTTAATTACTTTAGTTTCTTTGTCATCTTTTTTATCAATAAAATCATTTTCATTAAAACTTTGGTTATTTTTTAAGTCAAGTTGATTACTTTCTAAATCTTTATTTGAAATAATTAAATTAAGATTTGTTTGGTTTATTAACCCAATTCGATCGTTATTTTCAAATTTATTTATTAAATCGGTTTTAAAACTTTTTACATCTTCTTCGATTTCAGTAAAAAATTCTTGATTTTCGTAATTTTCTATTAATGAAATTTTATCAAGATTTTCCGTAATTTTCTCATCGGAAAATTCCTCCAATTCTGATTCATTTTTCAAATTTTCAATTTTTTCTTGTAAATTTAACGTTTCAACCGTTTCAATTAATAATTTACTTGAAATATCATTAAAAATTCCCAAATAATCAATTAAAATTTTAATTGAAACTCTATTATGAAGATTTTCCGCGAAAATTTTTCTATTTTTTACGTTCATTTTTCCAGAAAATGTTTTAATTTGACTTTCAATCGAATTATAGTTAATTGTATTAATAGCATCTTTTTTATACGATTTATAAATTTTTTCGAACGTTTCAAAAGTCCTTTCGTGTTTCTCTTCGCAAACCCACAACGTTTCGTCTACGTTTAAATTATTTACGTCGAAATTGATCTTTTTAATAATTCCCGCGTTCGTTGACGTTTTTAAATCAATATAATCGTGTTTATTTTTTAAGATTTCTTCCATTCTTTTTTTATCCGCTTCGAAATTGTCGGTGATTTTATAAAAATCGCCGCGAAAACGAACGTTGTATTTATCCTGGCGGATGTTTTTACGGTGATTTTTAATAAAGTCGTATTCTCCGGATAAATCGGTTTTGTATTCGTCGAATTTTGTTTTATCTTGATGTTGAGGTTTTTTTGTTAAATATTTTCGATCGATTTCGAGAATTTTTGATAAATAATCTACGGTTTCTTCGTTGTCGGAATTTTCCTTTGAGTTATTTGTTGGTTTTTCTTGGATGTATGTAAAGAATCTAAACAATTAAATTAAAAATTTAAAAGGAATTATATACGGGGTGTTTTAGAATTGCACGGTACCATTTTAGGGATATGTTCTCCAGAAAACATATCCCTAAACGAAATAAACAAGAAAGTTTATATAAACATAAGTTTCAAATTAATTTTTTATCGAGAAATTGAGTTAATTTATTTAACAATAAAACATTCAGAGTGACTGTTCAAAGTGCCCTCAGTATTCTTGAATTCAGCATTCAGACGAATCCATGATTCTCTGGTATGGCTTATAGCATTGAGACGACCCTTCATTGTAGCTGCTGCTTCTTCTATGAGATTTCTTAGATCTTCTTGCGTGGCAATAGACGTAGAATAAACCACAGACTTTATCCAGCCCCACATAAAATAATCAAATGGCGTTAGATCAGATCGTGGTGGAAATATGTTCGTTTCGGCCAACCCATCGGTTACCATGGGTGTTTAAATAATCGGTGACATTATGAGAAAAGTGAGCAGGGGCACCGTCATGCATAAACCACATCCCCTGTCTGTTGACAATCGGAGTATCTTCTAGAAGCTCATACAGATTAATTTGCAAAAAATTCAAGTAAGATATTTATGAAAGCCTTGTTGGTAAAAAGAAAGGGCCGATGAGATTATCACCAAGAAGACCACACCAGACATTTAATAAAAAGGTATGTTGGTAATGCGTAATAGCAGGCGTATGAGGGTTTTCGTCGCTCCAAGTATGAGTGTTTCGAAAATTAGTAATTCAATTTCTGGCAAAGCTAGATTAATCGGTGCATTGTCCAATCAACCACTGGCAGAAATTGATACAGCCGGCCCAATCCATCTTGGCCGATGAAGGTCACGAAAAATGCGCAGACGAAGAAGTGCGACAGTAAATTGTTGAAGAAAGATGGGTATATTCGTTAGATAGGAGCGGCAAGTATAGAGCCCGGCAAAAGTTAACCTGTACAAAAATATGTACCTCGTGCACCATACATTGCCTGTCCAACAATGGGGTATTACGGCCTTTTGAGAAATTGGTGTATTTTTTCAAAGCACGCCGAATGCTGAACAATGACATGCAATAAAAAAACTCAAATTGGTTCTAACAAAAATTTTAAACAGGTAAATTTTTAATAAAATAATAAACACAAAATATAACAGTATCAAATATCAAAAATTCTTACAAAACAATGTTTCATAGTTTTGTCTTAATTTTGGATTAAATTATTGAAATTTAAAACTCAAAAATCAAACATATTTTAAACTGCAAATAGTACAATATCTGCTAAAACTATTAACAAAAATAATAAATAAATAAGAACTTTATTTTTCACTTTACTTTCCGCCATCTCGAACTTAAATATTATCTCACGCACTTATACACAAATTTTTGCTTTGATCTGTACACGATCAGTACCCTGTTGAGTATACTGCGCAAATGAGCTCTCTAAGAACCTCCCACCTATTGTTACTGCGCAGATGACCTCGATAGGCCAAGATGAAATGGGCCGGCTGTACGCTTGTTATAATCGTCTGGTAACAAATGTTGCACACACGTAACGTGATGGATAATGGATATGTTGTAGATAATTGATAAAAACAGGAATTTGATCATTCAGATTTGATCAATTCACTGGAGATGTTAAAATGACAGTTAGTTAGTATCATTTCACTAAGAAAATCAAGGGATTTGATGAAATCCCTAAGCTGATTTGGTAAAATGACAAAAATTAAATTTTTAAACAGTTTATTTAAAGCGTTTAAAGTTTTAAGGCATCGTCCCAAATTAGAGGGTGCTGCTAGAATAACCCACTCACCACTTAGTCCTGAGTAAGCACTACGTAAGGTCGTTCAATTGCACGCATGGTAAAAAATGGATTCGTATGAAGGGAAAAATGAAACATAACCCGCATTTGTGTGTGAAGAACAGTTTACTGACGTTATTACAACGTTTTTAGAAAGCCGGGATACTAAAGAAAAGTTGTTGTGGACTCCTGTAAGTTTAGCAGAAGCTATCACAGCCGTTGAACAGTTTAAATTAGCACCAGTGTTAAAAATTCAACGCACAAATAAACATTAGTACTACGGAAAAAAATATGATTTAATAGAAGTAGGTAGCAAGAAAAACTTTGATTTTGAAGGGAAAATCTGACTTTGATCCGATTGTGAGAATAGTACCGACGGAAGAATTTTATCACATTCTTCGAGAAACCCATCAGTTAGCTAGACAGGGAGGCCGCGACAAAATGCTGCATAGCTTAAAAACCAAATAGTTCATCCTCACTTCCGTCGTAGAAAAATTTTTGAAACTGTACACGGTATGTCAATCCAAAAAGAAATTTCCAAGAAAGGGAACCGTTGCCTGTCCAATTCTGTCTAGCGTTTTTGACCATCGTGATCAGGTCGATGACCACGATTTAATTGATTTACAATCGACCACTGATAGAAATTATAAATGGTTATTACATTATCAACGACCATGTGACAAAATTCAGTTTTGTACGTCCTTTAACTTCGAAAAGAGCTGCTGAAGTAGTAATAGAGCTATTAAAATCTTTTCTGGAAGTTGGTTGTCCTAAAATATTACAAAGTGATGACGGCCATGCGTTTACGGCTGCTGTTATACAAGAAGTAACCGTTATGTGGCGAACATGCAAAATTGTTAATGGTAGGCCTAGACATTCAGCAAGTCAAAGATCGGTTGAACGGTCGAATTAAGATGTAAAAGCTATGTTTCGAGCTTGGCTAATAAACAATGGTACAAAAAACTGGGGTATTGGTTGTTATTTTGTACAATTTCAGGAGAACTCCTCTTTTCACCGTACTATTAAACGATCACCGTACAAAGCCTTAGGTAAAGGCTTCATTGGTGGCGGTTCAGATCAGATCAGACCAGATCAAATCGGACCACACCAGACCAGACTAGACAAGATCAGATCTGAATGGCTAACGGAAAGTATTATCAGTAAATACAATAAACTGAAACGTCGCTATTAGATGCATGCATTATACCAATTACGCGAAGAAGGGAAGTATATAAAAACTTATTTAAAGTTTCGAAATTACCCTGAGAAGTTTAAAGAGCATTATCGAATGGACATAACTTATGATTACATTTAAAAGCTATTTCTGGAGATTTAAAAGGGTATTCAAATTTAATCCATAACAGAGTTTTCACTACTCTGTGGATTTGCTCTGATGAGGTCGATTAACATTGATATGTCCATTGTCCGAAAAGTAACTACGACCGTTGTTTGACACAATATCAAACACGTTTGTTCCGTACCGACCGTCGCAAAGTACTCATACGAGTCTGGTGAAAACGTGTATGTTATGATCTGAAGGGACAACTGTAGCCACTTATCTGTTCTGGTCTGGTGAACCGGTGCTAGTGAAGCCGCAGCCTTATTTGGAACAGAGCCAACAATAGGCCTACACTCTACTCATATTATGTTATGTATATACGTTACTGAAGAAGACCTAGACCAATTTCTTAAACAGCAAGAAACTGACGAAACTAACAATTTTGAAGATGTTCCAGCTACTGAAAATACTGATGTTTCAACGCAAGTTTCAACAGAGAATTTATTAACAGCGGAACCAACTTTTTTGATTCAAGAATTCGATCCTGTTCTTAACCCTACTTCAGTTCCCATATCGACTGATACAACACCTGTATTGTTAGGTGCATCAGAAGATGCAGCACTTGACGGAGAAGAAAAAACGCTTTGTATTATTTGTGAAAAAACGGTAAAAGGAAGAGACGAGTCAACAGTTTTATGCTCTTTATGCCAAAATCAAGAAAATAAAAGAACAAAGGGAACATGCTGCACAAAACCTAAAACGATCGGCTGAAAAAATGAAAAATGTAGTTCTTCGAAGAAATTTAAAGATTTGTTAGGGGGCTCCGCCGTTTTGGTTGAAATTCCCAAGGTTGACAGAGATCCATTGGATGTGAACAACATTATAGATATCGTATTAAATACGAAAAATAATTTATTTCAAATTGGTACTTTGGTAGGAATAATAAAAGATTAGCTTCCTAGAAACGCTCTTCAAATAGCTACTACCACATATACTGATTCCGTCCTACCGATTACGTTGACTTTGCGTGAAATTGTAGGAAAATTGTACTTATTCGGAGGTCGGATTCAAGAAGTGTTTGTAAAAAATCAAAAGTACAATGGATAGCAGAACAGCATTGAGTATCCCTTCTTCAATGTTAGCAGTTCGTCGAAATCTTTGTCGACCAGCGTTTTGTAGTTGTGGTTTTAGCATGCCAGTTTCCCTAAGACGTCTTTCAAGGGCTTCAAACGTTTCCCGATTTGGTATCCGCATAGTAGAAAATGTTTCATGATATTTTTGAACAGCAACAACGCCATTTTTTAGTACCTCGCCACAAATTAACTGCATATCTGTTTGTTCATCAAAAGTGAATGAAAAGTGAAGATGGGTCAAAGTCAAGGAATGGTTGTGGTTGTGCATATTTAGATTATGTGCGCAATATTGGTAAAACATTTAAGCTAAGGTCATGTTGTTCCATTTTTACAGCAGAAGTTGAAGCAATATTTCAAACTGTAACATACATTGAACAAAATAATATTCTGAAGGCTTGTATTATGAGTAATTCTAAGATTGTCTTGGAATTTATATCCAGTGATAAACATCATACAAAACAACATTCCCTTGTCTGTAATATCTTGGAAAGCACTTATCAAGTTTAAAACATAAGGGCCAGATAATTCAATTTTCTTGGATTAAAAGTCATGTCACCTTGGAACCTAATGAAGAAGATGCCTGGCGAAGGATGCAGTGATGAATGGGATTGAAGATGTCTGTAAAACTTCGGGAGAAGATATACTTAACAAGATGAAACATAATATATTGAGAACTGAGTGGAATAATCTTTGGGTCAATAGTTGGAAAACCAGAATGACTCAATACGCTCGAATACACCCCCACATCTTCGATGTGTCCTGGTATAGAGATTACCAGGTTGATAGATTTGTATATTCATCTATTGCGAGGATGAAATTTAGACACGGTAAATTTCCGAGTCATCTTCACAGATTGGATATTGTTAATTCGCCTTCATGCGAATGTGGTGATGAGGTGTGTGATGTGGATCATTTATTGTTTAGTTGTGCTAGATATCAGAATAAGGGAAGGAATTTTATCCAAGAGTTTATAAAAATGGGAATGCAACTCCCGACATGCGCTGTAGTATTATTAAGTACGAACAGGAGAGAGATTTACAAGTGTATTGGTCGTTTTCTAAGATATTCGCGCATCCGGTTGTAATGACGACATAAGGCTCATTGAGTGAATTCAGTGGCTAATGGGCTCAGGGCCCGAAGAGCCTTGAAAAAAAAAACTTTCTTGTTTATTTCGTGCTGGAGAAGATATCTCTGAAATAATACCGTGCAATTTTGAAACACCCTGTATTTTTTTAATTCATAAACTCGATGTACTTTTTCATTTGAAATAGTAACATCAAGTATTTACATTTTTTAGTTTTAAAATCTTACAAATAATCATAATAGAACCAAATTTAATTTTTCTTTTACCTCATTACTCTGTGACATCCCAAATCAGAATTTTTACTATAAACCAAATTCTCTTTCTCCAAAGATTTAAGAATTAAACGCGATACGTAAGTATCTAATCCGAGTTTGATGGAAATTTGACTTTGTGTTAATCCCTCTTGACCGCTTTTACGAATTAAACAATAAACTTGATAAAAAGACGATTGGTTATAAGAACCTTCGCATAAAGGTTCATCATCTAAACCAAAATATAAACAAAATATAACGAATATAAACAAAAATAATATAAATAAAATTTCTTTTTACCTGAAGATTCATCTTTTTGAGTGTCATCTTTCGTAATTTCTTTAAAAGCATTCGCCACGTTTACATCCGGATCTATTAGCTGAATAACTTTTAACTTTTTTTCGATTTTCTTTCCCATCCATTCGCTTTTAGACGCGTTGGGATAAATATCGCGATAGTTTACAGTTAAATTCGTATTTATAAACATTTTAACGTCGTTTCCTTTAACAAGCTTAGAAATGAAACTTTGCCAAGCTTCCATTCCGTAAATTGTTTTTAATTCGACGTATTCCATCATTAAATTAGGTTTTTTCTTTAACATTTCGACTATTTGTTCGGTAATCAATAACTTTTTGGTTTTATAATGAAAATAAAATCGATTTAAATGGAACAATAAACCGGTAGTTTGAGTACTTTGTTTTTTATTTTTAATACAAATTTGTTGTTTGGTTATTAGGTTGTTTTTTATTAAGATTTTTCTTAGGTAGAATAAAATTTTACTGTCCATTTGTAAGGAAGTTATTTTTTCTACTGAAGATTCGCCTAATTTTCTCGCCCTTCCGATTCTTTCCAATAAGGAGTATTGTTGGTTGAAAAGTTTGGTGATTGATTTCGTTTCGTTTAAACCTAAACATTCGTTTCGTAAATTTTGATTGGCCACGATTACAATTTTATTGCCTAGTTTTTCCATTTCGATTAGATTTAAATTTCTTATTTTATCTGTAATCATTTTACGTGTGTTAAATGTACTGCAAGAACCGTAAATGTCTAATTGTGCGGCTTGATCGTCAGATAATGGTGAAAATGGGTAAATATCTTCGGGCATATCATCCTAGAATTGATAAGAATAAGTTAACAGTTTTTCTTTTTTAATTTAGAAAAGTGGGTTTAAGATGTCTTAAGTTTGACATCCTAAATCCATCATAAATTGTCTTACAACTTCGCGTAAATGTCCTGACACTACATCAACGTGTAAAAAACGATTAAAAATAATTAATTTCCCTCTTGGTTCGGGTAATTCATAAAATTCTAAGTGATTACTATTTTTTATTATTTCCCATATTAATTTTTGGTGATTTTCTGTTATCTTTTGGTTCAAAACTATGGATAATCTTAACCATAATGCTATAATTTTAAAATTATTAAAAAACGAGTTGTTAAAAACGATGAATGAGACTTGTGATTTTTTTTTACCTTCTAAAGTAATTCCATCTAATCCTTCTAAAGCGATTTCATCTAAAACTACAGCAACTAAATCATGTTTTATGAAAACGTCGTTTTTCCAAGGAATTTTTATTAAAACTTGTTCGTTCGTTTCGTTTTTATCATCTTTTAACTTGTCGTTTGTAACGTTTTTAAGTTCATCAGCTTGTTTAATCTTTTTAAAGTCCTCTTCGTCGACTTTTCCGGCTTCCAAGAACATCTCTTCCAATTTTCGTTTCATTTTGGACGTTTTAACCGTTTTTACATCTTCCAAATCCACTATTTCGTAACGAGATTTCCTTCTTTTCTTATTTTTTGGTATTTCTTCGACTTCCGAATCTTCCTCTTTTATATCTTTTTGAGTAGTTTCGGATTTGATCTTTTTCTTTGGTCGTTTTTTAGACGTCGTTTCCATTTTAGAAGTTGTTTCCATTTTATTTTAATCTGAAAAAGGAAATAAAAAATAAATTGGAGGTAATAACTGGAAGATTTAAATGAAGTAAGATTTCCAATTCGAAATAAAATTAGCATACCGCCTTCCGAGAACAATTCGATTCAATAATAATTTCGATCGGAATTTCACCGAAGCGATTACAATGCACGATTTCCGAAACGATTGTTCTTTCGCTTTTACCGAGAAATCGTCTTCATTAAAAATACAGGAACAGATATAATGATCTCTCGGAATTAAATAATGGTTACCGATAGACATAACTCGTTCATTTACTCATAACAAGTTTTGCGTTGTTATTGTTATTGTTTTTAATGTGTGTATGTGTGTGTTTTTTTAATGTGTTACATTGTAAAAGTAATTAAAAAATTTGTTTGTACTATAACCCGAAATATAGTTGCACCATGAAGATACTTTTTCATCTTTCTCTTCATGGTGCAACTTTATTTCGGGTTATAGTACATTGTTATATAATACAGGGTGTAATTGAAAGTTATTTAAAATAATGGTAGTTATTTAAAATAATGATTAAAATAATGGCAAATAATCACAAATGTTTTATATAAATACTGGAATTTTTAACTTTGTACTTAAAAAAATCTGATTTACATCAGTCATTTTCAATGTCTTTCTTATAATATATGATCCAATGAGAAATATTATGTTTACTACCTTAGAAACGTAAGAATCTTGTTTTTAATTTCAGATATGTTGTGTAAAACATATATAAACTGTCGATAGGTAAAATATTCTTACGCATGTTTACTATGTTTATGCTACAGCTACACTCATTAGTCTTAGAAAATAGAAAATGGAAATTATTCGTAGTAATAATTAATTCATTTTGTGCGAAAATGAAATTACGACCTTTCAGCTTAGAATGGCAGTGTATGAAAAGAAGTATAAAGAACTGAACTTTTTATAAATGAATTGGATGTTGCTTTGAAATTTTCTTAGAGAAAAAAGTAGTTAATAATAACATTAAAACAGCTTTTTAAAACAAACAGCTTTTATGGGAAATATAATCTTATTCACTATTTTCAAAAGGAAGTGGATTTTGAATTCTATACTTGCTGCCATGAAATCTTCTTTTAAACAAAAAACAGAAATGAATGGATACCTCAAACAGAACTTACTATTTTATTTACATTTAATTTAAAAAATAGAATGTTCTTGTTGAATCGCCTTTATTTGTTTCTAACAACCATACAAATTTTACAGTATTTGAGTATATTTCTGTCGAAAAAATGCTACCAGCTTTTCGTGGAAAATATAGATTGGACAATATATTCCCAATAACTAGGCTTATTTGGTTAAAAAGGTTTGCTTTGTTTACGGCCAACAAAGGTTTACATGAGAAGGTAGCCACATTAACTTTTCTTTCTTGAAAATAGAGAAAAGACAGTCGTGGAAAATTAAAAAACGTAATTTTTAAAATATTTAAGCTAGATGTATCGGGTTTATATTCGAATTAAGGCTGTGGTCTCGGGTCCGAAAAAGTTGTTCCAATATTTCGCGTTAACCGTTTGATAAATCAAAAAAAATTTCCAACGAAAGTTGTCTAAAAGTGAAAAATCTAGACATGCAAATAGAGATATTTTATGAATTATTGTTAATAACTAAGATTATTAAGAAAGGTTTTTAAAAGGGCTATTTGCATGAATAGATAAATATTCAAGATATATTTTTTCCATTTACCGTTTTTTGATATTTTAAAAGATAAGCGAGAAATTTTGGAAATTCCCACGGTACAAACTTGGGAATATTTTTCAATTTCGCTAGATAGCTCCGCCCTGATTGACCACGTGGTATGGCCGGCGGAGTTGAGTAGGTGCCGTAAGTAAACAAACAAGTTTTTTGTGTAAGTCGATTCTGCTTCGTTGTGCATTTCTGGAGATAAATACTTTGGAGAATTATTCGAGTTTGGACTTCACAGATTTTATGGCTTGTAAAAAATTTTAGAATTTTAGTAAACTAAAATGAATGAAAAGTTCATTTTATAATTTTACTAATCTTTTTGTTATATAAGTACCTCGACTCCATGAAAATAAACTTTGATATTGTAATTTTGAACACTAATTTTTTCTTCACATACACTACATGTAGCAGAGAAAGTATGTACAACTGGGCCAAATTGGTCACTTTTCAAGGGACACTCCTGTTTCTATAAGAAATAGAGGAAAAACAATATCGGTAACTAATGCTCGATTTTTATAAGAAATCGAATGCTGAAAACGTCATATTGATATCTTTTACGGTTTCAGAGGTATTGGGGATGCTTTTCGAGAAAGTGCATTTTTGAAGTCTTCATAATTTTTTTTGTGTTGGAAAATGTTTAATTTTGTGAAAACATTCTCGTGGCAACTTTTTATGTAGATTTTGACGGTGTAGGTTAGTTTTCTCTGTAAGCAATATTTTAATAGCTACATACATAAAAGTGTTTTTTTTAAATGGAACACTATATTATTACTTATTACACGAGAGCCTAGAATTCCCTTTCCAAAAATATGCCTATAAAGTTTGAAAAATGGGATAGATGCGATAATTTGTTTCAGAGAATTTGGAGAAAATGGAGAGGTTTTATTTACATAAACGATATACAGAGAGAAGATAACGTTTAAACTCATTTTTCTCGATGCTAAAAAAATTTAGATTATTTGAATCCATAATCTGAACCAAAAAGGCTAAGTGATATCGCAAGCAAGGTATCATGTGTGGCGCACTTTTGGAAAGGCAATTTAAACTCCCGTCGAATATGCAAAAATGTATAGGTGTTCCATTTGAAAAAGAAATATTTGTCTGATTCTATTAGAATATGTATTGCTTACAAAAAATCTAATTTACACCAACAAATTCTACATAAAAAGTTGTTTCGGGAATCTTTTCACAGAATCAAACATTATCCAATAGAAAAAAGTTATGGAGATTTAAAAAAAATGCACTTTTTCGAAAAACACCTGTATTTCCGGAACCGTAAGAGGTATCAATTTGCGGTTTTCACCATTCGATTTCTTATAAACATCGAGCAAGAGACCAATATTATTTTACCCTATCTCTTATAGAAACAGGGGTGTCCCTTTACAAGTGTCCAATTTGGCCCACCAGTACAGTACAGTCGATTATCCCATCTGTACTACGAACTGGCTGTACCATTTTAAAACATTTAATTTTTTGCACAGCATTTATTACATATACTAAAATAAGTCAGGATCTTATTAGAATTTAGTAAGAAAGATACATCTAATGTTTCCGTCTTTTTCTACTTTACTAAAACGAACTGAACCTCGATTCATGTATTCACTTCTCGACAAAAGATAAATAAACACATGAGTTTCGAATATAAATCCTTTGTCTCTTATCTACAGAGGGCGGAGCGTAGCCCAGAATTAAGGTCCACCTTCCTGCTTCCGAACGTCCGTCTCCTGCGCCCCTCAGAAACTCGATGATCGTAAGACCACAGCCTTAAGGCCGATTTCAATTAGTCCAGCGTAACGCAACACGATGTGACAAAATCCGCTTAAAATTTTCTGTGTGTTTTCATATGATACTGTTCATATTTACTTAACACTTTGACAGCCGCATGTTTCGGAAAAAGAATTGCACCTGCCGTCGGAGCATTTTGTCAGAGCACACTCGGACACTGAAGTAATACTATTTTCTTACTAAAAAATATTCAAACTAAAACAGCTAGAGGAAAAAGTAAATTGAATTTCATTAATGTATTAATTGCATATTTAAAAAACAAAGACGAAACGGAAACATTTATCCACTGTAATAAAAAAAATATAAAAATAAACGAAAACTCTACAAAAACTAGGCGCAAGCCAAACACGGACAGCAAACAAAATTTATAAAACTTATTTATGTTTTTAATAACTAATATTTAGTATGGAGGCCTTTGTTTTTTATAACCATTTTTAAACGGTTAGGCATTGAGTGTACCAATTTTTTGCAAAAACTTGGCGGAATTTTCCCCCATTCTTCCAACAAGGCGCACTCCAATTCAATTTTACTAGAAACCTCATGTTCCCGAACCTTGATATCCAAATAATTCTACAAATTTTCATTGGGATGGATGTCTGGACTTTGGGGTGGTGTTTCCATTACATGAAAGCAATTATATAAGAGCCAAGAACGTACTTTGTATGCCTTGTGTTTCGGATCGTTGTCTTGGTAGAATCGGCAGTTGCCTCTAAGAGATAGTTTATCCAAGTCACGAGCTAAATTGGTTTTCAAAATGTTTAAATACGTATGTTGGTCCATTATTTCTTCAATTAAAATTTTCAGCTGCTGAAAATGAACCCCAGACCATCACCGATCCGCCACTATGTTTTACCGTTGGTCTTAATTTTTTTAAATGCAGCTCTTAATTCTTTCTTCTCCATACATATGGTTTACCATCTGACCCAAATATGTTGTGTTTACTTTCATCTGTAAATAGAACGATTTTCCAAATGGAAAAATCTTTATTTTCGTGCTCTTTCGCAAATGTTAATCTGATGTTTTGATTCTTTTTACTCATCAATGGTTTTCTTCTCGCCTTTCTACCGTGGAAATTAGCATTATGTAGCATGTTTATAATGGTTGACGCACTAATTTTTTCCCCAATTCATTCTCAGCAATAACAGCCAACTTTGGTGCACTAAAAAACGGATTCACTTTCATTTTTCTTATTAAAAATACCGTTCATCCGATTCAGTAAAAATTTTATTCTGTCTATAATGTTTGCTATTTCCCGTACTGATTTTCCATCCTGGGAATGTTTAAGCACTAATTTTCTAGTTTCAGTAGTTGTTTGTCCTCTTTGTCTAGATATTTCGAATATAAAACTCAGTTATCACGCGAATAATACAAAAAAAGTCAATTAGGGAATTCCCCTTGGCAACTCTCAAAACTTCAACATGAAGTTGGCTGAAATTTTTACTCATGGTTGCTTTAATTTAGCACTTATTGTTAGTTGGTCATTGTCCGAGTTTGGCTTGTTCCGAATTTTTGTTTTGTTTTCGATTTTTCCTATTTATTTGTTATGAACAAGGAATTCATGTAGTTTTGCTTTTGTTTTCTACCTGCTTTAGTTCGACTATGTTTAATACAATATCATTATTATACTACTGTCCGAGTTTGGCTTGGAACCACTGTACGTGACTTTGACCGTCAAAGTGTTAAGTGCATACAATACAAATGTGAGCATATATAGGGTGACCAGACGTACGAAATGTTGATGTATTATTCAGCAATATAACACACAGTACAGTATACGCGTCTGTACAGCAAACGCACAGCATTCGCAATTTATTGTTTAGTATGTGATTGATTAATGACATTTTGCAATGAATAGCGTAGTGACAGTGACATTCATATTATAGATTTTTCTGCTATCGACAGGAAGAACAGACACTTCTGTGAATCACAGGCTGTATGTAGTTTTGTCCCTATTGTTAATGTTCTGTTCTTATTGTTAGTGTAACTCAGATTAACTCGCAGTCAGTGATAAAGCATTTCTCTATAACAAATTTGATTTAAGCTAAATATCATGTGTCATGTGAAAAGGAAATTTTAAGCTTTCATCCAATATGAAAAATATACAAAGTATTCCGTTTGAAAAAATCATTTTTATGTCTATAACTATTCAATTATTGCATACAGAAAATTCTAATCTACACCGTCAACTTTTTCATAATGAATGAAGAATTCAAAAATGCACTTTTTCGAAGTACAGCCTGTATCCCTGGAATGGTAAGAGATATTGTGTGGTTTTGACCATTCAATTTCTTATAAAAATCGAGCATCAGACACCGATATCAATTTTCTTCTCTCTTATAGAAACAGAAGTCTCCCTTTAAAGGCGTCCAATTTTGATCACCCTGTACATGTGTTGCATGCAGAGGCGCACCTAGAGTAAATGGCGCCTATGGCAAACACCTACTTTGCGCCCCTCTAAGTCGATAACTTGCTACATTTTTTTTTTCATTTTCGTTTTTTTACGTTACATATTACATTTTTTGCGCCCCCTTGAGATGGCGCCCATGGTACGTGCCATACCTGCCATACCCTAGTTACGCCACTGGTTGCATGTGTATAACATTGGATGTTGAGAAATGTGGTCACCTAGCATACAGAATACATATATGAATGTGAAGGATATCATATGAAAACAGAGAAAATTTCAAGTGGATTTTGTTGCATCTTATTGCGCTGCTCTGAACTAATGGGAATCGTCCTTTAAAACAAATTTGATTTCCTATTCATCTCTTAACTATGTCTACAGTCACAACCCAACCCCCAAAAATTTTAATACAATTCATTACTTTGTATCTCTCTTTATTTAACACGTCGAGTGTCTATTATGATAAAAAACCTTTTTTGTGATTGCCACTATTTCTTTTTTCTTTTCAAAAATCAAATAAGGACGTATAAATACAAAATATAAAAAAATCGTTGATCGTATTGAACGAATGTAACTGTGCACCATCTTGTAGATTTCTAAGAATTCAAAGTTATTAAACTAGATAAAACTTAAAAAGGAATAACAAAGTCCTTGACTACCGAATCTCGGTTGCAATTTGTATTTACCTTCGAGGTCTGTATAATGTGTATATGCTAATTAGAACCGAGCGTATAACGAGCAGTTCGCGGAATTCGCGAGCAGAACGCTCGCGTACATTTTATGTACATATTCGTTTCCCTCTGAGCGGCGCGGCGTTGACATTGAATTTAATACATTTCCAGTAATGAAGGAAAGAGAGAGAGACTCGGATCCGCGGTTTAATTTAGCGTTTCGCAATTTACATTCGTTCCCGCGAACCACCGTTAGAGGTTGTCCTTATTTCCTCGGATTACCGTTTTCCGGAAATTTCTCAAGAAAATCGTCTTTTCGTTTCGTTCGAAACGCTTAATTCGTCGCTGATTACTGCTCCTCTAAGTAATGTTAGAATACGGATTGAAATAGTGTTTTTTAACGGTTGTAGAGAATGGAATTTTCTTAGAATTTTGTTTGTATGTATACTTAATGTCTTTAAAGAATAACCTTTCTTGAGACATATAAACTGAATGTCTATATCTAAGGTTATTTTTTAAAAACACTGAGTGTACGTTTTTATTCGGAAAATTGTGATATAAGCCGATTAGAGATTATTAAAAGACAATTTGTTTTTCTTAGAATACAAAATGTTTGCTTATATTTGTTATGTTTATGTTGTATAGATTTACTATCTTTTAAGATATTTTTTTTTGATTGCCTTTTATTACATTTGAACGACTATAAACAACATTAATTCATCAAAATAATCTGTATTTACGAATTAATTTTAGTTTTCGTTTAAATCGGTTAAATAATCATGTTTGGGTACAAATTTGCAAAATGATTCAAACAAAGGTAATTAAAACGTTAACGAGAACTAGGTAAAATAATGACGTTCGTACCTAACATCAACACGAACGTAACGTTATTTTCAGGAATTACCGAAATAGAATTACAGAGACGAAATACGGCGAACTACCACCAAAGGTTTATATTTGCCAGGTTGATTACTATTGACGCCCGTGTTAACCGTTGCCGTTGGCGCCGTGCCAAGAAGCGTCGCGACGGCTGTGACGCCACCGATGCAGTAAAAAATCAATGTACGTATACGCACGTGCAACATTGGCTGTTTTCCATTTTAAAAACAAGGGTATTATAACGCCGGTTTAAGTTGAAAGACGAAAGTAATAATTTTAAAGCACCATTTACAATTAGTTACTCTTTGGGATTCTACAGGTGTCTGGAAATGTGATTAAAAAATTTTGACCTATCCTTCGATTTAATACAACTAGTTTAGTTTTATTTTTAGTATTTTTATAAAAAAAATTTATTGTTTTTGGTTGAATTGATCAACATTTTGGTAACTTTGGTGGAAGCTTTACGAATTTACTAAGTTTTTGGTGGAATTAAAAAAAAAATTGGTAAATTTTTGGTGGAATTTTTACAAATTTTGTAAGTTTCTTGGTGGAATTTTTAAAAAATTCATTATTTTTGGTAGAATTATTAAAAATTTTAGTAACTTTGGTGGAATTTTTATAAATTTACTAAGTTTTGAATTTTCAAGGTTTTAGTTAATTTTTAATGAAATTGTTTCTAATTTGATTGATTTTTAGTGGAATTTTGAAAGAATTTGGACATTTTGGTGGAATTTTTAAAAAATTTGGTAAGTTTTCGGTAGAATTGTTAAAAATGTTGACAATTTCGGTGTAATTTTTAGGATTTTTGTAAGTTTTTGGTGGAATAAAAAAAATTCAGTAAGTTTTGGGTGTAGTTGTTAAATATTTTAATAGCTTTGGTGGAATTTTGCGAATTTTATTCATTTCTGGTGGAATTTTAAAAAAATTCAGTATTTTTGGTAAAATTCTTATGTATTTAGTAAGTTTTTGGAGGAATTTTTAAAAAATTCAGTATGTTTTTGGTGGAATTATCAAAAATTTTGATAACATTGGTGGAATTTTTGCGAATTTTATTCATTTCTGGTGGAATAAAAAAAAACAGTGTTTTTGGTAAAATTCCTATGAATTTAGTAAGTTTTTGGTGGAATTCTTGCAAATTGTATTAATTTTTGGTGTAATTTTTAAAAAATTCAGTATATTTTTGGTAGAATTATTAAAAATTTTAGTAACTTTGGTGGAATTTTTATGAATCTACTAAGTTTTTGATGGAATTTTCAAGGTTTTAGTTAATTTTTAATGAAAATGTTTCTAATTTGATTGATTTTTGGTGTAATTTTAAAAGAATTTGGACATTTTGGTGGAATTTTTAAAAAATTTGTTAAGTTTTTGGTAGAATTGTTAAAAATGTGGACAATTTCGGTGTAATTATTAGGATTCTTGTAAGTTTTTGGTGGAATAAAAAAAATTCAGTAAGTTTTGGGTGTAGTTGTTAAATATTTTAATAGCTTTGGTGGAATTTTTGCGAATTTTATTCGTTTCTGGTGGAATTAAAAAAAAAATTCAGTGTTTTTGGTAAAATTTTTATGAATTTAGTAAGTTTTTGGTGGAATTTTAAAAAAATTCAGTATGTTTTTGGTGGAATTATCAAACATTTTGATAACATTGGTGGAATTTTTGCGAATTTTATTCATTTCTGGTGGAATAAAAAAAATCAGTGTTTTTGGTAAAATTCTTATGAATTTAGTAAGTTTTTAGTGGAATTCTTGCAAATTGTATTAATTTTTGGTGGAATTTTTAAAAAATTCAGTGTTTCTTAATGGAATTTTTACGAATTTAGCAAGTTTTTAGTGAAATTTTTCCAATTTTATTAATTTTTGGTGGAATCTTTATAAAATTCAGTATGTTTTTGATGGAATTGTTCAAAAAGTTGATAACTTTGGTGGAATTTTTATTAACTTTAATCATTTTTGGTGGAATTGTTAAAAATATTGGTAATTTTAGTAGAATTTTTATGAATTTGGTAAGTTTTTGGTGGCATTTTTTAAAAATCAGTAAGTTTTTAGTGGAATTATTCAACATTTTTGTAGCTTTGGTGGAAAATTGAAAAAAATTAGTACGCTTTTGGTGGAATTGCTAAATATGTTGGTAACTTTGGTGGAATGTTTACGAATATAGTAAGTTTTTCGTGGAATTTTTACCAATTTTATTGATTTTGGGTGGAATTTTTACAAATTTTGTAAGTTTTTTGGTGGGATTTTTAAAAAATTCATTATTTTTGGTAGAATTATTAAAAATTTTAGTAACTTTGGTTGAATTTTTATGAATCTACCAAGTTTTTGATGAAATTTTCAAGGTTTTAGTTAATTTTTAATGAAATTGTTTCTAATTTGTTTGATTTTTGGTGGAATTTTAAAAGAATTTGGACATTTTGGTGGAATTTTTAAAAAATTTGGTAAGTTTTTGGTAGAATTGTTAAAAGTGTTGATGACTTGGTAAGTTTTTGGTGGAATTTTTAAAAACTTTGACAATTTCGGTGTATTTTTTAGGATTTTTGTAAGTTTTTGGTGGAATAAAAAAAAATTAATAATTTTTTGGTAGAATTATTAAAAATTTTAGTAACTTTGGTGGAATTTTTATGAATCTACTAAGTTGTTGATGGAATTTTCAAGGTTTTAGTTAATTTTTAATGAAATTGTTTCTAATTTGATTGATTTTTGGTGGAATTTTAAAAGAATTTGGACATTTTGGTGGAATTTTTAAAAAATTTGGTAAGTTTTTGGTAGAATTGATAAAAATGTTGACAATTTCGGTGTAATTTTTAGGATTTTTGTAAGTTTTTGGTGGAATAAAAAAAATTCAGTAAGTTTTGGGTATAGTTGTTAAATATTTTAATAGCTTTGGTGGAATCTTTGCGAATTTTATTCATTTCTGGTGGAATAAAAAAAAATCAGTGTTTTTGGTAAAATTCTTATGTATTTAGTAAGTTTTTGGTGGAATTTTTACAAATTTTGTAAGTTTTTTGGTGGAATTTTTTAAAAATTCATTATTTTTGGTAGAATTATAAAAATTTTAGTAACTTTGGTGGAATTTTTATGAATCTACTAAGTTTTTGATGGAATTTTCAAGGTTTTAGTTAATTTTTAATGAAATTGTTTCTAATTTGATTGATTTTTGGTGGAATTTTAAAAGAATTTGGACATTTTGGTGGAATTTTTAAAAAATTTGGTAAGTTTTTGGTAGAATTGTTAAAAATGTTGACAATTTCGGTGTAATTTTTAGGATTTTTGTAAGTTTTTGGTGGAATAAAAAAAATTCAGTAAGTTTTGGGTGTAGTTGTTAAATATTTTAATAGCTTTGGTGGAATTTTTGTGAATTTTATTCATATCTGGTGGAATTTTAAAAAAATCATTATTTTTGGTAGAATTACTAAAAATTTTAGTAACCTTGGTGGAATTTTTATGAATCTACTAAGTTTTTGATGGAATTTTCAAGGTTTTAGTTAATTTTTAATGAAATTGGTTCTAATTTGATTGATTTTTGGTGGAATTTTAAAAGAATTTGGACATTTTGGTGGAATTTTTAAAAAAATTTGTAAAGTTTTTGGTAGAATTGTTAAAAATGTTGACAATTTCGGTGTAATTTTTAGGATTTTTGTAAGTTTTTGGTGGAATAAAAAAAATTCAGTAAGTTTTGGGTGTAGTTGTTAAATATTTTAATAGCTTTGGTGGAATCTTTGCGAATTTTATTCATTCTTGGTGGAATTTAAAAAAAATTCAGTGTTTTTGGCAAAATTCTTATGTATTTAGTAAGTTTTTGGTGGAATTTTTAAAAAATTCAGTATGTTTTTGGTGGAATTATCAAAAATTTTGATAACATTGGTGGAATTTTTGCGAACTTTATTCATTTCTGGTGGAATAAAAAAAATCAATGTTTATGGTGGAATTTTTAAAAAATTCAGTATATTTTTAGTGAAATTATCAAAAATTTTGATAACACTGGTGGAATTTTTGCGAATTTAAAAAAAAATCAGTGTTTTTTTATGGAATTTTTACGAATTTAGTAAGTTTTTAGTGAAATTTTTCCAATTTTATTAATTTTTGGTGGAATTTTTATAAAATTCAGTATGTTTTTGATGGAATTGTTAAAAAAGTTGATAACTTTGGTGGAATTTTTATTAACTTTAATCATTTTTGGTGGAA
This sequence comes from Digitonthophagus gazella, assembly GCA_036711955.1. Taxonomy (NCBI): domain Eukaryota; kingdom Metazoa; phylum Arthropoda; class Insecta; order Coleoptera; family Scarabaeidae; genus Digitonthophagus; species Digitonthophagus gazella. The sequence goes on from JASCIT010000012.1 coordinate 19,270,852, forward strand.
TTGTTAAAAATATTGGTAATTTTAGTAGAATTTTTATGAATTTGGTAAGTTTTTGGTGGCATTTTTTAAAAATCAGTAAGTTTTTAGTGGAATTATTCAACATTTTTGTAGCTTTGGTGGAAAATTGAAAAAAATTAGTACGTTTTTGGTGGAATTGTTAAAAATGTTGGTAACTTTGGTGGAATTTTTACGAATATAGTAAGTTTTTCGTGGAATTTTTACCAATTTTATTGATTTTGGGTGGAATTTTTAAAAAATTTAGTTTTTAGTAGAATTGTCTCCAAATTTAATAATTTTTGATGAAATTATATTCAATTTAACTAACTTTTGTGGAATTTTTATTATTACTTTTTTATTTTTGTGAAATTTTTAAGAATCTAATCAATTCTTGACGAAATTAATCTTAATTTTAGTATATTTTTTAAAAATTCAAGTTTTTGGTGGAATTGTTAAAAATTGTTTTGGTGAAATCTTTACAAATTTTATAAGTTTTTGGTGGAATTATTAAAAATTTTAGTAACTTTGAATTTTTACAAATTTACTTACATTTCTGGTGATATTTTCAAGAATTTAATTAGTTTTTAGTGAAATTTATTCGAATTTCTGCTCTGCATAAATTAAATATTTGATAATTATTAATAAACCGATCGTTTTGACATTTCATGTGGCATTAGCGTGATTAGAATAATAAATAACGTTTATGAAAATTGAACCAACTGTTTTATCGGCCCAAATCGAAAATGACGGAAAACGGGGACTTCGTTTAGGGCTTAAATCGGCCGTTTCGGGTCCAAAGGAGCCCCGATTCGCATATAACGTTGCGTTATAAAGCCGTTCAGAAGATTAGCCGGAAGCAGAGTCGCGGAGCCGGTGGTTTTTTGGACAAAAAGTGCGTTCGAAAATTAACGAAAATGACAGGCGGACGATCGTGAATTTTAATTTCAATTAGGGCTACCGCAACGTCGTTCGATTTTCAGGGCCGTTTTTCCGAAATCGGTCACGGACCCCCCAAAATCGTCGGGGAGGTGAAGATAATGGTCGGCAGAATGACGTAAAACTATTGAATCGTCCGGAAAGCGATTTCCAAAAAAACTATTAAAAAAAGAGCTAGGCGCCTGCGGCGCCCTCTTTTAAAGGGGCACTGCTTGCTTACTACTTTAATATATTATTAAATTTAAAAAAATTACTTGAAAGAATGATTTTTTTTCTACATATAACACTAATTAATTATTATTATAAATGTCAACACTCTAATTTGGAAATAGGATATACTTTTTAAATCGTTTCTAAGTAGTTGTCTGTGTGAGTAATTTTGGGGAATGGATCGGTTGTCTGTAGTAGATTAAAACCGTATTTCTTAGAATAAATAGGTGGTGTTCGTGAGAGGATGGCGACGAGGACGTCGACGACGGTGCCACCACCATTAATCTCTTCTGAGAACGTGACCCGCGGGCCTCCGTTTCGTGGAAGTGACCCAGTAAACTAAATATAAATGCAGGCAAACGACTACGTAACCGACCGTCGTCTTGAAAAGCCTCGTGACGCTTTCCTTTACGAAACTGCGAGCGAATTTTCTTTTTCTTTTTTCAACTTCGCGTGTCTCGTAGCCGATCACGACACGGACCGATTCCGAGAGTTATAATAATTACTTATGACGTCGAAGTGCTTAAAAAGAAACCATTAAAAATGGATATTTTTAAAGGAGAGAAAGAACCGTAAAAACTAAAAGAGAAGCTGTTTACTCGGGCGATTAGGCGCCGATCGATCCGTAACTGCTATGATTTAAATTTAGATTCTCTTCGGAGAAAGATTGAGCGAGGACGAGTTACTTCGAAATCGAAGACTGAGAAAATTGTGTAATGCACTTATCGTTCTAATGCAAGCCAAAGTCTAATTTATTTAAATGGCTTTGTTTGCTTCGTTCCTTTCTCATAAACGATTACTTAGGTTCGGTAGACGCAATGAAAACACACGTGCATTCTTGGAAAAAGAAAACGCTTACCTTATTATTACCATGAATTAAATGGATAAAACATTGTAACAGTAGTTAAAAATAAGTGATTTTTTAATTACTTATTTCAATTAATAATCAATTTTGATTAATCGAAGTGATGAAATGAATTTACTTAGAATAAACTTTCATTTTTTTTCTACAGTTGAAAAGATTCATAAAATCTCTCGGCCATGTATTTAAAATCGGCCTTCCAGTTGTTCTATGTGGATTAATGCCGCATATAGATATTTCTTAGATCTTGGGAGATATATAATCTTTTTTTTTAATGTATTTTTGAAGTCCTGGAACCGATTAAAGCTGGTTCGTGCTGACTTAACCAGGGGCGGTTTTGGAAGAAGGCCAACCATTGACATATAAGCGGCATAGTCTTACAATTAAATCACAATTTAGTCGCGAATCGCTGAAAGTACACCTTAGCCCTTTGAGGACAGAATTGAAAGATTTTACTTAACATAACATGTTTTTATTTTTACAAACTATTTACACTTAGGTATAGAAATAAAATTATGATACCAACCCAAGGATGCTGGACTAATAGGATGGCTCAATCCTATAAGATGTGTATACACGGAATTTTTAGTGCGCGGCCATTAGTTTGACGTCACTGTTGACTGTTTTGTTGTGGTATCTTTATATGTTGATTTATTTAAGACTTACATTGATATCCTAAATGGATTTAAAATTAATTTAAAATGCATTCTAACCCTTCTATAAAGTATTCGGCAATTAGTTTAACAGACGCTATGCCTGCACATAGTTGACAATAATTGACAATAATTACGTACAAATAAAGGACTTGCGTCCTAGTTTACGAAATATCAACGTTGGGTATATAGTGTTGGTCGGACATCCCACCCTAGCTAAAGAAAACCGCGAAGTTCGAACTTTCAAAGTGGCCGATCAAAGTGCTTGCATAAATGCTAGCGTTTGGGACTAAGCTGGTCAGCTGTTAGTTCCTGGTGATATTGTACGTTTAACACAGTTAAACGGACAGTTACGTGTCTATGTGGAGAAACTGTTTAACCCTTTATACTACCAAAGGTGGAGATCTACAAATAGGCGAGTTTTGTATGGTTTTTAACGAACAGTTAAATATGAGTGAACCTAATAAAGTTATACCGCCTATGAGTTCAATGGAAGGGCCCCCAAATAGCGCCCCATTGAATAATGGGACTAATAACGGAGCTGGAAGGATTGGAACCCCACAAACTTCTACTCCACCTATAACGAATTCTGCTATAGTACATAATAATTCAGCTGGGAGCATAAAAAGTACACCGAGCACTAATAGAATGATGATGGTCCGCAAGATCAAAGGTATCGAACGATTATCGCTGATTGAGCAATCCTGTTAGTCCAGTATCCTTGATACCAACCTAAAATTTGTATATATAACATTGTTTCTGTTGCCAAATTAACGTACTATAACTCGAAATGGAGATGCACCATGACGAGAAAGATGCAAAACCAAGACGCCTCTCTGTAACATTACCGAGTACTCTTTCATTTTTCTCTTTATGGTGCAGCTCCATTTTGGGTAATAGTACACACTACTATGGTTTTTACTAAAGAGCTGTAGACACTTAGAAAAGTAATTTTAAATTTATGGTTAGCAGTAGTAATCAGTTGTTCTAGAAGGGTTAATATAGGGTCTTTCAATAAGGACTCTCTATTTTTAAATGTAAATAAAATAAGTTATGTGAGGTATCCACTCATTTATTTTATGTTTGAGAGAACGTTCTGTACTAGTATGGAATTTAAATTCGCTCAAATGTCTTTTGTATTCTGTTCTCTGTGGCACGTATTGAATAGGTCCACTTATTGAGAACTCTGTCGCATCAAAATAATTGAAACTGCTTGATGGCATTTGTTGTGTTAACTTCGAGGGTACTAAATATTTATTGTGTATTCTCATAGACCTGTCATTTAAGATATTCCCAAAGAAAATAGTCTAAAAAGATTTGATGTTTAGGACGTCAACTGGCTATCGAATCTTGCGATTTCGTAACTAATTAACGTTCTCAACGTTAAATAGTCGAGTGAATAGGACTGTCGTGGCAAAAATAGAAACTAGATAATGCGTAATCACTTTTTTTTAATGAAGCACTTGAAGATTATATCCCTTCATAGTATTTGCCAGAAAATATGACATAATTCACAACCAATTTGAACGTTGTTGCTTTAAAGAGATGAGTGCTAGAATCCAACAAATTTCGAGCATCCTTATTGAAAACTATTTTCATCAAAATCAGTGATTACAAAGTCATATGCTATCCTAGTGAATTTTAGCGTTAAATGCCTCTACAGACGTTCCAACTTATCTTTAGGCAGGCCTGCACAGGTCGCCTGAACAAAGAATTGCATCTACACGTACTATAACCCGAAATGGAGCTACTCGGCAATGTTACGGAGAGCAGGTTTTTTTCATCTTTCTCATGGTGCAGCTCCACTTCGAGTTATAGTACAATCGGATGTGCTACATTAGCTCAGTTTTTCAGTATGGAGGGAACTAGTGATGGTTGTTAAGTAAATCGGGGTGTCTGTAAGGCCCTTAACTGTAAGCAACTATCTTAATACTACTTATAAATGTAGGAAAGCCTAGACTCTCTAATCTACATTTTGCTAATTAAAACAAAAATTCGGTAGTGTCGAACGATCAAAGAAGTGAACCCAAAAAGAAAAAGGGGATCACCTTGTGGTGGTAGTTGTGTTTGGCTAACCCTTCACAGTAGGAGCCAGATCTTAACTCATTACTGGCCGCCGACGTAATAATACGTCTTTTTCTCTTCCCAACCCAGTGACTGTTGACGTATTAATACGTTTTACGCAATTAGTTTGTTCTATTGTTTATTTAGGCGCATTGCAAAGATAATCAAATGCCAATACGAAAGTGTATCACGCTTTTGTACTTGCTGTCGTGAAAATGCTCCAGGAACCTTGTCAGTCGTAGAACTTGGACCGTTCACACGGATTGCAGTATCAACGAAAAGTTATTTTAGCACAAAGAATGAATCAGTTGCTAAAATCAAAAGAGAAACGGAAAAAAGACGATGGTGCGTGAGAAGGATTTTTGACAGAAAATGGGAAGCACATAGTTTAGCACACAGGGGGTTAAAAAGTTCTTACACAGAGGATTTTAAAAACTTATTGCGAATGTCTAAAGGCGACATTAATTTATACAAAAAATTGAAACCGGCGAAGAAAATAAAATTTACCTCTTATTTACTACAAGTTGCTAAAGATTGGACGAAAATCCAGAGGTCCATAAAAAATAATCTCTTGTAAAGATGCGCCAAATAGGCTTTCAGGAGATATAAAAAAGCACACATTGATAAAAATTGTAGTTCGGAAAAAAAAGGTTTCCTTAGAAACGTTGCAAAATTTGCAAAAATCACGGCTCTACCATAGGATTACCATATTAAATGAAATTACTAGAAATTCAATTTTCAGATTAGGCACTCTTTTTTGAATAAATTCACTACTTATTTGAATGATTAAGGCCCGGTTTCACGCCGGGTGAAGTAAGGATTTTTAGCGGCCAGTAATGAGTTAAGGCAGCCCTCCACCCTGAGATCGAGCCCTAAGTTGTTTCGTTAAGATAACGTAGGAAGTAGTTTTCTTACTTATTATTATTCCTTTTTATGACAATTTGACAATTTTTGCTAATAGATTAAGGTTGCATTTGCTCTTGAATTACGCGTTACTAAACATAGTTTGTATAAATTATTTTAATATTTTCCCTAAATTCGCCCTCTGTAACGCAGTTTGTTGGCAAGAACCGCGTCTGTTTTTCTTAAAATCAGTAGTATTTGAAGTATACGTGTTGAAGTATAAAAAGAACTAGAAACTAGAGTAGTAATTTTTTCTCATAGCGCCAGAGTGGTTACAGCTATATCAAATTCTACCTAAGGTACAGAGATAAGGCTCATGAAAAAGGGGTAAAAAGATGTATGTAGGAAACGGGAGGGCAAACCAGATGGCATACTGCACTTAGGCCTCATTGCACTCTTTGTACAACCTCACTGTCACTCACTCTGTCTACGTTGATCAACCGAGGGATTTACCAAAGGTTAGGATGTAGTTCAAAGGTATGTCCCTGATTCTATCCATGGTTGGCCAGTCGTCACCCAAGTCCCTTAATCTAAGGTCATTGAGATTCGGGCAATCAAATAGGATGTGCCTAACAGTCTCAACGTCTTACTCACAAGCACGACATAGAGGAGAAACGGCAAACCCTAAATTATAAAGATGCTGGAGTAGAAAGATATAATCATTAAAAATTGCTGGGGGCCAAACACGTCGATTAATTCTATCTATTTAGAGGTTTGGGAGAACCTCTGTACCTATCGACCAATATGTTATATAAATATACTCTCGTCTTTGTGTTATGGTCAAATCCAACAGATTCTAAATCTGCACCATAAGCTTTAACATTCTATATTTCAAAGAAAAACGAAATATCATGTATCAAATTTCATGTTTTCTCTGAATTTGTAGAAAATATACAAAGTGTTTTTTATGAGAATATTTTCAAATAATTCCCTTCTTGAAAGAACGAACTTCATTTCTAGCTATAAAATCAAATGTATTCTGTAAAATTACACATTCCAATAAAAAAACCTATGAAATTCGATTTCTGACTAAATTACTCTGATTTTTTTTACTTACAATTAGAAAAAAGTCTAATTAAGTGAACATAAACTATCGCAATGAATTAAAATTTCTATCCCTTTAAGAAATGTACTGTATTATGTAAAAGTAAACGAAAGAAATGTAAATAGAAAAATCGCGATTTGTTTCGATTCGACGAAACGGGTTTAACGAACCAGAAACGGATCAGGGAATGCCAAGAAGCGCGTTATTTAAATTATTTCTTAGTAGGCGGCGGTTTCCACTTACAGCCTTCTAGGTTCTAACTGTCTCTTATTGTTAACTAAACAATGCTATCTACTCTAACCCTTCTTATCCCTTCCACTCATCGACCAGTCTAGCTTATCTTCCAATGAAATTTTCTTCTTCTTCATTATAAATTTAAAACCGGTAAACGTATTTGTTTACGATCCGTAAATAGCTGGTGCATTGATAACAGAAATAGGAAGTCGTCGGACATCGTTGATAAGTTGCGGAAAAAATCTTTGTTATTTATAGAAATGAGGATACGATTACATTAAAATAACTTTAACACCCACATTTATTCTATAATTTTATGAAATCAAAGTAGGACAATTTTAATGATTTTCTTTTTCGTTAATGAGTGAAACTTTTTTTCTTTAATGAAACTTTTAACGAATTTGAAAGCTGCTTATTCGTTCCGCTATTGTATGTGTTTCATATAGGAATATTTAGAGACCCAAAAGTAGGACTTTAACGGTTAAACTTGTATTTCTCAGAAGGCGAACAATAAACGCGTTTCGGTTGAAAAAGCGACCGAGGTTCGAGTGTCTAACCGAAAATACGTTAACAGGAATCAATTCGCAAAAAAAAAAATATTGACGTTTACAAGATAGAAAAGCTCCTGAAATAAATTGCATGGAAATGGTTACATGGTTACATCATATAGCGTGCGCGAAATTGACATAAATTACAAAATAATCGAAACGATGAGTATTTCGCGGAACTCTCAATAAATACGATTAAAAATGCTTTCAAAGAATTCGATTAAGCACTTCGTATAATTTTCTTAAGTAAAGTGCAATGAAATTTTCTCGGAATGTTATTTTTTTATTTAATTTTTTTTCTATTTTTTAATAAAAAAGTAAAAATTGACTTTTCTTTGTTGGTTTGAACATAAATAAAAATATTCTTACGTAAGAACTTCGAGAACTTTCTACGCGAATTACTTAGAAAATAAATACAATGTTTTTAGCGAAAGTTTATACATGGAAGGAAATCGCTTCTGGGAAGACGAGTGAAACTATCCGGGAAAAAACTCACGCTTCACGCTTGTATTTATCGGTAAATATTACATACACATTTTTTAAAAAATAAATGATCAGTACACATTAAACGGTTGGTTTGTAAACCCAACAACAAAATTACTGGAAATGCAGTTGTGAGGAAATAATAACCGTGAATGCGTGTGTCGAAACGGGTATTTGGAAATGTGTGTCATGGCGAAGTTAAAAAGAAATCGTTACCAGTTTATTTACGGGGACATATACTTACGTTAATTTCAAGCTAAAAGATTTCTTTCGGTTAATTAGGTATTTATGCAATAATTTCTTAAGTAATTTTTTTTTTATTTCACTTCACTTAAAAAAAAAATATTTGAATTAACTTCATAATTAGGTATTTACCATAAAGTTTCTAAAACTTTAATAGTATAAAAGATATTCGATTTAATTTTCATGCTGATGATAACATTATGTCTTGTACACGGTTTACCTGTATATTTAATTAAAACGTGCCATTATACTGATATATTGAAAGATTAATTTAGACGTGAGGTTATGTATGATGTGGCAACGTTGCAATTTGTAGTGTTAGGTTGTAATTTAACGTCGTATAGTTGGCAATGAAGTAAAATTTTAAATTTGGTGACGTAAAAACGGATCTAATTGTTAAAATTTAAGAAAAAAAGTGGTATTAATAGTCGTATTTATAATAAAATATAAGTTCCCAACTTACTATATACAGGGTGTTTCTGCAAAAGTTATGAAACAACCTGATTAAGACATTTTAACACGTTTAAAAAAATTTTTTTTAAGATTCTTATTTTAAATTGAAAAATTAAAGATGAAATTTAAGTTAAGTCAAACTAAAAGGAGATTATTAATACTCGTATAATAAAATATAAACTCCTAACTTGTACTATACAGGATGTTTCATGACTATTGAACATTTTTGATCCAGTAATAGTTACGTAACAGATAAGAAGAACAAATAAGAATAACTGAGGTCTAACGTTGTACAGTAGAGCGTCGATTACCCGAACTAATTGGGACCAAAGTACATTCGGATAAACGATTTTTTCGGATAATCGATTAGATAAAAAAATAAAAAAAATCAATGGAAGATCAGTACGGAAAGATTTTTGTTTTAAACTCTCTGTAGGTTCCCCATTTAGAAAACATATTTATTTTTTAATTGAATTAACCCTTTATAGGGCAAGAGAGTGGCGTTTAAAATATTTCAATGAGATTTTTTGTAGAATATACAGTCATACCTAAATTAACCATACTTCATTTAGTTTTTCCAGAAACAGTCCTCAATTCAAAAATTTTGGTGGGACATTATTATCCCAATGTACGATATGTCTAGGTGTTTTTTTCCAACGTTCATTGGGATAATAGTGTCCCACCAAAATTTCGAAAATTGATATTTTGATTGCTTTATTTTTGACAAACGTAAACAAAAACATTAATGCAGTAAAAAAACAAACAGTTGAAACTATCAATTGCAAAACAAAAAATAATTTAGGTTTTACTTTTTATGAAATTTTGCAAAGCAACCCTTGCATTTTGTGCATTTTTGTGCATTCTGCATTTTTCATGCAGCGCCACGTTGCATTTTGTACATAGGAGATCACTTTTTTTTTCTTTGAATTTTATGCTACAATATGCACATCTTCTCCGTTTTTCAATTTTTTGCGGAAGGTGTTCTCCAACATGGCATAATCTAACTGTATTTTCTATTGTGCTTACGTATCTAGGATTATTGTTTTTTTCTTGAGAATCAGTGACGCCCATATAAGAGTTATAATCGGCAATGGCTTTTGGACACGTTACGTTTTCTTTATTTCCAGTTTTAGTCTTTCTTTTGATGTTTGTAGTCTCTTCTGAATTATGCATAGTGCTGGCTACACAAACAATTTCTAAAATGGTCACTTCTTTCACCGATATTTTAGGTTTGGGAAAGGTTATCGATTTATGCTTTTCACTAGCTTGCTTGGACTTCATTTTGGTTTCATGGAAAAAAGTGACACCGATAGACTTTTCTGAGAAAATTCGCAATTTCTATGGCAAATCCGAAAATGCCCCTTGTGGCGACATTCCAAATTATAATAATCACAAGTAAGATAGGATTTGTAGTTCAAGAAAAACTCTTTCCAACGACACCAATTTTATTAAAATCCGTTCAACCGTTTTGAACTTATCCACATTATTTGTATATAAATATCTTCGAACACCTTCTACCACGTTATTTATAGAGGTACGACAAAAATATATATTTATTGTTATCATAATAGAGCGGATTTCCAAGACACACCACAGTTTTTAGTTCAAAGTAGTGGTTACGCCCCCCGGCATGACCCCAGAATTTTCTCATGGCCACTTTGCCAATTAAATTTTTCACAGTAAGTTTCTACAATGAGTAGTTTCCTAGATACAGTACCTTGCATGCTTATTTGGCCAGCCTAATTTGATAAATTTCGTAAAAAATCTTCCTAGCCGAAGTAAGTACTACCCAGTAAGTTATTGATTAGGTATAGTTAAATAGGTATAAGATCTACATGGGATATTAGAATAGTCGTAACTAACAGCTAGAAAAAAAAAATAGTAAATTTCACATAAAAAATTATTATTTACTTTCCGGAATCTAAATACGAAAAATCTAACAAATTAGCAATCATTATTTCATTGGAATTAACTATACATATCTTAATTATTAAGAAAAGGCCGTTTTTGAATGGAAACACACTCTTTAGATTATTAAAAACACTCGCAAACTTGAAGCAAGGTTTAAAATTTTAAATTCCCCATGTTTTATAGAACACAGGGACAAATATGTCCCAGTAGGACATCTTTTATCGACCTGTATTGAACAGTAGCCAAACTAAGGCAAATCAAATCATAGAATCAATGACATATCAATTTATCTACAAAATTGTGTATTTGTGATATAAAAAACTCTAAGCGCGTTTTCTAGAGCAGAGGTGGGACAATAATGTCCCAATACCTTATAAAGGGTTAAAAAAAAAGAAACATTTTGGAAAAGAAATATTTTTTATATTCTAATCAAGTACAACTTTAATACATAGTAATTAATTACTACCTAATTTTATAAAATAACCATTTAATTTTCTTTGAATTAATTTCTGTCATCTTTTCTTAATAGCTAAGTCGCGCATCCTTAACATGAGCAACTGATTGGGAGTACACTTTTCTTGACGCTCATAATATCGCTGTTTCCAACGTAGCAGAAGCTTCTTCATTTCTTGGTCCACTTTACACTTGTTCTAGGTTTTTATTTCTTTCACTAGTATCAAAATGTATATATCAGAATGTGTTCGTATTACTCGTCAAAATTTCATCGTCACTTAAAATTTGAAAGCCAGGATCCTTTTCATCAGCCTCCAACCACAATTGGGCATATTCTTTATCGCATTCTAGAAATCCGGGAATGCTTGCACAAATTTCTATAATTTCATTAACACCTTCCTCCACTTCTTCATTGTTGTTTATAGTCTCTAATAATTTATGCCACGCATTTTGAAGATTCTGTTGTGTTAAATTATTCCAAGAATCAGCGATCATATAGGCACACTCTTTAAGGTTTAATTAGTGAGCATGCTCTCGGTAAAACACAGTGTTTCGAGTGGTTCAAACGGTTCAAAAGTGGCAATTTTGACGTGAGGAACGAAGAACGTGAAAGACCACCGAAAAAGTTTGAAGATGTTGACCTGCAAGCCTTGTTCGACGAAGACGACGCTCAAACACAACAACAACTGGCGGATCAGGTGACTCGAGAAGCCATCTTCCTTCGGTTGAAAGCCATGGGAAAGATACAAAAGGGAAATGGGTTCAACATGAACTCAACGAGAGACGAAAACCACAAAACATTATGCGAAATGCTGCTCGCCAGGTTCAAAAGAAAGTCATTTCTCCATCAAATTGTGATTGGTGATGAAAAGTAGATATAATTCGGAAATCCTAAGCGCAAAAAGTCATGGGTTACTCCGGGTGAACCATCAACATCCCAAAAACCAGACTGCTACGGACGAAAGATTATGCTGTATTTGGTGGGATCAGAAGGGCGTAATCTACTATAAGCTGCTGAAACTTTGAAAAACTGTCAATGCTCAATGCTACCAATAAATGACCGATTTGGATCAAGTTTTAAGTGAAAAAAGAATACCAACAATGACGACACAAGGTGATTTTGCTGCATGACAATGCACCAACACACAAAGCAAAACAGGTCCAGGAAACGATAGAGTCGTTCAGTTGGGAGATTCTTCAGCATGCGCCTTACTCACCGGACCTTGCCCCATGCGATTACTACTTATTTGCAGTTTGCATCGATGGAAAACGCGCTTGCTGAGCAGCGCTTTACTTCTTATGAAGATGTATGAAAATGGCTCGATGACTGGTTTGCCTCAAAAGAGCAACAGTTTTTTTTGACGGGGAATCCACAAATTGCCAGAAAGATAGGAAAAATGTATAGATAGCAACGGACAGTACTTTGAATAAGTTGCTTTGTATCATATCATTACAATAAACGTGTTTTTTTCTGTACAAAAATTTCGGTTTCATACTTACACACTTGGTAGAAGTACTTTTCCAATTTTATTTTCTTTCTCTTAATTTTTTTTACATTTGGAATAAAGTTTGGTAAAAACACTTCACGATTCATCCAAGCGTTCTTTTGCGTTTTGTAGCAAACTCGAAGGCATTTCATATTTTTAAAACATCGAGGTCTAGCAGCTTTTCTTATCATTAACAACGGTAGAGCATGAGTTCCCATGGCGTTTGTACATACCATTATTGTAGCACGCTCTTTACTAATTTTAAACCCAGGAGCAGCTGTTTCACGCTTAAGGTACATGTCCACTAGCAACAAAATTGCGACACTGGTCTCAAAAATAACTTTTAAACGTGTATCCACTAGACGCAACTATTTCCGAAAATTACTCTCTCCAATTATGTTTTGAAAGTGGTTTCGGGAATTATTGCTTGTAAAGTGTAGGATGCGTTTACATTAGGTACATGTCCGCTAGCAACAAAATTGCGATCAGAAAATCAAAAACGTAAAGCAGACTTATTATATACTTTTATACTCAAGTTATACCTTATTCTTATTAATGGCGTATCAAATTAAATGCAGTGCTGCATTTATTGTATTAGATTTATTAAAATAAAAGAAGAAAAAAAGAAAAATGTGGGTGAGGAACTGGATATTACGGAGATGCGATTTTGGAATTTATGAAACACTGCTGTTGGAATTGAAGTCAGAAGATCCTTGTAAACTTGACAATTTTTTGCCAATGACAGCTACTGATTTTGACCATCTTTTGGAAATTGTAAGACCAACAATTACGAAGCAAGATACTAAGATGCGTTGTGCCATTACTGCACGTGAGCTAATAGATTCCGTATATTAAGAAAACTGATTGAACTTTGCCTCAGCAATATGTGTACTGCATAATTTTCTTTTGTCGCATGACAGTAAATTTTATGCACCACCTTACTTTTGACGGAGGTACTTTTACGCAGATGACAAACCTGGAGAATGGAGAACCTGCTTGTTGGAATGATCAGCTTGAATAAATTTCATAGCTTCAAAAAAGTCCCAAGTGCTTTCATATTTATTTTCCATTCCGTCTCCACTATGTTTAGATTTTATTTTTCTTATTTCACTATGAAATTGTGTTCGTAAATTATGTAATTTACGACTGATTTCATTTTCACTTGTATTTAACGCAGTTGCTATAGTTTTCAGTGCCTTTTGTTTCTTTATTCTATTCTTGTTATGTTTACTTTTCACATCCCATAATTCGGGATATAATTCCCAATGAGAAATTAAAGAAAATGTCTCTTCTCTAGACCACGATTTCTTATCCGTCATTTTTATTTCTTCTCTCGCTCAAACTTTCCAGATGGTTTGGAAATATTTACAAAGTGTCAGCAACAACCAAAATACCCGTTTATACTAGTAGACGCAAACGCTTTCTGAGAGTCAATTGCTCAACTAAATTTCGCTTGCAGATTCACTCTCAGATGTGTACACACAAGTGTCCGTGTTTGATCTCGCAATAAATGTCGCAATTTTGTTGCTAGTGGACATGTACCTTTAGACGCGAGAGACTTTCGGGGCAATGATTTCCATATTTAATTTCATCAGTATTGTACGCGAGATCTAGAGAATAATCTTTTTTTAGGAATTCTAAAAATGTTACTTTATTGCGTTTATTAGTTAAAATAATAATAATAATGTACAACAAAAACTGTGGATTCGTCCGAAAGAAAAACGCGCACTCTCCTAAAGGTGACCGTCTAAGGACTCGCGATGACCGACCGATTCATACTGATTTGTCTTTTTCGCCCGAGCGCTTATATCGCGTTGGGCGGCTTCTAGAAGATTCTGGCGCCCTTTCGACGGCTATCGTCGGACGAATCTGAACACGCTCGGACTCTCTTCTTGGAAATCTGTTTCGTCCTTACAACTTTAAAATTTTCAACTGTTTGAACGTTCCCAGATAGAGATTCTCCTTGAATCTCCAATTCTCGTAAACCATGCCGAGATTGAAACCTCTTTAACCACCGTGTACTTGCTTTGAAATCTATAGAACCAGCTTCTTATTCATTTCTAGCGCTTTTTCGCACAATAATGGTCCAGAAACAGATTCTCTCAAACTTTTCTTCTGAACGAACCATAAAAAAACTCGTTTAGTAATTTTTAATCTTGTGCTTTTTTCATACTTTTCCTACTTTTGGATCCATCTCCACTACCCAAGGAGGACGCAAAATTTAAAATGTCCTCCTTGCAATTTTTAATATCAGATACTGTCGATTTACTGATATTGAAAGCTTTCGCAATTGCTACCATACTTTCCCCTTTTTCTAGCCGACTTATTATTTGAATTTTGGCTTCAATAGATAACACATAAAATAAATTATAAAAATAAAAATCGTTCGAGGCATAGTAAAAACCGGAATAATAGGACTGAAGGCTAACGTGCCGACAAAAATACGTCGCGACCGGCGCCGCCAGAAGGTTCGGATAACCGACGTTTCGGATAATCGACGCTCTACTGTACACATATTTCGGAGACCCTGTATATTTTCATTGAAACCACTACAAAATAAATAATTACGTAGCAAATTCTTTCATAATTAATAAACTTTGAAGTTTTTAAAACTCTACTTATCTAATTATACTTCTCCTTGTTTTACTTACTTTTATTTTCTTTAGTTTTAAACTGTCGCAACTTGTAAAGTTCTTGTCGCGTGTCTTATTTAATCCGGTGTTAATTCCGTAACTTTACGATCGTCCACTTTTTACATGGAAAACGGTCGTTCCGAGAAGAGGCCAATATTAATGACCTGATCCCCTCAAAGTTTTAAGAAATATCGTTCCGCGAAAGCTCGTTATTTATTTTATTTTCGTCGCATACATAAAATACGACATTCTTTACGACTTACTTAACATCATTTTATTTAAGTTTACCGTATTCCATTAATTATTTATAACGACGTTTAAATAATATTTTCAACACCCTGTATTGCAAACCTTGCACGTAAACTCGCTTATAAAATAATTATAAAAGTTAAATACATACGCACAATTTTATTGTTAATACGCGAGATAACCGTAGATAATTTTTTTAAGGGGAATCTTTTAATGTGATGATAACCTTTCCGAGAATTTATTATTAGAATAATAATTTTCTTGGAATCGGCTCAATTTATGTTGAATGAAAAAAAAAAAAAAAAATGAAGAGGAAAATAATAAACAAATAGGCGGAGATAATTATAAAAAGACAAAGATAATAATCAACAATCCGGTTAATTATAACTGTATTTCGAAACAAACAAACTACTCGTCATTAAAATACCGATGCGAAACGGTTAATTTTAAAGGTTAGATACGATCGGACGCGTAATGTTGTTTTGACGATTTCAATTATAATTTCCGGCGAAATTTGAATGGAATACGTTTGCTAAACAAATTTATAAATTGTGTTTATCGGATTAAGGTTTATTATCTTTTCTTAACAATGAAATTTCGGCTTGTGTGTGTTTTCGTAAACAGACTTATAAATCTCGGAGATATCAATTTATTAAATTGAAGGCTTCTCAATTTAAAATGATAAACTTAAAAAATAATAAAAAAAGATAGTTAAAGTATTTTATACAGGGTGTTTTATTACTATTGTGCGAACTGATATGTTAAATAGTTATGAAATATTTTGTATAGTGTAAGTCGAGGGTTCATATTTTATTATACAAGTATTAATACTATTTTTTTTCTTTACTTTTGATAGTTAGATGATTGTTGACGTCATCACATTTGCAATTTTACTATGTTGCCAACTCTACAACGTTAAATTTTAACTTTAGTTTTTTAATTTAAACTAACCATAAGTACTTAATTAATAAGGAACGAGGTGGCAAGGAAATATCGGTATATTTGAGGGACTCAATCTTTATTCTTCTTTGATCAATTGAATGAATGGTAGAATGTCATAAGAGGAGGTTAACTTTACGTAGGTGTTAAAATATCGGTTCAAGTTAAACATTGAAGTTATTTGACTTGATGGTTTTCTCCTAAGTTACATGTCATCTACTAAAAATAGGAAATGAAATACAGTTGAAGTCATCAAGGTAAATTTTTTGAAGGTTCTTAATTATAAAAGTTATAAAACTGTTTTGTGCTATTGTAATGATTTAAGGATTGCAATTACTATGATAGTGCTGTATGTAGTTAATATTTTATTTTTAGCCCTTTAGTTGGTTTTGTAGTATATTAAAAAAATAGTCTTTCAACACAGTCAAACAATAGTCTTTGTTGTACATTAGAAAAATAGTTTTTTAACTTTCGAGTTCTGTGTAATTAGATAATGGTATCTTATAATCATTCTAGACGATTATTTAATTTCTTAAAAAAATTATATCTTTCGAGAGTCTTTTTCAATCCTTATCTAGATAGTGCATCTAAACGATTTCTCTAGACTTTCCAATCGATTATTTAAATTTTTAATTTTTAACATTTTCTTGTGTAATTAGATAAGTTTATAATCGTTATAGATTTTTTTTAATTTTCTAATAAGAAATAAGCTAATATTCTTAGATAATTTTATAATTTAGGATGGCGTAATGGGTTTTTCCATTTTTGTTACATTAATTTAATGTTATCACGGTTATATGAATGAAGCAACAAAAGGCAAAAGTCATTTTTATTCAACATATTTGTTTAAACATAAACTTACAACAGTACACAAAACTTGTAATTTCCAAGCAGTGTTTTCTACATTATCGCTCTGACTTTTTTAAGAAATGTTGTTTCTTTTTTGAATTTTTATCGTTTGAGATTTGCGAAAACCCTAATTAAATAACCATGTAAGAAGAATCAGAGTGGGATAAATCTGATCTTGTTTTTTTTTCTAATTGTAAGTAGAAGAAGAGTGGCATGAAAGAATCGTTATTTTGATACAGTCTCGTCTATGCAAAATTTTCCGAACACCCATAAAATTTTAATAGCTCATCTGAAATAAACAACGCTAGTACAACACATTAATAACTTTATCGTTCTCAAATGATAAAAATAATCCTTAACATTTTACGCTTCATTAAATTAGAATTAAATTTTTTTTAACTTCCATTGCTCCAAAATTTTCATTGAAATCGAGGGAAAATATAAATTTCATTTTTCTATATAAGTCCATTTCTATTTTAACTCAATTAACGAAATTCTATTATACTTGTAGAAAAAAAATTCTATTGTCTTAGAAAGTGTAGAAAAAAATCTAAAGTTCTAACTGGTAGAAAATGGATTAATCAACAAACTATTTGCCATTAAAAAAATTGTCTGGTAATATAGTGTTAATAAAATGGACATAAAAATGGACAGTTGCGTTCATTTTATTTTATTTCTAATGGTAGTGAATAAACAAGTAATTATACACTAATGATTCTATAATACTATTTACATATTTTGTCTTCTAGGTGTTGAGGCGATCAATTTACTTTTGCAAAATTTATTTTTAATTTTAAAAGTAATTCCCACAACTTTAATTAAAAATTGTTAAAAAGTATAAATTTCTAGTCAAGGAGATTGTACTATGGATTAGGAAGTTCAGAGTAGGAATTTCATTACCAGGAATGAAACTCTTTCAATAAAATCAGACGTTACAGGTTTAGAAGTAGTTTACTGTTTATAATTTTCAATGTTTCTTCAGGACTTGTGACCATCACCAGGGTTTAGCTAAAGTTTATATTGTATATTATAAATACTGAATTTCCAAAGAAGATTTGCGTTTAGGAAGGTTTAGCTAAAAATCATTTGCTCAATTTTATTTCATTTTCTATCTTATTATTTCTATAACCTAGTATTTCAATTAAACAATTTTTTTTCTTATAGCGAATTTATTTTTGTTTGATCTTAACACGTTGAGTGCCGTGTCAGTCATCGATGACTGACACCGAGCTTTCCGTTCAGGCCGCATCAGCCATCAGTGACTGATATAACTTTTCGTTCAGGCTAACAGTGACTAACAGTGGCCTGAAGGGGAAGTCATTATAAAACCGCGTGGCAGTCAACGTGTTAAACATACACAGCTTGAAAAAAATACAAAAGGGTTTAATAGGTAACTAGCGGCCGTTAATATAACAGGCTAATTTTATTTTTATTAACAAGGGGAAGTATCGGAACTGTCATTCACAGGTTTTGATTAAATTTGACACAGTTGTAGAATGGGTCAAAATAAGATCGAAAACACATTTTCCCTTATAACTCGAAAACTAAAAGCGATAAATGAATGCTGTAAACGCCAAACGACGTATTATGATAGTAGCTTTCAAATGATGTGCTATTCGATACCACGTCTATTATTGGGGTGAAAGGGGCGAGAAAAGTGATAGTTTTTCGCGATCCATCCTCAAAATGTTGAGGGATATTTACAAAAGTAGGTATAGCGAAAATTTAGGTAAAATTAAAGTTTACGTGTTTTTTGGTTTTGAGCGCAAAACTTCAACTGAGGTAGTTGTAGGGGTGTAAAAGATTTATATGACGGGACGTACTATAATCTGAGATGGAGCTGCACCATGTAGAGAAAGATGAAAGAGTACTACTCTGCAATGTTACGGAGAGGGGACTTAAAGGCCTTCCTATCAGTTTTGACAGTTACGGTCACTGTTTACGTCACCACAATTTGAATTTGGATTAGTCACCAACCGTTTGGTGGTAAATCGCATTAAAAATTATTTTCATAATCAAGCTATGTATTATAAAATATAATTTTCACAGAATATAATTTATACGACGATAAAGTGACAAAATATGTTCATTAAAACTAAATTTCAAAATAAAATTCGTATTAAACTGAAATAAAAAGTTCATTATAAATTATATTAATTGTATTAATTAATTAACTTTTAATTCAGTTTAATTCGTATTAAACTGAAATAAAAAGTTAATATGATTTAGCGTTTTAATGTTACCCAACCTTAGCCAAACAACAATTTACACCGTTGCCGCATATTGTCGCAAGGGTATGTTCTAGTACCTCCATCCAAAACATTAAACGTTTGACAACAGCGCGATCACGTGACCAGACGTAAGTAGTGACGTAACTGTCAAAACTGATGGGAAGGCTCTTACTTTTTCATCTTTCTTTTTCTGGCGCAGCTCCATTTCTGGTTATAGTACTTTTACTATTACAATTGTAGTTTATATGTTGTAATTCGTTTATTTTGCGTTGATTGAGATTGTAAACAGATTGATCTTGATAACAGGGGTGTTTGTTAACTATCCATTAACCCATTTGCATCCTAGCGCGGAATATTCCGCGAGCCGTAACTGTCTAGTATCACCAAGGGCGGAATATTCCGCGAGCCGCGACTGTCTACTATCACCAAGGGCGGAATATTCCGCGAACATGGCTATCTTTTCCCATATGCCCAACAACGCGCGGTGATACGCGTCAGTCGTCTGTCGTTCGGCTCTGATGTTTAAGCTCGTCGGCCTAAGTAGAGTGATGATGCAAATGGGTTAAGAGCTTAGGGGTGAATTTACTAATAATTTCAACACTAAGAAAAGAAAAGAGACGTGGTTTCAGGTTAGCTTTACAAAGATGTCCCTCTTGATATTTATTAGAGAGGCGATGGGATGAAAAAGGTTGAGGGATATTTTTTTTTTTTCAAGAATTTCAATACGAATTATTACTTATGCAATAGGTTTTTTCATTCTTCAGTTGGTTACTAAAGGATAATCAGTGAAATGTACTGAAGCTTTCTATTTTTTGGACTTGACTACCTAGGTTTCGGCATCGTCGCCGTCTTCAGGTACGATGAACCTGAAGACGTCATAAGATTTAACGATATCATGAAATAACCTCGTGTTAAAAGTTTTTTTTTATAATATAGAACCAACACGAGGTTATTTGAGTTAGTGATCGAACTTTTAAAAGAAGGTTATTCCATGATATCATTAAAGCTTTGCGGGCGATTGACCTGAAAATGGCCGCGACGCCGAAACCTAGGTAGTCAAGCAAAAAAAAAAAACTTCAGTATATTTCGTTATTTTCCTTTACGAATTATTCCAATTACAATAATAATTAAAACAATTCCTCCACTCACGATCAATTATTATTGCTTGACATATCTCGAGTATTATGTTTGATATATTAATCAATGTATTTTGGTCGATAAAAAAGATGATGTTTCCTGCTATTAGCGTTTTTAGCGATCAAGATTATACTAAAAATATTATCAACGAATGACATAATGAACACAAACACTAACAAGAACAAAACCACAGTAAACACAACGTAATTTCATTGTTGTAATATGACTTCAATTACATTTTATTAGTCATACGTTAACCCGGCGTGTGTATACTATATTTTTTGAAACACGGTGTGTATACTGGGTCTTTTAGGGAACAGGCATGTTTTCAAAGTTTTCTAGGCTTTCAAAAGTTCTAGAAAAATTCTGAGTTACTTATTGAAGCGTCTACTACATGGCCGTGCAGTTACCAAATTCAAAAGTTTAAAACTGTTGTCAATAAAAATGAAACAATCGTCTGAAAAACGGAAATTTTGACTGTTCCTTCAAAGACCCAGTGTACACACGGAGGGTTAAAAATGTTAGTAAAATTCATACTAGATATATTGAATAAAAATACAAGTTTTTGACTTTCATCGATCCATTTGTACCGAGCGTTCATAAATAATTATAAGGTGTTTGAATTTGGCGCGCTCGTAATTTAGTGATTTTTGATGGTCAACGTTGTTACTGTGCGTTGTCTACATCGTATCTTACATATCAGTGGCGTAGCAGGATTTATTCTTTTCACTATTAAGGGTATATGTACGCACAATCATAATTATTGGAGATCGGAAATCAATTGCAATGGCATATGTTAATAAAGTCAATAAAATACCTCTCTCACGGTTTTTTAATAGCTCTTAACAGCTTTCAAAATTTTTTATGACACGCCTATGAAATATGATTGACATCATTGTGTTTATACCAACTTTAAAAATTAATCTATAGCGCACTAAATTCAAACGCCTTACAAATATTTATGAACGCTTGGTATAACCATAGTGGTTATATGGTTAACACAGTAATGGTTTTAACTATGAAAGTGGGAAAAACTCATTGTGCCACCTTGTATATCCAAGCAATTGCCGCAATTTTTTTGAGAAGTATTCCGAAAGTTGACTTTCAGAAAGGATATTTTATTTATTTAAAATAGCTTTTTAGATATTTTTTGACACGTTCAACAATAGTTTAAAATATTTCAACAAAATTGAATCCAGGGAGATTAAAATAAATTCGAAATAGGTTGGAATTTTTTTTTCACTTCCATTCTTCCAAAATATTCATTGAAATCGAAAATATGAATGAATTTCATTTTTGTATCCATTCCTATTTTAACTCGATTATTGAAATTCTATTATTCTTGTAGATAAAAATTTGTTTCATAAAATAATGTTAAAATAAATCATTGAAAATTTTAAAATCGATCAGTTTCAAATAATCACTCTGTATAATAATTAAATTAAAGGGATATTAAAATAAATTTTCTTCTCAAACAGTACAACCTCTTTAATAGGATACAAAAGCTGTTACTATCAATAATTGGTCCTTCTACGAAATACCGATAGTTATATCGCCGGGTTTCCTGGAAATACCGTTTCGCTCCAAAACAAAGCCGAAAAGCCGGTCAATATTTTTCGTGTTTTCTTCGAAACAAACAATTTCGTAATCTTATCAACAATTTAAATTTAAACGTTAAACGTAAAATTAAAAAAATAAAACAACTAAAATAATTTAATAAAACAATCACTTTTTAAGAAAAAACACAAATTATCGTTTTTTTAAATACAAGTAAAATCTATTAATTTTTAATCGAATCGATTAAATCAACCGAAAAAACAGTTAATTAAAACCAAACTTTCCACACAATCCGAACGAAAACCCCAACTAAACCAATACATCTATCGCACTCAACCGCCTTCCACGAACTAAGCGCACAACTCGATTCTATGAATTCTAAACGTCGAACGACGCGCCCCACCGCTAAACGCGTAACTACTATGGTTATCTCACTCGCACTCAAGTATTTTCGCTTGGTTGCGTCTCTCTCGCGTACGCGGCCGACTAAGATGGCGCGATGTAGTTGCGATCCCCCAAACGGTTGTCGCTCGGTCGAAATGCCATTCGCCAACGAATCTTCGTCGCGTAAGGAGGCCGGCGGTCATTCCTTTAAAACGCTTGTCGATTTTGATTAGTACGCGTAAAGATATCGTTTATTCGTTAAGACGGTTTGGAAAACGTTAAATAATGTGAATGGTGTTTACGCGAAGAAAGGCGATAAGAGTGCGCTATCTATCGGAGCGTGTATTAGTTGTTTTGGACTAAACGGCAGCTTTAGGTGGTTAAAAAAGCGTTTCTTTTCGCTTACCTTTGACGGAAATTCGGATGGGTAATTGGGGTCGACGACAATGAACGCGCACAGGAAACACTATTTTAGAATAGGTAAGTGAGGGTTTTTGTTAAGAATGTTTGAATAAGAACGAGAAAACGCACGTCCGAACGGTCTGACGGATTCACTGGTAATAACAAGCTAACGTCAGGTTGGTGAGTAACATAACCTCACTTAACCTATATACAAATACAAATTTATGAAATTATTTTTGTTGTTTTATTTTTTTTAATATGTTTTAAAATGAAAATTTAAGGGTTTGATACCTTAAATTGGAAATTTTTTTTCTCTTAATTTTATGTTGGTAATAAAGACAATGTTTACCAACCATTAATTATAAAATTATCTCATTATACAGATAGAGATAAAATGCAAATAAAATGATGAATGTTCTTATTAATAACTCGTAATTTGAATAAGGATTATTGTAAGATTAAGTTTTATTTTTCATTATAAAATGAATATTTTGGTGGATTTTTAAAGTGTTTTTACAAATTTAAAAAATTAATTTTATTAAGATTTTTTAATATTTTATCTGATTTCGTTCGTTGATGGATTTTTACAGGATTTTGTAAGTATAAGACTTTAATTTTTTTTAAATTAAATTCGTTAAAAATTTACAAATTGTCAAATTTTAGAAAATGTTGCCAACTGGATAAATAAAATTTTGTATAAAATATTTTGAAAAATTTAAAAATATTGATGAAAATTATAAAATTAATGACGAATTTTAAATCTGTGATAAATTTTCGAAAAATTAAGACGGATTTTTTGGAAAATTTTATAAAATTAATTTTTAACCAGTATTTCACAGTTGAAAACGTCAAAATTGACGTTTAAAGAATCAAAACTGACGTTTAAAACGTCAAAATTATTGATAAAAATTCAATTTTAACCTAAAAATTTGTATTTCACAGTTGAAAACGTCAAAATTGACGTTTAAAAAATCAAAACTGACGTTTAAAATGTTTACATTTTTGATAAAAATTCAACGCGATTTTAACCTAAAAACTCATATTTTACAGTTAGAAATGTCAAATCTAAGATTAAAACGTCAAAATTGACGTTTAAAACGTCAAAACTTTCGAAAAAAATCAATTTTAACCTAAAAATTAGTACTTTACAGTTGAAAATGACAAAATTAACGTTTAAAACATCAAAACTTTCAAGAAAAATTCAATTTTAACCTAAAAACTCATATTTCACAGTTAGAAATATCAAATCTAAGATTAAAACGTCAAAGCTTGCGAGAAAAAATCAATTTTAACCTAAAAATTTGTACTTCACACTTGAAAATGGCAAAATTAACGTTTAAAACGTGAAAACTTTCGAGAAAAATTCAATTTTAACCTAAAAAGTCACATTTCTCAGTTAGAAATGTCAAATCTAAGATTAAAACGTCAAAATTGACGTTTAAAACGTCAAAGCTTTCGAGAAAAAATCAATTTTAACCTAAAAATTTGTACTTCACAGTTGAAAATGGCAAAATTAACGTTTAAAACATCAAAACTTTCGAGAAAAATTCAATTTTAACCTAAAAACTCATATTTTACAGTTAGAAATGTCAAATCTAAGATTAAAACGTCAAAACTTTCGAGAAAAAAGCAATTTTAACCTAAAGATTTGTATTTCACAGTTGAAAATGGCAAAATTAACGTTTAAAACGTCAAAATTTTTGATAAAAATTCAATTTTAACCTAAAAACTCATATTTCACAGTTAGAAATGTCAAATCTAAGATTAAAACGTCAAAATTGACGTTTAAAACGTCAAAACTTTCGAGAAAAAATCAATTTTAACCTAAAAATTTGAATTTCACAGTTGAAAATGGTAAAATTAACGTTTAAAACGTCAAAACTTTCGAGAAAAGTTCAATTTTAACCTAAAAATTCATATTTCACAGTTAGAAATGTCAAATCTAAAAACTTTCGAGAAAAATTCAATTTTAACATAAAAAGTCATATTTCACAATTAGAAATGTCAAATCTAAGATTAAAACGTCAAAATTGACATTGAAAACGTCAAAACTTTCGAGAAAAAATCAATTTTAACCTAAAAATTTGTACTTCACAGTTGAAAATGGTAAAATTAACGTTTAAAACATCAAAACTTTCGAAGAAAATCAATTTTAACCTAAAAACTCATATTTCACAGTTAGAAATGTCAAATCTAACGTTTGAAAAGTCAAAAATGATAGTTCAAACGTCAAGTTGACAATTGAACGTTCTTAACTACCGTTTAAAACGTCAGGTTAATATTTAAAACGTTAAAATTGATAAATCAAACGTCAACTTGACAATTAAACTGTCAAAATTAACATTTAAAGTGTGAAAATGGCAAATAAACTGTCAAATTTGACATTTAAAACGTAAAAATGACTTTGAAACTGTTGAAATTGACATTTAAAATGTCAAAATGATAATTAAAAGGTAAAGTGTGATGTTTAAATTGTCAAGTTGGCAACTAAACTGCCAAATTTGACAATTCAAACGTCAAGTTGACAATTGAACGTTCATAACTACCGTTTAAAACGTCAAGTTAATATTTAAAACGTTTAAATTGATAAATGAAACCTCAACTTGACAATTAAACTGTCAAAATTAACATTTAAAGTGTCAAAATGGCAAATAAACTGTCAAATTTGACATTTAAAACGTAAAAGTGACTTTGAAACTGTTGAAATTGACATTTAAAATGTCAAAATGATAATTAAACGATAAAGTGGGATGTTTAGATTGTCAAGTTGGCAATTAAACTGTCAAATTTGACGTTTAAAACGTCAAAATGATATTTAAATTGGAATATTTTACTTTTAAATTGTCAAGTTGGTAATTAAACTGTCAAATTTTACATTTAAAACGTAAAAATGACTTTGAAACTGTTGAAATTGACATTTAAAATATCAAAATGATAATTGAAAGGTAAAGTGTGACGTTTAGATTGTCAAGTTGGCAATTAAACTGTCAAATTTGAGGTTTAAAACGTCAAAATGATATTTAAAGGGGAAAATTTTACTTTTAGATTGTCAATTTGGTAATTAAACTGTCAAATTTGACATTTAAAACGTAAAAATGACTTTGAAACTGTTGAAATTGACATTTAAAATGTCAAAATGGTAATTAAAAGGTAAAATGTGATATTTAGATTGTCAAGTTGGCAATTAAACTGTCAAATTTGAGGTTTAAAACGTCAAAATGATATTTAAATTGGAAAATTATACTTTTAGATTGTCAAGTTGGTAATTAAACTGTTAAATTTGACTTTTAAAACGTAAATTTAACAAATTCTTGATAAAACAAGACAAATTTTTTAAAGAATTTGGATAAATATTTCAAAAATTAATAAATAATCTTAAATTTAAGGGGATTTTTTTGACAAATTTTGATAAAATATCAGAAATTTTGATAAAAATTATAAAATTAATGACGAATTTTAAAACTATGACAAATTTTCGAAAAATTAAGACGAATTTTTTGACAAATTTTATAAAATTAATTTTTAATTTTACAAATTCTTGATAAAACAAAACAAATTTTTAAAGAATTTGGATAAATATTTCAAAAATTAATGAATAATCTTAAATTTATAACGAATTTTTGGCAAGTTTTGATAAAATGTCAGAAATTTTGAAGAAAATTATAAAATTAATCACGAATTTTAAAACTATGACAAATTTTCGAAAAATTAAGACGAATTTTTTGACAAATTTTTAATGAATTTTTCCAATTTTAAACAAATTTTATGAAATTCATGCAAATTATGATGAATTTTTGATCAATTTTGATAGAATGTCAGAAATGTTGATGAAAATTATAAAATTAATGACGAATTTTAAAACTATGACAAATTTTCGAAAAATTAAGACGAATTTTTTGACAAATTTTTAATACATTTTTCCAATTTTAAACGAATTTTATTAAATTCATGCAAATTATGATGAATTTTTGATAAATTTTGGTAAAATTTGAAAATTTTTTATGAAAATTATGAAATTAATGACGATTTTTTAAATTATAACAAGTTTTCGAAAAATTAAGACGAATTTTTTGACAAATGTTTAATGAATTTTTTCAATTTTAAACGAATTTTATCAATTTCTATAGAATTAATAAATGAATTTCTAACGAATTTGGTCAAATTTTATGAAATTAATCGTAGTTTTGAAGAATTTTTTTTAGTAATAGCAATCAGTTGAAATTAAATCAATTGGAGGTTTCAAATACTTTGATGTGTGTAAATATTTGAGGGAAATCGATTTTAAAAAAATGGAAATTAATTTATTATCATAGAAAAAATCTCACAAAAAACGATGACAAATACAAATGGGTTGAAATTAAACCAATCGGAGATATCGACCACTCTGAACTTTGCAAATATAGGAGGAAAATCGATTTTCTAATTAAATGGAAAAGGAAATTTCCTTTCCTCTCTTATCATAAAAAATGAAAAGCCAGAATCAGTTGAAATAAAACCGATCGAAATTCCGAGCGCTCATTAACGTAAATATTCAGGAATCAATTTTCAAAAATACACCTATTCAAAAAAATACTACTTAACCCATTAGTTACCACGATCCCCATTTGGTTTTTTTTTGCTTTTCGCAACTTTTGTGCAAATATAATTTATAATAAATTTTTGGCCGGATATCCGGCCAAAAATTTCAAAAAGAAATTTGGCAGTTAATGGGTTAAGGAAGTTCTTTTATCTTCTAAGCAAATGAACAAACATTACAATTGAAATTAAACTCGTCGGAAGTGTTAATTACTCAGAAGTTTGTAAATATTTGGGGGAATTTTTATAGTTTATAGAATCGATTTCTGATTTTTCTCAACAAAGCAAAATTTTTAGAAACCTCTTGAAATCATTTTTACGAACACAACTATTATTGTTGTGGTTTTATTTTTTCCAATTTTTTTGTTGTTAGGTTAAATTGAACTCTTGGGAAATTCCGAATTAAACTTAAATAAGCTTTTATTTGCTTTTATGTAACATCCGCGTTTAGATTGTAATGGAATTTTGTGAATTTTTTTTTACATATAACCTCGACAAACGTATTTCTTAGAATTTACTGAGTTTTTTTATAATTTTATCTTTAAGTAGACAGTTAATCGGGGATTTCCTATTTTTAATCCGTGCTATTATGATTATTATTTTTTTAACATTTTAATTCAAACATTTTAATTTAAACATTGTAATTTAAACACTGTCGTCCTTTTAACATAACCTAGTACTTGGTTATTGTATGCACTTAGCGAGTTCTTTCAACCGCAACAAAACACTTAAAAACTGGAACAAGGCCGCCAAGCGGTGCAATTACATACTTCTTATTGTTCAATAAATTCAACGAATCCATCTCTCAACTTATTAATTTTTTTTATTTTGTCGAATAAAATATCTACTAGATGGTTGTTTAAATATGTACGTGATTACACGGACAGGAAGAGAACTCGGACTTGTATTCATCTTTGAAGCGGTATTCGAGTTCTTTGACCCTTCCGGTTGAGCGTCTCGTCGATGCTTCTTGAAGGGGAGCAAAACGAAAACGAAGACCTCCGCCTTTTCCTCTTTCTTCATCGTCCTTCTGATGGTATTAACGGATAAACGCCGTTTGTACGCGCATCGCTTCTTGGAAAAGAGCCTATCTTTCCGATGAAGAAGTACCGTCGCTGCCCCCCGAGGTTATTATAATGAAAACTGTCTGATCATGGTCTACCGAATGAAGCCAACGGAGAAAGGATGAACTGAAAAGGATGTTACACTCCAGGAAGAAAGTTCAAATTTAAATTACACTTTTCAGACTGTTAATAGCAAAATTGCTTAGATTAATTTATTTCACTTTAAAAAGTATGAGTGAAGTTCAAATAATAATTAGAAGAAAAATGCTTCCTAAGAAAGCATTAGTTAGTCTTTTGGAAGGAACAGTTTTGGGTATAGATTTATTTGAAACTTTTTTTTGCACTTGGAGTACATTTAATTTTGCGGTTAATGAATTATTATTCATTATACAGGGCTTCTCATGCAACTGGTTCGTTAGAACTTCATTGGGTTCCACTATTAATAGATTTTTAAGATTTTGCCAAAGGGGTTATTGATCTTAATTTTTTCAAGACTGCTGCTATATTCCAGATGGCAGAATATTTTCAAAATGGCTGAGTTTTTTGACAATTTTCATCCTGTTCTTTAAAACCATATTTCTCAGTCATTGTTCAAGCAAGAAAGTTTAATAACTGGTATCATTACTCTTCAAACATTACCAAAAAGAACGCCATTGCCCTCACTGCTCTTTCATATCCAAGTTGGCCACAAAGAGAGTTACCATTCTTCCATATTCAATTGCAAAAAATCGAAAATTAGTTACATGGCGATCCTGCGTTACTAAGAATCTGGTCGAAGAAGAAAAAAACGAAAAAAAGTGCATCAATGATGGGAAACTCAAAATCTAAAGAAACAAGCACTAATCTAGAAATAACCGAGACATGAGCTGTAAACGCAAACTTTATGGTACAAGAATAACAAATACGGACACTGATCTTAAGCCGATGCTATACATTATGTTTGCCATAATGATTTTAAATTTTTTGATGAAGCTGATGAAGGAGTACAATCGAAGAATAAAGAAAAGGACAGTTAGAAGAGCTGCGTCCAACTCAGCAATTTAAGTGAACTATCTTGAACAACGGAAAGAAGTTTATCTCGAAGTACCAAGAACCGGAAGTTGTTTTGAGTGTAAGAGCTATACACTGAATTACAATATGTTAGTGAAGGAAGCTGTTTATGGAGACCGTAGATTATGTAAAAGGATTATTGGATGAACTTAAGGTATTTAAAGTTAAAGAGAGTAGTTAAGGAGAATCAAGAAAGAATAAAAAATTTGGAAAATATGCGTAATAAGTTAGATAAATTAGATCAATTTATGTAATTAATTATTATATTGTAACTCGATTAGAGCACTTCAGGTTAAAGGTTAGAAATGAATTTTTCTTGATAGATTTTGATACAACTGAACAGATTAAAGTTTATGTTAGGAAAATAGAAAGTATTATAGTAGATGTTAAGGGTATTCTTGAAGATAGGTTAAAAGAAAATACAAAAATGGGTGAAAAATTTGATTTAAAGGCCGCGGGTAGTTTGTTACCTGTCATGGATGGTTAAAAATCTAAAAAGTTATTAGATTCAATTGAGCTGTACTCTTCGTTATTGCAAGTTGATGATAGTAAACTTTTAATAACTTACGTGTTAAAAACTAGGTTATCAAAAAATGCTAAAATTCGATTAAATAGAGAATATCTAAGTCAATAAGAATTGGAATGCTGGTCTGAGATATCAATAGAAATTGGATGGTGGTATTAATTTTGCATAAAAGTCATCAGAGGCGTGCAAGCGAAGCGAGAGGGTGATTTGATTAACAGTCTTAAGCTTTGTTCGTTAGGCTGCACTGCTTGCATTTAGCAGTTCAGTGCAGATATCCAGTGTTCATTGGGCATAGTGCCGTTTAAGACAGTTGCACTCATACTGTTCGTTGCGCCACGAGCAGTGCAGCTTCATGCATGCAGTGTAAGTTAGTGCAGTTTTTGTTGAACCTATTCTGGAGTAAGTTCAAACGGTATAGTGAAGGTGCAAAGGCAGAAATTTGAGAAGAACGGTTCGTACTAAACGATGACGGAGTAAAAAAGATAGAAATTTGACAAATTTTATGTACCAAATACAGCTATGGGCAGAGAAATAGCACACATGTAATTTTCTCGGTTAACTTTTGCTAAGGACCATGCAAATGTGGACATTAAATTTTGAAAAAGAGTGCTGGACCGTATTGGACCGGATAGTAAAACATTTGTTCATCGTCCAAAATGCTAATTTCTTAACGCGAAATACACAAAAAAACCGTTAAACACGGTGGAGGAAGCTTAATGGTTTGGGGGCATTTTCCTGGCATGGAGTTGGGTCGTTGATTAGAACTGATGGAAGGATGGATAGGTTTGCGTACTTAGACATCCATAAGAACGTTATGGAACCAATCACATTTGATTCTATGCCGGTTAACTGGATTTTTATGCAAGACAACGATCCTAAGTG
The DNA here is from genome assembly GCA_036711955.1 of Digitonthophagus gazella. Classification (NCBI taxonomy): domain Eukaryota; kingdom Metazoa; phylum Arthropoda; class Insecta; order Coleoptera; family Scarabaeidae; genus Digitonthophagus; species Digitonthophagus gazella. The sequence goes on from JASCIT010000012.1 coordinate 19,301,812, forward strand.
TACTGGTAAGGTGGTTAAGGATTGGTTTTGCAAAGAGAAAATTGATGTTCTTTCCTGGCCTGCACAAAGCCCCGATCTAAACCTTATAGAAAATCTATGGAATGACGTAAAAATTAAAATTGGGGGAAAAAGATTTTAAAAATCAGACGAGCTTTGGGATGGAATTAAGGAAGCGTGGTACTCCATCTCTCAGAGCAAATATCAGAAGCTAGTGGAGAGCTTGCCACGCAGATGTGTAGCAACTGTACTAAATCGTGGCTTTACTACAAAATATTAATTTGGTATGCTTGGACAATGGTTTTTACAGGACTGCGAATACATATGTGCTATTTCTGTGTCCAGTTACCGTAAGCTTAACTGACTTTTAAAACGTACGTCAATCTCGTCAATCTCTGTCCATAGCTGTATAATGTGAGTTATTATATGTGTTCGTTGGATCATAGTTTATACCTGAACTAAAGTACACCAAATTACAGTCATTGCACTTTAAATGCTGCACGAACCTGCACCTCTGCACCATAGTGTAACTTACAAGGAGATCTCACGACTTTGGAATCGCCGATTTCCATGAAAGTGGTACCAATCGATAGACATTGGCACATAGCACGAATATGTAAAATATTAAGATGCAGTATTCAGCGGTTCGCGAATAAATCCACCCTTACGATCGCCAAAAAAAGGTTCGATGGACTTACATGTCAATGTTAGACCACACCCCTTGAAATCCGCTCATAGCTAAAGGACAATCGGCCGGCTTTTAGATGCAAAGGTAAATGGTTCAAATCCCGAATAAAATAACTATTTTTTTTTTTCTTAATTTCTAATTTTAATGCAATATTTCATTTCATTTTTATAATATTTTATAAATTAAAGAAAAAATAATTATTTTATTCGGGATTCGAATCATCAACGTTTACATATAAAAGCTGACCGATTGCCCTTTGGCTACGGGCGGATCTTAAGGGGAGTGGCTTGCTGTTGACATGTAAGTCGCTCGATTTTTTTTGGCAATCGTAAGGGTGTACCAATATCTATCGATTGGCACCACTTTCATTAAAATCGACGATTCCAAAGTCAAGAGGTCTCCTTGCAAGTGCAAGTTTTTACCCAACGAACAAAGCTTTAGTTGAAAGACAATTAAACGGTCAACCAATACAAATTAGAAAACAGATTCTTAAAATGGTTTAAGAAATTTAAATTTTCAATTTCTAAATTTGAATCCTAATTTTTTACTTTGACATACAAAAAAAAGGTGCTAATAGATGTCTCTATCCTGATGATAATATGTTTGTCGTTCGAGGTTGTTCTAGGAACGGATATAATTAAAAGAGCGTGAATATAAAGGATTCGGTGACACTGTTGACAGATTAGCTTCCAGTAAACAAACTAGTTTTGAACAATGACAAATCCCAGTATATAGATTTTTTTCCAAAAACAAGGGTTTGCCCTTCGATTCATCTCTCAGCTGGGGATATCATATTAATGTGTTGTTGTTGTGGCCAACTCATGTGCTCTGTTTTTGGTGCGTAGATTAATTCTACATTTTTCGTGTTTTCATACCATAACCGTGAATGGAATCGTTTGGGATTTGTTTGTTCGGTTTTGGATATTTCATATTTTGGATGATATAAAATTAAATGCAAGATCGATATTTATTATTAGATTTGTTACAAATTTCCGAATTTCACATACGATCACAATGAAGTTTTTTTACAAAGGATAAAAATACCTAAAACAAATAGAAAAGAGAAAGCGAAAACTCGCGTCAGCGCCGCTTCTCGGTACGACATCAATAACTCCGAAAGTTCCGAGAAGCGCGCGCGGATCTAGAAGGCGAAATGTGCTTTCGAGCGCCATCTCTTTTTAAACACGTGCCGTTTCTCTTTTTAAACGTTCGTTATACTACGCTCCGTCTTCGTTTAAGCCCGCGTTTTTAAGCTTTAAGGCCGTACGTTCTTCTCTCTTTGACGGTTCGGCTTGAGACGTTTTCCGTCCGTCTCTTTCTTAGATAATTCGGAGAAGTTCCGGCCGTTATTTTGCGAAATAGAAATCGGCTTTATTTTAGGAAACGGCGGGGATTCTTGGAGTTCTTTTGCTAAGAAGTCTCAGACTTGTGAGAACAACTTTACTCACATTATAGTTTTCTTTGTGAACGTGGTTAAATATAAATTTAAATTTTCTCATTCAAGTTTTTCATTTTTTAAATAAAGTGTATTTTGAAATGAAATGAAAAATTCATCTTGAAAATTTTTTTTAAAAGTATAATTTGACCTTTCAAAATGTTTTTGGTAAGATATAACTTGGCGCGATATTTCCGAGAAAACACATTGGTATGTTAATTTGGAGATTCTATTTTAAAATTGTTTCGCCATCTTTTCGTGTAAATATAATTTTTTCGTTTAAAAATGAGTATTTTTATTCATACGTCGTCATCAAGTGCATTCAAGTACGACTCATAAAGTAGGTGGAAAACTATTCTTTGAAATGTTTTGCAATTGACAGTTTTCTAATAATTCTCTGAATCTGTGGGAACTCTATAAAGTAAGGGTTACGGTGGTTTACTGCAACCCTTCTCCTTTCATTTTCTGTCACATTTTACTGCGTGATAACCGTTTTTGTACTCCAGCTGGCAACCAACCTGGATAATATCCGGTTATTACCGTTCTATTTAAGTGGTTACATTGTATTCTTTTAACAACCGGGGATTTACCCCATCTTTCAAAAGAGAAATTATTGTACTTTTCAAATTATCTACGTTTTACGAACGAGTGATGTTGGTTTAATTCTAAAGTTTTGATTTTAAGTTTTATGGAAGTTTTAAAATATAATATCCGATTTGTTAAAATCCGATTTTCTCGAAATTTCATCAAAATAAATTTCCAAAGGATAAAACTTCTTGGAAAAGAGGATTAAATTATTAATTTAAAAATATTATCGACGTTTAAATAAAAAAAAGTTGATAACGTAACCTATGAAGAAACCGTACTTCGTTCAGAAGAAAGAACAGATGTACGGTACGTATGTGTACGCGACACCTGCGTCTCTTAGAAGTGTGTGTTGCGAGAAGTGGCCGGGCCGCAGGTAGAGACGAAGAAGAGGTCGAGGAAATAAAGGGAAAGAAGAAGAAGGAGGAGGAGGCGAAACCGAACGAACCACTGCAGAGAACGAACGAATATGGTTCGGTCGGGACGTTGAGCCGCATAAAAAATGTTAGTTTTCTCGGAACGAACTAAAGCCGGGTGGACACCCTTCTGGGAAGAGCCGATCCTCGAGGACTACAACTCCAACGGCGAGTTTCACGAACTCCGCATACGCATACTTAAAATTTCCATTAGAGATTTTATTATTTTTCTGATATCGTTTTAAATTGAATTTATTAAACAAAACGAGAGCTCAGAGGTTATCGTTGTAAGCGATGGTGGCGATGAGTTAATAAAAATTGAGGTTAAAATTTACGCAAATCCTAGTTTGGTTAACGTCATTTTATTTCCAATCAAATTTGTTAACTTTACTTCTCAAAATGATATACATTGTGAGACAAAAGTAATATCATAATATAAATTGGTTACTCTTACCTTATTTTTAAAGGATGAAATTGATCACATATTAGGTGATCAATTAATATAAGTCAAATGGTGCTAGGCTTCATTATTTGAAACTTTTTGAAATTTCGTAACTAACTACAAAATTTGCAAAAGTCTTGAAAACCAACTTTGAAGAACAAATTTCTTCTTTGGAGATGGATGTTTTGGAACTAACAATTCAAAGTGTTATAAAGCGAGTATGAATATGCTGGAATTCAGAAGGGTGTTATTTAGATAAGTTTTTTAAAATATTAGGTTGGGGAAAAAAGATATCCATTACACAGGCCGACGATAAGAAAATTTTTTCAATAATTGCTATGATTGCTATTTTTGCAGCATTGATGTTTCTGGATATAACTCAAAAAATAAGAAAGTAATTGTTAATGGACCGAAACTTCCTGTCCCTGAACCACCTCAGTCTCTTGATAACATTCTACAGTCTAGTCCTGAATTTAATGAGAGCATACTGGATGATGAAGAGTTTAAATGTTCTCCAGAAAATTTAAAACGACAGTTGTTTACTCAAGCTGAGTTAAATGATTTGGTGAGAGATTTGGGTTTAAGTAAAGAAAATGCAAAACTACTCGGTTCTAGGCTGAAAGAAAAACATTTATTGGAATCAGGAACATCTATTTATTATTAGAGAACAAGAGATCAGTTTGCTCAGTTTTTCAAACAGGAAAAGAATTTGGTTTACTGTCATGATATTGATAATCTAATGAATGAATTTGGCATTGAATACAAGAAAGAAGGAGGCTTTTTATAGACTCATCAAAAACTAGCTTAAAAGGTGTTCTCTTACACAATGGAAATACGTATGCTTCAGTGCCTGTTGCTCATTCCATATGAAGGAAACTTACGAAAATCTTAATATGATTTTAGAGAAAATTAACTATCCGGTTTACGATTAGCTGTGTGGGGATTTAAAAGTCATCTCCATGATCCTTAACCAACAAAAGGGATTTACAAAGTTTCCATGTTTTATATGTGGGTGGGACAGCAGAGCAAGGGATCAATATTGGCCCAAAAAACAATGGGCCGTAAGAAAAACTTTAACACCTGGCGAGAAGAACATTTTAAATAAAACTTTAGTAGACCCAAAAAAATTCTTCTACTGCCACTACATATCAAATTAGGCTTAATGAAGCAATTTGTAAAAGCTTTGCCTAAAGATGGTGACTGTTTTAAATATTTGTGCGAAAAATTGCCCCATTTGTCACAAGCTAAACTGAAGGAAGGAATTTTCACTGGGCCTGATATTCGTAAAATGATGTTGGATTCCAACTTTGAAGGAAGGATGGTTAGAAAGGAAAAGGAAGCTTGGATATCATTTAAAGAAGTTGTAACTGAGTTTCTGGGTAGTGTCAAAGACCATAATTATGAAGCTATTGTAGCTAACTTATAAGTTTAAAAATCTGGGTTGTCTGATGAGCCTTAAAGTCCACTTCTTAACCATCTTGACTTCTTTCTTAAAAACTTGGGTGATGTGAGTGAAGAACAGGGGGAATGGTTCCATCAGGACAAAAAAATGATGGAGAAACGATACCAGGGATGGTGGAATATTGAAGGGTGATTACTGCTGGTCACTTCATAGAGAAGAACAGAATGCATCACATCGAAGAAAAAGTTACACAAAAACTTTACAGAGAAAAGGGAAGGGAAATACAAAAAATCAGCACTTAAAATATTCGTAACAAACTACAAAGTTTGCAAAAGTCTTGAAAACCAACTTTGATGAAGAAATTTCTTCTTTGGAGATGGATATTTTGGAACTAACAATTCAAAGTGTTCAATTTGGAACTTTTTGAAATTTCGTAACAAACTACAAAGTTTGCAAAAGTCTTGAAAACTAACTTTGAAGAAGAAATTGCTTCTTTGGAGATGGATGTTTTGGAAGTAACAATTCACAATGCTATAAAGCGAGTATGAAATGCTGGAATTCAAAAGGATGTTATTTGATCCAATTTTTCAAAATATTAGGTTTCGGAAAAAGATATCCATTATTTTTAAATGAACTCTAGATTAGAAAGTCTTCCAAAAATCTTTTGTGACCTCTCGTTTTTGATAATTTAAACTGATTAATCAGATATTCCAGATTTAACGATGCTAGGTTTCATTATTTGGAGCTTTCTGAAATTTCGTAATAAACTGCAAAGTTTGCAAAAGTCTTGAAAACCAGCTTTGAAGAAGAAATTGCTTCTTTGGAGATGGATGTTTTGGAAGGCTTTCAAAATTCTTTTATGATCTCTCGTTTTTGGCAATTTGATTGATCAGATTTCCCAGATTTAACGGTGCTAGACTTCATTATAGTAGAACCCCGGTTAACCGAACTCTGGTCAACCGAAATCCAGGTTATCCGAAAGCGCCGAAAAGCCTCTATGATGACGTCAGTCACTAAACGTGAACAAACAAGTGCGATTCTGCTCCACAACAGTGCATTGAAGTGGTCGTTTGTTTTCGTTGCATCTGTGCTTTTGTGCTATGGCGACTAAAAGGAAGCGTGTTATAATTACTATCGCTGATAAATTAGCCGCTATCCAAAAAGTTGAAAATGGACGTTTATTGAAAACAGTTGCGGCTAATTATGGACTTGGCATTTCCATTATTTCGGAATGGGTGAAGTCCAAATCAAAATTTCAAGAACAAGTCGTAAAAAATCCTCGTAGAAAAACACTGAAAACATCCGACTTTGAAAAAGTAGGCGAAGCTCTCTATCTTTGGTTCATTCAACAACGAGAAAATTGACCATTGACCGACTCAATACTCCAAAACAAGGCTAAAATCTTGGTTGAGTTATTAGGTGAAGAAGGAAACATTTTTTGTGCAATCTCTAGGTGGTTAAACAGATTTAAAGACAGATACGGCATTCGACAATTATTCAATTGTCGAATGTATGTGGAGAAAGGCTATCTGCAGACCCAGATGCTGTTGATATTTTCAAAACAGAGTTTGAGGATTACACCCAAGGCTACACTAAATCTGAATTGTTCAATCAGATCGAAAGACAGCAAACGTTTACACCATGCAACTAAAGTTGCAGCAATATAAAAAATGAAAATGGCGTCAAATGAGATAGTTAGTGTGGGAGTACAAATAATTTGTATTGCATTGAAAACCGAAATAAAACGAGATATAAGAAAAAAGAACGACGTTGGTGGACACGACCGTGGATTTTGACACGTAATGCCCTTGGGGCTTCTAGTCTTCTCTTAGAAGAATTACTAGCAGAAAATCCAGAGGATTACCGAAACCATCTGAGAATGGATAACCCACACTTCGAATACCTGCTACTGAAAACTGCACCATTCATTCAAAAACAAAATACGTCGATGAAAAAGGCGCTACTAGCCTGACTGAAATTACATGTAGTTCTGCGGTTCTTAGTATTTGGGTTTTTGTGTACTGTTGTCTATTGTCTAGTGTGCTCAGTACAAGTCGAATCTTGTCGTTCTGGCTGTTTACACGTACGATTGCGGTCTTTCGATGTGCGTTCGGCGACGATCGTTCAATAAAAGTAGACTGTCTTTCTACTTCGATTGAATCGAAATGCTCGTCGCGTGACTACGCCGAAATTTGGTTTATACCTTCCATTTTATTTCAATTTGCTTACGATTCAATGATAGCTCGACTTCGATCGACTCGTGAAAACGAGGCTTAAGGGCCAAATCTACAATGCCGACGAAACAGGTGTTAATTTCAAGATGTTGCCTACAAAGTCTTTAGCTTCTTCAAAAGATACGTCTGCACCTGGACATAAAATGAAAAAAGAACGGATAACTGTTCTTTTGGCGTTAAATGCTTCTGGCATTTAGCTTAGCTTCGGGTACATAGACTGTCCCCAATGTGTATCGGAAAGTCAGAAAAACCTCGAGCCTCGAAAGATGTCGCTCGAAATGCCCTACCAGTTTTTTATAGTGTCTAAAATAGTTCTTAGATGTCTTGTGCACTCTTTACCGAATGGTTTAACGATTAGTTTGTACCAACACTTTTCAACCAAAAGTTGAAAAGTTTTTAACCAAAAGAGGTCTGCCTAAAAAACCGATCTTATTAATTGACAGTGCACCTATACACCCTTCCGAATTAAAAAATGGCGATATTCTTGTACGTTTCCTTCCCCTAAATGTAAGGAAATGGAAGGAAATGTAGGAATGTCCAGTGGCTAATTAAGCCACTGGATCAGGGCGTAATAGCAACTTTTAAACGGCACTATCGTGGGCTATTTTTAAAACCGATTCTAGAAGATAACATGCCAAACAAAAACATGAAGCTTCATGAATGAAGCTCTGAAGGCAGTTAATATGAAACACGTTATTTATTGGTGTGCACAAGCCTGGGAAAAAATCAAAAGCTGAAACTCTTCAAATATGTTGGGGAAAATTGTATGATGGGCTTGAAGCTTGAAGAACATGACTCAGAAAATTTCAAAAACTTGTGCGAAATGCTAAAAAGTATTCCTAGATGCGAAGACATCGATACTTGCGATGTAGATGAATGGTTTCAAGAAGTCACTGACGAAGACATTGTCTTATTCGTACCATGTATACCGAAAGTGACTCATCGCTTAAAAGCGTATGAAATAAGATTTGGACGTAAGGCATAGATTGATCCAACCACTTTTAAGAAATAGAAAACTGCAGCGAGTGCAACTCGCTATCACTAGAGGGCAGTTACCAGAATTTATTGTATTTAATTAATCTTTAGTTATAAACGCTGTACAATTTCTTGTTATTAATATTAATATTAACATTTCGTACGATTATGAAATATATTTTTGGTAAAAATCAATACTATATTACTTAGATTTGTATTGGCCGATAAAGAAGAATGGCTACTTTGCCGCTAGTTTTGTCGGTAAGGAAAGACATACTTTTTCGCTGGATACATTTACTTTGTACAGCAGATACACTAATATGCGCTCTCTTTCTAACATATATCAATTTAAAGACATGATTTGTACCGTATGCGCAATATTGTACCATAACTCGATGAGTCACTTTCAGTATAGATGGTACGAACCATAGAACAAGTATTGCAGTCTAATGTTGATACAGTCGATGAGCTGGAAGTAGATGACGTGGATGAGAGAGTGAGCTGAAGATGGTTTTCGAGCATTAGAGGTAAATTAGGGTACATTTATGTTAAAGCTGCGATAAACGATGAGAGCGGCGAATTCTTGCCCCTACTCTCGTTGATGATCATTTTCAGTGGGTATAGTAACTCTGAATTATATAACACTGGAATTATAACACAGTGTTGTTATTTCAGATTTCTTCAGATTCGAGTTCTACTGTATTTGGAACTTTTTGAAATTTCCTAACAAACTACAAAGTTTGTAAAAGACTTGAAAACCAACTTTGAAGAAAAAATTGCTTCTTTGGAGATGAATATCTTGGAACTAACTCTGGGAAAGCTCTAGTTAAATCAGAAATTTTATCGATAACTTCAAATTACCAAAAAAGAGAGATCACAAAATAACTTAAAAAGTCTTAAAAGCCAACACAATAATAAATCATTAATTTGGAGTTAAAACCAACATAAATTTGCATCAACTCTAAACACGGTTAATTAACAGATATAATTTTATCAAAATATAACCAGCTTTACATCTAGAAAAAAAAACTTTTGTGAAAATGCAATCCTACTTTTTCCATTTTTAACTAAATAGCAGTAAATTCACATTAGTACATTGCTTTTGCCCAACCATGTATTTAAACTTAAAGTTTACAAAAGCTACGTAAACAAAAAAGACACGTGAATATAAATATAAATCAATAGACGAATAATCAACCCGCTAAAAATATACGCGTAGGTCCGTTCAAACCCTGCTCACATTTATCGATTGCTTTGACGTCCGTGTGCGTGTCTGTTTATAAAACCATATGTAAACCGCATTCCATTGCACTTAATTAACATTCCGATTCACTTCAATTGAAAAAATAAATAAATAAACGCGTATCGAATTACATTTCAGAATTTTAAATGCAATTTCAAATTAATTAACACATTTAATATTAAAAAGTAAACCGATTTCAACGAAAGGGTGAGTTATAATTAGATTTGTTTTATAAATCTATGTATAGAACGATGGGTATAAAGTTAAATATAAACGGATGAGTAATATGAGTGTTACAATAAAAAATCTAAGAAAACAATGATTTATGTACCAATGTAGTGTAAAGATAATAATTAAAGATAATGCAAAATTGGGAAATGATTGCTTTATCTTTTTTTTGGACGATTAATGATACACGAAATTTTGTGAAAAAGAGATTACAACAGAAGTTATCTTATCGACTTTTTCGTCCGTTTAATCTTGATAATTATCTGGGAAAGAAATATAAAAAAAGGGATGTACTTAAGTTTATTGATAGAATATTTTAGGTTAATTTATTAAAAAGTTTCTAGAAATAATCATTTAATTTAAATTTCTATGGAAATTTAATATTTCTGGTATTTAATTACGTATTTATTTTTGAAGTGCACTTTAAATAAAATTATTAAATATATTGATATAACATGTTAGTTTAATTAATAAAATTATCTAAAATCAAGGTCTGTATGTTTAAATTTGTTTGGAAATTTAATATTTCTGCTATTTAATTTATTAAGCTGTCTAACTTTTTTTCTATGGTGTATTTAGAAAGCTAATAGAATCAGAATCTGACGATGAGTAATACTTTAAATCTAAAAAGGAATCAGACATTCTAAAACTCGATTGAAATACAAGGTGTCAGATTAAAAAAAAAAGTTTGGATGATTTTATTTTCTAACCCAATGATTCATTCTGTATATTTTAATTATTTAATTCTAATAAATTTAAAAATTGAGCTATCGAACATAAAGAAAATATCATTTTTTCTTTTACACTAAATTTTTTTTTTTTTTTTTCTAAATGGAATTTGAATTTTTCAATAATAAATCTGTAAATTTCTCCGAGAAAAAGCCTCGAAATATCGTTTAGTGGAAGCAGGAGGCGTTCGTCCTTCTAAAAATAAGCGGTTTGTATATAAAATAACTCGAAGCGTGCACGTTTCCGAGTAGCACGGTATTGTAACCGGGTTCTCGGTAGTAAGCTGACGCAAAATTTTATGAATTTCGTTCCTCCTGATAACGTGTTTTAACAGCCGCTTTGTGGGCCGATTCAGTTACTCGGTGCAACTCGAGCGGTGAGCACACTTACTCACTCACTCACCGGGCGAGTTCCTATATCTTTATTGTTCTCAATTGAACGGCTCGGGTTTCGCGGTTATGTTTTGGAAGTGGTTTGTTAGATTGTAAATTAGGATTTTAATTGTCGAGGATCATGATTCAGGTTTGTTTTTTTATTTTATATTAATCGTATTTAATTTTATTAATTAAATTTTCTGTGAAATAACACATTGCCAGTAATTACAAAGGGTTTACTAATTGAATATTGAATTCTATTTTGTTATATATTATAGTAAAACAAAATTGGATTGTTTTATAAAAATTTTGAAATATACAAATTAGAAATAAAAATTTAAAATTACTCTTCTTCGTATTATAAATATATAATATATTAAGAAGAATCGTATTCATTTATTGGAAAACTAAATGAACCGAGTGATTCATTTGAACATTATGCGTGTGTGTACAAGAAAACAAATTCTTCGGATTCATAGGAGTTAGAGTGAAATTAGTCGAGTTCTATGAAAGTTTGGTGTCGCAATGTCTCAACATTGTGTTCAATTTGTTTTATTATCGGTTTACTGGGAATAGTTGACAAGTATTTTTTAATCGTAATCGATTATTTTACTACGAAAACGTCGTTGATTTATAATGGGTATTATATTATTTCGGGGAATTAAATTTAATTGATATTCAATAGAATATAATATGCTATTGTATTTAATTATCATTCGTTGGCATTTTTTAAATCCATGGATCAGACAATAGTTTCCTAATAGTTTTGGATTTTGAACTCAAATTTGGTCTCAAAGTTTGAGATCATATCAGGTTTTGAAATATTCTAACTTAAAGATGAAATAAAAAACTCGGTTCTTTATTCAGGATTAAATAATATAGCGAATAAATTTTTATTTACTAAATTCCATGCGGCATCTTAAATCACCACTGTTCCCATTTTAAACGTATTTTGAATTTTTCTAATATCTTCATTTCTTCTTGAAGGAATATAATTTAGATGATTTGCAGACTTCAATCGACTAATGACTTCAAAAAACCACTGTGTTAAGAAAAAGTAATGAATTTTGTTATATTTGTGGACGTTTTGAAACAAAAAATGGGTGTAGATGGCATGAAAGAATGATGGTTAACTATTCCTGAGCTTTAAAAAGGGGAGATTATTTCATAAGTTGGGTTGGGTTACTACAAAGTTCGTTTGAATTAAAGAGAAGACGATTTTTTTGAGACTACAACCACATCATTGCTTACTATATTGACGACTACGATTGAGGGATTATAAAAAGATTTTTTCATAAAGAAATTAAGATAAGAAATTAAATTGAAAAAATTCAAAATGCATTTTAAATGGGAAAGGTGGTACATTCAAATACCACAAAGATTGGTTTTGTAGATAAAATTTATTTGTTACGTTATTTAATTCCAAATATTATGTTCACAACAAGTAATTGCGAATTTTTTTTTAGAAAATCAAAGACAATTTTTTCATGGACGGGTGAGAACCTAGCCGTAGATTCCCACCATAGATTTTTCACTATAAAATAATTAATTGCAAAGAGCGACGTATTTCCAAAAATCGAAAGATTTCAAAGTTGAACATCAAAATTTGGTCATTTTATTTCACAGGGTTAATCCTCACCCCTTAAACCACTAGAATCCCCAAAATCCAGGTGACAACCCTTTCAATTAAGCGTTAAAAAAATTCCCAAAGTTTGCTTTCTCCGTAAGTAGAGCGACGTATTTCCAAAAATCAAAAAATTTCAAAGTTGGACATCGAAATTTGGACATTTTATTTCACAGTGTTAATCCTCGCCCCTAAAAATACTAGAATCCGCAAAATCCAGAGGACAACCTTTTCAATTAAGCGTTAAAAACTCCCAAAGGTAGCTCTCTCCGTAAGTAGAGCGACGTATTTCCAAAAATCGAAAAATTTCAAAGTTGAACATCGAAATTTGTACATTTTATTTCACAGTGTTAATTCTCACCCCTCAAACGACTCGAGTCCGCAAAATCCAGGTGACAACCTTTTCAATGGGCCTGTCCACCATTTTTCAATTTTTATTGCATTGGATAGAGCAGAAAAAAAAAGTTTCTCCGTATTTTTGCGTTTTTCTCACAGCTTATCCCATCGTTCAGAAAAAAATCATAAAGTCGGCCAATTTAAAAGAGCGTTTAAACAAGGTACTGTGTGACGTCAGAGCGTTCGATCCCCTCTACCAAAAAATCCGTTCAAATGGTCTGAAGTTGTACGGCAAAACGGTTTGTTTACGGGCGGAAATCACCAGATGCTAATGATAATATGTGTTTTATGGCTAGATTATTTTTTGCGTATTTACGTGTTGTTTACTTCCTTATATGAACTTTTGAGGTGTATATTGCAAATAATACACATATTAACAACAAAGAAAAATAATTTGTCCACCGACTTCTTAACAATAACTACTAGGTTATTAGAAAGAGATAGGTACAACGAGTTCCTAAAATAGAAAAGGATGGATATATATATCTTTGCGTCGGATTTTTCTTTTGCCTACTATAAAGTACTGTATTAAATCTGTGGCAATTTAAACAACACCAACTTCACAGGGATTTCAGCATGGCCGACGGATTCAGCCAATGAGCGATCAATTAACGCTTCGACGTCATCAACAGGTCACGTTATGAATCGCATTTCAAAAATATAGGTTTTAAGATCGTTATTTGACGTAATACCGTAAAAATAAATTCTAAAACCTTGATATATATGATCATCGCCTTTTAGAGAATGGATTCCGCCCAAAAAAACCTATACTTTGGAAAAAGTGGACAGGCCCATTAAGTGTTAAAAAAATTCCCAAAGTTAGCTCTCTCCGTACGTATAGGAAGGTATTTCCAAAAATCGAAAAACTTCAAAGTTGGACATCGAAATTTGATCATTTTATTTCACAGAGTTAATTTTCACCCCTTAAACCACTAGAATCCGCAAAATCCAGGTGACAACCTTTTCAATTAAGCGTTAAAAACTTTCCAAGGTTAGCTCTCTCCGTAAGTAGAGCGACGTATTTCTAAAAATCGAAGAATTTCAAAGTTGGACATCGAAATTTGGAAATTTTATTCCACAGGGTTAATATTCACCCCTCAAATGACTCGAGTCCGCAAAATCCAGGTAACAACCTTTTCACTTAACGTTAAATTGATAGATTTGAAACATTACTGCATAATTAGAAATTTTGCAATTAGTTGTTTTATGATGAAAAATCTATGGCTACCTTCTCACTAGTTTTTTATGGAAGTAAATAACTTTATTCTGTAATATATTGCCCATTTTTATCCATACTGCCATCTTTCAGGCAGCATCATGAATCCACGTTCATAAAATTTCTGGTTTTTATTAGCAAAAAACTGAATTAGGTACGATTTGATTCATCATCATTATTGAAATACCATTCAAGGAGTTTTGTAAAGATCGAAACAAAAAGTAATCAGATCAAGCTCAGGATTATATGGTAGATATGGCAAAACATCCCAACCAAGCTCCAATAATTTTTGCCGAGTGATTAAAGATGTGTGTGGTCTTGCATTGTAATGATGGAATAAAACACCTTTTCGATTTTTCAATTCGGGAAGCTTTTCTTCAACTGCATTCTTTAATTTCATTAGTTGTTCAATGTAGACATCAGAATTAATCGTTCGGTTGGATGGTAAGAGTGTGCATGTATGTGAGAATGTATGGGAGAACGCATGTATATACATGAGGCTTCTTTGCAATCTCACGTGTTGTACTATGACGATCCGAATCGATTATTGCTTTGATTAAGATTTCATTAACTTTAACTGGACGACCATGTTTTTCATCTTTGAGTGAAAAATCACCAGAATGAAATTTAACAAACCAATTTTGACAATTTTACTGTTCTTTTAAGGCTTCGTCGCCATATACAGTACTTTTTTTTTATCCTTCGATGAGTTTTTCCCTTTGCAGAAATAAAAAAGCAAAATATGACGAAAATGTTCCTTTTGATTTTCCGTTTTTCTAAAAACTACGCAACCGATCAAAAAATTTTTTTTACTGTTTGACTGCGGAATTGCCAACTATCAAATAACAAAATGTGTTTTACATTTCTATTATGCCTCCAAACCTAAAAATTCAACTGAAGCAATCTATGAGTGAAATCCGCAATTACTTAGTTGCCAACCCAATATGAATGCTCCTTATTATGGAAAACTTTACCAAGTAACACCCTTCTAAATTCCAATATATTAGTGCTTGCTTTATGGCATTTTGAATTATTAGTTCTAAGGCATCAATTTCCAAAGAAGCAATTTCTTCTTCAAAATTGGCTTTCAAGACTTTTTGCAAACTTTGTAATTTGTTACAAATTTTCAAAAAGTCCCAAAGAATGAAGCCTAGCTCCGTTAGATCTGGGATATCTGATCGATCAATTTAAATTACTATAAACAAGAGATCACAAAGTTCAAAATTTTGAAAGTCTTGAAAACCAACATAATAATAAATCATCAATTTCAAGTCAAAACGAACATAAATTTGCATCAACTCAAGAAAAGGTTATTTAAATATCTTAACCTATCTGAGGTGATGAATCAAGTTTGAAGTAATATTATTTAATCTATGGGTCTTAATTTTTATAAAATTTTGTAGACTCATATCAACTAATCAATGAATTAATGATTACTTTTAATTTTCAGGTGGAGTGTAATTGGGCATGGCATTCCCCTGCCATGTTAGGCTGTAGTGCCGAATGTCCGAAATGCCAGCACCACTTCGTGTGCTGCCCCCCGACGCCGTGCTGCGCCGCGACGACGACGTCGATCAACGTCCGGCATTCGGCGGGAGGCGGTTTCGCCGGGGGCAATATCGAGTTCCACCACGTGAACCACCGGGCGAGCCTTTCACCCCAAGTTTCGCCAAGTCTACCATTGGAGTTCGTTTTACCTCCGATCGTCTCCAGACAACAACCGCCTCAAAACGCTCCCGGAAGGCCATCCCAGCAAAAAGTCCACAAGACTCATCCGGAACGAATCCAAGCGCTACGCCAATCCGGATGGTATTACGGGGCGATTACGTACCAGCAAAGTCAGGAACTATTACAAAATCGAGCGGTGGGAACGTTTTTGGTGCGAGACTCTTCCGATCCCCGATTCATGTTTTCGTTAAGTGTGCAAACGGAAAAAGGACCGACCTCTATTCGATTGCATTTCGTCGAGGGCAGGTTTAAGCTGGACTCGCAACCCCATCTGCTACCCGCAATGCCCAAGTTTAATTCTGTGCCGGAACTAATAGAACATTACGTCAAGTCAAGCAAAAACGATAATCACGTGTGGGTCGATCCGAACGGGAAGTGGCATTCTGCTATCGTTATTAAACGGCCGTTACCGAAAGGAAACGCTCCGCCCAGTTTAAAACACTTGGCGAGGTTAAGTGTGCACGGCGTGCTACAGAATTCGTCGACCGCCGGCTTCCGGGATCCGTTAGCTTATAAAAAATTGGACTTGCCGCAACCTCTCATCAATTATCTCGATGAGTATCCGTACACGATATAAAGGATTTATTAATATTAATAAATTAAATGGCAGAATAGATAGGATAACAAATTTTTTTACCATTTTACCATATTTTGTTACATTATTTAAATACATTTACATGCTATTGGGAATTAAAATAATTTATAAAATCTTTCCACTTTTTGTACATTTAATTTAAAAAAAAAGAAAGATTTTGTTTAATATTTCCCAAAAAATAAATCACTCTAATAAAATATCGTACCAACTGCGAAACTAGTACTATTATTACTTAAATCACATTAAAATAGTAACACCAATAAAACGGTTTTTTGTTCCTCTAAAAAAAGAAACTATACATGTTATAATTACTCAAATAAACTAACTAAAGTTTGTTCGATTTCGTTTTACTTTCAACGCGGTGTATATTCTCTCTTTAAATAAAAAAAAAGAAACGAAATTAAACGAAATTTAGCAAGTTTTCGCGTGTACATATTATGTAACGACTTTTCGAGTCCGATCAACTATTTATTTGTAATCTTATTGAATAAGATAAGGTTCTTTTTTATATAAGTTAATAATATAATATATTAATTTTAAGTACCGTATCTTTTTTGATGTATAAGGCAAACTATTCCAACATTATTTTATTTAAAAAGTCTTTCAATTCGCGAAACGTCTTATACGCAGAAAAATACTGTAAGCAATCTCGAGCGGGTTCCAAAAAAATGTTAAAAAAATAGTAGGTAATTACGTGCGACTACTGTGTAGTTCAAAATCGGATGTTACGCAAATAGTTTTTCTAATTTCGATGTCTTAAAAAGCCTGTACGATTTTTACATATAACCCTTTTAATGTAAATTTAAATTTTCTACACTAAATCATATATAATATAACTTATTTAAGAAAATAAGTTGCATTAAAATGGTTGTCAATATTAATAATTGTCTATCAACATTGTACCAGCTTTTTTTAAAGACAACGTATAGTCATTTTTGCGTATTCTATCTGAAAGCAAGAGATTGATTGTTAAACAAAAAGGGTATTAAACGTTTCTTTATTATTTTTTAAGTTATTTCCAGTCAGAAATCACGTTAGGTTACGTATTACTCAAAAAAGGCGCAAAAAAATCGTTATTTATTATCGTTGTTCGAGATATAAACGTATGTGTCGATAATCAAACGTAAAGATTGATAGAGAAGGAAGAAAAAGCGAAATCATCGTTTCCATGTAATAATTACATAACTAAAACAAGTGTCTATTTATTATATTAAATAAATGTAATTTATTTCTATTTACTTGTTTTATTTTTAATTTGATAGTTACTCTGTAATTTAATTAAAACCAGCATTTTAACTAAGGTTTCGTAAGAAAAATTTGGTTTGAAACTCGAATATTTAAAATTTTTGAGATCAGATTTGATATTCGAAACTCTAATATGATAATAAATAAAACTAGAATGTTTTGAGTTTCATTTAGAAAAAAACCAATTCAAAATTTTTAAAAATGAATTTTTTATGAATTTTTAAAGTTGGAAGTTTGTTAAAATTGGAAATATACCATCAACATAAAAATTTTATAGATCGATAAATTTCATTAAACTATATATTTTATAGATCGCTTTGGAAAATTTTAACGAAAAATGAATTTTTGATGAAGTTTTAATGTTTGGAAAATTCAAAATTACATCAAAAAAGAGAAAAGTTAGGTTAAAAGTGTTACAAATTTTTATCAACTTTAAGAATTTCTTTAATTTTTTTGGTAATAATTAGAACAAAATTGACTTTTTTATTAAAAAATAGAATATTTTAACTTTCAATTTATACAAATTTCATTTCTTAATTTAAAAAAATAGTCTCCGCGATTTTTTAAAATTGGTCAAATTTTTTTAAAAGTTAGGTTAAAAAAATTTTAGTCTCCTTTAAAATTTTTTTTAATTTTTTGGGTAATAATTAGAACAAAATTGATTTTTTTATTACAAAATAGAATGTTTTAGCTTTCAATTAATACAAATTCC
This sequence comes from Digitonthophagus gazella, assembly GCA_036711955.1. NCBI lineage: Eukaryota > Metazoa > Arthropoda > Insecta > Coleoptera > Scarabaeidae > Digitonthophagus > Digitonthophagus gazella. The sequence goes on from JASCIT010000012.1 coordinate 19,320,076, forward strand.
ATTTCTTAATTAAAAAAAAATAAAATCTCCACGATTTTTTAAATTTGGTCAAAATGTTCATCCCCAAATTTGATGATTTTAGCAAATTTTAGATAAAATTTTACAATTTTAACCCAAATAAAGTTATTTTTCAATTAAATTTGACAACTTTTGTCGAAATCTGGTGAAATTTCAGTCGAAATTCGATGACTTAAGGAAACTTTAGATTAAATTACTGAAAATTTAATCATTTTAGGCAATTTTATACGAAATTAGGCGAAATTTCAGTCGAAATTAGATGACTTAAGAAAACTTTAGATGAAATTACATGAAATTTAATTATTTTAGGCAATTTTACACGAAATTAGGCGAAATTTTAGAAGAAATTTGACGACTTTAAGAAATTTTAAATGAAATTTCACAATCTTAATCTAAATAAAGTTATTTTTCAATGAAACTCGACAAATTTAAGCAAAATTTCGTGAAATTTTAAACGAAATTGGTCGAATTTTGAACATTTTGGTCGAAACTTCACAATTTCAAGCTAAATTAAGTTATTTTTTAATGAAATTCGAAAAAAATGTTGATGAAATTAAACGAAATTCAACAATTTTAGATACTTTTACACCAAATTTCGTGAAATTTTGGAAAAAAATCGATGATTTTAAAAAATTTTAGATGAAATTGTACAATTTTAAGACAAATAAAGCTTTTTTTAAATAAAATTCGACAATTTTAAACGAAATTTCATAAAATTTCTTAGGCAATTTTATACGAAATTAGGCGAAATCTTAGAAGAAATTTGACAACTTTAAGAAATTTTAAATGAAGTTTCACAATTTTAATCTAAATAAAGTTATTTTTCAATGAAATTCGACAAACTTAATCAAAATTTCGTGAAATTTTAAACGAAATTGGACGAATTTTGAAAATTTAGGTCGAATTTTCACAATTTCAAGCTAAATGAAGTTATTTTTTAATGAAATTCGAAAACATTTTTAAGAAATTACACGAAATTCAACAATTTTAGATAATTTTACACCAAATTTCGTGAAATTTTGGAAAAAAATCGATGATTTTAAAAAATTTTAGATGAAATTGTACAATTTTAAGACAAATAAAGCTTTTTTTAAATAAAATTCGACAATTTTAAACGAAATTTCATAAAATTTTTTAGGCAATTTTATACGAAATTAGGCGAAATTTTAGAAGAAATTTGACGATTTTAAGAAATTTTAAATGAAATTTCACAATTTTAATCTAAATAAAGTTATTTTTCAATGAAATTCGACAAATTTAAGCAAAATTTCGTGAAATTTTAAACGAAATTGGACGAATTTTGAAAATTTTGGTTTAAATTTCACAATTTCTAAAATAAAGTTTTATTTTAATGAAATTTGAAAAAATTTTGATGAAATTTCGTGAAATTTAATCATTTTAGGCATTTTTATACGAAATTAGGCGAAATTTTAGAAGAAATTGGACAACTTTAAGAAATTTTAAATGAAATTTCACAATTTTAATCTAAATAAAGTTATTTTTCAATGAAATTCGACAAATTTAAGCAAGATTTCGTGAAATTTTAAACGAAATTGGACGAATTTTGAAAATTTTGGTTTAAATTTCACAATTTCTAAAATTAAGTTTTATTTTAATGAAATTTGAAAAAAATTTTTGATGAAATTTCGTGAAATTTTAAATTTCCAAAAGGTTTCAAAGCGGGCGCTCGTTTCGTTTTAAATATAATTATGCCATCTTTTTAATAATTATTAAAGTTAAGCATTCAACTATCTTTCACAAGATGGCACTAATAAATCTAATTTTTAAAATCTAAAAAAAATTATTTAAACTTATATAAAATAATTCATAAAAGTAATCTAATTTAATTAATTAATATATCTAATTTACATATCTTACAATGAAAATCAAAAGTCAAAGTACAAAGTTAAAAAAAATTCTGACAGCTGTCATTAACATATGGAAAAGAGGTTATGTGGCATTTAAACCATTTACAAGTTACTGTACACGTAATAAACCGACTACGTTAGAAAAAAATGCGATAAAAGTCATGTACAGTGTAACTTCGTACACTCAACGAGAGATTGTAAAACTTTTTAATCCTTTGTAAGGATGTTTTTTGGATATACGTGATAGTTTCGATGCCAGACACCCTTAAAGACGGTATGGGGGTAATACGCGACTGGAGAAAGGCTCTACGGGCGCCTTTGCCCCATCGGATTGTTAATAGAACCCTCCACAACCAAACGAATTTTGTACTTTGGGTGGCGATGATCGGTCTACTCGTTTTAGTCTTTTTCTATGTGTTTCCTCGTAAAATTCGGACAGAACCTCATACATTTGGAGATTATTATAACTATACATATCCGTTGACAACTCCTATTATTAGTAATGGGATGTATACTTTTAGAATAGGTAAGATCTTATACATATAGTGAAATCTCCCTTGTGTGGACACTAACGGAACCATCTAAAAGTGTCCGTTCAAGAGGGGTGTTTGCTTAAGAAACATGCGAAGTAATTATATGAGAGTCGGATGGTTTCATGAGAAACTCTCCGTCGAAGAAGGGTGTCCGTTTAAGAGGGGTGTCCGCTTAAGATAAATGCAAAGTAATTATTTGAGAGTCGGACGGTTTCATGAGAAACTGTCCGTTCAAGAAGGGTATCCGTTCAAGAAAGGTGTCCGTTCAAGGGGGGTGTCCGCAAAGGGGAATTTCACTGGATAAATATTTAAATAATAATGATTCTTTTTTTGTTAAAGGTATAATAGCTGATTTAGATACAAAATCAAAAAGTAGTACAGAAAAATACACTTGGTATTCGTATTTAAAAAAGGGATACTTAAGTTATAGTCCAAATAAAAGTATAGTAACCGTTTCTTGGGATCGGTACAATCCTATTAGAGTTGATACTAATTTTGCTTTAAAAGACAGAGGAATGGAACTTTCCGAATTGGTTGTTTTTAATGGGAAATTGTTAAGTTTTGATGACAGGACCGGAATGATATTTGAAATATCTCACGATAAAGCAACACCTTGGGTTTTATTATTGGATGGGGATGGACGGTAGGAAAAATATTTTTGTAGAAAAAAAAAAATTATGCGTAAAATATATTTCAAGGTTGCTTAGTTACATATTTTTAAAATTACTGTTTCATTCTTTAGTTGTTGATAAGAAAATCAATCCTTGAAAAAGTTTCCTTTTAGTTTCATTAAATTGAATGATTTAATTTGAGTTAATTTCTCAAATAAAATTTTTTTTTGAATTAGATCATCGAAAGGTTTTAAATCAGAATGGGCAACTGTAAAAGACGGTTCGTTATACATCGGCTCAATGGGAAAAGAGTGGACGACAGCTTCGGGTGATTTTCAAAGTTATAACCCTCAATATATCAAAATTGTTTCAACAAAAGGAGAGGTACATAATTTTTATTTTATTTTTAAAAATAATAAGTGTAATAAAATTAATTTTTTAAATTAGATCACTCATTTACGTTGGGTAAACGAATACAACAAACTAAGAGAATCCTTAGACATTTATTGGCCGGGATATATGATTCATGAAAGCGGAGTTTGGTCCGACATCCATAAAAGTTGGTTTTTCCTACCTCGTCGATGCAGTAAAGATAAATACAATGAAACTTTAGACGAGCACCGTGGATGCTCGGTTTTATTAATTTCCGATGAAAAATTTGAAAAAATACAAGTGATCGATGTAAGAAAATAATTAAAAATTAATAACACTTCGTTTCAATTTATAATTTTTAATTTTCGTTTCAATTTATAATTTTCGTTTCAATTTAAAATTTTTTTTGTTTATATAGCTTCCAAATACACACCCAACAAGAGGCTTTTCATCGTTTAAATTCGTTCCAACGTCTAAAGACACAGTGATAGTAGCTTTAAGAACCGAAGAATTAAACGGAAACACTGCAACATACGTTACAGCTTTTACAATTCGGGGAGAAATCCTTCTACCGGATCAATTAGTTTCTGATTTGAAATACGAAGGATTTGAATTTATATAACGTCGACTTTTAGCTTAATTCTTTATAATAAAAAGATTTATTTATTTTATGTAAATAAATAAATAAAATGAATTTTGTAAGATAAAATATGTGATTTTAAAATAAATTGCTTTAAAATGTATTTTGTAATAAAAAAACTTAAAATTAAAACTCGTTTTATTAATTTAAATAATAAAAAATAATAATTTCTTAATCATGTTAATTTAACCTTCAACCTAACAAGCGAAGATCATTCTTGTTTACTACAAATAATAATGACACAAGTTTCATTTTGCAAACGAACTAAAAATATGTATTCTTTAATATTTGTGTTGTTATTTTACCAATTTTATACAACTAATGGTAAGTTTATAATTTATATAATAAAATTAAGTAATTAATTGATTTTATTTAATGTTACTAGGTATTTCTGAAGCGATGAGAGATTGTATATCTTGTATATGTCACGCTAAAACAGCTTGTTACGATTTAGAACAATGCGCAAAATATACAATAGATATTAATTATTATTTGGAAGCTAATAAATTGGAAATGAGCAGTTATAATACTGAGAATTACAGGATATGTATGGAAGATGAAGATTGTATATTAGATACAATATCTAATTTTATTTCAAACACACAACGAGTATTAAAATATAATTTTTAAATTCTATTGCTGAAAGGTAAAGAGTCGTATCTCTAATTTTCTTTTCAAAATTTTGTTAATACCGAAACAATGATGTTTTTATGATGTAAAGAGCCTTCCAATGAAGATACTTGAAATTTTTTAGGTTATAGTAGAATAATCTCTTTAAGGTAACAACCTTCAAATTTGTTGTGAATTATACAAATTGAGCAAATAATTATGAAGGATAAACAGACGTACGAAATTTTGCTGTATTCTACCGTAACTCGAAATGGAGCTGCATCATGAAGAGGAAGATGAAAAAGTAAGTCTCGTCTTTTTTCTTTCTCTTCATGGTGCAGCTCCATTTTGGGTTATTATTGAATTTGTGATCCTTTGCAATGAGTAGTATAGTAAATTTGATATTCATGTTATAGATTTTTCTGTTATCGACTGGAAGAGCAGACATTTCTGTGAATTACCGATTGTATGCTCTTGTTAAAGTTATGTTATTTGTGTAACTCAGATTAACTCATATTTAGAGGTAAAGCATTACTGAATATGTAAAAATATACAGAATGTTCAATTTGAACAAATAATTTTTAGGTCTACAACTATTCAATTATTTAGACTTTTCAAAAATGCACTTTTTCAAAAAACTGCTTGTATTTCTGGAACTATAAAAGATATTATGTGATTCTGATTATTCATTTTTTTATAAAAATCGAACATCAGACAGCGATAGCAATTTACCTCTGTCTCTTATAGAAACAGGAGTCTCCCTTTAAAGGTGTCCAATTTGGACCAACTTGTACACGTTGTTGCATGCGTTGCATGTGTCTAGCATTGAAGGCAGAGAAAATCTGGTCACTCTAAATTATGGAAGAAGATAATATTCACCTGCAGCGGACAATAAAGTTTTTTCTCATTATGCGATTTTTATATTTGACATAACAGTCCTATTTAATCGATTATTTGACGATTAGAACGTGCACTGGCTGATTTCAAACTGGCTACATTTCAAACTGGCGGATTACAAACTGGCTGATTTCAAACATAAGCAAACATTTTTTAGTTTATGACGTAAATAAGTAGAGACATAAAATTTTTAATGTTTCTTGTATAATACACTTAAAATATTGCATTTTCTTTCAAAGAAAAAAAAATTGTTGATGCTACAAAACTCTATTGCCCTCCAACGCGTTTAATGAGAATAACCATGAAAACAAATTTTAGTTACTATCTATTGTCGGGTTGTTAAACTTACAGCTAGCCTTTTGTGTTTACGCTCATTCACTAAAGAGGTTTTCAATTTGAAGATTATAAGGACTCTTGACGATTCATGAGACGTCTTTCACCGGACAATGCATATATTTTTTCAAGAGAAAGTTAATTACTTTATACCACATCATAATAATAAACAATTTGAAAAAATAATCGTAAGATCATAGAAACTTACAAACGTAACAAAAATAATTCATGTTAAACCATGTTACTTATTCTTACAAGGAGACCACAAGATGTTGTATTCACCGATTTTGATGAAAGTTGTATCAATCGATAGGTATTAGTACACAATACAAATCTGTAAAACATTAAGGCGCACTATTCAGGAATTCGCGAATAAATTGCAATTTTAGCTCGCGATTTAAGGCCACACCACTTTACGTCATCGGTTAGCCACTCCTACTACGGCCGCCCATGGTTCTTTTCTTAATTAATTTAAATTACAAATCAAAGTAAAAACGAAAAACTGTGTTGAATTATTTGTTTTCAAAACATATAACAATAAAATATTAGAAGAAATAAAGTGAAATATTAAAAAATTTGATTATATTAAAAATAAAAAGCAGTTACGTCATGAGGTTCAGACCATCTTGTTCCGCAAGTGGAAGCCGGTTCATGATGAGTCACCAAGAGGAGGGGTCGGAAGGGGTACAACCATTGGCATATAAGCGGTGTGGGCTTGAATTGCGACCTAAAATCGCGATTTACTCGCGAATCGTTGAATAGCGCGCCCTAATATTTTATACATTTGTACAATGAAGGGATATCCATCGATTGGTACCACTTTTATTAAAATCGGTGAGTACAACATCTTGTGGTCTCCTTGTTAGTAACAGTTCCATGTTACTAATTCTTAGTAACATGATTTTTTAGATCTAGTAAATTATTACAGTATCTTCGTATTGAAAGTTTCAGGCATTTTATAATTTGTGGTAAAAGAACGCTTACATCTTTATTTAGGAATCGGAGTTGCTGATTACATTGCTAACAAATGCTCAGGGAAGAACTTCAACAACACCGTCGCACCTTTAAAAGTGAGGAGAGAAACTCCTTTGTACTGGGTAAAGATTGCTTGATGGTGTTTCACTCTGCAAGATATTGCATTATTACCTTAGAATCAAGAATTTTGTAAATCGTGCCATTAAACCCCTTTAGATCAGAGGATGTCTTAAATAACAGGTTTATGTGAATACACAGCAAAGAATTGATGCCCTTGAAGTTAACATATAGAATGCCACTCATTACCTAATTTCAATTTATTTTACGTGACACTGATTAAAAATTAGATCTCACGAATACGTGCCACCCAGCAAAATCACTGAGATATTTGAACGATTTTAAATTCTATACTTAATGCCATGATATCTTGTTTCAAACAGAAAAAGAAATGAGGAGATACCTCACATAGAACTTATCTTACAAGGGAAGAACAAGGGAACATACCGAACCTGAACTCACCGATTTATTTCAAAATCGGTATATTTGTAGAGGGTCCTAACCTAAGTAAAATCCTACTTTCCGTTGCTGTTCAAAAACGATTTGGAGGGGTGAAACGACCCCTGAAATTTGAGCAGTTTTTGGAAAATAATTTTTTTTTCTCCTAAACGATTCATGATGCCAAAAAAATTTCACATAAAAAATGTTCCGACTTAGGTCCTCTTGCTAACCCCTGTTAAAAATTTCAGATTTTAGGGTTTTACTTAGGTTGGGACCCTCTACAAATGTATCAATTTTGAAAAAAATCGGTGAGTTCGGGTTCGGCAGGTTCACTTGTTAAACATAGAACATCTATATTGAAATATTTTATATCAACGGTGGCCAAACGGCGGCTCGCGAGCCACATGCGGCTCTTTTAGAGTTTTAGTGCGGCTCAATTAAAAAATGTCAACAATATTTTCTACTAGGTTTTCAATGACTAACAAAATTTGTTTCCCATACTGAAAGGGAATCAAAAGACATAATTCACTGCATCTACTTTTTTTTGAGGTCGAATTTCCGATAAGGCTCCAAAAGATGGCCAAACGGCGGCTCGCGAGGCACATGCGGGTCTTTTTGAGTTTTATTGCGGCTCAATTAAAGAATTTCAGAAATACTTTTTACTAGGTTCTGAAAGAAGCAAGAGGTACAATTTACTGAATGTCCTTTTTTTTGAAGGGTGAATTTTCCGATGTGGCTCTTCAAAATTTTCAATTTTATAATGCGGCTCTAAGTACCACCAAGTGTGGCCACCCTTGTTCTATATTATATGTAATAAGGTTGTAACCTCTAAATGTCTATCCGAAGTTTGCCAACCCCTGAAATGTCTCACGATGAACTTTGCCCACTCTTGAAGTATATTTGAAAAATCGAGGGTATATTTATCCTATTATCGGGTTTCTACGAAGTTTGTCAACCTTTGAAATGTTTCTCGACGAGGTTTGTCCTCCCTTGAAGTTCGTTTGAAAAATCGAGGGTGTACTTATCCATAAATCTGAGATTTCCGAAGTTTACCAACCCCTGAAAAGTCTTTCGACGAGTTTTGCCCACCTCTGAAGTCAGTTTAAAAATCGAGGGTTTACATATGCTTGAATCGGGTTTCTACGAAGTTTGTCAAATCCCTGAAATATCTCTCGACAAGTTTTACCAACCTTTAAAATGTATTTCGACGAGATTTGCTCACCCTTAAAGTCCATTTGAAAAATCGAAGGTTTACTTATCATTGAATCGAATTTGTCAATCCCTAAAATGTCTCTCGATGAGGTTTGTCCATCCCTGAAGCCCGTTTGAAGAATTGAGAGTTTACTTATCCTTGAATCAGGTTTTTACGAAGTTTGCAAACCTTTAAAATGTCTCTCGACGAGGTTTTCCCACCCCTGAAGCCCGTTTGAGATATAAAGGGTTTACTTATCCTTGAATTTCGTTTCTAGAAAGTTTGACAACCCCTGAAATGTTCCTCAACAAAGTTTGTCAACCCATAAAATCTCCCTCGAAGAGGTTTGCCCACCCATCAAATCCCATTTTTCATTATCGGAGTTTGTCCACCTCTGATAGTCGAGTGTCAAACCACGTCTTTATCAATGAAATTTTAGCTAGTAGTATCATAAAAACACAAAAACATGTATTTGAACATAAACTAGAGATACGACCTTTTACCTCACTCAGCTATAGAATTATTCACTTACAAAAAATAAATAAATTTTTCTTTTCAGGATTGTTACTGTGACGAAAGTATCGATTGTAGAGACATGTTTAGTCGACACTTATACAGAAATAGTTGTCACCCCATAACGGGACACCGAGCCGAACGGAGATTTAATAATTGCGCCAATCGAAAGGGGTTGGATAAGATAAATTCGTACATAAACTGCGTTAATTTCGAAACGGAACCTTTCAATCAATTAACTGAATCTTACATGTGGGAAAATGAAGAAAAAGAATCAAAAAACGTTAAATCTTGAAATCATACTTATAAGTTTATAAGTACTAAGTTAAATAAATGTGTTATTAATAAACATTAATATAGAGAGATTATTTCTTGGGATTATAAAGGTGTCTCAGAACTCAGTTGCCAAACGGTTTCAAAACATTTTTTGTGCTAATTAGAATAAATTCGACTTTTATAATAAAATAAAAAAAATAGGAACTTTAAGTATTAATTTGAAGTAAAAATAATTTTCTGATCTCAATAATTACACTCTATACGATTTTTTTAAACTTGAATTTTAGTTTAGTCGAGAACGAAATCGTTTTTTCAAAATTTTTATTATTTTTGGTTTTTGTAATTTTTTTTTAATCGAAACTTTAAAAAATTAGTTAAACCACGACAAACCTTAAAATAAATATTACCTCATTTCTACCATCAAAACAAATTTTGATTACTTATCTACACCTAAAAATAACAAATATCAATAAAGTCAAATTATAGAACCTTTAAACTTCATTAATTCATTAAATAATAAATCGCAGAAGTAACCACAACATTGAAAACATGAAGTTTAATACTTTAATTTTTCTTTTCCTAATAATAACTTTTTGTGAAAAATCTTTTGGACGTAAGTAGAAAAATTAAAAAGAATTGATACTATTTTGATGGTTTTTAACCATTTAAATTTGTGGTTTTTGACTATTTATTTATTTATTTTTATTTTTTTATAATTTTAGAGTTAAGAAATTTATTAAATACTTCGGAACACCAATGTATATCGTGCATATGTCACAGTATAACAGCTTGTTACGACCTTAAAAACTGCGCCAGAGCTTCGATCGATTTCAATTATTGGTTAGATGCCGGAGGAGTACGATTGGACAATGATCAATCCGATACAAATAGAACCGCTTATCAAAATTGTATCATCAATGATAATTGCATTTTGAATACTATTTATCAATACGTGTATGAAAATAATCCGGGTGGACAGGTTTTTAAAAAAGTATTTTTAGTATTCTTAATTTTTTACTTTGATATTTTTTTAGAGATGTCGGTATCCGGCTGAAGACTGTAGAGATTTTTTAATTTTCCATTATAATAAACGAGCTTGTAGAGGTCTTCCGCGCAGACAAATTACGAGATACGATAATTGTGCTACAAAAATGTCTTTACCAAGTTTAGAAAGAGATACTGTTAGTGGTAGTTAAAAAAATTAAGATGTATTTCTTATTTTTAGTAGTAAAAATAAAATTGTTTTCTTATACCATTAAAATTAATAGTAGTAGTAATAATGGACTTACTGGACAACTGCTATTCCTTCAATAACTCCTTCCTAAAAAAAAATAAAATAAAATAAATACAAAAAATTTGTTTTTTATATTTTATAAACAAGAATTTCTAAAAATTCCACCAAAGTTATTAGACTTTTTAATAATTCCATCAAAAATAACTAAAATTCAGAACAATTTCACCAAAAATCTAAAAAAAAGTAAAAATTCCACCAAACTTATTAAAATTTTTAATAATTCCACCAAAAATTATTGAAATTGAAAACAATTCCATCAAAAATTATTAAATTTAAAACAATTCCACCAAAAACATAATAAATTTTTAATAATTCCACCAAAAATTATTGAAATTCAAAAGAATTCCACCAAAAACCTAAAAATGTTGTAAAAATACCATAAAAAATAACTAAAATTCAGAAGAATTCCACCAAAAACCTAAAAAATTTGTAAAAATTCCACCAAAAATAACTAAAATTCAGAAGAATTCAACCACAAACCTAAAAAAATGTAAAATTTTTTAATAATTTCACCAAAAATTATTAAAACTCAGAAGAATTCCATCAAAAACTAAAAAAATTTCTAAAAATTCCACCAAAGTTATTAGACTTTTTAATAATTCCATCAAAAATAACTAAAATTCAGAACAATTTCACTAAAAATCTAAAAAAAGTAAAAAATTCCACCAAACTTATTAAAATTTTTAATAATTCCACCAAAAATTATTGAAATTGAAAACAATTCCATCAAAAATTATTAAATTTAAAACAATTCCACCAAAAACATAATAAATTTTTAATAATTCCACCAAAAATTATTGAAATTGAAAACAATTCCATCAAAAATTATTAAATTTCAAAAGAATTCCATCAAAAACTTAAAAAATTTCTAAAAATGCCCCCAAAAATTATTGAAATTCAGAAGAATTCCACAAAAACCTAAAAATTTTGTAAAAATAACTAAAATTCAGAAGAATTCCACCAAAAACCTAAAAAAATTGTAAAAATTCCACCAAAAATAACTAAAATTCAGAATTGTAAAAATTCTAAAAATTCCACCAAAGTTATTAGACTTTTTAATAATTCCATCAAAAATAACTAAAATTCAGAACAATTTCACTAAAAATCTAAAAAAAAGTAAAAATTCCACAAAACTTATTAAAATCTTTAATAATTCCACCAAAAATTATTGAAATTGAAAACAATTCCATCAAAAATTATTAAATTTCAAAAGAATTCCATCAAAAACTTAAAAAATTTCTAAAAATGCCGCCAAAAATTATTGAAATTCAGAAGAATTCCACAAAAACCTAAAAATTTTGTAAAAATACCATAAAAAATAACTAAAATTCATAAGAATTCCACCAAAAACCTAAAAAATTTGTAAAAATTCCACCAAAAATTACTAAAATTCAGAAGAATTCAACTACAAACCTAAAAAAATGTAAAAATTTTTAATAATTTCACCAAAAATTATTAAAACTCAGAAGAATTCCATCAGAAACTAAAAAAATTTCTAAAAATTCCACCAAAGTTATTAGACTTTTCAATAATTTCATCAAAAAAAACTAAAATTCAGAACAATTTCACTAAAAATCTAAAAAGAAAAGTAAAAATTCCACCAAACATTAAAATTTTTAATAATTCCACCAAAAATTATTGAAATTGAAAACAATTCCATCAAAGATTGTAAAATTTAAAGCAATTCCACCAAAAACATAATAAATTTTTAATAATTCCACCAAAAATAACTAAAATTCAGAACAATTCAACCACAAACCTAAAAAAATGTAAAATTTTTTTAATAATTTCACCAAAAATTATTAAAACTCAGAAGAATTCCATCAAAAACTAAAAAATTTCTAAAAATTCCACCAAAGTTGTAAAAATTCCATGAAAAATAACTAAAATTAAGAACAATTTCACTAAAAATCTAAAAAAAAGTAAAACTTCCACCAAACTTATTAAAATTTTTAATAATTCCACCAAAAATAATCAAAATTCAGAACAATTCCACCAAAAATTATTGAAATTTAGAAGAATTCCACCAAAAACATTATAAATTTGTAAAAATACAACCAAAGTTAGCAAAATTTTTAATAATTCCACCAAAAACATAATAAATTTTTAATAATTCCGCCAAAAACTTATTAAATTCGTAAAAAATCCACCAAAATCCTAAAATATATGTAAGAATTCAAACAAAAATTATTGAAATTCAGAAGAAATCCACCAAAAACCTAAAAAATTTGCAAAAATTTCACCAAAAATAACTAAATTCAGAACAATTCCACCAAAAATCTAAAAAATTGTAAAAATTCCATCAAAGTTACTAAAATTTTTAATAATTCCACCAAAAATAATTAAAATTGAGAACAATTCCACCAAGAATTATTAAAATTCATAAGAATTCCACCAAAAACATAATAAATTTGTAAAAATTCCACCAAAGCTAGCAGATTTTTTAATAATTCCACGAAAAATAATTAAAATTCAGAACAATTCCATTAAAAATGATTGAAATTTAGAAGAATTCCACCAAAAACACAATAATTTTGTAAAAATTCCACCAAAGTTAGCGGAATTTTTAATAATTCTACCAAAAACATTAAATTCGCAAAAATTCCACCAAAAATTATTGCAATTCAGAATAATTCAACTAAAAATCTAAAAAAAATTGTAAAAATTCCACCAAAAATAACTAAAATTCAGAACAATTCCACCAAAAACCTAAAAAAATTGTAAAAATTCCACCAAAGTTACTAAAATTTTTAATAATTCCACCAAAAATTATTAAAATTCAGACGAATGTAATCAAAAACTTAAGAAGTTTGTACAAATTCCACCAAAGTTACCAGACTTTTTAATAATTCCACCAAAAACATAATAAATTTGTACAAATTCCACCAAAGTTAGCAGAATTTTTAATAATTCCGCCAAAAAATTATTAAATTCGTAAAAATTCCGCCAAAAATTATTGAAATTCAGAAGAATTCCACCAAAAACCTAAAAAAATTGTAAAAATTCCACCAAAGTTAGCAAAATTTTTAATAATTCCACCAAAAACTTATTAAGTTCGTAAAAATTCCATCAAAAATTATTGAAATTAAGAACAATTTTACCAAAAATTATTGAAATTCAGAAGAATACTATCAAAAAACCTAAAAAATTGGTAAACATTTCACCAAAGTTATCGGACTTTAATAATTCCACCAAAAATAATTAAAGATCAGAATAATTCAACAAAAACTGATATAAATTTAGAACAATTCCATCAAAAACCTAAAAAATTTGTAAAAATTCCACCAAAAATAACTGAAATTCAGAACAATTCCACCAAAACCCTAAAAAAATTGTAAAAATTCCACCAAAGTTACTAAAATTTTTAATAATTCCACCAAAAATTATTGAAATTGAGAACAATTTAATTAAAAATTATAAAATTCAAAGGAATTCCACCAAAAACATAAAAAAAATGGTAAAAATTCCACCAAAAATAACTAAAATTCAGAACAATTCTAACAAAAATCTAAAAAAATCTAAAAATTCCATCAAAGTTACTAAAATTTTTAATAATTCTACCAAAAAGTATTGAAATTCAAAACAATTTCATCAAAAGTTGTTAAAATTCCGAGTAATTCCATCAAAAATCTAAAAAAATTCTAAAAATTCCACCAAAGTTACCAGAATTTTTAATAATTCCACCAAAAACATATTAAAGTCACAAAAATTCCATCAAAAATTATTGAAATTCAAAAGAATTCCATCAAAAACCTAAAAAAATTGTAAGAATTCCACCAAAAATAACTGAAATTACCAGATCTTTTAATAATTCCACCAAAAATATAATAAATTTCTAAAAATTCCACAAAAGTTAGTAGAATTTTTAATAATTTCATCAAATACTTATTAAATTCACAAAAATTCCACCAAAAATTAGTGAAATTCAGAAGAACTCCACCAAAAACTTAAAAAAATTGTAAAAATTCCACCAAAAATAACTGAAATTTAGAAGAATTCCACCAAAAATTATTGAATTTCAGAAGAATTCCACCAAAATCCTAAAAAATTTGTAAACATTTCACCAAAAATAACTAAAATTCAGAACAATTTCATTAAAAATCTAAGAAAATTGTAAAAATACCACCAAAGCTACTAAAACTTTTAATAATTCCACCAAAGTTACCAGAATTTTTAATAATTCCACCAAAAACTTATTAAAATCACAAAAATTCCACAAAAAGTTATTAAAATTCAGAAGAATTCCACGAAAAACCTAAAAATTTTTTAAAAATTCCACGAAAAATAACTAAAATTCAAAACAATTCCACCAAAAATGATTGAAATTGAAAACAATTCCATCAAAAATTATTAAAATTCAGAAGAATTCCACTAAAAACTTAGTAAATTCATAAAAATTCCACCAAAGTTATCAGAATTTTTAATAATTCCAGCAAAAAATTTGTAGAAAAGGATACATTTTGTGTGTAAAACGTCATAAAATAATAAAATGAGGTTAATATGTCGTTAATTAAGCAAAACTAGACAAATATAGGAAAAATAACAAGCAAATACATTTTCACTTCTGCTCAAAAAAAGAAAAAAAAAACATTCATTTAGGATTTTCGTCGACTAAATCTAACCCATGAAACACATTTCAAGTGAATTAAACATAATTTTCAACAAAAAAAAAATCAGAAGGAAACTTACCTTCTAGCTAGAATATTATATATAATATAAAATATATTATTTTTTCTCTGAACATAATTGAAGCGGACCAAAAAGATGCCAAAAAGGTTATAAACGTCAATTTCAACTTTTTGACAAATTTACTGAATAAATAACCGGTCGCCATCTATGAAAGAAATTACGAACTAGACCGATTCAATTTATTTTATTCCCGTATATCATCTAAATACCTACCATTTTAAATCGATTATAAAAAAAATAATTATAACAAGAAAAATTAAGTTTTTAAATAAAAAGGTTTTGAATCCCAATTTAAATTTTAATTAATTCACTAAATAATAGCCAACCGCCATCTATGAATGACACGACGAACGAAAATGATTTAAATCTAAGTTTGTAGGTTATAATTACAAAATGTAAACATTAACCGATTTAACGGCCAAATTAATCAAATAAAAATGTACCTAAAGACTTTACACACGATTTTAAGCTTCTGTCTACTTTACACAACAGCTTTCGAAGACATTTTATACGCGTACGGTCAAGAAACCAACGATATGACTCAAAAAGGAAAAATTCAATACCAAGTAAGTCATTAAAACCATCTAAATACACCTTTTTAAATCGATTTTTACCAAAAATAGTTATTACAAGAAAGAGGAAGTTTACCCCAATACGGAGACTGTTGGAAAAACGCTATCCGAAAAGTAGACGAAGGCTGTAGACAACTTTCCGAAGAAACGCAATCCGAAATCGCTTTACACTTAACTAATTGTTTTTTAAGTATGTCCGGACATGAAATATATTCATGCGAAGCGGATAAAAAACCGAATTTAAGAGGAATTTGTATAAATACTATGTCCGATCGAGCGTTTAACGTTTATACCGAATTTTACACTCATACGCAAAATATTTGTTATTTTTTAAGGGGTCAAATATGGCATGAAACAATCGCTGAGAATACTATTAGATTAGGTAAACAACTTCACGAATCTTCTATTAATTTAGAAGAGTTATTACAAGTTCAAAGAGAAAGCATTAAATTACAAGAAGATATGAAAGAATTTTTTGAGTATTTATCGGAAAAACATAAAGAATTTGATGTTTTATCATCAAATTTTAAAGAATTACAATCTTGGTTGTTGAGTGAAATAAGTTGGTTCGATAGTTTTATATTTTATTTCATTACGTCAACGATGATAATGTTTTTTACATCTTTAAAACGTACGGTTCAAGCAAGATTTTACATGTTAGTTACGATAAGTGTAAATATTTTATTAGAAAGGTTCATCGGGTTAATTATTTCAAAAAAAATCATTAATATTTTTGATTCGCATGAAAAATATTATAATTTAATTTGGTTTTTAAGGTATTTAACTCTTATTATTTTATCGGTTTTACTTTTATATAAATTTTTCACCTATAAAAATTATTTAATCGATAATAATTGTTTATTAGAGAAGATTTATGAAAAATTAGTTATTTTAGATAAGCGAATAAATGAAATTTATTCTTTTAGTGATTCAAATCGGAATATTTCGGTTATTTCTAATGGTTGTGTTAAAGAAATTAGTCCGAAGATTGAAAAAATACAAAATAATATTAATGTGATTGATAATAAACCAAAAAATTGTGTAAAGGATAATTTTTCAGTGCGTTATAATTTAAGAAGTCGATCTGGTACACCGGAAATTGGTCCGAAATATGTATAAGTTATAAAATAAATGTGATTGTTTGTGTTCGTTAAATTAAGTCATAATTTTAATTTATTTATGTGAATAGTTTGTAAGTTAAAATATTCTATTTAATAAAAATCAAATATGATCTATTTGTTGTCTTAAAATTTAAAAAAAAATTAAAGAAATTCATAAAAGTGACTAAAACTGTTGACAGGTAATCTAACCTAACTTTTAAAAATTTTGACCAATTTCAAAAAAATCGTGGAGACTTTATTTTTTTAAATTAAGAAATGAAAGTTGTATTAATTGAAAGTTAAAATATTCTATTTTGTAATAAAAAAGTCAATTTTGTTCTAATTATTACCCAAAAAATTAAAAAAATTCTTAAAGCTGACAAAATTTTTTTATAACCTAACTTTACAAAATTTTGACCAACTTTAAAAAATCATCCAGACTTTATTTATAGAGATTAAGGAATGGTTTCTTCTTTAAATGAAAGTTAAAACAATCTAGTTTTTATTAAAAAATACAGATTTAGTCTAATTATTATCAAAAAAATTAAAAAAATTTTCAAAATTGGTGAAAATTTTTGACAGTTAACTAACCTAACATTTTTAAAAAATGAACCAAGTTTAAAAAATCGTCCAGATTTTATTTATAGAGATTAAAGAATGGTTTTTATTTTAAATGAAAGTTAAAAGATTCTAGTTTTTATTAAAAAATACCGATTTAGTCTAATTATTACCAAAAAAATTAAAAAAATTCTCAAAATTGGTAAAAATCTTTAACAGTTAACTAACCTAACTTTTTTTAAAAAATTGACCAAGTTTAAAAAATCGTCCAGACTTTATTTATAGATATTAAGGAATGATTTTTGCTTTAAATGAAAGGTGAAATATTCTAGTTTTTATTAAAAAAGACGGATTTATTCTAATTATTACCAAAAAAATTAAAAAAAAAATTTAAAGTTGGTAAACATTTTAAACAGTTAACTAACCCAACTTTTTTTTTTAATGACCAAGTTTAAAAAATCGCTTAGACTTTATTTATAGAGATTAAGGAATGATTTTTGTTTTAAATGAAAGTTAAAACATTCTAATTTTTATTAAAAAACACAGATTTACTGTAATTATAATCAAAAAATTTTCAAAATTGGTGCAAATTTTTAACAGTTAACTAACCTAACTCAGGGTGGGCGAACTCTATGTAAAGTATTTGAAATTGATTTTTAGTACGTAAACCGAGACACCTTGAGCGCTGATGTATAATTTTTTAGTGAAGTCCCTAGATTTATAAATCTAGGGATATTCATTTTAAACAAATACGAAAATACAACAACGTTTCCATGACAACACGTTAAAAACATATTTTAACTTCATGTAAGAGCATTCGGAGTTATTATGATTGATTTTTGATCATTTCGAGCTTAAACGTGAAACATAACGTTTACAGTGACTACAATTGTGTTCCGTACTATTTTTTTTACTTCTATTACCGGTAAGTGTTGATTAACTTTAACATTTTTACAATCTTTCGTTACATTATGTTTCCTTTTCAAATATATATAGCGTGTACGGTTTCTATTTGTAATGATAAGGAGTCTTCCCGCTATCGATTCCCGAATTGCAGTAAGGATCCGGAGAGATTTAATAAGTGGATTTGGGCTAAGTGGATATTAGGTATATTTGTTTTGTTTAATAAATTACGCATTCTTGTATTAGCTTCATAAATGAAAATAAAAAAGATTAATCTATTTTAAAAAATGTTTTTTCTTTTATCATTGCTACTTATTTTTCGTACACAATAAGTGAGTCACTTATGGCTCACTTATTGTAGTACGAATAAAGAAATAAAATTAAATAAAAAAATATTTTATTTCAAATTTCGCGGTTTTTTTTGAATAGTTGCACATCAGCGCTGTGAGTTCTCGGTTTACGTACTAAATTTGACGCATTTCAAAAATCTAGTGGGAGTTCACCTTCTATATCTTTCTTTTTCTATGACCTAACTTTTTTAAAAAATTGACAAATTTTAAAAAATCGTGGAGACTTTATTTTTTTAAATTAAAAAATGAAATTTGTATTTATTGAAAGTTAAAATATTCTATTTTGCAATAAAAAGGTCAGTTTTGTTCTAATTATTACCCAAATAATTAAAAAAATTCTTAAAGGTGACTAAAATTTTTCCTAACCTAAAAATTTTGACCAAATTAAAAAAATCGTGGAGACTTTATTTTTTAATATTAAGAAATGAAATTTGTATTAATTGAAAGCTAAAATATTCTATTTTACAATAAAAAAATCAATTTTGTTCTAACTATTACCCAAAAAATTAAAAAAATTCTTAAAGTTGACTAAAATTTTTCCTAACCTAAAAATTTTGACCAAATTTAAAAAATCGTGGAGACTTTATTTTTTTTAAATTAAGAAATGAAATTTGTATTAATTGAAAGCTAAAATATTCTATTTTGTAATAAAAAAATCAATTTTGTTCTAAATATTATCCAAAAAATTTAAAAAAATTTTAAAGGCCACTAAAATTTTTTTAACCTAACTTTCTAAAAATTTTGACCAAATTTAAAAAATCGTGGAGACTTTATTTTTTAAAATTAAGGAATGAAAGTTGTATTAATTGAAAATTAAAATATTCTATTTTGTAACAAAAAGTCAATTTTGTTCTAATTATTACCCAAAAAATTAAAAAAATTTTTAAAGGTGACTAAAATTTTTTTAACCTAACTTTTAAAAAAATTTGACCAATTTTAAAAAATCGTGGAGACTTTATTATTTTAAATTAAGAACTGGAATTTGTATTAATTGAAAGCTAAAATATTCTATTTTGTAATAAAAAAATCAATTTTGTTCTAATTATTACCCAAAAAATTAAAAAAATTCTTAAAGGTGACTAAAATTTTTTTAACCTAACTTTTAAAAAATTTTGATCAATTTTAAAAAATCGTGGAGACTTTATTTTTTTTTAATTAAGAAATGAAATTTATATTAATTGAAAGGTTAAATATTCTACTTTGTAATAAAAAAGTCAATTTTGTTCTAATTATTACCCAAAAAATTCAAAAAAATTTAAAAGTGACTAAAATTTTTTTAACCTAACTTTTAAAAATTTTGACCAACTTTAAAAAATTATTTATTTTAATGTATTGGTTTAATTTGGTTTGTTAATTTGGGTTTTTCCAAGAATCCTTCAAGAGTCCAAAAAAGTAAAATATTTCGCAAACTCAACCTACACCTTTATTCGTAATTTTTATTAAATAAATTCGCGCGGTTTTGGAAAAATGTGTCAAGGAACTTCGGTTGACATAATAAAAAAACAAACTAAAGAATAATAATTGGACAAGTTAAGCGCAGGATGCGTATTATTAATCCGTCAAAATGCGTAAACAATACCGAAAAGTATTCGTTTTTTATGGTGAATTAAGAGCTTAAAGTTAAGTCTTAACAATAACCATCCAACCTTGAGAAGTGATTCATCATGCGTGAATTACATCAACAATACGTTCCTTGTCAACTAGATTGTTTTATTATTGGTATTTGTATGCATAAGATGTTTGTAGTTACATTTAAAAAGTATGGAAAATATTTGTTAGTCACTACACTTCCTTATTTTGGCATTTTTAAAACTGTCAAAAATTAAAAGAGATATTAAAACATTTTTCAAATAAAACTTATTCCTTAGTTAATTAGGAATCTTTTTATTTATAAAATTTTTTTTGATATTTTTACTTTTAAAGGAGCTATAATTAAAAATGTCACTTAATTTCAATTTTTATCAAAGTTCGAATTTAACTTAAAATAACTCAAAAATTAAAAGAGATATTAAAAAATTTTTCAAATAAAACTTATTCCTTATTTAATTAGGAATCTTTTTATTTACAAAAAATTTTTTGATATTTTTACTTTTAAAGATGCTATAATTAAAAATGTCACTTAACCTCAATTTTTATCAAAGTTAGAATTTAACTCAAAATATC
This sequence comes from Digitonthophagus gazella, assembly GCA_036711955.1. NCBI lineage: Eukaryota > Metazoa > Arthropoda > Insecta > Coleoptera > Scarabaeidae > Digitonthophagus > Digitonthophagus gazella. The sequence continues at coordinate 19,341,040 of JASCIT010000012.1, forward strand.
TCAAAAATTAAAAGAGATATTAAAAAATTTTTCAAATAAAACATTCCTTATGTAATTAGGAATCTTTTTATTTATAAAAAAGTTTTTGATATTTTTACTTTTAACCCGGCGTCAATGAACATGGGTGTAGTATACCCGAACTGTTTTTATATGTGCGTTGTTTGATTATTTAGGACCATTCTGTTACAAAATTCTCAGTACCTGCCCTAAACACAGGCAGATTTTGTTTGTAATTATTAGTCTTGTATCTGTCGTGACCACGTACGAACGTCTTAACAAACACTTTTGATCAGGCGTTATTAATTTATTGATTTATTATTCCTCGGGTGTCACACACCCAGTTCATTGACGGTGTAACAAAATATATGTTCATTGACGCCGGGTTAAAGGAGCTCTAATTAAAAATGTCACTAAACCTCAATTGTCATCAAAGTTGAAATTTAACCTAAAATAACTCAAAAATTAAAAGAGGAATTAAAAAATTTTTCAAATAACACTTATTCCTTATCTAATTAGGAATCTTTTTATTTATAAAATTTTTTTTGATAATTTTACTTTTAGAGGAGGTATAACCAACAATCACTTAACCTAAATTTTTATCAAAATTGACATTTAACTCAAAATACTTTAAGAATTAAAAGAGACACTAAAAAATTTTTCAAACAAAACTTATTCCTTATTTAATTAGGAATCTTTTTATTTATAAAATTCTTTTTGATATTTTTACTTTTAAAGACGCTATAATTAAAAATGTCACTTAACCTCAATTTTTATCAAAGTTGGAATTTAACCTAAAATAACTTAAAAATTAAAAGAGATATTAAAAGAATTTTCAAATAAAACTTATTCCTTATTTAATTAGGAATCTTTTTATTTATAAAAATTTTTTTGATATCTTTACTTTTAAATGAGCTATAATTAAAAACGTCACTTAACCTCTAATTTTATCAAAATTGACACTTAACCTAAAATAACTCAAAAATTAAAAGAGATATTAAAAAAATTTTCAAATAAAACTTATTCCTTATTTAATTAAAAATCTTTTTATTTATAAATTTTTTTTTGATATTTTTACTTTTAAAGGAGCTATAATTAAAAATGTCACTTAACCTCAATTTTTATCAAAGTTAGAATTTAACCTAAAATAACTCAAAAATTAAAAGAGATACTAAAAAAATTTTCAAATAAAACTTATTCCTTATTTAATTAGGAATCTTTTTATTTATAAAAAATTTTTTGATATTTTTACTTTTAAAGATGCTACCGTGCGTTCAGAAATGATTGTAGATCGTTTGAATTTGGCGCGCTCGTAATTTAGTGATTTTCGATGGTCAATATTGTTACCTGTGAATTACCTACGTCGTATCTTGCATATCAGTGGCGTAGCCGGATTTATTCATGATGTATCCTTTTCAGTATTAAGTGTATATGCACATATATTAATAATTATTAGAGATCGGATATCAATTGCAATGGCATTGGTCAATAAATTCAATAAAATACCTTTGTATTACGGTTTTTTGACAATTTATGACAGCTTTCAAAATTTTCCATGACACGCCTATGAGATATGATTAACATTATTGTATTTATACCAACCTTCAAAATTAATCTATAGCGCGCCAAATTCAAGCGATCTACAATCATTTCTGAACGCACGGTATAATTAAAAATGTCACTTAACTTCAATTTCTATCAAAGTTCGAATTTAACCTAAAATAACTCAAAAATTAAAAGAGATATTAAAAAAAATTTCAAATAAAACTTATTCTTTATTTAATTAGGAATCTTTTTATTTATAATTTTTTTTAATATTTTTACTTTTAAAGAAGCTATAATTAAAAATGTCACTTAACCTCAATTTTTATTAAAGTTGTAATTTAACTTAAAATATCTCAAAAATTAAAAGAGACATTAAAAAATTTTTCAAATAAGACTTGCTTCTTATTTAATTAGGAATCTTTTTATTTATAAAAAATTTTTTGATATTTTTCCTTTTAAAGGAGCTATAATTAAAAATGTCACTTAACCTCAATTTTTATTAAAGTTGCAATTTAACCTAAAATAACTCAAAAATTAAAAGAAATATTAAAAAAATTTTCAAATAAAACTTATTCCTTATTTAATTAGGAATCTTTTTATTTATGAAAATTTTTTTGATATTTTTACTATTAAAGGAGCTATAATTAAAAACGTCACTTAACCTCTAATTTTATCAAAATTGACATTTAACCTAAAATAACTCAAAAATTAAATGAGATATTAAAAAAAAATTTAAATAAAACTTATTCCTTATTTAATTATGAATCTTTTTATTTATAAAAAATTTTTGATATTTTTACTTTTAAAGGAGCTATAATTAAAAATGTCACTTAACCTCAATTTTTATCAAAGTTAGATTTTAACCTAAAATAACTCAAAAATTAAAAGAGATATTAAAAAATTTTTCAAATAAAAGATGTTTCTTATTTAATTAGGAATCTTTTTATTTATAAAATTTTTTTTGATATCTTTACTTTTAAAGGAGCTATAATTAAAAACGTCACTTAACCTCTAATTTTATCAAAATTGATATTTAACCTAAAATAACTCAAAAATTAAAAGAGATATTTAAAAAAAATTCAAATAAAACTTATTCTTTATTTAATTAGGAATCTTTTTATTTCTAAAAAATTTTTTGGTATTTTTACTTTTAAAGGAGTTATAATTAATAATGTCACTTAACCTCAATTTTTATCAACGTTGGAATTTAACCTAAAATAACTCAAAAATTAAAAGAGATATTAAAAATATTCAAATAAAACTTATTCCTTGTTTAATTGGGAATCTTTTTATTTATAAAAATTTTTTTGATATTTTTACTTTTAAAGGAGGTATAGTTAAAAATGTCACTTAACCTCAATTTTTATTAAAGTTGTAATTTAACCTAAAATAACTCAAAAATTAAAAGATATTAAAAATTTTTTCAAATAAAACTTGTTTTTTATTTAATTAGGAATTTGTTTATTTATAAAAATTCTTTTGATATTTTTACTTTTAAAGGAACTGTAATTAAAAATGTTAAACTCAATTTTTATCAAAAAAAAATAACCAAGTTTAAAAAATCGTCCAGACTTTATTTATAGAGATTAAGGAATGGTTTTTGTTTTAAATGAAAACTGAAATATCCTAATTTTTATTAAAAAAGACGGATTTAGTCTAATTATTATCAAAAAAATTAAAAAAATTTTCAAAGTTGGTGAAAATTTTTTGACAGTTAACTAACCCAACTTTTTTTAAAAATAGACCAAGTTTAAAAAATCATCCAGACTTTATTTATAGAGATTAAGGAATGATTTTTATTTTAAATGAAAACTGAAATATCCTAATTTTTATTAAAAAAGACGGATTTAGTCTAATTATTATCAAAAAAATTAAAAAAATTTTGAAAGTTGGTGAAAATTTTTGACAGTTAACTAACCTAACATTTTTTTAAAATAGACCAAGTTTAAAAAATCGTCCAGACTTTATTTATAGAGATTAAGGAATGATTTTTATTTTAAATGAAAGATGAAATATCCTAATTTTTATTAAAAAAGACGGATTTAGTCTAATTATTATCAAAAAAATTAAAAAAAATTTCAAACTTGGTGAAAATTTTTGACAGTTAACTAACCTAAAATTTTTTAAAAATTGACCAAGTTTTAAAAAATTGTCCAGACTTTATTTATAGAGATTAAGGAATGATTCTTGTTTTAATTGAAAGATCAAACATTCTAGTTTTTATTAAAAAATGCCGACTTAGTCCAATTATTATCAAAAAAATTAAAAATAATTTCCAAACTTTGTGAAAATTTTTGTTTCTTTTAACCTAACTTTTTTTAAAAATCACCCAACATTAAAAAAATTATCCAGACGTTATTTATTGAGATTAAGGAATGATTTTTATTTTAAATGAAAGTTAAAACATTCTAGTTTTTATTAAAAAAGACGGATTTCTTCTAATTATTATCAAAAAAATTAAAAAGAATTTCAAACTTGGTGAAAATTTTTGACAGTTAACTAACCTAAAATTTTTAAAAAATTGACCAATTTTTAAAAAATTGTCCAGACTTTATTTATAGAGATTAAGGAATGATTTTTATTTTAAATGAAAGATGAAATATCCTAATTTTTATTAAAAAAGACGGATTTAGTCTAATTATTATCAAAAAAATTGAAAAAATTTTCAAAGTTGGCGAAAACTTTTTGACAGTTAACTAACCCAACTTTTTTTTAAAATAGACCAAGTTTAAAAAATCATCCAGATTTTATTTATACAGATTAAGGAATGATTTTTATTTTAAATGAAAATTGAAATATCCTAATTTTTATTAAAAAAGACGGATTTAGTCTAATTATTATCAAAAAAATTTAAAAAAATTTCAAACTTGGTGAAAATTTTTGACAGTTAACTAACCTAAAATTTTTTAAAAATTGACCAAGTTTTAAAAAATCGTCCAGACTTTATTTATAGAGATTAAGGAATGATTTTTATTTTAAGTGAAAACTGAAATATGCTAATTTTTATTAAAAAAGACGGATTTAGTCTAATTATTATCAAAAAAATTTAAAAAAATTTCAAACTTGGTGAAAATTTTTGACAGTTAACTAACCTAAAATTTTTTAAAAATTGACCAAGTTTTAAAAAATCGTCCAGACTTTATTTATAGAGATTAAGGAATGATTTTTATTTTAAATGAAAACTGAAATATCCTAATTTTTATTAAAAAAGACGGATTTAGTCTAATTATTATCAAAAAAATTTAAAAAATTTTCAAAATTGGTAAAAATTTTTGATAGGTAACTAACCCAACTTTTTTTAAAAATAGACCAAGTTTAAAAAATCATCCAGATTTTATTTATACAGATTAAGGAATGATTTTTATTTTAAATGAAAATTGAAATATCCTAATTTTTATTAAAAAAGACGGATTTAGTCTAATTATTATCAAAAAAATTAAAAAAAATTTCAAGGTTGGTGAAAATTTTTTGATAGTTAACTAAACCAACTTTTTTTAAAAATAGACCAAGTTTAAAAAATCGTCCAGACTTTATTTATAGAGATTAAGGAATGATTTTTGTTTTAAATGAAAGTTAAAACATTCTAGTTTTTATTAAAAAAGACGGATTTAGTCTAATTATTATTAAAAAAATTAAAAAAATTTTCAAAGTTGATAAAAATTTTTGACAGTTAACTAACCTAACATTTTTTAAAAAATGACCAATTTTAAAAAATCGTCCACACTTTATTTATAGAGATTAAGGAATGACTTTTGTTTTAAATGAAAGTTAAAACGTTCTAGTTTTTATTAAAAAATACCGATTTGTTCTAATTATTATCAAAAAAATTAAAAAAAATTTGAAAGTTGGTAAAAATTTTTCAGAGTTAACTAAAATTTGACAAATTTCAAAACTTTCCTATCAATTACCCACTTTAACAATAATTATTATATAAGTAAAGTGAATTTACGCAACACGATTCGCAAAAGTGTTTCATTAGCCGTATAGTAAGTATTTATAAATAATTTCTTTAACGAGCTATTGTGACAGCGACGTTCAAACACAACCCGAGGATATGACAGAGTAAGATCTGTTTGAACACGCCCAAAACGACCGTTTTCGTTTCGAAAAGCGTTAAAAATGAGTCGAACCGGTAGCGCAAGGTTACAACAATCGTATAAAAGGCTCGGAGACGCAAATTTTACGGTGAGTAGTTTGCTTTTTGACCGATAGGTGTGTCGATGCAATCATGAAATTTTCTGTAAGTATTTTTTGAAAAATTTTTGGATGGTGTTCTAAATGAAATATTAAAAAAAATTCTAGTAGTTCTAAAAGTAAGGTGATATTTATTAGTTTATTTTTGTAATGGCAATGAAGATGATCAAAGAAGTAATTAACCGTGAAAGATATGCATTTTTCCCAGTTCTTCTTTTTGACCTCGCTAACGTTAAAAAAATTAAATAATTAGTTTTAATTGTTAATTGTGTTTTCGTTTAGAGGTTCGTTTAATAACACCTTAGTAATGTAGTTTACTTGTCCCAATAATTAAACAAATCGTTCCTCGTATATCATGAAAGGTTCATTAAAATTCATTCTAAACAATCGATTTCTTCATTTATAATTGAAGTTTGTTCGTGTATTTGTCACGAAACAACTTGTAGTTTACATTTTACGTAATATATCACCTTCTACATTCTATATCCTATGAATTGTAAAATTTTATTTATCTTACTTGAATTATTTTTTTATGTAGATATCCCTTCTTGTAATTCTTGCCGTTTTAACCTTCGTAAAAGCCGGAGGATATGGTTTATTAGGTGGGATAGGAAGTTACGACGGTTATGGTAATAATTACCCCGGTTATGGGAGTTATGGGGGTTATTCAGGGTATAGACCAGGATATGGAGGATATGGGGGATATAGACCTGGATATAAACCTGGATATGGTGGATATCGACCTGGTTATGGAGGATATCGACCTGGATATGGAGGATATAAACCAGGGTATGATGGTTATGGTGATTTAGGAGGATATGGTGGTCAATATGGAGGGTATGGAGGAAATTATGGGGGGTATGGGGGTCAATATGGAGGATATGGGGGGCAATATGGAGGATATAGTGGATATGGAACGAATTATTTGAGTGGTAATTACCCAGGATATGGAGGATATAGTGGTTATAATAAACCAGGATATGGTTCGTATGGAGGTGGTTATAGTGGCTATGGAGGATATAGTGGAGTTGGATATTACGAGAAATAAGTTTTAGGTTTTAATTAGATTATTTTTTATTTTTCTTTCTTTTGTAAGTAATTATTTTTTATATCTATAAGTTTAATAAAATAAATTGAAATTATAAAAAGCACTTTGAATAACCTTTTTTGGATCTTATGAGTTAAGTCTCCTACAGTTTCATATTATTTATCTCCTTTAATTGACTAATTGTGATCACAAAAATTGCTTAATAATGGTTATAATGAAGAGTTTATTGTCTAACTTGTTTCGGCTTTAGCCATTTTCAGAGACAACTACAAAAGTAAAAATTTCAAATATAAGAGATGGGAGATGAACAAAAATCTTTATATGAAACCTGTACGTAGTTAATTCTAAGGTTTAAAATTTAAATCTGAAAATACTTACAAATCGAAAATGAAATTAGATGATAAAAGTAAACATTACACTTTAAAATAGTAGTTAACAAATTTACAATCCGAAATTAAAAGATGTGTTACTACTATCGATGCCATAAGTCAAGTTAGTGAATTTTCGAATGCTTATACTCCGAAAATTTTCGTTGAAAAAAATCGGGGTAAAGGCTGTCAAGATCGATGATCATTTTTGCGTAACGTAGCCAAAATTTAAAATCGTAGCTCATGCCGTTTAAGAACTATCGCGAGTTAAATTAAAAAAGGACCGGGTTTTTGACCGATCTGAGGAAAATAAAACTTTGAATTTTTTTTTTCTCATAAACTGCCGAAGAAAAAATATTGGGACCATTTTTCAACAATTTGGTCTATTTTCGCTAAAAAATTCAATCTCAGAAATAGTTAATCTTGAGAACCGTTGGTCGCATCTTACAAGGGGAGGGTGCGAGGTGGTTTTTTTTTAATCTGTCCTTCTGCTCAACGATAGAATAGCACACAAAAATTCATATAGTAAAGCACTAAAACGCATTATTCAGCTAATCGCGAATAAATCGTCTAAAGTTTAGCGCCCGCTTCGTATAATAAGTAAGGAAAGTTCACCGTATGATCGCCGTGGCGTTATTGTTAGCGTGCTGACTCACCAATGCGAACGACGCAAGATCATATCTCGTACAGTCCTTTTTAATTTACAGAATTTATCCATTAGACATAATTTTTAAACATTAGGATGATCTTTTACTGTCGTTAATTCTTTAATTTTATAGTTCAATGGGATGGATTTTGTGTCATTAGTCTTCTTTTCTTTTGGTTCGTACTCATCAGATGATTCACAAACTTCTTCAAAAAGATTTTCGTCGTCAGATTCTTCTATTAAAATAATTCGTCGTCAATAATTAATTTCTTGTCGCTTAACTTTTGTGTGCTATTCCATCGGTGAGCAAAAGGACAGATTTTTTTTTAAACCACCTCACGCCCTCCCCGTGTTAAAGACGAGGAAGTAGTTGAGAATGTTAATTACCTCATTTCCTACGAATACATTAATTTTTCTACAGACAGTCTTTACCCCGATTTTCTTCCACCAAAACTTTCGGAATTCATACCCGAAAGTTCACTAACTTGACTTATGGCACCGATAGTAAGTAGTTCTAGAGGTAATTGAACAATGTTTTAAAAATAGATGGAAAAAATCTGACTCGAATTAAATAGGTTGATAATAGGTTGACTCATTATGGATATGTAAACATTATTTTTGGTACAAATTAAAAGATATTTTTGATAATAACTACATATATGAAAGAGAAAATAATACCAGATTAGAAATATGTTGAAAATATAGAAATTTAATTATCAAAACCCAACAGGTAAAAGATAAAAACAGGGGGTATTTAACCCTTTGCGGTCTGTGCCACCACTGTGGCGGCATTTGAAAACTGTCGTAGAAGTCGGTGTCGCCGCTGTGGCGGCATGATCACGTCTCGAAAGAGCAATCCAGAAAACTGAGATTAAGAGAACGCTAGCAATTTCGGACGAAAAACTAAATTCGCCCCGACTTGCTGGTAGTCCCAGTCGAAAAATCTGCCGACCGCAAAGGGTTAAAGAAGCGGACGTCAAACAAGGATGTTAAATTTATATAATGATATATTAAATCAGGGCTGCTCAATGTGCATTGCACTTACAGTGCACTCTGCGCATGACGTGCACATTACTACCTTGGAGACACACCCCCTCTACATAAACAAGAATTACAAAATAAATCTCAAAAAACTTTGCATAGTATTTGTGCACATACTTCGTTCTCATTAGCAAAAACATCTTCTTCAACATGAGAAGCCTTTAATTCTTGTAGTTTTGATTGACGATCGTCGTGAGTTAATGTTTCAAAATCTATTTTATGGAATTTGTATTAATGTCTTGCAACTGAGAATTTTTTCTTACAACTGATGATACGACCACACATTAATCACTTCGCGTTATCACCTTTCGCAATAAAGAAGTACAACAGCTCCCACTCACTTTTAAAACATGTTGCCGCAAGCCTCAATCTTTTACGAGGTAATGGCATTATTTTGTTCGTTGTGCCGCAAAACTTAACTTTTAAGAATTAAAATTTGAACAGAAAATTATATAATCCCTTGGGTACAGATTTTACTCAAGTGGTTAAATTATTTAAAGCTCAAATTACTTGACATTATTTAACTATCACATTATCGTCACTAGGCACTTTACCATTTGCGCCTTAAAATAAAAAATTGCATAATGCGTGCACTGTGCATTGCACATTTGCACCTCAAACGGCACATGTGCATTGTGCACTATTTGAGCAGCCCTGGTTTAATAAATAAAAGTTCTTGTACCATAGAGATTATAATGAAAATTTTATTGTCTAACATGTTTCGGCGTTAGCCATTTTCAAAGACCACTATAAAAAATAAAGATTTCAAATACAATAGATGGAAGATAGATAAAAATCTTTCTGTGAAACATGTGCGAAGTTAATTTTAAAGTTAAAATTTAAATCTGAAAATACTTACAAATCGAAAATGAAGTTAAATGATAAAAGTAAACATTACACTAAAGGGACTTTAAAACTTGGATGTTAAATTTATAAAATGATGACCTCACAAATAGACCTCACGTATATGTAGGTCCAAAAACTTCCATGTATGTGAATCCACCAAGGCTCATAAGAAGGGATGATAAGGGGGGAAAGGGATGGAGTGTCTGCTGGGATCCCACACAGTGCGGTTATAACACGCAGACAAATGTTATAACCCTAAGCTGTGTGGGAAGAGTAATCATGTAGAATCTAGGAATGGGAAATGTAAGAATTTTTAAACCGGAATTTTTATAGTATAGATTTGATCATTTAAATATTATGGTCATTATAATATCCTAAGTCATTATTACAAAAATTATCTTATCATAAAATCGTATAATCTTATAAAATAAATATCTATTATAAAAATTCAATAAACTTTCTTTATTCTTCTACCCTTCATTTGTAACCACACTAAATTAAATCATACAAAGGATTTAAGAAGAAATCAATTCCTTTACTTATCCTTCTTAAAATCCTTTTTGAATTTGTAATATTCCCTTGTAAATATTGCCCATTAATCGGATTATAAGCATTCACATACAACCCTGGTTCATATTTAGTTGTTGTTTCATCGTTTATAATATCTTCATGAACAGGAATCGGTCTTGATTGTGGTTTAGGATTATTTCCAAATAAATTACCAAATAAATTTTGAATAAACTCTCCATTATGATTCATTATAAAATTTCCTAATGGTCTATGAGGACGACGAGTGGTTGAAAATTGGGGTAAATCATCAGTATTTTCATCTATCATATCTACCATATCTACTTCAGTTTCTTCCTTATTATTATTATTATGTCCAGGTCTATTATGAGGTCGTTTTTGTGGTCTTTTATTCGGAGATGGATCATTTCCACAATTATAATTATTATTATAATTTACATCAACATATGAAAATTGAAAAAAAGTCCTTTCTTCATTTTGTATTTCTCTTTGACAAGGTTTTCGTTTATTTTTATGTCTTCTTCGAGCGTCTAAATCTGAATCATCACTAGAGAAATTATCACCATCTTCATCTGTGAAAGGACGTGATGATGAATATAAGATTTGGATTAAAATAATTATGGAAAAGGTGATCTAAAAAAATTTAATTGTTTAGTATAAAAATTAGAATTTTAAAAAACTTACCCAAGAAAAGTTCATAATTATAATGATGCTTTTTTCTTTATGTGAACTTTTCTTGATGTAAACTTTTCTTGATGTGAACTTTTCTTGATGTGATTTTTTCTTGATGTGAACTTTCTGTGTTGATGTCAGTTTTTAAACTGGATGCTCTTTCCTGGTCGAGTGGAGAAAGTTCATTTGCAAATTTTATAACGGTCAAAAATGTACCTGTTCTTCTTTAAACGGTCGATGAGTCAGATTTGGTAATTAAATTTTATACTTAAGGATATTTTCATTTTTCTCTTTTAAGATGGTTGTTTAGATTTGGGTTAAAAGTAAAAAGTTAAAAGAAGAAATTTTTTTTTGGTAAATTTTGTAACTCAATTTTCTTGTTTATCATTATGTGGGTTAAAAGTAAAGAAACTAGACGAATGCGTAGGATGAGTTGAGAATGTAACTTTCCTTTTTACATTGCGTAATAGATTTAGATCATTAAAATGCAAAAATTAAACTAGATTTTAAATTAAGTACATATTTAGTTATTAAATAAATTTTGATGAGTGAATACTTTTTATATTATTTTTAGTTTTTGGTAATAATTACAAATTTGATGACTCCTCTGTACGATTTTTTAAAGTTAGTCAAAATTTTGTACACAGAGTTACTTTAAGTTTTAGTAAACATTTTCTGTTTTATTTTTTTTTAATTCTTTGATAACAATTATAGCAAATTTCATCATTTTAATAAAAAATAGACTTTTCAATCTAAATAAAATAGATTGAAGATTAAAATTTGTTTTCTTAGACTTATTCACAAATTCTATATGATCGTTTAAAATTACAACAAATTTGACTGTTTGAATACAAAGTAGACGTTTCAATCTATTTCTCCTTCAAGTTTGTTTTCCTAAATTTTATTAATAAATTCTCTACTACAATTTTTAAAGTTGGTTATTTTTTTTAAATTCTTTGTTAGATTAAGTGGAATAGAATTCACATAAACTTCTTTGGTGTTGTTCGTTTAATGTAAGTTTTCCTGTGAAATATGCCCAGAAGTAGAAAAGCAAAAAGAATTTTGAAGGAGAATATACTTTCTTGGACAATTTATGTCGCCTTACCTATTACTACCTGTCACCAATAAGGAGAAGGTGACACTTCAAGTCTTGTCAGTCTTGTCACTCAAGTCAGACTGACTTGACACTCAAGTCAGTCAAGACTTGACAAAGTGTTAATTTATTACCCTTTGACCCAACTCTGTTTGTTACTATGCAACACGTATCTTTTATCTTTTCTATCTACCTTTCCTTAAAATTTGTTTTCATAATCTTATCAGTAAATTGATTAGAATTTATTAAAGTTGATCACAAATCTTTTAGCGTCTGGGTTCTAACGTTTTGCCCGAGATATTGGTAGTAACTAATCAAAAATATGATAATATTGCTGGGTTAGTTAGCATTTTTCTTTAATGAGGGCTTGCGAAAATAAAAAATCTCGTTTCAAGAGATTATGAGGAAATAATAATAATGTCATCTTTGTGAGAAAATGTTTCTCTATAAATTAAAATATGATTGAATTTTGACATGTTCTACTGAACATGAGGCCTTATATCTGTAGGAAATTACTCGAAAATTTAGTTGTTAATTTTAACATTTAATGGAGATTTCTTTGTTGAACTTAACTTTACCTCCACAAACAGATACTATTATTTGTAGTAAGTAATAATCAAACTACATTGTGTGTAATGTGGTAACACAATGATAGTTTAAAAGGAAAATTTGTTGGCGCTTAAACTCACAATCAGTGACAATAACAAATATTAATGTTATTGGTATGAACAGAATGTTTATGATGAATTTGTTCTAATTTCTGTTTTGTAATAAGATTACAATTATAACTTTGTTCGTGCAAGCAATTTCCAACAGTTTCTGATTTTTCCATCCAATCAAATTCTTTATTTTTAATCACATGTCAGAAATTCTAAAGCTTGATTGGATGAAAGATCATCTGTTGGAAACGTCTACACTCACATTCGTAAGAAAGTCGACTTGCTTCCAATAATGGAACAATGAGGGTTATAATTTGTATCAAAAACCAACGTACTTTTCATACTTATATCCCTTTCATTACTTATACCTTACTTATACTCACTTTTACATCTATCAATTTGTTCTAATTTCTGTTTTGTAATAAGATTACAATTATAGCTTTGTGCGTGCAGGCAATTTCCAACAGTCTGTGATTTTTCCATTCAATCAAATTGTTTATTTTTAATCACAAGCCAAAAATTCTAAAGCTTGGTTGGATGAAAAATCAGAAACTGTTGGAACACGTGTGCACTCACATTCATAATAAAGTCGACTTGCTTCTAATAATGAAGCAATGAGGGATATAATTTGTATCAAAAATCAACGTACTTTTCATACTTATATCCCTTTCATTACTTATACCTTACTTATACTCACTTTTACTATACTTTTTACCTTACTTACATTCAAAGCCCTCAGTTACTGAAAGTAATATGTTACAGTATTATTTCTAATTTCTCCAGTTTTGTCTTCTTCTCTAAAATATATCTTTATTATTTTAAATAAATTAATTAAAACTTTCTTATCTTTTTTTTTACTTTTTGTTTTATGCGATACTTTGGTATGAATTCAAATAAAAGTCTTAATTTCGTTCTCCTTTTCCTCTTTATATCCCTGAATAACTATCTATATGAATAAATGCTATTCAAGAGAGTGACATCGGTGATAGATTGTGGTTTTTCCATAAGAAAACTGCGTACTTAATAGAAGGACGATCGATGGGATTCATTGAGAATTCAATAACATACTTTTTGATGTTCCTCATCCAATTGATTGGAATTTGTATGTCAATTTTTGATGTATTGGAGAATACGGGAGTTGTATGGAAGACTCCATCTTTAACCTAAAACGTTGTGTTACTCGTTTGATGGTACTAACATTCATATTTACCTTGGAAATACTTACCTATGAAGTAATTAGTTACCGGTTGTTTTATGTGCGTTGAATTTTATGTAAACGCAGGTTTCCCAAAGTGCAGATAAATCTCATTTTACAAATTTCCTTATTTCTTGAAATGTATATTCCCTAAAATGTTTTTCTAAGCCTCTTTTACTACTCTGAACCTTAGTACCTTCTTGCCAATGGTAGAGCAAACCTTGGAGATCCACCTCGCTCTTCTGGTTCACCTGGAGGGAAACCGGATTGTTCGAAAGCATCATCGGAGGAGTGGATCCTTGGATAAAATAAGAGCCTTTGCTCTTTTGAATATTGTTTTCTCTGAAATTAATTTAGTTAGGTTATTACTGTGTAATTCGTTCGAGATACTATAACCCGAAATGGAGATGCACCATGAAGTGAAAGATGAAAAAGTAAATTTCCTTTCCGTAACATTGCCAGATACTTTTTCATCTTTCTCTTTATGGTGCATCTCCATTTCAAGTTATAGTACATACCGCCCGCAATTATAATAAGCAAATTACCCCAAAGATTGATATTTCCAGTTTATATCACGAAGTTACTTACCTTATCTTTGTATATCTGTAGAAGGAAACTAACTTCTTCGAGGCATCCGAGGTATCATCATCCCTCCATCAGCAGGCGAGATCAGCTCCTAGGCGTCTGTACCAGAAGTAGTGAAGTGAAATCGGCAATCTATCGCGGGATGTTACGCGGATATCGGTTCACGACGCAATCAGAGACTTATCTTACCTAAGGATGTGTTACCCTTAAGTTATATTGGGTAAGAGAACTTGCCTCTATCTTGTAAGTATAAAACTGACTCGCCTGCGATGGTATCACTTCGCCTTACGCGGTTTAATAATAACTTAGTGTTGAATAAAGGTTACCCCGTAAGTTTACGCAGTAATTATTCAAGTGGAGTAAGCTTACGTGGTATTACTAACGTTTTTGCGTTAATAAAAGGAGAAAAGAAGATCACTAATTCTTTTAATTGCCATTACGGGGGAATTGTGAGGATGTTTTGGGTTTCCTTGAAAGGAATTAGTAGTGCTGGTGGTTCGATACGTGAGTTTTATATCACTGGTGTCCACCTGGACTAAATATTTGCTACCCTCTGAGACTGATACCCTTAAAGGGATTTTATTTCAAAAGAACGGTAGCAAATACATTTCCGGTAGATATCCTTCGTGTGAGTTGTCCCGATTCTTTACAGGTCTCAACAGGGAGGATCTACGCCTAATCACAGGGTTCCTAACGGGACACTGAAAGGTTAATAAGCACCTTTATAATTGAGGGTGTGCCGCTTCTCCTCTATGTCGTGCTTTTTTATTATGGAGGGGTTTAGGAAATCTGTTGACAGACGAGTGGTCCGAATCACTATCTAAGTGATTCGTATCGATGACCACCCTGTGTTGGGTTGATGTACTCATCTTGAATACATCGACCAACTAAAACCCTTTCCCCTCCGCCTCCGGAACCACCCATCAAGGTATAACTTCAGAGGTATATAAATGTAATTTTCGGGGTCTACTGTACATTTCTTCTTCTATTTTCTAGTTCTCTTTCATGCTTTTCCTTTTTTTTCATAATGTTTGTTACCATTTCTTCTACGGCTCTCCAGTGCTCTTGTTTTTCTAGCATTATATCTATTATGTTTTCTTTTTCGATATTTTTTCCGATTTTATTACGACAAATATTTCTTTCCTCGGCAAAATTATTACATATAAAAAACGTATGTTCTGGATTATCTATTTCTTCACAAAACCAACAAAATTCATTCTCCTTCTTTTTTATTTTGAACAAATAACTACAAAAAATTCCATGACCCGTCAAAAATTGTGTTAGGTAGTAATTTAATTTGCCCCATGTTCTTTCAAACCATTTTTTTAAATCTTTGATTAATACGTTGGTCCATTTAATTCCGTGATTCCATCTTCTGTTCCATTTTTCCAATAATTCTTCTCTATATAGTTTTTTTATGTTCCTTACCTCTACTGTATAGGTAACATCTTTCCTCAATTAATAGGTCAATGGGCGGTAGACGAGCCACCACTTCAATACCCACCGTAGAAACCGTTCTATATCCAGAAGATATCCTGATTCCTAATCTTCTATTAATTGAGGAAAGCATATTTAAACAGTATTTATAATTTAGAGCTCTACTCCATGTTGGAGCGGCATACAAAATGACCGAAAGAACAGTAGAAGCAAGGAGTTTCCTTTTCTTTTCTTTGGGTCCTCTGATGTTTGGCATAATTTTCGATAAGTTATTTATCATGACGTTTGCTTTCTTGCAAATTTCCTTTATATGTTCCGTCATTTTCATATCTTTGTCTAAGTAGACCCCGAGATATTTTGCCTTCTTGGCACTCCTTATCTCATTTTCGTTTATTTTTAATCGTATTTCTTTTGGTTTTCTTCTTCCTTGTAGTAATACGATTTCTGTTTTTTTCTGGTGCTACTTGAAGTCCCATTCTATCAAGTTCTTCTGTGACCCTTTGAATTGCATAATTAGCTTTTTCTCGTAGAAGAGTGCTATCTTTGTGTGTAATTACGAGCGCAAGATCGTCCGCGTAAGCAATAAAATGAATATTTAGCTCTAGATTAATTTTTAGAATTTTATTATAAAAAATAATCCAAAAGAGAGGTCCTAAAAGAGAGCCTTGAGGAACTCCGCAAGTTACCTTGTAGATTTCCTCGTTTTCAGATATCACGCTTCTGTTTGAGAAATAGGACTTTATTATGTTCATCAAATAGTCACTAATCTTACCCTCTTCTAAAGTTTTTATAATTCCTTTCCAAGGAGCAGAATAATGTCGTGCTTGCGAGCAAGAGAATGAGACTGTTAACCACATTCTATGTAATTGCCAGAATTTTAAGGCCCTTAGATTAAGGGACTTGTGTGACGACTGGCCAACCATGGATGGAATCAGGGACACACCTCTGAACTGCATCCTAACCTTTGGTAAATCCCTAGGCTGGTTGACGTAGACAGAGTGAGTGACAGGGAGGTTGTACAAAGGGCGCAATGGGGCCTAAGTGCGGCGTGCCATCTGACGTGCCTTTCCGCTTCCTACATACTTACATTTCTGGTAATGATTATTACTTGTGTAGGAAAAAATTTCGAGTTATTCTATGGCACACATATTGCTTCGATATATCTGAATAGATGCTCGGATATGTTTTTGAATCATGTTGCCGGACCATAATTTTGACAAATATTTGCAATGTGTAATTTTGGTTGGTCGCTTGCAATCACCCTTAGGCATGTCTCTCATTGAGGTAATCATTAACAAGTAATCAGCAATCAATAATACGCAATATTGTTACTTGGTAGCATTTTACATAGAATTAAATCTTATCTCACACTACAGCAGTTCAATACCGCAAATAAAAGGTGATATCGAATTGCTCCAATGTGAGATGTTTGCTTTAATTCTATGTAAAATGTGATTAAGTAGCAATATCACATATTGCTGGTTGCTAGTTACTGATTGCACTAGTGTGAAACGTGCCTTAGATTTAGTTAAAATTTTTCGATATTTTTTTGGAAAAAAAAATTAGTTATACTTTTTATTATTTAATTATACACATAAAAAAACATAATAAACCATTCTTATTCTAAATTATCATCATCCTTCTCAATTTCTTCATTTTCCCCTTTAATAACTTTTTGATACAACTCATTAAAATTAATATTTTGATTCGGTTTAAGTTTATTAGTATCAATATCTTTATCATTTCCACTTTTCGGTAGATTTTCAATTCTTTCCCAATCGAAATTTAAAATTTCTTCAACATTTTCATCAAAATCTTTCATAATTTCATTTTGTTCATCATCGTTCTTTAATGGAAATAAAGTTTCAACAACTTTATCAAATTTTCCACTTTTTCTATCTTTAGATTTCTTTAAAATATCTTCACGTAAATTATCTACAATATTTTTTAATGATTTTCCATTAAGAACATCTTTAATTTTTTTCTTGGATTTTTTAGAATCATCTTCAGTATCAATATGTTCGGCAACTATAAAGAAATCTTTATTTTTTTTATCATTTTCGCCGAATCTAGATTGGATTTTAGTTTTTTTAGGATGCATAACAAATCGGGTTAATCCGACTTGATTTTTTTCCGGATTTGAAACACCAAAAGCATCCATCATATCTCCGATTTTAACATATTCATCGGTTGGATCCGGTTGAGATTCTTGATCGGTTACTTCTCCAATTCTCGGCGCGATTAACATTAATTTTTCTGGATTTTTATCCTTTTTAACCGCTGTAGCTTTAACATAAGGAGTTAAAAATCTCGGAGTTGCATATCCGGTTGTAACAACAGCTTTTCTAGCGCTATGTGCAACATCGGTCATATGTTGAAGTGTTTCTTGACCTGATTTAATACTTTCCCTTAACATTAATCCAAGTCTTTTGAATGTATTTATAAATCTATCTTCATCTGATTCATCTAAAAACCTAGAAACGATTTCTGGCGGTTTATCTTTTTTCAATTCTCCACGATCCATGATTTTGTATTGAGTTGGAATAACAGCGTCTTGAGGTGGAACTCTTAAAGCTGCTAAAATTACATTTTTTGCAGAACCAACCATATTTCTTATATGAAACATCGGAGCTTTTTCATCTTCGAAACTATTTTTAGCAACCGTTCCGATATTTTCCATCGTTTTTGGCATATCTAATTTTACGTTTGGATCAGCGATTAATTTTAAAATTGGTACGGATCTTTTATAAATCCTTCTATTGTAATAATTCGCTGGTGCTTGGATTATAAACGATCTTAAACGTTCATCGTCTTCTGAACTTTTAACATCAAAATTCGAATGTGAACCAAAATTCGAATGTGCAGAATGAAAAGAATTAAAGGGGTGTTGAAAATCCGGTTGATTTAATTGATGATAATGAGGGGGTGGGTGTGGTGAATGTAAAGAGTGGAAATTTTGATTATTGGCGGTTACATGAGTGTTGTGTTGATGAGGTTGGATTTTTTGAGGGTAATGGGGGTTGATTGGATGGAAATGAAATTGAGGTTTTGGTTCATGGTGTTGAACACCGTGAGTTAAGGAGAAATGATGAGTGTGTATACCTTTTCCATGTCTTGATTTATCGTTTTGATCTTCTAAGTTGAAATTGTTTGGATTATTAGTTTGTAAAAATTGTTGGTTGTTGAAGTTAGTTGGAAAATTATTAAATTGGGTTGGGTTGTTTTGATTTAATGTTTCTGGAAAAGTTTCTTCATTTGGAAGAGGTTTACTTGGGTGTGAAAAGGGAAAATTATTAAGTTGGGTTGGATTATTTCGATTTAATGGTTTTGGTAAAGCTTCTTCATTTACAGGAGGGTTAATAGGTTGTAAAAAAGGTTGATTAACATTTTTGTCATTGTTTTCTTCAATTTCTTCTAATTTTTTGTCATCTATCATTTGAATGTCTTCAATTGAATCTTCAAAATTCTTAATTACATCAAAATTTGCACCATTTTCTAATGAAGAAAATGGATTATTTTCCTCAATTAGACTTGTATCCTTTAATTCTTCACCAATTTCTTCATTTTGTATCATTTGAATGTCCCCAATTGGCTTATCATAAATTTGAAGAGCTTCAATGTTTTTATTTATAGGAATGTTTGAATTTGAAGAAAAAAATTCTTTAAGATTTTCACCATTAAGATCTTTATTCTTGAATTTTTGGCCATTTTCTTCATTTTTCATCGTTTGAATATCTCCAGTTTGTGGAATATACCTTTGAATTGCTTCAAAATGTTGTTTATTTAAAGGAATGTGTGAGTTTTCAGAAAATATTTCTTTAAGATTTTTATCTTTAAATTTGTCGTGAATTTCTTCATTTTTCATCATTCCAACCTTTCCAATTGGTTCATCATAACTTTGAATTCTTTGAAAATGGTTATTTAAAGGAATATTTGAGTTTGGTGAAAAAATTTCTTTAAAATTTTCACCATTAATATTTGCATTCTTGAATTTTTGGCCCATTTCTTCATTTTT
This sequence comes from Digitonthophagus gazella, assembly GCA_036711955.1. NCBI lineage: Eukaryota > Metazoa > Arthropoda > Insecta > Coleoptera > Scarabaeidae > Digitonthophagus > Digitonthophagus gazella. Next base: position 19,360,909 of record JASCIT010000012.1, read on the forward strand.
CATCATTTGAATGTCTCCAATTGGTTCATCATAACTTTGAATTTCTTGCAAATATTGATTTAAAGGAATATTTGAGTTTGGTGAAAAAGTTTCTTTAAGATTTTCACCGTTAAGATTTTTATACTTAAAATGTTCGTCCATTTCTTCATTTCTTATCATTTGAATGTTTCCAATTGGTTCATCATAACTTTGAATTCCTTGAAAATGTTTATTTAAAGCAAGATTTACGTTTGGTGAAAAAATTTCTTTGAGGTTTTCACCATTAAGGTTTGTATTCTTCAATTTTTGGCCCATTTCTTCATTTTTCATCATTCCAACGTTTCCAATTGGTTCATCATAACTTTGAATTCCTTGTAAATGCTTATTTAAAGGAACATTTGAGTTTAGTGAAGAAATTTCTTTAAGATTTTCACCATTAAGATTTGTATTCTTCAATTTTTGGCCCATTTCTTCATTTTTCATCATTCCAACGTTTCCAAATGGTTCATCATAACTTTGAATTTCTTGCAAATATTGATTTAAAGGAATATTTGAGTTTGGTGAAAAAGTTTCTTTAAGATTTTCACCGTTAAGATTTTTATCCTTAAAATGTTCGTCCATTTCTTCATTTCTTATCATTTGAATGTTTCCAATTGGTTCATCATAACTTTGAATTCCTTGAAAATATTGATTTAAAGGAACATTTGAGTTTGGTGAAAAAATTTCTTTAAGATTTTCACCATTAAGATTTGTATTCTTCAATTTTTGGTCCATTTCTTCATTTCTCATCATTTGAATGTCTCCAATTTGTTGATTATAACTTTTAATTGTTTCAAAATTTTGTTTATTTAAAGGAATGTTTGTGTTTGGAGAAAATATTTCTTTAAGATTTTTATCTTTAAATCTCTCATCCATTTCTTGATTTTTCATCATTTGAATATCTCCAATTTGTGGATTATAACTTTGAATTGTATCAAAATTTTGTTTGTTTGATGGAATGTTTGTCTTTGGAGAAAATATTTCTTTAAGATTTTTTTCTTTAAATTTCTCATCAATTTCTTCATTTCTCATAATTTGAATGTCTCCGATCGGTTTATCATAACTTTGAATTCCTTGAACATTTTCTTCATTTAAATGAATATTTGATTTTGGCGAATAAATTTCTTTAGGACTTTCATCGTTTAGATTTTGATCTTTAAATTCTTCATTGATATCTTCATTTTTTATCATTTGAATGTCTCCAATTGATTCTTCATAATTCCGAATTGCTTCTAAGGTTTCTTTATTTAAAGGAAATTTTGAATTTGGTAAAAATATTTTTTTTAAACCTTCGTTTTTAAAATTCTTTTCTTTAATTTTTTCATTAATTTTATTTTCTTTCATTTGAACGTCTCCAATTAACTGTTGAGAATTCGAAGCAGAGTTTTTTTGATTTGTTGAAAAAATTTCTTTAATATTTTTACCATTGACATTTTTATCTCTAAATTTTTCATTAATTTCTTCATTTTTAATCATTTGAATGTCTCCAATTTGGTCGTCATTTTGAATTGTTTCTAAACTTTCTTCATTTAAAGAAAAATTTGGATTTTTTGAAAGAATTTCTTGAATATTTTCATCGTTCATGATTTTATCTAACTTATCTTTAAATTCTTCATTAATTTTTTCATTTTCTTTCATTTGAATGTCACCTAATATTTCATCTTTATTTCCCTTATTTTCAATATCCAAGAAACAGTTTTCATTTAAAGGAATTTGAACATTTTCGTTTTCATTTTTATCATCTTTCAGTTTAGAAGTTAAAATAAAACTTATACCTTTTCCACTAAAATTTCCATTTAATTCATCATTAGTTAAAAAATTACCGACTCTTTGGAAATCATCTCTTTTCAATTCGTCTAAGGAAACTTTTTCATTTTTAATTACACCTTCAACTGAATCTTTAAAATTTCCAGATTGTTGTAAAAATCGTTTTTGGTCATTTTGAGGATTATTCATTGTGTTTTCTTCTAAAAATAATAATAAAAAAGTTTAGAAAAAAAAAATGACGGTTTAGAAAGAAAATAAGAAAGATTTAGAAAGAAAATAATAAAGGTTTAGAAAGAAAGTAATATCCTAAAATATTTTACCTAAATGATGATCTTCAAATCTGTATTGATTTAAAAGAAAAGGTTCTAATTCTTTATGAAGAAGTTCATCTAATCTGGGATTTGTATTATACAACCCTTAAATTAAAAAGGAAAATTTAAAAAAGATAAAATAAAAAAAAAATAACAAAATTTTAAAGAACTTACGATCTAAAATTGTATCGTTTGATAAATAACTTTTAATTTGATGTACCATTGAGTGCATCAAATGATCCATACGTTTTTTAAATTCTTCTTTATCGTCTTCAATTTCTTTATTTTCAATAAAATTTCTTCGTTTTCTTTCTAAAAATTTTAACAATTCTAAATTATAAAAAAGATAATAATTAAAAAACTATTTTTAATTTTATTTTTGGATATCTTATCGTCGCCTTAGTACAAGACTATTCTATGTCCATTTTTTGAAATTTTACAGAAAGGGAGTTGTTCAGTTTTAACATTCATTGTTCCAAACCAGCGTACGAAAAATAAAACGGTGTAATAAAGGATCCGTAAGTAATGTTTGGGTACACATTCACAAACCCAATGATAGCGTTCGAAATTATACACGGTTACATGACAGAAAGAGACGAAAACTGAAAATGTTGGTCTAGGACAGTGATGGCGAACCAATGACCCGCGGGTCAAACATTGACCCACACAAACCTTTTAAGTGACCCATAAAGTTTTTTAGTTCTAAAAGTGAGGACCTTGCTCTTCTGCAAGTGATTTGAAATTAGTGATCCACGAGGAAGCACTAAAAAAATACAATCAACAAAATTTTACCCACTTCTCAAAAGGGTTCGCCATCACTGGTCTAGGACAACGGTGGCCAACCTCCGTCCCGCGAAACCTTTAGAAAAAATAATAAATGATTTTTGTTTTAAATCAAAAATTTGTAATAGAAAGAAATAATTAACGAACCCAGACCTCCTGCTTTTTAGGCAGTTGTTCTACCGATCGAAAGCAGAAGATTTGGGAGACCTAATCTTTAACTTTGTTCTTTATATTAAAAAAAAACTTGTAAGTATCAAACATTTGTCAATTTTCTACTCCGGTTCGCTTACAAAAGGTAAACAGTAATCTGGCCCCGCAATACAAAAGGTTGCCCACCCCTGGTCTAGGATACCACAATTAATTAATGACGAATAAAACATCATTCGCCGAACGGTGGATACTTAATCATTACGTAGAGTATTATAACCCCGACGCAAACCGAACACATACTATGTACTATAACCCGAAATGGAGTTGCACCATGAAGAGAAAGACAGAAAAGTAAGTCCTGTCTTCGTAACATTGCCAAGCACTCTTCATCTTTCTGTTCATGGTGCAGCTCCATTTCGGGTTGTAGTACCATAACCCAAGGATACTGGACTAACAGGATGAATCAATCCCATAAGATGTGTATACGCCTAAATTGAGTGCGGAGCCGCTAGTTTGACGTCACTGTTGGCCGTTTTGTTGTGGTTTCAGTCGAGTGTAAGACAGAGAATTAAGTGTAAGACAGAGACGCTAAGCTGGGCAGTGACGTTAAAGGGTGGCGGGCGATTATCGCAGATTGAGCTATTCTATTAGTTCAGTGTCCTTGACCATAACCTAAAATGGAGCTGCACCATGAAGAGAAAGACGAAAAAGTAAGCTCCCTCTCTATAACATTGCCGAGTACCCTTCCATCTTTCTCTTCATGATTCAGCTCCATTTCGAGTTATAGTACATTAAAAATTACGGTGTGTTTTAGTGAACTCACAATAATTTAGATTAATTAACCTATCAATTGGGGTATACATTTTGGTTCATAATCCGTTGAACAAAGCTTTCCCCTGATCAAGTTTTTCCTTGATGAAAAATGTATCCATTCCCATTGAGAAGACTTAATCGAACAAAATACTGATCACGAAATGTTTCGTTATACCGAGGTTAACTAATAAAATAATAATTCTAAATGAAATAAATACTCAAGGTAATTAAGAATAATGAATCTGTATGTTTTGAAATCAGATTCGTCTATTATGTCATATTGATTTTAATGTTTAATGTGTTTTAATAGGTTATCTATGAGGTAATAATGCACTTTAGGAAAAATTTTGGGGACTTATTTTTAAATTGCAACATTAAATGGTCAGAAGACATGATAATTAGGTATTTTCAAGGTATCTTGTAAAAACCAAGCAAGAAGCCAAACCAAAAGTCAAAACACGCATGAAATTTGCCTCTAAAATAGCGTTAATTAGTGGATAAAGTTATCCACGACGTTAACTATGACTGGTAGTAACGGGCCTAAATGAATTACACTAAACGAACCGATTTTTTTAGGGTATTTGGAATGTGTACGGTTTGAAATCGCGTTTAAACTACTCTACTATAAGTTGGTTCTAAGGTTTACTGTGAAAAGAAGGAGGATGCAAGAGCGAGGTTCCTCCCAGCAACTTTACCGAGTAGGGCTGACAATGAGATGAGTACAGTGGAAGGGAAAACCAGAGTATTAACCGATCCTCTCTAATACACAGGTCTTGCAAGCCAAAATACCGTCGAATAGAGGCCCATCGCACCTTTCTGTTTTAACTCATTCGTCGTGACTTTTGCTCTTTTTTCAAGTTTTACGGCAGATGCGAAAAAGGTTAACCCTCAAACCACAAAATCAATTTAACATTGTAGTCCTTGATTTCGACGGTGTTTTGGCTTGCAAGGCCTTTGCATTAACCTGGAGTCTGACACATGGGATGTGAGAACAATCCGAGCAAATAAAAAGTTCTTTACTTACAGCACTGATATAACAATATAGCGTACATATTTTAGTTTGGGTTGGTTTGGGGTTTGTTATACCCCAGCTGTCGAATGCCGGGTTAAGATGGACTGGACAATACTCCGGTCCTCCCTTCCACTGTACTTAACCCGGGCCTACTCGGTAAAGTTACGGGGATGAACCTCGCTCTTGCATCGTTCTGTCTATGGTGAAGCTTGGGATCAACTTATAGTACATAGGGAATGTGTTTAGGACATTTGTGCATTCTTCCTGAACGCTATGAAGTAATGCAAAGAATGTCTTCTCTTCTTGGTTTCAAAAAACGCGATATAAATAATTCGGTAATAAAGCGACACGAATAGACGTAAATTGATGTTGAATAAAATCATTGTCAGAAAGCATTTGAAATATATAAGGTGTTCATTTAAATTCGTGCTCAAGTGACTTATGAACTCTGCTATACTTCATTTAATAACTTGGAGGAGTGATTTGAATTTTGCGCGCTAAAATAGTGAACTATTATTGGTCGTTCCGCAGTCAAGTTTACGAAGACGAAAAAATTGGTTTTTGTCGTTTATTTTTTTTAACGTTTGAGGTTAGGTGCTTTACCTAATTTGTCAACTTGTTTCTCGCTTTTTCGTTGTGCTCATATGGTTGCGATCAAAAAATATTAAGTTCGAAGAAGGTATGGTACGATGTCATCTGTTGGATATAATATGTCAACACAAGGAACGTCTTTTGGATAAATTTTGAACAATGTACGTAAAGATAAACGGCCATAGAGATTTTTGGTATGTTCTAGAATGCTACGCTCAAACGCTTGGTGTTTGGTTGGTTGCATAAATGTGAGTGGTTTGAAGTTTAGAATTCAAATTTGCCGCTAAAAATGTTTAGTGTATTTTTTAGTTATTTTTTCCTATGTAAATAGGGTTTTGAGATTCACTCCTCCTAGTTATTAAATGAAGTATAGCATCTTTGTCGTGTTCGTTTCTTACGAATCTTTTCATCACGGTCTAATAAAAGTTCAAAGCATGCTTGAGCACGAATTTAAATGAACACCTGATACTATAAGTTGGTGTTAAAAACTCAGATTTAAAAAAATGGATATAAAACAGTTTGATTCTAAAGTGACATTATATCTTACGTTTGTTAAGTTCCTCTTTAACAATTTCACTAAAAACTTCTTTTAAACGACTAAAAATTTCTTCGTTAATTTCATTAATACGTTTAATTTTTTCCAAAGTTTCCGAAGTCATATTTTCATGATTAAATTTTACAAATGGTTTAATATTTTCTTCCATTATTTTTCGAAATAATTCCTTTTTATCTTCTTTAGATCCATTTAAAGTAGATCCTTGTGTTCTTGAAGGACTAAGAGATTCATTTAATTTTGAAATATTAAATTCTGTAGAATTGAATTTTATAGGATCTAATTTTGTAGCATTTGATTTTGTAACTTTTGATTTTTGTTCTTCTAAAATGTAATAAAAGATTTTTTTCATCATATTTGATATTTCTTCATTTCGATCTTTCTCTTCATTTTTTACATCATCAAGTATATTAATATTATCAGTATTATTAATTAAATTTTCAGTATTTTCAAGAATTTTATTTCTACCATTTTCAAAATTTCCCAAAATATCGGTTTGAGTCTTCTCAACATTCTCCTTTACGTCTTTTCTTGCATCATCAAGAATATTATCAACATTTTTATAATTATTTTTAATAATTCCATCCGTATTTTCAAGAATTTTATTTACACCACCCTCAAAATTTCCCAAAATATCCGTTTGGGTCTTCTCAACATTCTCTTTTACATTTTTTCTTACATCATCAAGAATATTATTAACATTTTCATAATTATTTTTAATAAATCCATCCGTATTTTCAAGAATTTTATTTGTACCATTCTCAAAATTTTCCAAAATATTCGAAGTTTCATTGAAACCTTCAATTAAATAATTAGGAGTTTCCTCTAATAAAAGATGATGATGTTTAGGAATCGGAAGAAGATGTCTTAATCTTGCGGTTGTTAAATCATGTAAAGCTTTCGTTTTTAATTTATTTAAATGTAAACGAGGAAGTAAAGAGCCAACGGTTTCGTTTCCGGGTAAAAATCCATTTTGAGCAAAGATTTTTCCGAAAAATAACCATAAAAAGATTAACTTCTCCTAAAAAAAATTTTTTTAATAATAATTTTTTAAATTTTAAGACCTACCATTGTAAGTTGATTACATAAAATAATACAAACTACGTTTTTGTCGGTTGATTTTTTTTATGCAACAAGTTAACTTTAAAAAATAACTTTGAGTTAGCATAAAAATCGCTCAACCGACAAAATATGAAATAAACACTTTTTAAGGTACGTTTTATTTAAAAATTAATAACGTCACAATAAATACAAACTTAATAATATTATTAACAGTACTTATATTATGTAATTACAATAATAATAGTAAGATAATAACAAATTCACCACAATTTTCGCGTTACAACTTATATATTATAATTATACAAGCAACCAACAATCCTATTTAAATTAATTTTTTTTAAATAATTTACAGCTTTAAAATGCAACCAATTAGAAAAAATCTGATCTTTAAAAAGCACTCTGTATATTTTTATTTTTTATTAATTTACAAATCCGATTGATCTGGACCTATAAATAAACATAAAAATTAGAAGTCATAGAGAAAAATCACTTAAAATATTCCGAACAAGATTTAAATTAAAAAAAAAACATCTTAACTTGATTGTAACATTCTTGTTCAGACATTTCCTGAATCGATTGGGTTTTGGAAAAAAAACTCTTCATGCAAAAAGCATTTTTTTGCAAAGCTACTTCTTTTGTACTTCTAAAACTACTTCTTTTCTGTACGAAAATTCTTCATGCTGTTAATATGAAATAAAAGCGACGAACCAAAAAAAAATAAAATAAAAAAAATAATAATAAAAACCGTAAAAAATGGAAAACACACAAAATGGAAATGAAACAAATGGCAGAGAAAACGATAAAGAGATAAATGTTTGTAAGAATGAAGCAAACTTCACCTCAAAAAATTAAATTAAAAACTATATCTTAATGTATTATTATAGAGGCTTTATCATATAAAAATATAAATCATATAAAAAAATATATATTAATTGGAAGTTAAAATTAATGATTGTAAAACACAACGATCAGGAAATGTACTGATTTGTACATAAAAATTGAAATAAAGTAAATTGAAAAAAATACATTAATTAAATAATAAAAAAGGTGGAGTTTACTCCATTTGTTTTCGATTATATTTACAAGTTTTCTTTTTTAATTATTATTATTGGAGGCCTACCAAAATATTTATGTTGTTATAAAGTTGGAAAAAAACAGAGATTAAAAATAAAAAATAGGTTGTATTTTTAAAAGATTTTTGTATTTTTTTAGGGTTAAGGTGGATGTTTTTGGACCAACTTAACTTTAGTTGTTTACAATTTTAATTTAAATTTTTGATTTTTATACTGTAATTATGAATATCATAAAAGAAAATACATAAATAAATAAATAAAGATCAGCTTAAACGATAAAAATCTCCTGAATATTTTGTTATAAAATCATTTTGGAGGTAAAACAGGCATTAAGAAGAAGAAAATTAAAGGATGTTGAAATGATGTAAAGTAAGAACAAATTGATTAAATTAAAAAAATAAAATGATGAAAAAAATGGACTGATTGTGAGATATGAAGATAAAATCGTTGGAGGTAAGAAGTGAAAAGCATTCTGCGGAGTGTTCTCTATTTTGGTGGAGAAAATTAGAAGGAAAGTGAGGGTGAAAAAGGTCAAGTTATTGTTTAAATGATTAATTAAAATTTCATCAACCCTTTGATTGCTATGAGCTTAAATGTATGCCCAGTGAAAGCTATCTTTGTGTTCGCACATATTCGTCTATAACCTATGTGGATAATAGTATTTGGATTTTATACTATGTTATAGTTTAATACATTGTCGCACAGATTTAGACTGCGTGAAAAAGTTGTTGTTGTTAGCCCTAAGGCAAAGGATAGGTAATGGGATTTGGGAACTTAGCCGTTATGACTCCCAGACACTTGAGTACACTTGACATGTTGAGATCGATGTACAAAATAGATTTAAACAATTCACTGATGATTTGAACTGAACTAGATAATTAAAGATATTTCAAAAAATTGGACGAACACAAGCACTCGTTCCCGACCAGAGCCGGAAACGGAATCTGGGTGAAAAAGAATTTAGTTCCCACCGACAACCATTGCCAGTCGCATGCCGTTGACGCATGCAACTATTTTCGAGTTACAAAATTTTGAAATCATTAATTCAAATGTGGATAAGTAGTCGTTCGTTGGTTTAATAGTATTTCTTTCTAACAGGTCCGATAACCGAGTTTTACTAAAAGGCTGAGTTACTAATTCTATTGATAACCAACGGATGACTACTTTGGCGTGTTTCAGCTAATGATTTCAAAAATTCGTAACTCAAAAATACCTGCTTATCTTCCTGATATATTTTATCAGGAAGCTTCATACATATACCTGTCTCTAATTTTAACCGACCGAAGCTTTTGGGATCAAAGTATTTAACAGTCAAAGGGATAAATAAGAAGAATCGACTGAACAATGAATTTTGAAAACAATGGTAAAGTGGTTATGAAGTGAAACGCATTTTTTCCTTAAAATTATAAGAAAAATTTGGTAAATGGGAGTAAAATTAAAAAAGTTAAGAGTAAAATAACACGAATTAACAATGAGAGTGAATTAATGAAAATTTCAATAAACAAGAAGAATTGAGTGAAAATTGAGTTTAGAAATGGTAATAAAGGCAATGAAATTGAAAGACATTTCGATTGAATTGCAAGGAAATTAGATGAAATAGGAAGAAAATGAATAAAATTTAAACTGAACTAATAATAGGAGTAAATTAATCGAGAATTCATTAAATAAAAAGAACTGACTGAGAAATTAGTTTGAAAATGATGGTAAAGTGGCTGGAAGTGAAATGAATTTTAATTAAATTGCGAGGAAATTTGGGTAAATAGAAGTAAAATAAGGAAAGATGATAGCAAAATGATGTGAATTGACAATGGCCGTGATCAGCACACCCAGCAGCTTTACAGGTGAGTGATATCAGACTCAAAAACGGTGTCGCTGGTTTATCTCTGACTTATGAGCTTTAGTTTGACATTTAAATGAATGTTGGGTTAACCCTTTGAGCGCTATAAATCCATATAAGGGTTCGCATACAATCATTCAGTTTTGACTATGAACTCATATATGCCTTTTTGCACACCCGTGCGATTTTGGCTATGAACCCATATAAGCCTTCTAGCACAATCATTTGATATAAGTCAAGGACACTGAACTAACAGAATGGCTCAATCTGTGATAATCGTCGCCAGCCTTTAACGTCATTGCCAGACTTAGCATCTCTGTCTTAGGCCGGAGGCACACACACCGGTTTTTTGGACGTCCGGCAAAATATCGTCTCTTTCACACAAGCCGGTGTGAAAGGTCTCAATTATTTCTTCGCTCCATTATTGGAATGTGGGCGGACGATATTTTGCCGGACGTCCAAAAACCGGGTGTATGTCTCCGGTCTTAAACCTACTCCACACATTCGGCGAGAGTGCTTGCTGAACGTCTCGCCGAGACTGTTCGTTGTCAACGAGAGTGTGGAGGCGTTATTTTTCGACGAAGCAAATCTTGGCGGGATTCTTATGACTCGGACCAAAATACCGACATAGAGCGGAGGCATAGCGAGGCGAGTGGATGACGAGACGACGAACTAAGGTTGTCCACACTCTCGGTCTCGGTGAATCACGCCATGTCTCGCCGAGCGTGTGGATCCGGCTTTACAATCGACTCTCTGTCTTAAGCCTGCTCCACACACTCGGCGAGAACGCTCGCCGAGACGTCTCGGCAAGACCGTTGTGAACATAATTCTCCACACTCTCGTCCATTGCACGAATGATCAATATGGATGGAAGATTTGCCGAGACGTAGACGAGGTTCTTTCGTACACATAAATGAACTGATATAATTACCTGTTGGTGTTATACATGGTGTCAAACAAAAGACATCCAAAGCCATATCCTCGATATTTGTGTTCAGATTTTTATGATCCAGGTACCGAATGAAATGTTAAAATGTTGTACCGAATTTAGAAGACTGTGCATTTCTGAATTCCACGACCTACAGTACATGTACTTTTATTAACTGCTAACTTTCATGATTGTTAAATGGTTTATTGTAGAAAAGAATCAAATACTTCCAGGAAATCAATCTATTATAAACCATTTTTTTATCAATCCGAACCAATTTGGTGATTCATTGAGGAAAAAATGTTAAAAATAAAATCGGGGCCATCTGCAAGTCGCTGATAATTAGAGCTTTTTGAGACATTGGGGCACCTGTTCGGTTAAACATTGCACACATTGCTCCAGTGGATCCGAAGGGCAATATCGAGTTCGGAGTCACCTTCGAATCTTAAAAAATCGAATTTAAAAAGTTTGAGAAATACTTTTTAGGGACTTACTCGGTAAAAGCACAATGCTTAAGAGAAGTATGTTATTTTTTTCTGCAGTAAATGGTTAATAAAAGTACATCTATTCCACAGCGTTAGATTCAGAAAGAAAAATCTTTCAAATACCGTGATGAAAAACAAATCTTACAGTTTGAAGAAGAAATGCAATAGTAAATTTCATTTGGTATCTGGCTCATGAAAACCCGAACAGAAATATCGGATATATCGAGCTTTGTGCGTCTTTTTTTGGCACTTGTACTACAACATTTAGCGGTGACCAATACGAGAGTGTGGAAGGGTTGTTTTTGCCGTGACGAATCTTAGCGAAAGCCCTTTGACAAGGACCAAAATACCACCGAGGCGAGGCGAGAGGATGACGAGACGACGAACTAGGGTTGTCCACACTCTCAGTCTCGGTAACCTTCGCCATATCTCGCCGAGTGTGTGGAGCCGGCTTTACACTCGACTGAAACCACAACAAAACAGTCAGCAGTGACGTCAAACTGATGGGTGCGCACTAAATTTCGGCGTATGCACATCTTACGGGATTGAGCCATCCTGTGAGTCCAGTATCTTTGGGTTTAGGCTACAAACGCATATACGACTGTAATTTGGACTGCCTAATTCACTCTGCAAGTTGCTGTCTTTCTTACAAAGTACGGGTCTATGGTAGGCTTTTTAGTATGGATTGGGCAACGTTCAAAGGGTTAATGTGGGGAGAAGCGAGGATAATGTGATACGTTTATGAGTTTTATACATATTTTAATCCAATCATTACATTTATATTCTCATAGCAGGTCAGCCCGTGCCAGTTCTGCCAGAGACTGCCAATATTTCCACCATTTATTGGCAGACCCTGAAGTAACGCAAGCTGTACCACTATGTCTAGATTTACACGATGCATACTGTCAACAATTCAAGTGAGATCAGAAATTTACTTGCCGTGATTTCTTATTCAGCCTATAACCATAGTAAATATCAGATAGATTAATTTTTTCAAAGATGAATAAACCGAGCTTTAATCTAAGGGTAGAATTACCGCTCTGCGACCAAAAATCTGCTGCCTGCCATCACTGTCATCATAAAGGTTGCCTTTTTACATCAGTTATGTGTGCTGAATGCGCTCAATGAGAATAAATGAAACGAATATGGATTAAATTACAATTGAAATTAGGACAAATTAGAACATAACACTGAAAAAAAGAAAACTGAAGAAAGTTAAGAATTGGAAATTGGGAAATGAGCTTGGTAATGAAGCGAAATTAAAATTATTGAATGAAAAAGATATTTAAATGAAATTCAAGAAAATAAGATAGAGAGAAATAAAAGAAAGTTAAAAGAAATTAATTAAGAAATGAATTAAAATTATAAATACAACCTAAAGTTCAGTTGAGAAAAAATAAATCCTTTAACAACCACCTTAAATAAAATTCTCCCGAAAACAAAAAAATAATTTATAAAAAAAGGGACAAAAAAGTATTAGACAAAAAAATCCGTTCCGGTAATTTCGATCGTGTATAATTTTTTAGTAGTTACCTTCCAGGTAACACGCCGGATTTGTCAATCTCAAAATTTTTCCCCACGAACTCCGAACTTCACGACGTGTTCGTTTCCGGTTTATTAGGATGAATTTGGCTCGGAAAATGGGACGAGGAAACGCGATTAAAAACTTTAGGACACTTTGCCGTGAATCCATAAATCGACCCAAACTTATGTTCCAAGTTTCCTTGACTCGTTTTAAATTTAGATTTTAACACATCTTCATTATCTTTATTTTCGTTAAAACTTTCGTAATTATCGTAAAAATCTTGCGGCGTTTGTACAGCCGTTGAACCATTCGATTCGGAAATAACTTCTTCTTGAAGAATTCGATAAGCTGCGTTATGTAATTTTTCAATAGGCATTTCTCTAAAAGCTTCTCCCCTTTTACCTTTAAGCAAACTATGTACTAATTCTTTTACAAGTTTATCATTAACCGGAGGCGTTAATGATTCAATTCCGCTTGAATTAAATCCTTCTTCATTTTTTAAATCTAAAGTTAAACTTTCCTTTCTTCTTTGTATATTTTCAAGATCTTTTTTAACTTTTTCTTCGTCTTCTAGTTCACATTCGTCTTGAAGAAGTTTAAATAAACGAGAATGAGTTGCTGCTCGTTGATATTTTGACATTTTACTTAATTCGGAATATTCTTCGGTGTCTGATATGTGTCTACTTAAATCGGAAGTTACTCCAGAATCGATTTCTTCTTCTTCTGAATCGGAAGTGTCTTCATCTTTTGTATCTTGGTTTTCATTTTGAGTTTCATTTAATATTTTATTTTCTTCTAAGTTTTGTTGTAATTTTTTATTTTCTTCTAACACTTTATTTTCTTTAAATTGTTTATCATCTTGAATCTTCTTTTCTTCTTCTTTAATCTGATTAATTTTTTTATCTTTAATTTCATTAATTTTTTTAAATCCTTCTAATTTTTCCGGCTTAATATCATCTTTAATAAATCTCCTTTTTTCCGAAGCTACTTTTAAAGCAGCAATTCTTTCTTTTATACTTGGTATTTTTACTTCTTCTTCTTTATCTTTATCTTCTTCTTCTTCATCAACAATAACGCTACAAACGGTAGTTTTTTTAATAATTTCACTAGAACTATCTTCCTTTTGTACTGAAACACCCTCTTTCTTAACAACTTGAGGAACGTGATCGACGGTTTCTTTAAAGACTTTCTTCTTTGAAGAAACGCTTAAGTTACCGTGATAAACAGAAGAACCCTCTTTTATTCTAAAATCGGTGTTATCACTCGATTTTTCTGAATTAATCTGACATTTAAACTCGTTTTGTTGATACTCAAAGTTTTCCGATTGCTCTTTTGAAGATTTCACGTAACTTTCTTCACTTTCTTCATCGTTTTTCGGTTTTAAATTTAAAATTTCTTTACACTGCGTGGTATTTAAAGTGTATTTATGTTCTTCAGAGTTAACGGTTACATTTTCTGATTTCTCCTCGAATTTATCTTCAAGAATTTCTTCATCGTTTTCTTCAGTAATCGTTCCAGATTTTTCATGATTCTCAATAACAACTTCTTGATTTTTTGGAACGTGAAGATGTTCTTCATCATTTGACGTTTGAAGAATACTTTTCCAAAAATCAATTTCTTCATCTTTGGATTCTTTAATTTTTTTGGTTTGGAAGGTTTCTTCTTCGTCTTCGTTTGAAGGTTTTATTTCACTCCACCAATCATAATCGTGTTTATTTTTGGACTTTTCAATTATATTTTGATTTTGTTTGGGAGGTGCTTCATTTTGAAGTGTTTCTTTTTGAAGTTTTTCTTTTTGATATTTTTCTTTTGAATGTAGTTCATTAGATTTTTCAATTATGCTTTGATTTTCTTTTGGAGGTGCTTCATTTTGATATGTTTTTTGTTGAGGTTTTTCTTTTTGATATTTTTCTTTTGAATGTAGTTCATTTTGAAGTTTTTCTTTTGAATGTAGTTCATTTTGAAGTCTTTCTTTTGAATGTAGTTCATTTTGAAGTTTTTCTTTTGAATGTAGTCCATTTTCAAGTATTTCTTTTTGCAGTTTTTCATTTTGAGTTGCTTCTCTTTGAAGTGTTTCGTCTTGAAATCTTTCTCTTTGAAGTACTTCATTTTGAAATCTTTCTCTTTGAAGTTTGTTGTCTGAAAATGTTTTTCTTTGAAGTGTGTTGTCTGAAAATGTTTTCCTTTGAAGTATTTCATCTGGAGATGGCTCTTTTTGAAGTGTTTCACCTTGAAATCTTTCTCTTTGAAGTACTTGATTTTGAAATCTTTCTCTTTGAAGTGTTTCGTCTGGAAATATGTCTCTTTGAAGTGTTTCATCTGGAAATGTTCCTCTTTGAAGGTTTTCTTTTGAATGTAGTCCATTTTGAAGTGTTTCTTTTTGAAGGATTTCATCTTGAGTTGCTTCTCTTTGAAATTCTTCATCTTGAAATCTTTCTTTTTGAAGTGCTTCATTTTGAAATCTTTCTCTTTGAAGTATTTCGTTTGGAAATGCCTTTCTTTGAAGTATTTCATCTGGAGATGGTTCTTTTTGAAGTGTTTCATCGTGAAATCTTTGTCTTTGAAATGCTTCATTTTGAAGTATTTCTCTTTGAAGTGTTTCATATGGAAATGTTCCTCTTTGAAGGATTTCTTTTGAATGTAGTCCATTTTGAAGTGTTTCTCTTTGAAGTGTTTCATCTTGAAATCTTTCTCTTTGAAATGCTTCATTTTGAAATCTTCCTCTTTGAAGAATTACATTTGGAAATGTTTTTCTTTGAAGTATTTCATCTGGAGATGGTTCTTTTTGAAGTATTTCATCTTGAAATCTTTCTTTTTGAAGTGTTTCATCTGGAAATCTTTCTCTTTGAAGAGCTTCATTTTGAAATCTGTCTCTTTGAAGTATTTCGTTTGGAAATGATTTTCTTTGAAGTATTTCATCTGGAAATGTTTCTTTTTGAAGTGTTTCATTTTGAAATCTTTCTCTTTGAAGTGTTTCATCTTGAAATCTTTCTCTTTGAAGTGCTTCATTGTGAAATCTTTCTCTTTGAAGTGTTTCGTCTGGAAATATGTCTCTTTGAAGTGTTTCATCTGGAAATCTTCCTCTTTGAAGGGTTTCATCTGAAAATCTTCCTCTTTGAAGGATTTCTTTTGACACACCTTCTTCTTCTGAAAGTACTTCTCTTTCAAATGTTTCTTTTTGATATATTTCTTCTTGAAGTACTTCTCCAATCGCCAAAGTCTCCGAACTCGAATTTTTCGAACAACTTCTTTCACTTTCTTCAAAAATAACACTTAATTCGTGTGGAATTTCTTCAGTTTTAACATCTTCACTTCTTGATTCTTCACTTTTAATAGATTCTTCATTTTCATCTTCATCTGAAACTTCATATTCCTCATCTGAGTAAGAATTTTGATGAATATTATTTGAAGAAGTTTCTGTAAAACTTTCACCTTCTGATTCTAAATGATTTTCTTTCATTTTTTCATTATTATAATTATCGTCATTTTCGTTTGGTTCTTCATCAAACTCATCAGAAAATTCTTCATAATAACCATGATTAGGTTGCATACGATACGAATAAACTTGTTGAGGGTAATAATACATATAATAAGGATCCCAAAAACCATATGGAGATCTCCTATCGTTTCTTCTTTGAGATCTTTCTCTAAAATAACGTTCCTCATCATCTTCAAAATCGCTATCGTTCCAAAATGAATTTTTAGGGAAACGTCTCGGTAGGGAAGAAGCTCTGGATTTTCTTTCTTCGAAAAAATCACTTTCATCGGAACAATAACTTTGTTTATTTTTATTAAAATGAATGGGTGTGGTTCTAGCACTTTTGCTTTTATAAGAGGACCAATCGTTCGGATTTGGTCCTGGAAATGGAGAATAAGGAAGTCCCCAATAAGGTGGACAATAAGGTGAAGGGGGTGGAGGTAGATATTGAGGAGGAAAATGAGGGGGGTACCCGAAAAATTGTGGGTCTTGATGAGGTGCTGCTATAACAGATAGATAAAAAAATATTTTTTTTTTCATTGCCAATTAGAAGTTAAAAAAATTTTTGTCCTACATTAAAAAAAATAATAAGGTAGGCAACTATTTAAAAAAAAATTATTTATTTTTTATATTTTTTATTTATTTTTTATATTTTTTATTTATTTCGTTTTAAATTTATTTTTGATGATGATAAATGAATCGTTAAGAATGAAATTTACAAAATGTAGGGGGGCGTAGGACATCAAAGATTTTCAAATCAAAATTCAAATTTACCCGTTTTAGAATTTTTTACTCCAGTAAAGTGAGTGATTTAAAAAAACCTTTTTTATTTAATTACTTACCACAAGGATCGCCAGTCATCGCTTGTAACATCTTAAAAGATCTACTGGGTATCTTTCCCCCGGTGTATTTTTTCGGTTCTTCTACGGTTTGTTCACTTGGAGGAACGTAATTACTCGAAGAACCACCTAAAATGAAAAAATATGTTTATTCCTATCATTAATTTAAATTAATTAACTAGAAAGAATTTCGGATGGCATAGAAGAAAAAGTGATCAGATTCAATATTCTGGATTTTTAGGTTTTACATTGATATAGATTGCAATTCAAAATTGATACAAGATTTATAAGCAAAGTTCAAAACTTCAGATTCGATACTAAGGTTGTTTGTCTACTGAACGTGTTGTCGCACGACTTCTAGTCAGAACAAATCGTACGATTTTTAGGCCCTCCGCACATGAGTCGACTGATTTGAAATCCGAGTTTTAAATCGGTTGGAAATGTAACCGTTTGGCGACTTTGCCTATGTACAAGAACGAGGATCCACACACGAGCGATAAAAATGAAACTAATTTGCGATCAATATCCAACTAATTTGAAACTTGGGTTGCCAATCGGTCGATCGTGTGTGGAGTGCCCTAGGCTGAGGCTTCATTGGCATCGGCTCAGACCAGATCAGATCAGACCAGACCAGGGTAGACAAAATCAGATCAGATCAGACATCCCTTAAATTGCAGCCTTATTCATCCGACTTTGGAACGACTAGAGTCGTCCAGTGGAAAAGACTTAACGTCCGATGTAGTCTTAGTAATGAAACTATAGTCTTAGTGATGAAACTGTGCGACGAACTCTTAGAGCTATTGATTACAATGGGGGTACTCCACATATAAAGCCGCTTATAAGTGAGAAAAATCGGAGGAAGCGTTTCGTGTCCGCAAGAAAATAGGTAAACCATGGCACCAAGTTTTAGTCAAAAGTAATCTTTAGCGATAAACCCCAATTTAACATTTTTGGGTCAGATTATGGTAATAAAGTTTGGCGAAAAGTGAATACCGAAATCCACCATAAAAATATAGTATCTTCGGTTAAATACGGGGGTGGTAATGTAACATTGTGGGGCTGTATGAGTGCAAATGGCGTCGGAAACATGCAATTCATTACTGATAAAATGGACTTTCGGGTAGTTACATCTTTCAACAAGACAACGACCTGAAACATACAGCCCACAATACAAAATTTTGGATTTTGTACAACACCCCAAGTGTTTTAGGAACACCGCCTCAGTCCCAGGACTTTAATTCGATTGAGCACTTGTGGGCAGCTTTGGAGCGTGCCTTCCGAAAACATGGAATTACATCAAAAGATAGACTTAAAACAAGAGTCTACGTTATTTTAGAGAAGAGGAACGTTATTTTAGAGAGAGATCTCAAAGAAGAAACGATAGGAGATCTCCATATGGTTTTTGGGGTCCTTATTATATGTATTATTACCCTCAACAAGCTTATTCATATCGTATGTATCCTAATCATGGATATTATGAAGAATTTTCCGATGAATTTGATGAAGCACCAAACGAAAATGACGATAATGATGATAATGAAAAAACGAAAGAAAATAACTTACAATTATGGCGTATTCGATTGGTTGCACTGGTGCGCACCAGAATTTGACCTTGAGTGCATGTTAGTGTATACATCACATTAGCTTAGTACACAAAAGTGACAGTTCAATAGAACACGCTACTATGCACTAGTGCACACCAGTGCGCACCAGTTTTACCAATCGAATTCGCCATTAGAATCGGAAGGTGAAAGTATTACAGAAACTACTTCTAATGATATCCATCAAAATTCTTACTCAGATGAAGAATATGAAGTTTTGGATGAAGATGAAAATGAAGATGAAAACGAGGAATCTATTAAAAGTGTAGAATCAAGAAGTGAAGATGTTAAAACTGAAGAAATTCCACACGAATTAAGTGTTATTTTTGAAGAGAGTGAAAGAAGTTTTTCGAAAAAATCTAGTTCGGAAACTTTAGCGATTGGAGAGGTACTTCAAGAAGAAATATTTCAAAAAGGAACATTTCAAAGAGAAATATTATCAGAAGAAGAAGGTGTGTCAAAAGAAATCCTTGAAAGAGGAAGATTTCCAGATGAAACGCTTCAAAGAGGCATACTTCCGGACGAAACACTTCAAAGAGAAAGATTTCAAAATGAAGCACTTCAAAGAGAAAGATTTCAAGATGAAACACTTCAAAAAGAACCATCTCCAGATGAAATACTTCAAAGAAAAACATTTCCTAACGAAATGCTTCAAAGAGAAAGATTTCAAAATGAAGTACTTCAAAGAGAAAGATTTCAAGATGAAGCATTTCAAAGAGAAGCAACTCAAGATGAAATCCTTCAAAAAGAAACACTTCAAAATGGACTACATTCAAAAGAAATCCTTCAAAGAGGAACATTTCCAGATGAAACACTTCAAAGAGACATATTTCCAGACGAAACACTTCAAAGAGAAAGATTTCAAAATGAAACACTTCAAAAAGAAAGATTTCAAGATGAAACACTTCAAAAAGAAACATTTCCAGATGAAATACTTCAAAGAAAAGCATTTCCAAACGAAATACTTTAAAGAGAAAGATTTCAAAACGAAGGTCTTCAAAGAAAAAGATTTCAAGATGAAATACTTCAAAGCAGACTTACTTAAAACAGCAATAGTCAAATAATGGGAAAAAATATCAACCGAGAGAACACGAAAACTAGTGTTTTCGATGCAGAACAGATTAAGAGAATTAAAATCAAAGGATATGCTAGTCGATGTTAATTAATTAAAAAAATGTCTGATGTAGTCGGCCAAAGACTTGTACGACTACTCGGTTGCAATGGACACGGTTCAGTCACAATCTCTGTATTGGGACTAGTCGTGTCAATATGCACGTATACACACGACTTTTTAGTCGCATGACTACGCGTCCATTGAGAGAGCAGCCTGACACCTCAAGACTGAACGATGTTACTATCTAAAATTGATCTTAAATGGGCCGATAATAAACTATGTGTAAACATTAAATGAGGTGTTGTTGAGTAAAAATTGCATGATATTTAATGATTTGCATGAAAAGGTCTAAATACAACCTCGGAATGTATCAAAGCATATTGAAAAGTGCGTATCGAAGACCAACTCTTTTAGTATGATTAAGTATGGTGTCAGATATGATGTCAAGTGTGATATTAAGTGATTAGACAAACTGGAGTCTACAGCAAGAAAAAATTTGATAGACTGGATTTAACATTCTCAATTGCTCAAAGTCAAGAGTAAGAAAAATCAAGACCAAACTAGAAGCCTTTAAACCGCCATCACTGTTAAATGATCACGATATCAAAAATTGGATATTGTGGAGACAAAAATTGGGTATCTATTTAAAAGCATCTGATAAAGAAAAAGTAGCCGAAGACATAAAAAACGGAATTTTACTAAGTTGCATTGGAGATGAAGGATTAGATATACCGAGTGTATAAGACCACCCGTCCACCCCTTTCAAAATCAAGAGAAATGGTTTTTTTGAAAAATCCAAAATGATCACCAAATGGGGTATGCTCTATCCGTTGATGATATTTTCAACTTTCGGTTCTGGCCGGAAATAGGTTATTCAGACCGTAAGTTCATTTTTTTAAATGGAACGTGGTAGTTTTTATTACATATTTTAATTCTACTTGAGGTACTCGTGCTACATTGAACACAAGTGAAAGTGTTCGTTTCGAATTAATATAGGGTAGCATTGTGTAGAGTGTGCAAAGAGAGAAACATCTTTTGTTGTTGGACGTCGGTTGTAAACCATATTTTTTAACCTCCCTCAAAAATAAAAATCGAGTGGTGTCAAATCAGGTGACCGAGGAGGCCAAGCTACTACACCTCCACGGCCAATCCATTTTTCAGGAAACGACTGATTAATTGCAGAACCAGAAGTTGAAAATATCATCAACGGATAGAGCATACCCCATTTGGTAATCAAAATTTTTTGGATTTTTCAAAAAAACCATTTCTCGTGATTTTGAAAGGGGTGGACGGGTGGTCTTACACACCCTGTATATAATACCTTCCCGGAAGAGAAGAGAAGAAGCAATGGGGCAGGTAGAACGTAGTTGTTAGGCATAAAGAATGTAAGGTATAGAATAAAAAGGAGTTATTCAGCACTTTCAATGTTTACATCATTTCAGTGTTATTTCATGTTTCTTGTAATACAATAAAATTTCTAGCATACCATCCACAATCTCACGATAGTACATTGAAATTAAAATGGTAACAACTCAAAAATACTATCTCTAGATTTGATTACTTTTTCTTGTATACCGACAATTCATTAAACATACCTTCAATTTGAACAGGAATCATTCTAACGCTATTATTAGGGTTTCCAACGTTCTGGGAAGATTTTGGAACTAAAAAAATAAAGTACAAATAGAAAAAATTACGATTGTAAAATGAGATTAAAATCGATTCGAAAGTTAATAAAGAAGCGAGCAAAGAAGCGAAATGTTAAGTTATTTACCGAGAACGGTTAGTGTGAAATCGAAAATTTCCTAAATGATGTTAGTTTGGATGTCGTACCGGATGAAACAGTGCTACCATCGGTCATCGATTGAAGCAGCCTAAATGCTTTGGATGGGATAGCGGCCCCTCGATACCTCGGATCGGTTTCCCTGTGTAGGTAAATTTCTTGATCTACGCCTAAATTTGTTAATTAATGTGTGCATTAGTTGCGACATTTATCCGCTTTTTAATCTAATTATTAGACTAACAAGTAGACTCTAATAATTACATTATACTCTAAATACAAAACCATTTTTTATTTTTAAGGGAATCCCATCACCAATTTAATTTAGAAAAATAAAAATTAAAATAAATAAAAATTAAAAATAAAAATAAAAAAAAATAAAAAATAATACCACTAGCATCTAAAATCCTAAAAATTCGTGACGGAATATAACCACCTCTATATCTGGGATTCTCTTCATCTTTCTCAAATAAACCAACTAAAATTTTAAATTAACAACCTCAATCGTTCAAATCAAACTACCAACCTTGTTTGACTTTATTCATTAATTCCCTATCGGCGTCGTTTAAATTCATTTTTCTGGTCTGTTCGACGGGAACTTGTTGAAATTGTTGCGAATTTCTTGGAGGATGTTCGGATGGGTCTTCGTCCTCATCATCATCGCCGTCTGTATTCGTTAATTTCTGTATAACTTTGAAGGAATTCGATTGGGTTGGTCCTCCTTGTGACCAACTTGGTTGACGATTAAAAACCCTATCAAAAAGAGAAAGATTAAGGTTACAAGCAAGGACGCTGAACTAACAGGATAGCTCAATATGCGATAATCGTCCGCCAACTTTTGACGTCACTGCTAAGCTTAGCGTCTCTGTCTTACACTTGACTGTCTTACATTCGATTCTCTGTCTTACACTCTACTGTCTCTGTTTTATACTCGACTGAAACCACAAGTGACGTCAAACTGGCGGCTACGTAATAAATTTCGGCGTATACACATCTTATGGGATTGAACCATCCTTAGTCCAACATCCTTGAGTTACAAAAATAAAAGGAGTTCTTCGACAAGTTTACCAATTTTTTAAATTTAATTTCTTTGGTAATGATTAGAATAAATTTTAAATTTTACATTTATTGTAGAAAATACAGTCTTTAAACTATAATCTAAGGTCAGAATCATTTATTAACTCCCATAAATAAAGTCTAGGCGATTTTTTTAATTTGTTCAAAAATTTGTAAGTTTATGTTAGATTCAATGAAAATATTTCAATGTTTTTGGGACTTCTTTTTAATTGCTTTGTGAAAATTAAAACAAAAATTGAACATTTTAAATAAAATCTTGAACATTTAAAGTACTAATCATCTCTTAATTCTTATAAATAAGGTTGTTACGATTTTTCTTTTAATTGGTCAAAAAAGATTCCATAGAAATTCATTTTTCTTTTTTTACTATTCGATTTTTTAAACGTAGCTAAAACTTGAAAGAATATGAATGAGTTCTTTTTATTTTTGTATCCTTCAAATGAAATTTCATAGAAAAACAATCGTTACGGATCTGTCGCGAAGACACGTGCGAATAAACTCGAAAAGCGACCGGTTGGAATCCGACCAAAGTCTGGATTATTTTTGGACACGGTCGTATTAACCCACATTCGAAGATTTCCTCGATTATTACCTACTCTTTACATTATTTCATTTAAAAACCTCTTTGTTCTTTATATAGGCAACTTCTATTACATAAAAGTAAGGAATTTTAAATGGGTATAAATTAAATACCCAGTATTACACTTGAATGTAAAGTAGGCATACACGGTATATTATTTAATTGCTTTAAGTGCTCTAGTAAAAAACTAGCCGCTCAGTAATAATATAAATATTCAGTACGGAAACTAAATGACCATTAAAAATGTTAAATACAGAGTCAATATACTAAATGCTCAGTAAAAATCCTAAATGTTCAGTACAAATCTTAACTGTTCAGTAATTATACCAAATAATCAGTAAAAAATCAAATCTACTTTTAAAAAAATAATATGCTCATACTCTACATAACTTGAACAAATTTTAAAAATCGTACTGAGGCTATTTCCGGAAATTCAAAAAAAAAATTAAATAGAAATACATTAATACATCCATTTTATGCTAAACAAATCAAATTTATCGTAGCTGTTTCTAAAAAAATTTTAAAAATTCCCAAAGTCATCGACGATTTTTGCCCGAACCCAAAAAAAATTGAACAAATTTGAAAAATCGTACTGAGCTTATTTAAGAAAATTTTGAAAAACTTTTTTAAATAGAAATACATTAACATATCTATTTTATGTTAAACAAATCAAATTTACTCTAGCTTTTTCCAAAAAAATTTTAAAAATTCCCAAAGTCATCAATGATTTTTGGTCAAATTCACTATAGCCTGAAAATTTTTAAAAAATCGCACTGAGCTTATTTATGAAAATTTTGAAAAGATTTCTGGAATAGGAATACATTAAAGTATCTATTTTATGTTAAACAAATTAAATTTGTTGTAGCTGTTTCCCAAAAAATAAAAAAAAAACCCAGTCATCGATAATTTTCGCCCGAATTTAGTATAAATTGAAGAATTTTGAAAAACTGCTCAGAGTTTATTTATGAAAATTTTTAAAAGATTTTTGAAATAGGAATATATTAAAGCATCTATTTTATATAAAATAAATCAAATTAATTATAGCTGTTCCTAAAAAAAAACCAAAGTTATCGACGATTTTTGCCCAAACTAAACATAACTTGAACAAATTTAAAAAATCGTGCTGAGTTTATTTATGAAAATTTTGAAAAGAATTTTTAAATAGAAATACATTAAAGCATCTATTTTATGCTAAATAAATCAAATTCATTGTAACTGTTCTCAGAAAAAATAAAAAAAATCCCAAAGTCATCGATGATTTTCGCTCGAATTTAATATAACTTGAACAAATTTGGAAAATCGTACTGAACTTATTTATGAAAATTTTGAAAAGATTTTTTATATAGAAATACACTAAAGTATCTATTTTATGCAATGCATAACCAAATTTACTGTAACTGTTCCCAAAAAAATTTAAAAAATTCCCAAAGTGATCGATGATTTTTTCCCAAATTCAACAAAATTTGAACAAATTTGAAAAATCTCATTGAGTTTATTTATGAAAATTTTGAAAAGATTTTTTATTTTTATACTTAACATGTTTAAAATTAAATACTGAGCGTTTAGTATTTTTTACTGAGCAATAAGGTATAAAAATACTGAGCATTTAAATGCGATCCATTTTAAATTTAATTTTTAAAACACCCTGCAAATTAAATATTTACCTTGCTGTTCCTGGTGTAGCAGGACTCGAATTCCCAAACCTATTACTATCCTGCCTCTGAACATTTCCATTCGTATTACTTCCACTTCCTTCGATTTGAATAGGAATAATCCTAACGTTTTTCTGCTCATTTTTACTTTGATTGCTTTGTTGTTGTCTCATTTGTTGCTGCTGTTGTTGTTGTTGTAGCTGTCTTTGTTGCATTTGTTGTTGCTGTAATTGTTGGTGTCTCTGCTGTTCTTGTTGTTGCCTCATTTGTTGTTCTTGTTGTTGTCTCATTTGTTGTTCTTGTCTCATCTGTTGTTCTTGTTGTTGTCTCATTTGTTGTTGTCTTAATTGTTCTTGTTTCATTTGTTGTTCCTGTTGAATCCTCCTCTGTTCTTCTTGTTGTCGTGACATCTTTTGTTGATTACCCTCAACTCTATCACCCGGATGTTGTAAAACAATCGGTTGAGTTATATAAACCGCTTCAACATTTGCATTTGGTCTTGCTCCATCCATTTGAACCGGTACGATAACTCTTCCAATAACGTTACCTTGTATACCGGGTGATTGATTTCCCCTAGTTTGCAAAGGAGGGGTTTGTTGGGACATAACTGGAGTGGGTGGTGTTTGAATGGGTTTCATTGAAGCGGGAGGAGAAACTCTTTGGGGGCTTTCCGGAGGAGAAGTACTTTGAGATTTCTGCACCCAAGCCGGTACATCTTGACTTGGTTTTTGATTTTGCCACGGTCTTGGAGCTTTTGTTAAAGTTGCCATCGGCGATTGTGGGCTAGCAGGAGACTGAGGAGTTGTTCTTTGAGGAGTTGGTGGGGTTTGAACGGTTCGTTCTATAACTGGAGGGGTGGCTATTCTTTTTTGATTTTGATTTTCAACCGGGGGTATGTATAAAGTCCCCAATTGAGCTGTACTTGTTTTCATTTCTTGTTGTGGCATCGGTGGCGGTTGTACTGGTCTTTGTTGGACCATTTGAGGTTGTTGAACCATTTGAGGTTGTTGTCCCATTGGAGGTTGTTGTCCCATTGGAGGTTGTTGTCCCATTGAAGTTTGTGCAATTGAAGGTTGTGCTATTGAAGGTTGTGCCATTGGAGTTTGTGCTATTGGAGGTTGGGTCATTGGAGGTTGTTTAACCATTGGAGGTTGTACCATTGAAGGTTGCCCCATTAGAGGTTGTTGCCCCATTGGAGGTTGTACCATTGGAGGTTGTTGTACCATTTGAGGTTGTTGAACCATTGAAGGTTGTTGCCCCATTGAAGGTTGTTGAACCATTTGAGGATTAACATTCCCGTATTGAATACCATCCGAAGAAGGTCTTTGAACCCTAGGTGTTTTCTTCAATAAAGCCATCGGATTCTCAGGGATGATTTTCGTCATATCAGGTCTTTCAAAAACGCCTTCATTTGTGGCAAAACTTCTCGTCGGAAGGGGTTCCATAGGTGGCGGAGGCGGAGGGGCGTGACCTCCGGCCGGAAGGGGTGGTGGTGGTGGCGGTCCCGATGGAAATACTTGAACAGGAAGAGCCGGTTGCATTGCTGCTAAAGCAGAAGGCGGAAGTTGACCGCTATAACCTCTTGGAGGAGATGTACGTTGAACTTCCGCAACTCCAGGTGCCATTGCATTACGTTCGACTCTTCGTGCAAGACGTGGTGAGGAAATTTCGGAAAGATCAATTCCCCCAGGTGTGTAAGTAAATGGTTTCTTGTCTTTTGTTAACATTGCGTTTTGAACAACTAATGGAGGTTCTACTCTTCTATCTGAAGGCTGAAGGAAATTATTAAGTCAGTTAAAATCTTTTGGGATTTATTTAAACTTACTTGTCTAGCTACTCCTTGAGGTACAGCTGGACCTTGTGGTCTAAAATTAAATTAAAATAAAATAAATATAAATAAAATGATTTAAATGACACTCTTTTTTAAAAACTAAGATTTCAAAGGTAGCAGATGCTGTGTTGTCTTTTGCGTGATGACCACCGTTTAAGACTGAATATTTCAGGTTTAGCGGAGTGTTAAAAACGTATTAATACGGTATAAACCTTGTTTCGACCATATTGGGAAACGGCAATGTCGCGTCCTGGACGGTTTGAGGTCGCTTTCGATTTCTTTTAACAGTAAACTTAAAATCAAATAACAGTATATTATTTTAATTTTGGAGATTTCTCCTAAAATTTCTTTCATAATCTATTATGTCTAAAAATTATTTTCGAGATCGATCAAAACCAGGATAAACCAGGACTTTTAAATAATAATCTAATCATGAAATCAAATCCAATTTAAAGTGCTTCCTAAGATTCTTAAATTTAATTAGAAAATAATTTTAGAGAATTTCTCTTTTTAGATTGCTGGTTTATGTTGAATTATTTTGTCTAACAATAACACCTTTATGTTGGGTTGAGTTGGTTTGGATTTCATCAATTTCTTCGTAAAAATTTTCTTAAAATCCTTTAAATCCAACCCAACATAATCGTAGTCCTGATTCTTCTTAAGATCTTTCTTAAAAACCATTCAAACATAAATCCTGTTCTTTTATTGGTTTATATTAAATTATTTTGTCTAACAATAAGACCTTTATGTTGGGTTGAGTTGGTTTGGATTTCACCAATTTTTTCGTAAAAATCTTCTTAATATCCTTTAAACCTAACCCACCATAATCGTAGCCCTGATTTTTTCTTAAGATCTTTCTTACAATCATCTCAAAAAACAAAGCAAAATTAATTCTGACCTTATTCAAAATCAAAAGAAAAAAATCTTTTCAGATAATCAAGATGTACAAGTTAATTCATGTTTTTTCTTAAGACGATAGACTTGAATTAGGAACATTTTCAGAAAGATTTTAGAAGATTTAACCCCTAAAAGTCTTCTTATTTTGACACATAACATTAGCTGACTTTCTTAGTACTTCAAACATTACATATCGCCGTTCCGGAAGAACATCGACATAACTGCATAATAAAAAATTTTGCAGGAGAAGGAAAAACAATTAAGATTAGCATTTTTTGGATACATTGATGGCCTTAACTCATTTTATTACAAAATTGCAGTTATGTCGATATTGTACCGGAACGGCGGTATTATGTTGTGCCTTGATGCTTGTCCACAATGTCTAGACCAAAGGACTTTTAAGGCTTTAAGCTCCTTATGAGTTCATTGGAGTCCTTTATCTTAAAATATTTATGTTAAATTTTCTTGATTTAGATTTAATAATAGGAGCACTATTCCAGAAAATTTCTTTTCACTTCTTCCCAGAAAATTTCTTCTAAAATCCTTGAAATCTAACTCAATCTAATCATAGTCCTGATTTTTTCTTAAGATCTTTCTTAAAATCCACCCAAACACAAAATAAAATTAATTCTTGGCTTATTCAAAATCAGGAAACAACATTTTTTTAGGTGATTACAACACACAACTTAATTCAAGTTTTTCTTGAGACTATAGACTTGAATTGAGGAAATTTTCAGAAAGATTTTAAAAGATCTTGAATTGAGGAAATTTTCAGAAAGATTTTAAAAGATTTAAACCTTAAAAGTCTTCTTATTTAAACACATAACATTAGCTGAGTCTCTTAGTACTCCAAACATTACATATGTTATGTCCAGATGCTTGTCCACAATGTGTAGGGTCTAGAAAAAGGATTTTTAAGGCTTAAAGCTCCTTATGAGTTCATTGGAGTCGTTCATCTTAAAATTTTTGAGTTAAATTTTCTTGATTTAGATTTAATGATAAGAACATTATCTCAGAAAATTTCTTTTCAAAAAATTTGTCCTAAAATTCTTGAAATCTAACTGAATCCAACCATAGTCCTGATTTATTCTTAAGATCTTTCTTAAAATCCACCCAAACACAAAATAAAATTAACTCATAGCTTATTCAAAATCAAAACACAAAATATTTTTAGATGATTACAACAAACTTAACCAAAGTTTTTTCTTAGGATGATAGACTTGAATTGGGGAATTTTTCAGAAAGATTTTAAAAGATTTAATCCTTAAAAATCTTCTTATTTTAACACATAACATTTGCTGAGTCTATTAGTATTTCAAAAATTACATATGTTGTGCCTTAATGCTTGTCCACAATGTCTAAGCAAAGGACTTTTAAGGCTTAAAGCTCCTTATGAGTTCATTGGAGTCGTTTATCTTAAAATCTTTGAGTTGAAGTTTCTTGATTTAGAAGCAAACTGAAATTAGAGAATCGACGGCCGAGCTATACAAACTCAAAATTTCAAGATTTTCGTCTAATTTTTGGGTGCAGAGGATGGCATGATCTTTTGTCAGAAACTTTCCCGATGTAGCACAACGACACCCCTATAAATACCTACTCAGAATTGTACAGAGAATCGTTTGAAGCAAACCAAACGGAAATCAGACGATCGAAGGCCGAGTTACGTGAGCTCAAATTTAAAATTTCAAAATTTTCGTCTAATTGCTCGGTGCAGAGGTTTGTATCCTTCGTCAGAAAATTTCGAGATCTAGCACAATGACACCCGTCTAGAATTCCACTCAGAATTCAACAGAGAACCGTTTAAAGCAAACTGAACGGAAATCAGAAAATCGACGGACGAGTTACACGACCTCAAAGTCAAAATTTCAAGATTTTCGTCTAATTTTTGGATATAGAGGTTGGCATAATCTTTTGTCAGAAATTTTCCCGATGTAGCACAACGGCACTCCTATAAAGACCTACTCAGAATTGAACAGAGAATCGTTTAAAGCGAACCAAACGGAAATCAGACGATCGACGGCCAAGTTACGCGAGCTCAAATTTAAAATTTTCGTCTAATTGCTCGGTGGAGAGGTTTGTATCCTTCGTCAGAAATTTTCGAGATCTAGCACAATGACACCCGTTTAGAATTCTATTCAGAATTCAATAGAAAACCGTTTAAAGCAAACTGAACGGAAACCAGAGAATCAACGGCCGAGTTACACGAACTAAAAGTCAAAATTTCAAGATTTTTGTCTAATTTTTGGATACAGAGGTTGGCATGGTCATTTGAAAGAAATTTTCCCGATCTAGCACAATGACACTTTTTAAAAGACCTAATCAGAATTAAACAAAAAATCGTTTGAAGCAAACCAAACGGAAATCAGACGATCGATGGCCGAGTTACACGATCTCAAAGTCAAAATTTCAGAATTCAATTTCTATTTCTAAACATTTTTAAAAACCACCCTAATCTAAGGTAAATAATCAAAGTAAAATCAAATTATTTTACAATATAGTATATTAATCACCAGGAAAATCCACGAAAGTGAAACTCAAATTGTCAATCTATTCGCAATCGACTATTTATAACGTTCGAATGTATAACGGGAAGTGCATTTTAAGCCGGGTTAAGTTATTTTAACCCAGAGACTTAATTTTAAATTGATTCTCATGGTGTGTGTGTATAGGGAGAGGAACGTAGACAAAATTAGCGAATTGGCAAGTTATCAAAAATTCGCTTCCTCCTGACGCGAGCGATTTTGAGAAAACCGACGCGTGTTATCAAACTAAACCAATATTTTAATACACATTAATAAATGTGTTTACACTTTGATAATTATTCAACTTTAATCATTGAATCAATTATACAGAAAAAACAAAGTGAATCATTCGTTTTAATAAAGCATTTTTTATTTTCGAATGATTCATTTCTTACAGTAGCTGGTAGTCTGTAATTTGAATAATCATCTGTAGTTGTATCATGTTTCTAAAAATATAAAGAAGGAAAATTTTCGTTTTCTTTTTCTTTTCGCTTCCGGCAAAAAAATTATTGGAATAATTTCTTATCACATAAATTAATAAAAAAAGATTATTATTCGTTATGATTTTAGTAATACTTATATTTAGAACATAAATAAAGTAATTATTACTTTATCTTATCTGATAATATTTATACACTAAAAATGTTAAGGTTTTAATTTCAAAACAACTTCAAATTTATAAAAGCGTAATGTATATATTTTAATTTAAAATATCAATTACATTTTATTATTAACTAAATTTTGATTAATATGTTTATTTAATAATATAAATTAATAAAGCGGTTTTATAAAAAAAATGATTTAATCTTCTGGGTTTGGATTCACTCTTCCGTTTAGGTTTGTTAAACATCCTTGTGCCCTAAAACACGAATAAAAATAAATTTTATTAAAGAGTTTTAAATAATTTAGCCGTGAAGACTTGAGGTTTATTCGCGGATTGGCAGCAACTGAAACGTCGTTTTATTTTTAGTTTTGATCAATATGCTTACACAGGTTCGCTTTTCGAATAAACCTGATCGTTTTATTAAACGAAAAAAAAATTTATGTAAATGGTACAATGTCAAAAAGTTTCTTTTTTAGACCTCAAATCTATATTTAAATCCTTAAATTTGAATGGATTCGTTAAGTCTGGGTTTTAGATAAAAAAAATGTCTAAAGCTACATTTTAGTTATTTCTGTTTCGATTTTTATGAGTTATATATCAAAATTGATTTTAATTATGACTTTTTCTTAATTGTCATGTATATTTTTCTCTACGTTATTTAAAAGACTCTTATATTTGAATCTTACTATACATTTTTATTAACTATTCATTGTAGAAAAAATTAAATCATGTCTTTAGTTTCTAAACATATTTTCTAAATGTCGTCTCCGACGATGACGTAAGTTGAAACATGTAAAACGATAATAAATTGTAAAGACTAGTAAAAGTAAGTACAACTTTTTATTAAAAATTTACGTTCTGAAAAAATGAAATTATGCAAATTTTAATGAATTACATTAATCTTTATATTTCCTTTTGATGATTCGATGACTTTCATCTCTTGGCTTAATAAATTTTTAATCGAAGATCAATTTATGTGGCAAAAAAAATTAAGTGGTATAAATTATAATTTTTTTGATTTTTTGGTTATAGGTTCGGATAATTCATGGATTTCGGAATTCATGATATGCTACAAGTTTATTTTGTGAAAAAAAAACTTTCTGAAGGCGTCGCATTTGTACAGTGAAAGTTTTCCAGAATGTTCCAAATCGACGTCCGAGAACTTTCCAGGCTCTATATGACTCATGAATAAATTTCAATTGGTTGAATCAAATATTCTAATGAACGTTTGATCGTCTTATGTATCTATTCATGGGTTTGGACTTTTACTCGATATTGCTTACTCCCTTAGATTTTTGATTTTGGAGATGTATTTATAGCATTGTCTTTAACAGTTTGCTGATCGGTGACGAGTTAACTCGCCTTTTTATACCAAAACGTTGCTCACCGGTGACGAGTCGAGTCATCATAGCCGATGACATGACATAGTTTCTATGTAAAATTTCCAGTTAATAAAGTGTTAAACAGTCGATTAACGCTGTTTAGTTCGATTTTTTGATGCTCAAGGGACGTGCTACTAAAATATATCTATTCATTGGTCGCGTTCAGCGCACACAGCTGCTCTAAAAAAGCAGATTTTGTGATGACAGTAACAGGAGGAAGAAGATTTCTGGTCGCTGAACGGTAATTCTACTTATCATATTTCTCAAATATTTAGAAACTGAATTTCTGACCTCTCATGAATAGTTGACGATACATGTCGAGTAAATCTCGCGAAAGTTTAATGCATACATGTATTAGATTGAATTATGGCGTTTTCATTAGGTTGAACTAGGGCGCACAAATGCACAATTAGTGTTTTGTGTTCTATTACATTTTATTAAAAACATTTTAAGTAACCTCAAGCCTTGGACACTCTTATAAATGATGTAATGATTAGATTGGCAGTTATGATTATGTTTGATTTCATCGCGTTTTGTTGAATTTGCCCTTTCTTGCAATAAACCAGTGTGAGATATGTACCCTACGTCAAATTCTAGTGCACACTAGTTGAGGCTGTCAGAAGCCAATGTGACTAACTCCATATAATGACAATTTTCAGTACGAAAAGGTAAAGCTAAAAGTTCATAAAAAAACAGGTGGTGAAGTGTTCAGTTGCTAAGGCAATTAGTACATTCTGGTGGCAAACGAGTGAACTGTGGAGTCGATCAGGTTGTACACCGAAATAATATTGAAATTGGCAACCAAACAATGTTATTATCTAAATTTTGAAAAAAATGGAGTTAGTCACATTGGCTTCTGACAGCCTCAGTTCAAACAAATGAAAACGCCATTAGAAAAGGCATAGAAGTCATAAACATTTTATGTTATATGACAAAATGTTTGTTGATTGATTCATGGTTTTACCAGTTGAAAATTCAGAACGTAAATATTGAATAAAAACCTGTACTTTTACTGGTCTTTACAATTTATTATCGTTTTACATGTTTCGACTAACATCATCGCCGGAGATGAAATATAGTTCAGAAATTAACATGAAAATCTTTAAGACATCGATATTGATTCTAACTCCAAAATAATTCACGGTAAAATTAATTAAAATACGTCGTAAAATTAAAACACGTTGTATAATAGGACATGACAATGGAAAATACAACAAAATTTAATTAGAAATTACAACACAAAATATGACAATTTCCCATTGTCTGATTATACAACGTGTTTTAATTTTGTGACGTATTTTGATTAATTTTCATATGTATAATTTTGGAGTTAGAATCAATACCGATGTCTTAAACGGAACTATATTTCGTCTCCGAGGATGATGTAAGTCGAAACATCTAACAATAAGACGATTGTAAATTGTAAAGACCAATAAAAGTACAGCTTTTTATTCAAAATTTACGTTCTGGAAATAATATTATCTTCACTTCATTTCACTTCTAGTCTACTTGTGTTTAAATGTCAAATCAAAGCGCTGTTCATAATTGAGGAGCTGGTGAACAAAAACGGTCTTGTCCCAGAAACAAAATTTTTCAGGGGAAGCAAAAAACTGTAACGGCTGTATAGAAAAAACAAATCTTTTTTGGCTTTGCTTAGTTCAATATCATTTCTTAAGCGCTTTTAGGTAGTTTTCATTGAAACTATGAGGTAGGATGTATAAAAATAGACATTTACAGTCCGAAACCAACAAAATATAAAATTCATCATGTTGTGGACAAATCCACTTTTGTTCGCCAGCTCCTCAATTGATAGCGCTGAATTTCAGCGGTAAACTAGCGATACCGTTAAGAAGTCTGATGTCATTCGGATAACCAACTGATGTTTGTGTTGAACGCGCCCATTAAAATTTATTACTACAAAAATATAGATTACATCACTGATAATGAGATAAACCTTTTTGAAACGACCTGATATGAGAGAAATTAGATATTCATTCATTCCCTTCTGCTTCAAATAAAATAGGTCGGTGTCAGCATTTTACATAGTTTTATAGTTTAAGTACGAACTACATATCGCTCATTTGCAACAAGGGCGTCATAATTCAAAAAACAAAGTTTTGAGAAAAATGTTATGAAATGTTTCATAACTGTTGCAGAACCCAAAAAGGAGTCAAATGGACGAACTTTTTATAATACAAAAATGGTAAACACTTAAGGCATAATACAGTTATGACCTCCCTAATTTTGGAACACCACATTTTAGATATTGCTGACGTCGATCATGTTGCTATACAAATTGTTATAGTTGAACTGTCTTGTGGCTGGTTGATTGTCAAATATGTAAATGTTATCATTTTTTTTTTTTTTCGTGGAATGACCACTTGACGTCTTTACGTTTAGGTTCGGTTGGGTTACTAACCGAAAACCTGTCGTTACTGACGATATTATCAGCAACACCTAAACTGTGCTTTACAGAAATTAAAGAAATCATAACTTTTTTATATTTAAGTTTTGATCATTATAGTATTATGAAAAATTGCTTCATTTAGCGTCCCCTGAAACCCCAATGCAATAGTTATGAAACAGTCGGTATACAATAATATTCCCTTTTTTTGCCGTTATTAAAGACATTTTCAAAATTTCGGTTTTACAGGAAAAAAGTAACACAAATCATAATTACAATGCCACAAAAATCTCAAAAGTAGTGAGTTATGACGACCTTGTCGCAAATAAGCGATATTACATAGTAGTGAGTAATTATGCATCTATAAACTATGATTATAGACATTTATTTATAAATGTTTGATAATACAGACACTTTAAGAGAGTGAGTAATAATAATTTGTCGGGAAATACCTGAAAATTTAATTTTAAATACCATTTATAAGGTCTTAAAAAGATGTCAATTATGTATTGAGCACGGTGGTCGTCATTTTCAAAAAACATTTATAAATTTATTTATGATTTATCCATTTATAGTATTGTAATTCTTTTCTTTATTAAAATACATAGTTGAAAACTACCTTCGTTCGAAAATAAAAATTACACGTTTTAATATTCAAAAAATCTGTACAATAAAATTGTCAATTGAAGTATTAGTGATTTCTTGTTGTTTATAAACCTTAGTATTTCCTGCTATTCAAAAAACATTCTCGTTCTTTAATAAATTTTAATACCAGTTGTTCATTTTTGTTTTATCATGACAGGATATTTGATAAAAAAGTAGTACAAGTTTATTTTTCTACAGTAAATAATTAATAAAAGTAGATGTATTAGACCATCGATGCCCATAAAATATTAAGACAACGGAAATTTTTTTAGTGTGTGTCACACTTTAGATTTGTCAGTTAATTGCCTTTTGATTTGTTGAAATTTCAAAATTAATAGCGCAATATAACCTGACATCCAAATGGAAGTTATTTTATAAAATTTGATGTAAAATTCGTTATTTTGGCAAAGAAATCGGTAATTAAGAATATTTAAAAAAATAATAAATTATTAGGTAAATTAAAATGTAGTACGGATAAAGTAATCAAAATGTGCTCATCATACTCACAAGGAGACCTTACGACTTGCCTCTCACCGATTTTAACGAAAGTGGTACCAATCGATATTTATCGACATTTATATTGGTACATAATATAAATGTATAAAATATTAGGACGCACTATTCAGCGGTTCGCAAGAAAATTGGTGTTAAAGTTTGCGAATAGCGTCTGTCAGTGACAAGTCCCGCCCTTTAAGCCCCGCCCATTGTCGTACTGAATATGTATAGACTTCCACATACGAGGTTCAAATTCTGAATAATACTTATTTTTTATTTCCATTTTTATTTTTAATGCAACATTAAACTTTATTTTTATGATATTTTGATATTACAAAATATAGTCAATTAAGGACACTCTTTCCTTATCCTACTTTTTCATTTCTCTCCTTCTATGTTCAGGAAACTTAAAGTACTTTTATTAGAATCATTCTTTCTAATTCCTTCTTTACCATTTAAAATGGTATTACGTTTTATAAAAAAAATACCCGCATAAGTGATGTAAAATAATTTATTATGTTGCTTACATCTAACTTATACGTATTATAAGGGATATTATTATAAAAGATATAACACTAGGGATCGATATTATGATTATATTGATAATGATTCAAAGTAGCAAATCAACGTTACTCTTGAGTGATACTTATGTTAGTTGTATTTTGAAAAACTGCTAACGAAAAGTGATCTCGTGACTGTGAAACCAACTGTGGAAATTTCAAAAGGCGCTATGTAAATTGGCGAAGAAATACTTAATATCGCTCTCGACATCTTGACCAAGACAACATTTTTTGTAAGTACGGATAACTTAATGCTCATGGACTAAACTGACGAAGAATGTGCTTCCGAATTCGTGTTTCCGTTTGACGCAAATTTATTTTCGGAACTACCGACAAAGCAAGTTCAAGACGATTATAATATTCCCTTTCATTACAAGTTAAAAGTGTGAATCGCGCTAAAGAACATCCCTATTGGCCTTTGCAAACTCTTCAGAAGAAAGGATGTTGACGCTTAAAAAATATAAGAGAATTAAAGAGATGGGAAGAACGTGTCAGAAAAGGAGGAACGATTAGCGATAAGTATAAATTAATTGACTCTTGTGCATATGATTGTTTTGAGGATCGTTACGTGCTACCAGCCAATTTACGTGGAACAAGATAAAATGTAATTAAATATACGTTATAAAAGACTGTTAATCAGATTCACATAATACGCAAACATGGATTGCCTCAACGCCATCATCATCTACACAACCACATTAACTGTACGTTTTCTTGTATTTGGGGTTTAATCATAAAATGTTTCTTTTTAATCAGTTTTTCATCTTCCTTTTTGAGTCTTTTAGCTTTCTTCTTAACACTGGGTTCCACATGTTACCTTATCTCCCCGTCTTATCTCATCCTCCCCTAAATAAAGGAGGTAAGACTGGATGTTTATGTGGGTATTTTTATTATAAAACGTTTTATAATAAATAAAAAATACCATTTTAAATGGTAAAGAAGAAATTGTAAAGAAGGATTCTAATAAAAGTACCGTAAGTTTCCTAAACATAGAAGTAAAGAAATTAAAAAGTAGGATAACGAAAGAGTGTTCTTAATTGATTCTATTTTGTAATATCAAAATATTATAAAAATGAAGTGAAATGTTGCATTAAAAATAAAAATGGAAATCAAAAAAGTATTATTCAGAATTCGAACCTCGTATGTGGAAGTCTATACATATTCAGTACGACAATGGGCGGGGCTTAAAGGGCGAGACTTGTCACTGACAGACGCTATTCGCAAACTTTAACACCAATTTTCTTGCGAACCGCTGAATAGTGCGCCTTAATATTTTACACATTTGTACTATATACCAATATCTATCGATTGGTACCACTTTCCTTAAAATCGGCGAGGGGCAAGTCGTAAGGTCTCCTTGTCAGATAGCAAATTTTAATTGAAAAAAGTGAAGCATAAACATCGAGACTGGTGAAGAAAAGCTAAACAGTCAAACTCCAACTACAATACCCTGTAAAATAAAAAAATAAATAATAACCTGACATCAGATCTCTTGAAAAATCATTGCCACCTTCTAAGAAGCGATTGGATTTTTTGACATATATCGATTACTATATAATTTTATTAACTTTACGGAAATCCAGCGCTAATATTTACCTAACTGTTATACAATTAGATAGCTTCACAATAACATAGAAATCTTCTATGTTAAGGTAGTCTTCATACCTTAAGTCAACTCATCTGTCCCCTTACTTGCAGAAGAACTTTGTTTCATTAAGTTTCGTTAGTTAGAATTTTGTGAGTATTTAGTAACTACGGGACAAGAAATTAAGTAAAAGAGTTGAGGAGAGGAGATCGCTGAAAGGTAAAACCTAATAAATTTGGAATTCAAGAAAGATAAAATTAGATAAAAAATCAAAAAAGCTTAAAAGAACAGAATAAGAAATCACAAGAATCCAAGAATTCTATTAACTCTGCAGAAATCTTGTAGCTGGAGTGTAATATGAACTAATTGTAAGTGTTTGAACTCCAAAATTCTTTAATAAATAATAATAATAACCTAACATTATAACTCTTCTTCAAAAAAACCTGACTTAATCAGTATAAATTACGTTATTTTTAACATTATTCAACTTGGGACTTGACCTAAGATTTTTTGGGCACAGATGGTACATCTTTAGATTCAAATAAAATCCTTTAAGTCGTTGGGCACAGATGGTACATCTTTGGATTCAAATAAAATCTTTTAAATGGTATAGAGAAAAATATACATGAGAATGTAAAAACCCAAAGCTATTTCTCGTTAAAACTAGACGCTTTTTACCTGAAAAGCTGTATGAATCATTTCCAAATATCCATCCTTTCTATCTCATTGAATATTTATTTAGGACAAATTCTTTAATACTTCTTGTCTTCTGGGAAAACAAAAGATTTTTTTTCTTGTTATAAATTTTAGATAAAATCCAAAAATAATAAAATTTTGAACAAAATTAACTGCCATTTAAAACATTAAATTCATTAAATCATTTCATTTGATGAAACTTAACTTTGGTGAACTTAATTTATGAAAATCGAAACAGAAATAATGGAAATACAACTTCAATCATTTTTCAATCTAACACCCTGTATATTTCAACCATACTTACGCTATACTTTCTAATTGTTTCCCAACACCTTTATCTTGTACAACAAAATTCCTCGGCAATGTAGACACCATGTTATTCGCCTTGTTATTATAAGCCCCCAACATCCCTCTATAAGTATTATAAATTAATTTCTTCACGTTTGGATCGTTTTTATTCACTTCAGCGTTCGGATCAACAACGGGAACAACCGTCGTTGTGTTTGATATCATTTTTTGATTATTAGATTTCGGCGGAGGCGGAATAAAAATATTTTTCTTATCCTCTTTGATATATTCTTCAGATTTTAAGAAGGTTTTTTGTGGCACTGGCGGTTTTGGAGATAACGGGGATGATGGAGTATTTGAGGAAGATCTTTTAAGTGGTAAGGAATTGTAATTGTTTGTTTTTAATTGAGGTGGTTTAGTTATTGGAGGAATATAAGTTGGGGGAGTTGGAGGAATTGGAGGAATGTTAGTTGGGGGAGTTGGAGGAATTGGAGGAATGTTTGTTGGAAGATTTTGAGGATTTGGAGGAATGTTTGTTGGAGGAGTTGGAATTGAATGAACAGAAGAAATTGAAGAACTAGTATTTGGTTTATCTTGAATAGTAAATTGTTCTAATCTTTTATAAATACTTCCACCAGTCGTAGTTGGTTTTTTCAAAGTGGGTGAATTTGAAAGTAATTCTTCTAAAACAGCATTTTTAGCATAAATCATATGATCAGGAACTGATGAATTATCAACAGGTTTTGGCGACATAACTCTCGGAGGGGTTAAAATTACATTAGTTTTAACTTCTTTCGGTGGATTAATATTAATAACCAATTCGCTTCTAACAACCTTTTTATCCGACTTAAAATCCCCATCGATTTGATCGATTTGTTCGTTTTTCGCAATCTCCACCCTCTTATGATTATTTTTCATTCTAACACTTCCAAATTTTTTACTTCCGTAACTTTGAAGATACTCATTGTAAGTTTTTGGAACGGCTGTATCGTTTTCAGCCGATTGGATGCTCGAACTTGAAGAAGCCGGGCTTAAAATCAAACCGTCGTTCTTTGTCGTACCATCGTAGGTCTGCAGGAACATTTGGTAATCTTTATAAGTTGGTTTTTGCTTCGTTTCACCACTTGTTATATCCCTCATTTTAAAATTTTAATATACAATAAAACTCACTATTTATACACTTTTTTTTAAACGCGTTTTGAAACTTTTGTATACGAACCAGTTCTCTTCGTATACTGACTCAGCTGTATCGTCCAAGGTCTATATATCACTTGGTTCGAAGGCAAACCAAAGTAAGTAAAGTGGAGGGAGAAGAAACAAACTAGATAACGATAAATATTTTTTTAACAAATTATCTTTAATATCAACAAGATTAAATTAAAGATTAATAAATAAAATTCAATGTATTCCAAAAAATATTAATTTAATTCGTTAAAATTTATTTTAAAACCGTGCAAGAAACTTTAAAGGAAAAAAGATGACTCACACACGCATTCTCGTTGAGATAGCGTGACGTCAGAAGGCGATTCGAGACTACAATCGTGCAAACAAACCGTCGACTTTGACGCTTTGGGTTGAGTTAGTTAATGGGTTTGGAGCGAGTTGTTCGCTTGGGTCATTTTTGATATTTACGAATTCCTTCGTGGGGTTTTTACGAATGCGCGTGCGATACTGGCGACGGGGTGACGCGTTTCGTTACGTTACACCTTTGGGGACTTGGCGGAACTTTTAATTCTTTCGTGCTTGCGGTCTGTTGCGGTCTAAGCTTGGTCTAGTTACGAAAGAGTATGATGTATGCCGTGTGCGAATGTGTGGAAAGGAATAGGGTTTTGTTTGCGAAATAAATGTTATCGATTTTAATCGTGGTTTATTCTTAAGGAGTATTTTTAGAAATTTTCTAGTGGTGGAAAGAATTTGAAAGGATTAACAAATTAATACAGTCGATATAAATGATGAAATTGTTATTCAATAGAATTGTTTTTTTTTTAATTCAAAGATTGGTTTACCTTTGTTTAAAAAATTAGAACACATTTTGTCTATAATTTGTTCAAAATTTTCATCCAGCTAAAAGAAATCTTAAGAAAAGGATGAATAATTTCTTCTGAGAATCAAAAAAAAAAAAAAAAACATAACTTAGGTGGTGTGAAGTTATTCTTGCTGGTGAAGATTATTTTACATGGATCGTATTGCTTTCCGATTGAAAACCATTTCTTGGTAGTTCTAATTTTTTGCATAGCAGTGTACATTCAGAAAAAAATCAGACATAAAAAAATTATTTTAATAATAAAGTATTACTTCTTTCGATGAAATATGTCTTATTTATTATCAATTAATTCTGTTATGATGGACAAATATTTTCGATTTTTGTCTCCTTTCTGTTATGTATTGTGTACTATTAAAAAAAAAACTATTTGTCGAAAGTCGAGAAAACAGTGAGAGTTTCTCAAAGAGCAAACATGTAATGACGCATATCTTTCGCCGGATGGACTTTAAACTTTTGGTTTAACTGGGATAATCAAAAATTCGGTTAATTAAGTTTCTATTAATTGTAATTTGATTGTTGATCCTTGCGCTGAGTGTATATTTTGTTTAAGACCAGGCGCGCACTCGCGACTTTATTGTTGACCAACTTAAAAATCGCTAGATTAAAAAGTTGCCATTAGATTTCCGCTCAGTGCACTATCGACTGGATAGTTGCTGCAGTCTTAAATTTCAACATGGACGCTACTGATGTAGCATGTGTCTGTGCGTTGATTATCAAAAGAAGAAAAAGGAAGAACAGACGTTTTTGGGTTCATCCCCTCATTAGTCAGCGACTGTTTAATGGTCAATTGTATAAACTGTTTGAAACATTGAAAGACCATCCCATGAAATTCTTCAATTACTGTAGAATGAGTTATACGAGTTTTAACATCTTATTGACTGCAGTTTATGATTTTTTAAAAATGGTCAAAATTATAGGTTATGTGAAAAATCTTCCTTGTCTATAGGAATTTTTAAAATTTTTTTGACACTACGCAGCAAAAATCCATCTATTTTAATTAAAACTAGACATTATAATTTACATTTAGTTCAAAAATCTTTTATTAATTCCTATTAATAAAATCAGGGAGATTTTTTAAAGTTGGTCGACATTTTAGGTTAGGTGAAAAATCCTCGTTGTTTTTAGGAATTTTTTTTTTAATTTTTTTGATACCACTTAGAAAAAATCCATCTATTTTAATTAAAACTAGACATTATAATTTACATTTACTTCAAAAATCTTTAAAAAATTCCTATAAATAAACTCTTGGGGATTTTTTAAAGCCGGTCTTTTCTATTTCACTAATAAATAATTCTACGTCTACAGACATTTTTGTTTACTATACGTTGCGAGACGTATAATGTCTTGCTGTGTAGCGGCTGTGATACACGTAGCAACTGACCGAATAATCGCCAGTGCGCGCGTACTGGTTAAAACATGTACGTTGCATTATTTCCGGCAACAGTTGAGTCGCCTTGGAAATAGGGCAAGATGTAATTTTTTAGTTGCCGTGATTAAATAGTTGCTATTGCGCGCCGCTTCATATAGTTCAGTGTATTTCATTTTGGTGATTTTTAAGTTGCCGCAACTAAATCGCTAGTGCGCGCCTGGCCTAACCGTTTGACTGCTTAATTTTAATTTTAATCTCAATTTTAATTCTTGCAAGAACGCTCGAAAACTGTGGGATATTTTGACTTTATGTTGACTTTAGCAAAATACGCGTGAGGTCAGACTATGTTCACTCCAATGGTGCAACAAAGGCACTCTGATGGCGTTTTCATTTGGTTGAACTGGTGCGCACCACTGCATAACAG
Organism: Digitonthophagus gazella; assembly: GCA_036711955.1. NCBI lineage: Eukaryota > Metazoa > Arthropoda > Insecta > Coleoptera > Scarabaeidae > Digitonthophagus > Digitonthophagus gazella. The sequence continues at coordinate 19,403,684 of JASCIT010000012.1, forward strand.
TGTGTTCTGTAGGTTGTTTCGTTGTGTTCTATTACATTTTATTATCGTACTTTATAAAACATTTTAAACAACATCAAGCCTTGAATACACTTACAAGTGATGTTATGATCAGATTGGCAGTTATGATTATGTTTGATTTCATCGCGTTCTGTCGAATTTGCCCTTTTTTGCATTAACCTAATGTAACATAATCACTTAACGTCAAATTCTGGTGCGCACCAGTGGGCACTAGTTTTGCCAATTGAAAACGCTATAAAACTCGCAGCGCGAAAGCGCTGTATCGCGATTTTTGACATAAATGAACGCAGAGCTTTCGTGTAGCAGTCAAACGGTTAATTGGAAAAGTTCGAAATTTGAAATCTTATTTTTTAGAATTTCTTACTAGGTGTAGAATATAAACCACACTAAAATAAAGATTTTTTTACAGGTTTTAGAATGATTTTTAGGTATCAGTATCATACGAAACTGGTAACCCTTCCACGCTAAGAAATATGAGCCCTAACCGAATTGAGGTTAATTGGTTGCTACAACCTCTACTTCTTGGTGAAAAGTATTCAATACTTCTTGTTTAACGCTCAACTATTTTCGAAATTTTTAAGGCCCATTTATAAGAATTAGAGATGGGACCGAAGCCGAATAATTATTCGGTATTCGGCTTATTCGGCTTCTTTTGCAATATTTGGTATTCGGCCGAATATTAAATTTATTTACCGAATATTCGGTTGTCTATGTGACTGCTCTAAGTTTTAATAAATTCGAAGAATACATTAAATCGACCTATGCAACGAAGACTATTGTAGGTCATTTTTGATAGAACTGAGTGAGAAATAAGCGTTTAAAGGTTTTGAACAGACTGCACTTTAAGAAATAAAATTTTCTACGTAAAAATTTCCTACTTGGTTGCTATAGATATCTTATATAGAGGATTCCGAAAGGATTCACCATAGAAGAATAGCAATTAATTCTGTTTTCTTTTCAAATTTTTCAAAATCACCATTTTTGACTTACGACAATTTTCATTGGATATGTCAAAATGAACATACAATGGATTTTTGCGCAATTGTCGATTAGTTAACATCTGGTCACTGAAAACTGTACTTGATGGGGCTGATAAGTACACTTTTGCCAATTTACTTATTTTTGGGTATTTCAAGCTATGTTATTTCCACCAAAGAAATGGAACTTGCTCTCTCTTTAGTAGTTCCTCATACAAGTAACAGTCCAGTTCACTAACGACTGGATTGGAGTCACTAACGGCCTTACTAGATGTGGCTATGACTTTATAGCAGTCGCAAAATGACTTCGATTCAAATTTTTGCCTGTTGTAGGGGACAATTGCTGAATGTTTGTGTTTATATTCATCTTATCACTTTCATCGCTACTACTGCTTCCTGAGTTTAGCGAGTCTAAATCTCTTCCAAATGCCTCCAAAAAAGTATGTCTTATAACGGATATGTTCTCACGTGAGAAAAAGTTTAAGAGATATCGGAGATTCAACGACGTTGCCATAAAATAATTTTTTTGCTTCTCTATTTCTTTGAATCTTATTTTCACGCCAGTCAACAAAGGCCGAATATCCGGTCCAAATTTAACCGAATATTCGGTATTCGGTTATTCGGTTGAACTACTATTCGTCACATCACTAGTGAAAAGTATTCAATATTTCTTGTTTAACGCTCAACTACCTTCGAAATTTTTAAGGCCCATTTATAAACATGTAATTTTTGGGTAGAAATTTGCCTCAAAAACCAGGTAGTTGAGATTTAATTATTACAAAATAAATTTACCTTTAACCCTTTCCACTCCAATGTCGAGTGTCATTCGACACTGATTTTGTGACACCAGCTACACTATCGAGCGACACTCGACATAGTGTAATACTTCTTTTTTTAGCGTGGAGCTGGTGGAATAAAAAGAAGAAAAGGTTTGGCGTGGAAAGGGTTAAATTCCTCCTCTATGGATGTTAAGGAAATACTTTTTTGGGACCCTCCACAACTTCCCATTAGGTTTTGCCTCATTTTTGCACATTTTTTTCTTGGACACTTTTTTTAATTGATCGTATTTCGCCTTCAGTGTTTTTATTTCACGTGCAATTCCTGTAGTGGATGTTATTTCTTGTGCTATATCAATCTTCATGAAAGGTACACTACAATGAATTGAAAAGTGGACTTCAATTATTGACTTCCATCTTGTCAATTAATTGTATCGTACCTCTGATGAAGATCAAATTACAATCGAAAGCTCAGGCTATGTTTAAAAGAGGTGTTAAATTTCTACATTCCGATATAATTGGTTGACTTCTTAATAAATTATTACTTCTCAATTCTTATACTTCATTTAATAACTAAGAGGAGTGATTTGAATTTTTCGCGCTAAAATAGTGAACTATTATTGGTCGCTCCGCAGTCAAGTTTACAAAGACGAAAAAATTGGTTTTTGTCGTTTATTGTTTTTAACGTTTGAGGTTAGGTGCTTTACCTAATTTGTCAACTTGCTCCTCGTTTTTTCGTTGTGCTCAAATGGTTGCGATCAAAAAATATTAAGTTCGAAGAAGGTATGGTACGATTTCATCTGTTGGATATAATACGTCAACATAAGGAACGTCTTTTGGATAAATTTTGAACAATGTAACTATAGATAAACGGCCACAGAGATATTTGGTATGTTCTAGAATACTACGCTCAAACGCTTGGTGTTTTGTTGGTTGCATAAATGTGACTGGTTTGAACTTTAGAATTCAAATTTGCCGCTAAAAATGTTTAGTGTATTTTTTAGTTACTTTTTCCTATGTAAATGGGGTTTTGAGATTTACTCCTCCTAGTTATTAAATGAAGTATAGACATTGTACAACCAGTACTCCAACCCCACTTCAGTAAATTTATTATAAGGAAATTTAGTTTAAGATTTCCTTTCATTTATAGATGGATCAGATTTAAAAAAAACTTACTCACAGATTTAAAAATTAGCATTAAATCATAGAGTAATGAAATCTAGTTTAAAATTAACATTTAATAAACATTTCAAAAACTGAAACTCTGATTAATTATTAGAATCCAGATTATTTTTATTATCCACATTAATTTTCCAATTATTCCTATACTTAAAAAAAAATTCATTTCCATAATTATGTCTTTTTCATGTTTTCTCGAAAGATTCCAATAAATAAATAAGTTGATTCAACATAACAAGAATTTTTATTAGAAAAAATGTTGATCTTTCGAAAAAAAAACAAATCATGAATTCTATTTCTTTATCTACTTCATTCCTATCTATTTTTTGCAAAAATTATGATTTGGGTTTAGTTAGGATTTTATTTCATCTTATTCCTTCAAAACTTTCCCCATCCTCTTAACAATGGAAACTTAATTATGTATCAACAAGACTAATTTTATGGTTTACGATCTATTTGAAGACAAATACTTAAAGAAAGTTTAAGTGTTTGTTCAGAAATAAATTCTATCAGTCAAATAATTCTTGTTAAATTAAATAAGAAATTCAATGGTATACAAACAATAACTCTAACCCAACTTCATTTAAGCATGATGAATAAGAAATCTTAACTCAAAATTATAGAAGATATAATTTCTTATTTCAAACGGGATAAATTTATTCAATTTAATCCAATCAAATCAATTTTGGTTGATTCAAAATATAGATCAGTCTCAACGTTTATTTAAAATCATGAATAATGGGTTATAAATCAAAACTAAAACTTATAATCTACATAATGATTCACAACTGTTCAGAAACAATGAAAGACTTGAAGTTGGACTGAAGATAATTTGTATTAATGATCTCGACTGCCCGGATTTCGATCTAATAGATCGTCTTCAGGTCAATCGCGTCGTATGTGAACAATATTTTTTCGAGCCATGATGGAAAACGAAGTTAACATTGAAAATTGCAAAAATCTTAAAGAGTATAGTTTGAAAATTACAAAAATATTTGTTCTGCTCAAAGATCCGCCATTAAAAATGAAAAAATTAAACACGTTGTATTAAAATTTCTATGAAATGATAAATGAGAATAAAAAATGAAAAACATATCCACCCAACTTGCACAAGAATTACTCCGATTAAAATCCCCAACCCGTCTCAACCAACGACAGACAAAAAGCTTTTTGTTTCTGAGTTCAGAAACAGTTAAAAAATAAAAGAAAAAGTACGAAGATACCAGAAGCTAAAAGGTATTTCCCCGAACGGTCATGATAAAAAGTATTCATAAACATCGGTCGTACAAAAATTCTACCATAAGTAAGGTAAAAAAGAATACCATGACTCATGATCGGGAACAATACAAAGGAATTTGCAATTCGGTTGTCTTAAATCAGTAATGTAAGAAAATAAGGAAAAATAAAGAAGAATTTTAAAGTACCTGAAAAGTGACTCGAAGGCTAGAAGGTAAGTGAAGTTTTCATTAATAAAATACATTAGCAACGCGATACCTCTCAAGTTAGTCAGCGAGTTATCTTTATCCATAACGAGTAGAACGCCTGAACGTAACAATATAAGTGACAAAAAATAAATATTCGATAAATCAAGCTTAAAATTAAGTAAACTAGTTTTTAAACTAGTTAAAATTTCATGAAAAGCTTGATTATGGCCTATTTTTTCACCAGTGTGTATTAAGACATTGAATAAAATATATTAATCGACATTTTATTGGTTTTATTTTAAAAAATTTCATACATGCTTCGGCTTAACGCCATCTTCAGAGGTAAGTTGTTGTTATTTGTAAAATGGGTTGATGAAATTAAAATACATTGATAATAAATATAGGAAGTGATTATTTTTTTATTGTTATAAGTTAAATAGGTTAAGTTTTTATTGGTAAGAGCATGGAAGAAGGTGTAGAGCAGTAATGGCAAACCTTTTTGAGAAGTGAGTAAAATTTTGTTGATTGTATTTTCTTAGTGCTTCCTCTCGTGGGTCACTAATTGCAAATCACTTGCAAAAGAGCTTCGTGGGTCACTTAAAAGGTTTGTGTGGGTCAGTGTTTGACCCGCGGGCCATAGATTCGCCATCACTGGTACAGAGGGTAGAAGATGGACTTGAATAGTTCGGAAAAGGCTAGGCGAAGAGAGTTTAGATGGGTAAAAAATGGAGAAATGTAACGACGTGAGATGTAGAAAGACGAGAGAAGTGAGACAAGACGTTAGATAGAAGAAGTATAAAGAAGCTAGACTATTTAGTTCAGACGTAGGAAGACGAACTTTGAAACGGGGAAAACTTGAATAACTTGAATACGTTGGCGATCTTGGAAAACGTGGAGAAATTTGAAATTTGGAGATATTGGAAAACACGGATAATTTGGAAACGTGGAAAACTTAGAAAACGTAGAGATTTTGGAAAATGTGGAGAACTTGGAAACGTAAAGATTTTTGAAAACGTGGAGAACATAGAGAAATTGAAAACGTGGAAAACTTAGAAAATGTAGAGATCTTAGAAAACGTGAAGAACTTGGAAACGTAAAGATTTTGTACATATTATTCAGTACATATTATTTTTAAATATATTCGTTCATATTGGTTTACAAAACAAGCGACCCTTATTACAAAATCAACCCCTTAGACAAATCTCTACATAAATATTAATGATGTGACGAATAGTAATTCAACCGAATAACCGAATGCCGAATATTCGGCTAAATTTGAACCGAACATTCGGCCGAATATTCGGCCTTTGTTGAATGGCGTGAAAATAAGATTCAAAGAAATACAGGGAAAGGTAATTTTATGGCAACGTTGTTGAAACCCCGCTATCGCTGAAATTTCTTCTCATGTGAAAACATATGTGTTATAAGGCATATTTTTTTTTGGAAATAATTGGAAGAGACTTGAACTCCGGAAGCAGTAGTAGCAATGACACAAAGGGCGATGGAAGTGATAAGATGAATATAAACATAAATACTCAGCAGCTGTCCTCTACAACAGGCAAAAATTTGAATCGAAGGCATTTTGCGTTTTGGGACTGCTATAAAGCCATAACCACATCTATTTAGAAAGGTCATTAATGTCTACAGTCCTAAAAATTGAGTAGCAATTGAACTGGACGGTTACTTGTCTGAGCAATTACTAAAAAGACAGCAAGTTCCGTTTATTTGGTGGAAACAACATTGGTTGAAATACCCAAAAATGAGTAAACTGGCAAAAGTGTACTGATTAGCCCCATCAAGTACAGTTTTCAGTAAATATCTGTTCTCTGAAGCAAGAGACATACGAAAAAGAAAAGAAACGAATTGACAATTGTGCAAAAACCCATTGTATGCCCATTTAATATATTTTTCGACTTTATTATAACTTAGAACAGTCACATAGACAACCGAATATTCGATAAATGAATTCAATATTCGGCCGAAAACCGAATATTGCAAATGAAGCCGAATACCGAATAATTATTCGGCTTCGGCCCTATCTCTAATAAATATTAAAACTTACAAAATACACAAGATAACACTACTGAACAGATATAATACGTTAAAATGTTTGTATACTCTTTTCGCGGAAAGATGTCTCATGCGTCATTAATTAATTATATTATCCTAGACTACTATTTTCGGTTTTCGTCTCTATCTGACATATATAATTAAATAAAGAAAAAAATATTTGACATATGTCGAGAAAACGGTGACAAGTAATGACGCATGAGACATCTTTCCGCGAAAAGTGTATATATTTTTTATTAAAACTAGAAGATATGCTGACTAATATATTTTATTCTACGTTTTTTGTTAATTAAAACCTAGACCAAAAATTCATTAAACTACTTAAATCAAATGCTTTGGAAATGACATTCAACTCAAACAGAATAAACCAATTAAAATTAACCTAACAATCATGTTTATTGTGTCTACCTTTGGGATTTAATTCAAAATTGAAGAATAAAACAATTCAACCTAAACAAACCCTTTTTAAATCAAACACTTAAAGAGACACTTCTCTTTGTCTCTAAAAAAAAAGAAAAAAATAAATCTATCCTATTTTAAAAAGAAAATTTCAATGGATTTAACACTAAAATAGATTTAAATCAATTCGACAAGACAACATCCTTTTACAATCCCAATTTTACACCCACACCAAATAATAATTTTGCACAATTCCACCTTTAAACCCACGCTAGATTTTTCCAAAAAATCCTCCCGGGCAAAATATCAAGAACTATTATTACAACGCATAAATTGGCACGCATAGCGCCGCGTCTCCGCACACTCAAAATCCAAAAGACCTTCTTTAACAAAACCCCCAAATAAAAACGTAAAATTTACAATTAAAAAAAAAATTTTAAATAACTTACCTCCACGGTGCCTCCGCCATTTTTTTAAACCCTTCCGCGTTGAAAGATTTCGCACAAATAGAAAAATTTAATCGTCACCCAATAAAAACCAGATGTCCGGAAAGTTCTACTTTCGACGTCGCTTGACGGCCGGCGTCGCGACGCGTGCCCCTCCGTACGGGAACTGACGCCCGAGCTTCTCTCTGCGGCGTCGGGTTATTTTCGGGCGTTTCGCCAAAACGGCTTTTCGCGAAGGCAAAACGAAACCCCTACGCACGGAAACCACTTTCTTCCTGCTGAAACGTTTTTCGCGTAGCCTCGTCTTCGCGGCTATCTTTAGATTTCGGGAGGAACGGTCCATTTTTTTTTTCTAAAGGAACCCGGAGATTATTTATTACTTTTGAGGTATTTTTAGCAATTTCAAGGATCTGGATAAGGTTGTTTTTTTGGTATTTTTCTTGAAATGAAATATTTCCGTAAATCTAAAAATAAAAAAAAATAAATTAAAAAAATTTAATATTGAAATTTTAATGTCTTAATATCTAAATTTCTAAAATAAGTTAATAACATTAAAAATAAAATAATAAATTAAGTTTAAAATAATTTTTTTAATATAGACAACTCAATTTACTCTGAAAAGCTAACTTCATTCTGATGCTAACCATGCTAACGTTGGTTGTGAAATCTAAACCACGTTTCGTTCATTTCGTTCTCAACCGTTGTTAGGTAAGCATGGTTTTTATAAAATCTTCATTTATCCCAAACATCTTTTAATTTTAACGTTTCTTATTGAAACATTTACAACAATTATACCTTCATTTAATACTTTTTAGTAATATTTTTTATTATTTTTATTTAGAATGGGTGAAAATTTCCAAATAAGCACCGTTTTAATCCTAAGTTATCCAAAGAGGTGATTTTTTCAAACGTGTTAATGAGGTAATTTTTATTTATTTATTAGTAGATGTATAAATATGCAGTTCCAGCTTTATATACACGTTTTTTATAGTGTATGTAACGTTTTATACTGCAAAAATTAAAGTACTCGCTTACCACTTGCCAGTAAATATATTATTGGTGGGAAATTTTTGGGTGCGACATTTACTTTTTTTAATATCATACATTTCTTAAAATTTTTAAAGTATCTATCAATATTTAAGATTTTATTTTTTTATGTTAGAATGATGTCCATGGAAGAAAAATGGTTGGAATCGAGAAGCTGTTTAACCACTTCGGTACGGTGCCTATTGGCCACAAAATGTTTCCCACAGCCGGCATTCATGTATGGGGTCATCTATAGCCGTCAACTATAGTCAATGCTCAGCTGTGTGGGGTAATCCGAGGCCGTCAACTATAATTGACACTAGTGCCGAAGTGGTTAAAAGAAGTAAGTTACTCCTTTGAATTGAAAAAACATCTTTGTGGAACTAGTTTCTAAGTTTTTGATTTTTTTATTCAATCAAATTGGTTAATTTTGAACAAAAATAAAATCTTGATCGATTGAAAAAATCTGTTGGAAATCTACAAATAAAGCTATAATAATATAATAAATCCCACAATTCCAGCTCTAAATAAATTATAATCCTGATTTATTTAGCGTTTTATATTGTGGAAATTATTTGCTATATGGTACAGTTGATAATTTTCTTTATAAGTTATTGATCTCTAAAATATAGCAACATTTTAATCTTTGCTATAAACGATCGTTTTAACACATTGACAGCCGGCGACCTAAGAGACGGTTAAAGCCTGAGCGCCGGCAACGTATCGGCCACTTAAATCCCAAACGCCGCCCTTATTCGCTGGTTTCTGATCATTGAATAGCCAAAAAAAATATTTAAAACGTTATATATTTTCGTAAATTTGAACAGACTCAGAAACCCGCGTTTTCACGGGGCCCGCGCTCAAGCGACAGACTCAGAAACCCGCGTTTTTGCGGGTCCGGCAGTCAATGTGTTAATGTCGTTTAATTCCATCAAATAATCCAAATAATAAACCGTTTATTTTTATTACAGGATTATTTAGATGAGATTTTTCATCTTCCATCTGCTACCTTCATTCGAAGATGTTAAAACTTCTTAGCTGAGGAGAGACTAATTAAAATCGTTTTTGTACTGTTACAAAATTGAAAGTTTCAGCTTTTTAGGTATGACTTTTTTGTGTATTTTTAATATTAAGTGTTGGTTTATTCACCTTTGGGTAAATTAATCTGATAATTTCTATGGTTATTGTAACTTCGTGTAGTATGATTGGCTATTTGGTCGATAACCATAGTAAATATACAAATTAATTTTTCCAATGGTGAATAAACCAACCTTCAATTTATTTATTATTCCGAGACTAGAGTTGCTGGCAAAGTGTTTTATCCTAACTTGCTCAGTGCTAAAAGATCTCGAAGAGGAATGATACCAGCTTATGCCCCAATTAGATTTATTTGTAGTCTTTTTGGGTACCTTGTGAGGCGACAGTTTCTTTCTTTTATAATTTAAAATGTGTTTTATACATTTTAATTACTTGTAATTAAAAATACAATTGATTCAATTGTAATTAATACGATTTATTAATTATTTCAGGATGGAATTTCCACACAAAATGGGATTTTAACGATGAAATCAAATTAAAACTGATAATGGAAACGAACTCATTAAAAAAAATTATTTTTTTTATTGTAAATTGAAATCTTGAATAAAATATCTAAAAATCTATAAGTTTGTTTTTTTATCTTTGATTTCTAAGAACCAGTTTTCCATAACACTTCATAAGATATGTTTATATTTAAATTGAAGTGAGTTCAAATTCTTTTAACCCTTTAACGAGCATTTAATATAATAAAATCGACAAAAATAGTATTTTTTATTTTACCCTTACAGGTACACTTATGATCAATGGAAATGAACTTGAAAGCTCTGTACGAGAACGATAGGTAGAACGGTCTCCGCTACAGTCGGTTTTTGAGAGAATGAAACCTAGCGTGAGGCTAAAGGCGTAGAAACACGTCGATGGTGCAGGAGCCCGACTGGATGGCTTATCCATAAATATGAAGCAGATAAACGAACATTGACTTGGATGAATTATAGTCTCACGCCAGGTCTTATTATCTCGAAAGAAAACCGAACCCGAGACCGTTCTAATTATCGCTCTCGCACAGATCTTTGAAGTTTATTTTCAATGACTTGAGAGCGTATACATGGTAAAGTTAATTGGAGTGCGTTAAACGGATCAAATTTTATTAACCAAAAAAAAAAATAGAAAGCCGCTCGAATTATCTCGAGTGTGTACAGCGGTGTTTTCTGCTGTGAATATTAGCAAAGATTGACAAAAAAAGTGCACTTGCAACTACTAATATAATAACGATAGTCTCAAATCAATACCTCGTAAGTTCGAAAATTGCTATTCTCAAATTTAAACGTTTTCCAATTCATTAGAATTGGAGGCATCATCTATTAAACGGTAACAAGCTTTGAAAAATCTGTACCAGGGAAATGGCACCATTTTTCAAAGCTTGTTACTGTTTAATAGATGATGCCTCTAATTCTAATGAATTGGAAAACGTTTAAATTTGAGAATAGTAATTTTCGAACTTACGAGGTATTGATTTGAGACCATTGATAAGTAACATATAGGTACTTTAATCCGAAATGGAGCTACACAATGAGGAGAAAGATGAAATAATACTCGGTAATGTTACAGAGAGAGGACTTACTTTTTCATCTTTCTCTTCATGGTGTAGATCAATTTCGCGTTATAGTACACATTAACCACTATGCTGCAGATGCTAGCCATCCCCGTAGCAAAAATTACGGTTCAGAAGTATATCTGCCCAGTAAGGCCGGAGACACACACAACGGTTTTTCGCCGTACGGCAAAATGCCGTCCCGTACGTTCCAATAGTGGAGCGAATAAATGATTGGGATCTTTCACACTAGCTGGCACCGGCAAAAAAACATCACGGCAAAAAATCGTGCCGTTTAGCCGCCGTCCATTGTCACTACAAGGGACGGCAGCCATGCCGTAGATAGTGGCCTACGTCTTTAAATACAAGCTTTCACACGCAACGGATTTTTGCCGTTTGGAATTGTCTAGAAATTGTCTTGTCATTGGAATACACTGCCTAGTAAGACGTAACTAATGGCGTATTCGATTGGCAGAACTCGTGTGCACTGGTGCGCACTCGTTGAGTGCAAAATGTGACATATGTCACACTAGCTTAGTGCAAAAAAGGGCAAATTCAACAGATCGCGATGAAATCAAACGTAATCATAACATCACTTGTAAGTGTGTTCAAGGTTTGATGATGTTTAAAATGTTTTATAAACTACAATAATAAAATGTAATAGAACACAACGAAACAACCAATAGAACACGCTGTTATGCACTGGTGCGCACTAGTGCAACCAATCGAATTCGCCATAAGTAATAATGTAAAATATTGTACTGAACTCAAACAACGACAATAAAACGTTGTGTGTGAAAGCAAGCTCGTTTTTCGCCGTCCGGCAAAATATCGGACGGCATTTTGCCGTGCGGCGAAAAACCGTTGTGTGTGTCTCCGGCCTAAGGATTGTATTGTCTATGCATATGATTCTATCACCCGTATGCATAGATGGTCACCAGCGATTCGCCGGAGAATCTCCGTCCGCCAGTTGAAAATTCCGATGCATAGTTAATCGCCATGGAATCATTCATGTGCGTTATGCTGTTTTTTCAAAACGGAGATAGCTGGGAGATCGACTATGTATCACAAATTATATTCTGACCGTTCGCCGGCGAGTCTCCAGAGAGTCGCCGAAATGAACTCCAGCGAGTCGCTGACGAACGACTATGCATACAGGTGTATGTATATCTTTGGCATAGACTCTATCGTGCTCATGTCGTTGTATCACTAATGACACTGAGATTTGATAAACTTTGCGCAAATAGGTAAACACATCCTTCGTAATAAGCGACAATAATAGTGTTTTTCGTTGTATTTCTTGTGTATGGGAGTTTATCTTAATAAATATTTTAGTACTAAATCTTTTTGTGTTTGTGGTATTTTATAAAACGGAAGAGAGGTGCCATATGATTAAATATTTTTAAAGGAGCCGTGAAAAAATATAATATGGAAACCACTGGCGTACAGTTTGGTTCGTTCAGCGCGTTTGAATTAACTTGAGCGTGTAAGTTAAAGGGTTAAAGCCCAGTTCACATTATTCCAGTCCAGTAATCCAGCTAGTCAATCCAGGCCAGTGCTAGACTGGATCATATCGTTCACATTATTCCAGTCCAGCAATCCAGCTGCTCAATCTACTCCTGAACTGGATCGTATACCTGTTCACGCATGTATCCAGCACTGGATTAGCTGTCTACACTATTCCAGTGGTACTGGAATGGGCGAGCTGGATTGAAAAAGTAGACCGTCAAGCCCGGTTTACATTATTCCAGTCCAGTAATCCAGCTAGTGAATCCAGTCCAGTGCTAGACTGGATCATATCGTTCACATTATTCCAGTCTAGTAATCCAGTTAGTCAATCCAGTCCAGTGCTAGACTGGATCGTATACATGTTCACGCATGGATTCCAGCACTGGATTAGCTGTCTACACTATTCCAGTAGTACTGGAATGGGCGAGCTGGATTGAAAAAGTAGACCGTCAGTCCAGTCACTGGACTGGATTGCTCACTGGAATGAGTGCATTCCAGTTTATTCCAGCGAGAGTTCACATTATTCCAGTAGCATTCCAGCACTGGTTTCTATCACTGCACTGGAATACTACTGGAATAATGTGAATCGGGTTTAACACATTGACTATTTTGTTTCTTCACACTTTGACGGCCAAAGTCACGTATACGTGAGTTCACGAGCAAGCCGTTGTCGGCCGAAGTCACATACACGTGACTTAGCGCAATCGCCAGTTTGACACAAAACTGACAAAATGCTCCGGCGGCAGGTGCAACTCTTTTTCTGAAACGTGCTACCGTCAAAGTGTTAAAAGCGGTTTTTATAAATTAAAAAGATTGAAATTTGGAATCATATTATTTGATTTAATTTACAAAAATTTTAAATATTCTATAATTATAAACTTACTACGTCAACTACATTGTTTTTCAAAGCAATTTATTTGCGATTAAAGTATTGAACGATTTTTAGACCTTACTGTGACTCACAAATAAAAATTAGTAAACTTCAACATATTTTTAATTCTTTAAAAGACTAATAACTCAAAAAGCAGGCAAATTCAAGCACATTTATAATATGTCATTCACTACCATGTTAGATTTTAGCCTTAAGGCTGTAGTCTCAGGCCTGGAAGTTTTTCCAATAATACGAGTTAACCGTTTGATAAAACAAAAAAAATTTCAAACGAAAGTTGTCTAAAAATGAAAAATCTAGGCATGTACGGAGAGATATTTAATAAATGATTGTTAATTACCAAGACTATTAAGCGTTTTTAATCGGGCTCTTTACAAGCATAGATGAACACTCAATAAATGTTATTCCTATGTTCGAATTACAAGTGTGATATTCATAGTTATAAAACCAAAGCGTGGGACAATTGGGGGGCATAATGCTTTATAATTATTTATAATCTAGATCGCATTCATTTTATACTGTATACGATTATGTTAACTCAAGGCTCTTCCAAGTCTTTTGTATTTAGAAACGTGATTGATTTGAAGACAGCGGTGACACCGATCTCAGGTAGTCAAGTTCGACAATAATAAAAGTTTTAGTATATTTCACCGTTTTTATTATCAAAAAGCAAGGTTTGATATGAACCTGAACTGATTGTGAGCCAAAAACCGAAAAAATAAATGTATTTATCCAAACGAAAACCGGAGATAAACCGAAAATAAAATATCGATTCATTTCGGTTTAAAAATTCGTATAGTATATTTAAAAACATAATCTTCTGAATTATGGCAGAAGATAATTATATTATAACGAATACCTATGTACCTTAAAAACAATTATTTGAAACTGAATCCAAAACTAAAAAAAAATCGCTATTCTTTCATTTTCTTTGTTATTCGAAACCAAAACCGAAAGAGAAAATCGGTATCAAAAATCATAAAAAAAATCTAAAAGGATTCAAAGAAAGGAGATCAATTAGATTCACTTTTGGTTATTTTAATCCACACTAAAAATAGACTTATTAATATTAATTTATTTACAACTGTTCAACATTTCTTATACACAATAAAGGGAGGGAGGAAATGCTACGAAACAAATAGCGCAACAGCGGCGACAACAAGGTCGTTGGGGGCACAATTTCCACCAAAAACACTCGACGACCACAAAAAAAACGCCGACAGCCGTACAAAGAGAAATCAGTCTCTTTTTATGGGCGTATTAGGGGGAAAATTTATTGTCTGCATCGTAAACAATGTAACTTAAATCAATCGCTTTAAATACAAATCGCTCTGTTGTACACACGCTCCTCAAATCTCATCGACCACATTTTTTTTTTTTTTTTGTTATTTTTACTTATTTTTATACAATATTTACACACGTCTTAAAAAAAATAAAATACGGCGCTTTTTACAATTGTACATATGGTACACGCGATTCAATCAATTAAGAGACCATATAAGAGTAATAAAAATTTAGAGGAGTAATAAGTTAGGAGTAAAAAGGGTGAAAACGAATACGTAGAGATTTTTTTTTGTGTTTTTCGTTTTCTAGGAATAGTTTTCAGTTTTATAGGGAATATAAATGAATTAAAATAAAAAAAAAGGAAAAGGAAAAAATAGGTACCTGGCTTTTTTTTCTTGCTTTTTTAGGAAAACTAGGTTTGAGCAATTATCCTTTTTTCTCTTTTTCACTCTAGTTTTTTTTTTATTATTCACTACTGTTGATCTGTTGTGAATGCTGTTATCCCCATTTCGGACATATGATCTAGTATTTTCATCACGTATTCCGCTACATCCACCACTTCACTTGCTGAACGTATTATAAACGGATCTTGTAACAATTTATTATACTTAGGTCTGGAACTTTCTTCTTTTATCAAACTAAAAAGAAAAAAATAACAATTAATTTGTTTATCAAATTAGTGACATCATTTTTTTTTGTTTAGGAATACAAATAAATATACTGTAGAGCTAATTTAGGTGATTTTTTAAAGTTAATTAAAATATGTTGGAATTAATTGAACTTTTTATTATTTTTTTTTTAATTAACAAAAAATTTTAACGATAAATTGAATAAATTTGACATTTCCGTAAAACTTACTGACAAACTTATTCTATTTTGTGGAAATATGAAGTTATGCATTATCATCGAGCGTACCTGCACCTTTATTTATATATTCAGAGACGCCTATTTAACTTAACAAAGGTGGAGAATTTATAGACATTCTTTTACTGCTCATACTGTCAATAGATCATTCAAATACTTCCATTTTTTCTACAATGCTATACACCTACTTCATAGGAATTCAAAAATGTTCTTAATTCAAAAAGTGGGAAATATAAATGCAGATACACTTTTAGAATTAATATGGCAGAGAATCTCGTCGAATAGGAGTTCAATTTAAGATTAAACTTTCTTCTTCTTTTTGTAAAAATTAGACAATGTTTACTTTTTAAACCCACAATAGTTACTTGAACTTAATTTAAAAAAAACTATCAATAATATGATATAATAAAGTTCTGATTTTTTCTGGCCAAGCAATATTTCGAATTTTTGGCATGTAAATTGATTCGGTGGACTATATAGAAGTAAACGGGATTTAAAGAAAACTATTTCAAAGATGGATTATGGCCAGAATTGTACTCATACTTATTGTTAGATAATGTAGACTCGAATTATCAAGACTACTGTATTTAAATACAATAAAATAGTTGAGTCACTTTACCGTTCTTCGGAGGGATGTTAAATTCATCAGTCTCATAACCAGTTAAACACCTCCGGTTGTATATCACCTTTCTTTGTAGGAGGTTTGTAAAACCACATGATCGTTTGCGTTCGCTAAAGGTGCAGTGTCAATCACGCCACTGTAACTTTGGCGATTTTGGCCACTCTTCTTTTATGACAACTCTGACGATTTTGTGTCAGCTACTGGTTTGCATTGAATTGTATGGACACGTCGTGAATAACGCGAATAGAGATAAATAGTTGGCGATAGAGGCGACGCGGCTGCAACGATAGCAGTCTATCGCACTGTTTTTTCTCAAACTTTTATAAGAAAATGAATGATTCACAATTAAATGAGCTGGAAGGGCAGCACCTTTGCCCATATAATCCGAAAAGTATGGATTATAAAGACTAAAATAAAAAAGACAGTGCATGGAAGGAAATAATGAGCGTTTTGAGACAATCAGGGTATGAGTAAAATACAGGGCCGGATTCAATAAGTCCGGGATCGACGTTTTATCATAGCTATAATATTAATTAAATTTTGGCGTGAATCATCACAAAATCTAACACGTTATTGAGTAAGTTTAATTCAATGTTACTGAATGTACATCTGTTGCGTTAAACAAAAGAAAAACTCTGGAAATTTTAATTGTCTATTAATAACGTTCACAAAAAAAAGATAATAAATTACAAAACACCAAAAATAATGAAAATGTCTTACTTAAATTCCAATTCTGCACTGGCTTTACACTTATTAGATAATGAACGATTTTTCTAGCGAAAGAGGACGACGGTATTGAGAAATCATACTCACTTGACAAAAGTTAAAACTCAACTTAATTTGAAAAATGAAAAAACGAAAAACTGGATCGGCGAGAAAAAGAAAATTTAAACTTAATATTAAAATACAACATCTAACAATAAGTAGTTAGAAATGTTATACAGATATAAAATAATACCAAAAACCTATTGATTTGCTTCTTGACTAGCAATCAACATGTTAGCCAAACTGTTTAATCTATCTTGCGTCATTGTTGGTCTTAGATAGTTTTTTATAAGTTTTGGTCTAGAAAATGACATCTCTCCAGAAGCAACGCTCATTGTAATTGTTAATTATATTCGAAGAACAATGAATAGGTTTGAAAATGCCGTAGTTATGTCATTTGCAGATGCATCATTTTGTATAATTTTCGAATCTATCAGAGCAATTTCTAAAAAACATGCAGCAGTTTTTTGAGATCTTCCATGTTTTGACATTTACCCAAATATCCAACTAAATCACTATGATTTTTTTAATTATTCAAAGTGAGCATGCCGATATTATATTTTTTGTTTTACTAGAAGCAAAACTATGTTATTTAAATGGAAGTGATTTTGATTCCCACCACAGGTTTATTGGTAATAAGTACCGCTAAAGCTGTTTATAAAACTTTTTAAGAACACATATGTTGTTATTGTGGTTTTACCTAACAATCAAATGTTAATTGAACTTTATAAAACCGGACCCTAGATATTTATTTTTGTAACATAAACATTTTTAAATGTATAAATTTTAAAATGTGGGGTTTATGCAAACGCGGGGCCCCATTAGGCTCAATCGCACCAATACCCTCATATCCAGCCCTGATAAAACAGATATGAATTTGTATTAACACTTTACCGACTAGGGGTCGATTATTCGACTTTTATTCTACAGTGCTTATCGATCGGAGGTCAATTATTCGACTTTTACTCCACATTTACCGACCGGTCGCCGATGAATCGATTTTTGTTTCATTATATCCTACAATAACACAAAACGTACCATTTTACCAGAGCATAAGAAAAGCGGATTTATTTTGCGTGGCAGCCTAATTGTAAGCCGAAACCAAGTCGGTGTTTCGTACGATCTGGGACTGAGTGGCTGGTGAGAAGGGCATGGGATACTCGAATCGCTACCGGTTGGTGAAGTGTTAAGTTCAGGGTGCCTCTATGATGGTATATTAAAAACTAGCTTTGAGTATAAAATCCAAAAAAAAATAATCTGACGGCGACTACTGTCGCACAAGTTATAATGAATAAGGCGCTGCAGTCACATGATTGACACTGCACCTTTAAAATTGTTGACCGGGAATTTTACACGGAAATTATGTCATGTAATCGGTTATTATTTTGTAATTGATGAGTTAACTCGTCACCAGTCATCAACGTTTGGGTATGAAAAGACGAGTTATCTCGTCACCAGTCAGCAAAGTGTTAAGGTGTACATCACAGATAAGACGGACCCAAGTCAAAGTGTGGTTCGCGCTGCCTTGGTTTACTGAGACCTGCGAGAAAGCTTTACTGGTTATTTCAATACTTACAAACCTCCCGGAGTTTAATACAAGAAGCCTACTGAGGCCTAACACCAATCTCCGGAGATTTATTGATGACAAAAACGTCAATAAAATCAAAATATACTACAGGGTAGACAAACCTCCGTTTCTTGAGTAGGTCAAAAGAGGTAAAAACGAATTAGAAAAATAACTTACAATTAGTAAAATGAATTTGTATTACATGTGTGGATATGATTGTGAAAATACAGTTCAATTGGTGGTACCTCAACGAATACATGAGAATCTCCGGAAAACAGCTTGTTTGAAGAGCAACAATAACTATTTACCAAAGTCAATTCTCAAAAATAGCTATAAGCAATTGTCTATGACAATGTAAATATCTGTACGAGATATGATGTAATACATAATTAATTTGATTAAAATAAAAATACCTTCAATTTTTGTCTGTATTGTAATTAATGTGGTATAGTAAATTAAATATATCAGTCATATCAATTGTGTTTCTTTACCCGGAATTATTAGCCAGATAGTCAGTCTCCTTTTTTTAGTTCCTCATTTGCTTTAATTTGTTATGGCGAACAAGGTTACTGAGTTACACATTAGAGTTATAATTACGTTCCGATCGTTCGTTGGCGACTTCTCCGGAGAGTCGCCGAAATAAACTCCAGTGAGTCGCTAGCGATCGACTATGCATATGGGTGGGTTAAGGTGATTATACATTACTCCACATACATACATAAAATAAAATACACCGCTACATTTTTTTAATATACATTTACAAATTTAAAATGAAATCTGAATCAACTTACCAAGTATTAACGAAATGAACAAATTCCTGAGTGAACATGTTCGCGTTATGATTACCGCTGACGTCATAATTAGTTGTTAATCGTGGCGCTGGACCGTTCACCACTTGATGAAGTTGATCGAATACGCTGGACCACTTAGGATAGGGAAATTGTCCGGTTGCGACCTCATAAAGCGTTATTCCCAACGACCATACGTCGCTACGCACGTCGTAACCTTTCACCCCTTGAGGATCGATTCTTTCCGGCTTATTAATCAACAAAATAATTAAATTCATTAAAAGAAAAAAAACTCAAATATTAACAATGTATGTTACAAAGAACACCAATTAACTTTCAATTTCACAAATAAATTTAATATGAATTAATTTTGTTTTTATAAATTATTTTTTTTATTGGGGTTTCAAAAAAATAATAATAATACTTACAGCCATATAAGGTCTACAACCTGCATCTTTCGTCCTAGCAATCGAATCAACTAATTGACCCGAAATACCAAAATCACATAATTTAATATTCCCCCTTCGATCCAACAAGATATTACTCGGTTTAACGTCCCGATGGATTATCCTCAATTTGTCCTTTAAATAACTTAACGCTTTAACCGTGGCGACCGTAATTTTCCCTAAAATCGGTTCGGGTATCCTTTGATTCATCCGTTCGCAAATAAACTTGTAAAACTTATCCAACGACGTGTCCATTAGCTCCATGCATATCCAACAATCGCCCTCTTTGAAAAGCGCGCCGTAAAATTGGACTATGTATGGACAGGAATTACTTTGCATGACCACCTCGAGGTCCATTAACAGTTGTTTTTGCTCTTTTTCATCAACGGTCGATCGAATCCGTTTCACCGCTAATATCGTGTCCGTTTTTTCGTGGACCATTTTGTTAACCGTCCCGAAACCACCCCTTCCGATTTCCCCATGATCCCTTAAATCATCCGATGTAAACTCATATTCTACGTCGTTTATTTTTAATTTTCCCGTAGACTGCATCGACTGGCACATTCTAAAACGCGTATCTCTGAAAATTACCATGAAAATAAATTCAATTAACCAGTTTAAATAAATATTTTTGGTTGAAATTAAACAAAAACATAAAAAAAGAAGATAAAGCTGTAAAATACGTGCACAAAAATTTTTAAAAACAAACAAAACGGATAATTAAAACGTTTATTTTTACAAAAATTATATTTCTGCGTAAAGCAAACAAAACTAAAATTAATAATAATAATAAAACGACACACAAGGATGATTCTTTTATTTTTTTGCTTCTTAAAAGGGGTTATTACCTCAATTTCTGTCTGTCGTTTTGTCCGAATCTGCGAAAAGATTAACAAGTAGAAATAAAAAAAATTATCTTAGATAACTTTATTTATCAAATAGCTTTTATACAATGTAGATTAAAACTATTAACAACTACATTTAGATTTAAGCAATTTATTTGAAGTTTTATGACATTAACCTAACCTCAAATTTAAGTAATGTCATAAAATTAACTTGAAAAATTTAAAAAAATTTCGAAAATACTTTTTTTATATCAAATTAATCTTATATTTTATAGTATTTTAAATATATTTTAATTTTTCAAGCTAATTAAAAAAATAACATAACCTTAAATTTTTGACATTTTGGATTTGTCAGATTAGTGTCAACTGTCAAATTTATTAGGATTATCCTAACCTTAAATTTAATAATTTATTCTTAAATACTTACAAAAACAATTATAATTTTAAACCAATTATCATTTGAAAACTTAATATTTAATTAATAAACCAAATCAAACTTACCTAGCTTTATCGTTCATGGCAGGAACCTTCGGTAACATCATTTTAGGTCTCCCTCCTCCGGAAGTATTCAAACTGGCGGGTGGACGTCTTACTAAACAAAAATTTAATACTTAAGCGTTACGTTTCAATAGCGTTTTTGGGTATTTTTCACCTGAATTCGGAGTATTTCCAGGCTGTTCTGCCATTTTGGCGTGAAATTCGCTTTCCGAGGGAGCTCGTACCGATCGGGGGCCGAAGCGCCGCTTACCTCGGTTAAACGTGACTTCCGGTTGTTTGTGACATCCCTATTTTCAACACTCTGTCGCCCCGAAAGGTCAAACATGCACTACAAAGTGGTAAACATGCTAATTTGCACGAAACGTCAACCGACACAATCAACTTGAGACTGCGACTACGGCGACATCTGTAATATTAGTTACTGTCAATGTCATATTTCTATTCAAAAAACCTAATTTTCAATTGATCTAATAACCTTAAAATGGCTTTGAATAGTTTTTTTCAAAAATGTGGAATTTTAAAACAAAAAGTACAGATTTTAAGGTAAATAAATACATTTTTTAACAAAATTTTTAAATATAAATGTATAAATAATCATAAAATTGCCTCTTTATTTAATTTAAATTAATTTTAAAACATAACCTAAAAATTTTTAATAAATTTATATTTTTTAGTGTTTATTTACAACAAAATGGTATGTCTCAATATCCAAGCTTTTATGTTAAGCCGGTTTTTCGTAAAGAAGATCAAACCGCTTTGGCTCAAACTGGAGAATTAGAAAAATTAGCTCATCTTCCGACAAAAGCCGCTTTAAACTATCAAACAAGTTCTATCTTTTACGATGATCAAATTGGGTTTGATAATCTTTATTTAATTTATAATCTTTACATTATAAACTATCTTACTATTTTTTAGTTTATTTATAAATTATGTAATGAGAGAAGGTAAAAAATCTTTAGCGAGAAATATTGTAGAGAAGGCGTTTGAAAAAGTAAAAAGAATTCAACTTGAAAAGTATCACAAAGCTCAAGAAGGGGATAAAGAGGGTATTGAATTGTCTCCTAAAGCTATTTTTCATGAAGCCGTTAAGAATTGTACCCCGATTTTACAATTAACCCCGATTAAAAGAGGTGGTGTTCGATATCAAGTACCTGTACCTATTACCGAGAAAAGGGGGACGTTTTTATCTATGAAATGGCTTATTGAAGCTGCTAATGATAAGGAGAGAACTGTTCATTTCCCAGAAAAGCTTGCTTATGAACTTATCGATGCTGCGAATAACACCGGACGTGTTGTAAAAAGAAAACAGGATTTACATCGGCAGTGTGAAGCTAATAGGGCTTATGCTCATTATAGATGGAGTTAATTTTATTAGAATATAACATTTTAGTTAATAAAATGATATAAAATGACATAAAATGATTTGTTTTTGTATTTTTTTTTTTAATTTTTTTATTTAAATCCTTTATAGATGTTAAGTGACATCTATAATAAATTTATGTAATTCAAAAGTTTATTAATGTACGGTTAGATGGTGTTGTGAGTCGTTTAAGATTTAAAATTTAAAAAAGTTATGAATAATGGTTATTTAACAACAATAACAACTGTAAAAAATTATTGATCGTAAAATGAAGTAAATAAAAAACGGTACGGTTTATACAATGGCGTTGTAGTCGTGCTTGTATCCGATGATGTTGGTCACGGAAATGTAATAAAATAATTTTAAGTACCTTGAACAAACATTTTTCTTTTAATTTATTCGTTTTGTAGTTATTGTAAATGGTTAAAAGTTGGGTTTTGTAAATAAGTAAATCTACCAAGTGGATAGACATGATGTGTATAGTGGAAGATCACAAGTATTTTAACAAAAAATATGATTTAACTGTATTTACCTACATACAAAGTAGGTTGGTTTAACCGACAGAGGACTTTATAAATAATATATTTTTTAATCGACAAATACTTATCAGACTTTATTGATGTTTTGACCATGTAGTTGTAGAAGTAGACTACAACTTTTTATGGAATAAATTCTGGTTTTGAAAATTACAGCGCGTTCGAAACCTCTATGATAAGTTATCCACCAACATTTTTGAACACCTTGTATGATCACTATTTTTTTTTTAACAGCTACATTACAAACTGTTTTCGCGCTACAAAAATTCAATTGAGTAAATGGTTTAGCCACGAATAAATGTTTTCTTAATTCCTACAATCTACTATCATGTTTTTTTGATCACGGGATGATAAGTTTTGCTTTTTGAAAAAAACGATGCATGGGGGAAAATTGCTGACGCAATGGGAATATCAGCCGATGAATGCAGGAAAGAAAAATGACAAATTTGTTATCCTCCCTGAGGAGGTATTCAAAATCGGTTGGTGACATCCTCCTGAAATTTTTATAAAGACCACCAACTTGTTGAAATTTTAAATCTTTTAGTAAATTATTTCCGCCCTTTTCAAGTCGTTGCGTATACAGGGTTTCTTACGCAACTGGTTCGTTAGAACTTTATTGGGTTGCACTGTTAGTACATTTTTGAGGTTTTGCCAGTAGAGGATGTTCATCTTGATCTTTCTATCTAAAATATTTTCAAGATGGCTAACCGGAAGTGGGATACAACTTCGTTATTTTAAATGGAATGGTATAGTTTTTATTACGTACAAGGCGATCAATAACAGTATACGCAGCTGCTGCAATATCCATGATGACAGTTTATGCACTGATATTAACTAATTGAATCGGTGGATGTTGAAAGGTACTAACAATAAGTAACATTTTCGGTCATTTTGAGATATAAACACGATATTGTATTTCTACCATATCCTCATCATTACACGTTAAATGGGTCAATGTTGCATCAGGTGTTGTTGTGGACACAACTTCTAAACAAGATTTATTGTTGAAAGGGACTAAGTGACGTTAGTTGGTACCTTTCAATAACAAACGATGTATTGTTTTCTTTTTCGAAGTGTGCTCTTTTGTATTGGATTATATTAACAACTACATCCCTGAATCAGTAACGCACCTTCGGTTATATTCTGACAATTGTCCAGGCCAAAACAAGAACCAAACCATGGTTCGTATGTGTATGGCATTGGCTGAACTGGGTAGATTCGATAAAGTTGAACAATTTTTCTCTATTAGAGGGCATTACTTTTTACCCTGTGATAGGGACTTTGGACTGATTTAAAAAAAATTAAAACAACACGATAGAATCTTCTCCATTCACCAATACACTGAACTGATTGTAACATCTAGTGCAAAAACCATTTTACGGTAAAAGAAATTGCTACTGATGATGTGCTAGATTTTAAAAATTGGTGGACAAAATATTACAAAAAGGAATCTATTTCACTCGAGACCAGTAAGAGGGGCGTTCCAAGAAACCAGAAACAATCATTTTCTATATCCCAGTTCCACTACTTTCTTCACCAGTCATCGAAACCAGGATATCTAGTCACTTCAGAATACCTCAATAGTTATGCAAATCATACATTTTCACTGCATATGCCTCGAAATAAAGACCGTATTCCTCTCAAATTACCTCACATCAAGGCATATCCTGAGGGAAAAGTTCCTATATTGGAAACCAAGGTACAGCATATATAGAAACTGTTAACCTATGTAGAAGAGGAATATAAAGAATTTTACTCCAACATTATCCGCTGCTGGCCAACGAAAAAGCCATTCAAACACGCAAGAGAGTAATAAATATTAGTATAAGATGTCAAGATTGTTTTAACAACATGTTTTCATTGTTTAAAAATTAATAAATCAGATTTTTGAGTTAATACTACTTGCTTTTTTTTTGTATTAGATGTAGAAAGAGCCTAACTACGCTTTCTTTTTTTAAATAACAACTGTTGGGGTTTTAATACCATGGGTAAGTTACCACCGATATGTGTGCACAAGCAGTATAAAACCATTCCGACAATAATATCTAACATTAAATCTGACACAAGAAAGATATTCAGTTTTTTTTAGTTTTTCTCAAAACTGCATAAAAGTTACATAGTACCTTTCAACATCAACTGATTCAATTGTAAGTGGAACGTATTGAAGTTCGTGATGTTGATACGCCACAATGTCAAATACGCGACGATGATACGTGCACATTTCTGATACCCATCGAAGTTCGCAGCGTCAGGAAAAGGCACGTTACGGGGTTTTGTCACAAGTCTGGACCCACCTTTAGAGCGCACTATTCAGTGATTCGTTGAGTCAGTATGAACCACCTTTTACATACCATCCCAGATGGTTCGAACCCCATGACGAAACAGCTTTTTATTTTTAAGTCGGTGAGGACCTAGTGGTGAGGTCCTCTTGTTAGTCCTTCACTCCATCTGTCTGATTTGTTGTCCTGCATCTAGTTAGATAGCTTATTTTCGATATCTTGATTTGTTCTTTTGATGCTACCCTGGCTTTATGAATTGGGAATTTTTCTATGGATGCTAAAACTTCTTCACTTCTTGAAGCTAGACACCATTACCTAGATATCATATTATTGGCAAATTTTGTACAATTGTTAATTGAAGAATAGAAGTAAGAAAAGGGCTAATTGTCAAAACACTTAATTCGAGATATCTTATTTTCCTGCAAAATTTGTGAATGGCGAAATTATCTGTGGACACTAAAACTCCTTCACTTCTTCATTCTAGACACCATTAGTTGGACGCCATATCATTGGCAAATTTTGTACAATTGTTAATTGAGAAATAGATCTAAGAAAGGGGCTAAGTGTCAAAACACTTAGTTGTAGATACCTTATTTTCCTGCAAAATTTGTGAATGACGAAGTTATCTG
Source organism: Digitonthophagus gazella (assembly GCA_036711955.1). Taxonomy (NCBI): domain Eukaryota; kingdom Metazoa; phylum Arthropoda; class Insecta; order Coleoptera; family Scarabaeidae; genus Digitonthophagus; species Digitonthophagus gazella. Next base: position 19,429,509 of record JASCIT010000012.1, read on the forward strand.
TGGATGCTAAAACTCCACTTCTTCAAGCTAGACACCATTAGCCGGACATCATATTATTGGCAAATTCTGTACAATTGTTAATTGAGAAATAGAAGTAAGAGGGGGGCTGAGTGTCAAAACACTTAATTGGAGATACCTTATTTTCCTACAAAATTTGTGAATGGCGAAGTTTTCTGTGGATGCTAAAACTCCACTTCTTCAAACTAGACACCATTAGCCGGACATCATATTATTGGCAAATTCTGTACAATTGTTAATTGAGGAATAGAAGTAAGAAAGCGGCGAAGTGTCAAAACACTTAATTGGAGATACCTTATTTTCCTGCAAAATTTGTGAATGGCGAAATTATCTGTGGATGCTAAAACTCCACTTCTTCAAGTTAGACACTATTAGCCAGACATCATATTATTGGCAAAATCTGTACAATTGTTAATTGAGGAATAGATCTAAGAAAGGGGCTGAGTGTCAAAACACTTAGTTGGAGATATCTTATTTTCCTGCAAAATTTGTGAATGGCGAAATTATCTGTGGATGCTAAAACTCCACTTCTTCAAGCTAGACACTATTAGCTGGACGCCATATTAATGGCAAATTTTGTACAATTGTTAATTGAGGAATAGAAGTAAGTTTAAGTGTCAAAACACTTAATTGGAGATACCTTATTTTCCTGCAAAATTTGTGAATGGCGAAATTATCTGTGGATGCTAAAACTCCACTTCTTCAAGCTAGACACTATTAGCTGGACGGCATATTATTGGCAAATTTTGTACAATTGTTAATTGAGGAATAGATCTAAGAAAGGGGCTGAGTGTCAAAACACTTAGTTGGAGATACCTTATTTTCCTGCAAAATTTGTGAATGGCGAAATTATCTGTGGATGCTAAAACTCCACTTCTTCAAGCTAGACACTATTAGCTGGACGTCATATTATTGACAAATTTTGTACAATTGTTAATTGAGGAATAGATCTAAGAAAGGGGTTGAGTGTCAAAACACTTAGTTGGAGATACCTTATTTTCCTGCAAAATTTATGAATGACGAAATTATCTGTGGACGCTAAAACTCCACTTCTTCAAACTAGACACCATTAGCTGGACGCCATATAATTGGCAAATTTTGTACAATTGTTAATTGAGGAATAGATCTAAGAAAGGGGCTAAGTGTCAAAACACTTAATTGGAGATACCTTATTTTCCTGCAAAATTTGTGAATGACGAAATTATCTGTAGATGCTAAAACTCCACTTCTTCAAGCTAGACACCATTAGCTGGACGCCATATTATTGGCAAATTTTGTGCAATTACAAAAATTGGCAAGTTTTGTACACAACAGATTGAGGAATAGAAGTAAGAAAGGGGCCAAGTGTCAAAACACTTAATTGAAGATATCTTATTTTCCTGCAAAATAACACTTAGCTCTTTTATCTATTTAATTGCCACTTCATCTGTTTGATAGGATATAATCGACGGCATGTAGAATTTTTTTATATTAATATGTCACGTTTCAGCACAATGGCATCCACTTTATTAATTTTACTCCTTAATTGAAAACTGTAATAGACGGACAAAATGTGTAAGATTTGTGCAACTAATAAAAAATCAAAAAAAGCAGTCATATCACATTGAAATTAAACAAACCCTTTATACGGCCAGATTAAAAGTTGGTCTATTGTTGTTATTTATTCTATATGAAGTGAATGCTAACCTACACACTGAAGAATAATTTGAAAAATTATGAACTAAATTAGTATTGAATCAAAATCTAGAGAAGAATTTGAAGAAGGTACGGAATAAAGAACCGATGAAGAAGGTTTATTAAACAAAGAAGAGGTATAAAAGAATGATCGAGAATATTTATAGTAAGATAGTCATATTTACTTTGGCGTCTTGTTGTTGCAACCGATAACCAATCAATCAACTACCATCAAGAAATCGTTCCAATTTCAAAAGTAACGTCCAAAAATAAATTTGTTGTTTAATTCTATTCATTTGATTCCTTAGATATTAAAAAAATAAACGAAATATGTCATCATAGTCTATCTTCAAAACTAAAAGAGATACAAAAAAGTAGCTTACATGTTATGATCTAGATTTCTAAAGTGTTGAGAATGCTGAAAACTTCAAACATCTATCGTTTTTTGTATTCGCTCTAACACGAATTTCTGTACCCAACAAACATTCTCGTTTTTGCCTCCAGAGTGATAACAAAAATCATTAGCTGTTTGAAGTTTTCAGCATTTTAATTACTTTGAAAATCGAGATCATAACATATAAGCTACTTTTTTTGTATCTCTTTTAGTTTTTAACATCAAATTCAAGACATTACACGTTATTTCCGGACACCTGTATATCAATTTATAACTTAAATGTTAAATAAGTTAAATTTGTTTTTTCTAAATTTATTATGTTCTTATTTATTTAGACAGTGGCGTAACAATGAACCGTTTGGAAGGGGTAATTAACCAAATAGAAGCAAAAAAAATCATAATAAAGATATTTGTCGGTTATATTTAACCATTAAACATCGGAAGTAAGTAACTTACCGCTAAAAAATTACTCTCAATAAATTTAATTTTATATCTGCTTTAAATATTTGTACATTTAAATGACGTAGGAATCGTTGTTGTTTAAATTATTTTACGTAGTAGATTTAAAAAAAAATTTTTTTTTCCAATGAAGTATAAAAAACATGTCTACAAGTAGATTTCTAGTTATTACAGATTAAATGTTAATTTTCACTATCAACAACTTAACAATAAACCCTCGTCACGTGCATAACAATAATGTTTGAAGAAGATCATGTGACGACGATGGCTTAATATGTGTACAAAAGATTAATATTAGTTCAGGTTTAATGTTATATACTTGACATACATTTACATTTTAAAAAAGGGGGTGCTAAAATTAACCTTTTATCAACGATGTTTACAATATCCGATCGACGACGATCGGGATACTTTAAAAAAAACCATCAGATCCAATTCGCATTTCGCTAATTCCCAAATAACGACTAAACCAAACACCTGTAATTCCTTTAAAATCCAACGTCCGATCGTAAATGAGACGATTTTAATTTTTGCATCTTCCACTAAAGTCGTTTTAAAAAATAAAATTATTTTAATAAAATAAAAATGAGTGCTATCGAACCGGTTGTGTCTTGTTATGTCTTGATTACCTTGATATTTGGTCAGCAACATGTCTTTGGGTGAGTTTTAATTTTTTTTTTATTACGATTATAAAGGAGAAGACCAGCAGACGCACCGTCTGGATGAAAAAGTGGGTCAATAACTTTAAATTAAAATTTTACATAAATTTTTAAACGTTGTGATGTGATCATAGTGTTTTTTGATTAATAAATAATTTATTTTTTCTTTATACATATACATAACGTAATATCTAAAAATCAGTATGACGTAGATCGTTTAAGAACACTTCTGATGAAGTGCCGATTGTTGTTTTTCTAAGATTAAAGATTCATTCTATAAATAAACGGGTAAAAGTAACCTGTTAACGCTTATTTTTGGACCATTGTATTGATTTATCAATTTAGACGACGTTTAGACACATTTAACGCAATTTTTTGTCTATATTTAACGAGTATTTAACTGATTCATTTAAATCAACTGTAAATAATCTATTTTTAAATAGAAACACTATTATGGTTTTTTGATTTACTTTATCATCTATTAAAAGATTTAAATCTTTAAACTTAAGTATTTTCAATTAAGAATTTTTTTGTACTTTGGTCTTTTAATTTAATCTTTTAAAGTCAGCTCATTTTATTTTCTTAGAATTTTTATAATTCTTATAATTCTAATATAAAAAAAATATATATTATATATTATTATTATTATATTAGATCTTCTTATTTATTTATTATTTTTTTTAATATACTTTAGATTAAGTTTCTTTACTAATCCGATATCAGAAGATGACAAATACTCGGTATTAATAAATGTAACGGCTCCGGAACCGTTAAATTCTGCGGAAAACTTTCAAGAAATCAGTGACATTCATCTGGATAAGAAAACGTTGAAAGATTGTCCCGATATGGATTTTGATTTGGATACGATTACACAAAATCAGTTTTCGAAACTGTTGACGAACGACTGTCGTTATGATAAATTGACGAAACCTCAAACGATTGATGGTAAACCTTTAAATGTGTCTGTTAAAATGGATATTAAACATATCGAAGCTATCGATCAATTGGTAAGAAAGATTTTGATGGGGAATTTATAATAAAAAAAAAATTGTTAGATTTTTTTTAGAATGACTCCAAATTTTTGGTTTAATTTTGTGATTAATTATTTAGGAAGATTTAATGGTTTGAAATAAAAGGGGAATATTTTAGTTTTAATTTAATGTATAAATTGTTTTTTAATTGCTGTAAATAAAGTCAGGGTGATTTTTTAAAGTTAGGGATTTTATAGAAATTTAGGTAAAAAAATCATTACTGGTGCCAAAAGTTAGTGAACTTTCGCATGTTGATACTCCGAAAGTCTTTGTAGAAGAAAATCGGGGTAAAGTCTTGATCGGTGATCATTTCTATATAACATAGCTAAATTTCAAAATTGTAGGTCAGGCGGTTTAGAAAATATCGGGAGTTAAATGAAAAAAGGGGCTTTATTAACCTCTCCGCGGAAAATGTAATCTTTGGGAATTTTTTTCTCAAAAACCGCTTAAGAAAAAAAATTGGAACTTTTTGTAAAATATAGTTTCATCTGTTTACTATAACGTGGTATTTTTTTTTTCTTTTTCAAAAATTCTGTTTTCACTTGGTAGTTGTGCATTGGAATGACAACAAAGTCGTAACGTTGGTCAGTACTTATGTAGGTACAGAACCGGTAGAAAAAATCAAACGCTACTGCAAAGAGGGCAAACAAAAAGTTGAAGTCAATTGTTCTTAAGTGGTCAAAGACTATCAAAAACAGTCTGGCTATCTTACAGAAATGATTGTACTAAAATAAAAAAGCTATGCCCTTGAAGGCTTTTAGGTACGAAATCTATTAAGGAGTCAAAAAGAATGTGCTGTGATTGATCCACTCGACATCAAAAAACGACCACCAAAAACCAATACAGCCAGTTTCCGTTAAGGCTGTGGTCTCGGGCCCGAAAAAGTTATTCCAATATTTCGCGTTAACCGTTTGATAAATCAAAAAAACTTTCAAACGAAAGTTGGATAAAAATGAAAAATCTAGGCAAGCGAATAGAGATATTTAATAAATTATTGTTAATAACTGAGATTATTAAGAAGCATTTTTAAACAGGCTATTCGCATGTCTAGATAAATATTCAAGATATATTTTTTCCATTTACCGTTTTTTGATATTTTAAAAGATAAGCGAGAAATTTTGGAAATTCCCACGGTACAAACTTGGGAATATTTTTCAATTTCGCTAGATATCTCCGCCCTGATTGACCACGTGGTATGGCCGGCGGAGTTGAGTAGGTGCCGTAAGTAAACAAACAAGTTTTTGTGTAAGTCGATTCTGCTTCGTTGTGCATTCCTGGAGATAAATACTTTGGAGAATTATTCGAGTTTGGAATTCACAGATTTTATTGCTTCTAAAAATTTTAGAATTTTAGTAAACTAAAATGAATGAAAAGTTCATTTCATAATTTTACTAATCTTTTTGTTATATAACTACCTCGACCTCATGAAAATAAAGTTCGATATTGTAATTTTGAACACTAACTTTTTCTTTACATACACTACATGTAGCAGAGAAAGTATGTACAACTGGGCCAAATTGGCCACTTTTCAAGGGACACTCCTGTTTCTATAAGAAATAGAGGAAAACAGTATCGGTAACTGATGCTCGATTTTTATAAGAAATCGAATGCTGAAAACCTCATATTGATATCTTTTACGGTTTCATAGATATTGGGGATGCTTTTCGAGAAAATGCATTTTTGAAGTCTTCATAATTTTTTTCCTGTTGGAAAATCTTTAATTTTGTGAAAACATTCTCGTGGCAACTTTTTATGTAGATTTTGACGGTGTAGGTTAGTTTTCTCTGTAAGCAATATTTTAATAGCTACATACATAAAAGTGTTTTTTTTTTAATGGAACACTATATTATTACATATTACACGAGAGCCTAGAATTCCCTTTCCAAAAATATGCCTATAAAGTTTGAAAAATAGGATAGATGCGATAATTTGTTTCAGAGAATCTGGAGAAAATGCAGAGGTTGTATTTACATAAACGATATACAGAGAGAAGATAACGTTTAAACTCATTTTTCTCGATGTTAAAAAAATTTAGATTGTTTGAATCCATAATCTGAACCAAAAAGGCTAAGTGATATCGCAAGCAAGGCATCATGTGTGGCACACTTTTGGAAAAGCAATTTAAACTCCCGTCGAATATGCAAAAATGTATAGGTGTTCCATTTGAAAAAGAAATATTTGTCTGCATCTATTAGAATATTACTTACAAAAAATCTAATTTACACCAACAAATTCTACATAAAAAGTTGTTTCGGGAATCTTTTCACAGAATCAAGCATTATCCAATAGAAAAAAAGTTATGGAGATTTTTAAAAAATGCACTTTTTCGAAAAACACCTGTATTTCCGAAACCGTAAGAGGTATCAATTTGCGGTTTTCGCCATTCGATTTCTTATAAACATCGAGCAAGACACCAATATTATTTTACCCTATCTCTTATAGAAACAGGGGTGTTCCTTTACAAGAATCCAATTTGGCCCACCAGTACAGTATAGTCGATTATCCTATCTGTACTACGAACTGCTGTACCATTTTAAAACATTTAATTTTTTTGCACAGTATTTATTACATATACTAAAATAAGTTAGGATCTTATTAGAATTTAGTAAGAAAGATACATCTAATGTTTCCGTCTTTTTCTACTTTACTAAAACGAACTGAACCTCGATTCATGTATTCACTTCTCGACAAAAGATAAATAAACACATGAGTTTCGAATACAAATCCTTTGTCTGTTATCTACAGAGGGCGGAGCGTAGCCCAGAATTAAGGTCCACCTTCTCACTCCCACGCGTCCGTCTCCTGCGCCCCTGAGAAACTCGATGACCGTAAGACCACAGCCTTAAGTCCTGCGATTTGACAATGTGGGTCATTTTATGACCATGACATCTCAGGGTCGGTGCAGATTATGCTCTAAGCCAGTGATGGCGAACCTTTTTGAGAAGTGGGTAAAATTTTGTTGATTGTATTTTTTTTTAGTGCTTCCTCGTAGGTCACTAATTTCAAATCACTTGCAAAAGAGGAAGGTCATTACTCCTACGATTAAAAGAGCTTTGTGGGCTACTTAAAAGGTTTGTGTGGGTCAGTGTCTGACCCGGGGATCATAGGTTCGCCATCACTGCTCTAGGCTCTCGACTGTCATTTGCAGCAAATGCCAAGTCCGGTTATGTTTCGTTACCGGAAGTAAACCCAGGAATTGTCAACTAATTTATCATTTTCAAAAAATGAGTAGAGTTTTTGGGTTTACTTCCAGCATTTACTGCAAATCACAGTGTTGTAGAGCCATTATACCCGTTACTTTGCTTTCAAGATGTATGTCCATTAACTCATTTTTATAAAGAGGTTTGATTTATGTTTGTTTTTAATTAAAGTTACAATACATATTTGTGATTTTTATTCTTACTGGTTTTGGTAAGGTATGTCACAATATATACCATTTTCGCGGAAAGATGTCTCATGCGTCATTAGTTGTCGCCGTTTTCTCGACATATGTCAAATAATTTTTTTTATTTAATTGTACATGTCAGAGAGAGACGAAAACCGAAAATAGTAGTCTAGGATAACATAATTAATTAATGACGCATGAAACATCTTTCCCCGAAAATGGTATACATTCAAATGAATATATATTTTTTTACCCACTTGGCAATGTATGTAGTAGCATACATGATTTTTCAGGGAAAAAAGCTGAAAACTCTAGATTTTTTTTTCTATTTTGTCTGGGTATATTTAGGTTCTACACATTCCTATTTCAGTATTTGTTTCATTTCAAAATGTTTATTTTTTTTGTTAAATACAGGGTTAAAAATTCAATCCCAGAAATAATCGATTTCTACCCAAAAGACAAATCGACAGGATTTGTCTTTTTGGGTATTTCTATAAATACAAAATAATTTTTTATTATTATTTATTTGAAAAACGAGTATATTCGCAGGAATTGAGATAATTAACATTCTTATCTACTATCTACTTAATTAGTGGCAATCTCCTTAAGATGCGATCAACGGTACTCTAGATCGACTATTTCTGGGATTGATTTTTTCATACAAAATAGACGGAATTTTTTAAAAAGAAAAAAAATATGGCGTTATAGTAAACAGATGAGGCTACATCTTATAAAAGGTCCTAATTTTTTTTTCTTCAACGGTTTCTGAGAAAAAAAATCCAAAATTTGCGTTTTCCGCAGACCGGTCTAATAACCGGTCCTTTTTTCATTTAACTCACGATTTTTTCCAAACCGTGTGACATACGATTTTAAATTTTGGCTATGTTGCACAGAAATGATCACCAATCATAACAGTTTTACCCCGATTTTTGTCGACGAAAACTTTTTGAGTATCAGCATCCGAAAGTTCACTGACTTGATTTTTGGCATCGATAGTCTTTAGGATTCTTCTTTTTACATTTTTGACGACTTACTGTTACTGATAATATTAATATTTTGAATTAAACAGAAAAGTTTTACTTCTAATCTTATTTACAAATCATTTCCTGATTCCTTATAAATAAAATCAGGGCGATTAATTGTTTAAAGATTAGGTTTAGTGAAAAAATCATCGTCGTCGAGATTTTTATTTTTTTATGAATCATTTGAATCAAGCTTATCAATTTATATTGAAAAAGAACATTTTAGCTTCAATTCGATGTATAAATCATGTTCTAACTCCTATAAATAAAGTCGAAGTGATTTTTTAACAGCTTGACTGCCACGGCGCTGCGGGTTCCAATATAAGCATATTGAAACTCAAACGGTTAAAGTCAGTCTGAATTGATTAAGGCTGTGGTCTTACGGTCATCGAGTTTCTCAGGGGCGCAGGAGACGGACGCGCGGGAGTGAGAAGGTGGACCTTAATTCTGGGCTACGCTCCGCCCTTTGTAGATAACAGACAAAGGATTTATATTCGAAACTCATGTGTTTATTTATCTTTTGTCGAGAAGTGAATACATGAATCGAGGTTCAGTTCGTTTTAGTAAAGTAGAAAAAGACGGAAACATTAGATGTATCTTTCTTACTAAATTCTAATAAGATCCTGACTTATTTTAGTATATGTAATAAATACTGTGCAAAAAAATTAAATGTTTTAAAATGGTACAGCAGTTCGTAGTACAGATAGGATAATCGACTATACTTTACTGGTGGGCCAAATTGGACACTTGTAAAGGGACACCCCTGTTTCTATAAGAGATAGGGTAAAATAATATTGGTGTCTTGCTCGATGTTTATAAGAAATCGAATGGTGAAAACCGCAAATTGATACCTCTTACGGTTTCGGAAATACAAGTGTTTTTCGAAAAAGTGCATTTTTTAAAAATCTCCATAACTTTTTTCTATTGGATAATGCTTGATTCTGTGAAAAGATTCCCGAAACAACTTTTTATGTAGAATTTGTTGGTGTAAATTAGATTTTTTGTAAGCAATATTCTAATAGATGCAGACAAATATTTCTTTTTCAAATGGAACACCTATACATTTTTGCATATTCGACGGGAGTTTAAATTGCCTTTCCAAAAGTGTGCCACACATGATACCTTGCTTGCGATATCACTTAGCCTTTTTGGTTCAGATTATGGATTCAAACAATCTAAATTTTTTTAACATCGAGAAAAATGAGTTTAAACGTTATCTTCTCTGTGTATATCGTTTATGTAAATACAACCTCTGCATTTTCTCCAGATTTTCTGAAACAAATTATCGCATCTATCCTATTTTTCAAACTTTATAGGCATATTTTTGGAAAGGGAATCCTAGGCTCTCGTGTAATATGCAATAATATAGTGTTCCATTAAAAAAAAACACTTTTATGTATGTAGCTATTAAAATATTGCTTACAGAGAAAACTAACCTACACCGTCAAAATCTACATAAAAAGTTGCCACGAGAATGTTTTCACAAAATTAAACATTTGCTAACAGGAAAAAAATTATGAAGACTTCAAAAATGCACTTTCTCGAAAAGCATCCCCATTATCTCTGAAACCGTAAAAGATATCAATATGAGGTTTTCGGCATTCGATTTCTTATAAAAATCGAGCATCAGTTACCGATACTGTTTTTCCTGTATTTCTTATAGAAACAGGTGTGTCCCTTGAAAAGTGACCAATTTGGCCCAGTTGTACATACTTTCTCTGCTACATGTAGTGTATGTAAAGAAAAAGTTAGTGTTCCAAATTACAATATCGAACTTTATTTTCATGAGGTCGAGGTACTTATATAACAAAAAGATTAGTAAAATTATGAAATGAACTTTTCATTCATTTTAGTTTACAAAATTCTAAAATTTTTAGAAGCAATAAAATCTGTGAATTCCAAACTCGAATAATTCTCCAAAGTATTTATCTCCAGAAATGCACAACGAAGCAGAATCGACTTACACAAAAAACTTGTTTGTTTACTTACGGCACCTACTCAACTCCGCCGGCCATACCACGTGGTTAATCAGGGCGGAGCTATCTAGCGAAATTGAAAAATATTCCCAAGTTTGTACCGTGGGAATTTCCAAAATTTCTCGCTTATCTTTTAAAATATCAAAAAATGGTAAATGGAAAAAATATATCTTGAATATTTATCTAGACATGCGAATAGCCTGTTTAAAAATGCTTCTTAATAATCTCAGTTATTAACAATAATTTATTAAATATCTCTATTCACTTGCCTAGATTTTTCATTTTTATCCAACTTTCGTTTGAAAGTTTTTTTGATTTATCAAACGGTTAACGCGAAATATTGGAACAACTTTTTCGGGCCCGAGACCACAGCCTTAAACACTGGAAGAAGAATAGTTGACGTTAGAATTTTTTTTTTAATTTTTTGATGAATGAAAAAAATGTTTGTTTATAAATATAGAGACTGATGACATTTATAAAAAGTTTTATCATTCATCATTCATCAAAAAATTAAAAAAATTCTAATATCAACTATTCTTCATTCAGTTTTTAAGAAATTCAGACTGTCTTTAAAAAATCACTTTGACTTCTTGGATTTTTCTAAAAGGTTTTTCTCTTGAACACTTTGTTTTGCAGATATTAACTAAAAATTAAAAATAAAAAATTAAAACTAAATCACGTATGATTTTATACAAAGAAAGAAATCAGCTGAAGCTAGTTCAGATTAAGAAGAAAGGTGATCTGGTTGGTCAGTTGATTGCCATTCCGTCTAATTCCTCTACCAAGAAACATGTCATTGAAAGTAAACTAAGAGTAGAACTAATATTAGCATTAATTCTAACACTAGATCTAGAACTAGAAGCTTTTGGGTTTAGTCGTGGAATTTTTGTCTTCTTCACATTCTTGTATATAGTCAGATCCAAGAGACTCATCATCTTGTCGTTGATATTAAAACTATGATATTCAGTTTTCCCTGATTATCCAAATTGCTTCCTTTTCACCAATCATCAGATTGAAGTTTGATTGTTTTGCAGATTTAATCTCTCTCTTTTACTTTTTGATGTATTTTGTTTGCTTCTATTGCAAGTATTCTCCGAATATATGTTTCCACTTTAGATCTTATCTTTTGGAACTTTTTTGGGGCTATCAGAGGCGTACCTAGAGTAAATGGCGTCTATGGCAAACACTTACTTTGCGCCCCTCTAAGTCGATAACTCGCTACATTTTTTTTTTTTTTTTCATTTTTGTTTTTTTACGCTACACATTACATTTTTTGCGCCCCGTTTGAGATGGCGCCCATGGCACGTGCCATGCCTGCCATACCCTAGTTACGCCACTGGGGGCTATTCTATAATTAAAAGACGCACTGCTAAATCCGAACGTTTCTCGTGTTACAAAAACATAATAAGCTGTACTATAACCCGAAATGGAGCTGCACCATGAAGAGAAAGATGGAAGAATATGAAGCGGGGGCTTATTTTTTCATCTTTCTCTTTATGGTGCAGCTTCATTTCGGGTTATTCTTCGTTCGTCATGCTAATACCACAACGCAAACCGTTGTTTAAAAGTAATATTTTCTAATAAATTTGGCAGACTAACAAAATACTTCAATATTTTTCCCCATTCAAGTTGTTACTAATAAAAAAATGGGATGATTGCTCTATTATCAGCAATGAAAAGTTCTTCAAATCTTTCTTATTTCGATTTTTGTAGATACCTCGAAAACAAAGTGTTTAAGACAAAAACTTTTTAGACAAAAATAAATTAGTTTTTCAAATCATTTAGGAATTGGAAAAGGAAAAAAAAAATGGATGTACTATCTGAAAACATAAAAATTACGTCGAAATGATCATTCTGTCTCTTCGTTTTCAACAGCAAGAAATTGCTTTCGATTCAATCTCTAGTTTGAGATTTAGTTTGAGATACACCTTATATAAATCTTTTCATTATTCCTTGAAACAAAGTTAGAAAGAAAAAGGACCTTTTAAGTTCGATTAAAGTTCCATTTCTTAATTTCTAGAAATAAACCTAACGAAAATTTTTAAAATGAGTCTCCATTTTTTTAAGCTAATCTAATAACCAAAAAAGGTGTAAAATTAATCAATTAGTTACCCAATAGTTGAAAAATGACGTTAATAATTTTTTTTTAATTTTTTGGTAAGTCATTAAAACCAAACTTGTTATTTTATATTTAAATGGAAACATTTAGCTTTAATTATTTCTATAAATAAAGTCGGAACGTTTTTTTTTAACTAGTTTCTGTTTCTTTAAAAGTTATTTTAGGTAAAAAATGTCATTAGGATTTTTTTAAACTCTTATAATAAAGTTGTAACTTTCAAACGTAAAATTTTAACATTAACACATTTTCTTTTCTGAGGGAGAAAGTAAAAGTAGTAGAGAATTTATTTTTTAGCAAAAATAAAGATTGTTGAATCTAAAGTTTGAATCTAAATCCTCATAAAATTTTAAGTCTCAACAAAAATTAATCTTTTAGATATGATTTTTTAAAGATTGTCAAAAATTTTTACCGACTTTAAATTTTTTTTTTAATTTTTTTGGTAAGAATTATGACAAATTTGTCGTTTTAAATCGAAAATACAATCTTTTAGGTTTCATTTGATATAAAAATCTTTTTTCAATTCCTAAAAATAAAGTCTGGATGATTTTTTAAAAATTGGTCTAATTTTTAAAAATGTTAGGTTAGATAATTGCCAAAAATTTTTACTAATTTTAAAAATTTTTTTTTAATTTTTTTGGTAAGAACTAGGAAAAATTTGTTTTTTTAAATCGAAAATATAATCATTTAAATTTCATTTTATGTAAAAATCTTTTTTCAATTCCTAAAAATAAAGTCTGGATGATTTTTTAAAGTTGGTTAATTTTTTTCAGTTCAGTTAAAATCTGCCAAAAATTTTTATTAACTTTAAAAATTTTTTAAATTTTTTTGGTAGTCTTTGGGAAAAATTTGTCTTTTAAAATCGAAAATACAATCATTTAAATTTCATTTGTTATAAAAATCTTTTTTCAATTCCTAAAAATAAAGTCTGGATGATTTTTTAAAGTTGGTTAAATTTTTTTTTAATTAAGTTAAAATCTGCAAAAAAATTTTTACTAATTTTAAAAATTCTTTTAATTTTTTTGGTAGCGTTTGGGAAAAATTTGCCTTTTAAAATCGAAAGTACAATCTTTTAAGTTTCATTTGATATAAAAATCTTTTTCCAATTCTTAAAAATAAAATCTGGATGATTTTTTAAAGTTGGTTAATTTTTTTTTAATTAAATTAAAATCTGTCAAAAATTTTTACTAACTTAATTTTTTTTAATTTTTTTGGTAGCATTTGGGTAAATTTACCTTTTAAAATCGAAAATACAATCTTTTAAGTTTCATTTTATATAAAAATCTTTTTTCAATTCTTAAAAATAAAGTCTGGATGATTTTTTAAAGTTAGTCACTTTTTTTTTAATTAAGTTAAAATCTGCCAAAAATTTTTACTAACTTTAAAATCTTTTTTGATTTTTTTGATAAGAATTGGGAAAATTTTGCCTTTTAAAATCGAAAACACAATCTTTTAAGTTTCATTTTATATAAAAATCTTTTTTCAATTCCTAAAAATAAAGTCTGGATGATTTTTTAAAGTTGGTTAAATTTTTTTTTGATTAAGTTTAAATCTGCCAAAAATTTTTACTAACTTTAAAAATTTTTTTAATTTTTTTGGTAAGAATTAGGAAAAAATTGCCTTTTAAAATCGAAAATACAATCTTTTAAGTTTCATTTTATATAAAAATCTTTTTTCAATTCCTAAAAATAAAGTCTGGATGATTTTTTAAAGTTGGTTAAATTTTTTTAAAAATTAAGTTAAAATCTACCAAAATTTTTACTAACTTTAAAATTTTTTTAATTTTTTTGGTAGCGTTTGGGAAAAATTTGCCTTTCAAAATCGAAAATACAATCTTTTAAGTTTCATTTGATATAAAAATCTTTTTTCAATCCTCAAAAATAAAGTCTAGATGATTTTTTAAAGTTGGTTAAATTTTTTTTTAATTAAGTTAAAATCTGCCAAAAAATTTTTACTAATTTTAAAAATTTTTTTAATTTTTTTGGTAGCGTTTGGGAAAAATTTGCCTTTTAAAATCGAAAGTACAATCTTTTAAGTTTCATTTGATATAAAAATCTTTTTCCAATTCTTAAAAATAAAATCTGGATGATTTTTTAAAGTTGGTTAATTTTTTTTTTAATTAAATTAAAATCTGTCAAAAATTTTTACTAACTTAATTTTTTTTTAATTTTTTTGGTAGCATTTGGGTAAATTTACCTTTTAAAATCGAAAATACAATCTTTTAACTTTCATTTTATATAAAAATCTTTTTTCAATTCTTAAAAATAAAGTCTGGATGATTTTTTAAAGTTAGTCATTTTTTCTTTAATTAAGTTAAAATCTGCCAAAAATTTTTACTAACTTTAAAATTTTTTTAAATTTTTTTGGTAGCCTTTGGGAGAAATTTGCCTTTTTAAATTGAAAATACAATCTTTTAAGTTTCATTTTATATAAAAATCTTTTTTCAATCCTTAAAAATTAAGTCTGGATGATTTTTTAAAGTTGGTCTAATTTTTAAAAATGTTAGGTTAAAATCTATCAAAAATTTTTACTAACTTTAAAAATTTTTTTAATTTTTTTGATAGTGTTTGGGAAAAATTTGTCTTTTAAAATCGAAAATACAATCATTTAAATTTAATTTGATATAAAAATCTTTTCTCAATTCCTAAAAATAAAGTCTGGATGATTTTTTAAAGTTGGTTAAATTTTTTTTAAATTAATTTTTGGAGTTATTCTAAAAAACTCATTTTGGAAATAAAAATCTTTTTCTGAAAAAACCAATTTTTTATAGAAATTCCGAATGGATATGTTAATGCAATACAAATACATGGACCATCGATTACATTACAAAGAATTATCCCCAAGTCGAAAATCAATGGTCGGTCGAGATATTTTAACGGAAAGAATTTGGGTTCCACATTTAATAATTTTAAACGAAAAGTCGAGTACGATGATGGGTTTTGGAAATAAGGATCAATTTATAGCCATTTCACCTGAAGGAGAAGTCACCTACTCGTACAGAATGTCAACGGTTATTTACTGTTGGATGAATTTAAAAAAATTTCCATTCGACAAACAAATATGTAGCGTCAATTTACAAACATGTAAGTTTTACAAAAAAAAAGAAAACTTTTGTGGGTTTTTTAATGTATTTTTTCTGGTTTTTTTTTTATTAGTTAAAGTTGTTTTGTTAAACCAAAACATTAAGTCATAAAATTTTATTTTTTAGGGACTTATAACGCGAGTGAAATGATGCTATATTGGGAAAATGAAAATCCCGTTTCAATATCACCTCAATTACATTTAGCCGAGTTTTGTTTGGAAGCTTTTTGGACTTATGCCGTTTTAAGTGATCCACCAATCGACCAAGGAGCTTTTGGTTTGTTTAAAATAAAAAATTTTTGTATTTTTAATCTTTTTTCTTCACTAAAATTTTAGTTGGAAATTATAGTGGACTTATTTTTAAATTTAAAGTAGCTAGAGAAGTTGGTTTTTACATAATGGATTATTTCCTACCTTCGATTATGTTAGTTGGTACTTCTTGGGTTAGTTTTTGGCTTCAAGCAGATGCCACACCACCCAGAGCTACTTTAGGAACAGCTACTATGTTATCTTTTATTACTTTAGCTTCTTCACAATCAAAAAATCTCCCAAAAGTTTCTTACATTAAAGTTAGTGAAATTTGGTTTTTGGGATGTTCATTTTTTATATTTGCTTCGATGGTTGAATTTGCTTTTGTAAATATTATTTGGAGGAGAAAGTAATTTTATTTTTAAGTTGTTAATTTAAATGTAATTTTGTGTTATTTTTTAGGAAAGATGTTGAATTAAAAAAAGTTACCCCAAAATATATTTTTAAATCAACGATAACTCCCGGATTGGCTAGAAAAGAATTGTATAATAGTAAAAAAAGTTTTGATGAAGAATATGGTTCGACTACAACTTTAGATAATGTAAGTAAAATTTTTTTTTAATAAAAATTTTTTTTTATTAAATTTTTTTTAATAAAAAATTTTTTTTATTAAAATTTTTTTTTATTAAAAAATTTTTTTCTTAATTAAAATAAATTTTTAGAATTCCTCTTCAACGATAGCTATGGATACTTTAACAGAAAGTAATTGTAAGCTAGAAAATGTTGAAAGTGGGTTAAAATCTAGTCAGAATTTACCAAAAACATGGACGACGATGACCCCACAAGAAGTTTCCATTTGGATTGATAAAAAAAGTAGGGTTTTTTTCCCTCTGTGTTTTTTATTCTTTAATATAGTATTTTGGATTTTTGTGTTTTGTTGGTGATAAATCGTTTCGTTAATTTATTCGAATACTTTTTGTATATTTTATTTTATTCTAGAAATGTATTACAAGTACTTATTTAAAACAAGAAAAACAAAGTGTGAAATATTATCTAAATTATCGCTTATCGTTTAAAAGCATCTACATTTCTACACTTGAAACGTTTCGAACTTATAAGGATGTTTTTATGATTATTTATTATTTAATTAAAAAAAAATCTCATTTTATAAACTTAAAATTACTTTATTTCTTTCCAAACTTTAGAGTATAATATACTCTAAAATAAACTATATTTTCTATTTTTTGAAAATTCTTATAATGTTACAATGATTTTTTTAATGTTAATTTTTTAAAAGTTAATTTTCTAAAAGTTAATTTTCTAAAAACTTTAAAAATAAAAAAATAGATTCATGCATTTAGATTTTTTCTTGATTTATTGATAAATTATTGACAATGAGATAAACTTTGTTGTTTATGCGAAAAAGGAAAATTCTAGATTTGACTTGATGTACCAATAAATCATGATATAAATCTGTTCTATGAATAAGTGTTTTGTAATTTTTTTACAATGCCAAGGTCAAATCTAATTTTTAATATTCGTACATTTACTTAAAAATTTTTTTTTGATAAATTATTAAAAATCATTAGATGTTTTATTTTAAAAAGGAATGTTATAGCTTTGATTTGATGTATAAATCGTTTCCTAATATTTAAAAATAAGATCATAAATTAGGGAAAAACCGAAGAACGCATTCATGTCTTAAGAATCTTACTTTTTGATTAATTATTTTAGCTTTAATTTGATGTGTAAGTCTTTTCTTAGTTCCTATAAATAAAGTTAGTGTGATTTTTTAAGTCTTAATTTTTTTTAAAGTTGGGTCTTTTTGGTTGGTGTTTTTAGACAATTTTTATATGTTATTTTTTTTTGATAAACCACTATCATAGAACATATTACTTTGTGTTAGAAGGAAACCTTTAAGTTTTAGTTGAATGTACAAATAGTTTCTTTATTCCTATAAATAAAGATAGGATATTAGATTGGATGACAAATCTTTGATGTCTTTAGATTTTTTTTTTAATTTTTTGATAAATCACAAAACCCAAACTTATTATTTTATACTTAAAAGGAATTTTTTAGTTCTAATTCGGTGTGTTTTGTTATACGTAATAAGATGTCTCATGCGTCATCAGTAAACTATATTATCCTAGATCAGTGTTTTCACTTTTCGTCTCTAATGACGCATCAGACGTCTTTCTCTGAACAGAATATAAGTGGAAATAAGGTAATATTGCTCGGTTATCTATCACTTTTTTTAATGAAGAATTGCAAATATTAAAAATTCTTGTTTCAAAGAGGTCATATATGCCAACTAAACATCAGGTCTCATGTATACAAAGTGTTTAAAAAAGATGCGGTAATATTAATGGGGGTGATGGTTCAGGTCATTTTATACCAAAAAGTTTATAATAAACATGTTCTGGAAACGGTTCGTTACCGATCTACAGCGTGTTAAAGTTTGATTAAAAAAACAGTAAAAAATTACATATTTTGAAACAGTCCTGTTTTATTCAGGAGTCAAAGGAGTCAAAAAAGTTTGTAATAAAAGATTTTTTTTTAAAGAACAAGGGTTTTATTCAGGGACAAAAACAAATATTTTATCAAACTAACAATTTTACCAAGTAAAAATTACAAAAACTGTGCAATGTGACCACCTCGAGCTCGGATGCAAGAATGCGATCTTCTCCTCATTTACTGGTGAACTCTCTCAAAAACACTAGGATCTGTTTTAATTGAGTTGCAGCCAAAAATGATTCGATTTCTTAAATCTTCTACGTTTTTCAATGGAGATTTTGTGGGGATGACCCCACAGGAAAAAATCCAGGGGATTTAAGTCCGGGGATCGTGCAGGCCATAAGTATAAACTCGGCCAATCCGATTTCCATATGCTTGTGTTAAGAAATCACCATCTACTTGACTAAATTGGTGCGCCATCTTGCATATACCACATTACATCTCTAATTGCTAATGGTACGTCATCCAGAAAACCAGGGAGCGTGTTTAACAAAAAGTTGCGATACACCTCTCCGGTAAGTCTTCCTGGTAAAGATACGATCTAATTAGGCAGTCACAATTCCAAGCCAAACGTTCAAAGAAAACTGATGTTGAAAACGATCTTCAACAATTTTAGATTTTCGTCACACCATACATGGTTATTATGGAAATTGGGTATTGCATTTCTTGAAAAATTCGCCTCATCGATGAACAGAATCAACATCAAGAATTGAGGGATTTCATTTTCTGCAAAAGCCATTGACAGAATGCAATGCGAAGAGGAAAACCAGCTGGAAGTAATGCTTGAACACGTTGAACTGTTTCAAAATATGTAAAAGTTTACTGCATTTTTTAAATTAAACTTCAACACGCTGTAGATCGCTAACGAAGCGTTTTCAGACCATGTTTATTATAAACTTTTTTGTATAAAATAACCTGGACAATCACCCCCTTAAATATTGCCGCATCTTTTTTAAACAGCCTATATAAATCTTTTTTTTAATTTATTTTTATAAAGACAGGTGATTTTTTAAGAATTATAGTGGATGAAAAATCATTGATGTTTACAAAGTCCTAACTTATTATTTTATACTTAATAGAAACTTTTTGGTTTTAATTCGATGTTGCAACAGGAATCGTTTCTTAATTCCTGTAAATAAAGTCAGGGTAATTTTTTAAAAATTAAGTTAGGTGAAAAATCTTAGATGTCTTTAGAACTTTTTTTTTAATTTTTAATAATTCCACCAAAATCTAACAAAATTTTCAACAATTCCACCAAAATCTAACAAAATTTTTAACAATTCCACCAAAATCTAACAACATTTCACCAAAAACTGACTAAATATGTAAAAATTCTACCAAAATTGTCAACATTTTTAACAATTCCACCAAAATCTAACAAAATTTTTAATAATTCCACCAAAATATAACAAAATTCCACCAAAAATTTACTAAATATGTAAAAATTCAATTAAATTCAATAAAAATTCAACCAAAGTTGTCAAAATTTTTAATAATTCCCGCAAAATCTAACAAAACTTTTAACAATTCCACCAAAATCTTACAAAATTCTTAAAAATTGCACCAAAGTAGTTAAAATTTTTATCAATTCCACCAAAACCTAATAAAAATCCTAAAAATTCCACCAAAAACTTACTAAATTTGTAAAAACTCCACCAAAATTCATGAAATTTTAATCAATTCGAACAAAAATTTATTGGATTTAAAAAATAACTAAAATTTCCACCAAAAATTTACAAAATTTGTGAAAAATTCCACCAAAGTTACCAACATTTTTAACAATTCGACAAAAAACTTATTAAATTTTAAGGTTAGGTTCTAGTTTTTTGATAAATCACTAATATCAAATTTATTATATTACATCAAAGAAGAACCTTTTGGTTTTAATTCTATGTATAAGCGATTTTCTAGTTCATATAAATAAAGACAGTGTAATTTTTTAAAGTGAGTCTCAATTTTTCTAAAGATTAAGTTAGATGAAAAATCCCTGGTGTTGTGAAGGTGCTTGTAAAACAGTAATATTTTATGACAATATGCGTCTCATATCTATAGTAGATAATGTTCTTCAAAATGCAGAAAATTTTTGACAATATTGCAACTACATAGCGCCAGCTAATGTGTTGTTTGTGATATCGCAACGAAAATATGGCAATATTTCTAATTCATTTACCAATTTTTTTTTAATGAGGAACTACGAAAATGAAAAATATCTTGATTCAAGGGATTGTCTCAAACTCATGTACGAAACCTGAGAGAATTACTCGAAAATATAGTTTTCTAGTTTTGATGATTAAATTAAGATTTTTTTATCGTAGTTAGATGCCGAAAAAAAAATGATTTAATTTTTAATTTAAATCAACTTTGTTGTACCAATTGTAAGCTAAGTAATAGTAAAGATTTGGGTATAACATTCCAACTTGATATGCCTTAGATTGATTTCATCATGCTTTTGAACATTCAAAATCTTTTCCATCAAAGGATTTAGTATTAAAAATGTAGGATATGTTTATATACTCAATAGCCAGCATGAATGTGTTAGCCAGCATGAGCTATGAGATCACCCTTCAATTGTAACTCAGTCTTTAAAAAATTAATGTTAAGTATAATATCGACCTATGCAACGAAGACTATTGTAAGTCATTTTTGATAGAACTGAGTGAGATATAAGCGTTTAAAGGTTTTCAACAGATTGCATTTTAATATGC
This sequence comes from Digitonthophagus gazella, assembly GCA_036711955.1. NCBI lineage: Eukaryota > Metazoa > Arthropoda > Insecta > Coleoptera > Scarabaeidae > Digitonthophagus > Digitonthophagus gazella. The sequence continues at coordinate 19,450,792 of JASCIT010000012.1, forward strand.
AATCTGTTGCATATGCATGTTTTAATATGCAATATAGATATCTTATACAGAGGATTCCGAAAGGATTCACCATAGAAGAATAGCAATTCATTCTGTTTTCTTTTCAAATTTTTCAAAATCACCATTTTTGACTTACGACAGTTTTCGTTGGATAGGTCGATATCTGGTATTTTTGGCTTTCTCAAAAAATTTTTTGAACATTTTTATTTAAAATTTTTCGTTCAGGAAATGCGAATAACTAATTCTTATATGCAAAAGAAAACTTGAATATGAAATCAAACGTCTGATTTTGAATACGAACACTTCAGTTGTAACTGAGCCTTCGAGGAAATGACTTTTAGACGTTTTATTTGCAAAATATCAATGGGTGGGATCGGTGGGTTAACCCTCTTTTGAATATCAAAATGTACTCTAACCCGAAACGAAGCTGCACCATGAAGAGAAAGATGAAAGAGTGCTCGGCAATGTTACGGAGAGGGAGCTTACTTTTTCATTTTTCTCTTCATGATGCAGCTCAATTTCGGGTTATAGTACTTGCTCGGGAAAATTTTATGTTTGACTTCAACTGTGGTTTGGTTCAAAAGTGAACACTTATCAAGACATGAAGTTAAATATGTTATTTTTCACTTATCTGATTTTATTAATTTATAATCCTTACATGTTTCAGCTTAAATCTATCTTCAGAGGTAAGTTGTCGTTAGACAAAAATTTGATTGACGTAATTAAAATACGTCAATCATTAAAAATTAAAATTAAAATGTTCACAAACGATTTTAATATTATCCATGTATTTTAATTACGTCAACTAATTCTTTATATAAAAATAACTTACCTCTGAGGATGGCTTTAAGCTGAAACATGTAACGATTGTAAATAATAAAACTAGATAATTGCTGAGTAATATATTTCATTCCACGTCTTAATACACATTGGTTAAAAAAATGGATCACAATTTAAGCTTTTTCTGAACACTTATTTGTATTAATTTCAAATGGACCATAGACATAATAATATTATTTATTTGTTATAACACGTTTTTGTTGAGAATTGGTCACTTATTCATATTGATTGGTTAACCAATTGGATAATCGTGTTTTGGTTGCTTGAAGGAAAAGTCGATTACGAAATTTCGGCAATTATTGCTATGTGTACGCAGAAAATTTTTAATTCATCCTATGGCCAAAATGTTACCCAATTGATTACACGTTACCGAATTACACTACGAGTAACATATATATGTCTGAAAATGTTGGACTGTAATTTTGAAAAATTTTTGCTGCACGTTTACTTCTTTAAAAACTAAGTTTCTTTAAATTTTTTTTGAAAAATCATTAAGATCAAACCTATTATTTTAAAAGAAAAGGGAATATTTTAGCATTAAATAGACAAATAAATAGTTTTCTAATTTATAAAAAAAAAACTTAGGATGATTTTTTAAATGTTAGGTTTGATAAAAAAAAATCGTTGATATCTTTAGATTTTTTTTTTAATTTTTTGATAAATCACTAAAATCGAACTTATTATTTTATATTAAAAGGGAATCCTTTAGCTTCAATTTGATATATGAATCGTTTCCTAATTCTTACAAAAAAAACCATAGGGTAATATTTTAAATGTCAGGTTGGATTAAAAATCGTTGATGTCTTTACAATTTTTTTTGAATTTTTTGATAAATTATTAAAATCAAAGTTTTTATTTTAAATTAAAAAAGAATCTTTTAGCTTCAATTCAATACATAAACCATTTCCTAATTCACATAAATAAAGTCAGGAGAATTTTTTAAAAATCAGTCTTAATTTTTGAAAGGTTAAGTTGGGTGAAATCTTATTGATATTTTTAGATTTCCTTTTTTATTTTTTTGACAATTCATTAAAATCAAACTTTACAATCATAAGAAACTTTTTAACTTCAAGTCTATGTATAAATCGTTTCCTACTTCCTATAAATAAAGTCAGGGTATTTTCTTTGAAATCACTTTAAATTTTTTTAAGATTGAAAAATCGTTGGTGTTAGATTTTTTTTTTTGTATTTTTTAGGTGAACTTTTAAGACCTTATTATTTTAGATTTAAAAGGAGGCTTTCAGCTTCAATTCCATGTATAAATCTTTTTTTAATTCTTATAAATAAAGTCAGAGTGATTTTTTAAAGTTGGGGGTTCAAATTTTATAAGAGTTCAGATTGAAACTTTACTTTAAGTTAATGTATAAATTATTTCTTATTTCAATGAATAATGTATTTAGTAATTCTTCAATGTTAAAATTTCCGATAAGCAAAATTAGGTAAAAAAACACATTCATACCATTAAAATTTAAATTTTTTTTGATTGAACCATAAAAATTCCTCAAAAGAAAAATTAAAAACTGAATTATATCATCCAAATTTTAAATACTCAAGTATTTAAAAAAGTACCGTATTTACAAAGACGTAAAGATTTTGATGTGAATCTCTTTAGAGGCCACACGTTTTCAAGTCGTTCGTTGTAGATGGTTTTATAGATGGTTGTAGACCTCCAAACGAATCTTCGTGTTCCACACGTGACTCTGACGTGAGATAAGGTGCAACCGTCACGTGCTTTCTAAATGCAGAAAGTTCACCAACCTTGAATAAAAAATTTCAAACTGAAGAAAAACTAAAAGTTATAGAAAACTCATCTTTGGTAAAAATAAAGATTAAATCTCAATCAAAATCCTGATAAAATTTTAATTCTCAATAACAATTAGTTTTTTAAATATGAATTTTTAAAAAATTGATAAATTTTTAATCGACTTTAAGTGATATTTTCTCTTCTGAGGGAAAAACTAAAAGTCGTAGAAAATTCATCTTTGGTAAAAATAAAGATTAAGTTTTAATCAAAATCCTGATAAAATTTCAAGTCTTAATAATAATTAGTTTTTTTGAAATGAATGTTTAAAAATTGACGAATTTTTAAATCGAGATTAAGTGACATTTTCTCTTCTGAGGGAAAAACTAAAAATCGTAGAAAATTCATCTTTGGTAAAAATAAAGACTAAGAAGTTTCACTAAAAATCCTGATATAATTTTAAGTCTGAATAACAATTAGTTTTTTAGATATGAATTTTTAAAAATTGATAAATTTTACTCAACATGTTAAAAAAGTTAGGCTAGAATTTCGCTTCTATAGAAAAAACTAAAAGTCATAGAAAAACCATCTTTGGTAAAAATAAAGACTAGATTTCAATCTAAATCCTTATAAAATTTCAAGTCTTAAAAACAATTAGTTTTTTGAATATGAATTTTTAAAAATTGATAAATTTTTAATAGACATTAAGTGACATTTTCTCATCTGAGGGAAAAACTAAAAGTCGTAGAAAATTCATCTTTGGTAAAAATAAAGATTAAGTTTTAATCAAAATCCTAATAAAATTTCAAGTCTTAATAATAATTAGTTTTTTTGAAATGAATGTTTAAAAATGGACGAATTTTTAAATCGAGATTAAGTGACATTTTCTCTTCTGAGGGAAAAACTAAAAATCGTAGAAAATTCATCTTTGGTAAAAATAAAAATTAAGTTTCACTCTAAATCCTTATAAAATTTCAAATCTCAGCAACAATCACATATCTTTTTTGGATATGAATTTTTAAAAATTGACAAATTTTGAATCAACATTGGATGACATTTTCTCTCCTGAGGAAAAAACCAAAAGTCATCGAAAGCTCATCTTTGGTAAAAATGAAGACTAAGTTTCAATTTAAATCCTTATAAAATTTCAAGTCTCAGCAACAATCAGTTTTTTAGATATGAATTTTTAAAAATTGATAAATTTTTAATCAACATTGGATAACATTTTCTCTTCTGAGGAAAAAACCAAAAGTCATCCAAAGCCCCTCTTTAGTAAAAATGAAGACTAAGTTTCAATTTAAATCCTTATAAAATTTCAAGTCTCAGCAACAATGAATTTTTTAGATATGAATTTTTAAACATTGACAAATTTTTAATCAACATTGGATGACATTTTCTCTTCTGAGGGAAAAACCAAAAGTCATCGAAAGCCCATCTTTGATAAAAATGAAGACTAAGTTTCAGTCTAAAAAAATTACTCAAATCCACAAAAATTAACTTTAAAAAAATGTATAAAGCTTATTTTTATAAAAACCAAAAGTTATTTCGTTGGTAAATTTTCTGGAAATTAAACCCAAATTTACGACATAAACGAATAAATTAAATATTAATATGCTCCAGTTTGTACGTAATTTACGAATAATTTTTGAATAATTTCTGAATAATTTCTGAATAATTTTTACATAAATTAAATGAATTACTGATAATAAAACGACATCGTAAATATTTTCAGAAAGAAGGACGCGTATTTTTCCTAACTTCCACTTATTACTTGTATCGCCAAGAAAAAAAATCAATAATAAAACTTGACTCATCTAAAATCTCATTATATTTTCGTGACATAATCCTCGTTCCTGAAGACCGCGTCGTGATTAATAAATTTTACAACTCTCCGCATTGTGCATTGCGGATTACTCACCAACTAAATAACCATAAAGTAATCTCTAGAAACCGTAGGGAAAAATACATAAATTCAAAAAAACACCTTTTGCGTATGTTAACTCTCTCTCTCATGTGATACCATAATAAAACGATAAAAACCTCGGTTGGAGATCGCGATTACCGAGAAGATTTTTTTTAACCGGAATTAGAATTCACGAGTTGGAGTTATGTCTAGGTAAAGTTTAAATTTGAGTCTAAATTTATCGCGGAGGAATTAAAATAAATTGAATTAAAAAAATAAAATAAAATAAAATTTAAAAAAATGTGGGAGGGAAGATTAAAAATAAATGTTGAGGATTTTTAAATGTACTTTTAAGGTTAAGATTGTGATTTTTTAGTCGACGTTAGGTGTTGTTTTCTTTTATGAGGGGAAAACTAAAAGTTGTAGAAAATTCATTTTTGGTAGAAATAAAGATTAAGTTTTAATCTAAATCTGTATAAAATTTCAAGTCTCAATAACGATTAATTTTTTAGATATGAATTTTTAAAAAATGGATAAATTTTTAATCGACATTAAGTGACATTTTCTCTTCTGAGGGAAAAACTAAAAATTGTAGAAAATTTTTCTTTGGTAAAAATAAAGACTAAGTTTCAGTTTAAATTTGTATAAAATTTCAAGTCTTAATAATAATTAGTTTTTTAGATATGAATTTTTAAAAAATTGATAAATTTTTAATCGATATTAAGCGACATTTTCTCTTCTGAGGGAAAAACTAAAAATTGTAGAAAATTTTTCTTTGGTAAAAATAAAGACTAAGTTTCAGTTTAAATTTGTATAAAATTTCAAGTCTTAATAACAATTAGTTTTTTAGATGTGAATTTTTAAAAAATTGATAAATTTTTAATCGATATTAAGTGACATTTTCTTTTCTGAGGGAAAAACTAAAAATCGTAGAAAATTTATTTTTGGTAAAAATAAAGAATAAATCTCAATCAAAATCCTGATAAAATTTTAAGTCTCAATAATAATTAGTTTTTTAGATATGAATTTTTAAAGACTGACAAATTTTTAAATCGACATTAAGTGAAATTTTCTCTTCTGAGGGAAAAACTACGAATCGTAGAAAATTTTTCTATGGTAAAAATAAAGATTAAGTTTCAATCTAAATCCTTGTAAAATTTTAAGTCTCAATAACAGTTAGTTTTTTAGATATGAATTTTTTAAAATTGAGAAGTTTTTAACGACATTAAATGACATTTTCTCTTCTGAGGGAAAAACAAAAAATCGTAGAAAATTCATCTTTGGTAAAAATAAAGATTATGTTTTAATCTAAATCTGTATAAAATTTCAAGTCTCAACAATAGTTAGTTTTTTAGATATGAATTTTTAAAAAATTGAAACATTTTTAATCGACATTGGGTGACATTCTCTCTTCTGAGGGAAAAACTAAAAATCGTAGAAAATTCATCTTTGGTAAAAATAAATACTAAGTTTTAGTCTAAATCCTTATAAAATTTTAAGTCTCAGCAACAATTAGTTTTTTAGATATGAACTTTTTTAAATTGATAATTTTTTTTATCGACAATGGGTGACATTTTCTCTCCTGAGGGGAAAACTAAAAATCGGAGAAAATTCATTTTCGGTAAAAATAAAAACTAAATCTTAATCAAAATCCTGATAAAATTTTAAGTCTCAATAGTAATTAGTTTTTTAGAAATGAATTTTTAAAAAATTGACAAGTTTTACTCAACATGTTAATAAAATTAGGTTAGAATTTCGCTTCTATAGAAAAAACTAAAAGTCGTAGGAAAACCATCTTTGGTAAAAATAAAGACTAGATTTCAGTCTAAATCTGTATAAAATTTCAAGTCTCAACAACAGTTAGTTTTTTAAATATAAATTTTTAAAAAATTGATACATTTTTATTCGACATTATGTAACATTTTCTCTTCTGAGGGTAAAACTAAAAGTCGGAGAAAATTCATTTTTGGTAAAAATAAAGACTAAATCTCAATCAAAATCCTGATAGAATTTTAAGTCTCAATAACAATTAGTTTTTTAGAAATGAATTTTTAAAAAAATTGATAAGTTTTACTCAACATGTTAATAAAGTTAGGTTAGAATTTCGCTTCTATAGAAAAAACTAAAAGTCGTAGAAAAACCATCTTTGGTAAAAATAAAGACTAGATTTCAATCTAAATCTGTATAAAATTTCAAGTCTCAACAACAGTTAGTTTTTTAAATATAAATTTTTAAAAAATTGATACATTTTTATTCGACATTATGTAACATTTTCTCTTCTGAGGGTAAAACAAAAAGTCGGAGAAAATTCATTTTTGGTAAAAATAAAGACTAAATCTTAATCAAAATCGTGATAAAATTTTAAGTCTCAATAACAATTAGTTTTTTTTAATGAATTTTTAAAGAATTGATAAATTTTACTCAACATGTTAATAAAGTTAGGTTAGAATTTCGCTTCTATAGAAAAAACTAAAAGTCGTAGAAAAACCATCTTTGGTAAAAATAAAGACTAGATTTCAATCTAAATCTGTATAAAATTTCAAGTCTCAACAACAGTTAGTTTTTTAAGTATAAATTTTTAAAAAATTGATACATTTTTATTCGACATTATGTAACATTTTCTCTTCTGAGGGTAAAACTAAAAGTTGTAGAAAATTCATCTTTGGTAAAAATAAAGATTAAGTTTCAATCTAAATCCTGATAAAATTTCAAGTCTCAAAAACAATTAGTTTTTTAAATATAAATTTTTAAAAAATTGATCAATTTTTATTCGACATTAAGTTACATTTTCTCTTCTGAGGGAAAAACTAAAAATCGTAGAAAATTTTTCTTTAGTAAAAATAAAGATTAAGTTTCCATCTAAATCCTTATAAAATTTTAAGTCTCAATAACAATTACTTTTTTAGATATGAATTTTTTAAAATTGACAAATTTTTGTATCGACATTGGGTGACATTTTCTCAACTGAGGGAAAAATTAAAAATTGTAGAAAATCCATCTTTGGTAAAAATAAAGATTGAGTTTTAATTTAAATCTGTATAAAATTTCAAGTCTCAACAACAGTTAGTTTTTTAGATATGAATTTTTAAAAAATTGATAATTTTTTTTATCGACATTGTATGACATTTTCTCTTCTGAGGGAAAAACTAAAAATCCTAGAAAATTTCTTTTTGGTAAAAATAGAGATTAAATCTCAATTGAAATCCTGATAAAATTTTAAGTCTCAATAACAATTAGTTTTTTAGAAATGAATTTTTAAAAAAATTGATAAGTTTTACTCAACATGTTAATAAAGTTAGGTTAAAATTTCGCTTCTATAGAAAAAACTAAAAGTTATAGAAATTTCATTTTTGGTAAAACTAAAGACTAAGATTGACTCTAAATCGTGACAAAATTTCAAGCCTCAGCAACAATTAGTTTTTTAAATATGAATTTTTAAAGATGAAATTTATAAAAGATAAGAGCTATAATAAAGTATCTAAATTTAAATCTAAGAGAAAGAAAAAAAATAAATAAAGTAAACTAACCGTATTATGTTGGTCTAGCTTATAAACAGAATTCTGATAAGAACGGAGTAATTTTTTTTTTTAATAAGTGAATAAGTGAGTAAGGAAGGGGACACTTTATAACACACGGCTTAAGTCACGAAATGAGCACTTTCTACTTACCTGCGTTATAGTGCGTTATGCAAACCGTTTAGTGCGAATGTTGTATTAATTTCTTTTTAAAGGGAATTAATTAACAGGAGATTAATGAAGATGAGTTCGCGAGTGAAAAGAAATTATATGATTTTTTCGATTGGTTTGGTTTTGTTTGTGTGTTATTTTGAAAAGAGGTAAGTTAATTAATTGTTTGCTAATTTGTTATTTGGTAATTAAAAACTACTTGTAAATTTATTATTTATTAGTTTTAAGTTCAAATTTAATTATAAGAGTGGTAATGAATTTTTGATTGAATTTAATGTTAATTTAATATCGAATATTTGGTATACATTTTTAACCAAGTTTAAAAAAAAATCGTAGAGAATTTATTTATGAAAATGGAAAAAAGATTTTGTGGGGAAATGTAGATTAAAATGTCTATTTTTTACTAACATTGATACATTTATTATAATTATTTTAAAATAATTTTTAAAAAATTCCAAAAGTTAAGGATTTTTACCAGAAATTAATCCAAAATTAACAAGTTTTTAAAAAAATCATACGAACTTTATATATAAAAATTAATAAAGAAAATTTTGAGAAGGGATAAATTAATACCTTTATTTTTTATTAAACTAACCAAATTTTTTCTAATTATTACCAAAAAATTTTAAAAAATTCTCAAAAGGATTAATGAAATCCAACTTCAAATTTTTTGCTAACTTAAAAAAATCTCTCAGAGTTTATTTATTAAAATGAGGAAATGATTCCTTCGCTAAATTGAAGACTAAAGATTCTAGTTTTTATAAAAATAATCAAATTTGTTCTAGTTATTACCAAAAAAATTAAAAAAAATTTCAAAAAATATTAACGAAATCTAACCTTAAAATTTTTGATAATTTTGAAAGACCCCTCAGGATTTATGTATAGAAATAATAAAATGATTCCTTCGTTAAATTGAAGTTTAAAGATTCTACTTTTTATTAAAATAATCAGATTTGTTCTAGTTATTACTAAAAAATTTAAAAAAAATCTCAAATATATCAAAAAATATAACCTGAATCTAACCCTAAAAATTTTGCTAGCTTTAAAAAATCGCTTATAGCTTATTTATAGAAATAAGGAAATGAGTCCTTCATTAAATTGAAGACTAAAGATTTTAGTTTTTATAAAAATAATCAAATTTGTTCCAGTTATTACCAAAAAAATTAAAAAAATTTTCAAAAATATCAATGAATTTAAATTGAATCTAACCTTAAAATTTTCGACAACTTAAAAAAATCGCTTAGGGTTTATTTATAAGTATAATGAAATGATTTCTTCGTTAAATTAAAGTTTAAGTATTCTATTTTTAATAAAAAAATACTAGATTTGGCCTAATTAACACTAAAAAACTTAAAAAAAAAATCAAATTTTTCATAACTTAAAAAAAATTTAACCAACTTTTAAAAATCACAAGGATTTGATTTATTGAAAGTAAGAAAATAAATCTTAAGAGGAGATAAATTAAACCTTCTACTTTTTATTAAAACAACCAAATTTATTCTAATCATTACCAAAAAAATTAAAACAGTTCTCAAAGACATCGAAGAATTTTAACGAAATATAACCTTAAAATTTTTGCCAATTTAAAAATATCGCTTAGAGCTTATTTATAGAAATAATGAAATGATTCCTTCGTTAAATTGAAGATTAAAGATTCTAATTTTTATAAAAATAATCAAATTTGTTCTAGTCATTACCAAAGAAATTTAAAAAAATCGTAAAAACACTAGATTTTAAAGTGAATCTAACCTTAAAATTTTCGGTCAATTTAAAATATTTCTCAGAGCTTATTTATAGAAATTAGAAAATGATTTCTTCACTAAATTGAAGTTTAAAGGTTCTATTTTTTAAATAAAAAGTTAGATTTGTTTTATCTATTTGTTATATCTATCACCAAAAAATTAAAAAAAAATCAAATACATCCAAAACTTTTTACTAAACTTCTGATAGCTTATAAAAAATTAACGAATTTTACAAAATGACAAAGATTTTTTTTTAGTAAAGCTAAGTAAGAAAATTTTAAGGAAATTGCCAAAGAAAATTGAAAAAAATTAAAAAATATAGAAGAATTTAAACTGAATCTAACCTTAAAATTTTTAGTAATTTTAAAAAATCGCTCAAAGCTTATTTATAGAAATTAGAAAATGATTTCTTCACTAAATTGAAGTTTAAAGGTTCTATTTTTTAAATAAAAAGTTAGATTTGTTCTAGCTATCACCAAAAAATTGAAAAAAAAATCAAATACATCCAAAACTTTTTACTAAACTTCTGACAGCTTATAAAAAATTAACGAATTTTACAAAATGACAAAGATTTTTTTTAGTAAAGCTAAGTAAGAAAATTTTAAGGAAATTGCCAAAGAAAATTGAAAAAAATTAAAAAATATAGAAGAATTTAAACTGAATCTAACCTTAAAATTTTTAGTAATTTTAAAAAATCGCTCAAAGCTTATTTATATAAAAAATGAAACAATTTCTTCCTTAAATTAAAGTTTAAATATTCTATTTTTTATTCAAAAGACCAGATTTGTTCTAATTATCATAAAAAATTTTAAAAAAATCAAACATTTCGAAAAATTTTCCATAACTTAAAAAAAAATTTAACCAATTTTAAAAAATCACAAATCTTTATTTACAAAAAGTAAGAAAAAAAAATCTTAAGGGGAGATAAATTAAACCTTATATTTTTTATTAAAACAATCAAATTTATTCTAATCATTACCAAAGAAATTAAAAAAAATCTTAAAAATATTGAAAATTGTTAACGAAATCTAACCTTTAAATCTAAAATTTTTTATAATTAAAAAAAATCCTCAGAGTTTATCTATAGAAATTATAAAATGATTTCTATGTTAAATTAAAGTACAAAGGTTCTATTTTCAATTAAAAAAGTCCATTTTGTTCTAATTGTTTTCAAAAAAATAAATAAAAGAAATTTTAAACACATCAAAAATTTTTAAAAAATTACATATTACTTAAAAAAATAAGTCTTTAGAATTAAAAAAATAATCCAACATTAAAAAATCACACAGATCTAAATTAAACCTTAAAAATTCTATTTTCAGAACGATAATTTTAAAATTAAAACATCTATTTATCAATTTTATCTCTCACTAATTAATACTTGTCACAATCAAATCACAGCAAATGTGTTTTATTTTAATTCAAGTCCCTCTTAAATTACATTTTAAAAAATTATCATAAATAAGTTATTAAAATAAGGTAAAATATAAAATATAAAAATGAAAAATACTTATTGTTAGAACCTATTTACAAAAAAAAATAATACTAGTAAAAACAGATTTCACTTAACTCAAACATTAACATCGTTAATTAATAAGATAAGATTAAACCAACTTTGTTCTCTTCTACTTACTTATACTTTTATTATCTTTTATTACTATGTACTATGTACATTTTAAAACATACATAACCATTTTATTAGCACTTTGTATACGGTATAAAGTAAAAATGAGATAAATAAAATGGAATTTCTTTATCATATTTTTATTATTATTATTATTTCTAGTAATTCAATGCCGACAGAAACTACAGATTATATAACGACGGTAAATGCTTTAAAATCGAGTGAAGAAATAACTTTAACACCTCTTATAGAAAAAACTACTGAAATTGTAATTTCAAGTGAGAATAAAACGGAAAGTGAACAGATAAAAATTGTTAATTCAACAGCAGAAGCCGAAAGTAAAACGGAAAATGAACAAATAAAAAATGTTAGTTCAACGATAGAAACTGAAAATAAAACGGAAGGTGATCAAATAGTTGTTAGTTCAACGATAGAAAGTGGGGCGATAATTAAAGAAGATGTCTCTAATAATAGTGATAGTAATACTGAAGAGGTTAAAGATTGGTGTCCGGATTTGAGTGGTAATTACGACGAAATGACACAAACGAGATTTTCTACGATTCTAACGGAAGATTGTCGTTATGATAAGTTAACGAAACCGGATAAAGATCAAATTACCGATGTGACTTTACAAATTGATATTAGACATATCGAAGCGATGGAACAAATGGTAATTTATTTAATTACTTTAATTGGTTTATTTAGTTTCCTAAATGTAAAATACAGAGTGTCTTAGGTTTATGCTAGAAAGGATTTAAAAAATTTATAAGTATTCTTAAAACCTATTAACAACCTTTTAATTTGATACTAGATATGATTACGTGTTGATTAAATACGAGGAAATTGCTTCGATTTAAAGATGGCAATCGACGATTAGGTTTAATTAAGGTTTAAAAAGTCGATTAAAAACTATTTAAGCTAGATGGGTACTGTTTATAGTTAAATTAAAGGAAATTTTATCTTTTAACGATTTATCCATACGATTGTATAACGATTGATACATCGGTTTACGAACATAATCGGTGTCGTGTTAATGAAAGACCATTCTTGTGTTTAACTTAATTTATTTTGTAATTTTTATCTAAAGTTTTAATTATGTTTTTCGAAATTATGTTAGCTTTAGACCCTATATCTATTTTAAATTTCACGTATTTGTCATTAATTTTCAGAAATTCATGCCATTCATTTGAATTTTTAGAACTATCTACTGATTGGATAAGAATCTTTTCAACTTTATAACATTTTGACTTTTTTATTAAATCTATCTTGTAACTATCACTACTTGAGGTACTATACCTTTTCAAGTTCAAATTGGCACTAATCAATTTCAAATTGGGAATAATCAATTTCAAATTGGGATTAACCAATTTCAAATTGAGAATAATCAATTTCAAATTGAGACTAATCAATTTCAAATTGGGACTAATCAAATTCAAATTGGGACTTATCAATTTCAAATTGGGACTAATGAAATCAAAGTTGAAATTCAATTAATTTCAAATTACCGACCAAGTGGGAAGTATTCTTTACATTATCTGTCCCCAGTACCACAGTTTCTCGGTGTATACGTTGGGCATTGCAAAGGTGTATATGAGATCAATTTAAATCTTTTTATTTCACTGGCGATGAAAGAATCAAATATTCATTTAATTGATTGTATTGGCATTACGGGCCTGATACATCATGAAATTCAAAAAGATGCTTTTAAAAGGCCTGAAGCCAACGTCTTCGCAATGCCAAACGTATATACGAAGAACCTGCGGTTTTTGTACCAGATAATGCTTCATACGACGATTCCATTGAAGTCTTCATAGAAGTAGTACGGAGAGTTTTTAAAGCTGGAGGCAAGTGTGGTCTGGCTGACGACATTCAAACAATTCCTTTTTAGTGAGGAAAACAGAGTGATATCTATCGCTACATGTACGAAATTTACACTATGTACACAAAAGTACTATAAGCCGAAATGGAGCTGCACGGCAATATTATGGAGAGCAGGCTTACCTTTTCACCTTTCTCTTCATTGTGCAGATCTATGTCGGGTTATAGTACATGCCACTGCCCCTTTATATTTTTTATAATTTTAATTTTTTATAATTATATTTTTTATAGCTAAATAAAAAGAATAGTTCATTAATATTAAGTAACTACCAAAACTTAGGTATTTTTTATATAAATATAACATTCCCAATTTGAAATTGATTAGTGCCAATTTGAATTTGATTATTCCCAATTTGAAATTAATTATTCCCAATTTGAAATTGATTAGTGTCAATTTGAAATTGATTAGTCCCAATTTGAAATTAATTAATCTCATTTTGGCATTGATTAGTCCCAATTTGAACTTGAAAAGGTATAGATGTATTGTCTTCTTCTTCTATTTGATTAACTCTTCTTGATCGGCATAGCAATTAGAAATGATTCTTTTTTCCACATTTATGATATTTTTTCCCGTATGCTGGACATTTATTGATAGGATGAGACTTACCACAGTTTCTACAGTTATTTATTTGACCAACCTTACGAATTTCTTTCTTCTTCCTTTCGTTGTTTTTGTCTTCTTTCTAATTTCTTGTTCCATATGGATTTCTTATTACTGTATTTACTTCAGCTTCTTTCTTGCTCATCTCTTTTCTCTGAAATTGAACATTTTCTGCTACAACGCAAGATTCTACAGCCTTTTCCAGAGATTGATTTGAATTTTCCAGGAACTTTCTTCTCACTTCATCATCTTTTATACCTATCACCAGTATTGTGAGTATTATATCATCTTCTAAACTTCCAAATTCATAACTTTTTGCTTTGTTCTTTAATTTTGTTAGGTTCATCTGTTTCATGAATAGTCTCATAATAATACTACAATCCGTTCCTCGACTCTGTTTGTAAACCAAAGAGTTCTTGGCTATCGTCTTATAGCAGCTCCATCACCACATTCTTGTTGATTTCCCACTATTACCAATATTTACACTTTATTTTGCCATATCTACTTCTTCCCTAAAGTTTTACTAATGTCTATCAGACACAGCAGCTGGTCAAAGTTTTCTCCATGCTGACTACACTGTGCGGCAAGAGATATTGTTCTAGGCTTTATCAACGAAATTTATGCAGTGAATACTATTAAAAAGACTTTTCCAAAAATCTCGAAAAGCTAAATCTACATCATTAGTCACCTGAAATAGCATGAAAAACAGTTTTCATATACAGGGTTTCTCACGCAACTGGTTCGTTAGAACTTTATTGGGTTCCACTATTAGTAGGTTTTTGAGATTTTGCCAATAGGGGTTGTTGATCCGGATCTTTTGATTTAAAATATTTTCAAGATGGCTGCCACTTCCGGTCGACCGGAAGTAGGATACAACTTCGTTATTTTAAATAGAATGGTATAGTTTTTATTACGTATTTTAATTCTACATGTAAAAATAAGTAGACTTTGATAAGGGTTGTTGGTACTTATCGTTTTTCGTTTTCGAGTAATTTTGATTTTAAGATTTTTTTGACAATTTTCAACCTGTTGTTTAAAGTCACATTTCTTAGTCACTGTTCAAGCAAGAAAGTTGATAACTATTACGATTACTCTCCAGACATTGCCAAATAGAACGCCACTACCCCCACCCCTTTTTAATATACAGGCTGGTCACAAAGAGGGTTACCGTTCTTCCATATTCAATTGCAAAAAAGTGGAAAATTTTAAATGGAACACCCTATATTTTATTAGCCTATCCGATAGAGAATTTAATTCTCTACAAATTTGCAATACATGTCCCTATACCCATCGGTTAAGATTTCCAAGATATAAGGGAATTTGTCAAAATTGCGTATAAAATGTCAGAAGTTTTTCTTTTTTTTTATTAGTAGGCTATGGAACTTGATCGATTTTTTTGCTTGACACGATAGGGAATTTAATTCTCTACCAACCTTCAATACACTTCCCTATACCTATCGATAAAAGTTTTGAAGATATAAGGGAATTTATCAAAAAACTGTTCAAATTTCGTAGCCCACTAACAAAGAAAAACTTTTTTTGACATATTACGCGCAAGTTTTATAAATTCGCTTATATCTCCAAAACTTTAACCAACAGGATAGGGAAGTGTATTGAAGATTGGTAAAGAATTAAATTTTCTACCGTATCAAGCGAAAAAACTGTTCAAGTTTCATGGCCTACTAATAAAAACAGGACTTCTTCTGACATTTTACACGCGATTTTGACAAATTCCCTTATATCTTGAAAACCTTAACCGATAGGTATAGGGACATGTATTGCAAATTTGTAGAGAATTAAATTCTCTATCGAATAGGTTAATAAAATATGGGGTGTTCCATTTAAAATTTTCGACTTTTTTGCAATTGAATATGGAAGAGCGGTAATTCTCTTTGTGACCACTCTGTATGTGAAAGAGGGGTAGGGGTAGTGGGGTTCCATTTGGCAATGTCTGGAGAGTAAACGTACCAATTATTAACTTTCTTGCTTGAGCAGTGACTGAGAAATGTGGTTTTAAACAGCAAGTTAAAACTTGTTAAAAAAATCTTAAAATCAAAATAACTCGAAAACGAAAAGCGATACGTACCAACAACCCTTATGAAAGTTTACTTATTTTTGTACGTAGAATTAAAATATGCAATAAAAATTATACCATTCCATTTAAAATAACGAAGTTGTATCCTACTTCTGGTCGACCGGAAGTGGCAGCCATCTTGAAAATATTTTAAATCAAAAGATCCGGATGAACAGCCCCTACTGGCAAAATCTCAAAAATTTACTAATAGTGGAACCCAATAAAGTTCTAACGAACCAGTTGCGTGAGAAACCCTGTATAACTTCATAAATTTGAAATATTAGCTTTAGGATTAGCTTTCCTCAGCGGATTTGTATTCTTTACATTTTGTTGGGTCAAATCACATATGAGGACTTTCGGTCTTCCAAGTTTTGTCTTGATTAAGTGGTTGTCTAAGCAGAGTTTAATATGTACTCTGAATCACGGTCGATCTATATATTCTGTGAGTTCGTGGAGTTCGTGAACCGATTTATTCGTGAATGGAGACGTTTGCAATCCGAGGTATGACTGACTGTATCAAAATGTTTATTATCAAAATGTTATTCAAAAAGAATTTTTGAACCTTTATTTTTAAAACATCGAAACTGCAAAAATTATTTCTCAAAATTCTTAAATATTCTTAAAGTTTAAGGAGGTACGGTGGAGTAGACCCAAGATGTACATTTTTTACTGATGTTTTTCGTTTGAGTGGAATATAAGATATAACTGTCTTATTGAACACCAAACATGCTAAAAAATCCCGAACGATTTTTTGTGTTTACAAATTCAAAGGATAATTGTCTCTTATTTCTCCTTATGATATCCACAAGGATTAACTAACGACGTTGGAATAACTCCTCAACTATGTGGCGTACTCCGCTTGGAGTACGAGTAGAAGCAAATCCGAAACTCTTTCCTGACTTCTGTATTAAGGATGGAAAATTGTACTAACATTGAAGTCGCTAGTATAATTAGAACGTCTCCTAATTTACATTATTATCATATTTGGTAATAATTTTCTTGGGGAAAAGGTCTCTCCCACCCGGTCTAAACAAGTTTTCAACTCAGTCGTCTATAAAAGCCCCAAAAATTTTGATTTTAGCTTTTTTAGTTTTCTGACGCTGTCACGCTGCGCAACCGAACTTTGATTAGACTAAGCAGTTCCGTTTTATTTTCGATCAGACCGTCCAAAATCACACGTTTTCTATTTTTCAAAAGTACACTTCTGCTTATTAGTAGAGGCTTTGCCTTTTTTTGATACGCTTGTTTTATCTATTTCTCTTTGTTATACTTGAGAATTTCCTATAGCAAAATCTTCTTCTTTCCGCTATACGAGAGAATTTCCTACAGCAAACTATTATACTATTGCTCTTACCGGTTTCATTATTGAGAAAATAAAACTTTATTAATTATCAGAAAATCTCTGCTAATAAAGAACAGCCGACTTTACTTTTAAAACGATTTCGTCCCTTTTTGAAATAAAGAAACATTTTTCCTCTTTTCTATTTGTTTACACCTGCATTTCAATTTCCCGTTCTACATTCTTGTAATTATTAACCCGTTAAAACCCTGGACATATCTTTTCTCCACAGTCTAAAAGCTACTCGCGGATACAGACGACCTTACTTCTATAAAAAGGTGGTACCCGAGAAACATTACAATTATTACAATTACAACTAATTGATAACTTATAAACCAATTATTTGTAATTATATTTCTTCCTGTCTTACAGCTAGATATTTGTGTTAGATACTGGTAAGGTTTCGGATGTTGTTGATGAATATACACTTCTTGGTTGAAAGTATAATACATTTTTGCGTTCACTAAAGCAATAATTTTTACCCCATACTTACCATAAATTGATTTTAAGCCTCACCATGGAAAAAAGGATGTAAGGGTGAGGCTTTTCCCCACAATTTTACCAATATGGATCGACTAGAGTACAGTAAAAGGGAGTATAATGCAAAATCGATTTTGTGTTTTGAAAGTTAACTCGTTTCGCCTATGCTCTAAGATCTAATAAGGACGAAATGTTCGGACGAAAGAGTTAAAACAACGAGGTGCGATGATTCTCTATCCCATTGTATTCAACTCGAACCTACTCGGTAAAATTACGTGGAGAAACCTTGCTCTTGCATTCTTCTTTCCATGGTTAGGTTTAGAATCAACCTACAGTTATCTATATGTAGTACTTGCACTTGACGGTGGACTCAAATAAAACAAAAATTCTGCTTTTACCGGTTTCAATATTTATTTATATCATCATCAGAAAGCGCTTCCTAAGATCAATAACAGAAAAGAACAGTGTGTTATAAAAATGAACTTTAAAAATTTTTTGTTACATAAAAATTAAAACATATTAAAATATTAAAGTACACTTCGTGTGTAGAATATAGAAAACTTGATAAAAATAGGCATCTATGTTAATAACTAATTTAAAGTGTAAAATGTATGCGAAAACCTCTCGATTTTAACAACTGTTAAGGAAGTATTAAAACAGAGGGAATAGGCGAATTTTGAATTAGGAAATTTGAATGGAGGAAACAGGGGATGGTGGAGATAGGATGGGAGTGTAGCCAAGGAAACCAGGAAGTTGCGATGTACAAGTTGCTACTTTATTTGTGATCCTCGTTCTTCTGGCTAAAAAATTGGTGTGAATGGTGTCTTCAAGTACATATACAATGGATTTTTCGTCGTCTGAATTTGTTCGTTGAGACAAATATGATCGGGGAAGTTCCTCACAAATTTGTTATTTTCATAATTCTCTAAAATTTCCATGAGATGGCCTTTATTGGTCTTGGGTAAAATAACAGCGTTGTTATTTTCGTCAAATTCATGCTGTGTGTTGAATATAAGGTGTTTTGAATTGTTTTGGTTTTGTGTTTTTGTAGTCTATGTTTTAGTTTTCTCCCAATTTGTCCGATATATGTTGTTGTACATGATCCACAATTTAATCTATAAATTCCGTTGTCTTCTAGTGTCTCAATTTTATCTTTATTGTTTGTAAGTAGTTTTCCTATTGTATTGTTGTTTTCGTATGTGAGGATGATGTTGAATTTTTTAAACACTTGTTTAATTTTTGAGCTTATTTTTCCCGGATATTCTATCGATCAACCTATAGTATTTGGTATCAGTGATGTATATTCTCTAAAATTACAACAATCTGTGAGCATTCCCAACTTTTCATCGATTGTTGTAAATTCGGACATTGTGTAGTATCATTGGTAATTTCTTACAAATTCCTTTTTATTGTGATCTTGACAACCAAGGTTTCGGCGTATCTAAAAGCCGTTAGTGAACCTTGGTAAAACCTTGATTGTCAAAATCATAATAAAAAATTTTTTGAGCTTCACTTTACTGTTTTTCTCATTAATTCTCATCTGAACAACAGAGAAATATGTTGCTGAATTCTTACAAAGGCATTAAAAATATCCCGAATGGGTGCCTATTTATCATTTTACTTACGTTTACGTTATCCTCTTGCATCTTCATCTTGCCATCAGTCCGAATTACTCGTAACAGAAATCGAAAATGTTGCTGTGACATAGTTAACCAAAACATATTGATTCCTGTTCCATATAGAGCTATTATCTCAATCAAATCAGTCAAATTAAAAACTTCTTAAAATTTTTAAATATTCCTTAAGTTCATCATAAAAAATCCTTTAATTTAATACCATATATCATATAATTTAATATCCTAACTAAAAGCGATAAATATAGCAATCGTCGATTGCTTTTAGTTCTTGCTAAGAACTAATTAGATTGCTAATTTATTTTTGTTATCAATAACTTTAAAAATAATTTCCTATAAAAGTGAATAAATTAAATAAAACAAATAGCATGGGACACTCTGTATCACATATATTTTATAAATTAAATTTAACCAAATCGAAAAGTTCTTTAAATAAATCAGTCTTAATTTTATTTTTATAGCAATTCAAGATGCACATTTTAATGCAGTACAGATACAACGATTCGAGATTAAATTACGAAAAGATTTCCCCAAACCGAGGTCATATGTTGGGCGAAGACACCTTGAGAAATAAAATTTGGGTACCGCATTTGGTGTTGTCCAACGAAAAAGACACCTTTATAATGGGTCTGGAGGGAAAAGACGTTTTCGTTTCGATCTCTCCCCAAGGAGAAGTTATTTATTCTTATAGAATGACCGCTATGATTTATTGCTGGATGGATTTACTTTATTTTCCATTCGACGAACAAACATGCAAATTACATTTTATGAGTTGTAAGTTTTTTTATTTATATTTTAATTATAAATTTATTTTTGTCTTAATTTTATTTTTTTTAATTATAAAATAAAATTATAGGGACGTATAATTCATCTCAAATGGATTTAAATTGGGATACTGAAGAACCAGCTAAAGTAGCTTCCCAATTACATTTAACTGAATTTAGACTATTAGACCATCATACAAAGAAAGAAAACGTTCCAGCTCCATTAACAAAAGGAGCTTTTGGTAATATATTAAAAAAATAATTTATATATTTTAATAAAATTAAAAATTTTTCAGCTGGAAACTATAGCACTTTAATTCTTGAATTTAAAGTCGCTAGAGAAATAGGCTACTACTTAATGGATTATTTCATACCTTCCATTATGCTCGTTTGCACCTCCTGGGTAACTTTTTGGTTACAAGCAGATAACGCAGCTCCTAGAGTAACTTTAGGAACTTCTACGATGTTATCTTTTATTACTTTAGCTTCAGTACAAACCAAAAACCTCCCAAAAGTTTCTTACATTAAAGTAAGTGAAATATGGTTTTTGGTTTGTGCACTTTTTATCTTCGCTTCGATGGTTGAGTTTGCTTTTGTAAACATTATTTGGAGAAGGAAGTAAGGAAAAATTCAAATTATCCAAAAAATTTTCTGTAATTTATTTTTTTTTTTAATTTTATTTTAGGAAAGAAGTTGCTTTAATTAAAGTTAATAGTAAATATATTTTAAAGTCAACTTTAACGCCAAAATTAGCAAGAAAGGAGTTTGAAAGAACAGCTTTTGGTCGGGATAATAATACTTTACATAAATCCCGATCGTTGAGTAGTTTAAATGGAAGTAATGGAAGTTGTAATGATAATAAGGAGTTTAAATATAATAATTATTTAACGGTTCATGTAAGTATTTAAAATTTGCTTATTTTACGAATCTTTTACAAAGTTAAAAAAATCGTACAAAATTTATTTATCAAAATTAGGAAATGAGTTTTATGCTAAATTAAAGCTTAAAGATTCTATTTTTTATTAAAAGAGTTCAATTTATTTTAATTATTGCCAGAAAATTAAAAAAAAAATTTAAAGACGTCGAAGGATTTTGATCAGATCTAACATAACCTTGCAAATTCTTGACCAACTTTAAAAAATCGTACAGACTTTATTTATAGGAATTAAGAAATGATTCTTATATTAAAATAAAGCTTAAAGATTCTATTTTTAATTAAAGAAGGTCAATTTGTTTTAATTGTTAACAAAAAACTAAAAAAAAAATTTCAAAGACATCGAAGAATTTTGACCGAATTTAACCTAACCTTAAAAAATTTTGACTAACTTTAAAAATCATAAAAAATCGATTTTTGAAAATTTTGAAAAAGTTCTTTTTCTAAATGAAACATAAAACATTCTCGTTTTAATTTAAAAATACCGATTTGTTCTAAATTTTACCAAAAAATTTAAAAAAATTATCAAAGTTGGCAAAAAAATTTTCGGTTAGAAAATTCAATATTTTTTAAAAATTCGTAAAAAATTGAATTTTAAAGATTTTGATCTGATTTTTTTTCTAAATGAAATTAAAAATATTCTAGTTTTAATTTAAAAAGACCGAATTGTTCTAAATTTTACCAAAAAATTTTAAAAAAATTTCGAATTTGGCAAAAAAACTTTTCGGTTAGAAAACTCAATATTTTTTAAAAAATTTGCAAAAAATTTAATTTTAAAGATTTTGATTTGATTTTTTTTCTAGTTGAAACCAAAAACATTCTAGTTTTAATTTAAAAAGACCGATTTGTTCTAAATTTTACCAAAAAGATTTTAAAGTTGGCAAAAAAAATTTTTAGGTTAAAAAACTCAATATCTTTTTAAAAATTCGTAAAAAATTGAATTTTATAGATTTTGATCTGATTTTTTTTCTAAATGAAACTAAAAACATTCTCGTTAAAAAATTTTGACCAACTTTAAAAAATCATGAAAAATCGATTTTTAAAAATTTGGAAAAAATTCTTTTTTTAAATGAAACATAAAACATTCTAGTTTTAATTTAAAAAGACCCATTTGTTCTAAATTTTACCAAAAAATTTAAAAAAATTTTCAAAGTTGGCAAAAAAATTTTTAGATTACGAAACCAATATTTTTTTAAAAATTCCTAAAAAATTGAATTTTAAAGATTTTGATCTGTTGTTTTTTCTAAATGAAACTAAATATATTCTAGTTTTAATTTAAAAAGACCGAATTGTTCTAAATTTTACCAAAAAAATTGAAAAAAATCTCGAAGTTGCCAAAAAAATTTTTCGGTTAGAAAACTCAATATTTTAAAAAAAAATCGTAAAAAATTGAATTTTAAAGATTTTGATCTGATTTGTTTTCTAATTCAAACTAAAAATATTCTCGTTTTAATTTAAAAATATCGTTTTGTTCTAAATTTTACCAAAAAAATTAAAAAAAAATTTAAAGTTGGTAAAGAATTTTTGATAGGTTTTACATAACTCAAGAAATTTTGACCAACTTTAAAAAATCATAAAAAATCGATTTTTGAAAATTTTGAAAAAATTCTTTTTCTAAATGAAACATAAAACATTCTAGTTTTAATTTAAAAAGACCGATTTGTTCTAAATTTCACCAAAAAATTTTAAAAAATTTCAAAGTTGGCAAAAAAATTTTTAGATTAGGAAATCAATATTTTTTAAAAAAATTCGTAAAAAATTGAATTTTAAAGATTTTGATCTGATTTGTTTTCTAATTCAAACTAAGAATATTCTCATTTTGATTTAAAAATATCGTTTTGTTCTAAATTTTACAAAAAAAATTAAAAAAATTTTTTAAGTTGGCAAAAAAAATTTTCGGTTAGAAAACTCAATATTTTTAAAAAAAATCGTAAAAAATTGAATTTTAAAGATTTTGATCTGATTTTTTTTCTAAATGAAACTAAAACATTCTCGTTTTAATTTAAAAATACCGTTTTGTTCTAAATTTTACCAAAAAAATTAAAAAAAATTTTAAAGTTGGTAAAAATTTTTTGACAGGTTTTACATAACTTAAAAAATTTTGATCAACTTTAGAAAATTATAAAAAATCGATTTTTGAAAATATTGAAAAAATTCTTTTTCTAAATGAAACATAAAACATTTTAGTTTTAATTTAAAAAGATTGAATTGTTCTAAATTTTACCAAAAAAATTTAAAAAAATTTCAAAGTTGGTAAAAAAATTTTTAGATTAGGAAATCAATATCGTTTTAAAAATTCGTAAAAAATTGAATTTTCAAGGTTTTGATCTGATTTTCTTTCTAATTGAAACTAAAAACATTCTCGTTTTTATTTAAAAGTGCCGTTTTGTTGTAAATTTTACCAAAAAAATTTAAAAAAAATCTTAAAGTTGGTAAAAATTTTTGACAACTTTAACATAACTTTAAAAAATTGATCAACTTTAAAAAATCATAAAAAATCGATTTTTGAAAATTTTGAAAAAATTATTTCTCTAAATGAAATATAAAACATTCTAGTTTTAATTTAAAAAGTCCGATTTGTTCTAAATTTTACCAAAAAAAAATTAAACAAAATTTCGAAGTTGACAAAAAAAATTTTTCGGTTAGAAAACTCAATATTTTTTAAAAAATTCGTAAAAAATTGAATTTTAAAGATTTTGATCTGTTGTTTTTTCTAAGTGAAACTAAAAATATTCTAATTTTAATTTAAAAAGACCGTTATGTTCTAAATTTTACCAAAAAAATTGAAGAAATTTTTAAAGTTGGTAAAATTTTTTTGACAGGTTTTACATAACTTAAAAAATTTTGACCAACTTTAAAAAATTATAAAAAATCGATTTTTGAAAATTTTTAAAAAATTCTTTTTCTAAATGAAACATAAAGCATTCTCGTTTTAATTTAAAAAGATCGATTTGTTCTAAATTTTATCAAAAGAATTAAAAAAAATTTCGAAGTTGGCAAAAAAATTTTTAGATTAGGAAATCAATATTTTTTAAAAAATTCGTCAAAAATTGAATTTTTAAAATTTTGATCTGATTTTTTTTCTAATTGAAACCAAAAACATTCTCGTTTTAATAAAAAAAACATTCTGTTGCAAATTTTATCAAAAAAAAAAAATAAAAAAAATTTTGAAGTTGGCAAGAAAAATTTTCGGTTTGAAAACTCAATATTTTTTTAAAAATTTGAAAAAAATTGCATTTTAAAGATTTTGATCTGTTGTTTTTTCTAATGGCGTATTCGATTGGTTGCACTCGTGTGCACCAGAATTTGACCTTGAGTGCATGTTAGTGCATACATCACATTAGGTTAGTACACAAAACTGACAGTTCAATAGAACACTCTACTGTGCACTAGTGCACACCAGTGCGCACTAGTTTTACCAATCGAATTCGCCATAAGTGAAACTAAAAACATTCTAGTTTTAATTTAAAAAAACCGATTTGTTGTAAGTTTTACCAAAAAAATTAAAAAAAAATTTAAAGTTGAGAAAAAATTTTTGACCGCTTTAACGTAACTTTAAAAAAATTGATCAACTTTAAAAATTCATAAAAAATCGATTTTTGAAAATTTTGATCCGATTTTTTTTCTAAATGAAACTTAAAACAATCCAATTTTATATAAAAGAGACCGATTTATTCTAAATTTTACCAAAAAAATTAAAAAAAAAATTTAAAGACATCGAAGAATTTGACCGAGTTGAACCGAACCTTAGAAATTTTTGACCAATTTTAAAAAATCATACAGAGTTTATTTATAGGAATTAGGAAATCACTTTTATACTAAATGAAAACTTAAAGATTCTATTTCTTATTAAAAAAGTTCAATTTATTTTAATTATCACCAAAAAATTTAAAAAAATTTTCAAAGACATCGAAGAATTTTCATCGAATCTAACCTAACTTTACAAATTTTTTGCCAACTTTAAAAAATCGTACAGAGTTTATTTATAGGAATTAGGAAATGATTTTTGTACTAAATTAAAGCTCAAAGATTCTATTTTTTATTAAAAATATTGAATTTGTTTTAATTATTACTAAAGAATTTTAAGAAATTTTCAAAGACATCGAAGTATTTTGACCGAACCCGGCATTAATTATCCAATTTTTGACCAAATTTAAAAAACCATATAAAATTTATTTATGGGAATTAAAAAATGCTTTTAACACCAATAATAAATTAAAATTCAAAGAAACTATTTCTTATAAAAAAATTATTTTTTTCTAATTTATTACATTTTTTTTTTTAATTTTCAAAGATTTTCTTTTCTAACTTCTATCAAGCTTAATTATTAACTTGAATTTTTATTTTAGAATCCCATGGATATTCCAAGAATAACAACACAAAGCGCAGATCCAATCATACAAATGGAAAGTGGTACCACTTTGAATCAGCAAGAAAACGAAGGAAAACCACGAAGTTGGACGACGATGAGTCCTCAAGAAGTCGCTATTTGGATCGATAAGCGATCAAGAATCGTTTTTCCCGCCTTATTTACACTTTTCAATATCGTCTTTTGGACGGTTGTTTTAATAGTTTAGCAAAAAATCGAGTTTTTATAGAATCTCTATTCGAAACATTCCTTTTATAAACGAAATTAACCCTTTAACATACAATGATGAGTCTTGCTCGCCATAATTGCATTGCATTCGAAAGAAATCGTCATTCAAGGGGTTAACAGAAGGATAAGAAAGATACATCAAAAGAATATTTTTTCAACAGTATTTATTTTATAATTTCTAGATTATTATAATTTTTTTAAGTATTTGTTGTTTCGCCAAAGATATCAGTATTATTATTGTTATTATTAGTAATAATTATTATTATTAGTAATAATTATTTCTCCTAATTATATTTACATATTTTAAGTTTTATTGTAAATAAAAATTTGTGCGATTAATTTATTTAGTTCTTATTTTTATTAACCTATTAGTTAATTTGATCCCTTTTTATTCTTCTAAATTGATATTTTCAAAACTTTCAGACTTTGAACTAAAAAAAAAAAAATTAAAAAAGAAAATGAATTAAAGAAATTTTAAAATATTTTAGAGTAAAATTTGAAGATTTTATAAACAATTTTTTTTACCTTTGTGATTTTGATACTCGAATAGGTGGACTTGGAGGTAAAGGTGGTAATTTCATAGATAATCCAGGTCTAGATACAGGTTGTCCCATAACTCTATCAATGCTGGGATCGTTTAAAGGTGGTAATTCTTCCGATTCAGCAGAAGAGGGTGGAGTATGATCACTTCCACTTTGTTCTGAGTTTGATGTCGTTCTTCTAAACATTGGATCACTATAACTATTTTTAAATTACATAAATAAGTTTATTAAAAAGAAAAATTAATTATTTTTAAAGTACATTTTACTTATAGGTGGTAATTTTTCTATAGAAGCTGATGATGGGTAATCTGTATAAGTAGAAGCGTGTATTTCTTGTTGGTAGAGTTGGTAAAGTTCTTGTAAATCAGGTGGTAGTTTTAATTTACCTTCTAAAATATATTTGCTTCTTAAAATTTTTTAATTCTAAATACAAAAAAATAGTTTTTTATCTTTTACCTTCTATAAGATATCTTTGTCTGCTTATAATCTCTTCACAAAGTTGTCTTTGTCGATCATATCTTAAAATGACCAAATCTCTTCTTCTTAATTCATGTTGTCTCACTAATCTTTCTGATTGTAAAGCCATTTTATCAGCTTCTAATTCATGTACGCGACACATTAAAGCTAAAATTTCTCTTTCGTCGTCTGATGATAATAAATCAGGAAGTTTCTAAAAAATTTGTTGAGATTAAAAGCTCAAATTTAATAATTAGTTAATGTATATGACTGTATACAATAATAAAATATGAATGGATAGAATCTATAATTATTATAAATGCTTTTAGAATAAAATTTTTATTTATTTTTAAGATCGTTAAAAAACTTTTGAAAATTTTTGGTTATTTTTAAATATATTAATATTAATATTCTCAAAAGTTAACACGAAATATCCTGAAATTTTGATGGAATGTACAGCTTAAGCGAGATAGTAAGTGATTAAAATTTGGACAAAATTTTGATGACTTTTTGTCTGGTTTTTAATATTTTTTTAGGTGCTATTGATACCCAAAAATATTGGGACTAGTGAAGGAGGGTTATCATGCCAGGTTATGTTATTTTATGTTATGTTATTCTTTCGGTTGGGTTTTGGAATTCGAACACTCACATCAGTTCATATCACACTCTAGCTACAAGATTTCTGGAGACAATTTTCCAGGTTTTCCTCTTCAATGAACTTCTCTCTTGGGCTCCTTTGTTTAATTTCCGGTTCCGTGATTAATAAATACTCACACAATTCTAATTTATTATCAAAGACTTAAAAAAAATAAAGGATAACATACGTAATATCAAAGTCCATTCAGCCAAGGGACTGATGTCTCGATTTGAGGTGTCAGGAGGGCCCTCGGATTTTTTAAAATTCTTTATTTGTGTTGGTGTTAAGCTGAGTGACCGTCGAAATTAGCCTTACATTCAATTATCTCCTATTAAAAGCAACCGAATTGTAGGAATTTATCGATTTCCCTGGTGATAGGTGTTCAATATCAGATAAATCTGGATATCGTATATGCTATGAGAATAAATTAACACCATTCTTATTAAAAATATTAGTGCGAAACGTACTGAGCGAGCGTTAATGTTGTCTGGTTGGAAAACATTGTTGCGAGATCTTTGAAAGTATTTGAAAGTAGCTCCTTGCTCCTTAGCTATACCGTACTGATGAAAACTAATAAGTTCAAAACAGAACTACGGTTGCATCTTTGTGGGGGTTTTGCCCTTAGTTCGGTTCCTTTCTCATTTTCCCACCGCCGATATTGTTCTTCCTTAAATTTCTGGCCTTGGATATCACGCAGAGTGACGTTGTTGCCTCCGATGCGAAGCTTGTTTGTTGTCCTCAGATTGAGGATCTTACAGCCAAAGCACCTAATTGATAATTAGTACTCTGACTGTGTTCCCTTTTTGTGTCTTCCCCAATGAGTTTCTACCTTGCTCCTTGGCTATACCGTACCGATGAGAACTAATAAGTTCGAAACACGTGTCTATGGTTGCATCTTTGTGCCGGTTTTGCCCTTAGTTCGGTTCCTTTCTTATGGTAACAAAATTGGCTTTAGAATTTCGTTAATCCGAGATCGCAGTCAGACTTTTTTTGGATGATGATTTAAAATTACTAGCTTCCAAACTGTATTCGACCCTATTACAACACCAGATGTTAAGTCAGAATGACATCCATAAGCGAATTCCAAGTTTAGTCTTTCTGCTCTAGATCTAGGAAATAATTGTCCATCAAAATTGCTATAGACAAAACCGACATTCATCATTAAAGACGATTTAGTGTTATTTATCGACATGACGTCTCCTCAACTTATACTATCCTCCTACAAGTCTCAACTCAACCACGCTAGTTCTCGATTTATGTCCATCTCACATCAACAGGTCTCTTCAGAAATAGAATATTCAAATAATTCAGCCATTTAACGATAATCACATGACATACAACGCAAGATAGTAATAAGAATAAGGAATATTTCTGTATGTATCGACGAATTGTTATCTAAAATTAGACGAAAGCCTCCGAAGATGGTGTAGTACGCCGAAACGCGTCAGGCAAAGTGTAACAATAAAATACCAATACAAACATAAACATTTTATGTTTATATTTATTTTATCTCTACTAGTTGAGTCTAAAAACTGGATGCTCTGGGATTAAAGAAATTTGAGAAATTTTTAAATATAATGTTAAACCATAGTAATGGATGCTTCAGTAAATTGTTTGCATCGATACCTGACTTCCCTAAACAGCTATTCAAGCAATGTGCAAGATAAAAAAACCTTCCCCACTCAGCTTAGGGTTGTGACATTGTCTGCGTGACACAACCGCACTGTGTGGGGTCCCAGCAGACATCATTCCCTTTTCCATCCTTCTTCATTGCCCTTTGATCCTTATTCCATTGAATATGCAAAGTGAAGGCTTTGACATCTAAATGAGGCTTTGACATCTGATCCAGAAGGTGACTTACCACTTAATAAACTTACAAATATCCTCAAAAATAAAAAATTGTTGGAATTGACTGACAACGAAAACCTTAACGATTTTTTGGAAATGCATGAAAATGTATATGTTGAAAATCCAGATTCAGGACAAGAAATCGAAAATCCAGAAGTCGAACAATTGACCGAAGATTCTGACGTCGATGAAGTACCAGTTCCAACGGAGGATATCAAAAATTATGGTGAAGCTATTAGCCTAACCAATC
The DNA here is from genome assembly GCA_036711955.1 of Digitonthophagus gazella. NCBI lineage: Eukaryota > Metazoa > Arthropoda > Insecta > Coleoptera > Scarabaeidae > Digitonthophagus > Digitonthophagus gazella. Next base: position 19,480,362 of record JASCIT010000012.1, read on the forward strand.
AACTTAAATGTTCTGTCGAAAATCACGATGAAGTAAGGTCTTTCTAGGTACTTTCCAAATTAGAAATACGTTTTCTGGACGTCTATTATTTCGGACGGAGATTTCACTGTATAATTAATTTATTTTCAAATTTTATTCCCCTACATATCTTACCCTTTTACCTACAATACTCACATTTTATATTAATAACTAGGTTTTCCCTGTTTCTTTACACATACGCAAATTTTGGACATAAAACTTGTTCCTTTGATAGGAAAATTAGTCAAGCTAGAAAACCGAAACTAGTCAAGCTAGAAAAAATAAAATTTAATAACCAAAAAGGTACACATTTAATTTATTCCCTTTACATATCGCCGTTCCGGAAGAATATCGACATAACTGCAAAAAAAAATGTTTGCAGGAGAAGCAAAAATAATTAAAATCAGCATTTTTTGGATACATTGATGGCCTTATCTCATTTTATCAAAAAATTGCAGTTACGTCGATGTTGTTCCGGAACGGCGATATTATACATTACTGGTTAAAATGGATCTACATTCATCTTTTTATAATGTCCAAGTTGTCACAAAAAGATTAACTAAGGTATTCAGAAAAAATGTCTTTTCTACTGTTTATTCATAATTTGTGATTGACTCTATGCGTCTATTAGGTGCTTTCCAGACTTCATTGAATTGGACACTCCATGGTTAAGAGTTTGTAAAGCCATTTCGATTCAATTTTCTGGTAATTTCGCGAAACGATTTTCAAAGCTTTATGCATTTCCATCTTTTTACTTTCCTCAAAAGGGGTTAATTGAATGTAAGACTGATTACGGTAAACCTGGGACATAACACATACTCAAATTTAGGATTTGACAAAGTCTAGATTGCCAGTAATCAAAAACATTAGTGCGCAAAGCATTAATGCGTCTATTAGGTATTTTCCAAACTTTATTGGATTGGACACCCCAAGGTTAAGAGATTGTAAAGCCATTTCGATTCAATTTTCTGGTAATTTCGCGAAAGGGTTTTCAAAGTTTTATGCATTTCCATTTTCTGACTTTCCTCAAAAGGAGCTAATTGAATGTAAGGCAGATTTGGGTAGACCTGGGGCATAACACATACTGAAATGTAGGATTTGACAAAGTCTAGATTGCCAGTAATCAAAAACGTTAATGCGCAAAGCATTAATGCGTCTATTAAGAATTTTCCAGACTCCATTGGATTGGACACTCCATGGTTAAGAGATTGTAAAGCCATTTCGATTCAATTTTCTGGTAATTTTGCGAAAGGATTTTCAAAGCTTTATTCATTTCCATTATTTGACTTTCTTCAAAAAGGGATAATTGAATGTAAGACTGATTTCAGTAAACCCGGGATATAACTCAAATGTAAAATACTCAAATGTAGGATTTGACAAAGTCTAGATTGGCAGTAATCAAAGACATAGAACTACACGTTCTAGAAGAAATATTGCCACGATCAGGGCAAAGCCCCAAAAGGGGGTCATTGTATATTACGGAATTACCACAAACGCCTAATCGAACGAGCATAAGAAGGCAGAAAATTCAATGAAAGGGACTACTTCTTGGTTCTTGGTCATCAAACCCACTGTCCGCTCGTTGAAAGAGGTTCCAGGTGCTAACTCCGCCCGTGAGGTCAATAAAGGCAGTTAAGGGAACTTAAGCTGTTGTGTTACTTGTTCGTCCCTCTTTCCCGCGAGTGTTAGTGCAGTTCCAAAGGAAACCCCAACAAGAAGTCAAACGTAAAGTAGAAGGGGGAAAGATGGAAAATCTGACAACTCCCTCCAAGTCAACAAAAAGTTTCCAAATCAAAAGAGTCAGCTCAAGGAGACGGAGAGCTACCATCAAAACTAGTGGGTCTTTTTCAGACAGTAACAAACTCTCTGAGGGTACTCTCCACTCATTTGCCCCACCAACTACCAACCCAAGACGTTGTAAAATCATCCTCACCAGCAAATTCCAGAAAGCAGCTTCGGACCTTCGAAGGGCGTGCCGTTATGTTATTTAATGCATTCAACATCATTTATTTCTAGAATTTCGAACAAAATACGGCACTCATTTTTGTAAATCTAGGTACTTCTTTCTCGAACCTATATGCCGGAGGTATATATGCTAGAGGGGAGGGAAATGCCACGATCAGAAAACCAAAACAAGAAAGTAAATATACCTCTTGCTTATTTAACCCCGTAACTAGAAACAAGCAAGTGATTTGTGACAATATGTCTGTCAAAGCATACAACGCCAGACATAAACAACTAAAGAGTTCATTCATCATCACCAAATTCATTCATTTACTATCTCGCATGAGCTATACATACCACCAAAACTTCATCTTCGCACGACCATCCCTTTTGGGTGTTCTGCTTTTTATTGGAGAGCAATTTATGATGTACCATTAATTTAAAACTAATTTAAGCCTTGTTTTATGATACTATAAAGCGTGAATAAAAAAAAAATAAATTTAAAACGTACATCTTCTAAAGCAACCCCAGTTTGTCTACAATGTTCCAATTTATGTTCAATTTGAACTCTTAAATCAGACCATCTTTCCTGTTCCCTTTCAATATCAGCTAATTCCCCCCAAGCTTGTTGCACAGCTAACTCCCCTTCAGCGTCACCATCTAAATCCGAATCGACATCAAAATCGGCGGATTTAACACTATCAGCGGTCAAATTCTGTTTCCTCCTTTGAGTTTGTTGGGTTTGAGCTCTCGATTTCAACCCGTGATTTTTATACAACTTATTATTTCTCGATTCCCAATGAGAAATAATCAAATGTTGCCTTTCAGCTTCCATTCCTAATCCTAAAAGATGTGAGTCAATTTCCATTAATTTTCTACGTAGTTTCATTTGCATTTTGAAAGTTTCCACGATTTGTTCTCTTAATTGTTTAACTTCATTACTTCTTTGTTCGGCTGTTAATTTATTAACTTCGGCGGATCTTGGTCTTTCTTCGGTCATCTTTTGTTGTAATCGTGAGATTTCATCGCGTAATTCATTTATAACCGTTTGGTATTGCGTTACATGATAAGAAACATCTAAAATATTACTTACAGCTTTGTTAGAAATATTTTTTGCTCTATCAGCGTAAATTAAAGTATTTCTAGACTCGTCTTTTTGATTTGAAGCTGGTGAAACGTGAGCTATCATAACAGTTCTACAATTTCCACTTAGAGCTTCTTTAAGTAAACGAGTTAATTTTGAATCTCGATAATTAACATATCTAGCTCCTCCGCTTAAAGCATTTATACAATTTCCTAAAGCTAATAAAGATCGGTTGATATGAGCACCTTCTTGAAGTCGTTTACCGCGATTTTTAGTTTTATTAGCTCTCTCTGAACCGGCTAAATCGATCATAAATAATCTTCCTTGTTTTATTCTCATTCTTAAGTGATCTTTTTTATCTAAAGGGACTGTATGACGAACGGTTACGCTTAAAAGCGCGTGAGATCTTGATGAGGTTTTATTCATAGCTGTAGGTTCAACCGTTCGGGCTTTGTTACCTTTTTGTAGTAAACTCATAACTTCGTTGGTTGAAGTGGTTGATATTTCGGATAATCCGGCTACTTGTATGTTTCGTCCGCGGGAATCTTCTCTTAATTCTAGATAACCGGTTGAGGGATTTAATAAATCTCGGATTTGTTCGTTGTACAGTTCTAGATAAGACATTGTGACGGAATATTCCGATTCTTTGTCTTTTACTGTGTGGAAAATGTCGTTTAATGCTCTGACCATTATTCCGGGTTGGGACGGATCTCCTACCATTGTGTGGGTTTTTCCTGCTCCTGTTGCTCCATAAGCAAAAACAGTAGCGTTGTAACTATAAATAAAAAATGTTAGTGATGTAATTATTTATAGAAATTTAAAAAGATTTTTTTAATTAATTCACTATTTTTTAGGTTAATATTTTAATTACTTTATTTGGTGATTAATTTAGAAAATTACTATGGGTCCTCTGAAGCATCTATAGACTTGCGTTTTTCTGCGTTAAGTAGGTTGTACTATAAAGTGTTCAGTTGACACCATTTTGTGGTCATATTAATGTAAAGATTTTGTGGTGGATTTTTTCTTTAAAAAAAATGGGAATCTGAAATTGCCACGTAGAGAACATTCATACATGATTCAGTTTACGTATTAATGAAACTGTTTAGGAGTTAAAAACAATTTGACTATACGTTGAAAGAGTAAAACAAACTGAATTTACAATAAAGAAGAAACCATCTGAATTTCCTAAAAATGTGAGAACACTAGGAAATGTCGTTCAAGTAAGAGCTTTGACTGAGCGATCTCCAAAGCGTTTAGAATGAAAACATAACACAGCCCTAACCCCTTGAGGCTAGTACCACTTTCATTAAAACAGAAGTTGCTGCCATTAAGGTTGCCGCCAACCGTATTTCTAACAGTACTTGACGTGGTAAGTATTTCACTATTTTCACAGATAGTAAACAGTCTATTTTAGCTCTCAGAATGAAGCTCGAAATCAGAGAATAACCTCCCGGCTAATATTGGACTGTCACCATGCACTGGAATTAGCAGCCATGCTTAGTCCATCTCTCCAGTGGGTGAAGGAGCACGGGAACTACTCGGGAAATAGATGGAACGAAAGGCTTGCCAAAATGACCGCTAGTAGACGATCTTACTCGCTCAAACCAGTAACCATCCCCTCTTTAACACTTTGTCGACCAGGAATTTTACATATAAACTTTGTCCATGTCACCGGCTATGATAACTACAATGACGAATTGATTCGTCACCGGTCAGTAATGTTTGGGTATGAAAGAACGAGTTAATTTTGCATTTCAAGTGTATTATGCACATTACCCATTCTAAATTTTTAGATTACCGGGTCATAGTTAAGTGCTGGCGAGTATCTAAGTTATTACTAAGACACCTGTAGTAATTCGGGAATTACTGTGGGTTTAGGAAAAATACCAGTAGCATTAGGTATTCAAGATAGGTAACGTGTTTGGTAGAAAAGTCGAAAATCACGTCTTTCGTTTACGACATCCGGTAGCTACACCTAAACTTAAGGAATTTTAGGGAAGTTATGTATCCTCAATTTTATAGGCTTTAGCGGAAGAAAATAACCGTTGAAAAAATTAGGTGTTGGTTCATATTAGAGTTGATGATGGTCTCACGGTCTGGGAATTACGTGAGGGTGTTCGCGATTACCTCGTTGGCGGAAGTTTTTTGATAGGTCCCGTTGCCAAAGTGTTGATGCAAGATGCGTTAGTGATTAGCTAAGAATTATTGTAAAAAGTAACCGAGGTTACTTGCGAGAGAACTTTTTTAATTTTATCAATCTCAATCGAATTCTCATTCGAGAACCTCAATCAAAACTTTGATCGAGCCATATTCAATTGTTAGCTACAACTTCATCACGAGATTTGAATCTTACAACTAGTATTCATCATTGAACCTCAGCATTCGGTTACTTCGGTGCATTCAGATTTTAGGACTTTGGAAATAAACCGCGACGCGTGTGTTATTTCGGTGTGGGATGTTCTTTGCAAGGTGTTGGATCTTCACGAGCACCTTTATAATTTAGAACTTGCCTCTACTCTTCTATGTCGTGCTTGCGAATAAGACAACGAGATTGTTAACTACATCCTATGTGATTGCTCAAGTTTCAAGGGTCTTACACTGAAAGATTTTAATGATGTGACTCGACATTTTCGCGCCACCGAACCACCTTAAGGCGATATTACACGGTTCAACCAAATTGATTCACTTTGGTTGAAAGGCGCAAAAATGAAAAATATGATGTTTACACGTATCCTATAAAATGAATTGTTCAAGTCACATTGCTTAGAAAGATGGCGTCGAATCAGGTCGGAAGCATAGGAATAACCTTAATTTGTGACCATTTAATTAAGGAATTGACAAAAAAAAAATCGGAGAAATAAACGGCATTGGTGGGTGCGGCCATGGATATTGAGAAGACAGGCCTTGGGAGCGTCAAATCGTCTATTGAAAGAATTGGTAAAAGAGGATCTAGATGCATATACCAATCACCTTCGAATGAATAAAGAAAAATTTGAAGAATTTCTAGAAATGGTTACTCCGCTAATTCAGAAGGAAACTACAGTGATGAGAGATGCTTTTCCAGCACGAATAAAATTACAAATTGCCCTCAGATATCTTGCTACTGGTGACTGTTTTGGATCCTTAGAACAATTATATAGAGTACCTCGATGTACAATTTCGCCTTTTATCCAAGAAGTCTTCGCAAAATTGAACATCGAGTGAATACCAGTATTTACACGTTCAATTGCATTGAATGATGATTAACAAAAGTGAAAATATTGAACCAGTTCAATTCTTTCAATGCGATTGCACAATCACATTGAACAATTCACTTTTATGTTTACATGTTTCAATTAGTTTGCTTCATCCAAAGTGAAACGCTAAAGGGAACCGTGTAATATCGCCATTACGAACGAGAATAAAGAACCAAGCAGTTGAACTAAGACGACTGAAAGAGAAAAGGGAGGTAAAGGTCTCAGCAAAAGAGGTGTCAAGCGTCATCGTAAAGTACTCCGCGAAAACATCCAGGGCATTACCAAACAGGCCATCAGTTGTCTCGTTCATCGCGAAGGTGTTAAGAGAATATCCGCTTTGATTTACGAAGAGATGAGAGGCCTGCTGAAAGTATTCCTTCAGAATGTCATTCGCGACGCAGTCACCTACACTGAATACGGCAAGAGGAAAACCGTTACCGCCATAGACGTCGTTTACACCCTGAAGTGCCAAGGTCACACCCTCTATGGCTTCGGAAGTGCAGAAACACGACTTTGCTAACCACAGATGGAATCAGGGACACACCTCTAAACTACATCCTAACCTTTGGTAAATCCCTAGGCTGGTTGATGTAGACAGAGAGAGTGGCAGGGAGGTTGTACAAGGGTCACAATGGGGCCTAAGTATGCATCTGACTAGGCATGCTATCTGACGTGCCCTTCTGTTTGCTACATACACACCGCAGCTCTTCAGTTTTTAGGAAAGAACTTTGAAACGAATTTTTATTACATTTACACACATACAAGATTAAGGTTGATTAAGAAGTGTTTTTAGCAGACTGCGGAAAACGGATACTGTAATGTAACAACTACTGTAATGGAATTCTCACAGAAGTGTGTGGCGTACTCCGTTTGGAGTTCGCGATTGGCTCCCAAAACTAATAATGTTTCTCGGGCGCCACCTTTTTAAAGAAGTAAGGTCTTCTGTATCCTCGAGTAGCTTTTAGACAGTGGAGAAAAAAAAATGTCCAGGGTTTTAACGGGTTAATGATGAAAGGAATATAGAACGGGAAATTGAAATGCAGATTTAAACAACACAAAAACAATCTTTATTGAAACCAAACTCAAAATCTTTAATAAACAGAAAAGAGGGGAAATTTACTTTATTCAAAAAAAAAAAAAGTCGAAATAGTTTTAAAATAAAATCGGGGGGGTTTCTTATTTTATTAGCAGAGACCTTTTGATAATTAACAAAATTTGATTTTCTTAAAATAATTAAACCGGTATAGCAACGGTACAACAGGTTGCAACAGAAGAAAATTTTGCTATAGGAATTCTCAACGTATAGCAAAATAGAAATAGATGCTGTAGGAATTCTCGCGTACAGCGGAAAGAAGATTTTGCTATAGGAATACTCAACGTATAGCAAAGAGAAATAGATGCTGTAGGAATTCTCGCGTACAGCGGAAAGAAGATTTTGCTATAGGAATACTCAACGTATAGCAAAGAGAAATAGATGCTGTAGGAATTCTCACGTACAGCGGAAAGAAGAGAGTTTTGCTATAGGAATACTCAACGTATAGCAAAGAGAAATAGACAAAATAAGAGAATTAAAAAAAAAGGAAAAGTCTCTACTAATAAGAAATAGCGTACTTACGAAAAATAAAATCTGTGCGATTTTCGACGAACTTTCTGACTACGGTCGCACACTATGACGGCGTCAGAAACTAAGAGCGTAAAATCAAAATTTTTGGGCCTTTTATAGGCGACGGGGTTGAAAACTTGTTCAGACTGAGTGGGAGAGATATTTTTCGCAGAAAATTATTACCAAATATGGTAAAAATGCAAATTACGAGACGTTCTAATTATTCTAGCGGCTTCAAACTTACAGAAAATGAATTTTAGGCATATCTTTATCCTATGATGTTTTTAAATGGTTAAAATCGGCTTATTAACGCTTAATTAATTATTAATTACAAGCAATTAAAATCTTACATAGTTTATCGTTCGGCTCTGATCAAAATACTGAATTTCATAAGTTACAAGTTTTATCGAAAAATTAACATTTCAAAAGTTATACAAACTTAAAAGTAAAATACCACGTGCATTGATAAATTAATGCTTAATGACTATTAATTAACAGCGAAATTATACAAAAGTAAAACACAAGTGTGAAGCATTAACATCTTTATAAATAGTAAACGTGTAAAAGTGCGGAAGACTTCAATAAACTAAGTTTTTGTCAAAAATTTTACGATAATGAATTAATTAATATAACTTGTTAATGATTAATCAGCGGGATACGAAAATAGTTCAACATTCATTATGAATAGTTTATTGCAAAATGTAATTAGATTTATATTTCGGGCGGGTTTAATTCCGCAGTGACTAATTAAGATCAGTCAATTAACATACAAGACTTATTTATTCAAAAGTAATTCTTCTGTTAGGCGGAAGAGCAAACCTTAAATTAGGGATACATTGCAAGTACAATAATTTATGTGGACTTTATATGGTCAAAAATTAAGGAAATTAATAAACGGCGTGGTAGAAGTCTATTTTTAGAACATTTTTATTTACTTTTATTTATTTAGGAAAAGGTCGGATTTTAACTTTCTTTATAGAAAAGAAACCAAGGGAAATGATAAACTGAAAAATCTGACTTTAATTAGTTAATTACGGAAAATGAAATGAAATGGAAAAAGGGTGGTCTATGCAAGGGGTTTAATAATTTCGAAAATATAATAAAATTTTATCAGTAGTAGGTTTGGTTGCCTAATCGGCGGAACTTAAAAAGAAAAATTCTAAGAAAATAAAAGAAACTAAATGAATTTTTTGTAACTTCGTTACAAGTGTAAGCATTTTTTTTTATAATCTCTTCAGATTATGTAGTAAGTAGCAAGTAATAATGCCCATTTGAACCTTTCTGACACAGTGGATAAACAAAATACACAATATTGATATGCTAAAGATCGTTGAGAAGTCTGTCAACGACTACTTTATACTCCAAAAGTAATTGTTTCGTATGTTGTGTCATTCAAAGGTGTTATTGGGTTTTATTTATTTATTTATTTTTTTAGAACATGAAGTCGGTTGAAATCAGACTTGGTACAGTGACGTATTGGAAAATTTTCTGCACCCGAAAATTAGGAAATATAGGAGACTAGACAACCTAAGTAGATGAATTTTGATTCCAAGAATAGTGATTCTAACAAAACTACAGCTCATATAGTACGTCGTTCGCGAAAAATTTTAAGAAAAATGTTCGAAGGTAGAGTATGGTCTCTTTATGCGAAGCAGATTCATAGCTGTTCGAATGATTTAAGACTGTAACTTTTTTCTTTAAGGAAACTTCAAATCCGAGGTATTTAAATATCATCGTCTGCCATTATATCACCTAAAGTAGGAATATATTTGTAACAATTCCAAATATTGCGGGCATTAGTTTAAACATTTTTTATAATTATGTCTTTCTGCATTTGCTATGTTGAGGTAAAGACGCGGACTCAAAATAATAAATGTGTGTAATAAACATGTCGACGATGTCACGTCCTCAAATGTTTAGAATTGTTTAAGGAATTTTTAAGTTCAAGTAACCATCTCAGAGAATCTCAGAAAAATCTCTCACGGCAATCTTCTTTTGCGCTATCAAAGTTTTATTCTTTGTATCTGATTAACTTTTCTTTGAGGGGGTAAGATGACGTGAACCGACACTCAAATAAAATTGTTTTGTTGTTATTTGAATTTATTTTATTTTTTGTCCCAGTGAAATGACGGTTTTCGGAAGGTTTGACTGATTGTGAGTTAAAAAACCTTGCCCAAACTACAATTATTACATATTCAACAAGAAATTGAATGGATTTCATTTGACATACTAATGAGAGTTATGGGAAATTTCCTGGAACAGCTCCAAATGTATATTAGTCACCAAAGCCACAATTTGGAGAATATAATTTTTAAAATTTAGTGTAAAAAAAACTTTGTTTTATCAGAATTAAAGAAAATAAAACTGTTTGGTAATATGTCACTTCTTTTAATCTTCAATTTAACGGAAATTATCTCTGCCACATTTATAAGTTTTTATTTTGGCACTCTGTATATCTAATCGAAACTAAAAGTTTATCTTTTATGATTCTAGATCATACAAAATCGGCTTTAATAAGACATTTTAGAAAAAATGTAGCGTACAGAAATAATCCATTCATTAACAATCTTTCAAGTCCTTACTAACTTTAAAAAATCGTCCAGAATTTATTTGTATATATTAAAAAAAATTCTTGATGGAATCTAACATTATCTTGGTTATTAACTTATGAAATTTTCTCATTTCTTATTCCATTATTTTTTCTTTCCTCTCTAACACAATTAACATCGCATTTTGTTTGACTTTTAATTTATTTACAAGAAAAAACGTTCACTAAGCTTTTTCCAATACGTCGTTAACCATGACAAATGTTAAATCGATATAAAAAGAAAACCATTACACGAATTTAAAATTTATCTCTTACTCTCTATCGAAACTTCAATTAAGTCTCTAATAATTCCATTTAAAATTTAAACCTCTCAATTATTTTTTATTCCACTTCGCAATCGTTTCCCGAGGGAAAATCGTGACGTTAAACGTGAAGCAATTTTCAATTTGAATATTAAAGAAGGAAAATCACGATAGAAATGGTTGAAGGTCAATTTTTGAAATCCTTAAACTTGAAAATCCTTAACCTTACGAAAAAGGTTAAAATCCAAAAATAAAACAGGAGGAAATTGGTAAAACCGATTCGAAAATGAGTGAACACGCAAACCGATTAACGTTGAACGCACACAAACGGTCGGTTTGTCAATAATTAATTTTCTCGTAAATATATTATTCTTTCTTCAATAATAAATTCTTTTTTAATAATAAATTCTTATTTAATAAATAATTCTTTTTTAACTAACTAGTTGTTTTTAAGACTTGAAATTTTATGAGGATTTAGATTGAAACTTAGTCCTTATTTTTACCAAAGAAGAAATTTCTATGACTTTTAGTTTTCCCCTCAGAAGAGAAAATGTCACTTAATATCGGTTAAAATTTTATCATTTTTTAAAAATTCATATTATAATAATTATCGGTTTATTAATAATTATCAAATATTTAATTTATGCAGATTAGAAACTCGAATAAATTTCACTAAAAACTAATTAAACTCTTGAAAATATCACAAAAAATTTAAGTAAATTTGCAAAAATTTAAAGTTACTAAAATTTTTAATAATTCCACCAAAAACTTATAAAATTTGTACAAATTCCACCAAAGCAATTTTTAACAATTCCACCGAAAACTTAAATTTTTAAAAAAATATACTAAAATTAAGATTAATTTTGTCAAAAATTGATTAGATTCTTAAAAATTTCACAAAAATAAAAAAGTAATAATAAGAATTCCACAAAAGTTAGTTAAATTGAATATAATTTCATCAAAAATTATTAAATTTGGAGACAATTCTACTAAAAACTAAATTTTTTAAAAATTCCACTCAAAATCAGTAAAATTGGTAAAAATTCCACGAAAAACTTACTATGTTCGTAAAAATTCCACCAAAGTTACCGACATTTCTAACAATTCCACCAAAAACGTACTAATTTTTTTCAATTTTCCACCAAAGCTACAAAAATGTTGAATAATTCCACCAAAAACTTACTGATTTTTAAAAAATACCACCAAAAGCTTACCGAATTCATAAAAATTCTACTAAAATGACCAATATTTTTAACAATTCCACCAAAAATGATTAAAGCTAATAAAAATTCCACCAAAGTTATCAACTTTTTTAACAATTTCTTCAAGAACATACTGAATTTTATAAAAATTCCACCAAAAATTAATAAAATTGGAAAAATTTCACTAAAAACTTACTAAATTCGTAAAAATTCCATAAAAAAAACCCTGAATTTTTTAAAAATTCCATCAAAAATGAATAAAATTCGCAAAAATTCCACCAATGTTATCAAAATTTTTGATAATTCCACCAAAAATATACTGAGTTTTTTAAAAATTCCACCAAAAATTAATACAATTTGCAAAAACTCCACCAAAAACTTACTAACTTCATAAGAATTTTACCAAAAACACTGAATTTTTTTCAAATTCCACCAGAAATGAATAAAATTCGCAAAAATTCCACCAATGTTATCAAACTTTTTGATAATTCCACCAAAAACATACTGAATTTTTTAAAAATTCCACCAAAAACTTACTAAATTCATAAGAATTTTACCAAAAACACTGAATTTTTTTTAAATTCCACCAGAAATGAATAAAATTCGCAAAAATTCCATCAAAGCTATTAAAATATTTAACAACTACACCCAAAACTTACTGAATTTTTTTTATTCCACCAAAAGCTTACAAAAATCCTAAGAATTACACCGAAATTGTCAACATTTTTAACAATTCTACCAAAAATTTACCAAATTTTTTAAAAATTCCACCAAAATGTCCAAATTCTTTTAAAATTCCACCAAAAATCAATCAAATTAGAAACAATTTCATTAAAAATTAACTAAAACCTTGAAAATTCAAAACTTAGTAAATTCATAAAAATTCCACCAAAGTTAATTTTTAATAAAAACTTACAAAATTTGTAAAAATTCCACCAAAAATTTACCAATTTTTTTTTAAATCCCACCAAAAACTTACTAAATTTGTAAAGCTTCCACCAAAGTTACCAAAATGTTGATCAATTCAATGAAAAACAATAATTTTTTTTTTAGAAAAATACTAAAAATAAAACTAAACTAGTCTAGAAAACTAATTGTTGTTGAGACTTGAAATTTTATAAGGATTTAGATTGAAACTTAATCTTTATTTTTAACAAAAATGAATTTTCTACGATTTTTAGTTTTTCCCTCAGAAGAGAAAATGTCACTTAATGTCGGTTAAAAAATTTGTTAATTTTTAAAAATTCATATCTAAAAAACTGATTGTTTTTGAGACTTGAAATTTTATAAGGATTTAGATTGAAACCTAGTTTTTATTTTTACCAAAGATAAATTTTCTAAGACTTTTAATTTTTCCCTTAGAAGAGAAAATGTAACTTACCCGTTTAAAACGTCTTTCACCAAACTACTAGTTGTTACATTGTAAACCTCTTCTTGAGTTGCATCTTCACCGAAAACCACATCAAATAAATACTGTTTATCCGAACTTCTTTTTTGTCGAAGTGCGTTATTTTTATCATTTTCATCTTCAAAGTATACATTCTGAAAATAAAAATAAAAAAATAAATACAAATTTTAGATTTAATAAACGATCATTAAATCAATCGACTCAATAAAAATATATTATTATTTTTAAATTACACAGTAAAGTGATTTCAAAGTGAAATCATTGATTTACCTTTTTATGTAAAGCGTATAAACACCTAACAGCTTCGTCTGATTTTAAAGGTCTTATTCTAACAGCAACCATGAGTTTATCTTGAGATCTTTTAGGGATTTTTTTAGATGAATCACTATCGGAACTTGAAGGTGCATTTTCCGTCATTTTACACTTAAATTAATTTTAAAATCTTATTTATTTATTTATTTTATTTTAATTTAAAAGTTTAAAAGTTTATTTTTTTTTATTTTTAAATCAAAAGTTTTTTACTCGTTTAAAATTATAGATTAAACATCGTATTCAGTTTAAAAACGGATCCGGATTGTTTGGTTTGCGTTTAGATACTGACCAAACCCTAAAGCTTTCTAGAGTACCCGAGCTTTATAGTGTTTACTACGTGGAAACCATGGTAACTTAGCTTTCGTTTTTCGTTGCTGTTATATTTACCTTTTCCTCCGGTTATAAAAAGTAACGAGTTGAAGTGACAATAAAGAAAGATATACGATAATATGAATGAAATTTTTAATAGAGAACTTAATAGCTTAGATTCGATTGTTGCTATTTTTATTTTTGTATACCACATATTAAAAAATTTAGAAAATCAACACATGTACATCGTGTGGTTATTATCTTATCATGTTGACGATTAATTTATTAGAAATTGAGATTTTTGTTTGACAATGATTTAGTGTGATTCAACAATAGACGCTTAAAATCTAATCTAATCGAGGAAATTCGGCTATTTTTCGTTTGCGAGGTACTAAGGCGGTTTATTAACCCTTTTCGGGCAATCAATTTTGTCGTTAATCATTTCTATTGTGTATCACCTCATCTTCAAGGTTAAACTTACGAAATTACCTTACAATAATAAACCGTTTAATTTCTTTTATTGTCATTATATAGATGTATCAAAATTGGATAGTTTAAAGTTAATTATCGTAACAAAATATGAGTTGTTTAGTTTCAAATCCCCTTAAGTCAAAATTTTTTGATTTTGAGAAAACCACAAAAAAGTATTTTGGGATGATTTTGGCGTTATTAATTCAAACGTAATTTATTTGTTATTAGAACACTTACTGAAGTTTCAAAAATTCTATAACCACGTCTTTTCAAATAGATATAAAAATCACAAAGTGGATTTAAAAATGACGGTTGCGTTTGCTACCAAACTGTGGATTAAGGCTCATTTGAATCTGAACAAAATGGATTAGGCATGAATTGAAAGTGAATCAAATCTCTTTGTAGCTAATAACAGGAAACTTTATTTTTTGAAAGATATGTTATTTAAAAACTGTACTTAAAAAACCCTTAAACTCTAACATCAGGTATATTTTCGGTTGATTCACATAAACTAGGCTCTTCGTCCCCTCTTCTCGGGAATCGCCAGGTATATTATTGTTCTGAAATTTTTCCAACACATCTAATAAGTCAAATTTTCTACCTCTTTCAAGTTCTTTTCATAATGTTTGCTTAACAAGTTATTTAATTACTGCTTAACAATTATTTACATCTCTCATTTTCAGATCTTTTGGTTTCACTCCGGTAGGAATTTCTTTTGGCTGGATATTCATGGCGGTTTGGTTTTTCCCAAAAACTCCTTTGAATCTATTGTACAGTTTTTGTAACTGCGCATCTATTGAAAATGGATTTAGTGGGATTTGAATCTAAGACTGTCTATTTGATTTGAATTTTTAAAGGATTCGCGCGTTTTTTAATACAAATCATTGAGTATTTTATAGAAAACAACTTTTTCTAACAGATGGCGTATATATCTCATTTTTGCCCAAAAATGGATTTAGGGGATATTGAAACCAGACAACTCAAATATCTCATTATTTCTCCCGCTCTTCGACGTGTACATTTAGCAATTTGGCAGCCCCGTTTTTGAGCCAATTTTCCATGGTGTTGGTTATTCGGTCTGGAAACTGGTCAGTAATTCGCAGCGTTCGTCGTCTTCTACTAAGATTTAGGTCTTCTGCACTGAAGGCATCCACAACCCTTCTCGTCATTTCGCCAGTCCATTTGAGTGAATCAGTTTTTAGTCCGGCCAGGGCGGTGAGAGGTATTCCGAGGTGAATTTCTAGGAGTGCGTTATTTTCTTCTTTACCTTCTTCCGTCTTTCATCTTTACTTCTTGTAATTTTAATTTGATTACTTTCTTTTTTATGACTGCGGCTGCTTTAGGGGATATTGAAACCAGACAACTTATATAGTGGTTTGTCGATTATCTGGATTCACTATTAACTGTGCCAATGTCTTTCAACAAAATTAATTGAAAGTAAATGTAATGATGGACTGCTAATCTTACTATCGTGTTTCTGAAAAAAGTTGCAACATGGCATCCGAACCGTCAACCGTCTTTTAAAAAAAGGCAAGGTTAAACTCAAAAGCTCCTAGTTCTGTCTAATATTCAATTAGTTAGTTTTTAGTCTTAGAATTAGTTCAATCGTCATATCGTTGACTCAACTGTGCAATGATGCCTAAGTAGTCATAAGACCTATCTCATCGTAGTTCATCGCATGTAGTTTATATTATAGTTCTTTCTGAAAAAAAGTTTTAATAATTTCCGTTCATTTCACTTCAGTACTTTTGTATTTGTCTTTAGATTCGTTTCTTAATTGTTTGAGTGTCACGTATCTTTGCTGTTTCCCCGACCAAAAGTCCCAAGCAGTATTTTTTCACTTGTGTTATGACCTCTCAAAAAATCCCAAACTGCTTATTAGTTGTATCCAAATGCTTGGCTGAAATTAAAATTCGTTCTTTTACCGGGTTGATTATTTTTTTACTTTTATCTAAAATGGAGTGGTAACTGAAAAATCATGCATCAACAGAAACCACCCGTGTTACTATTCGAGTGACAAAGAAGAAACGAAAAATCGCTCCTTGGTAATCAAAGGGTAGAAGATGGGCTCAAAGCAAAAACGTCTTATGCTTTCCTTAGCGAAAAATATTGTAATAATAAATCGTATAATGGATCTTAATGAAAGCATAAAAAAGCTTGTGGGTGAGTTTAGTGTTTTTGAACAAACAGTATGTGATTTAATTGAACGAAAAATGAAATTTTGAAATTTGTATCTACGTTCAACTTACGAGAAAATCAACATTAGCTAACATGGAATATTGAATGGTTTAAATAGAAACGAGCTCAAGGTATTTCGATTACTGGATTAATAGTGTTTGAAAAGGTAATATGGTTTCATGAAAATTTCAAAATTAAGGGAATGTTTACTGCTACACAAGATTGGTTATTTAGATTCAAAGATCGATATGATATTAGACAGTTAGATATTCATGACCAAACTTTGACAGGTGATTTAACAGCTGCGACAATAGCTTTGTTCGTTAGGGCTGTAGTGTTTGCACTTAGCACTTAACACTTTGGTGACCGATGACGAGATAATTCGTCTTTTCATATCCAAACGTTGCTGACCGGTGATGAGTTAACTCGTCGTCATTACACTTACATTGCGGTGACATGACATAGTTTCTATGTAAAATTGCCGGTCAACAAAGTGTGAAGTGCATTATTAAATTTTGGTTATATGTGCGTTCGTTGAATCACTTTTCTTACCTGAAATAAAGTGCACCAAATTACACCGAATTACAGTCATTCTCCTTTAAATGCTGCACAAAACTCTACCTTTGAATTATAAGCTTTGTTCGTTGGGTTAAAACTTGCACTGCACTAAGTTACACGATGGTACACTGCAGTGCAGCCCTAACGAATAAAACTAATGTGTAACTTAGTGCAGTGCATGTTTTAACCCAATGAACACAGCTATTATTTAATGAAGAATTTAATTCAATAATTCCCGTTTTAAACTTGTTTTCTGACCAAGTGTGTAACGCTGATGAGGGTATATAGGCGCTGGTTTTTGAAAATATGTATGGGTGCTCGATGATCTCAAAGATGGAATGAAGTAATAGGTAGGTTAACTAAAAATCAAAATGTGAAATAAAAAATATATTTACATATTAAATAAATAAAACATAACTTATTAAGAACCTATTACTTACTAAACCTTATAAAACAGAATACACTCCGCATCAAAATTAACGCACCACAAAAAAAATCCCAAAATTCAAAGTTTATTTTCTCTTAAGTCACTACTAGTCTAATTTAATTTTAGTTGTTTTTTTGTAATGTAGACTTTTTCTTCAGGAACAACCCAGAGTATAACATTTTTATTTCAACTTTAGTTTAAGACATGTACAGGGTGTGTAAGAAAGACATCGTTTTTTCATCGATCTTTGGAACACCTGTGGCCCGTTTCAAATGCACCATCTGATGACTACCATAATCAAAAGGTATTCCAGTCTTTTCTTAACGATTTGTTTTTTGAATCATGTGTTTATCTGTTTATTCAAAGAAGCAGTGGTCTCTTAAATGTTATATCTGGGTTGTTCCTGAAGAAAAAATCTACATTACAAAAAAAAACTAAAATTAAATTAGACTAGTGACTTGAGAGAAAATGAACTTTGAATCTTGGGATTTTTTTGTGGTGCGTTAATTTTGATGCAGAGTGTATTAGTTTTTGGTAAATCGTATGGGTGCTCGGCACCCTTCAAAAAATGTCTATGGGTGCTCAGGCACCCAGAGCACCCACGGATTCGGCGCCTATGTGAGGGTAGATTTTTTTGAAAGACGGTGCCTTCGAAAACTGGCTACATACTCTCACAAATAAGCGCCTGGTCACAAATTCAAAAAGGAAAGAGTGACTATTATGACATACTCAAATGCAATGAGTATGTCATAAGATCAAGTTAGTAGTAATTGGAAAAGCTAAGAAACCAAGACTTTTTAAAGGAACAGATGTTACAAATCTCTCGTGTAACTATAACAATGA
Source organism: Digitonthophagus gazella (assembly GCA_036711955.1). Classification (NCBI taxonomy): domain Eukaryota; kingdom Metazoa; phylum Arthropoda; class Insecta; order Coleoptera; family Scarabaeidae; genus Digitonthophagus; species Digitonthophagus gazella. The sequence goes on from JASCIT010000012.1 coordinate 19,498,805, forward strand.
TGCAAAAGTTTGGATAAACCAAATTATCTCCAGAGAATGGTTTCTGGATGTTTTAATGAAGTCTGTGAAATTAAACTTCCCAAAAGCGCCATTCTTCTGCTTAACACTTGGCACGCATGTAACATATTTCTACGTTTTTTTGCAGTTTACCACCGGAACTCGGGTCACGTAAAAATACGTATTTAGTAGTTTTCTATCCGCTCGATTCATGAAAAAAAAAAAAAACATCCACTGCGCGTGTAAATTAACGGCGAAGTATATCCACACGCCAAGTGTTAATTATACTCTACCTCACCCTCCACAATCCATCTTAAAAGTAGAGGACGGTCAAATGTTGGTTTACAAACTACCATCTAATTTTGCTTCTTTAATCTAACAAATGGATTAAGAAGTGATATTCTGTTTGAAGCGGCAATATAAAAAGACTGTTTTCTTCTCAAAGAGAATTCGTTGGATCAATGAGTTACATGTACGTTACAGTACGTTAATGTTTTTCCGGGAAAAAATTTTAGATCAAGACTATAGGAGCGAAGAAACTACAAAACATAAACAAACTGCTTCGAAGTATTGAGATTATTTCCTGATTTTGTTAATGTCGTTCGAGACGATATTATTGAATGGTTGCAAAACAATGAATATAAAGGATTCAAACGTTTAGCTGACAATAATTTTTTTTAACACTATTGTATCGACAATTAACGCTAGTCTAAAAAATTAACCATTAATTTTTTTCTAAACTCTTAAAACTAAATACTTATTGACTAAGGTCCATCCATTGATGTATTCTAGTTTTGGTCACATTCACTGTGTTTTTCTTTTGTACATAATATACACTGACAGAATAAAATAACACATCGTCGGCTAAGAGTGTTAACTTGCCAACTCCACTTTTTGAAGTTTTTGAGTTTTTAGTGTAATTTACATCTACAATGCCTTATGCACCAGTTAACAAAAGAAAATAGTTCATATTACATGTTAAAGTATTTAATTTTTCTGATGCGTAAAACTGTTATCTCCACGGTTACACCTAATTGCCGAATTACTGCTAACTCCCCTTTCCTACTTATCGCGCAACGCATCATCAGCTTTTAAATATAATGTAGCTAGACATTATCTCCGCTTTTTTGTAGAAATTGATAGTTTTTGTGGCAGTTGATAGAAAAGTAAGTATGTTTATTGTATTATTTCACTTATACAAAGTGTCTGTAAAAGCTCTACAAAAGCTTTTATAGAACGCATTTTTTAGACTGAAATTAATAATTTATTAGCAAATAAGATATTTTTTTCAGATAACTTATCATTCTTTTTAATAGATGTCTTCAATAGCCTTTACTTGTATAAGCATGCAAACAGATACAGTGATACAAAATTTGCAAGAGCCTGAATTTACTGAAGACATATCAGAAACTAATGGGAACAGAGTTGCTCTAGCACCATATTCAGAACATTCAGATTCTGATGGGTCTGATGCACCCAAAAAAAGCCAAAAAACGTAAAAAGCGTTTCCAGATAAAAACAGACTCATGGTATGCTGAAAAAAATAAGAATAGAAGAGAGATGGGAAAAAATATTACGGAAGAAAAAAATTAAATGGGTATGAAATAGAAGAGAAAAATCGTGGAATGAAAAAACGATGTGGATGCAAAGGTAAAGAACCCAGCCTAATAAAATGCAACTCCATACCTGAATATGAAAGAAAAAAATATCTGAGAGGTTTTGGAATCTTAATTGGGTTGAAAGGAAAATCTATGTAGACAACACGATTACGGTTGTGCCTACAAGAAGACAGAGAGAGTTGAAAAATACTTTACAAGCCGATTATCACGAGTTCTACAATAATCTACCTCACGAATGATGGCCTTTAATTTTTTTATTTTTAATGAAAATATTTAGAATGTACATGAAAATATTTCTGTTATTTTTGCATTAATTCTCACTCTAATTGATAACAGTTGCTTTAAGAAAACCTGTCAACTCCGAAGTGACTAAAAAGTCATGTGTTCATTTACCTGCTATCTCCTTTAATCCCCCTTAAACAATATTTTCATTCAATTCAAGTTGTATATTATGTTTAAAAAAGTTGTAATACTGTCTATTGAAAATAAATTATTCGTTACCATTGAATAAAAATTTGCTTTAACAAATTTATACAGTTTTTATTGTGTCCTGTAAAGTTTTGTTTTGTGGAGTTAGCAGGTTAGTGCTCTTAGCCGACGACATTATATCTGAACAAATACTCTAATTATCTCATATCAGATCGAGATAATTCAGAAAACAACTTTACTGATAATGACATTGGTTTCAGTTCAAAGGAAGAAAAAAGTCATTTAAGGCTCCTGAACCGGGCTCAAAAATTTTGTTCCATTTTTTCGCGATTATTATTTATTTAATCAAAAAACTTTTCAAACAAGAATTGATTAGAAAGGCAAAGTCTAGGGCATTGCGATGAGATATTTGGTTAAAAGTTGATAATAACGGAGATTATTAAGAACTGTTTTTAAACCGACAACGGAATGCCCTAGATAATTAATTTACGGTCGCTTTTTCTAAATAAATGTTTTTGATATTTTTTTAAATAATCAAGAAAAATTGGAAATTCTCACGGTAGTTGTAAGTTGAATTTCTTCCTTAATCTGAATTTGGCTCCGCCCCCAAAGAACACATGGCGTGGTCTACGAGCTGATCGAGCATTCATTGTTTACGTTTCGTTTTTATGACTGGCGAAACCAGATAGCAGTATATTAACAGCGGTGATGTTGTGATTTGAATAGGAAAGAGAAAGAAGTAGAAAAGAACAAATAAATATGACTGTAATAGACAAGTGATATAAAATGTACTCAATTTAATTACAACAGAATTATATATAATAAAGTTGTAACTACCAAACGTTAAATTTTAGTGTAATCTAAAGAAAATTTCAGTTTGAGGACATAGTCTAACTTTTAATGTTTAAAAATATCAATTAAAGACGTTAAGTCACGTTTTTTTCTGATAAAAAACTAAAAGTCGTAGAAAATTCCTGTTTGACAAAAATAAAGATTAATTTTCAAGCAACATTCTAATAAAATTCGAAGTTTCAACAACTATTTGTCTTTTAGATATGAATTTTTAAAAACTGACAAGTTTTTGAGATGTTAATTTAAGTTAGGTTAGAATTTATTTTTTGTAGAAAGAACTGAAGGTCGTAGAAAATACATTTTTGGTACAAATAAAGATTCAATCTCAAGCTAAATCCTCATGAAATATCAAGTCTCAACAACAATTAGTTTCTTATATATGTTTTTTTAATAATTGACAAGTTTTACTAAACATGTTCATTAAGTTAGATTAGAATTTCGTTTTCGTAGTAAAAACTAAAAGTCGTAGAAAATTTATTTTCGGTAAAAATAAAGATTAAGTATCCTAATCCTAATAAATATCCTAAATACTAATAAAATTTCAATTTACAACAGTAATTAGTTTCTTACTTATGAAGTTTTAAAAATTGACTAGTTTGTAAATAAAGCAATATCAAATAGGTTTTGTTCTTAGTTTCCATTTAACATATGTGTAACATTTTTATAATGCTTTTTCCGTTATCTATCTTAACGTAATACAAATATTCACGGAAATTATTTAAATAATAAGTACTATACACGTAGTGTATATGTTTCGATGTATATTAAAATATACATCATTTCGTTCTATCGAATATTTTATACGTAGGTGCTTTGATATTTTAAGCATTGCTTTTCTTTATTTAAAGTGTAAAGAACCGGTATTTATCTTTGCCGATATTTGAACCTCTCATATCCTATAAACAGAAACGATCACGTGATAGTTTTAGACCACACCCACCGGCCAGCCTTTGAGCTTCCTCCCCCCACACAGCGAATCCCCTCAGAAACTTTAGGACCGTGGTCCAGGAGCCTTAAGGCAAACAGAAACAATCCCCTTGATATCGTATTAAAATTTAAAGATCAGTAAAACTTTGAATGGAACGACATAATAAATTTAAAAAATTAGATCTCATATTGGGATCATAATTATAAATTGAAAAAGACAAAAATAAAGTGTATTTAAATTAACTGCAGTTTTCAGTTATTCATGCAACCTGTTTTTCGTCTTTATCTTGGATAAGTGAGGTTCTACTGTAAAAACAAGAATTTAAATTTTTCTCCTTCAAACATACTGTAGGAATTTGGCTGTCTAGGGGTTGGATGTTTTTAAAATAAGGCCCGATTGTTTAAAAAACAATATAATAATGTATTGAACAGAAAAAAAGAACAAACCAACAGAACACAACTCTCAACGTCGTTACTTCTTTTTGCGTCGTTATGCGTCCGCTCTCTTTGCACTCGTCTTACATACTCCGCTCTTCTCCTTAACCCTAACTCTACCGCGCGCTACCAACCTCGTAAAAATAAAAACTTAACCTAATCTTAACATTATTATAAAAACGCTCCCTACAATACCTACATCATCAATGATTTTCATATAAAATTCACACTTTCATCTCAACTTTTCGTGAAAATTTTGTCCAATAGTAAAAATTTTGTTGATTCAACTGATGTAGGGCGACCAGACGTACGGAATTTTACTATATTGTACAGAATATTATACGCAGTACAGCATAAGAATGTGTACAGCAAACGCACAGCATTCGCAATTTATTATTGAATTTGTAATTGAATAGTGACCTTTTTCAATGAGTAGCGTAGAGAGAATTTAATTATTGCTTACAGAGAATTCTAGCCTACACCGTCAACTTTTTAATAATGAATGAAGACACTTCAAAAAGGCACTTTTTTGAAGAACAGTCTGTATTATGTGATTTTGATTATTGAATTTCTTATAAAAATTGAGCATCAAACACCGATATCAATTTTCCTCTGTCTGTTATAGAAACAAGACTCTATAGTAGGGTTTCCAAATTTCGGGATCGGGATTGAATTTCGGGATTTTGTATTTCAATCCCGGGATCCCGGGATTAATCTCGAAATCCCGAAAAATTAGAAAAATAATTTGTAGGGTTAAAATAATTTATATTTTTGACTATTTTAATAAAAGAACTTGGTTGTTGTAACCTCTTCTTTAACCGGTTTCATCGCATTTGTTACAGCCTGTTCGAGTTTCTTTTTGAGACTTAAATTTTCATCTCCTTTCAATCGGCTGATTGGCAACTCATCTTCAGAATCGAAACCGTCCTCGTCAAGATTTATTGTAGTTGGTTCAGCTTGGTTGCTGAGAACGGTTTCTGATAAGCGTTCTGAAATATTTTTGACGAAATTCGCAATTATGTCGGTAGGGGACAAATTAAAAAAAGGATCCTCGCTGTCTTGCTTATTGGGATTTTGGAGATAATCCATGACTCCTGACATTATGGTTCTACGCTCTGATATTCGCTTTCTTAAAGACTCTTCCAGGTCATTGCTTAATTTTGTTTTTAGTTCACGTAGCTCCCGAAACAGAAATTTAAAACTTGCATCCGCAGTAGCAAGATTAGCATCTCGGCATATACCTTCTACAGTTAGTTTAACTGGTTCTAAGCAATAGACAATGGTCTCTGCGACTTCGAAATCTGAATTTGTGAATATTATTGGGCTCTCTAAATCGATCAGAGCTTTTCTGATACAATCTTTTAGTTGAACAAATCGATCTAACATATTTACTAAGCTGTTGCACATTGTTGGACAACCTAAAATTAACGAAAGTTCTAATAATATTGTCCTATTATTAAAGATATAAAAATTTTGGGAAAGATTCGGGATTTGTTTCGGGATTTTTTCGGGATTTCTGGATTGAAAAAACATCGGGATCCCAGGATTTGGGATTTCGGGATCCCAGGATTGGAAACCCTACTCTATAGCAAGAGTATCCAATTTGGACCAGCTTGTACATGCGTTTCATGTGCACAGTATTGAAAGTTGTGAAATCTGGCCACCCTAACTGATGTTGGTTTGTATTTAATATCATCACTTAAGGAAATGTAATGATTTCAAAAAGTAAATATTTTATAATTCTTAAAAAATATATTAAAAAATAATTTGACATTGAATATACAATTCAGTAAAAAAGTTTTTGTACACAATTTATTATCAAACCAACTCCAATTAAACCAAAAATATTACAAATAAAAAAATCACTTAACACACCAAAAAATCCTGATAAATTCTTTCAGTGTCGAGGTCGAAAATAAATATTTAACGAACCCCCTTGATGTGTAGGTTAAGTTAAACGTCAATCAAATTGACAGGTGAAGCGTTCAAAGGTTAAATTCGATTTAAACGACCTTGAAACGTCCAATTTCCCTTCATTAGATTCCACAAAATAAAACTTACGGCGCATTTCAAAATAATTACAGCGCAAAACAGGACACCCAACGTTTGTATTAGTTAATAGAATATCGATTTTTACCTCAAAAAGAATGATTAATGGTACTTAGTACTTAAATAATCCCTATTCAATAAGGACTTTCTTAAGTGTGTTTATTAAAAAAATAAAAAGGATTATTTGATAAAAGAAATGAAAATAAAAAACTTTTTTAAGGTGGAATATAATAAAAAACAAATTTATTGTAATAAATAATTAACAGTTTCCCCAGGTTTAAAAACATTAACTTTATCATCTTTAGTTTTAAAGTTATACGTTTCAATATTATCTTTTTGTTTATCGGGATGTAAAATATGTAAAATTCCTGTAACAGCCGGAGTTTTACCAGTTTTTAACGGAGAAACTTGAAAAATTACATCAGCGATACGTTCTAAACAATTACTTATAATCTCATCTTTATTTTCTTCCGATTTATGTGTTCCGATAATACACATAATGTTCATATTAACCAAAGTATTAATTAAATTCATTATGTGTTTTATTTCAACTCCTAAATCTAATAAATGCGTTATATCATCAATTATTAAGTATTTATCTCGATTTAATTGATTTGTAATCGAGAGAATTTTATTTAAAAATTCTTTAGCGATGTACTCGGATATTTCTTCTTTTGGGGTTTCGTTTAATTCAAAAATAATTTCGTGGAAGTTTTCAATGTGAAATAAACGATTATTTTCGATTAATTTATAACCGAGTTTTTTACATAAGATTTTATAATGTTCTAAAGGTTTATGTAAAGTTACTAAACATATTTCCGAAAAGCTTTGATTTAAAATTTTAACTAATAAGTGAGGGATGATAAATTGAGCTTCGACGAGATGATTTTCTTTAATTACAATCACTTTTTGATCTTTTATATTGAGAATTTGAATGAGTTTGTTGCCGCTAACTTCTCCCCGGTCCATCTTTACCTGTTCGCACCTGTTCTTGAAGTGTGAAGTTAGTTGCGATTGAATCAATAATCTGTAAATTATAAAAAGACTCATGACATAAGTTTCTCGCGTTTTATTTCGACAAATAACGTTAAAATTTACGTCAAAACGATTTTTGGTCTAAATTCTTTGTTTGATTTAAAAAAAGATATACAATGTGAATCGATAAATTAAGTGTTTACCTTTTTGGATAAATCTCCTCAAAAATTATTCAGGTAATTTAATTAGAAGTCTTTTTTTAACGTAAATAAGACGAGAAAAATTTGTTGTGTTTAATGTCACTTAACCTCAAAAAAATATAGGTTATGTTTGTATTTAGTTTCACTTTACGTCAAAAGATGGCGTTAGAAAGCGCGGTTAATTCAGTCGTAATCAAACTTATAAAACTGATTCCAGTCCAGTCGTTCGCTAACGAGCGTCTAATTCGTTTTAAAAATTTGTGTTTTCTCTCGATTAGATACTCGTTAAAATCGTTTCGATCACATACAAGTGATGACCTTTAAGTGAGTTGACAAAAAAATTTTTTTTCAGTTCATTTTTAACTCTAATTTAAATCACAAAATCCACAAAATGAGCGACGATAAGAAAAAAAGGGTTGCGAAATGGTATTTCGGTGGTTTAGCTTCAGCTGGGGCTGCTTCGATAACCCACCCTTTAGATACAATAAAAGTTATGCTTCAAACCCAACAACAAGTTAAAATGGGAATGGGTCAAATGGCAATACACATTATTAAAACTCAAGGTGAGTTAGCAAATTAACAAAAATTCAGTACATAAATTTAAATGTATAATTTTTAATTAAAATTTTTAATTTTTAACTTCACTATTTTAAAGTCTCTTTTTTAAGACAAATCAAGGTCGTTGCAATGTTTAACTTAAAATTACTTAAATTATTTGGTAAAACACAACGTGATGTTTTTCACTTCACGAACGCGTTAAATAGACGTTAATATAGTTTTCCCGGAGGTTGCGTCAGACTAATTACGAGTATACTGTTGATACTGCCACACCACCACACGTTTGTTCTATTTGGTGATTTGCTGTGTGTATAGTGAATTTGGAGAGTGTGATGTGAATGTTATGTGGATAGAAAACGTGCGGTTCGCGATTGCGACCTTGGGATTACTTCAAAGATGAAAGTTGGGTGGGAGAGTTGTATCGGAATTCTGAGTGTTCTGACTGGACTAGAACTGACCGAAATCGGTTTATCTGGTCGGGTTTTATCAGTGTAAGCACTTTAACGGACGTTCCCCAGCTATTCCAAGAAGTATTTACTGAAAAAATAAACAAGCAAAAAAATTTTATAGTGTTTAAGTATTGTAATTTTATGGAATGTTATGTAAAAAGGTTTTAAATAAATTTGGTTTAGTTGTAAAAGATTTAAGAAACGAATAATTTTTAAAAAATGAGTAGTTATAACAATCAGTAGATGTTGTACGTGTAAAACGACCCTTAAAGCATGTTTTACTAATTGTCTCATAGTTGCCAAAAACATATTCAAGATTTTTTTTTCAAAAAATTCAATAATTATCAAAGAATGACTTAAAAAAAGTCGATAACTAACAATAAATTGAGAACAACACTATTTTAATTTCAAGTGGGTGTTTAAATTAGTAGGTAAATTAGAATTCGGAATTTTGTGAAAGTTTTTTGCTATTATTTGGGTTTAGTTTTGATCCGTAATAAATTCGATTTTTGGGAAATGCATTTTAGATCTACCTTACAATTAAATAGTCGTATGGAGCCGTTACGCAAGATCAATGAAGCGGTCCCTATTTACACTATTAATAATATTGTACAATATTATTGCTGGTTATCCTATATGGTACAATATTATTTCTCGATACAGTTACAGTCCGACACGCGAGAACTTGCGGCTGAGATTTCACAAAACTGCGCGATAGCAAGAGTGAGAAAGTATTCGGTTAGATAGAGATAAAATTACGTGTGTTTCTTTAGCTGTAGTGTGTTATCCAGGGCCGGTTTCACACAATTTGAATATCGCGTCATGAAGTCTAAAATATTTCTACACTTCGGTATCGGAAATGTCGTTATCACTGCCACTATCACTATCATGTTCACTCTCATCATCTTTTAAATTAACTACTAAACTATCGACGACGATGTCCAATAGGAGTTCTTGCTCCATAAATAATTTTTCCGTGCTTATGGCGTGCTGGCATGTACTAGTCCAGTGATGGCGAACCTATAACCCATGGGTCAGACACTGACCCACACAATCCTTTTAAGTGACCCATGCTTGATTTTTACAAATTTATTTTTTATGTCCTAAAAAGAGAATAAATAATTGAAGAGAAAAATGTAAAATCCATCCTCAACCCAGAGCTCTAACGCTCGGATCTTGCAGATTTTTCTTATAACACATTGAAGAGAAGAAGACAAGATCCATTCTTAACCCAGAGGTCTAGTTCTCGGATCTTGAATTTTCCTCTTCATGGTGGTACTAGAGAAAAATGCAAAATCCGTCCTCAACCCAGAGGTCTAACGGTCCGATCTTGCATTTTTCTCGTATGACACCATGAAAAGGAAGAAACAAGATCGGTTTTCAATCCAGAGGTCTAGCGCTCAGGTATTGCATCTTTCCTTTATAACACCATGAAGAGAAGGAGACAAGATCCATTCTCAACCCAGAGTTCAACTGCTTGGATCTTGCACCTTTCTTTTCATGGTGCTGTAAGAGAAAAATGCAAAATCTCTCCTCAACCCAGAGGTCTAGCGCTGCCTAACGCTTAGACCAGTGATGGCAAACCTATGACCGATGGGTCAGACACACACAATCCTTTTAAGTGATCCATAACTTGATTTTTGCAAACTTATTTTTATGTCCTAAAAAGAGAATAAATAATTTTATTTCAACCATCTATTTATTAATAAATAATACTATTATGTCATAGTATGTAGGTAATTTTATCTTGTTCAGTCAAATATTTAGTGTGGGGAGTACTAAATAGTGTCACCCCAGTGATATCATCCTCTTGCAATCGATTTTTATTTTTTAATCTTTACTTACTAATGTAAAAGTTGTAAAACAAAAAGGAAAAAAAGCTCTTTTAGTCCTTAGTCTTAGAAGTAAGGATATAAAAAGTAAGTTTATTAAAAACACATTTTCCTTTTGCATGTGACTTAATACTATGACCCACGAGCTAGCACCAAAACAATATAATAAACAAAATATGACCCACTGCGCTAAAAGGTTCGCCATCACTGTACTAGTATATTCTTCAGCTGAAAACGTAGCAAAGAATTCACCACAGTTTTTCAACAGTTGATAAATTAAACTGAACATTTCTACCCTCTACATTCTGTTTCATACCGGCCCAAACAAACTCTATAGGATTAAGGTCAGGATGGTAAGACGGTAATAATCTCAGAACATCATGGCCGTGGGAGTGAAATATTTCATCTACAACATAAATTTTAAAGTGGGTCTTGTATAACTTAACCAAGTTCTATAAATCGACTTTTAGCATATCATTTGTAAATGGTGCATATGTTTCGTCAACCACTGTTTCATATCGTCTTTTTGGGAACCTATGTTTGGACACTTATCTTTATGAACGTTGTGGTACGGTGCATTGTCTATAATCACAACACTTCTAAGCTCAAGGTTGGGGATGAGTTTTTACCGAATCTATTTCGTGTAGTTGTCAAAACGATTGGTTATTTTTTCCACAACAGATCCAATGTCGCACACTTAAAAAAAAAAACGCAATTACTCAATAACCCTTTTAAAAGTTTCCTAACGTTCGTCATGTATCCTTTATTCATTAACATTCAGGTGGTACTTGTTTAAACAATTCCAAACCCTTGAGGAACGTGAAATCGTTGACATGTATATTACACAAATTTATTACTTTGACTCTGAGTTCCTACCTGAACTTAACAAATGCGTAAAAATAAAATTAAAAAAATGTTTAAACTAAAGCTTGCAATATATGGAGTTATTGCAAATCTATAAAATACTTAAGACGGCTCTGGTATATTCAGATCTCTTCACTGTGAGCGACTGCCTTCAAATAAAGCGTGCTAGTCTGAAGTTACTGCAGAACTGTAGGAGTAGGTTACTCAGCCGCAAGTTCTCGCGCGTTGGACTGTACTCAATATTTAGTTGACGTTTAATACTTCAGTAGTCAACATGTGAGTAAGTGATAATGAAGTTTTTGCATGGCAATTGCACAACTTTTGTTAGCTCTTTATCTAAAAAAGAAGGGAAAGCGCAGATGGATTAAAGATTGGTTTAAAAAAAGAAATAAATACAATCATGAAAATTTATTGACCGATCTGTGACTTCGTGAACCAAATAACTTTCCTCCTTTCAAATGGTTCCTCCTGGCCTATTAGAAACTTCATTTGTTCAAAATAATGTAGGTTCCGCGATATCGTCTACACCGACACCACTTTTTTTGGAATCATGAATGCGTTTTAATTTTTTCCTGAAGTTAGTGCTTAGGGTATTGAATTTTTTAATTAATTGTTTTGTTTATCAGTATCTGGGTATTTCTTTATATATTTTAAAAGAAGTTGTTCATATTGTTCATTTTTTTACTCTGTTGTTGTAATCTGCTTTTTATATTCCACAAAGTCGGTAACGAGTGATGCAGTTCGATACATTCTAAACTAAATTTTCTTTCAGCTTTCTTTGCCGATGTAGCCATGTTTGTTACCGTAATTTTAACCTACTCACTTCAAGTTCGAAGTAGAATACGCCGCATTAGTGTGACGTCACATTGTTGACCTAGGCTCGGGATTGAATCCAAACAAACTTTTTCTACATAGATTCAGTCCATAAGCGGCGAGAAAATCATTTTTTTTAGAGTACTGAGAGACATATTTAAGGTTTGAAAAGCGGGCAGTACAATGTAAAATACCGTTTTCTACATCTAAAGAAAAAATGGTAAATTAAATAAATTTTTTAACGCCGTAAAAGCAGAAATAAGTTCGCGTACACATAACCTCAAAAATTGTATCTGATAAACGTAAGCTTAAAACGATCATAATTCGGTAATTAATGCGATTTGGGCTACCAAATCTTACAAATGGGATGGTATTACCCTCAGAATACCTTACAGCCCTTCTTTGGTGAAAAACAACACCCTTCGGTTATTTTAGATTAAATGCTAGCAACAGGTATAAATTTGATAAAAGTATAGGTATTTTGTTATAAAGGAAGGAGTTTTCATAGTTTTGTGACCTTTATTATAGTACCCTTTGCAGGTAAAACATAACAACTATGACATTTATTGATAAAGAATGTAGAGAAGATACATGCTAAAAGGACCCTACGTGGGATGAAATGTTTCAAAATTCTAAGTTTTATATCATACACTCTTATTAGTATAGTTATTAGAACTCTTAAAGATTTATTTTACTTAACTTGAATAATTAATTAATAAATAAATTAAAATTTGTAGCTGTGTTTTACTTTTAATTCAGATTTACACACTCATATCCAATTTTGAACCTAACCATTATAGTTATTACTACCACCAGTGCCGGATTATCCACTAGGCACATTAGGCATGTGCCTAGGGGCCCCCGTCGTGAGGGGGGGCCTAGGGCAATAACAATAACAGGTTAAACGGATTTTTCGTTGCTAATTTTTTGCAATTAAACGAAACTTTATTTATTTATTAATATCCCTGATTTATTTAAGAATGTTTCTTTTAAAGGAGTTGCTTATATAGAGGGATCACTATATTTATAACAATTTAAGGGCCCCAAGAATATCTCCGCCTTAGGGCCCCAGTCAAACTTGATACGGCCCTGACTACCACCCCCATTTGTTACTAGCAAGGATTTTTATTTCAATAACATAAGTATTTTGTTGTGACTTATTATAATTTTAATATGTTTTGTATATTTTCCTTCATCTGTTCTGATTTTTATTAGTTTATTTAAAATATTTACCTTCCTGTAATAAGATGTAGAATAAGAGAGTACTGTGAGCACTGGTATATTAAAAATCTAAAGATCAGAGTTAAAAACATTTAATATTTAAAATTAAAATTACATTCACATTATAAAAACCTAAGAAAAAACAGAAGTCGTGAAGTCAAAACATAGAAGACTACAATAACCCAATACAGTTTGATCCTATGAAATCCTATAACAGAAAAAAAGTTAGTTTAGTAGTATTGTTACTTACCGTTAGTTATTCCAGAAATAAAATGTACAAAATAGTCCACGGTAATCTCTGTTACTCGAAGAATGGCAATGTTCTACATATGTAATTAAAGGGGGCTACAAATTTGTAAGACCTCGAATAACTTTTACTGTTGTGTTAGAATGTATGGTCCTTTTAGCATGTATCCTAGCACTTACTGAGGTTTCTGTTTGGTGTATTTCTACGCCTTGTGGTAAAACACCTTTTAATACACATTTTTATCAGCAAATTTCATAGTTGTTAAGTTTTACCTACAAAGGGTACAATAATAAAGGTCATAAAACTATGAAAATTCCTTCCTTTATAACAAAATACCTATATTTTTATCAAATTTATACCTGTTGCTAGTATTGAATCTAAAATAATCCGAGGGTGTTGTTTTTCACCAAAGAAGGGCTGTAAGGTATTCTGAGGACAATACCCTTCCCGTTTGTAAGATTTGGTGGCCCAAATCGCATTAATTATCGAACTATAAACTTTTTAAGCTTACGTTTGACAGATACGATTTTTGAGGTTATGTATACGCGAACTTATTTCTGGTTTTACGGCGTTAAAAAATTTATTTAATTTACCATTTTTGCTTTAGATGTAGAAAACGGTATTTTGCATTGCATTGCCCACTTTTCATACCTTAAATATGCCTCGAAGTACTCTAAAAAAAAGATTTTCTCGCCGCTTATGGACTGAATCTATGTAAAAAAAGTTTGTTTGGATTCAATCCCGAGCCTAGGTCAACATTGTGACGTCACCACTAATGCGGCGTATTAAGCTAGTATTGCGCCATTCTACTCACAGATTATGCAATGTATTCCACATTGACAATAAAAATCAAAACCATTTTGATTTTCTCAATATATTGTGCAAACTTTCAATACGATCACCAAACGGTCAATATTATACAGTTTAAGACAGAGAGTAGAGTGTAAGATAGAAGGAATGACGTTAAAGGGTGGCTGGCGTTTACTGCAGATTGAGCCATCCTATTAACCCAGTACCTTGGGTTTAGTTTTGGGTCGTAATCATTTTGATTGCTGGGAAAAACACTTTAGAATGGTCGTACGGAGCCGTTACGCAAGATCAGTTAGGCTCGTTTTAGTACTCAATCGACCAATCGTATGTCCATGAGTCTATTCACTACTGCACTGATGAACAGCTACGCACGTTTGAAGATTGTCAGTCGAACGTATCCACCTGATGTACTATAACTCGAAATGGAACTGCACCATGAAGAGAAAGATGAAAAAGTTTTTTTCCTTAACATTGCCAAGTACTCCTTCATCTTTCTTTTTATGATACAACGCAATGTCGAGTTATAGTACGTCAATCAGCTGATAGACTATTACATTGTATTACATGTTAAAAACTAGCCAGTGCTATAAGATCTGGTGAAGTTTCACCAAATTTGGTGATTTTTGGATGTGAATAAGATCATAACATTGCATTCTAAACATCTGACAATAAACTCATTTATATTTGACGACCATTTTAGTAACAGTCAGTAAAGAAAATATTGTAAAAATATGTGCAAGTAATAATTTTGAATAATTTCGACAATACTCTTTTATTAACGCCGTCTAACAATTACTAGCGGTAAATGCATTTGAAATCTTCGAAGTACGTGCCAAAGTTTCGGTGATAATAATAATTTTAAAAAATTACTACATACCTCTATTCCATAATAAGTGAACCATGATAATTACCTCTTGCTATTCATAACTTTAACTGAAAAGTAAAGGGTTGTATTTTCATTTTCTTCAAAATTTTATTAATAGCATTTTTATGATGTATAACCTTCGTTGCCTCACAAAAATACTTGAAAATTTTTTGAAAAAACATGAATATGCGTCCTTTTATTTATTTATCGGCTATAAATATACAAATGGCTCACCTATTATGAAACAGGATCGTAGGGTAAGGTTGCTCAAGTCGTACCTACGCCTAAGTCGTACCTTAGCTATATTAAATGCCACCACAGCGTTGATAACAAAAATAACACTACAGAATTGTCTAGTAGGATGGTGTAGAATGGAGTGCCTTCGCTACAAGACAATCCTGTAGTGTTATTTTTACTGTGGTGGCATTTAATATAGCTAAGATACGACCTAGACGTAGGCACGACTTGAGCAACCTTACCCTACTTGCTTAAAATCGATTGTAACCCTGACTGTGTTAAATATATCTTGCCTTAACTTGGGCAATTTTTATGTCATTTTGTCATTAACCGTTTGCGTACCATGAGCCGCTTTCGCGCATTTCAGATTTTGTGTCGAGAAAAGCCAGGGCTTTTGGTCGAAACAGACAAGTTACATCCCACCAAATTTTTTTAGTCGAAATTTTTGCCATGTAACTCAAGGAACGCTAATGCGTTTTTTGACTTTTTTCGACCCGTAACCTAAGGAGTACTATCGCGCTCTTTGGCTTTTTTCGGCACCTAATCGAAGAGCCCGATCCCGCTAGTTAATTTCTTGCCAATCACTAAATAGCCGATTTTTAAAAAGTAACTTATTTATTTGGGTGGAAACGTATACAAGTAATTTTCAAAGGTGCTTTCTGGACGACGGCTTATTAAATATTAAAATACAATTATTTATTTCGCGCTATTTATATGATTTCATTATTTTGTCAAATTTCTTCTAGAAACTTCCATGAGTCTTCGTTATTCGGCAATTAATTCTTGTTTTCTTTCTGGAAACCTCTATGATTCTTGCTTGCTCATCAATAAAGTTACTGGATAGGGGATTATAACTCGCTCTTTAGTGCTTTTCGATCGTGCTTTTTCAAAACCCTCTGGTATGCAAACGGTTAAGCAGACATCCTATTCATTAAATATAGTATGTATAAGATGAGTGTTAAAATGCGAGAGTGATCCGTTTCTGTCTATATTAACCCTTGCCAGTCCGCATATTTTTGCACGTTATGACGAATGGCTCCGTAGCGGAGCCAACGGAGCGGGAAGGGTTAAATCATTAAATTTGAAACGTCATTGGGGTGTGCAAATATTGTATGCGTTGAGTTCTCATACTCTACAAATCTGGTGAAAACTGGCAACTTTGTTTAATCCAATCTAGTGAATTCCCTTTTTTTCCATCTGCCAGCAGATTATAGAGTTTAATGTTTGGCATATTCATCAGTATGTGTGCAGTTCTTTTACCCCTTTGAGCGTTATGAACCCATATATGGGTTCGCACAAAACTATTCAGTTTTGGCTATTAACTCATCTATCTAACTATCTACATATGCATTTTCGCACAACCATTCCAATTATATTCTTTTCGCGGAAAGATGTCTCATGCGACATTACTTATCACCGAAGTATTATAAGTATTTATACTTATTACCGCCCCATTTCTCACTTATTCTTAATAATTCAACTTTAATTAAAGATTCCTCTAATTGAAAGAGAATTTCAAATACATACTATCAAATACTCTCTTTTCGCGGAAAGATGTCTCATGCGTCATTACTTGTCATCGTTTTCTCGACATATGTCAAATAATTTTTTCTTTATTTAATCATATATGTCAGAAAGAGACGAAAACCGAAAATAGTAGTCTAGGATAACATAATTAATTAATGACGCATGAGACATCTTTCCGCGAAAAGAGTATATGCTATGAGCACATATATTCGTTCTGGAATAACCATTTGGTTTAGGTTACACACATATGTGGGTGTAATTTTGGGCTGCATAGTTTAGTCTGTAAATTGGGATTTTTCGTAAAAAATACCAGTCTACAGTAAGCCTTTTAGTATGAAGTGGGTAATGCCCAAAGGGTTAAATTATAAAATGAACGTTGTTACGAAACGGCTAATAACCAAAGTCCGGTTGTAACCAGAATTATGGGAGTTGCCCCATAATTTGTGTTGAGGTCATTGTGATTTTGCAATGGTAAAAAAGAAAGCTATGTATTTAGTTGCTATGACAAAAAAAATATTGTAACTATGGTTGATAAATAAACCTGTTAGAAGAACGATTTCGGACCTTTGCATTTCTCAATAAATACAACAATTTGTATAAAGACCGTGATGCACGATTAAATGTTTAACCTTAATCTTCGCCTTTTATTTCGAATTTGTCTTCTTTTTTACAATTTGTTAACGCGTCCATTTTTCTTGAAAATGTACCAATTTACTTCCGTCTGTTAACTGAGGACCCTAGAAGCCAAGGGATACAAATGACAAAAACGTAATATTGTGAAAATGAAGTCTAAAGTTACAAAACACGTGTAATTGATGTGGAACTTCAACACATAATTTTTTCTTTGATTCTTATCAAGATATCTTTATTGTATATTTTAATTTAATACAAAACTAGAACGCATTTTCAGATATTCATTGTTTGGCATTTTTCAAGAAGTACTTTGTACTTATACCCCTTAGCTTCCAACTTTTTTTTTAAATAATTAAATAAATGACAGGTACAAGTACAGCGGATAGGAAATGTTGTTGAAAGGAAACTTTAGGACTGGTTTTATAAAGCTCGATTAGTTTCTGTTATATTAATTACCATGGTTGCGCCTAATTCCATTGATGTGAATGGCTAAAGAAGGATAATTAGTGGCCTGTTAACTAATTTAACATAAATTGGGCTTTATAAAACCGGTCGTTTGTGTTTTATAAATTAATTTGTAAGTGAACAATATTAAATTTTTCATCTTCATCAGTAGAGTAGACATTTTCATCAGTTTTTTCATATTCTTTCTGTGAACGTCTTTCCAATTTATTGTCGTAGTCAATATTTTTGTAAAAAGTGTGATATACTGGAGGCACAAACGGCAGCTGATCCATTAAATTGCAGTATTTTGCATATTTAATTTTTGTTTTTTGGTTAATAGATGACAGTTCTGGTAATAAGGTTGGTTTTTTGCCGGCTCTACTCGACTTCATTGGTAGTGTAAGAAAGTGCATCCAGTCACTGTTTACGTTTTCTTTGTAAAATAACATATGGGGATTTTCCTTTTCAAAATGAAGCCACTGTATGTTGCGGATTCCAGGTACTGATTTTCTAAAGAAAGGTTGCAGTCTCCTAAGATCAATAAAATCTTCATCCTGCATTTGTACTACTACAAACTTTCGTGAGGCAGATGGAATTAAATTTGACCAATGTTCTGGAATGTATACGTCTTTATGGATCTTCTTCTTTTTTAGTTCCACTAGACCAAAATCTTGGTCACATTCATTGTAAGAATGGCCCGATATTAAAAAGCGATGATCTACGGTTTCTATGTGGGTGTTTCGCACAACATGTAACCAAAAGTTTACAATGAGATGGCTTTTATTTTGCCCTCCGCAATTGTCGCTAAACGTTGTTATGTGCTTGACATAAGCTAGAAGAGTTTAATGGTAAAGAGATACAATTGCACTTATACCCCTTGAGCACCAAGCAATTCTATAAACTTAATAAGAGCCTATGTGAATGATCAATAGTAGTCAGTACAGAGGAATACAATCTATTGTATCTCCTTGCCACTTAATAGCAAGCTACTCAGAGAATGAAATGGAGTGTATAACTCAAAAATTTCAAAAATGTCATTTATACCCCTTGGCTTCTACGGTCCTCAATTAGCCAAACACTGAACAACACTCAAATCGGTGACGGTGAACGCGTTTCCATCGGTACTTTTAATTGTAACTTTTTCTTTTTCTCAATGAGAATTACCCATAGTCAGGTAAAATTCTTGTCCTTGATTATCGACAGTTTCATATACTATTATTATTTTATTGATTTTTTCAATATTTTGTTTGCTTTATTATTAATACATTTTCTTTTTTTGTGCAACCGAATATACTTGTTCATTTTCTCCTTGTACACATCCTTTTATGTTTATTATGAGTGTCAGTTATTTATATGAACCTCTTAACAAAAAAAAAAATTATCACTTCGCGGTTAGTGAATTGATCGCAGAGGAGAACCAACCTGGTGCTTTATAAATCGAACCAAACCTTCTTCACTAAGCTGACTTACAATTAGTCCTATGACATTATTTTGAAACAAGGTTGATTTTTATGATATCTTTTCCTTCGTATCGGATAAGGCATAAAATAGTTCTTTTAGAAAAGGAGAAAAGAAACATCTTTTTGAGCAGTATAATGCTCATAACTTAAAAGATTATAAAAATAATTTTCCCCTACATCCATTACAAAAGCCACAAACTACTTCAAAATTAAAAAAAAAATAGTAATACAATGGTTGTATTTATACACATATTTACAATTGAATGACTCTCGTTCTAAAACCTCTTATCACCTCAAACATATCTACCTACTTATAAACGGATTACATCCCACTTACAAATCCATATTTTAAAAACCAACCGATTTCTATTTTAACTTAAAATAATCCCCACCCACTTAAAAGTACTTTATCTTAATCCCAACTTAACTTATTTATACTTAAAATAACATCGTTTATTTAGGTTTCTTTAAGCTTTATAATGGCCTTTCGGCATCGCTCCTTCGTCAACTCACATACTCAACCACAAGATTCGGAATTTACGAGTACATGAAGCAAAACGTTTCAAATCCTCACGATATGACTTTTATAACCAGAGTTGGTATGGCTGCCATAGCCGGTGCTGCGGGAGGTTTAATAGGAACTCCTGCTGATATGGTAAATGTAAGAATGCAAAATGATATTAAATTACCTCCGGAACAAAGAAGGAAGTAAGAATAAAAAATTATTTTAAATTATAAAATTATAAAATTAAAAAAAATCTTGTTAATGATTATTTTTTATTTTTTTTAGTTATGCAAATGCTTTACATGGTTTATACAGAGTAGCAAAAGAAGAAGGACCTGTTAAAATGTTTAACGGAGCTACTATGGCTTGTAGCAGAGCTGTATTTATGACGATAGGACAATTATCGTTTTATGATCAAGTTAAAATCTTATTGTTAAATACGGGGATATTTCAAGATAATTTAACAACTCATTTTACTGCTAGTTTAATTGCTGTATGTTTTCTTATCTTATTTAATTTTATTCTAAACTTACTTTTAAAGTATATGATGTATATATTTTATCATTATTATTTTTTTAAGGCTGGAATTGCAACTTTACTAACTCAACCACTTGATGTATTAAAAACGAGAGCTATGAATGCAAAACCGGGTGAATTTAAAGGATTAGGAGATTTAATAATGCATACGGCTAAATTAGGCCCAGCTGGATTTTTTAAAGGATTTATCCCGGCTTTCTTCAGATTGGGTCCACATACGATCTTAACTTTTGTGTTCTTCGAGCAGCTTCGAATGAATTTCGGAACGAATCCGTCCCATAACGTCGAAAAGAAGTAAAAAAGCAAATACGAATTTATGTAGCCAAAACGAATTCAGGACATATCCGTCTACAGGATAAAATGCTATTTAATACATTCCTATTTTTTGAATTTTTGAATGTTCAAAGTGATATAACCGAGATGTTACTATACGCAAGCATATTGATTAATTTTTTGGCTGTTTTTATCTATATTATATATATACATTTTATGTATTTTGTGGCGTACATTTTCCGAATTATACATTCCATTTATTTATTTACAAATTATATAAAAATTTTATAAAAACTTTTTGATTATGTGAAGGTGTAACTAAGCAAATAAAGAATTGATTTATGGATGTTAAGAAAGTATTTTTGTTTTATATTATATGTATATATATTTTAAATTTTCTATATAATTAACTACCGAGTGTTCATAAAAGATTGTAAGATTTGAATTTAAGCACATCTCATAGATGTATCATGGAAAATGTTGAAAGCTGTCGAGAAATTTTACACAAAATTATTGTGTTGAAGTGTCAATATGTGCAAAAAGGTCCCTTCTCTGTAAAAAATATGTAAGCAGAATGGAACATGGAACAGAGAGGATCGGAAACGGTATGTAAATGGAACTTAAGGGGGAACAACAGGGTGGAGACCATGAAAAAATGCGATAATTAAGATTTTATTTTGGTTCACTCATATATTTTAGAAAAATCGGAATTTGATATTTGAAACTACGCAGTTTAAACTTATTTTAGGAAGTATAGAGAAAAAAATCTGTCTTAGAATACATGTATGGAGGGTGTCCAAATGCACTAACAAAAAAAAGCATCTTGTTGGTTGTCACTATAAAACGTGTAAAAATAATCTGAAAATAAAAAAGGAAACGTTATTTTAATCTATATTAGTGTAGCTTCAGTTAAGCGTACCCGATTTAGAAAATAATAATTGCTGTTAAAATGGCACCCCTGCAAAAAAAGAGTTAAGAAAATCGATAAAATAATTAATCTTTCCAGGGGATAAAGAGGCAGCAAATATTAATAGAAATAAAAATCCGTACGCTTAACTGAAGGGAATTTTATATAGATTGGGGACGTCTCAATAAAATTTGAATGCGATTCTCGTTGGTAAAGAAATTGTGACAACAGGTTAAAAAAATGTTGCTGTGAGAAAAACGCATTTAAAAAGTTAAGTTTAGTTCTAGATGATATAATGGAGGAAATTTTAAGAGTTACCACAATTCATCGATTCCTGCTCCATAATAAAGGTCTTTAGAATTTCTAGAACATAATTCGACTTTCTTCTTGTTGTCTGAATTGTCTAAAACACTTGAAATTTAACGCACTTGAGCTCGACTTATACGGTGTTGGTCTTTAGCTGTACAAAATGCGTACATTTGGGGACTAATCTGGATTTGTATTTCATTTGCCACCTTTAATAAAGATGCCATTCCATTATCAAAAATGGAAACCGTCAAATAAGTAGCAATTTGCACAATAACTGCCCGACTTGATAAAATTTTCGGAGTGAACTTCCAAATGAGGGCATTAAAGCTCTCATTCGAATTTTGCGTAAATCCGCCTATACAGCGCTCAAGCAACTCCGTCTTGGACAAATCCATATAAATGGGAGTAATGGCATTGATAACATTTTGTGACAATGGATGTTTATGTTCGTATTCAAGAAATGGCTTCGTGCGCGCGAGCAGAAAAGAGCTATAATTCCATTATTTGTGCAAATTTTGTTATAATATTGTAGGACAATATTCTAAAATGTATATACTTTCGAATTGCGTAAAGAAAAAAAAAAACGATTTTTCAAAAAATTTACCCTGTTGTTCCCCCTTAAAGTGTGTATACTTCCTTTGATTTACAGCTAAGAATATTTTTATGGAAATCTAACGTATAGTAAGGATCAACCTTAATCCTGAAAAGAAGAATACATCATGAATAAATCCATCTACGTCACTGATGTTAAAGATGCAGTGTAGAACACTTCATAGGAAACAACATTGAGCTTGAAAAATCACTAGACAACGAACGTGCCAAATACAAACACCTTACAATCATTTATGAACGCTCGGTATAATCCGCTTTCTTCTATATAATGACTAAACCTCCTTATGCTTTCATATCTCCGCTAGTTTCAAATAAAAAAGAAAAACTTAAAAAAAAAAAACTTGAAAATTAAGTTCTTTTAATGGGCACATAGTTGATGTAAAAAAGCGGCTTTTGTGATGACAATAATAATAGGTAGCAGGTTTCTGGTCGCTGAACGGTGATTTTAATCATCATATTCTTGACATATTTAAACATTGAATTTTTTACCTCTCTTGAATAGTAGATTGTACGCGTGAGGAAAATCTTACAAAAGTTTAGTAGATACATGTATTAGATTGGATTAGAGAACGCAGAGAAGTCATAAACATTTCATATTATCCTCACTGCAATCCTATTTTTCTTTAAATATCAAACCAAAGCGCTGATCAAAAATTGATAGCGCTCAATCTCATTGTCAGTGGTAAACTAGCGATACCGTTCAGAAATATGTTGACATTCAGCTACTCAGCTACTGTGTGCGTTGAACGCTCCTAATAACCAGAGAATTTACCATAGATATCAATTTATGTTGTTGCTCAATTTTAAGTTTTTAGCTTTGTTACTTTATTTGTTAAAATTTTTTGAAGTTGTACCTTTTTTGACGAAAATTAAAGAAAAACATCGTAAATTTTAGATTAATTATATTAAGGAAACGAAATTTTCTAAAAATTTAAATAACATCTCTGTTTATATTTGTACCAAATTTCAACATTCCAACTTCTCTGGTCTTGTTGGTAATAAAGTTCAAAGTTGGGCATTTTTCGTTAAAAGGCAACCATTGCCGTTCTCAATCTAAGAAAAAAAAAATCATAAAATTCAAGCAAATTGAGTTGAAGGAATAAACTTTTATAAAAATGTAGCTCAAATATCAATCTATATTTACACCAAATTGCAATATTTCAGCTCTTCTGGATTTCTTGAGAAAAATGTTCAAAGTTTGACGTTTTTTATTTAAAAAAGCTATTACCTTTCTAACTCGAACATTAAAAAATCATAAAATACAAACGAATTGTATTTGAGAAATAAACTTCTCTAAAAATGTAAATAAGGCATCAATCTAAATTTGTACCAAATTTCAACCTACCAGCTTTTCTGGTTTTCTTGAAAAAAGTTCAATGTTTGACGTTTTTGTTAAAAAAAATTTTTATCGTTTCAATTTTGATTTTAAAAAATCATAAAATCCAAATGAATTGTATTTGTGAAATAAATTTTTCTAGGCATGTAAAGAAAATATTAGTCTATATTTGTACCAAATTTCAACATTTGAGCTCTTCTGGTTTTCTTGATAGACGTATTCAAAGTTGGATATTTTTTATTAAAAAGAACATTACCTTTCTAACTGTAATTCTAAAAAATCAAAAAATCCAAATAAATTGTATTTAAAAAATAAACTTTTCTAAAAATGTAGATAATATATCAATATATCGTCGTTGTCATTTTAATATCTCCTATGTGACATTGCCATCAAAAATATGGTTTTAGTACTTTAACATTGCTCTCGTGTAGCATCATGAAACTTATTGTTAGATAAATTATAATATCAAAATGTCGAAAAACATTATTAAGGTGCATTGGATAACAAATAAAACCCCGTAAACTTCAAACAATTTTTGAATAGTTTTTGTTAATTTACTCAAAACAATCTGTTTTGCACATAGAAGATATTAAAATGACAACGACGATATGTTTATATCAAATTTCAACGTTCCAGCTGTTTTGATTTTGTTGATGACAATTTTCAATGTTGGACATTCTTTCCCAAAAAAAAATCACCGTTCTAGCCCTAATTTTAAAAAATCATAAAACCTAAACGAATTGTATTTGAGAAATAAGTTTTTCTAAAAATGTAAATAATATATCAACCTACGTTTATACCAAATTTCAATGTTTTAGCTTTTCTAGTCTAGTTGACAAAAAATTTCAAAGTCGGATATTCTTCGTCAAAAGAAATTTGCCGTTCTAGCTCTAATTGAAGGCTGAACAGCGTGCATTGAAGAATCAGTGCACTGTACACGTGACGTGCACATTACTCCATCAGAGAAACTCCCAAGTACCAAGTTGTTTACTCCTCCCTTGTAACCAAGCAAGGAGGTTATACTTGACGTTTAACTTATTTTCATTACAAACGTTGTGAACGATTTTTTGGACCTCTTACATTTTAACCCGGCGTGTGTATACTATATTTTTTGAGACACGGTGTGTATACTGGGTCTTTTAGGCTTTTAGACTGGGTCTAGGCTTTCAAAAATTCTAGAAAAATCCTGAGTTACTTATTGAAGCGTCTACTACATGGCCGAGCAGTTACCAAGTTCAAAAGTTTAAAACTGTTGTCAATAAAAATGAAACAATCGTCTGAAAAGTAAAAAAAAAAACGGAAATTTTGACTGTTCCTTCAAAGACTCAGTGTACACACGGAGTACCCAAGTACACAAGTTGTAAAATATAAAGTATTTATTTATAAATATTGTTCACTTATGACAACATAAAACTACAGAAATAACCCAAAAAATGAAAAGGTGACTTAGGATTTTTATGAACCTTAAACAAACTCATTTTTTTACCAATTTTAAAAAACCTTTACATTAAATTGAACTTACCAACCTCTATTTTAGGATAAAAAAGTCAAATTATTCGATGTGTTGTGAAATTTAGTCATTTACAATTATTTACAATTAAATACCAGAAAATTCATTTAAGCAGAAAAGCATAATAAGTTCGAATTATTTGAGATCACTTAACTGTTATATTATCGTAACTGAGTATTCAACCATTAATGCTTTACAACAAAAATTGCATGACGAGGACACAACACAGCGCATTTGCACAGCAACTAGCACATGTGCATTGTGCACATTAGAGCAGCCCTGCTCTAATTAAAAAAATCATAAAATCGAAACAAATTGTATTTGACAAATAAGCTTTTCTAAAAGTTTAAGTAAGATATCAATCTGTCTTTATACCAAATTTCAACGTTCTAACTTTCCTGGTTTTCTTGATAGACAATTTCAAAGTTGGACATTTTTTGTTAATCAAAAAACCATTACCTTTCTAACCCTAATTAAAAAAAAAAAAATGTAAAGAAGACATCAATCTATATTTATAACAAAATTCAACGCTCTAGCTTTTCTAGTTTCGTTGACAAACAATTTCAAAGTTGGACATTTTTCGTAAAAAAAATCGCCGGTCTAACTTTAATTTAAAAAAAAATCATAATCGAAACGAATTGTATTTGAAAAGTAAACTTCCCTTAAAAATGTAAATAAGATATCAGTCTGTATTTATACCAAATTTCTAAAAGTATGTTGGATATTAAAATAATAGTATTAAAGTTCTAACTTTAATTTTAAAAAATCATAAAATCCAAACGAATTGTATATAAGAAGTAAAATTTTCTAAAAATTTAAATAAGATATCCATCTATATTTTCATCAATTTTCAATCCTCTAGCTTTTTTGCTTTTGATGATACAAATTCTCAAAGTTGAGCATTTCTCACAGTAAAAATTTGCCGTCCAGCTCTAATTTAGAAAAAAAAACCTAAAATTCACACGAATTGTATTTGAGTAATAAACACTTATAAAAATGTAAATAATATATCAGCCTACGTTTGTACCAAATTTCAACGATGTAGCTTTTCTGGTTTTCTTGATAGACAGTTTCAAAGTTGAAACCATTAAAATCCAAAGAAAAACCATTACTGTTCTAACTCTAATTTTAGAAAATCATAAAATCCAAACGAATTATATTTAAGCAATAAGCTTTTATAAAAATGTAAACAAAATAGCAACCTATATTTGTACCAAATTTCAACGTTCCAGCTTTCCTGTTTTTTTTTTTGAAAAAAATGTTCAAAGTTTGACGCTTTTTGTTAAAAAAAAAGACACTATCGTTCTAACTTTAACTTTAAAAAGTCATAAAATCCGAACGAATTGTATTTCAGAAGTAAACCTTTCTAAAAATATAAATAAGATACTAATTCATATTTGTATCTAATTTCAACGTTCCAACTTTTCTAATTTTGTTGATAAAGCTCTTCAATTTTCAAGTTCCATCTTTCTCTTAAAATTTTTTTACCAACTTTGAAATTTTTTCTAATATTTTTGGTAAAATCTAGAACAAAACGGTGTTTTTTAATTAGAATTAGAATGTTTTTAGTTTCATTTAGAAAAAAAATCAGATCAAAATCTTTAAAATTCAATTTTTTACGAATTTTTAAAAAATTATTGATTTCCTAATCTAAAAATTTTTTTCCTAATCTAAAAATTTTTTTGCCAACTTTGAAATTTTTTTTTTAATTTTTGGTAAATTTAGAACAAAACGGTATTTTTAAATTAAAACTAGAATATTTTTAGTTTCATTTAGAAAAAAAATCAGATCATAATCTTTAAAATTCAATTTTATACGAATTTTTAAAAAATTATTGATTTCCCAATCTAAAAATTTTTTTCCTAATCTAAAATTTTTTTTGTCAACTTTGAAAATTTTTTTGTCAACTTTGAAAATTTTTGTAATATTTTTGGTAAGATTTAGAACAAAACTGTCTTTTTAAATTAAAACTAGAACATTTTTAGTTTCAGTTAGAAAAAAAAATTAGATCAAAATCTTTAAACTTCAATTTTTTACGAATTTAAAAAAATGTTGAGTTTTTAATCTAAAAATTTTTTTGCCAACTTGGAAAATTTTTTTAATTTTTTTGGTAAAATTTTGAACAAAACGGTATTTTTAAATTAAAACTAGAATATTTTTAGTTTCATTTAGAAAAAAAATCAGATCAAAATCTTTAAAATTCAACTTTTTGCGAATTTTTAAAGGATTATTGACTTCCTAATCTAAAATTTTTTTCCTAATTTAAAAATTTTTTTGCCAACTTTGAAATTTTTTTTAATATTTTTGGTAAAATCTAAAACAAAACAATCTTTTTAAATTAAAACTAGAATATTTTTAGTTTCATTTAGAGAAAAAATCAGATCAAAATCTTTAAAATTCATTTTTTCACGAATTTTTAAAGAAATATTGAGTTTTCAAATCTAAAATTTTTTTTGCCAACTTTGAAAATTTTTTTAATTTTTTTGGTAAAATCTAGAACAAATCGGTCTTTTTAAATTAAAACTAGAATTTCTTAGTTTCAATTAGTAAAAAAATCAGATCAGGATCTTTAAAATTCAATTTTTTACGAATTTTTAAAAAATTATTGATTTCCGGATCTAAAAATTCTTTTACCAAGTTTGAAATTTTTTTTTAATTTTTTGATAAAATCTAGAACAAAACAGTCTTTTTAAATTTAAACTAGAATGTTTTTAGTTTCATTTAGAAAAAAAATCAAATCAAAATCTTTAAAATTCAATTTTTTACAAATTTTTAAAAAATTATTGAGTTTTCTAACCAAAAAATTTTTATGCCAACTTTGAAAATTTTTTTAAAATTTTTGGTAAAATTTAGAACAAAACGGTCTTTTTAAATTAAAACTAGAATGGTCTTAGTTTCAATTAGTAAAAAAACCAGATCAAAATCTTTAAAATTCAATTTTTTACGAATTTTTAAAAAATTATTGATTTCCTAATCTAAAAATTTTTTCCTAATTTAAAAATTTTTTTGACAACTTTGAAAATTTTTTTAATATTTTTGGTAAAAGCTAGAAAAAAAATCAGATCAAACTCTTTAAAATTCAATTTTTTACAAATTTTTTAAAAATTTTATTAAAATATTGCCATCTAGAAAGAAATAGTTGAAATATTATCCCAATTACCTTTTAATTGAATACAGCTTCCTGTAATTAACTGTAATGTTGGTATAGTGTTTACAAACATTATTACTTCAAATTATTTGTGAAAATATCTTATTGGTAAGTAATTATTAATCATTATTTTAAAACTATGTTAATTAATTTATTGTATATTTTATGAATATTAGTTAAATCAAATGGAAGGATTTTGATGGGAGCTTTAAAATTTCCTAACCTCACTTTTCAATTTGTAAGAAAAGTTTTAAAGGAAATTTCTTCAACTATACTTAAACAATAATAAATTTAAAGATGTCCCACTTACAAGAATTTTTTTTTATTGAGACAGATTTTGATTTTTTTTTTCTACAAATTATTTTATATTAAAATTACAAATTATTTAATCATTTCTTCTTTATGACAAGGACATCTTCGGTAATTAGGATCTTCACGTGGATCATGAGCCATTTTACCAGGTTTAACATTAACCATTCTAACATTTCCATGCATAACACTCCCATCAGGCATTATACACATCTTCTCAACTCTTTTACCTTGATCAATTAAATTCTCTCTTCTATAATCATCCACAACTCTTTCAATAGGATACGGATTTCTATTATTTTCCTTTGTATAATCAATCAATGTATTCGCATACAAGAAAAAGTCATCATCATTCTCCTTCATAACCTTCAACGTATATTCATCGATTAATTTTTGTTCCGTATTACAAACTTTCCTCTTTTTATCCTCTTCAATTTGTTTTAAAAGTTCGTTTCTATATTTTATACCAGAATCCCATTTTTCCTGAGCTCTTTTCTGATTGTATTCTTTTGTAGCTTCGTCGGTTTTTAAACGATTTAACATCTCCCATTTTTTCTCTTCGTAAACCATCCGATCGTAATCGGCTTTCTTTTCCAAATAATTTTTCCGATCTTCTTCCCGATCTTTTTTTAATTGCCTTTGACGTTCGAGTTTTTGTTGGTTTTTGGCTTCTTCTTTTGCGTCTGCTTCTTCTTGAGCTTTTTTTAAGATTCTTTCGAAAGTTTCGTCTTTTGCTTTTGCCGCTGCTATTGCTTTTCGACTTGCTGCTTCTCTTCTAGCAAGTTCTTGTTGACGAAACTAAAAAATAATGTTTAATAAAATTAAAAATATATAAAATTTAAAAAAATGTTAAATATTCTTATAGAGCGTTAAAAACCATTTAATTTGATACCAAACATGACTATGTTTTGATTAAAAATGGTTGAGATTGAATATGTCAATTAAAAAAAATGGTGATCGTCGATTATTTGAAAAATCGATACTTTGAAGGTATTTAAGTTAAATATATCTTTAAAAATTCTTAGATACACTTAAAATTTCTTAAAAATCTTTTAATTTGGTATCAAATTCAATTATATTTTGATTAAAAACAATGAAATTACGTTGAAATTTAAAGATGGCGGTCGTCGATTATTTTAAAGGTTAGAAAAATCGACAACTTTGAAGTTATTTAAGTTAGATGGGTCGCGTTTGTACTCAAATTAAAGGAAATTTAATTTCTGGATGATTTCTTTAAAAAATTTTACTCTAAAATTATTTTTAAAAGTTTCATTTTTGAAAAATTGAAAATTAAGAAATTAGTATCTACTTGAAATGGATAAATATTCTTAAAGATCAATAAAAATTTTAATTTGAAATCAAATTCAACTATATTTCGATTAAAAACAATCAAATTAAGTCATAATTTAAAGATGGCGGTCGTCGATTATTTTTAAGGTAAGAAAAATTGATAAATCTATAAAAATTCCTAAGTATACTTAAAATTTCTTAAAAATCATTTAATTTGATATCAAATTCAACTATATTTCGATTAGAAACAATCAAATTAAGTCATGATTTAAAGATGGGGGCCGTCGATTATTTTTAAGATTAGAAAAATCGATAAATCTTTAAAAATTCTTAAGTATACTTAAAATTTCTTAAGTATCATTTAATTTGATATCAAATTCAACTATATTTCGATTAAAAACAAGCAAATTAAGTCATAATTTAAAGATGGCGGCCGTCGATTATTTTTAAGGTTAGAAAAATCGATAAATCTTTAAAAATTCTTAAGTATACTTAAAATTTCTTAAGTATCATTTATTTTGATATCAAATTCAACTATATTTCGATTAAAAACAATCAAATTAAGTCATAATTTAAAGATGGCGACCGTCGATTATTTTTAAGGTTAGAAAAATCGATATATCTTTAAAAATTCTTAAGTATACTTAAAATTTCTTAAGTATCACTTATTTTGATATCAAATTGAACTATATTTCTATTAAAAACCATCAAATTAAGTCATAATTTAAAGATGGTGGCTGTCGATTATTTTTAAGGTTAGAAAAATCGATAAATCTTTAAAAATTCTTAAGTATACTTAAAATTTTTTAAGTATCATTTAATTTGATATCAAATTCAACTATATTTCGATTAAAAACAATCAAATGAAGTCATAATTTAAAGATGGCGGCCGTCGATTATTTTTAAGGTTAAAAAAATCGATAAATCTTAAAAAATTCTTAAGTATACTTAAAATTTCTTAAGTATCATTTAATTTGTTATCAAATTCAACTATAGTTCGATTAAAAATAATGAAATTACGTCATACTTTAAAGATGGCGGCCGTCGATTATTTTTAAGGTTAGAAAAATCGATAAATCTTTAAAAATTCTTAAGTATACTTAAAATTTCTTAAGTGTCACTTAATTTCATATCAAATTTAACTATATTTCGATTAAAAACAATCAAATTAAGTCATAATTTAAAGATGGCGGTCGTCGATTATTTTTAAGGTTAGGAAAATCGACAAGTTTGAAGTTATTTACGTTAAATGTATCGTGTTTGTACTCAAATTAAAGGAAATTTAATTTTCTGACGATTTCTTGTAAAAATTTTACTCTAAAATTATTTTTAAAAGCTTCATTTTTGAAAAATTGAAAATAAAAAAATTAATGACTGCTTGAAATTAATAAATACTCTTAAAGATCAATAAAAATTTTCATTTAATACCATACTTGACTATATTTCGATTAAAAACAATGAAATTAAATCATAACTTAAAGATGGCGGACGTCGATTATTTTAAAGGTTAGGAAAATCGATAACTTTGAAGCTATTTAAGTTAGAGATGTCGTGTTTGCACTCAAATTAAAGGAAATTTAATTTTCTAACGACATATTATGAAAATTTTACTCTAAAATTATTTTTAAAAGTTTCATTCTTAAAAAATTGAAAATTAAAAAATTAATAACTACTTGAAATTGATAAATATTCTTAAAAATCAACAAAAATTTTAATTTGAAGTCAAAATCAACTATATTTCGATTAAAAACAATGAAATAACATCGTAATTTAAAGATGGCGGCCGTCGATTATTTTTAAGGTTAGGAAAATCGATAACTTTGAAGCTATTTAAGTTAGATATGTCGTGTTTGTACTTAAATTAAAGGGAATTTCATTTCCTAACGATCTACTAAGAAAATTTTGTACTAAAATTACTTTTAAACGTTCCATTCTTAAAAAAATGATAATTAAAAAATTAGTAACTACTTGAAATTGATAAATATTCTTAAAGATCAATAAAAATTTTCATTTAATATCATACTCGACTAAATTTCGTTTAAAAAACAACGAAATTACGTAGTAATTTAAAGATGTGGGCCGTCGATTATTTTTAAGGTTAGGAAAATCGACAACTTTGAAGTTATTTAAGTTAGATAGGTCGTGTTTGTACTCAAAATGAAGGAAATTTAATTTCCTAACGATCTGTTATGAAAAATTTACTCTAAAATTACTTTTAAACTTTCATTCTTGAAAAATTGAAAATCACCTTTAATCAGCTTTCTGAATTTTTCTGATTTTTTGAGTAACTATTAGAACAAAATTGATTTTCTTATTACAAAATAGAATATTTTAGCTTTCATTTAATAAAAATTCCATTTCTTAAGTTTAAAAAATAAAGTCTCCACGATTTTTTAAATTTGGTCAAAATTTTTAGGTTAGGAAAAATTTTAGTCAACTTTAAAAATTTTTTTAATTTTGTAGGTAATAATTAGAACAAAATTGACTTTTTTATTACAAAATAGAATATTTTAGCTTTCAATTAATAAAAATTCCATTTCTTAAGTTTAAAAAATAAGGTTTCCACGATTTTTTAAATTTGGTCAAAATTCTTAGGTTAGGAAAAATTTTAGTCAACTTTAAAAATTTTTTTAATTTTTTGGGTAATAATTAGAACAAAATTGATTTTTTTATTACAAAATAGAATGTTTTAACTTTCAATTAATGCAAATTCCATTTCTTAATTTGAAAAAATAAAGTCTCCACGATTTTTTAAATTTGGTCAAATTTTTTTAAAAGTTAGGTTATAAAAAATTTTAGTCAACTTTAAAAATTTTTTAAATTTTTTGGGTAATAATTAGAACAAAACTGACTTTTTTATTACAAAATAGAATATTTTAGCTTTCATTTAATAAAATTCAATGGTCATAAAAGCATAAAAATCTCAATTTTGATTACCTCTAAGACTTTTTCTTGTCTTAAACATTCGATTTCATGTTTGGCTTTGGAAAAAACTTGGATTACTTCGTCGATTTCATCGGTTTCTTTTTTCAACATTTTTTTATACTCATTAGCGCTGTTTGCAAACTCTTCTAATTCTTTTTTTCTTTCTGCTTTTTCCAACATTTGCTATAAATTAAAAAAAAAGTTGTAAAAAAGGAAGTATATAAATTTAATTTAATTACATCTTCCAAACGAATTTGTTTCTCCAATTCTAGTTCCAATCGTGCATTTTCATTGTCAATTAATTCTTGTTTTTTCCTCGCTTCGGTTTGTTTTCTTTCAGCTTCTTGTTTTTCTCTCATTCTAATATAGAAAAAAACTTTTAAAAACATTTAGAATAAATCCAACCAAGTTTGAAATTTTTTTAAATTTTTTTAACAACATTTAGAATAAATCGGTCTTTTTTGATTAAAAGTAGAATGTTTTAAGTTTCATTTAGAAAAAATAATAAATCGAAATCTTCAAAAATGAATTTTTGATGAATTTTTAAAGTTGATCGATTTTTTTAAGTTAGGTTAGAAGTGTCAAAAATTTTTTACCAAGTTTGAAAATTTTTTTAATTTTTTTAAGAACATTTAGAAAAAATCGTTCTTTTTTGATTAAAATTAGAATGTTTTAAGTTTCATTTAGAAAAAAAATCAAATCGAAATCTTTAAAAATGAATTTTTGATGAATTTTTAAAGTTGATCGATTTTTTTAAGTTAGGTTAGAAGTGTCAAAATCTTTTTACCAAGTTTGAAAATTTTTTTAATTTTTTTAACAACATTTAGAATAAATCTGTCTTTTTTGATTAAAACTAGAATGTTTTAGGTTTCATTTAGAAAAAAAAATCAAATCGAAATCTTTAAAAATGAATTTTTGATGAATTTTTTAAAAAATTGTTAATTTTCTAACCTAAAAAATTTTTTACAAACTTTGAAAATTTTTTTAATTTTTTTAACAACACTAGGAATAAAACGGTCTTTTTTAATTAAAATTAGAATGTTTTAAGTTTCATTTAGAAAAAAAATCAAATCGAAATCTTTAAAAATGAATTTTTGCTGAATTTTTTAATTTGATCGATTTTTTTAAGTTAGGTTGGAAGTGTCAACATTTTTTTATCAAGTTTGAAAATGTTTTTAATTTTTTTAACAACATTTGGAATAAAACGGTCTTTTTTATATAAAATTAGAATGTTTTAAGTTTCATTTAGAAAAAAAATCAAATCGAAATCTTTAAAAATGAATTTTTGATGAATTTTTAAAATTGATCGATTTTTTTAAGTTAGGTTAGAAGTGTCAAAATCTTTTTACCAAGTTTGAAAATTTTTTTAATTTTTTTAACAACATTTAGAATAAATCCGTCTTTTTTGATTAAAACTAGAATGTTTTAGGTTTCATTTGGAAAAAACATCAAATCGAAATCTTTAAAAATGAATTTTTAATGAATTTTTAAAAATGCTCGATTTTTTTAAGTTAGGTTAGAAGTGTCAAATTCTTTTTACTAACTTTGAAAATTTTTTTAATTTTTTTGGCAACACTTGGAATAAATCGGTCTTTTTTGATTAAAACTAGAATGTTTTAGGTTTCATTTAGAAAAAAAATCAAATTGAAATCTTTAAAAATGAATTTTTGATGAATTTTTAAAATTTATCGATTTTTTTAAATTAGGTTAGAAGTGTCAAAAATTTTTTACGAAGTTTGAAAATTTTTTCAATTTTTTTAACAACATTTAGAATAAATCGGTCTTTTTTGATTAAAACTAGAATGTTTTGAGTTCCATTTAGAAAAAGATCAAATCAAAATCTTTAAAAATGAATTTTTGATGAATTTTTAAAGTTGATCGATTTTTTTAAGTTAGAAAAGTGTCAAAATTTTTTTACCAAGTTTGAAATTTTTTTAACAACATTTAGAATAAATCGGTCTTTTTTGATTAAAAGTAGGATGTTTTAAGTTTCATTTAAAAAAAAATCAAATCGAAATCTTTAAAAATGAATTTTTGATGAATTTTTAAAATTGATCGATTTTCTTAAGTTAGAAAAGTGTCAAAAATTTTTTTCTACTTTGAAATTTTTTTAAATTTTTTTAACAACATTTAGAATAAATCAGTCTTTTTTGATTAAAACTAGAATGTTTTAAGTTTCATTTAGAGAAAAAATCAAATCGAAATCTTTAAAAATGAATTTTTGATGAATTTTTAAAGTTAATTTTCTTAAGTTAAAAAAGTGTCAAAAATATTTACCAACTTTGAAATTTTTTTAAATTTTTTTAACAACATTTAGAATAAATCGGTCTTTTTTGATTAAAACTAGAATGTTTTAAGTTTCATTTAGAAAAAATATCAAAACGAAATCTTTAAAAATGAATTTTTGATGAATTTTTAAAGTTGATCGATTTTTTTAAGTTAGAAAAGTGTCAAAAATTTTTTTCAACCTTGAAAATTTTTTTAATTTTTTTGGCAACACTTGGAATAAAACGGTCTTTTTTATATAAAATTAGAATGTTTTAAGTTTCATTTAGAAAAAAAATCAAATCGAAATCTTTAAAAATTAATTTTTGATGAATTTTTAAAATTGACCGATTTTTTTAAGTTAGGTTAGAAGTGTCAAAATTTTTTTGCCAAGTTTGAAAATTTTTTTAATTTTTTTAACAACAGGTAGAATAAATCGGTCTTTTTTGATTAAAACTAAGATGTTTTAAGTTTCATTTAGAAAAAAAATCAAATCAAAATCTTTAAAAATGAATTCTTGATGAATTTTTTAAAAATGGTTAATTTTCTCACCAAGAAAATTTTTACCAACTTTGAAAAATTTTTTAATTTTTTTGACAACACTTGAAATAAAACGGTCTTTTTTAATTAAAATTAGAATGTTTTGGGTTTCATTTAGAAAACAAATCAAATCAAAATGGTTAAAAATGAATTTTTGATGAATTTTTTAAAAAATTGTTAATTTTCTAACCAAAAAATGTTTTTCCAACTTTGAAAATTTTTTTAATTTTTTTGACAACACTTGGAGTAAAACGGTCTTTTTTGATTAAAACTAGAATGTTTTAAGTTTCATTTAGAAAAAAAATCAAATCGAAATGGTTAAAAATGAATTTTTGATGAATTTTTAAAGTTAATTTTTTTAAGTTAAAAAAGTGTCAAAAATTTTTTTAATGAAACCAAAAAACTTACTCTCTTTGATAAACCTCCTTTAATTCCAAATTTTTCTTCCTAATTTGTTTAGCTTTCTCCTCCTTTTCTCTTTTCTCATCTTCAGCAGCTTTTTTAACACTTTCCGCGTACTTCCTCTCTTCTTCAAGACGATGTTGTTCGATCATTTTTTTAAATTCTAATTGTTTTTCGCGTTCGTATAAACATTCAGAAAATAATAAAGCTCCATTTAGATTTTTGGGATAACATTTTGAATAAAACATAGCTCGTTTAACTTTTTTTATATAAGCGTCTTTAATATCAGCTTGTTCTTTACGAAGAACGTAATAGTTATCCATACGTTGTCGATCCAGTTCTTCGGCTTGTTTTCTCCTTTCGTTTTCTTTGTGCATATGAACGTGCTATAAAAAGAAAACGAATTACAAAGGTAAAAAATAGGTTTTTAAATATTTAAAATACTTCAATGGAATCCGGCCAATTTTTAATCATAGCATCGTTTCCTTCTTTCAAAGCTTGTTTATGAGCTCTTTCTTGTTCTAAAGCGTCAGCAATGAGTTTCTTCCTGTCCAGGTGTCCGGTAATCTTCTTCCATTCTTTCTCGGCTATGTGAAGGGCGTGAGATCTATCGTTTATTTTTGTGTTTTCGAGTGTTTGTCCGGGTAATAAATACCAGCGAGATTCCATTTTTGTTTAAAATTAAATTTTGTTAAATGTTGAAATTGGGTTTATTTTGATTGCGTTTTTTAATGTAAAGACGTTTTGAACGTCAAAATGGAGTTTATATGGAGTGTTTACTAGATGAGTTTTTATGGTTGTTTGATCGATAAAATATAAGGTTGGTATCCTTAGTCAGTCTTTGATTTGAAATTTGAATTTATCTTTTAATTTATCTTCGATTTAGCTTTTCGTTGATAGTACATAATATTATAAATGTAAATAAATCACAATCAAAAAAAGTTAAGGAAGTTAATTGAATTATTTTTTAGATTTCATTTTCAGATTGAAAGTTAATGTTTTAATAATCGTATTTGAATACTAAAGTAGACTTTTCCTAACTTTTCCCCCAACCGAAAAAAAAAGTTTAAAGTTACATGTTTGAAATATATTTTTTTATGCGATTTAGTTTTAGACTTTGAAACCATTAGAAAAGAATAAATAAATATCTATATCCTAGATAAATGAAAGTGTTTGGTGATAAAAGGAAAGTTCTGCTTACTAAATCATTTTTATGCTAGGTTTTAATTCGCTTTTTTTCTTTGTCGTAAATTTACCGTCGACGTACCGAGTGTGGAGGTAATAAATAATTTGAATTTACAAGCGGAAATTCTTCTCCGGTCCCCCTCTGCTCGATTTCTCCTTGTCTTGGCAGGCTCCAAATAAACAGGACCGTAATCATTTATTTTACTCATTCAATTTATCAAAATTTTAACAGAAATAGAGAAATATACTATTACCATAAAATTATGGCCATTCTATTCTTGACATAAAAAAATCGTGTAGTTTACGATTTTTTGAGGACTGATTTGAGTTTTGTTACATAGATGATTTTCTTATTATCAATTTAATCATAAAAAAAACTTCGGGTTGATTATAATTGTAGGTATGAATGCTTTTTATCAGATTAATTGATTTTATTGATTTTGTAACGATTCTAAACATATTTTTGAATATACAGTGAGTGTGAAAAGTATTCGTACACCTTCCATTTACAAAAAGAAATGGTGTGACTACATAGTTTTGATAGTGCAATTTTGAAAATAAATAAAAATAATTATTGACTCAAAAAAGACACATCATACCTTTATAAATTGATAAACGCATTAACTGAACAATTATAACCTTTTTATAACATATGTGTGAGGATATTAATTCAAATAATAAGTATTCGTACAGTGAATATTGGTCTTACAAACTACACAAAAGATAGTTTATTGGGTATCCCCTTGATTTAATAATAGCCAATAAGCGTCTTTGCATTGATTTCATTGATTGTTAAAGTCTTTGGTATTTTACACCATTCCTCCTCTAAGGCAACTTTTTCGTTCTTATTTGATATTCTCCGCAATGTTATTTTTTTTTATCTAAATAATACCATAGAATCTATGGTATTAAAATTTATAAAATGATCGAAATTCGAAAAAATCGAAAAGGGTTTATATGAATTTTTTTATAAAAATCGAAAGTACTCGGATATTGTTGATGATCACGTTCTATTATAATTCGACAATGGAGAAAATGATGGTGGAATCTGTTTTTCCGTAGGTCTTTTGGTTTTCCAGAAAAATGTTCAAAATTTCGATCTGATTTTTCGATGCAGAGGTTCGAAAAAAAAATTCGTACAAAATTTTTAGAACCTAGCATATTCACATCTTTCTAAAATTTTATTCAATATTAAATGGGGGATCATTGAAAACAAACCGCATGAAAATTAAACGAACCACAGCCGAGTTACGCGTGGTCAAAGTCAAAATTTCTAAAACGATCGAAAACCAAAAAAATTGAAAGGGGTTTATATGGAATTTTTTATAAAAAATGAAAGTGCTCATATTTTGCTGATAGTTACATTCTGCTATAATTTGACATTGGGGAAAATGATGGTGGAATACGTTTTTCCCTAGGTCTTTTGGTTTTCCAAAAATGTTCAAAATTTCGATCTGATTTTTCGACGCAGAGGTTCGAAAAAAAATTCGTACAAAATTTTTAGAACCTAGCATATTCACATCTTTCTAAAATTTTATTCAATATTGAATGGGGAATCATTGAAAATAAACCGCATGAAAATTAAACGAACCACTGCCCAGTTACGCGTGGTAAAAGTCAAAATTTCTAAAATGATCGAAGTCCAAAAAAATTGAAAGGGTTTTATATGGAATTTTTTATAAAAAACGAAAGTGCTCATATTTTGCTGATAGTAACATTCTGCTATAATTTGACATTGGGGAAAATGGTGGTGGAATAAGTTTTTCCCTAGGTCTTTTGGTTTTTCAAAAAAATGTTCAAAATTTTGATCTGATATTTCAATACAGCGGTTCGAAAAAACTTCGTACAAAATTTTTAGAACATAGCATATTCACATCTTTCTAAAATTTTATTCAATATTAAATGGGGAATCATTTAAATTATAGATGTTCTATGGGATTAAGATCAGGACTATGCGGTGGCGTTTCCAGCCGTTTTGTGGTATGTTTGGGGTCGTTGTCATTCATGAAAATATAATCTTGATTAAGGCCCATTTTTTCAATACTAGCCCGTAATTCAGTGTTTAATATATTAATGTAGTATTTATGGTCATGATAGAATCTATAAAATAAAGATTACCAACACCATTGGCACTCATACAGCGCCATACAAGTTGAGATACTCCTCCGTGCTTCACACTGGGACAAATATTTTTACTTTCAAGCTCAGTATTTTTCTTCCTCTATACCAAGCACATTCCATCTGACGACAATATATTGAATTTACTCTCGTTAATACTACTTTCTTCCAAAAATCATTTATTAAGCTTTTATGTAGTTCTGCAAACTTTAGTCGCTTCCTTCTATTTATGTGATTAACCCAGTACTTTCGACGGGCTGTTCTTCCGTGATATCCATTATTCTGTAAAACGTTTGAAACATCTGAAGTAATCTTTGGCGCGTTAATTTTGGGGTTATTTTTAATTGTTCGCAGAATTGCATTTTCGGCACAAGTATTTAATTTTCTTGGCCGTTCTTTTCGAGGTTTATTTTTCAATGTCTGCTCTGACGAATATCTATCAATTATGGATTGTATTGTGGAACGAGGTCTGTTGATTATTTTTGATATCTCTGAAAGAGATTTACACTGATTATGCAAATTAATGACTATTTTTCGTTCTTCCACTGTGGTCTCCCTAGCCTTACGATCGATTATTGCTTCTAACAACAAGAGACAGCGAGAAATCAACGCAAAACCAATAAGTAACAGTTGCAACTAATTCGCTACAGACGTACCATTACCCGTAATGGAGCTGCACCATGAAGAGAAGGATGAAAAAGTAAGTCCCCTCTCCGTAACATTGCCGAGTAGTCTTTCATCTTGCTCTTCATGGTGCAGCTCCATTTCGGGTTATAGTACACATACATACTTGATCTCCAAATATGTGAAGAAGGGGATATTAGCGCGATATTTTTTTGGCAAGTATGTCTAACCTATGCTTAGAAAATTCTAAAGGCTGTTTTACACGTACGTGTAAAATAAATAATTTTATTTTAATTTAATAATAAATAAAAAATTAATTGTTAGAAACTAGTCAAAATTTCATGGTAGTAACTATAAAGATTGTGTTGTAATACAATACAAAAGTACTTTTTAAGATCTCTTTTTATCATTTTTTTGACTTTTTTAATTTTTACTTTTGTTATTTTTATGTTTGTTGAAGTTATTACAATTATTCACTTTAATGAATTTCCCCTGATTCCGATCCTGTTCAAACCTGTCTCACCCGTTCGAAGGAGGCGTTTTATATGCATATTGAAATGTAACAAGGAGTGTTCATTGTAATTCTATAAACAAGTTGTCTGTGTCAAGTCGCATGACAATCACTTGATTAATTTTTTTTTTCTAAAAACTCCCTTCTTTATCCACATTTTTTAAATATCTACGTCTTATTGTTAGGTATTTCTTTTTTCAAATTCTCGAAAAACCTCATTTATTATAAATTTATTTTTTATTGTATATAACAAAGTTGTATCTACCAAACATCAAATTTTAATGTAATCTAAAAAATCGGTTTAAGAACGTAGCTTAATTTTAAATGGTTAAAAACGTCAATTAAAGATATTAAATTAGATTTCCTCTTCTGAGGGAAAAACTAAAAGTTTTAGAAAATTCATGGTTGGTAAAAATAAAGTTTAAATTTTAATCTAAATTCTTATAAAATTTCAAGTCTCAACAACAATCAGTTTTTTAGATATGAATTTTTAAAAAATTGACGAATTTTTAATCGACATTAAGTCATATTTTCTCTTCTGAGGGAAAAACTAAAAATCGTAGAAAATTTTTCGTAGGTAAAAATAAAGATTAGGTTTTATTCTAAATCCTTATAAAATTTCAAGTCTCAGCAACAATCAGTTTTTTAGATATGAATTTTTAAAAAATTGACAAATTTTTAATCGACATTAAGTTAGATTTTCTCTTCTGAGAGAAAAATGAAAAATGGTAAAAAATTTTTCTTAGGTAAAAATAATTAGGTTTCATTCTAAATCCTCAACAAATTTCAAGTCTCAACAACAATCAGTTTTTTAGATATAAATTTTTAAAAAATTGAAAAATTTTTAATCGACATTAAGTTAGATTTTCTCTTCTGAGGGAAAAACTAAAAATCGTAGAAAATTTTTCTTTGATAAAAATAAAAACCAAGTATCACTCTAAATCCTTATAAAATTTCAAATCTCAGCAACAATCAGTTTTTTAGATATAGATTTTTAAAAAAATGACAAATTTTTAATCGACATTAAGTGACATTTTCTCTTCTGAGGGAAAAACTAAAAATCATAGAAAATTTTTCTTAGGTAAAAATAAAGATTAGGTTTCATTCTAAATCCTCAACAAATTTCAAGTCTCAACAACAATCAGTTTTTTAGATATAAATTTTTAAAAAATTGAAAAATTTTTAATCGACATTAAGTTAGATTTTCTCTTCTGAGGGAAAAACTAAAAATCGTAGAAAATTTTTCTTTGGTAAAAATAAAAACCAAGTATCACTCTAAATCCTTATAAAATTTCAAATCTCAGCAACAATCAGTTTTTTAGATATAAATTTTTAAAAAAATGACAAATTTTTAATCGACATTAAGTGACATTTTCTCTTCTGAGGGAAAAACTAAAAATCATAGAAAATTTTTCTTAGGTAAAAATAAAGATTAGGTTTCATTCTAAATCTTTATAAAATTTCAAGTCTCTGCAATAATCAGTTTTTTAGATATGAATTTTTAAAAATTGATAAATTTTTTAAATCGACATTAAGTGATATTTTCTCTTCTGAGGGAAAAACTAAAAATCGTAGAAAATTTTTCTTTGGTAAAAATAAAGATTAGATATCATTTTAAATCCTTATAAAATTTTAAGTCTCAACAACCATTATTTTTTTAGATATGAACTTTTAAAAATTGATAAATTTTTAAATTTAAGTAACATTTTCTCTTCTGAGGAACAAACTAAAAGTCGTAGAAAATTCATATTTGGTATAATTAAAGAATTAGTTTCAGTCTAAATCCTTATAAAATTTCAAATCTCAATAACGATTAGTTTTTGAGACATGAATTTTTAAAAATTGATAAATTTTTAATCGACATTAAGTGACATTTTTTCTTCTGAGAGAAAAACTAAAAATCGTA
This sequence comes from Digitonthophagus gazella, assembly GCA_036711955.1. Classification (NCBI taxonomy): domain Eukaryota; kingdom Metazoa; phylum Arthropoda; class Insecta; order Coleoptera; family Scarabaeidae; genus Digitonthophagus; species Digitonthophagus gazella. The sequence goes on from JASCIT010000012.1 coordinate 19,541,460, forward strand.
GAAAATTTTTCTTTAGTAAAAATAAAAACCAAGTATCAATCTAAATCCTTATAAAATTTCAAATCTCAACAGTGATCAGTTTCTTAGATATGAATTTTAAAAAATGGACAAATTTTTAATCAACATTAAGTTAGATTTTCTCTTCTGAGGGAAAAATGAAAAATCGTAGAAATTTTTTTTTAGGTAAAAATAAAGATTAGGTTTCAATCTAAATCCTCATCAAATTTCAAATCTCAACAACGATTAGTTTTTGAGACATGAATTTTTAAAAATTGATAAATTTTTAATCGACATTAAGTGACATTTTTTCTTCTGAGAGAAAAACTAAAAATCATAGAACATTTTTCTTTGGTAAAAATAAAAACCAAGTATCAATCTAAATCCTTATAAAATTTCAAATCTCAGCAACCATCAGTTTTTTAGATATGAATTTTTAAAAAATTGACGAATTTTTAATCGACATTAAGTTAGATTTTCTCTTCTAAGGGAAAAACTAAAAATCATAGAAAATTTTTCTTAGGCAAAAATAAAGATTAGGTTTCATTCTAAATCCTTATAAAATTTCAAGTCTCAGCAACAGTCAGTTTTTTAGATATGAATTTTTTAAAATTGAAAAATTTTTTATCGACATTAAGTTACATTTTCTCTTCTGAGGCAAAAACTAAAAGTCGTAGAAAATTCATATTTGGCAAAAATAAAGCTTAAGTTTTAATTTAAATCCCCATAAAATTTCAAGTCTCAACAATATTCAGTTTTTGAGATATGAATTTTTAAAAATTGACTAATTTTAACAGACATGTAAATTAAGTTAGGTTGGAATTTCTTTTCTGTAGAAAATACTAAAAGTCGTAGGATGTCCATTTTTGGTAAAAATAAAGATAAAATATCAACCTAAATCCTCATTAAATTTCAAGTCTTAGAAACAATTAGTTTTTTAGATATGAATTTTTAAAAATTGAATATTCCAATTTAAAAAAAACTTTTTTATAAAAAATTAAACCATTATGATTATTCTTTGATAAAAAAATGTTTTGATCTTTGACCTCTTCCTTTCGTCATTATCCAAGTAGGCTGTTGTGAGAGATATCGAGTAAATCAAATCGTAGGCGGCTTATAAAGATATATTTACATACGTACGAGTGTTGGTGGCGCTGCGAGCGTCCCGCCGACGACGCCGAAGACGCCGTTTGCGGTCCGTCGCAGTCATCGCAGTTCGAAGCGTGCGCTCGTACCGAGATGACATCTGTCGAGGAGCACGCGTAACACGTGCCACACGATGCCCGCGCCGGTCGACTCGATTTTCGCGTTCGCCGTCGCGATTTTGACGACCTGCGTTGCTCTAACGGCGTGTCAAGGTATGATCATCTTTGATTTGAGCTTTTCAGGAAGGATGTTGTCGATTTTGAACGGTTTGAAATTGCACTTCTGGCCGAAATTGGTTATTCTCGCTAATTGTAATTGAATAACAGTCCCCGTCTGGTCTGGATGTGTCTGGATGTACGTTGATGAATGCTAGTAGTACAATTGGTGCTTATTTGTGTCTCTCTTGTATATTATAGTTTGTTAGTGCGAATTAAGTGCGTTGTGTGTGGTAATGTATTTATATCAACTAGTCAATTTTTAAAAATTCATATCTCAGAAACTAATTGTTGTTAAGACATGAAATTTTGTGACGATTTGGATTAAATATTCTAGTTTCAACTTTAAAAAAACCGTTTTATTCTAAGTGTTGTCAAAAAAATTAAAAAAATTTTCAAAGTTGGAAAAAAATTTTTGGTTAGAAAACTAACAATTTTTTAAAAAATTCATCAAAAATTCATTTTTAAAGATTTTGATTTGATTTTTTTTCTAAATTAAACTTAAAACATTCTAATTTTATTTAAAAAAGATCGTTTTATTCCAAGTGTTGTCAAAAAGATTAAAAAAAAATTCAAAGTTGGGAAAAATTTTTTAGGTTAGAAAATTAACAATTTTTTTAAAAAATTCATCAAAAATTCATTTTTAACCATTTTGATTTGATTTTTTTTCTAAATGAAACTTAAAACATTCTAGTTTTGTATAAAAAAGGACGTTTTATTCCAAGTGTTGTCAAAAAAACTAAAAAAATGTTCAAAGTTGGAAAAATTCTTTGACATTTTTAACCTAATTTTAAAAAATCGATCAACTTTATAAATTCACCAAAAATTCATTTTTAAAGATTTTGATTTGACTTTTTTTCTAAATGAAACTTAAAACATTCTAATTTTAATTAAAAAAGACCATTTTATTCCAAGTGTTGTCAAAAAAATTAAAAAAATTTTCAAAATTGGAAAAAATTTTTTAGGTTAGAAAATTAACGATTTTTTAAAAAATTCATGAAAAATTCATTTTTAACCATTTTGATTTGATTCTTTTTCTAAATAAAACTTAAAACATTCTAATTTTAATTAAAAAAGATCGATTTATTCCAAGTGTTGTCAAAAAAATTTTAAAAAATTTCAAAATTGGAAAAAATTTTTTATGTTAGAAAATTAACAATTTTTTAAAAAATTCATCAAAAATTCATTTTTAAAGATTTTGATTTGATTTTTTTTCTAAATGAAACTTAAAAGATTGTAATTTTAGTTAAAAAGACCGTTTTGTTCTAAGTGTTGTCAAAAAAATTAAAAAAAATTTCAAGGTTGGTAAAAATTTTTTAGGTTAGAAAATTAACATTTTTGTAAAAAATTCCTCAAAGCTCATTTTTAAAGATTTTGATTTGATTTTTTTTCTAAATGAAACTTAAAACATTCTAATTTTAACTAAAAAATGCCGTTTTATTCCAAGTGTTGTCAAAAAAATTAAAAAAATTTTCAAAGTTGGTAAAATTTTTTTAGGTTAGAAAATTAACAATTTTTTAAAAAATTCATTAAAAATTCATTTTTAAAGATTTTGATTTGATTTTTTTTCTAAATGAAACTTAAAACATTCTAATTTTAACTAAAAAATGCCGTTTTATTCCAAGTGTTGTCAAAAAAATCAAAAAAATTTTCAAAGTTGGTAAAAAATTTTTTAGGTTAGAAATTTAACAATTTTTTAAAAAATTCATGAAAAATTCATTTTTAACCATTTTGATTTGATTTTTTTTCTAAATGAAACTTAAAACATTTTAATTTTAATTAAAAAAGACCGTTTTACTCCGAGTGTTGTCAAAAAAATTAAAAAAATTTTCAAAGTTGGAAAAATTTTTTGACATTTTTAACCTAATTTAAAAAAATCGATCAACTTTAAAAACTCACAAAAAATTCATTTTTAAAGATTTTGATTTGATTTTTTTTCTAGATTAAACTTAAAACATCCTAATTTTAATTAAAAAAGACCGATTTATTCTAAATGTTGTCAAAAAAATTAAAAAAATTTTCAAAGTTTGTAAATTTTTTTTTAGGTTAGAAAATTAACAATTTTTTGAAAATTCCTCAAAAATTCATTTTTAACCATTTTGATTTGATTTTTTTTTCTAAATGAAACTTAAAACATTCTAGTTTTGTATAAAAAAGGACGTTTTATTTCAAGTGTTGTCAAAAAAATTAAAAAAATTTTCAAAGTTGGTAAAAATTTTTGACACTTCTTAACCTAACTTAAGAAAATCGATCAACTTTAAAAATTCATCAAAAATTCATTTTTAAAGATTTTGATTTGATTTTTTTTCTAAATGAAACTTAAATCAGTCTAATTTTAATCAAAAAAGGACGTTTTATTCCAAGTGTTGTAAAAAAATTAAAGAAATTTTCAAAGTTGGAAAAATTTTTTGACATTTTTAACCTAATTTTAAAAAATCGATCAACTTTAAAAATTCACCAAAAATTCATTTTTAACCATTTTGATTTGATTTTTTTTTCTAAATGAAACTTAAAGCATTCTAATTTTAATTAAAAAAGATCGTTTTATTCCAAGTGTTCTCAAAAAAATCAAAAAAAAATTCAAAGTTGGTAAAAAATTTTTTAGGTTAGAAAATTAACAATTTTTTTAAAAAATTCATCAAAAATTCATTTTTAAAGATCTTGATTTGATTTTTTTTCTAGATTAAACTTAAAACATTCCAGTTTTAATTAAAAAAGACCGTTTTATTCCAAGTGTTGTCAAAAAAATTAAAAAAATTTTCAAAGTTGGAAAAAATTTTTTTTAGGTTGGAAAATTAACAATTTTTTAAAAAATTCACCAAAAATTCATTTTTAACCATTTTGATTTGATTTTTTTTCTAAATGAAACTTAAAACATTCTAATTTTATTTAAAAAAGGACGTTTTATTCCAAGTGATGTCAAAAAAATTAAAAAAATTTTCAAAGTTGGTAAAAATTTTTTAGGTTAGAGAATTAACAATTTTGTAAAAAATTCATCAAAAATTCATTTTTAACCATTTTGATTTGATTTTTTTTCTAAATGAAACTTAAAACATTCTAGTTTTGTATAAAAGAGGACGTTTTATTCCAAGTGTTGTCAAAAAAATTAAAAAAATTTTCAAAGTTGGAAAAATTCTTTGACATTTTTAACTTAATTTTAAGAAATCGATCAACTTTAAAAATTCACCAAAAATTCATTTTTAAAGATTTTGATTTGACTTTTTTTCTAAATGAAACTTAAAACATTCTAATTTTAATTAAAAAAGACCATTTTATTCCAAGTGTTGTCAAAAAAATTAAAAAAATTTTCAAAATTGGAAAAAATTTTTTAGGTTAGAAAATTAACGATTTTTTAAAAAATTCATGAAAAATTCATTTTTAAAGATTTTGATTTGATTTTTTTCTAAATGAAACTTAAGACATTCTAATTTTAATTAAAAAAGACCGTTTTATTCCTAGTGTTGTCAAAAAAATTAAAAAAATTTTCAAAGTTGGTAAAAATTTTTGACACCTAACTTTAGAAAATCGATCAATTTTAAAAATTCACCAAAAATTCATTTTTAAAGATTTTGATTTGATTTTTTTTTTCTAAATGAAACTTAAAACATTCTAATTTTAATTAAAACAGGCCGTTTTATTCCAAGTGTTGTCAAAAAAATTAAAAAATTTTTCAAAGTTAGGAAAATTTTTTTAGCTTAGAAAATTAACAATTTTTTAAAAAATTCATGAAAAATTCATTTTTAACCATTTTGATTTGATTTTTTTTCTAGATTAAACTTAAAACATTCTAATTTTAATTAAAAAAGACCGTTTTATTCCAAGTGTTGTCAAAAAAATAAAAAAAAAATTTCAAAGTTGGTAAAAATTTTTTGGTTAAAAATAGATTCATTTCTTAGATTTGTTACGTATAATTTAAAAATATACAAAATGTGTTAACAAAAACTATACAAAACCCGAAAATAGACAAGAAAATATTTAAATAAAAATTAATCTTCGGATAAACTTTACTTTAAACTTCAAACAATGTAAATAACAAACATTAATTAACCAAGTAAGAAAAGATATTATTAGTCTACCTGTATGGAAACACTGATAAGTAAATGTACATATTGTTGTACGTATTTTTAAATAATTATTTACTCATTTATATTACTTGTTTAAGGATGTAAAAAAAATACGTAATTTCAACGTTATGGGTATTTATATCTTGTTGAAAATCAACCCAACCCAACATAATCTTTGTGTTTGTTTATATCATCCTAAAATCTAGAAAAAAATACTTTGATATGCAAAATATTTTGAAATAAAACCTAATTTATTAATGTAATTAATCTATTTATTATTTAAAATAATAAAATAGGGCTGTTTAAAGAGAATGAGTTGCAAATAAAAAGTAAAGTGAATGAATTGTGTTGTAATGTTCTATTTTTTTCTTAACAAGAATGAAGTATTTTTGAATCAATTTTTTTTTAAATAATATAAAGTATTTTTAGCGAGTTTATACAATTTTATGACAGTTTTGTGGTATTTTGAGTCATTTGAAAAGAATTCTTTTATAGATTTTTATTTACAAATACTGTACATTTTATGCCAACAAACTTTTCGCAAAATTTAAGTATTTTTCGGAGGATTTTTGACCATTTTAAAACAAGTTAAGACTTGGACAAGTTTTGTATGCTTTTTGACCATTTGAAGAATATTTATACTTTGATTTTCGATAGTTTTTGATAATCTTGGAGAAATTTTAATCTAATTTTGACTATGTTAATAAAATTTCTGCTAAATTTATGCGATTTTTATCAATTGAACACTTTGACTGTTAACTACGAGATAACTCGTAGATTGGGTTCTTTGCTAGGACGCCGACTACGAGTTATCTAGTACTACGTTAACACAATTAAATCAAATTGCCAATTTAAACCGGAATTCTGAAAGTTGCCATGGCAGTCAACGTGTTAATGACAGTTTTGTTGGATTATGTGTGACTTGAAAAGAATTTTTTTGTATAGATTTTTGATAATCTCACTTAATTTTCTTGGTCATTATTTTTTAATCAAGTTGATAAAATTTTCCCAAAACTTAAGTATTTTTCTAACGATTTTTGACAATTTTATAAAAGTTTTGTATGTTTTTTGACCATTTGAAACATTTTATTAGCACATGAAGAATTTCAGGAGTTGATTTTCGATAGTATTTTATAATTTTGAATAAATTTTCATTTAACTTTGACCATGTTAATAAAATTTTTGCTAAATTCATGACTGAATTTATGATTTTGAGTCATTTGAAACGATTTTTTTTGTATATATTTTTGATAATATTATTGCATTTTCTTGGTCATTATTTTTTAATCATGTTGATAAAATAGCCACAAAATTTAAGTATTTTTCGAACGATTTTTGACCATTTTATAAAAAAAAATGATGTAAATAACTTTTGGAATAAATAAATAACTTTTCGCCTGATGATGGCGAAAAGCCGAAACTAGTAGCATTAGACAATAAAAACCAGTAAAAGTACAGTAAAATGTCGATTCATTTACTAATTATCGACTGGTAAAATGGATCTGATATTTGATTTTCATTCATTTTATAAAAGTTTTGTATATTTTTTGACCATTTCAAAAATGTTAAGCTTTGATTTTCGATAGTTTTTGATAATCATGGAGAAATTTTAATCTAATTTTAACTAGGTTAACAAAGTTTTTGCCAAATTTACTTGAATTTTAGCGATTTTAATCAATTTTATGACAGTTTTGTTAGATTTTGAGTCATTTCAAAAGAATCCTTTTGTATAGATTTTTTATATAAAATTTTCACAAAACTTAAGTATTTTTTGAACAACTTTTGACAATTTTATAAAAGTTTTTTTGTTTTTTGACCATTTGAAAAATTTTAAGCTTTGATTTTCGATAGTTTTTGATAATCATGGAGAAATTTTAATCTAATTTTGACTAGGTTAACAAAGTTTTTGCCAAATTTACGTGAATTTTAGCGATTTTTCAATTTTATGGCAGTTTTGTTAGTTTTTGAGTCAGTTCAAAAGAATTCTTTTGTATAGATTTTTTATATAAAATTTTCACAAAACTTAAGTATTTTTTGAACGACTTTTGACCATTTTATAAAAGTTTTTTATGTTTTTTGACCATTTGAAAAATGTTAATATTTGATATTCGATAGTTTTTGATAATCATGGATAAATTTTAATTTAATTTTAACTAGGTTAACAAAGTTTTTGCCAAATTTACGTGAATTTTAGCGATTTTTCAATTTTATGACAGTTTTGTTAGTTTTTGAGTCATTTCAAAAGAATTCTTTTGTATAGATTTTTGATGTAAAATTTTCAGAAAACCTAAGTATTTTTTGAACAACTTTTGACAATTTTATAAAAGTTTTGTATGTTTTTTGGCCGTTTAAAGCATTTTATTAATTTATTTTTAATAGTTTCTGATGATTTTGGACAAATTTTGATTTAATTTTGACTATGTTATTAAAATTTTTGTCAAATTCAAAAGATTTTAGGTAATTTTTTGACAATTTTATATGATTTTTGGTTTAGTTAAAAAGGGATTTTTGATAACTTCAATGAATTTTCTTGGTCATCATTTTTTAACCATGTTGATAAAATTTTCGCAAAATTTAAGTATTTTCCGAACGACTTTCCAGAATTTTGTAAAAGTTTTGTGTGTTTTTGACCATTTGAACAATTTTATTAATTTATTTTTGATAGTTTCTAATAATTTTAGACAAATTTTAATCTAATTTTGTCCATGTTAATAAAAATTTTGCAAAACTCACAAGATTTTAAGTAATTTTATGACAATTTTGTATGATTTTTGGTTTATTTCAAAGGGATTTTTTAATAACCTCAGTGAGTTTTTTTAGTCAACATTATTAATCATGTTGATTAATTTTTCGCGAAATTTAAGCATTTTTTGAACTATTTTTTAAGATTTTATAACAGTTTTGTATGATTTTTGATCACATCAAGAATTTTAATAATAGATTTTCGATAGGTTTTGATAATCTTGGACAAATTTTGATCTATACTGCGAGACATTGAAATAGCAACACCTAGAGTGAATGGATATTTTTTGATAAAATAAGGTAGAAATGTTACTTTATATAAGTACAGGGTGAATCTGGATAAGCGCCCCCCTCTGTAACTTCCAAACCATTCAGGATTTTACAAAAACTGTTATAGGAATTTAATAGAACGTGTAACGTTCTACATTACTAGCCACCAAATATATAGACAGGGTGTTCCATAACGGAGCAGTAATATGATCGAATGTTTTTTAAGCGTATTAGATAGTACTTTGAAAAACAAACATTTTGATATAACATCAATCCATACTAGAAATTAAACTCTTAAGAGAAATAACATTCGCAATTCTCTAAATATGAATAAATTTAACGCTAATTTGAATTTACGCAGGCTGTTTCCTTAAATTTTTATTAACTGCTCCACGGTAGTAACTAGTTTCGACTGTAGCTGATTTTCGATCTTCAAAAAATTAATTAAGAAGTAAACATCCTGTTTATTTTCGAAGAAATCTGATTTGGAATTACAAAATGTAAAGGTGTAATCTGATATAATCGAAAATGCCCAAATGACAGATGTCAAGTAATTGTTGAAATTTAACGAGACTCAGCCAACGTAGGTTATTAAAATTGACACTAAGTCTGCCCATATAATCTACGAATGCAGTTTTCTCTAAAACTATTAATTTTTGATAAGCATTATACTACATCAATGTTTGTTTTTCAAAGCACTATCTAATACGCTTACAATAAGCATAGCATTTTAGTACAAAAAACATTCGCTTATGTTATGGAGCACCCTATATAAATGTTTTTTGTTTAACAAAGTAGAACATCATAAATATGTACCTTATCAAATTTCTATAACCATTTTTGTGAAATCTCTAACGGTTTAGAAGTTACAAAGGTGGCGCGCTTATCCAGACTCACCCTGTATAAAAATTGATTAAAATTTTGTGACTCTCGACTGGTTAGGTTTGACGCAATTAACATTTCTTTTTTGTAGAGTAATTTTTGGGTGCAGTAATTTCTTGCCAATCTGGTAGTAATTTGTCTATGTTGTGACGATATTATCTATCAGTTTGACTTCTTATGGGTTTAAATTTGTTCCTAGATCAAGACAGGTTGTAAATTACTGTAATTTAACAGAAAATGAGACGATAGAAAAACGATATGAAAGTAGATAGTTTGTCGACTGCTGAAGTTGCTCTTTGAATACATCCAAAGTACCTACCTTCGTCAGATTTTTCAGAAAGAACCTTATAAAAGCCATTCCACGTGTAAATACACATTGTTTATCATCTTTCTGCCAAATTTACGTAATTTTAGTACATTTTATGACAATTTTGTATGATTTTGGATAATTTGAAAAAGATTTTAGTAAATATAAAGCACTTTGAAATTATTTTTGAAAAAGGTTGCAACATAACATCTGAAACGTCAAACTCGTTTTCAAAAAACATACGGTTAAACTCAAAAGCTCATACTTTTAAAACTACTATCCGTGCCAAAAATCAAGTCAGTCAAATTTGGTGTTTTAATACTCCGAAAGCTTTCGTCGATAAAATCGGATTAAAGACAGTAATGATGGGTGATCATTTCTGCCGAACATAGCCAAAATTAAAAATTGTAGCTCACGCGATTAAGGAAATATCGCGAGTTAAATGAGTTAAAACGGTTTTTTCACCAATCTGCAGAGAACGCAAACTTTGGAAATTTTTTTCTCAAAAACCTAGGAAGAAAAAAAATTAGAACCTATTGTAGAATGTAGCCTCATCTTTTTACTATAACATGGTATATTCTTTCTTTTTCAAAAATTCTATTTTTGAAGAAAAAGTTCCCAAAGTTTGCGTTTTTCGCGAATGAATTTTTTCATTTAACTCGTGATATTTTCTAAATCACATAACCTACGATTTTGGATATTAACTATGTAACGCAAAAATGATCACCTATTATGACAGTCTTTGCCCCAATTTCTTTTGACGAAAATTTTCACAGTAAGAACACCCCAAACCTGAACGACTTGACTTTTAGCACAGATAGTAGTGTTAGAATTAGTGCTAAGGTTTGTTCTATACCTTTTCATGTTCAAATTGGGAATAATCAATTTCAAATTGAGGACAATCAATTTCAAATTGAGAACAATCAATTTCAAATTGGCACAAATCAAATTCCAATTGGGATTTATCAATTTCAGATTAAGAATAATCAATTTAAAATTGGGACTAATCAAATTCAAACTGGGACTTATCAATTTCTAGTTGGGAAAAATCAAATTGAAGTTGAAACTTAATCAATTTCAAATTACGACCAAGTGGGATGTATTTTTTACATTATCTGTTACCAATACCACAGTCTTGGTATATACGTTGGGCATTGCGAAGGCGTTGAATATTTCACGGACTTTGAAAGGATCAAATATTCATTTATTTGTGAATATATTGGTACTACGAGTCTCATTCATCATGAAATTCAAAAGCATACTTTTAAAAAACCTAAACCCAACATCTTCCCAATGCCAAACGCGTATACGAAGAATCAGTGGTATTGGTGCCAGATAGTGCTCCATACCACGATTCAATTGAGGTCTCCATAGAAGTAGTGTGGACAGTTTATAAAGCTGGAGTAAAGAGAGGTCGGGCTGGCAACACACAGTCAATTCTTTATCAATGGGGAAAACAGAGTGGCAATTACTCAGGCGGAGAACAGGATGAGGTGACCGGAAAATATTTTTAGTAATAATGTCCAATCAATTGCTACATGTACGAAATTCAAAGCACAAATGTTACATTTTAATGTTGAATTACTTTTTTTATAATAAATTCTGCTGTTTATGTTTATAGTTAAATAGAAAAATAGTACACTAATACTAAATAACTACCAAAAATTATATATTTTTTTATATAAGTAGGTATAACATTCCCAATTTGAATTTGATTATTCCCAATTTGAAATTGATTAGTCCCAATTTGATATTGATTACTCTCATTTTGAAATTAATTAGTCTCAATTTGAACTTGAAAAGGTATAGTTTTAATTCAGATTTCAGATCTCATTTTTTATAGACAGTTCTTTTTTTAATAAAAAGTCCTCCTTTATCAATAAAAGGTTAAACTTTTAAAAAATAAAAATTATTTTTGTTTCATTACCAGATTCCAAATGAAGATTACAGGCAAAGAAAGCTTTATGTCTGTTTTGGTAGTTGAGATTTTGGTATTATCTGTTAAAAAAATTTCAAAGCTTTGACTCTATTCAATCATTCATCTAATAAATACGCTCAGTTAGAAGTTATTTCACTTTGTAATATTAACGAACAGACTAAGAAAACGTTATATAAGCACAGTGAATAAGAAAAAATATGTTCCTAATTCTTTTTTCTCGAAATCATGTTTTTGACATAGCATATCCTTTTCCTGTGGTTTTCAAACAAATTCTTATCAAGTTTATTTTTACAATAATAAATTAGAACGATTTTCTTTAAGAACTTAATAATATTCCGGAATAATTCGATTAAATCGAGCGAGAAATGAAGTTACATAGTTGATGTTGAAACGGCGTACAGTGCACTCTAACTTTGGAAATTTCATTTGGAAGTTCAAGTGAAGTTCCTGGTTATAGTTAATCGCACTAGAGCGTAGGAGTCGAGTTAATTTAAGTTTTTAGTTTAGATAGATAGTGTCGAGAGATAGTAAAGTAACGACTTTGCTGGGTAATAAACGGGGATGTACGGTTTGGGGGGTTGGAAAGAAGAAGGATGAGGGAATATCCTCAAAAACATTCTTATTCAGCGCTTTTGGGATGCAAATATCTCGTTTGTGAGATGCAAATCGAAAACCTGAAACGGGTTTTCATTTCCCGCGCCTCGGCGTCGTGAAATTCAAACGGGGGGAATCTTTGAGATGGAAATTCCGTCTCCGGGATCCATTTAAAATTAGCCCTTTACGACCACTAAAAAATGGAATAGTATAGTAGATAAATTTAACTACCGTTTTTATCCGGGATATAAAAAGACGGGTTGAAAGTTTTTCATTTTTTTATTTCAGAATTTGTTTGCTGCTCTCACGCGACCGGGTCTTGTAAAAGCGTCTGCGAAAAGGTGCGTATAAATACACTTCTTCTTAGGCTTAGGTTTTGATTACAAAACGAAAACTCTACTTCAAACGGCGGCCGGAAAAACAAAAATTATTTTGGCGACACGACCAAGCTTTGGACACGGTCCAATATTATTCCTGTCTTTGAACTCTTCGCAACAAATACAAAAAAAATCACACTCTCTCTCGAATTCCATCGCTATTTTAAACACTTCTACCCTTTCCAGTTACATACTTTATTTTGTAACTAAAGAGTCCATTTTTAAAAATTCATATCTCAAAAACTAATTGTTATTGAGACTTGAAATTTTATGGGGATTTAGATTGATACTTTGTCTTTATTTTCACCAAAGAAAAATTTCCTACGATTTTTAATTTTTCCCTCAGAAGAGAAAATGTCACTTAATGTCGATTAAAAATTTGTCAATTTTTTAAAAATTCATATCTAAAAAACTGACTGTTGTTGAGACTTAAAATTTTATGGTGGTTTAGATTCAAAATTAATCTTTATTTTTACCAAAGAAAAATGTTCTACTATGTTTCATTTTCCCCCCAGAAGAGAAAATCTAACTTAATGTCGATTAAAAATTTGTTAATTTTTAAAAAATTCATATCTAAAAAACTAATCGTTGCTGACACTTGAAATTTTATAAGGATTTAGAATGAAATCTAGTCTTTATTTTTACCCAAGAAAAATTTTCTACGATTTTTCATTTTTCCCCCAGAAGAGAAAATCTAACTTATTGTCGATTAAAAATTTGTCAATTTTTTAAAAATTCATATCTAAAAAGCTAATCGTTGCTGAGACTTGAAATTTTATAATGATTTACAATGAAACCTAATCTTTATTTTTTCCAAAGAAAAATTTTCTACGATTTTTCATTTTTCCTCCAGAAGAGAAAATCTAACTTAATGTCGATTAAAAATTTGTTATTTTTTTAAAAATTCATATCTAAAAAACTAATCGTTGCTGAGACTTGAAATTTTATAGGGATTTAGAATGAAACCTAATCTTTATTTTTACCTAAGAAAAATTTCCTACGATTTTTAGTTTCTTCCTCAGAAGAGAAAATCGAACTTAAAGTCGATTAAAAATTTGTCAATTTTTTAAAAATTCATATCTATAAAACTAATCATTGCTGAGACTTGAAATTTTATGCGGTTTTAGAATGAAACCTAATCTTTATTTTTACCAAAGAAAAATTTTCTATGATTTTTCATTTTTCCCTCAAAAGAGAAAATCTAACTTAAAGTCGATTAAAAATTTATCAATTTTTTTTAAAATTCATATCTAAAAAACTAATCATTGCTGAAACTTAAAATTTTATGGAGATTTAGATTCAAAATTAATCTTTATTTTTACCAAAGAAAAATGTTCTACGATTTTTCATTTTTCCCCCAGAAGAGAAAATCTAACTTAATGTCGATTAAAAATTTGTCAATTTTTTAAGAATTCATATCTAAAAAACTAATCGTTGCTGAGACTTGAAATTTTATAAGGATTTAGAATAAAACCTAATCTTTATTTTTACCTAAGAAAAATTTTCTACGATTTTTAGTTTTTCCCTCAAAAGAGAAAATCTAACTTAATGTCGATTAAAAATTTGTCAATTTTTTAAAAATTCATATCTAAAAAACTAATTGTTGCTGAGACTTGAAATTTTATAATGATTTAGAATGAAACCTAATCCTTATTTTTACCAAAGAAAAATTTTCTACGATTTTTAGTTTTTCCCTCAGAAGAGAAAATGTCACTTAATGTCGATTTAAAAATTTATCAATTTTAAAAAATTCATATCTAAAAAAGTAATTGTTGCTGAGACTTGAAATTGAATAAGGATTTAGAATGATATTTAATCTTTATTTTTACCAAAGAAAAATTTTCTACGATTTTTAGTTTTTCCCTCAGATGAGAAAATGTCACTTAGTGTCGATTTAAAAATTTGTCAATTTTTTAAAAATTCATATCTAAAAAACTAATCATTGCTGAGACTTGAAATTTTATAAGGATTTAGAATGCAACCTAATCTTTATTTTTACCAAAGGAAAATTTTCTATGATTTTTCATTTTTCCCTCAGAAGAGAAAATCTAACTTAAAGTCGATTAAAAATTTATCATCTTTTTTTAAATTCATTTCTAAAAAACTAATCATTGCTGAAACTTAAAATTTTATGGAGATTTAGATTCAAAATTAATCTTTATTTTTACCTAAGAAAAATTTTCTACGATTTTTAGTTTTTCCCTCAGATGAGAAAATATCACTTAGCGTCGATTTAAAAATTTGTCAATTTTTTAAAAATTCATATCTAAAAAACTGACTGTTGTTAAGACTTAAAATTTTATGGTGATTTAGATTCAAAATTAATCTTTATTTTTACCAAAGAAGAATTTTCTACGATTTTTCATTTTTCCCCCAAAAGAAAGAATCTAACTTAATGTCGATTAAAAATTTGTTAATTTTTTAAAAATTCATGTCTAAAAAACTAATCGTTGCTGAGACTTGAAATTTTACCACGATTTAGATTGAAATTTAATCTTTATTTTTACTTAAGAAAAATTTCCTACGATTTTTAGTTTTTGTCTCAGAAGAGAAAATGTCACTTAGCGTCGATTTAAAAATTTGTCAATTTTTAGAAATTCATATCTAAAAAACTAACTGTTGCTGACACTTGAAATTTTATGATGATTTAGATTCAAAATTAATCTTTATTTTTACCAAAGGTGAATTTTCTACGATTTTTCATTTTTCCCTCAGAAGAGAAAATCTAACTTAATGTCGATTAAAAATTTTTCAATTTTTTAAAAAATTCATTTTTAAAAAACTAATCATTACTGAGACTTGAAATTTTATAAGGATTTAGAATGAAACCTAATCTTTATTTTTACCTAAGAAAAATTTTCTACGATTTTTCATTTTTCCCTCAGAAGAGAAAATCTAACGTAATGTCGATTAAAAATTCATCAATTTTTTAAAAATTCATATCTAAAAAACTAATCGTTGCTGAGACTTAAAATTTTATGGGGATTTAGAATGAAACCTAATCTTTATTTCTATCTAAGAAAAATTTTCTACGATTTTTAGTTTTTCCCCTACAAGAAAAAATCTAACTTAATGTCGATTAAAAATTTGTTATTTTTTTAAAAATTCATATCTAAAAAACTAATCGTTGCTGAGACTTGAAATTTTATAAGGATTTAGAATGAAACTTAATCTTTATTTTCACCAAAGAAAAATTTTCTATGATTTTTAGTTTTTCCCTCAGAAGAGAAAATCTAACTTAATTTCGATTAAAAATTCATCAATTTTTTTAAAAATTCATATCTAAAAAGCTAATCGTTGCTGAGACTTGAAGTTTTATGATGACTTAGATTCAAAATTAATCTTTATTTTTACCAAAGATGAATTTTCTACGATTTTTCATTTTTCCCCCAGAAGAGAAAATCTAACTTAATGTCGATTAAAAATTTATCAATTTTTTAAAAATTCATATCTAAAAAACTAATCGTTACTGAGACTTGAAATTTTATAAGGATTTAGAATGATATCTAATCTTTATTTTTACCTAAGAAAAATTTTCTACGATTTTCCATTTTTCCCCCAGAAGAGAAAATCTAACTTAATGTCGATTAAAAATTTGTCAATTTTTTAAAAATTCATATCTAAAAAGCTAATCGTTGCTGAGACTTGAAATTTTATAGGGATTTAGAATGAAACCTAATCTTTATTTTTACTTAAAAAAAATTTTCTACGATTTTTCATTTTTCCCTTAGAAGAAAAAATGTAACTTAATGTCCTTAATTAAAATTTTTTCTGGATTTAAAAATTGGACTACATTCTATAAGTGGAATTTTCTTAAGATACCTTAATTATTACATAAAACCATATAACTCATCGAAAGAGTATATAATTTTTTTAATTAAATTTACGTAATAACAATTTGTTTTAACCAGTAACAGTTTGAAAATGCAAATAATGTACACGCTGGTAGATCCTTAACTTATCGAGTTCTTTGACCCTGAACTCCCGATGATTTTTTCGTTTTAAAACCAACACCGAGTCAAACAACGATGTGTAGCGCATATTTTAAACGGGCCAACTGTGAGCACTTAACCTAATTGTGAATTATTAAAATCGTTTGTCCGAGACGTCTCCTTCGTTTAATACACATGCGGGCATTCTTTAATATCTTCATTTTCAAAAATTGTTGTTTAAAGAAGTTTGTATATTATATGTAAAATATGATAAAATCAATGAAAAAAGAAAAAAAAAAAAAAAAGAAAAAAAGAGAAATATTACTTGTTTCTTTTATGTTTGAAAAACAGATCTTTGAGACATTTATGTGTTTAAAAATTTATGATTGGGATATTTTTAAATTTTTTGATCGGTGTGGGAATATTTTTAAAATGAAATTTGAGGTAGTGTTATAAAAGAGATGAAAATCCATTTGGAATTAATTGGAAGGTAGATAATAGGATGTCAGTGCTCATTTTCATTAAAAATGACAATCGGATGAAAGGGGTTGATTGCAATACAAAGTACATAAAGTGGTTTTGAAAATTTGGGGTTCTCGATTGATGAATGGTTTTATTATTTTCCGGGGTTGTTCAGATATGCAAAATATTGCAATATAACGTTCAGTATAATATGTGTATATATGCAAAAAAAAAGTTTAAAAACCTATCTTGTTTTATTTTCTTATGTTAGTGTATAAAAAATTAATAATTTTTTTTTCAATCTATCAAAATTCAAGATTTTGTGTATGTGATCAAAATGAAACAATTTGGTTGATTGAAAAATCCCAAACTATTTGGGGTTTGAAAATTGCTTTTACGAACAAATTAGTGCACTCTAATTATCAATCAAAAATTTCAAATTTGACCAATGCCAAATTTTGTTAAATTACACTAAACGATTTGAAATGACTGTTTATCGATGATGATGTATTTTGTGATGAAATTTTTTTATGGCAAAAGTCTTACTTTCAAACTGGGTTGAACGTTAATGAAGTTTGAGTATGGTTACTGTATAATTTTATTTATCGTTATATAAAGAATGAATTTCCAGAATTTGGGTTGAGATGACTGAACATCCCCATGAAATTTTGAAGGAATGATTACCAAAAAGATGGAAGTTTAGATAGGTTTAACCAAAAACAACTTATTGTCCTTATTTTCAGTCTTGTTATTTGTAACCTATTAAACACTTCAATGTTGGGATTTTAAGTTTTTTTTTGCGACTGAATGCCTCAAATAAGGTTTGAACGGTCAGTCCAACGCTTCGTTTTCATAAAATACGTTCATAAAATTTATTGCGCGGGGTGCACTAATCAAGTCTAACCACTTGTGAACATTTTTAGTTAAACCGCTAAGCATGTCAAATGGAAATTTGAAGGTTAAAGATATGTAAGACCCGTTTCACACTGAGCAATCAGCAACTAGCAACACACGATATTGCCACTTGATGATATTTCATATAATTAAAGCGAACGTCTCACATTAGAGCAATACGATATCGCCTCTGTGTCTGCGACATCGAATTGCTCCAATGTGAGAGACATAATTTAATTCTATGCAAAATGTCACCATGTAGTAATATCGCGTGTTACTGATTGCTGGTTGCTTATTGCCTCAGTGTGAGACGTACCATAACCCGAAATGGAGCTGCACCATGAAGAGAAAGAAGAAAAAGTAAACCTGCTCTCCGTAACAATGTCGAGTAGTCTTTCATCTTTCTCTTCATTGTGCAGCTCTTTTTTGGATTATAGTACCTTAGAAAATATTTGTCCACACAGCACGAACATCACTGTAGATGACGTCTTGATATTATGTTACTTATTAGTAAATAACGTACATAAACAAATATCAACAGAAATGTCAATTTGATCTGTTCATTTTTACGAGATAAACCAAACAAAGGCGGATTACTGATCGAACTTCAATTAAATTTTAGTAAACATATAGCGAAGGACAAAAGTCTACATACAGCGCAGTTTTCAAATAAAAATAAATTATTAATTGTAAATCCAAATAACGACATTTTTTAGAACATTCAGTACTTACAATTAGTTGGCCCACCTTGAGCCTCTATAACTGCGCATAAGCGCCGTGGCATTGACGCAACTAAGTTGAATGTTTCTTTTGGCGTTATCTTGCTCCATAATTCTATTAAATTTCATTATTTTCGCATCAGTTATCCTGTGCTGTCGAATTCTACGGTCTAAAAGCTCCCAAACGTGCTCTATTGGGTTTAAATCGGGGCTTTGAGGAGGTGTGTTAAATTGTCTGGGGGCATAGTATAACAACCAGTGCTTAACAATGTTTGCGGTATGCTTAGGGTCGTTATCTTGCTGGAATATCCAGCGATTTCCAAGCTCCAAGCTTTCCACTGATGGTTTTAGATGTTGTTCTAATATATTTTTGTACTGGAATTGATCCATAATTCCATCAATGAACGCCAACTTTCCGGATGCTGCTATAGTTCCCCAAACAGTGACGTTACCTCTGCCGTGTTTTATGGTTGGTAACAAATTTTTTACCTTCATGGCAGTGTTCCGCTTTTTCCAAACTTTGACTCGATCATCGCTTCCAAAGATGTTGAACTTTGACTCATCAGTAAATAACACCCTAGAGCAGAAGTCCATTCCCTTATCAACATGTGTCTGAGCAAATTCTAGCCAAGGACGGCGATTCTCTTCTGAAATTAAGGGCTTTTTCTTTTTTCATGGCAGTGTTCCGCTTTTTCCAAACTTTGACTCGATCATCGCTTCCAAAGATGTTGAACTTTGACTCATCAGTAAATAACACCCTAGAGCAGAAGTCCGTTCCCTTATCAACATGTGTCTGAGCAAATTCTAGCCAAAGACGGCGATTCTTTTCTGAAATTAAGGGCTTTTTTCGAGGTGTTCTACTAAACAGTCCATTCTCGTGTAGAACTCTTACAAGGAGACCACAAGATGTTGTATTCACCGATATATGTCAATGGTTGTACTCCTCTCATCCCCTCCTCTTGTTGACTCATCACCAATCGACTTTCACTTTCGGAACAAGATGCTCTGAACCTCATGACGTAACTGCTTTTTATTTTTAATATAACCAAAATTTTTAATATTTCACTTTATTTCTTCCAATATTTTATTGTTATATGTTTTGAAAACAAATAATTCAATACACCTCTTCGTTTTTACTTTCATTTTTAATTTAATTTAATTAATAAAAGACCCAGAGGCGGTCGTAGAGGGAGTGGCTAACCGATGACGTAAAGTGGTGTGGCCTTAAATCGCGAGCTAAAATTGCAATTTGCTCGCGAATCCCTGAATAGTGCGTCCTAATATTTTACAGATTTGTATTGTGTACCAATACCTATCGATTGATACCACTTTCATCAAAATCGGTGAATACAACATCTTGTGGTCTCCTTGTTAGTATAGTTCTTGGATGTACTATAACCCGAAATGGAGCTGCACCATGTAGAGAAAGATGAAAGAGCACTCGGCAATGCTACGGAGAGCGGGCTTACTTTTTCATCTTTCTCTTCATGGTGCAGCTCCATTTCGGGTTATAGTACACACTTATTGGAAACAGTTAAAACTTACTTCTTTTAATATTGAGCTGATATCTCTTCTGCATAGTTTCTTTGGCCGGCCTGTTCGCTTTGCTATTAAGGAATAATCGGTTTTGCTAATCGGTTTCGTTGTAATTTCTGTTGATGGTTTGTACTGCTGCTCGACTTACAATTAGTTTTACAATCTTGGCAATTTCTCCATAGGATTTCTTTTCTTTTCGCTGTTGTACGACAATTTTTCTAATTTCGATAGAAATTTTCTTTCTCGACGCAATTTTTCTACCGATTAGCGCAGCAACAAAATACAATGTAATTAGAAGCATACATAAAATCTACTGAAATAAAAGAAAAATGGAACGTCAGCTATTTTTTGTAATTATGGAAGCAATTTGTGAGTTTTTCTCTTATCTCACTACGTTTTACAAAACCCTATAATTTAATGCTGTATGAAGACTTTTGTCCTTCACTGTACGTCAAAAATCCTAATAAAATCCCTGACCTATGGGTTCAGCAAGAATTTAAATGAATACCCGATATTTTACTGTAAAAATACGATTTTTCACAAAAGTTTTCACCATTTCATCAGATTATTCACAAATCACCAGATCTAAACTGGAATGATACAAATCGATATGTCCATCCTGTCAGTTTTTCGTTTCAGTTTTTGTTGTCCGTTCAGTTATTACTTTTAGCGCATAGAAAAAAATTATATTTTGACTCAATCTGAAACTTACATGATAACTGATATCACAAAATAATAGATAGACAGACTGTATTTCAGCAATGTTATTAAGCATTTCGTGGAATGATATTGTAAGGGTCGGTTCTAATATGCATTTTTTTATAAGGATCAAGATTACTAGAGCACTAGTTAATTCCTAGTTTTTATTGCTTATTGTTTTACAGTGATTAAATAAAACAAAAAATCTAAAAAATAGTAAAATAAAAATTAATCTACATTTCGACCTATGCAACGAAAACTATCGTAAGTCAAAAATGGTGATTTTGAAAAATTTGAAAAGAAAACAGAATTAATTGCTATTCTTCTATGGTGAATCCTTTCGGAATCCTCTATAAGATATCTATAGTAACCAAGTAGGAAATTTTTACCTAGAAAATTTTATTTCTTAAAATGCAATCGGTTCAAAACCTTTAAACATTTATATCTGACTCATTGTCAGTTCTATCAAAAATGACTTACAATAGTTTTCGTTGCATAGGTCTATTTGTCAATAAAGTTATTTGTTAGCACATGGTCCACTTCTATGACATCTTGAATTGCACTGTTTTTTTCCCTTAAAGCAAACGCACCTGTTGTTTGTGGTACACTGTTTTTTACTTGATTCACAAGAACACTTTACAAATTCTTGTCCTTGAAATAATGATTCTAAGGAAACAGCTTCTCTGATGGAAAGAAATTTAGTTTTGTCCACCTGGGTATGTAAAATAAATTTGCTGGTGGCAGTATTCAGATCTGGCCTACTGAACCAAGACTTTATGATTCCATTTACGGTTCCAAGTTGATAAACACCATTCCGTATATCAGTAACAACTGTAAGAAGATTAGGTGGATCGCCTGGACTGCGGTCTACGGGATCAATATTGAGTAAAGCACAGTCTTCCACATTTATATCAGGTAAGCACTTCTTGGAAGTTGACCTTATATCTTCTGCTTGACGTTTCTGGTCTTCATAACATTTTTCCCGTTGTAGTTGTATTAGTTGTTCTGTAGTGCATAAATTTTCCACATATCTAACATGAGTCAATGCATTCTGACACTCCGGACAAATTACTACATCGTCTTTTGTCGCCATCTTTAGCTCAACAATTCCACAGTATATATTATCACTTGATATGGAGTCTACGTTTTGGATCTTTTCGTTAGTATCCAGTTCGTGCTCCTCAAGTTCGATACCTAGCTCTTTCGTTGCTTCTGTAACCGATTCTTCACACCGCTGTTTGTGTTCTTCTTCTCTAAAAACTCCCATTTCTTTTCTCTGATTTTCTAGCTCTTCTTCTGTAGTTATATTTGAAAGAAAGGTGGGTGGAAGATTTGTTGACTTCAGGCCAAATTTGGGGTTGTGACCAAGAACTGTCTTATAAGTTGTCCGGCCTATCACTCTGTGCAACAAATTATTTTTCTGCCATTGCGTAAAATAACACCCAACTGACTGCCTGGTAGATTTATTATTAGTCATCCACGACCGATTTTCTCAACATCTTGATTTGAATACTTACTTTTTCTAGTTGATCGACCGTGTACGGATACTCCTCATCACTTCTTCCAGAATGATTTTTCATGCTTGCTAATTTAGTTAGTGCTGGTATTATGAACCTTCGATACTTTTATTGCGGCAGATTGTGTACCGAGATGGAGTAGGCGATTTGCCAAATATGATCGGGCGTTTCATGAACAACCTCGTCAGAAAACGAAATCCTTAACATTTACATAAAATGCCGACGTTTCAAGAACTGTTTAGGATTTTTGGAAACTGACAGATTTCGCCCTGTGACCACGTCAGGTATACCGGGTGGTCTAATATCTACGGTTAGAAGCAAGATAGCGAGCTCGGGTTTTCAGCGTCATGTTAAGCTTTTAATTCTTTATTTTATCATGTAAAAATGAACATACCGTTCCATTTAATTTTTTTGAGAAAAGCTATAATATTTGTGAAAACTCTAGATATTGCCCCCTGGCGGCGAAACGAATATTCATATCAAAACAGCGTAAGGAGTCGTTAGTAGACCACGAAAATCCCTTTCCAACGAGTGTAAGTTTGTTAAATTCTGTTCAGTATGACCGGAGTAATCGGCCATCGAAAATGAACATCTTCAGCTCACCCCCACCACTTTATTTTTGGAGATACGACAAAAAGTATTTCATACATGTTAGTCGAAATTCAATTATCTTTCAAATTAATTTATTTTCAATACCCCTTAATTTTGAAGAAAATGAAAAAAATCGTGATTTTCTGTTCAGTCACTTAGGTTACGCCCCCTAGCGGCCATTCAAGAAACTTGAAAATATTTTCCAGCGATTTTTTATGCTCACTTTCCTTATAAAATTTTTTGTTCCATTAAGATAGAGTAATCCGTCATTGAGATATGGCCGGTGATCATTCTTAGTTGGCCACCCGGTACAATTACACAAATGAGTTGAATTAAGGAAATAAGATAAAAATAAACCTCTCAAAGTTTTGGTTTGGCAATTTTCAAAAATTTAGTTGCATGTCTAGCGAAGTACGTTGTTGGGTTTTTTTTGATGTCAAATTTCTACTCTTCATTTTCATGCAATTCATGCAAGTTTGTTTTCATGCAACAGGTATTTTAAATTGACCGATAAAATTTAGAGTTCTTGGGATTTAACCTCTGATTATCGCTTATTTTTCTTCTGTACATACATGACTTTTATACTTTGTGAATTTTTATTTCAATTTTTTTTTTACAGCGTACACGTTTGCTAAAAAATGTAGGAATATTTAAAAAATAAAAAATTTTTAACAGCTTATTAAAACTTGATGGATTTTAATAATGTTTCATTATGTTGTTGGATGTTCAAAATTTTCATGAATATTTCTTTCAATTTTGTTTCTTTGTAATTAATCGTTAAGACTTTTTATTTACTCTTCCTACAAAAACTTTTGTTGGAAGATGTAAACCCCTAACAACGTGATTTTTTACGTGTCAAAAACTCTCGCTTGACACGTTTATGTTTACGGTTTAAGGTTTTTGCCTCGAATTCCGGGAATGTTATAAGCCTGCGGTGGCCAGAAACGATTATTATTCAAGTCCAGCGCGGGGACAGGAACTAGTACGTCAGGATTGCCTTTGAATTAAACTGCCATATCCGGTTTAAGTTGATTATTTACATCGCTCGACTGTGGACGGCGTTAATCGCGAAATTATTCAGCTCTCGTTTCAGTACCGCAGTCGTTATAATTCGAGATTCTATCTTCCCAACCTCGATCGATTTCTATCTTTTTACCCATATTTTTTCCCATATTTTTTTACATTTGCTAAACTGGAAAGTTTAGCAAGTGTAAAAAATAATCCTTATTTTATTTTTTTTAACAAACGGTTTCTTTGTGAGACACTTACGTAACAAGCATGATTGTGACCATTTGTTAATGTGTCTTTTGTCACATGGGTGTCGGTTACATTAACTACGGACATCTGGAGGTTGTTTAGTCTCTCTCTGAAAGAAGCTGGCGTGTATTACATACTTAAAACCGTCTTACGTATTCATTAAATGCGGCTGTAATGAAAACATCGCCTTGTTACATTATCATAAAATGTTTACGATGTTTGCAAAGTGAATGGTAATTTTACATCGACTCAATCTGAATTTAAAACTTAATTTTTTATTTTTTGTTGAGTAATAAATAATTTATTCGGAGATAAATAAACATTTCAACACGTCATTTAATTCCTCGTTTGGTTTATTTCTTGTGTAAATGTGAAAATAAACTTTCCGTCTGGTTCTTTACTTTTTTCTTTATTTTTTTTTACTTTTTCGTTTTACTTTTTCGTTTTAATTTTTCGTTTTAATTTTTCGTTTTAATTTTTCGTTTTAATTTTTCGTTTTACTTTTTCGTTTTATTTTTTCGTTTTATTTTTTCGTTTTATTTTTTCGTTTTATTTTTTCTAAGTTTTAATGTACAGGGTGATCCGGAAATGGTGTCGCTAACTTAATATACGAGTTTCTTTGTACCCTAAGCTTTGACTTACGACTTGACGCTCTATTTCATTTACTTCTTTGAAGTTGAAACCTCTTGTGGGGAGTTTGGAACGTTTAAATCTAAGCAGATTTGTTTACCCTTTTGTCTATTACCGGCGCTTAACGATTTTTTGAAGAAATGTACAAAAAACCTTTTTAAAAAAAATCCTCCTAGTATTTTAAGAAACGTTTCTTAGAACCCAAATCATGCTTTTTTTCGAGGGAGTATTTTTAGTTTTAACGCGAAAGTAAATCGTCTTAAAGATTGAAACGAACCAGAGGAAAGGACGAAGAGAAGAGATCGCGTGATATTTAGGTCATCATCGTATTTCATATTGATTGGGTCTCTCTAACAAGAGCGAGACAGTGCTCGATATAGAGAGGACGATTCTCCCCGATCTGTCAAAATACGTTCAAAGGTTGGCACAATCTCGCATTACTCGCTCCGTTTACGAACGATATAAGGGACCATTGTGTGGTGTAATTCAGTTTTGCGTTATACCGCACCGATGTGGGAAAAAGAATTTCAATGGGGGTCACCCTCCCTTTTATGTCACTAACGAACAATGAGTTCAAAAGGAAATGAACTATGGGTTCTTTTTAAAAGTATATCCTAATCCAATTTGGACGGGGATTATTTTGTTTATTTGGTTTTGTTGTGACTTGAACATCTGCTCTCTGATGATTTTTGAAGATATACAGGGTTTTATCTTAGGGATGGAAGATTTTTTTTAGATTTGGGTTCGGTTTATTTTTAGAATATTTATTTATGAAACTGAATGTAGTTTTATAGTTTGTTTATGTTGAGATCTCTTCAATAATGATATGTAAAATTTTCGATTTTGAGTACAAATTTTAAGGTATAGAATTTGAATAAAATAGTTTCGACTTACGGCATCATCGGAGACAAAATTTAAATCATGTCCAAAAATTAACATAAAAAGCTTAAAAATATCGACATTGAAAGTAGACTCTGATTCAAAAACTAGACACTTTAGAATTAGAGTCAATGGAATTCATGGAGTCTTTGGAATTAGAATCAATGTCTTTAAGGGGGAACAACAGGGTGGAGACCGCGAAAAAAGGCGATAATTAAGATTTTATTTTGGTTCACTCATATATTTTAGAAAAATCGGATTTTGATACTTGTAACTACGCAGTTTAAACTTATTTTAGGAAGTATAGAGAAAAAAAAATCTGTCTTAGAATACATGTATGGAGGGCGTCCAAATGCACTAACAAAGAAAAAGCATCTTGTTGGTTGTCACTATAAAACGTGTAAAAATAATTTGAAAATAAAAAAGGAAACGTCATTTTAATCTATATTAGTGTAGCTTCAGTTAAGCGTACCTGATTTAGAAAATAATAATTGCTGTTAGAATGACATCCCTGCAAAAAAGAGTTAAGAAAATCGATAAAATAATTAACCTTTCGAGGGGGTAAAGAGGCAGCAAATATTAATATAAATAAAAATACGTACGCTTAACTGAAGCGAATTTTATATAGATTGAGGACGTCTCAATAAAATTTGAATGCGATTCTCGTTGGTAAAGAAATTGTGACAACAGGTTAAAAAAATTTTACTGTGAGAAAAACGCATTTAAAAAGTTAAGTTTAGTTCTAGATGATAAATGGAGGAAATTTTAAGAGTTACCACAACTCATCGATTCCTGTTCCATAATAAAGGTCTTTAGAAGTTCTAGAACAGAACTCGACTTTCTTCTTGTTGTCTAAATTGTCTAAAACATTTGAAATTTAACGCACTTGAGCTTGACTTATACGGTGTTGGTCTTTAGCTGTACAAAAGGCGTACATTTGGGAACTAATCTGGATTTGTATTTCATTTACCACCTTTAATAAAGATGCCATTCCATTATTAAAAATGGAAACCGCCAAATGAGTAGCAATTTGCACAATAACTGCCCGACTTGATAAAATTTTCGGAGCGAACTTCCAAATGAGGGCATTAAAGCTCTCATTCGAATTTTGCGTAAATCCGTCTATACAGCGCTCAAGCAACTCCGTCTTGGACAAATCCATATAAATGGGAGTAATAGCGTCGATAACATTTTGTGACATTGGTTGTTTATGTTCGTATTCAGGTAATGGCTTCGTGCGCGCGAGCAGAGAAAGAGCTATAATTCCATTATTTGTACAAATTTTGTTATAATATTGTAGGACAATATTCTAAAAGGTACATACATTCGAATTGCGTAAAGAAAAAAAACGATTTTTCAAAAAATTTACTCTGTTGTTCCCCCTTTAACTCTTAATTTTTTTTAAACTACTTAACACTAACTCCTTAATTAACTTTAAAAATTTACTATAATCTCGAGTCTGACTCAATATAGGAGTTGGTATAAGAAATATAATGTCGAGCCACACTCAACAAAGAAGTTCAAAGGATCAAAGATATATTTTAAGATGTAATTTTCATTGTAATTTTTTAAAGTTGGTTTGAATTAATTTATAAAACATTTATGTATAAAACTTGAAATTTTCTACATTAATGATGTGGAAAATTCTTCTGTGTATTTTCTTCTAATCTTTTATTCAGTACAAACTAACAAGAGATAGTGACCATTGTATTGAACATACTAAACATTAAGTCAATTTATGTTATTTGGTTTACAAGAAACTTTTTTGAAATGCTAAAATGTGCACAGTAGCAATATTCATTCTATAACAGAATTTAAACATTTAAATTTAAATTGAACAATGAAGTGCTAGTATTTCAGTTGAATTAAGTCTTGCTAATTTAGTATAACTCAAGGTTATGTAACTTTGATTGTGTAACAAATTAAAAGTTTCGTGAAGAACGTCCTTTGAGATTGAGTCTTCAGTAATATTGCATTAGAACTTACTTCGTCCTTGAGTCTTGAGTTATATTGCATAAGCAAGACTCAACCTGCAGTTATATTGCATTAGAACTTATTTCGTCCTGTGAAATTGAGTCTTGAGTTATATTGCATTAGAACTTACTTCGTTATATGAGATTTCTATTGCATTAGCAGGATTCAACTTCACATTAAGATTGAAGCTTGCATTATATTGCATTAGAACCTGTTTCGTCCTGTGAGATTGAGTCTTGATTTATATTGCATAAGCAAGACTCAACCTCACAGAACGAAGTAAGTTCTAATGCAATATAACTCACTACTTAATCTCAATGGGCGAAGGAAGTTCTAATGGAATATAACCCAAGACACAGTCTCATAAGACGTCAGAAGTAAGCTCTAATGCAATATAATACAAAATTCAATCTCACAGGATAAAGCAAGTTCTTCACGAAAATTTTAATTTGTTAGATAATTTAAAAATATTTTTTATAACTTGCAAAATTGAATTTGAATTTCATTTCTTGGTTTCGCAATTAATAGAGCATCTAAAGGTAGCGTAAATTGTTGAATCCGAATAAAAAGCTAATTTCCATATCCAATTATCACAGTGTAACTCAACCAATGGACGATTCTTTTCTGTGCAGAAAATTTGGATAACTTCTCGGAGCTCAAAAAATCTTATAAGATTTTTTCCACAGTTAAGCTCAAGGACGCTGAACTAACAGAATAGCTCAATCTGCGATAATCGATTGACGATTATCGGAGATTTATCCCAACTTTTGACGTCACTGCTAAGCTTAGCGTCTCTGTTTTACACTCGACTGTCTTACACTGGACCAGTGGTGCCCATAAAGTTGATCGCGAAGCCATTTTCAGTCCATCGCCATCAAATTCACGAATCTGAGGCTGGTACTGGTAGTATTTCACTATAAATCAGTGATCATTTTTGTTTTATTTGTCATCAGCCAATCCGGCCCTGTTTCGATCGATCGTGGTAACGCATTTACATGAAAAGTCGATCTTGGGCAAAAATTAGTGGACACCACGGCACTAAACTCTCTGTCTTACACTCCACTCTCCCACACTCGATTGAAACCACAAGTGACGTCAAATTGGCGGCTGCCCACTAAATTTCGGAGTATACACATCTAATGGGGTTCAGTCATCCTGTTAGACCAACATTTTTGAACTAAGCTAACGTATGGTAGCGTGATGGAACACGCTGTTATCTTCCAAAATATTTTCCAAAAACTAGTGAAATTGTTGATGAATTGGCGCATAGGATCTAATGTAATTCATTATGGATACGACGGGCTTCAAAACTTGTCATATATGACGATGAACTCCATCATTTTCCACAACTTTTGAAACAAGAGCGACAATACCTTTATTTCTCAGATTATGTTTTTCCCACCGTCAATTGTAATCCATTTTCAGTACTTCCACTAAAGATGATTTTGTAAAATTGTACTTTTTCGCCCTTTGAAAATATCTTCGTCAGTGGTTGTCCCTTTAATACTATGCACTTCCAGTTTAATATTTATTTTTCAATCAGCTCAGTTGTCTGTACACTTTATATTTCTCGTGTATTGTTCGAAAACTAACACCTGACCCAAGGATATTGAACTAACAGGATGACTCAATCCCATAACACGTGTATACGCCGAAATTTAAAGTGCAGCCGACAGTTTGTTGTGGTTTCAGTCGAGTGTAAGACAGAGAGTCGAGTGTAAGACAGAGAGTCGAGTACAAGACAGAGAGTCGAATGTAAGACAGTCGAGTGTAAGATAGAGACGCTAACCCTAACAGTGACGTTAAAAGTTGGCGAACGATTATCGTAGATTGAGCTATCTTATTAGTCCAGTGTCCTTGCACCTGACCAGTATCAGATATATCTGTTGATTCATCCAAAGCCAATCCAATTTTTTTCAGACATTTACGTGAAGATAGTTTCGGCAATATCATCAATTCTTTGAGCCACAACATTTACCAACAATCTAACACCCGTTTATATAGTCGTTCACCAACGATTCTCCAAAGTTTCTCCGTCTGGTAATTGTTAGGTGGAGTATAAATAAAAAAGAATTGCGAAACTATTGTTTTAGGGTTAATTGAAAATTCATCCAATAAAAAACTCATTTTTAAGTGTAAAATTCTTCCTCATAATCTTATTTAAAGCCTTATCCAAGAAGTGAATAAACTTGAAACATTAGGTTTCTTTTATTAACTCCTCACTTGAAAATATCAAATTAATCGTTTCTGGAACATTTGTGAAACTGAATGAGAATCGTTCCGGATGTAGTTTTTTTGATTAATCGTCCATTTTTCATGTCCCCATGGTCTCTCGTCGGAGATAAACTGATGCACCACATTCTCTCTGACCCCAGAAGTGATTTATAGGGCAGTTTTCTGTCGTGACCAAGCCACCACCCTCCGGAGCCAAGTAGTTTTATCGCAAATCTCCCGTTCCGTTCGACTTATTTTATTTTTTCCCTTTCCTCTAACCGCAGAATAGCACAAAATCGTACGTTGATTATAAAAGAGCAGGAAAGATTTTATTCAATTTTCGTCGCGCGGAATCTAATTATTCAAACTGCGTCGTCGTAAACGATAAATTCTAGTCGCGTACTCTTCCGTTTGGGAATTCTAAATCGTCTGGAACGTCCTTTGCATACGCCTTTATCTTTATCTGCGGTCAACGCGATGTTTTGCATTCGGTTTCTAAGCTGTACGTCACCGTTCTTGTACGGTGTTGGAAAAAGAAACACGCACCTCCCAGATGCGACCAAAATGCGCGCGGGTTATAAACGGCTGGTAATATTTTAACAGCAGGAATCGAATACCCGCTGAGAGGACGGGATTTTCGAACGTGTCACCTCCAAACCCGAAAAGAAACATTTTTTTGCTTCGGGTGTATCGATTTTACCATTACCTCCACCTCCTACTTTCATGTGAAATTATAATGACATCGACAGATGTCTATGTCGAGACGTTCAAGAATTGCATGTACTCAACAGTTACCAGAGTTGTACGAACGCAAATGCTTTCACGGTTGAAATCGATTCGATACCCTTCTATATGCTTGGAGACTGTTATTTTTAGAGTAATGGTTTTGAGTATATTTTGGCTTCTCGAGAAACGAATACATACAAAGTAATATGTACTATAAAGTTTTCACCTTAGCTGATGTACGAGTTACGACTAAAGTTAAGACGTGGACAAATAGCTGTTTTGTCCCATGCGGTGGACTCCCTGTCGGGATATTTAAAATAAAGTGCCTTCGAGACGGTAGGTGGCACCTTTTGTTTACCGAACCCCTTTAATAAATACATCGAAGGCTTCACTTTTATTTTATTTATTTATTTATTTATTTCTTACTAGTTTAGTTTTATTTTTAGTATTTTTCTAAATACTAAATTTTATTCCCATTTCTTTCCCATAAAATCATAAGTTAGGAAACTTAATATATCCCAAAATTATTGTTTTTGGTTGAATTGATCAACATTTTGGTAACTTTAGTGGAAGCTTTACGAATTTAGTAAGTTTTTGATAGGATTTAAAAAAAAATTGGTAAATTTTTGATGGAATTTTTACAAATTTTCTAAGTTTTTTGGTGGAATTTAAAAAAAAAATCATTATTTTTGGTGCAATTATTAAAAATTAACTTTGGTGGAATTTTTATGAATTTACTAAGTTTTTGATGGAATTTTCAAGGTTTTAGTTAATTTTTAAAGAAATTGTTTCTAATTTGATTGATTTTTGGTGGAATTTTAAAAGAATTTGGACATTTTGGTGGAATTTTTAAAAAATTTGGTAAGTTTTTGGTAGAATTGTTAAAAATGTTGACAATTTCGGTGTAATTTTTAGGATTTTTGTAAGTTTTTGGTGGAATAAAAAAAATTCAGTAAGTTTTGGGTGTAGTTGTCAAATATTTTAATAGCTTTGGTGGAATTTTTGTGAATTTTATTCATTTCTGGTGGAATTTGAAAAATTCAGTGTTTTTGGTAAAATTCTTATGAATTTAGTAAGTTTTTGGTGGAATTTTTAGAAAATTCAGTATGTTTTTGGTTGAATTATCAAAAGTTTTGATAAAATTGGTGGAATTTTTGCGAATTTTATTCATTTCTGGTGGAATAAAAAGAAATCAGTGTTTTTGGTAAAATTCTTATGAATTTAGTAAGCTTTTGGTGAAATTTTTGCAAATTGTATTAATTTTTGGTGGAATTTTTAAAAAACTCAGTATATTTTTGGTGGAATTATCAAAAATTTTGATAACATTGGTGGAATTTTTACGAATTTAGTAAGTTTTTAGTGAAATTTTTCCGATTTTATTAATTTTTGGTGGAATTTTTATAAAATTCAGTAAGTTTTTGATGGAATTGTTAATAAAGTTGATAACTTTGGTGGAATTTTTATTAACTTTAATCATTTTTGGTGGAATTGTTAAAAATGTTGGTAATTTTAGTAGAATTTTTATGAATTTGGTAAGTTTTTGGTGGAATTATTCAACATTTTTGTAGCTTTGGTGGAAAATTGAAAAAATTTAGTACGTTTTTGGTGGAATTGTTAAAAAAATTCATTATTTTTGGTAGAATTATTAAAAATTTTAGTTACTTTGGTGGAATATTTATGAATTTACTAAGTTTTTGATGGAATTTTCAAGTTTTTAGTTAATTTTTAATGAAATTGTTTCTAATTTGATTGATTTTTGGTGGAATTTTAAAAGAATTTGGACATTTTGGTGGAATATTTAAAAAATTTGGTAAGTTTTTGGTAGAATTGTTAAAAATGTTGACAATTTCGATGTAATTTTTAGGATTTTTGTAAGTTTTTGGTGAAATAAAAAAAATTCAGTGTTTTTGGTAAAATTCCTATGAATTTAGTAAGTTTTTGGTGGAATTTTTAAAACATTCAGTATGTTTTTGGTGAAATTATCAAAAGTTTTGATAATATTGGTGGAATTTTTGCGAATTTTATTCATTTCTGATGAAATAAAAAAAAAATCAGTGTTTTTGGTAAAATTCTTATGAATTTAGTAAGTTTTTGGTGGAATTTTTGCAAATTATATTAACTTTTGGTGGAATTTTTAAAAAACTCACTATATTTTTGGTGGAATTATCAAAAAATTTGATAACATTGGTGGAATTTTTGCGAATTTTATTAATTTTTGATGGAATTTTTAAAAAATTCAGGGTTTTTTTATGGAATTTTTACAAATTTAGTAAGTTTTTTGGTGGAATTTTTAAAAAATTCATTATTTTTGGTAGAATTATTAAAAATTTTAGTTACTTTGGTGTGAATTTTTATGAATTTACTAAGTTTTTGATGGAATTCTCAAGTTTTTAGTTAATTTTTAATGAAATCGTTTCTAATTTGATTGATTTTTGGTGGAATTTTAAAAGAATTTGGACATTTTGGTGGAATTTTTGAAAAATTTGGTAAGTTTTTGGTAGAATTGTTAAAAATGTTGACAATTTCCGTGTAATTTTTAGGATTTTTGTAAATTTTTGGTGAAATAAATAAAATTCAGTAAGTTTTGGGTGTAGTTGTTAAATATTTTAATAGCTTTGGTGGAATTTTTGCGAATTTTATTCATTTCTGGTGGAATTAAAAAAAAACTCAGTATTTTTGGTAAAATTCTTATGAATTTAGTAAGTTTTTGGTGGAATTTTTAAAAAATTCAGTATGTTTTTGGTGGAATTATCAAAAGTTTTGATAACATTGGTGGAATTTTTGCGAATTGTATTCATTTTTGGTGGAATAAAAAAAAACAGTGTTTTGGTAAAATTCTTATGAATTTAGTAAGTTTTTGGTAGAATTTTTGCAAATTGTATTAATTTTTGGTGGAATTTTTAAAAAACTTAGTGTATTTTTGGTGGAATTATCAAAAATTTTGATAACATTGGTGGAACTTTTGCGAATTTTATTCATTTTTGATGGAATTTTTATAAAATTCAGTATGTTCTTGATGGAATTATTAAAAAAGTTGATAACTTTGGTGGAATTTTTATTAACTTTAGTCATTTTTGGTGGAATTGTTAAAAATATTGGTAATTTTAGTAGAATTTTTATGAATTTGGTAAGTTTTTGGTGGTATTTTTTAAAAATCAGTAAGTTTTTGGTGGAATTATTCAACATTTTTGTAGCTTTGGTGGAAAATTGAAAAAATGTAGTACGTTTTTGGTAGAATTGTTAAAAATGTTGACAATTTCGATGTAATTTTTAGGATTTTTGTAAGTTTTTGGTGGAATAAAAAAATTCAGTAAGTTTTGGGTGTAGTTGTTAAATATTTTAATAGCTTTGGTGGAATTTTTGCGAATTTTATTCATTTCTGGTGGAATTTAAAAAAAATTCAGTGTTTTTTATGAAATTTTTACGAATTTAGTTAGTTTTTAGTGAAATTTTTCCAATTTTATTAATTTTTGGTGGAATTTTTATAAAATTCAGTATGTTTTTGATGGAATTATTAAAAAAGTTGATAACTTTGGTGGAATTGTTAAAAATATTGGTAATTTTAGTAGAATTTTTATGAATTTGGTAAGTTTTTGGTGGTATTTTTTAAAAGTCAGTAAGTTTTTGGTGGAATTATTCAACATTTTTGTAGCTTTGGTGGAAAATTGAAAAAATGTAGTACGTTTTTGGTAGAATTGTTAAAAATGTTGACAATTTCGATGTAATTTTTAGGATTTTTGTAAGTTTTTGGTGGAATAAAAAAATTCAGTAAGTTTTGGGTGTAGTTGTTAAATATTTTAATAGCTTTAGTGGAATTTTTGTGAATTTTATTCATTTCTGGTGGAATTTTAAAAAAATTCAGTGTTTTTGGTAAAATTCTTATGAATTTAGTAAGTTTTTCGTGGAATTTTTAAAAAATTCAGTATGTTTTTGGTGGAATTATCAAACATTTTGATAACATTGGCGGAATTTTTGCGAAGTTTATTCATTTCTGGTGGAATAAAAAAAAAATCAGTGTTTTTGGTAAAATTCTTATGAGTTTAGTAAGTTTTTGGTGGAATTTTTGCAAATTATATTAATTTTTGGTGGAATTTTTAAAAAACTCAGTATATTTTTGGTGGAATTATCAATAATTTTGATAACATTGGTGGAATTTTTGCGAATTTTATTCATTTTTGATGGAATTTTTAAAAAATTCAGTGTTTTTTATGGAATTTTTATGAATTTAGTAAGTTTTTAGTGAAATTTTTCCAATTTTATTAATTTTTGGTGGAATTTTTATAAAATTCAGTATGTTTTTGATGGAATTGTTAAGAAAGTTGATAACTTTGGTGGAATTTTTATTAACTTTAATCATTTTTGGTGGAATTGTTAAAAATATTGGTAATTTTAGTGGAATTTTCATGAATTTGGTAAGTTTTTGGTGGTATTTTTTAAAAATCAGTAAGTTTTTGGTGGAATTATTCAACATTTTTGTAGCTTTGGTGGAAAATTGAAAAAATTTAGTACGTTTTTGGTAGAATTGTTAAAAATGTTGGTAACTTTGGTGGAATTTTTACTAATATAGTAAGTTTGTTTAATTTTTACCAATTTTATTGATTTTGGGTGGAATTTTTAAAAAATTCACTAAGTTTTTAGTAGAATTGTCTCCAAATTTAATAATTTTTAGTGAAATTATATTCAATTTAACTAACTTTTGTGGAATTTTTATTGTTACTTTTTTATTTTTGTGAGATTTTTAAGAATCTAATCAATTTTTGACGAAATTAATCTTAATTTTAGTATATTTTTTAAAAAATTAAGTTTTTGGTGGAATTGTTAAAAATTCTTTTGGTGGAATTTTTACAAATTTTATAAGTTTTTGGTGGAATTATTAAAAATTTTAGTAACTTTGAATTTTTACAAATTTACTTAAATTTTTGGTGATATTTTCAAGAATTTAATTAGTTTTTAGTGAAATTTATTCGAATTTTTGCTCTGCATAAATTAAATATTTGATGATTATTAATAAACCGATCGTTTTGACATTTCATGTGGCATCAGCGTGGTTAGAATAATAAATAACGTTTATGAAAATTGAACCAACTGTTTTATCGGCCCAAATTGAAAATGATGGAAAACGGGGACTTCGTTTAGGGCTTAAATCGGCCGTTTCGGGTGCAAAGGAGCCCCGATTCGCATTTAACGTTGCGTTATAAAGCCGTTCAGAAGGTTAGCCGGAAGCAGAGTCGCGGAGCCGGTGGCTTTTTGGACAAAAAGTGCGTTCGAAAATTAACGAAAATGACAGGCGGACGATCGGGAATTTTAATTTCAATTAGGGCTACCGCAACGTCGTTCGATTTTCAGGGCCGTTTTTCCGAAATCGGTCACGGACCCCCCAAAATCGTCAAAAACTATTAAAAAACTACTTTAATATATTATTTTTGCTTTTTGATTTTTTAATTTTTTTCTTTTTTATTTTTACAGATTTCCTTAGTGGACATCGCAGCAAATGGCGAACTTAGAAACAGAACGGTGCAGGATGTACGAAGATTTTGCTCATCGCAACTTGTAAGTGAACGATTTTACTTACCTCAAAATTGCGTCGTTATTGATAAAAGTTGGCTCGCTAAACAGGAGGAAATGTTGCGTGAAGATAAGAATATCCGGAGTTGAGTCGGTGTTATTATGTCTTTATTTCTGTTCAATATTAATGTCTATTATTCATTTTTATGAGTCTTAAAGCATTGTGTAAAGTTGTCTAAACGCATAACTTAAAATAGGTTAAAGAAGTTCATTTCCTGTTGCATATCATAGGAAGGAAATGACTTTGTAGACTTTGTAATAAGAAATTTAATATCAAAAATTCTTTAGATTTACTTCTTTTAGATTATTTATTCTAAACGATTAAATTGAAAAACGTTTTAAAAAAATACATGGCTTTATAATATAATAGTAGGATGGAAACGATGTGAAATCGCTTTCTACGTCTCATTAAATATTTATCAGGACTAATAGGGCATGCGGCAGATATATAAATATGTTTATACGCTTTATGAAGACAATAAATTATTTGCATAAGGCTCGGAGCCCGGCTGCGGGTTAATTTGCAAGCGTAATGAACTACGTAGGCCAAACATGCCAGCAACGTCCCACGCCCATTTTTATTTCATTATTTTCGTTCTACATCGGTTGAAATTTCTGTATCGCATGCGAGAGACGTTAAGCGTTAAATCTGAACTCGAGCGGTTTTAACTCAAAATGGATAAAAACCACGTCTCAGCTACTGCTGCCCTTCGAGACGGTCGTAAATTTCCGAGACGTTTTCTAGTGGTTCCTGGGTGTGTACGGCGTTGAATGACAAATCGCAGAGACGGCCTTTTCGCCCCCCATTTGTCACCGTGACAATTTCTTAAAGTGCCGTATCTTGAAATTCTTGACAATAACGTATACAAGTTGTATTTTTCAATTTTAAATTTAAACTGACCTAGACATCACAAACATGTTATTGTTGAATAAATCAGAAAGTGTAGTTTTGTTTTTTGGTTTGAAATGGAATTTACAAAATATTTTTAAACTTAAATGTAGTAGGATTTTGTTGTGGATTATGAAAAAATTGTTTGTTTAAAATCCTTTTCTAAATGTGAAATGTTAAAGATTAAAAAAAATGTTAAAAATAAACAGCTATTACATCATGAGGTTCGAACCATCTGGGATGGTATCTGAAAGCTGGTTCGTGATGACTCAACTAGGGGTGATTTTGGGAAAATAAGCCAACCATTGACATTTAAGCAGCGTGGTTTTAGTTTCCGGACTAGTTTAAGACTTATTTGCAAATCGTTGAATAGTGCCCACTAATATTTTACTCATTCGTTCTGTGTACTAATACCCATTCATTGAATATTGGTACAACTTTCATTAAAATTAGCGTAGAGTATCATTTGAGTGTAAGGATACTCTGAATAGGTAAAAATTACTACCATGTATAGTATCATCTTGTAAATGGCCCGTACTTTAAGACGATCCTAAGCTTCACCATAGAGAGAAGGATGCAAGAGTGCGATTCCTCCCCGTAATCTTACCGAGTAGGCTCGAGTGAAGTACAGTGGAAGAGAAAACAGGAGTATCAACTGGTCCTGGCTAACCCAAAGGTCTTTAGGCAAAAACGCTTTCGAAGACAGTCCCAACGCACCTCGCTACTTTAACTTATCCAGTCAGACTTTTGGCCCTTTTTCAGGACTTACAGGAAAAGCGAAAAGATAAAATAGCGAGGTGCGCTGGGCCTGTCCTCGACAGCGTCTTTGCCTAAACACCTTTGCGTAAGCGAGGACCGGTTGACACTCCAGTTCTCCCTTTTACTGTACTTCATTCGAGCCTACTCGGTAAATTTACGGGGAGGAACCGCGCTCTTGCATTCTTAACTCCATGGTGAGGGTTCGGATCGTCTTATAGTACGCAAGACTTTTGTGGTAGATCATCCTTAACTTTAGTACTAATACAAAATATGTTCGGATTCATAAATTGATTAATCGTAAGCATCTTATCAGTTTATTTTCAGTATTTCTGAGAATTTATAGATGAAAAATCTTTAACTCTTAAGTACGTTCCATAAATTTTGGGGCCATTAAGGTAGTTGTGATTTCAGGTAGAAATTTGTTCATAAAAGTTAGGCTTATATTATTTTATGAGATATGTTTTGCTAAGTACTAATTATTGTAATATATGAAAACTAAAGGCAATCAACTTTGCTGTTTTCTGGTTCGGTTTAAACACCCACACGTTGTTATTTTCTCCTCAATATCATTTTAATCATTCCCTGTCCTTGTTTAGTAGTTTTCTATTTTGCATTAATTTTTATTACATCTTGGGATTTGTTGTAATTTGTTTATTATATAGTATTGCCACTTTTACATCCAATGGAAGCTTGAATATCTTAAATGGCATTTTTATTAGGTTGTCCTTTTTTTTCACTCATCCTTACTTCCTTATTTACTTAAAATTAACAAATATCATTTCAAGTTTTCAAGTTCTTTTTTCTACAAAACCACAGTTTTTATATCTTGTAAAACCTTGTAAATTTCAAAGAGATAATACAGAAATTCGTGAAGATACCTAACTATAAAATTTTCCAATAAAGGCGATCTGTTTCTTAACCCTAGAAAGCTAAACTGTTCAAAAGTGACGTTGAAATTAAACTATCGTAAAATTTACGACTGGAAAAAAGATTTAATAAAAAGTACTTCTAGATACAAACTTTAACTTTAATAAATACAATTAGTCCAAATATTTCATTGGAAACATGTTTCAGTCAAATTGGGAAATTTACAAGTCCTCAACACAGTCGATTCAGCACTTTCTTACAGCAGACTAAGAGGGCGAAACTAAATGAACAAAAAACACCCTCGTAATTTTTACGATAGTTTAGCTTTCTAAGGTTAAAGTAAATAAAGTAAGTTCCTTGTGCGGCATCCACTCATTTCTTTTTCAGTTTGAAACAACATTTTATGGCATTAAGAATGGTTTTTGCAAATCCTTCAAATGTCTCCCGCGGTTTTGCTAGATGGTACGTAATAAAATGGTTTAATTTTTAATCACTTTGTCGCGTAAAACTGGTTGAAATTGCTGGATGATATTTGTTGGGTTGAAGGTTGGGTTGCGTTGAGAAGGGGCTGGATATTCGTTGAAAAAATTTAAGTGACGCTTGGCAACTGGTTTAAGACGGGTTAGATTATTGTTGTAAAAGAGGGACTCGTAGGGTTGATAATATATCATTTTTGACCAGGAATTTGAAAGTTGAAGGTTGGGTTGCGTTGAGAAGGGACTGGAAATTCGTTGAAAAAATATAGGTGACGCTTGGGATCTGGTTTAGGGTGGGTTAGATTATTTTTGTAAAGTAGTAAACTAGTATGTTACTATTTGATCTGAATTTCGAAGATTGGAAGTTGGGTTTTGTTGAGAAGGGGCTGGAAATTCGTTTAAAAAGTAGTCTTTGAGGACTTTAATTATTTGCTGTGATTCAAATAGATTTGCTATTTAACACATCTTCCAAAGAAATGATCTAAAGGGATTAAATCGCACGATTCCGATCGCCAATGGATATCCTAATCGTTGAATAGTCGATTTAGGCCCGGTCTTACGAAACACAGAATAAATTAATCCTTGAATAATTGCTATAGTTACGATTTTTTTAAGTAATGTGAGTGGCTGAAATAGAAGTTATTCTGGCAATTATTCCGAGAATAACTTATTCTGCCTTTTATAAGATCGGTCCTTAATAGGATTGTTGTGACACGTTATAAAAATCGCTTAGTGCCCAAAACCATTTTTGTAAAAATTGATGAGGACCTAGTGGTGAGGTCGCCTTGTTAGCAACCAAAAGAATGAATCCAAAAAATGATTATTTGACCTGGATTTCGGTGTTGAAGGTTGGGTTGCATTGACAAGGGGCTAGATATTTGTTGAAAAAATGTAAATGGCGTTTGGCATCTGGTTTAAGACGGGTTAGATTATTGTTGTAAAAGAGGGACTGGTAGGGCTGATCGTGTATGACTATATGACCAGAAATTTTGAAGTTTGAAAGTTGGGTTGTGTTGAAAGTGCTGGATTATTGTTGAAAAAACATACAGTGAGCGGCAAAAGTCTTGATACCCTTACATTATTTCATTTCTTTCCGTAAAAAGTAACACCAGAAACAAAAATGTAGCGGTTTTTTTATGTATCGTAAAATAAAGTTACTTGTATTCTTTTATGAACAGGAAAAATAACCACAAAATAAATAAAATAAACACAAAATTTATACTTCAATAACTAGAAACGAAAATTTTATTAGACTGCATGAAACGACGTTGCAAAACTATTGATACTCCTGACATAAGAACGCAAAAATGTTAGAAATTTAGCACAATTTCGTTAATCTTAATATTTTGTAAGGTCACCTTTCAGTTGAATTACTTCCTTTAGTCGGTTGGGCATCGAGTATGTCAGCTTTTTTTGTGTAATCTGCGCTAATTTGTTGCCATTCTATTTAGAGTATGTTTTTTAAATGGCTTTTCGAAGTTATATCGAAAGGTGTTTCCTTAAACGTTTTTCCAGATGTTCCCATAAATGTTCATTGGGATTCATATCCGGACTTTGTGGAGGTGTTTTTAGAAGGTGGGGAACTCTATACCGGGTGTGTAAGACCACCCGTCCACCCTTTTCAAAATCAAGAGAAATGGTTTTTTTGAAAAGTCCAAAAAATTTTGATTACCAAATGGGGTATGCTTTATCCGTTGATGATATTTTTAACTTCCGGTTCTGACCGGAAATAGGTTATTCAGACCGGAAGTTCATTTTTTTAAATGGAATGTGGTACTTTTTATTACATTTTTTAATTCTACGTGAAAAAAATATGATAACAATTTGTCATATTTTTCTCTTTTTTTTTCTCATATTTTTTTTCTTTATTTCTCTTGATTTTGAAAGGGGTGGACGGGTGGTCTTACACACCTGGTATATTAACCATATCTTAACTATATGAGCTGTATGCTTCGGGTCGTTATCTTATTGGAAGTGAAAATTTCTAGAGACCCATTTTTTCCAAAGTTTGTAATAATTTTTTTTGCAAAATTTTCAGTTTAACCTCTTTTGTCATTATTTCATCAATTGCGACAAGGTTACCGACACCTGAGGTGGACATACAGCCCCAAACCATGATACTGCAACCTCTATGTTTCACTGTTTTAATCCTGCTTTTTGGATTTAAAGCCTAGTTTGGTTTTCTCCATACTCTTAGGCGGGCATCACTTCCAAATATATTAAATTTAGATTCATCGGAAAAAATTATCATATCCAAAAAGTCTAATCCTCGGTTTTCATATATTTTTGCAAATTGAAGTCTTTTATTTTTATTAATCTCACTTACGAAAAGCTTCTTTCTAGAACTCATGATTTATAACCACCTCTTTTGATGAACCTACGCACTGTATCAGCAGAAGCTGATACAGTGATACTGTATCAGTGAATGTATCAATGATACATTCTGCGTATGATTTTCCATCTTTATGTGGCTTTATAACAATTTTTCTTTCTTCATTTGTCAACTCTTTTCTGCTCATTTTAGAAATTTAGCCTTTCGAAAGCTAGGAACATAAAATCTAACTAATAATAAAATAAATCTAACTCTAATATTAGTAAACTAGTATGTGACTATATGATCTAAATTTCGAAGATTGAAGTTTGGGTTGTGTTGAGAGAAGATGGGTTATTGTTGAAAAAATGTAGGTCGAGCTTGTGGTGGGTTTAGGATGACAAACTTAATGGTAACCGTAGCAGTAATTTTAATCGTAACTGTAAAGGATGTAGTGCTTACAGCTTCCTAGTTTAGGGAGATTTTCTATAAATTTTAAAACTTAATTAACCGTCCAATGAAATAAAGAGGAATGTAACTAAAGTTACAAGACGTTCATAATCACCAATGTTTCCGTTTTTTGCACATGCGATTGATTTAATATTTAAGAATTTGGTTTTGGTTGCGACAAATAAAAAAAAAATAGTTTTTATTGTAACATGAACAATTTTGTCTGCAACTGCGGCTATTGTTGCAACTAAAAGAAAAATTAGAAGAGGCCAGTGATTTTTCAGAAGACCCATGAACCGAAATCGGGAATTGAAGGGTCATTTTTGACCTTAATAAAAGATATATTTTGTAAAAAAGATCATGATCAATTTCTTAAATATTAATGATTTAGAGCACCAAGAATTTGTCCACATTTTTTTTTTCTTCCGAAAATGGTGAAAAATTTTGAAATTTTTGGTGGATTAAGTTTTGTCGATGTAGAATATCAATCTCCTCCAGAATTATAAAGAGCGGTCATTCTACATTTGTGCTCTAAACCAATGGTGGGCAACCTCCGGCCCGCGGGCCAACTCTGGCCCGCGTGAGGGTCTAATCTAGCCCGCGTAAGAGTCTAATCTGGTCCGTGAGACCTTTAGGAAGAATAATAAGTAATTTTTGTTTTTAAAATTATTATTTCTTAAACAAAAGAAAAAATTAAAGAATGGTTTTTACTACTAATGCGTTAGAGAAAAAAAAATCTTATTACTGTACTGGGATTCGAACCCAAATTTTCTGCTTTCTGGGGAGTTGTACTAAGGAAAGCAGGAGATCTGGGAGATCTAATAACTGACTATTAGTTAGTATAACTTTGTTAGTAAATATAAGTGACAAAAATGTGTTAATGTTTTATTCCGGCCCGCGTACGAAAAGTAAATCGTAATCCGGCCCTCACTATACACAAAGTTGGCTACCCCTGCTCTAAACCATCGATATACAAGGTTGTAATTACCAGAATTTAAACATTTAGAAAAAATATCAGGATTGTACCTACAATGAACTAATAATTTTAGCATCGAAATCAATAGAAGTTGACTTTGTCAATATGTTGACGGAAAATTGTCAGCAGGTATTTAGCTGTAACTGTAAAAAGTTAAAAGTTTGCCAATTTTTGCTCTTACGATTAAATTTGCCGCATTTTTTAGCAGTCGTAAGCCGTTACCTAAACGATATCATTTGAATGAATATTGTTAAACTTTTTTAAATGCTACAGCTACTGCTAATGTTACGGTTACAGCCTTTAAGTTTAACATCCTAAACCCACCATTAGGATCTAGTTTAGGACGGGTTAGTTCCTTGTTTTTTACTGCTACTATTATCCTTTCATTACAATCAGTGAGTACCTTATCATGAGGCCTCGTTGTTAGTTGTGTGAAAGTGAATAGGATTTATTAGAAATTACAAAACTACTCTAACAATGAGTCAAAGATTTCAAACCTTACGAAGAAACTTTAAGCTAACAATAAATAAAGTTTAACATTACAATTTGTCTTGCAAAAAGGCTAGTAAATTTTGAATTTAGTCTGAAGACTTGTATAACAAAATTTTTAATAGTGCCAAAAAAAATATTTGGAGTGATATTTCTTTAAATAATTCTTTATACACATTTCTTTTTATTTTATTTGTATGTAATAAAAAGTAAGGAAATAAAAAGTTTTGCGAGGAGAAGACAACAGAAGACAACCTCGTTGTAAATAAAGAAATAATGACTGTACACGACCTGTTTGCGTTATAAGACCGTTTGGCCACGTCCCGAGCAGTAAATTTTGTCCGGGGCCCCGATTCGCGCCCCGATAAGCCCCGGGCGACCGCGACCAAGTTAACGGCGGTCGTCAGCGCCGCCACCTCTCGCCGCCCTCCGGGGCGGCGGCCCCCGCCCGATTCTATCTCTCAAATTTTAATTAGTCCATAAATTCCGTTCGCTACCGCTTCGAATGCCCCACATTTTCCTTTTTTTCCACATTTTTTATTTCCCTTTTAACACGTTTTATTTATTTTTTTGTTCTAGACTTCGTTTTGGGAATGTCTCAATGCTACATTTGTTGGTAAGTTATAACAACTTTTCATTTTTGGATTTAATTTTAATTTTTAGTTTTTCATAAAAATAACTAAAATAAAATAAATAAGTAAAATGAAAATAAAATAAAATTTGTCTTTATTAATTAAGCTTGTTTACAAAACCATTCGTTCGTTTTACGTCGAAGATAACTTATTCAAAGATAACCCATTGACATTTTAAGTCTTAATAACTCCTAGATAAAGGCTTATTTACATCTACTTTGTTGTAGAATACTTTGGAATTGTAAAAAATCATATTGGCCTCACCTGTTGCACTTTTGAACCGCAACATACGCTATTTGTATCTGGTCACGAATCGTTCGGCACGATTCTCGTGTTTACCATACGAAAACTAGTTTTTCCCTTTTATTTTTCAAGCTACCGAGCGGTTTTGAGACAATACGGGCAGGAAACAATAGCGACCAGTTAGGAGGCCACCGCACCTTATTGAATTCTCGTTTA
Organism: Digitonthophagus gazella; assembly: GCA_036711955.1. Classification (NCBI taxonomy): domain Eukaryota; kingdom Metazoa; phylum Arthropoda; class Insecta; order Coleoptera; family Scarabaeidae; genus Digitonthophagus; species Digitonthophagus gazella. Next base: position 19,585,896 of record JASCIT010000012.1, read on the forward strand.
TAAACGAGTGTTGAATACTATATTCCCCATACTTTAAAATAATAATTTTTAAACTTTATTATTTCGTTTTTAGATATTTCAAAAGGGGAATCTTGGCGTGGAAGAGCGTGTTGTCCACTTCCACAAAGCGAATCTTGTAAAAAATCCTGTATAACAGCGACTAGAATAGAAGATTTAAGTTATGGATGTAGGGGAAGTGATGAAATCGCATTTTTTAACTGTTTGGATCGACAGGAGGAAGGAGAAAAGTGTTGTGGGCAATCGGAAAATGAAGACTGTCGAAATGCGTGTTACGACATTTTTAAAAGCTTTAATTCGTCTCCGACTAAAGCACAAAGATCCGCCGTTTTAGAACATTGCGAAAATACAAAGACATTTGATTGTGTTAAGGAGTTAACTAAAGTAACACCGGTTACTAATTTACATAAATGTAAGTAATTAAATTGTAATACTAATACTAATTTGAAATTATTTTATTTTTAATGATTTTATTTTTAATGATTTTATTTTTTATTGTTCAGATATAAAATGCTGTGACGCTACAAATAAAACGAAATGTAAGGACACGTGTAAAAAAACTTTGTCGTTAAAGTCGGGAAACGTTCAAGATATACTCGCCGTCTTGGAGAAGGAAGGTTGTGGACAACCGTCGTTTTCAGACTCTTTTTGGAGTTGTTTTCTAAGCGTTCATAACTCGAATTCGATCGAAGTTTCGACGATTGAAAAAGTCGGGATTGACTCGGCAAAGTGGCATTGTTGTCAGAAGGCGGCCACTAATCAATGCAAAGTTTTATGTTCGAAGACTTTTACTAAAGATTGGATGGTACTTTGGAACGAATTTCAATATAAGTGTTTAAAACAATTATCCGAGGAGAATTTAAGAACTTGTATAGATGAAGGTAAATAAATAGACGTTTTTTAGGACGAAAGTTTCATTTTATGGATGGATTAGGTTGGACTGAATACAGTGGTACCTCGACATACGAGTTTAATACGTTTCTTAACCTTGCTCGTATGTCAAATGTAATAAAGTAAATTGCCCTCTACATAACTTGCAGTTTTTCTTTTAAAATCTTATGTGAGTTAAAGGGTTTGGACTTTTCTGAATTGTATACTAAAAGAGGCTTGATTTTGCAGTCGGCACTCGTATTGGCGTAAAGTGCTAGAGTTAATCTTTTATGGGTTTGTGACCTGGAATCGTTTTCTCCTTTGTCCTTATGTAAGTGCTATTCGACATCATATTCCAGAAAAACCCTGTTTCGTCACAGTTGAAAACTTGCTGGGAGATGTATCATTTGGCTTCTATCAGTTCGGGAAAACGTTTTGATGTAAATCTTAGCTGTCTTCTTGTCTGTAAGTCCGATTCGGCATCCTTTTCCAGAACAGCCCTGTCTCATCACAATTGAAGACTTGCTGGGGGATCTATCATTGGCTTCTATCAGTTCGGAAAACGTTTTGATGTAAATCTCAGCTGTCTTTAAGTCTCTAAAAGTCTTATTCAGCATTCTTTTCTAAAGGGTGCGCCAATATATTGTTTGTGATAGAGTTGTCAAACCTATTTGTTATTATTCAGTATATCTTAACAAATCACCATGAACTAATTCAGCCGCGAGAAATATGTGCAAATCATTAAAACTTATTACGAAAATAATTCATCGGTTCGAGCAACGTTCTTTTCGGAAACATCACTTCGCCGAATCTTGCATCTGGATTTGGGCATGCATTCGTACAAGATCCAGCTGACACAGGAGCTCAAAATAAACGACCATAAACAGCGCGGTATCTTTGCTGATTGGGCTTTAGAGCAGTTGGAAGTCGAAGTCGACCCCCGTTTTGGTGGAAAAATCATCTTCAGCGATGAGGCACATTTTTGGATAAATGGCAATTTCAATAAGCAGAATTGCCGTTGTGGAGCCGACAACAATCCACAGGAGGTCCGCCAGGTTGCAATGCACCCAACAAAGATAATTGTTTGGTGTGGATTTTGGGTCGGAGGTGTCATGGGGGTGTACTTCTTTGAGAACGACGATGGTGTGGCTATCACGGTAAACAGCGAACGATACAGATCCGTGATAACCAACTTTTTCTGGCCTGAAATCGACAATATGGATGTCGAGGATATGTGATTTCAACAGGACGGCGCTATGATCGTTTTGAAGGAATGGATATCTTGTGACATCAACTGGCTACTGAGATCGTGCGATTTAACCCCACTAGACTATTTCTTGTGGGGTTTTCTTAAATCGAAGGTCTGCGTAAACAAACCACAAAACACTGATGACCTCAAAGTCAACAAACGCCACACCATCGATAAAATACAGCCCGATTTGTGCGACAGAGTCATTGAAAATTGGGCTTTTCGTATGTGCACCACCAAGCAAAGCCGCAGTGACCATTTGAACGATGTTATTTTCCATACATAATGCCTTTGAATACTCTTTCAAACAAACAATAAATTTCATTTATACTTCTCACACAACTTGCTTTATTTCATTTTAAAGATCGAGCGCGCTTATTGGCGGACCCTTTAGTAAAGCCCTGTCTCATCACAGTTGAAGACTTGCTGGGTGATCTATCCTTGTGCTTCTATCAGTTCGGAAAACCTTTTGATGTAAACCTCAGGTGTCTTCAAGTCTGTAAATTCTGTTCGGCATCCTTTTCCAGAAAAGCCTTGTGTCATCACAGTTGAAGACTTGCTGGGGGACGTACTCTTTGGCTTCTATCAGTTTTAATGTAAACCTCAGCTGTCTTCGAGTCTGTAAGTCCTATTCAGAATCCTTTTCCAGAAAAGCCCCGTCTCATCATAATTGAAGACTTACTGGGGGATGTATCCTTTGGTTTCTATCAGTTCGGGAAACGTTTTGATGTAAACCTCAGCTGTCTTCAAGTCTGCAAGTTTTATTCGACATCCTGTTACGGTTTATTTTTTTAATATGTTTGCGAAGAAAAGCCAATTTTATTTTCATTTATTATTATTATTTTTTTTTTTTTTTTGATAGCTGCATATAAGCTAATAGTATTTATTGTTTTTTTAGCTCTGTTGCAGCGCTCGGCAGATATTTATTCCTATTTTGGTAGTCAGATGGTTTTAGTGCTTTGATTTTCAGATTTTTGTTTCCTTTTTATTGTTACTCTCTTCTTTAAGGGATTTCCCATTAATTTATCATTCATGTTAATTCTTTTTCTTTTTATACAGTCCTTCGCTAACGATTTATTCCCATGTAATGATATTTTCTCACATTTTTAAATCTTATTTTGACCTTGCTGGTTTATGGCGTAGTGTTATATTCTAGTTTTTCTGCATCCCCAATACAAGCGATCCTCACAGGAAATCGCTCTCTTTCTGTGCCGAATTTTCGTCAAATCAACTGCGTAAGCTGAATCCTATTCTTAACGCCATTACGATTCCACTTACAAATTCGATTACGGTATTTTGAGTTCTTTGTGAAGAATTTTGAGTTTACCCGATCCGTTTTTACGGGATTTGAATCTTTGGCTGTTGTTTGTTGTTGATTCTTGTTTGAGAATTTTAGGAAGCACATTGTTCTTGCGGAGCCTTTAGTACGCTAAAGGTAATGTACCCTTTTTTTAGTTATTCCATTCTAAGTTTTCGTTTTCCTTCTTTTATTTAGGCTTTTTTTATTACATTGTGGTTTATCATTGTTACTATCGTAGATTATAATTAATTAGAGGATTGTTTGTGCCATCTTGATTTCGACCAAGTCATCCATGCCGATCAACCACCTTCTGGGACTTATAACACCATCCCAGAAACCACCTGGGTGAATATCTGCCATAGCTGAGCGACTTCAAAAGAGCGACTTACTTGAAGTCAAGTCATCATCCAGGTTACGACCTTTTTTTTAACTTGTTTTTTTTATTGCAACGTTTCGCATTTCAAGTTTCAATTACCAGTTTTCTTTGTTAATTATATTGGAAGAAAAAAAAATTAAACCCAACCCAACCCATTTAGATTATTTAATTCAATTTTTATTTTCTTTTGTAAAAAAAACACTCGGTATTTTATTTTTGTTTTATTTTTTAAGTTCATTTGAGATTTGCGCTTTATTTGCGCTTTATTTGCAGTTTCCTTTTTTTGTTGTTTTGTTTGATGCGAGTTTTTCTACTTTTTTTTTTTGGTAATTTTCGGATATTTTGTTTTTTTTTATATTTTTGCCTTCTGTTTATATTTTTGCATATTGGATGCTATTTGCTGATGATACATTTTGCTCCCTTTTCTTAAAATATATTATTTCAACTCACCCCCTCTTCCTGAGCTAGTGCAGGGTGATCAAGAGAGCAACAGAGAAGTGGTAGGGAGCTTTTTGCTTTAGGTTGGCGTCGCAATCCTTTTCCAGAAAAGCGCTGCCTCGGCACAGTTGAAGACTTGGGAATGTATCCTTTGGCTTCTATCAATTTGGAAAACGTTTTGATGTAAACCTTAGCTGCCTTTACATCCGAACTTACTGTCTGACAACAGATCCTGACCATGTCTGACAACAGAGTGAATGCTGGTTCTTTTCCTAAAGTCAAACTAGCCCGGACTGATTTTAAACGAGTCTTCCAATTCCACGTTTGTATAAGTGTGTGGGATCTACAAATCGATGATTCAAATCATCGTAAATCGGTCGTGCCTTCTCACATATGTTGCTTTGTGTTAAGATTTCTCCTTGAAACTCCTTCTCTATCACCCACACCATCAGTAGTTTTTCCATCTTTTCATGGAGAGAGGTCCAGAGCTTAGAAATCACCAAGTTAATTACTCGCACACCCTGCTGTACAAAAAGCAAAAAATTCAAACCCAACTTATCAAAAATGCTTCGAAAACGAGGGAAATAAACACACAAACTGAGGTTTAGTTTTAGATGAAAGAAACTGTTAGTAAATTAGTGTGCAATACCTTGTATTTCAAATCTTGCTCTCATCTCAAAGCAAAATATCGCTCACTCGGTGGCTAATATCTCAAAACACTTGTATATTAGATCACTCATATATCGAGGTACCACTGTATGTATAATATAAGAGTTCATAACTAAAGTTTATCTTATTTTTATATTTAATACATTTAGATTTTAATCAAAAATACATTTCTAAACTATTTTAATTATTTTTTTTAGTTGATGAACCGTGTGAATTAGGTTGTGATGGTTTAAGTTTTTGCACAAACTTCAACAACCGTCCAACGGAACTTTTCCGATCGTGTACTTCACAAGCAGATGACGCAGCAAGACAAGACGTGACTTTATGGCAGTCGCAACATAAACTTTACCTTCCCGGTTTAACCCTTCCTTTAAAAAATATAAGTAAATGTTCGCCAAATACTTGGAAAGCTGTCGCTTGCGCGTTACAAATTCGACCATGCTCGAGATTTTCCCACGGAAATCAAATTTGTCGTGAAACTTGCTTAGAAATTTTATCACAATGTGTCGATTGGGAACGAGTTCCGACCGAATTTTCCACGGAAACCGTTTGTAATACTCTTTCACCGGAAGATCCAAATTTATCTTGTATTTCTTTAGAAAATTACCTTTATCCATCGGAAAATAATTATTTAGAAGGTCAGATTTCATCTCCGTGTAAAAACGATCCCTGCGGACCGAATCAAATTTGTTCGATTAATAAAAATTACATTCCTAGAAAAAATTTACCTTATATTTGCTCCCCCGGGTGTAAATTAGGCGAGGTTTCCGAGTATATGGTTCCCGAAGGTACTTACGTAAGACTTCCGTTTCCAAACAATCCCAAAGGATGTTTAAAAATCTGCAAATGCACCTCAAGCGGGATTCAGGATTGTTTTCCGCTCCCTTGCGTCGGTTTAAGTCCTTGCTGGATGGGGCAAATCCAGGAAAAACCCCACGGAGCTAATTTCGCCATCGAATGCAACACTTGCAGTTGCTACATCAGCGAAGTTATTTGCTCGAAGAAACAATGCGAAACTACCACTTTAACAGGGAGAAATACCGCTTATACTACTTTACCATGTAATTGTCCGCTACATTATATGCCTGTTTGTGGAAGTAATGGGAATATTTATCCTTCTGCGTGTTTAGCAAAGTATTTTTTTTTTTAATGGAAAGAGTAAATTTGAGATTTTATTGGTTGATTTTTTAAGGTGTGCTGAACTTAAAGATGCTGATATTGAGTATGAGACTTGTCCTGATCCTTGTAGGGGGAATCCATGCAGAACTGGGGAGAAATGTGTACCTGATAATAAAATTTGTTTGACTTTAATGGTAAAACAATGTAAACAATATCAATGTGGTAAGTTAATATGAAAATATGTTTATGATTTTCGGTGGTATTATGTTATGTTATTTAAGAAGTAATTTAACAATTTATTGCAGTAAATGGAACTACAAGATGTGACAAAATGCCATACAATCCAGTTTGTGATATAAACAACCAGCAACACGACAACATCTGCCATTTAGCTCACTCAAACAAACGTTTCGCATACAACGGCCCTTGTCTACAAAATTGCAACTTCAAAGGAGAAGTTTGCGCGATAAACGGACGAACGTACATTTCAGAATGCGCCGCGTTTGCAGATTACGCCTCTGTAGATTATCTAGGACCTTGTGTAGCAGTCGGTACTATAACGGATAAAAAGCAAAAGCAATGCTCCCATCCGGATATCGAGTGTAAACCTCTTCCCGATCCAAATTGTTTAGGTTTTACCCCTCCGGGAGCTTGTTGTCCCGTTTGTGGAGGAGCGGTAAGATTGTTGTATTCAAGGAAACAAATCGATAGGGCTTTGTATGGTTTACAAGGTGAAAATGATATCTACCCTTTGACGCTTAAAGCTTTGTTACAAGCTTTGGAGAGACAAATACAGGTCGCTCAGTGTGCTTTAAGAGGATATTTAACGGTAGAAATGGATATTTTTGTTATTATTGAAACGACGGTTAAAAAACCGAGCGAATTACAAATGGAAACTTGCGTAAGAGAAGCGGAAAAATTGGTTAATTTAGTTAACACTCGTAGTCCTCGATTAGTTAGCGAACTAAGTCTTAGTTCTTTAGTTCTAGCTACTCCAGTTCATACACAAAATAATTTAGGAACAAAAAATTATTTAAATACGAGTATTATTCTCCTTTATACGTTTTTATTATGGTTTATAACATGAATTTATTTTTTTTTTATTTCTTGAGATCTAGTCTCTTTCTAGACTGACGGTGCCATTTCACTCGAGATTTTACCTTTTTTTTTTTAATTGTCAGTAAAAAAAGTAGTTTTAAATAGCTCTTTCTGTGATATTAGTAATTAAAATAAACCAACTTTGTCATTTTTTATACGAATCTCTTAAAGATATAGAATCAAAAGTCATCAAGCATCATATAAAACGTGTGACAATACTACCAAAGACTTATTTCAACTTGTATATAAATGTACGTGCCAAAAATACGACGAAACAGTTACTAACTAAATAAATACAATGAATAAACATTAATCAAACGATAAAGTTTATGTATGTACGTAGTTAAATTGAAAATAAGTAAAGAAATAAAGAAATAATCAAACGAACTGGTGCCAAATATAATTTATGATTAGCTTGTTTTAGGAACGATGTATGGATTTTAGAATTTGATATTGTTATTTATGTATATAGGTATTTAAGGAGTTAATTATAATGGTGGCTCACGTTTTAATGTTTTTTTGTAAATTTGGATTAATAATTTTTTGTACTGTTTATACGCTAGTCTTAAGTTGTAATTTTTGTGAAGTGTATATATGCCTCAATTTAAATATTCTATAATAAATGTTAATTAAAAGTAAGATAAGATTTTTTTTTTCGTGTTTTTATCCCATATTTTCAATAAAAAAAGAATTGGGGGAATGTTTCTTCGAAAATTATCTTTTATAAGAAATAAAAATTTACATTAGAATTCGGTTAATCAAACTAATTGGCGAAGCCTTTTTGAATAAAAACTTTTTGGGTTAAACCATGAATATATAATTGACCATTATAGTATTTTGTATTGTAAGGGCAATACATATTTAGGAATTGATTATTTTTTATTATAGGTTACGTCCTTTGGCAAGAGCGCGGAAGTAGGAATAAAGGGTTTGGAATGGAAATAGGTTTGAGTAGTTCGGAAACATTAAGCGAAGAGAATTAGTTGAGAAAAGACGAGAATTGGGTTTAGACGTGTAAAGACGAAAGACGAGTAACTACGAAGTATTATAAAGACGAGAGAAGCAAAGACAAAGTTGAGTAAAGACGAAGTGTAACGACGTTAGATAGAAGAGTAAAGAAGCTAGGCTAGTTAAGGCGTACAACGACGAACAACTGTATACATTATGATTAAATATATTGGTTTATATTATTTTACCAAACAAACAGGCCTTATTACCTAAAATCAAACCCCTAGACATAGCCAATTTCCTACACATATTTCTTAGAGATTTGGAAAACCCAACCGAACTCAAAAATCTGAAGACGTAATATGTATTCTTTAATAAAATTAAAATTGCACTGTTTAGAATATGATACTGTGTGTCTAAAAACTTTCACCATTCCTGTAGGTTTCGATTTGAAAAACATGCCTCATTGTAATATTCAGAATGGTTCGTTGTTTTGTAAAATGGTTCATGGTTGAGAAATCTATGATAGTGTCGTTTAAAAGTCACTTTGACGACAAATCCAGTGGATGAATTGTCAATTAATAAGATCACCTTTGTAGTCAGACCTTTTTGAGTTAAAAACTTGTTAAGTTTTGGTACAAACTAATCATTAAAACACTCGTTAAATAAATTCATAGGACACCCAAGAGCTTTTTTGGGCTCTATAAAACACATATGGCACATTTCTAGCAAAAGCCTTCAAGGTTCGAAGTTTTTTCGATTTCCCGATGCATATAGAAGATAGTCTATGCGTGCTAGAAGCGTTTGACGCCAAAAGAACTGTTATTTGAACTAATTGTAAAACTAGAACTAACATTAGCACCAACTCTAACACTAGATCTAGAACTAGGAGTTTCTGGGTTTGGCCATACGTCTTTTGAAAAGGCGTTGCAACATGCCATGCCATGTTGCAATCTCCTTCAGAAACAAGTTCGAGGCATTCTATAAATTCTTCGTATTTATAGAACTGTTATTCGTTCTTTTTTTCATTATATTTCCGATAGTAGACGTTTCTTTAAAAAAAAATTAATGGTTTTGTAGACAATATCTTAAAATTAACAGCTATTTCATCAGGATTGTAAATTTGATCCTTCATTTATCCTTACGCGTAATCTTGAAACTCTGTTTTGAAAACATCCACCATGTTTGTATTTACAAATAACAAGAAGGGTGGAAGTACTGGTTCTAGTGGTCAAAAATTAACAAGGAGACCTTACGACTTGCCCCTCACCGGTTTTAACGAAAGTGGTACTAATCGATAGATATTAGTACATAGTACAAATGTATAAAATATTAGGGCGCAATACTCAGCGGTTCGCAAGAAAATTGGTGCTAAAATTTGCAATCGGCTTATATGTCAATGATTTGTCATTTCCCCTACAACCCCCCAATAGCTATAGTGGAAGTATATCGGTTTCCAGATCCATAGTACGGTGGTTCGAATCTTGAACAATATTTTTTTTATCTTTATTTTGAGTACAATATTTCATGTTATTTTAAAAATATTTTAATATTACATCAACATGTTATAAAAATAACTTAGAATATTGTATAAAAAAAGAAAATTAAAATGTATTATTCGAGATTCGAACCACCGTACTATGGATCTGGAAACCGATATATTTCCATTATGGCTATTGGGGGGTTGTAGGGGAAATGACAAATCATTGACATATAAGCCGATTGCATACTTTAACACCAATTTTCTTGCGAACCGTTGAGTATTGCGCTCTAATATTTTATACATTTGTGCTATGTACCAATATCTATCGATTGGTACCACTTTCGTTGAAATCGGTGAGGGGAAAGTCGTAAGGTCTCCTTGTTAGTTTCTTAAAATAAAGTCTGTGCGACTTTTAAAATTGAGCCAATTTTCGTTGTGAAAATTTCAGTGTCTTTCAGAATTTTTTAAAATTTCTTGGTAATAATTAAAACAAATTGAAAAGTTTTAATGAAAAGTAGAGTCCCTAATCTATCCTTGTTTAAGAGATCTTATCTTAATTCCTACAAATTTAGTTTGGGGACTTTTTTTTGTGGGGCCTTATTACTCACAATCAAACCCCTAGACACAGCCTATTTCCTACACATATTTCTGAGAGATTAGGAAAACCAATCCAAACTCAAAAGTCTGAAGACGTAATATGTATTCTTTATTAAAATTACACTGTTTAGAATATAATACCGTGTGTCTAAAAACTTTCGCCATTCCTGTAGGCTCCAATTTGAGAAACATACCTCATTATAACATTCAGAATGGTTTAAACGTCACTGACGCCAAGCCAGTGGATGAATTATCAATACATTAGATCACCCTTGTAACCAGACCTCTTTGAGTTAAAAATTTGTTAAGTGTTCGTACAAACTAATCACTAAATCACGAGTTATACAGGGTGATTTATAACATACGGATCAGACTAAAAGTGTAGGTACTAGGGTTCAAACTGAAAAGATTTTCTTAATAACGTTTTGTTAAAAACTTAATAGTTACGTAGATATTGAATGTTAATTTTTTAAATAAGTTGTCGTCCACTTTTGAGAACCGCTGATATTCAGTAGAAAACAATTAAATTACTTCTGAACGCCATCCTCATGTTTCTTCTTCCACATTCACTTCATATCTGTTTAGTCTACCGCCACCAAGAACTCTCTTAGGTTGCAAATTTCCTGACACTCTTCCCCGGTGAATTAACCGAAGAAAAGTGTTTCTTGAAGGCGTCTGTCGATTTGGAAATCGTTCCAAATACAGACGTCTTGCGTGTGCGGCGTTTTCTTCAGCAGCTCCATAAACTATAAGCATATCTACGTATTCTTTGTTACTGTAAATTGGCATTATACCGGACGTTAAATTAGACGTTTATTAAATGTTATAAATGACTTAAATGAATCCCGACCGTTGCTAGGTAACCAAATCAAATGGATTGACAGAAATAAGAACGATGTATCAGCGGTTCTCAACAAATAAACACCAATTTTTAGCATTTCAACAAATTTTTAACCAGCCCTAACGGCCATATTACAAAGTTTTTATTATTTTTTTTCTTAACTGTCCATTGTTTAAATAACCCCAAAATATTCGCAGTTTGAATTTAAAAGTAGTGCAATAACGTATATGGTAATAAATACTCGACAATTAATTGAACTTTACTGTTCTATATCTTTATGATTATTAAGTTGTGTTCAATATACTATTAAGAAAATGTCTTCAATTTGGCCCCTAGTACCTACACTTTTAGTCTGATCCGTATGTTGTAAATCACCCTGCATAATTCATAGGACATCTCAAGCAATATCTTCCAAGATTCGAGGTTTTTCGACTTTCTGATGTATATAGGAGGCAGTCTATGTGTACTAGAAGCATTTGATATGAAAAGAACTGTTTTTTGAACTTAATTATAAAACTAGAAGTAACATTATCACTAACTCAAATACTAGACGTACTACTAGATGCTTTCGTGTTTAGTCGTGCGTCTTTTGAAAAGGTGGAAATATTCATCGTCTTTATAGAACTGTTATTCGTTCTTTTTTCATTTTATTTCCGATAGTAGACGTTTGTTATGAAGAAATAAAGGGTTTTGTGGACAATATCTTAAAATTAACATCTATTTCATCGACATTGTAAATTTGACCCTTAGTATATCCTAAGGAAGGTGTAATCTTGAAACTCTGTTTTGAAAATATCTTTTTTTTTTATGGAGGGGTTTAGGAAATCTGTTGACAGACGAGTGGTCAAAATCACTATCTAAGTGATTCGTATCGATGACCACCTTGTGTTGGGTTGATGTACTCATCTTGAATACATCGACCAACTAAAACCCTTTCCCCTCCGCCTCCGGAACCACCCATCAAGGTATAACTTCAGAGGTATATAAATGTAATTTTCGGGGTCTACTGTACATTTCTTCTTCTATTTTCTAGTTCTCTTTCATGCTTTTCCTTTTTTTTCATAATGTTTGTTACCATTTCATCTACAGCTGTCCAGTGCTCTTGTTTTTCTAGCATTATATCTATTATGTTTTCTTTTTCGATATTTTTTCCGATTTTATTACGACAAATATTTCTTTCCTCGGCAAAATTATTACATATAAAAAACGTATGTTCTGGATTATCTATTTCTTCACAAAACCAACAAAATTCATTCTCCTTCTTTTTTATTTTGAACAAATAACTACAAAAAAGTCCATGACCCGTCAAAAATTGTGTTAGGTAGTAATTTAATTCTCCCCATGTTCTTTCAAACCATTTTTTTAAATCTTTGATTAATACGTTGGTCCATTTAATTCCGTGATTCCATCTTCTGTTCCATTTTTCCAATAATTCTTCTCTATATAGTTTTTTATGTTCCTTACCTCTACTGTATAGGTTACATCTTTCCTCAATTAATAGGTCAATGGGCGGTAGACGAGCCACCACTTCAATACCCACCGTAGAAACCGTTCTATATCCAGAAGATATCCTGATTCCTAATCTTCTATTAATTGAGGAAAGCATATTTAAACAGTATTTATAATTTAGAGCTCTACTCCATGTCGGAGCGGCATACAAAATGACCGAAAGAACGGTAGAAGCAAGGAGTTTCCTTTTCTTCTCTTTGGGTCCTCTGATGTTTGGCATAATTTTCGATAAGTTATTTATCATGACGTTTGCTTTCTTGCAAATTTCCTTTATATGTTCCGTCATTTTCATATCTTTGTCTAAGTAGACCCCGAGATATTTTGCCTTCTTGGCACTCCTTATCTCATTTTCGTTTATTTTTAATTGTATTTCTTTTAGTTTTCTTCTTCCTTGTAGTAATACGATAATAATATTTTGAAAATATCTACCGTGTCTGTATTTACAAATAACCTTTCTCCACGTAGATTTAATTGCCAAATGCTGTATCTATTTTTAAGCTCACCTAATCGTCCAAAGTGTGTACAAAAGTCTTTTTCTTCTTTAACTAACAACTCAGCTAACATTTTAGCCTTTTTTTGCAGTATCGGTCCAATCAAAATAATATTCAGAATAGGGTTCTTATGTTGTAAAATGATTCTCAATAATAATCCGTGACAGTCCCATTTAAAAGTCACTTTCACGCCAGATTCAATGAATTCAGTCACTCATCAACTAATACGATCATCAGCTAGGTCATTTTCAGCTAAAACCTTCTTAAATTTTAGTACAAATTGATCATTAAATCATTCGTTAAATAGTTCACATGAAAGAACTTTTTTGGGTTATATAAAAACGAATGGTGGATTTCGAGCAATGTCTTTCAAGGTTTGAGATTTTTCGAACTTCCTTTGAATTACTTATAGGAAACAGTTTGTGTGCTAGAAGCATTTGACGCTAAAATAACTGTTATTCGTTCTATTTTTTCATCTTATTTCCGATAACAGACGTTTCTTAAAAAAATAAAATAATGGTTTTATAGACAACATCTTAAAATTAACATCTGTTTCATCGGCAGCGTAAATTTAATCCTTAATGTATCCTAAGGTGTAATCTTGAAATTCTGTTTTGAAAACATCTTCCGTGTCTGCATTTACAAATAACTTTTCTCCACGTAGATTTAATTGCCGAACCCGTATCTATTTTTAAGCTCGCCTAATCGCCCAAAGCGTGTACTTTTTTTAAGCTCGGTTTTTCCTTCTTCAGTTAACAACTCAGCCAACACATACAGTTTTTTTACAGTATCGGTCCAGTCAAAAGCACGCTTTTTTCATTGCTAAATGAAGCAGAAATAAAGAGCTTCGTTTAATATTTTAGACTCGGATATTTTCAGTGTTTTTCTATAAGGATTTTTTATAGTTTAATCTAGAAATTTTAATTTAGGCTTTACCCGTCCTGAAACTCTAGAAATGCCAACTGCGTAATTACCCGCGGCGGTTTTTAATAAACTTCCTTTTTCAACTTCCTTGGATATTGAAGGAGATAATTTTTCAGCGAAAGTAATCACAACAAACTTTCGCTTAGACAACACAACACCGAAAAAAAAAAAAAAAAACAGATGTCCCGTTTTGATTGCGCGATCCTTTATTGACGTATTCCTTGACTAGAAACAAGTAGAAAAAGTCTGATGGTGAGTTAAGGATCTCAAACTTAAAGACTGTAATCGTAACCGTAGCAGTAACTCTAGTATTAAAAAAAATTAACTATTTTGTTTCAATAGAAGCGTTTTGGCAACGCACAGTGGGGCAAGACCGGCTTAAACGTGGCAAAAAATCAAAAAATTAAATGTAAAGTATACGTTTTTTTTGATCTGACTTAGGCTAACCACTTTCCATTGCACCGTTTATGACAATAACCTTTCGTCTGTGATATAAATGTTTTCTTATAAAAATTATTTAATTGTTGCAACTTTTTGAAGTACACATTCCGAGCATATCCGGTACATTTAATTTGGATTAATTATGCTCTGTATACAAGTCGTACTTTTCTAAAACACTTGATCGTTGGGTTAATACAGGGTATATACTTTAATGTAGAACTATTATATTGGGATATCTAGTAATAGTTTAGTAATTAGCATGAAGTTTAGATCGATATTTCTTTCAAGCAAACGGTTACATAAACAATGGGGTTAATAGTTACGTTCCAAGCACGATCAAGCTTCAATTCTTACTTTTATCGATTTGACAGAATATACTATTTCAAAATTAATTGAAATGTTTTGCTACTTTTTTGCATTTTAACCGTGAAAGCATTTTTAAGATGCTACTCAAGAACACTAAACTAAGTAATGTGAGTGGCTGAAATAGAAGTTATTCTGGCAATTACTCCGAGAATAGCTTATTCTGCCTTTTATAAGACCGGGCCTAAGTCCTAGATAACTTATTTCTTGTATAATTACCCTGGTTACTTCTATTTCAAGTCATTCTATTGGCTACTTGGCCAGTAACCACAGTTGTTATACCAGAGGTAAGTCATCTGGGACTTGGTAGTACTGGTCCTTAGTGCTACCGGTAGTTGTAAAGAGAAAATATTCAATGTAGAAATCCATATGAACAGTGCTCGATTTAATGCCAACTTTGAAGCTCTCTTGCCCCACTGTGCAACGTTTAGAAATGATGGCAAACTTGATGATTATTACAGCTAAGGTTACGGTTAAATTGGACATCCTAAACTCATCATGAAAATGGTTCACCTTCAATGTATTCGAGATTTTAATTCCATAAGTTGATCTATCATTAACATTATAACAATGAATTATTTAAATTAAATTATTAACTCGTTATGATAGTTTCAATAAGCTTTTGTATCTAATAAGCACAACCTAATAACAACGATTTATCGAAACTATCGGAATGAGTTAATAACTTAATTTAAATGATTCACTTCGATTATGCCAATAATTGGTAAATTTATGAAACAAACCATTCAATATCCCGAAAATGAATTACTTTTTGATCCATATTCATTAAGACTTATTTACTTATTTTTAGCCAAGGAATATGCCAGTAAAGGATCGGGTAATCAAAACGAAACATCTTGTATACAGGCAGCGAAAATAAGCAATTACTTGAAAGCACAGTTGTAGGGCAAAATCACATATGTTTATTTATATCATCTATTAATCGAAGCCGTTTCAAATAACCCTAGCATTTTACTGTACTTTGATTTTAGTAGACAGATTGAAGTTGATTGAAATATGTAAAGCTAGGTTCGGTCAATCACCCAACACTTTAATAAATAGGTTATACAGACAGTTTTTTTGCGTTTAAGTAAATATGTCTCAAGAAGAGAACCTGATTTAATTTTAAAATAAATTGAAAAGTTTCTAAGAAATTGCCCATCAAATTCGCACTATTAATGAGATTTTTCACTCAAGAAGGTTTCGCATCGAATAGAAGGTAATTTTTTAAAAGGTATAAAAGCTCTTCTAAAGCAATATCACAAAATTAATAATTCGCTTTCATTCAGTATTCCGTTCATTCCATTCCGAGTGTATAAAGAAAATCTTATTTCCTGGAATTGAAGTTCTATCACGTTTTCAATTGTCACCTTGTGAAGGCAAGGTTTTACAGAGTGAGTTTGGATATCAGTTCGCAGCTTGAATGTAGTTTTGTAACTGAAGTTTGTTCCCTTCCATCCGACTCACCTGTATATTAGTTTAGAACTTACATTATCAAATAAAAAAATGAAATGAGTTGGTGCAAAAATCGGCCACTTCTTTAAATTAAAAATAAGAACGGTTTAGTCATCTTCAATTTTCGAAATTGAATATTAGTCTTTAAAAAGCTGTAACCTACTTGTACCATAATTCGAAATGGAGCTGCACCATGAAAAGAAAAATGAAAAAGTAAGTCCTCTCTCTGTAATATTACCGACTACTTTTTCAACTTTCTCTTCATGGTTCAGCTTTATTTTGGGTTATAGTACAAACGCATGGTCATAAAATTAACAAAGTCCAGTAAAGATTTTTTGAGTTATTTAAGAAAAATTAAAAAAAAATAATTTAATTGAAGAGGTTTGTGATTTTTTGGATTGTGTTTTTATAATAGTAATTATCCCCTTTTTTAATTTCTTATGGGCCACACTAAGAATTTAATTGGTATGTTTGTATCCCTACTTTGAAAAATAAAATTATATAACGCTGATCTACAACATGGGAAAATTGTCGATTCAACCCATTCAAGCATATGAAAACGACGTAAACATGTATTTCTCGGAAGAGTTCAAAGCGATTGCTTTTTAAAAATAACAAGGTATTTGACTGTCGGAAAAATATAATAAGGACGGTTAGATTTTATTAAAGATAATAAGTACTACATTATATTTGCATAAAAATAATTTCTTCTTCAACAGTTCTTATATAAGTCTTATTATAAAATTTGTTAAAAAAATCACCTTTTTTTATTTTTTAAATCTTCCGAATCTATTAATGAAACTTGCTTTTTAGTGTTTTCTTTTTCGTTTTAATTTACTATTTTGTCGCCCATCATCTATGAGATTTTTTAAAGTTGACCAAAATTTTTTAAGGTTAAGTTCGTTCAAAATTCATTCCTGTCTTTGAAAATTTTTTTAATTTGTTTTGGTAGGAATTAGAACAAATTTGATGGTTTTAGTTAAAAGTGGACATTTTAATCTATCATCCTTTAAAATTTGGTTTCTTAATTTCTATAAATAAAATCTGTGAGATTTTTGAAAGTTGACCAAAATTTTTTAAGGTTAAGTTCATTCAAAATTTTTTTCTGTCTTTGAAATTTTTTTAATTTTTTTGGTTAGAATTAGAACAAATTTGATGGTTTTAGTTAAAAGTGAATATTTTAATCTATCATCCTTTAAAATTTGGTTTCTTAATTTCTATAAATAAAATCTGTGAGATTTTTTAAAGTTCACCAAAATTTTTTAAGGTTAAATTCGTTCAAAATTCATTCCTGTCTTTGAAAATTTTTTTAATTTTTTTGATAAAAATTAGAATAAATTTGATGGTTTTAATTAAAAGTGGTCATTTCAATCGACCATCCTTTAAAATTTTCTTCCTTAATTTCTATAAATAAAATCTGTGAGATTTTTTAAAGTTGACCAAAATTTTTTAAGGTTAAATTCGTTCAAAATTCATTCCTGTCTTTGAAAATTTTTTAATTTTTTTGATAAAAATTAGAATAAATTTGATGGTTTTAATTAAAAGTGGTCATTTCCATCGACCATCCTTTAAAATTTTCTTCCTTAATTTCTATAAATAAAATCTGTGAGATTTTTTAAAGTTGACCAAAATTTTTTAAGGTTAAGTTCGTTCAAAATTCATTCCTGTCTTTAAAAATTTTTTAATTTTTTTGGTTGGAATTAGAACAAATTTGATGACTTTAATTAAAAGTGAACATTTTAATCTATCATCTTATAAAATTTGGTTTCTTAATTTCTATAAATAAAATCTGTGAGATTTTTTAAAGTTGGTATTTTCTAAGGTTAAGTTCGGTCATAATTCTTTTTTGTCTTTGAAAATTTTTTTAATTTTTTTGGTAGGAATTAGAACAAATTTGATGGTTTTAGATAAAAGTGAACATTTTAATCTATCATCCTTTAAAATTTGATTTCTTAATTTCTATAAATAAAATCTGTGAGATTTTTTAAAGTTGACCAAAATTTTTTAAGGTTAAGTTCGTTCAAAATTCATTCCTGTCTATGAAATTTTTTTTAATTTTTTTGGTTGGAATTAGAACAAATTTGATGGTTTTAATTAAAAGTGAACATTTCAATCGACCATCCTTTAAAATTTCCTTTCTTAATTTCTATAAATAAAATCTGTGAGATTTTTTAAAGTTGACCAAAATTTTTTAAGGTTAAGTTCGTTCAAAATTCATTCCTGTCTTTAAAAATTTTTTAATTTTTTTGGTTGGAATTAGAACAAATTTGATGGTTTTAATTAAAAGTGGTCATTTCAATCGACCATCCTTTAAAATTTTCTTCCTTAATTTCTATAAATAAAATCTGTGAGATTTTTTAAAGTTGACCAAAATTTTTTAAGGTTAAGTTCGTTCAAAATTCATTCCTGTCTTTAAAAATTTTTTAATTTTTTTGGTTGGAATTAGAACAAATTTGATGACTTTAATTAAAAGTGAACATTTTAATCTATCATCTTATAAAATTTGGTTTCTTAATTTCTATAAATAAAATCTGTGAGATTTTTTAAAGTTGGTATTTTCTAAGGCTAAGTTCATTCAAAATTTTTTTCTGTCTATGAAAATTTTTTTAATTTTTTTGGTAGGAATTAGAACAAATTTGATGGTTTTAGATAAAAGTGAACATTTTAATCTATCATCCTTTAAAATTTGGTTTCTTAATTTCTATAAATAAAATCTGTGAGATTTTTTAAAGTTGACCAAAATTTTTTAAGGTTAAGTTCGTTCAAAATTCATTCCTGTCTTTGAAATTTTTTTTAATTTTTTTGGTTGGAATTAGAAAAAATTTGATGGTTTTAATTAAAAGTGAACATTTCAATCGACCATCCTTTAAAATTTCCTTTCTTAATTTCTATAAATAAAATCTGTGAGATTTTTTAAAGTTGACCAAAATTTTTTAAGGTTAAGTTCGTTCAAAATTCATTCTTGTTTATTATATTTTGATGACATCAAATAACTTGAATAGTCTCTAAATAGGTGAAATGAACAATGTTTCATTTCATTTTAAATTTCAGTTTGTAGAGTAGATAGTGTAATAATGTAAAGGATTTTTTTTTTTCGCTAGCTCATTTATACCAGTTTAAGGTTCTAAAAATTAAAGATGATATATCATTTTTCAGTTCTATTTTTGATAAAATGTCACTTCCCATTAGTAGGGTAGGTTTTTTCTTAATTATATCGATGAGTTTAATACCTTGAGTGGCGATTTCTTTCGAACGTAATGCAATTATGACGGGTCAGACTTGTCATTGTATGTTAAGGGGTTAAAGGTCATAGATGATTAAGTTTGCGGGAAGGTAAGCCTTCCGTCCGCTAAACCCTCCAGCAAACCTCACTATTAGTGGATAAATCGACCGAAATGTCAGGCCTGCAGGTCGAGAATGTATCAATACATGAACAAAATCGTCCTGTAAACCTGATCATTTATGTCCACTCTTACATTTTTTTTGCGTTTCATCGATAATGACAATTAGACAAAAACTCACAATCAGACAAATATATGATTGGAAGTAACACTACACTTTATACAATATAACTCGCAATTTATTCAATATTGAATAAATAGTACGATTTAGTACTACAGCATGATAAAATTAATGAATGTTTTATTGATACTTGCTAAACTCTAAGGATACTGAGCTAACAAGGATAGCTCAATCTGTCATAATCGTCTGACACCTTTAACGTCATTATCAGGAGTGACGTCAAACTAAAAGTTGCACACTAGAAATACCACGTGTACACATGTTATGGGATTGAGCAATCCTGTTAGTCCAGTATCCTTGGCAAAACTCATCTAATTCAATGTCGAAATTCAATGTGGAAATGCTGAGATGTCAGTAGAACACACATTTAGTTTTGATTAATTTTAAATTTAGTCTGTAATAAACTTTCGTAGAAGAACCTAAAATAGAAAAGATAAAAGCCTTCATGGATTTTTAATTCAAAATCAGACTTCATCAGTTAACTCCATCCAACCTTTTGTAAACGAAAATTATTGCTGTACTTTGTCACTTTAATCCTTGTATGATACTCTATCAATAAGAGCAAGGATAGATTAAAAAGAAACCACATCAAACCCTCTTTTTGTAATAAAAAGTTCTTTAGAACATAAGAAAATCATTAATAAAAAACAATTAGCGTAATTCGCATGTTATTACTCCAGCGTTTCTCAACCTTTTTATATTTGCGACCCAATTGTCAATCGCAATTCTCATCGCGCCCCCCTTCCTCTCATTTCACTGAAATCGTGATTGTAATCTTAGTTTTTATTTAATTTTATTATATTATGACATTAAAGCTATTCTACGATGTTGTTAAACCTTTAAGACTACTACACATGGAAATTTCAAAGGAAATGAATCCTGGTCTGAACTTTGTGCTAACAATAGTGGTTATCGTAGTAAATTATATAAAAATGAGACCACTAAAATCAAGAATCTTTTCTGCACTTTGTAAAGACATGGGTGCAGTACATTCAGCGTTACTGTTTTATTGCGAGGCAAGATGGCTATCACGTGGAAAATTTTTGTAACGTGGTTATGAATTAAGAGATGCAATCGCCATTTTTCTAGTAGAGGAAAACCGACCGGAAGCCGAGAACTTTCGGGATGATTTATTTGTGATGAAATTGAGCTATTTGGTCGACATATTTGAGAAATTAAATACCTTGAATCTTCAACTCCAAGGAACAAACACTCAAGTGTTGGATACGAGTGACAAAGTTAATGCTTTTTGTAGAAAACTAGAATTGTAGAATAGAAATGTAAAGCAAAAAAGCCTAGAAATGTTTGCAGATGTAGATGAATGTGTCAAAACTTACCAGGCTGGAGAGCAACATATAGCAGTTATTTTGGTAACCATTGAAAATCATCTAACCGTGCTGGCAAAGAATTTTAAAAAGTATTTCCTTGCTGACCTTAATTTGATAGCAAGTTACGAGTGGGTTAGGGACCCATTTCAAAATAAGGAAGTCTCTCAACCGCCGAAGAAGAAATCTTTATAGACCTCATGGCAAGTGTCGAAATAAAAAAACAGATTAGTGATAAATCACTCTTTGAATTTTGGGCAGGGTTGGATGATGAGTTTTCTACACTAAAATCAAGAGCACTGCGTGTGCTATTACCATTTACCACATCCTACCTTTGCGAAACCGGATTTTCTGCGTTGGTTGCTTTGAAGACAAAACATAGATCACAGCTAAATATTGAAAAAGAGCTTAGAGTGTCAATTTCTAATATTAAACCTTCCTTCAAAAAACTTTGCACTGCGAGACAGGCCTAAGGTAGTCACTAATAATTATTAATTCTGTTTTATATTTCATATTGTTAATTTAATTAATAAATACGTTGAATTCTATTTATAAGTGCATTATATCAGTGTAAACGTGCAATTTGTTTTTTATTATATCAGCAAGTATTTTCCTTTTCTTTCATTAACTTTCTGTGATCTTTTTACTAATGGTTTTTCTTATTTGTTCTTGCTTTGTCGCTTTGCTCGCGCCCCCCTTTAGTTTTATCACGCCTCCCTAGGGGGGCGCGCCCCACAGGTTGAGAATCGCTGTATTACTCACAATCAGTTTCTTTTCTCCAGCGTGACTTTGGTAACTTTATTGATTCTAGTTTGATAATTAAAAGAATTGAGTTAAACTCAACACTTTCCGATGTTTTTAACGGGTTTAAAATTCTTTTAAGTCTTTTTATTATTCAGAATCTATGTCGTAAAATGTGAATCTGTTTCATGCCTATTTTAATGATTTTATTGATATTTTCTTGTAACAAACAGAATGCGTTTTGAGCCACATTTGAGCCTTTAAACGACCTCTGAGCCACTTTTGAACCACCTCTGAACGATCTTTGAAGTACTCTGGAACAATCTCTGACTCACTTTTGAACTACTCTTAAACCGCCTTTGATGTACTTTGGAATCACCTTTGAACGCCTTTTAGGCCACCTTTGAGCCTTTACACTAATGATAAATGACTTATGAGCCACTTCTAAATCACCCCTGAACGACCTTTCAAGTACTTTGGAACGATCTCTGACCCTCTTTTAAACTACTCTTAAACTGCCTTTGATGTACTTTGAAACCACCTTTGAACCACTTTTGAACTACTTTTAAACCACCTTTGAACGTCTTTTAGACTACCTTTGAACGCCTTTTAGGCCACTTTTGAACCTTTAGACAACCTATGAACCAGTTCTGATCCTCCCCTGAACGACCTTTGAAGTACTTTGGAAGATCTCTGACCCACTTTTTGAACTACTCTTAAACCACCTTTGATGTACTTTGGAACCACTTTTGAACTACTCTTAAACCACCTTTGAACGCCTTTTAGGCCACCTTTGAGCCTTTACACGACTTATGAGCCACTTCTGAATCACCCCTGAACGATCTTTCGAGTACTTTGGAACCATCTCTGACCCTCTTTTAAACTACTCTTAAACCGCCTTTGATGTACTTTGAAACCACCTTTGAACCACTTTTGAACTACTTTTAAACTACTTTTGAACGCTTTTTAGGTCAGCTTTGAGCCTTTAGACCAGTGTTTCTCAACGTGGGCGATATCGCCCCCTAGGGGGCGATGCTACATTTGTTATGGGGGATTATTTCATTAATCACTTTTGGGGGGCGATGACTACTTTATAAGGGCGAAAACATTTTGTACAATTATCCTTTTATTTTAATGAAAATTGTAAACAAATTAAAGAAACCGACAGTTATTTTCTGTGATTCCCCTTTCCTGCTGGATCTGTTGCGCTTGAGAACAGCTGCTAACATTCAATGCGTTGTTTAGTTTTCTTTGTATTTGTTGTGTGGTTCAGAGGTAAGTTAATTCATAATTGTTACTAGGATTGATTAACTCCTTTACTTAAATTATAATAGTTTAACCATCAACAATGTTGGCGAAAAAGAAGTGCCTACAGTACTCTACTGATTGTGAGTATATAAAATTCGGCTTTATTGCTTCGCTATTTAGCACCCAACAGCCATTGTGTTTACTTTGTAATCAAGTATTTTGAAATGAAGCAATGAAACCATCGCGAATGGTTGAACATTTAAACAGAAAACATCCTGACAAAAAGGAAAAAGATATTAACTACTTTAAAAGGTTAAAATTTAATTTTGACAAAAGAAACAAAAGAACCGATGTATTTAAAATAACAACTTCAAATATAAGTAAACGATTGGAGGTATCCTACACGATTTCAAAGATAATTGCCCAACATGCAAAATCTCACAACGTTGGAAAGAAATTATTAAAACCCATTATAAAAGAAGTCCTTACAATGACTTCTGCAGAACCAGATAATTTATTTTCGATGATTCCTTTGAGTAATGACACTATATCGAGAAGAATTAATGACAATAACACAAGAATTTACAATACAATTAGATGAAAGTACCGCGCGAGATAGTGATGCAATATTAATGGATTATTAGTTCTTTATATCTTTTAAGTTAAAAGTAAAATAAAGTTATTTCTTTTCTTTTTGTTTCTAAATTTACTTTTTTACACTAATTAAACTTCGCGTTATGTACTATTGAGGAATGTACTGGGTGAAAAATCCACAATTTTACTTTTTGAATTAACTGGACATGCAATTTTCATTCAAAAAGTGTAGGGGGCGATCATTGAAGCAAACCTGATCATGTGGGCAGGTCCCTCAAAAAGGTTGAGAAACACTGCTTTAGACTAAGGTGACCAGGCGTCCCGCTTTTGGCGGAACAGTCCCGATTTTTCAAAATTTGTCCCGCGTCCCGCGACGTTTTTCAAAAGTCCCGACTTTTAGAATTAAGTTAAATTTTATATTTATGAAAATCATTGTTTTGCATTTTGAGAATCTTCCAATTTGTTTTGCGTTCTAAGCATCCTACGGGCTACGACGACTAACATATTGCTTTTGCTTCCCAGTTACATTGCGTTTGTCTATCAGATAGGTACACTTCGTGTTCGTACTGCGTGCTAGCAAGCTAATTAAATAAATAAATACTTGTATACAGTAAAACGCGTTGGTTAGCTCTTCTGCCAGCTATCGAAAGAATGTAGAAAATGAATGATCCTCAAAAATCCTACTTTCTATCACAGGACAAATGTCCTAGAATTTTAGAAGAGTTTTCTGGAAGAGAATCTCTAAAAGTTTGGCTAGAGTTTCTAAAAAATCGAGATGACAACTGCAAAGATTATTTGGAAGACTGGACGGTACAATATAATGATGTTAATCATTTTCATTGGGTTGCATTAAAACCAGAACATAATTGGGACGATGTGCAAAAATCATTTGATTATATTTCTCAAAAATTCCCAAATAGTAATATTTCTGAAAATGATCTTTTTAATGAAGTGTCACTAGTAAAAAATATATCGATAAAGAAAAGCTTAAATATTAGGCACCAGAAAAAATCACAGTAGAAAACAAATGGTTAGGAATATTTCATAATTTGAAAGCAAACTATGTTCCACACAATAATGTATTAAAAATTGTGGAATATGCACTATCTTTACCTTGAACTAACGCTGCGACTGAACGCGTTTTTTCTACAGTAAATCAAGTGTGGACATCAGGAAAAAGTCAATATTAAGTGTTGAAACGTTGAAAGTCATTTTATGTGTCAAATATAATTTGACAAATTCTTGTGAAGATTTTTACAATATTTTAAAAAATGACAACAATCTACTGAAACAAATTCACTCAAATAAAAAATATGTCGAGAAATAAAATATTACGATATTATTTTTATTCTGTATGAACATTTTTGTTGATAACCCCCTCCCCCCCTTTTACTTGACCCGCTTTGTCCATCCAAAAATCTGATCACCTTACTTTAGACGACCTATGAGCCACTCTGAATCACCTCTTAAAGACCTTTGAAGTATTTTGGAACAATCTCTGACTCAATTTTAAACTACTCTTAAATCACCTTTGAAGACTTTTTGGACCACCTTTGAGTCTTTAAAAATAAATACTGTTCATAAACCTTATTTAGGACCTTGTTTTATTAAGGATTTTTCCTCGTCCAGATTGGAGTTTCATTCAACAAGAAGGTTTAGATGAATTTTTGACCTCGATATTATTATTTTTAATCGACATTGGGATCGTTTTGATCGTCAGTGTGGTTTTAATGATAATTATTTTTATATTTGAGTCGAGGATTCATAAAATCGTTTTGAAATTTCTAAAACTGTTGTTAAACAAATTGGTTTGATTGGATTTTGAGTGATTTTCAAAAATTTCCCATGTTAGTAACTTGTTTAATGGCAATTAGTACAACTACTTGTGTTTGACTTCCTTTGACTTTAGGATGTGTTTGTTATTTCTTTAAAGTAATGAAATAAGGGTAGTTTTGGTTTTTAATTTGCTTATTTTGACCTTTGGAAGGCTTATCTTTGGCAACATTTTCATCTGTATGGCCACCCTTAATTCTCCTCGATATCATAATTAAGAAGAAAATCAACTCTCGAAATGAAAAGTGACATTTTATAGTAAATGGAACTGAAATTGAAGGTTTTATTCATGTATTGATAAATTCTCGTCCTGTAGTTCTAGATTACCAGCCGATTTGTTCACTAACATTGTCAAATATCCACCAGCAGTGGACATAAATGAAATGTACAAACGTTATCTTAAGTAACTTATTTAATGGCAATTAGTACAACTATTTGTGGGTGACTTGCTTTGGCTTTAGGATGTGTTTTCTATTTCTTTAAGATAGTGAAATAAAAGATCAGTTTTGGGTTTCAAATTACTTACTTTGGTCTTTGGAAAGCTTACCTTTTACAAAATCTTAACGTGTATGACCACCTTTAAACTCCTAGATATAATAATTAAGAAGGAAACCTACCTTCCAAATGGAAAGTGACATTTTATAGTAAATGAAACTGAAATTGAAGATTTTATTCATGTATTGATAAATTCTTGACCTCTACTTTTAGGTCACTAACCGATTTGTCCACTAATAGTGGATAAATATCCACCAACAGTGGACAAAAAGTGGAGTGAATTACCTTTCAATAAACTTTATCGTCTACGACCAGTAAAGTTTGAAATAGGTTTCCATTGAAACTGAACCATAACAAATTCTAATTTATTGATGATTTAGTTATTGATTTTTGGTTTGTTTAATCATAATTAAGGTTCGATTTCTAAAAATTTCCCAAAATTCGATTCCCCAACATTAATTTCCTTTGTATAAGTATCAAACCAGATCGATTTCCACTTCTTAGTAAAATCAAATTTTAATTTTCATATTTTAATCTAAAACCCTATTAAAAACTTTTAAACTTTTTTAAGAACCTTAAAAATTAAAAAAAAAATAATTTTCCTACTACTATAGTTTTAAACGTCACCTCTCCTTGCACTCGTTTTCGTTTTCGAAATGCAATTCCCACTCTAAAACTAGCAATTTAACGGTTGAACGAGATAAAAGCCGCGTACGTACGAAAAGTGCTTTTCCACGCGTTTTCCACCCTTAAACGAATCGCGAAACTTCGGTACGTTTCGGAAGGGTTCGTCACGCGAAAAGCGTGGGATGAAATCGCCCTATCGCGTTTTCATGTTCGGGGAAAGCTCATTCGTTGTCGGAAGTTCCGCTGTGTCGTCACGTCTGAAAATCTCCACCTGGAAAACTCGTGGCAGAAGGAACGAAATATTTAATTAAGGTAAGTGTGTTATTAAATATATTAGAGATTTATTAAATTTTTTTTTTCGGGTGGAAAATACTTTTAATGATACGTTTTAATAAATTTTTTTAAGGTTGTATTTTCTTATTTTACGATTTCTTAAATAATCTAATACGTGGATGGTTGTTGTGTACATTTTTATTAATTATTTTTTTTTTGTTTGTTGTTTGTTAAAAGTAAAATGAAGGGATTATATTTCATTTTTAACCGACACCTTGTTAACGACAAGAGCAGGGAAATTAATTACCGTTGAAACGGATTTGTTGTTTGTTTTTCTCTTTTAAAGAGATTTATTATGTAACAAAACTTTATACTGAGGGTTTGAATTTAGATTTATAAAACAATATGTTTATTTATTATTTTTCCTTTTTTTGAAATTTATTCACACAAAGGAACTCGTATTGATTAAACAATAAAAAACGAAACGTTTGATTTTCCATTTTCAGTTGTAAAACGATATTCTCACTGATTACTAAATGTATTGGAATTTGTACTGGTTGGAAAAATTAAATTTTTCAAATGGTTTCTTTTTATTAATTTTTTATTTACTTTGTTCTATTGATTTCAATAGAAATAATTATTTGTGAAATTTTTTGCAAAAAATTATATTTACGTTGAATAAAAATTTCTCAACTTTTAAAAATTCATATTTAAAAAACTAATTGTTTTTGAGACTTGAAATTTTATAAGGATTTAGATTGAAACTTAGTCTTTATTTTCACCAAAGATGAATTTTCTACGACTTTTAGTTTTTCCCTCAGAAGAGAAATTGTAACTAATTGTCCTTAAATGAAATTTTTTGACATTCTAAAAATTAGGCTATGTTCTAAAAGTGGGATTTTCTTTGGATAGTTAACTTTATTTACTATTAAAACCATAAATTTTATATTTCATTTTACTTCTCTCTATTAATTTAGAAAAATTCAATCGAAGTTCAATGGAAAAGTTCAATCGAATGCAGGAAAGTAAAACATTCCCAAATGGGATTTTATTAATAATATTTTCGATTTAGTATTGACTTCTGGAAATTCCATTTAGAAGTTTTAAAATATCCGGAAAAAGAAAAGTGTAAACATGTTTTTCTTGTTGTTAATTTTATACTCGTGTGATGAGATTGGTTTGAGTTTGTAAAAAGATTCTTTCAAAAGACGAGGTGGCCGAGTGGTTAAGGCGTTGGACTGCTAATCCAATGGGCTCTGCCCGCGTGGGTTCGAATCCCATCCTCGTCGGTTATTTTATTTTATTTCTTTTTTATGAAAATAAATAAAAATTTGACCGGTATTAAGTTTCGTAACTTATATATTTTTTTTTGATAAAAATGCAATTTAATTGAATGAATTGAATTGTTCAATCGTTCAAATTTGGTCGAATTGCGGCGCGGAAAAGCATTTTCATCGCATAAAACTCTATAAAATGCTTGTATTGTTGGTTGATCAAAATTGAAAATGTACTTATATGATTTTTTTTTCCTATTTATGCCCAGTTTTATTCAATACATGCAATATATCAGTCTTATTTTACGCTTTTCCTACTATTCTAAACCCAAAATGGTACGAAAATATTAATAATTATCAAAATACGGTATATTTTCTACGCTGCACCAGTGCGGGGTTTGACATTTTGAATTAACATTTTGAACATTTTGAATAGCTTTGTTCGTTAAGGCTGCACTTAGCAATTCAGTGTATTATTAAATTTTGGTTGTATATGCGTTCATTGGATTACAGTTGATATCTGAATTAAAGTACGCCAAATTACACTGAATTACAGTCATTCTCCTTTAAATGCTGTTCGAAACTGCACCTTTGCATCATAGTGTAAGTCAGTGCAGTGTAAGTTTTGAACCAACGAACAAAGCTAATGGTTAGTAAGACTACTTTGTTACTTAGCATCCAAAAGTATGAATCCAGGGGGTATTATCTTAAAAGGTGGGAGTATAAAATACCTTTGTGATATAAAAAAAGGAGAACAATAATATTCCTTATAAAATTCCCGAATATATTCGGGTTTAAAATGATTTAATTATCGGTGGTTGGGTTGGATATATTTATTGTAGAGAAATAGCGACGCGGAAGGTCGTTAATTAGTGATTATTCGTTGGTGTGATTGTTGAAAAAGAGCGGCTTGTCATATGTGATTACTTGACTTGGATTTCAGTGGTTGAAGGTTGAGTTGTGTTGAGGGCGGCTGGATAGTTGCTAAAAAATTGGTGGTGGTGCTTGGGATATTATTTGAAAGGAGATACATTTGATTATTTGATCTGGACTTCAGTGGTTGAGGGTTTGGTTGTATTGAGAAGGGTTGCATAGTTGTTAAAAAAATTTAGGTGATGCTTGGGATTTGGTTTGGGACGGGCTAAATTACCATTGTTGTAGAAAGGCGATCCGTAAGGCCGCTAGTATTTCATTATTTGACTTACAATTGAAGGGCTCGGTGCAAAAAGCGGTCATCTCCATTTTTTCAAATTTTACAGTGTCACTAAAAAACTGGCCGATTCTTGCATCCAAGCAAATTAATGCCAGTTCCATTTCTAATTCAACTTCCAGTTTACAACGGTGGAGATAGCCGTTTCTTTATACCAAACGATGCGCACTGCTGAGTAGTGCTAAGTTCAGACAAAAAAAAAATTTTATCAAAAAGTGGAGCTGACGGGTTTTTGCACCGAGCCCTTCAATTGGTGTTTGAAGGTTAGGTTGTATTGAAGGGGACTGGATAGTTGTTAAAAAAGTGGAGGTGGTACTTGGGATACAATTTGGAAAGAGCTATATTCGACTATTTGACCTGGACTTCGGTGGTTGAGGGTTTGGTTGTATTGACGAGGGCTTCATAGTTGTTGAAAAAAATTAGGTGATGCTTGGGATTGACTGATTATTTTTTCTTTTAATGAAAATAAATAAAAATTTTAAAAATCAAAAGATTACTTTCATTTCTAAAAACCAGATATTGCAAAACTCAATTAATTACCGATTGATACGTTGACTCTGGAGCAAAAAAATTCTTGCTGTTATAGTTAAATATGATCTAATGTGAATATACATTTAAGAAAGAAAAATTATATTTGATCATATTTGGTCCAGGTTATCCAGATATCGATTAGAGACGTGCCTAATTGATCCGAAATGTGTTCAATCCTCAAGATTTGATCGAATTGTGGCACGGAAAAGCCACATTTGATGGTTGAAAGTTGGGTTGTGTTGAGGGACGCCAAGTAGGTAGTTATTGAAAAAGTGGACGTGATTCTTGGAATCTGCTTCGGTGTGGGCTAAATTACCATCATTGTAGAAAAGCGGGCTGGATTACAGTCTTTATTAATTGCTTGCTCTCGAGGTTTGGAGCAAATATTCATCGAAATTTGTTATGAATGTGAATGAAGAAATGGAAAAATAACCCAAGATTCTAACAAACTTTTTTAGTACATACGCTACAATTTTTTGATTTGTTCTTTTCTGAGTCCTTAGCACACAAATAGTATGTACAGTGAAATCTCCCTTGGGCGGACACCAACGGGACCGACCGAAAGTGTCCGTTTAAGAGGGGTGTCCGCTTTAGAGAAATCCGAAGTAAATATCGTATTTTTTTAATGATAAATATTATTTAAAAAATCGGATATTTAAAGCGTAAATGTGAATGTTTTTAAAATAAATAAAAAATTTAAAGCTTAAATTCACTTATTAAGTAAAATTAAGAGTATTCTTGCTCTCTGTATTAACAAATTGATGTAAGTATTAACTTAAAGAAACTGAAACTCTCTTTCAAAGGTTAAATAATTCCGACATTTTTTTAAAACTTGCGAAAAAAGGATTTGTTAGCTTACAAAGTACATACAAAATACATACATATAATACAACATATTTAACAATACAAAATATGAAACTAAATGTTAGTCTAATGACATAAAAAAGCATCTATTGTTGTTTGTCTCCTCTTTTTATTTAAACTAGTGTCCAGAAATCGTATTTTTAATTTAGAAAGAAGTTTCAAAAACTCTATCACCATAATTTTGGATATTCCCTGCTATTACTGGA
Source organism: Digitonthophagus gazella (assembly GCA_036711955.1). Classification (NCBI taxonomy): domain Eukaryota; kingdom Metazoa; phylum Arthropoda; class Insecta; order Coleoptera; family Scarabaeidae; genus Digitonthophagus; species Digitonthophagus gazella. The sequence goes on from JASCIT010000012.1 coordinate 19,616,828, forward strand.
TCCTTATCGACGTCAGAATCTTCAGATACTTCTTGCACTTCTGGATTTTCAATTTCTTGTCCTGAATCTAGGTCCTCAATATACAAATTTTCATTCAGTTTTAAAAAATCATTAAGGTTTTTATTATCAGTTAATTGTAACAAATTCTTATGTTTGAGAATATTTGCAGAGTACATTAAGTAAGTCATCTTCTGGATCAGATGTAAAAACCTCATTTAGCTGGCCTTTACCTTACACATTGTCGTGCTTAAATCCTGCTCTACGAAAGCAATTTTTAACTGTTTCCTTGGTTACTTGGGTCCAAGCGGTTTTTGCAAAGTACAATACATCCGCATATCTTTTTCTGTATAGACGTCAAACTAGTATTGAACCCCGTATGTACCGAAAAAATGTGAACGTTTGTTTAAATATCGGTTAGTCGGGGAAGTCCCTCATTCAAGCTAAGCAGAAAGGTACGACATAGGCTGCGCTTGTATCTTGCAAATATTGAAGTCGGTAAAACACCGGTTAAAGAGAAAATCTTTTATTAAGGCTCCTGGACCACGGTCCTAAAGTTTCTGAGGGGATTCGCTGTGTGGGGGGAGGAAGCTCTAAGGCGGGCCGGTGGGTATGGTCTAAAACTATCACGTGATCGTTTCTGTTTATAGGATATGAGAGGTTCAAATGTCGGCAAAGATAAATACCGGTTCTTTACACTTTAAATAAAGAAAAGCAATGCTCAAAATATCAAAGCACCTACGTATAAAATGTTCGATAGAACGAAATGATGTATTGTAATATACAGTGAAATTCCCCCTCGCGGGCACCCCCCTTGAGCGGACACCCCCCTTGGACGGACAGTTTCTCATGGAACGGACCGGCTCTCATTTAATTTACATTGCGTTGAGAGAGTTACTCTTGAACGGACATTCTCTTCAAGGGACGCGGACACTGCCAAGTGTTCTCTTAAACGGACAATCGCGCCGCGCGCAGACTTAGCTGTCTCTCTTTAATAAAACATTTTCTCTTTAACCGGTGTTTTACCGACTTCAATATTTGCAAGGTACAAGCGCAGCCTATGTCGTACCTTTCTGCTTAGCTTGAATGAGGGACTTCCCCGATTAACCGAAATTTAAACGTTCTCATTTTTTCGGTACATACGGGGTTCAATACTAATTTCACGTCTATGCAGAAAAAGATATGCGGATGTATTGTACTTTGCAATAAACGCTTAGGCCCAAGTAACCATAGAAACAGTTAAAAATTCAGGCAAAAAGCAAAATGTTTTTTCATGATATGGAGTCCAGTAGGATCACCCTATATTGAAATAATTGAAAAGGAGGATAATTTTTGGAGTGCTAAAATGAAACCGAAATTGAACGAATTTTTCAAACTCATTTATTACCAGAAATTTTAAAACAACCTGTTTGATGTTGCTTCATTTACAAACTAGTCAATTTTTAAAACTTCATAAGTAAGAAACTAATTACTGTTGTAACTTGAAATTTTATTAGTATTTAGGATATTTATTAGGATTAGGATACTTAATCTTTATTTTTACCGAAAATAAATTTTCTACGACTTTTAGTTCTTACTGCGAAAACGAAATTCTAATCTAACTTAACGAACATGTTTAGTAAAACCGACCCTATCTGGTTTCGCCAGTCATAAAAACGAAACGTAAACAATGAATGCTCGATCAGCTCGTAGACCACGCCATGTGTTCTTTGGGGGCAGGGTCAAATTCAGATTAACGAAGAAATTCAATTTACAACTACCGTGAGAATTTCCAATTTTTCTTGATTATTTAAAAAAATATCAAAAACATTTATTTACAAAAAGCGACCGTAAATTAATTATCTAGGGCAATCCGTTGTCGATTTAAAAACAGTTGTTAATAATCTCCGTTATTATTAACTTTTAACCAAATATCTCATCGGAATGCCCTAGACTTTGCCTTTCTAATCACTTCTTGTTTGAAAAGTTTTTTGATAAAATAAATAACAATCGCGAAAAAATGGAACAAAATTTTTGAGCACGGTTCAGGAGCCTTAAAAGGAGACAGCAAAGTCTGCGCGCGGCACGATTGTCCGTTTAAAAGAACACTTGGTAGTGTCCGCGTCCGGTCAAGAGAATGTCCGTCCAAGAGAGAGTTAACGCAATGCAAATTAAATGAGAGTCGGTTCGTTCCATGAGAAACACTGTCCGCCCAAGGAGGGTGTCCGCTCAAGAAGGGTGTCCGCGAGGGGGAATTTCACTGTATTTGGTGCCCTTGTATATATCTTATTACCTGACTATTGTACGATTTAAGATATAACATACAAACATTTTTTACATTAATCTTATTTTGAAGTTGTAATGTTAGGCTGACGCTATCAGATCTAACTTTATAGTAGTGTGGATGGTACACTGAACTGGAAAAAAGTTGTGATTTTAAATGCATCATATTTATGTTTTAATAAAATATTTTTATCAATTTTAATACTAAAATAACCTTAGGAATTGAACAATTCAATTACCTTTTGTAACTTTCACAATCCATCTACGCTTATAACTTTTAACTTTTAAAAAATGGTTCAAAACGATATATATCGAGGATATTTTTTTAGTAGCCCTATGAGTTTAGTATCGTATGACAAGCGTTAAATGAGGTTAATAAATTTTAAATTTTGATTAAAAAAAAAGCATTTATGTAGAGCAGCGATTCCCAAAGTGGTCGATATCGACCCTTTGGGGTCGATATCGGTTTCTTAGGGGTCGACATAAACAAAAACTGATTTTGGGGGTCGACGAAGTTGATCTTAAAAGTAGGTAATTTGGCCATGGGGGTTTGAGGTAACAGTTCATTTTGGAAAAGGGGTCACTTGTCCAAAATAGTTTGGGGATCCCTGATGTAGAGGTTTCCTCTATAAAAATATTTTTCAACTTCATATACCCGAATATTTGTTTAAAAAGACAAGTCCGCGCCTGAAAAACACTTTGTATGGTATTTTTGACCTGTTTTTTTCACATATCTTAAAAACTTCTGAGAATCGAAGGGATTAACAAAGACTGAACCTGATCAGAAAAGCGGCCCATAGTAGGGTAAACTACCCAAATGTCTGCCCTCCTAAAAATGCTTTCTAAAGTCGGCTTTTCTATAAAAATCTTCTCTGTGTATGTATCTAGGAAACGGGAGGGCACGCCAGATGGCAAACCGCACTTAGGCCCCATTGCGCCCTTTGTACAACCTCTCTGTCACTCACTCTGTCTACATCGACCAGCCTAGGAATCTACCAAAGGTTAGAATGCAGCTCAGAGGTGTATCCCTGATTCCATCCATGGTTGACCAGTCGTCACCCTAGTCCCTTAATTTAAGGTCCTTGAGATTCGGGATCTTCTATGTGACTGATTTGGATTTCGGTGGTTGAGGGTTTGGTTGTGTTGAGGGGGCTAAATAGTTGTTGAAAGAGTGGAGGAGGTGCTTGGGATCTAGTTTGGGGCTGGCTAGATTACCATTGTTGTAAAAAACAGCCCGTGGAGGCTTTAGTATGGGACTATTTGACCTAGACTTCGGTGGTTGAGTATTGGGTTGTGATGAAGGGAGCTGGATAGTTGTTAAAAATAGGTAGGTGGCGGTTGGGATCTGTTTTGGGATGAGAATTTTATAAGGAATATTCTTTTTTCATTAATTTTTTATGGCAAAAATATTTTATTTACACCTTCTACGATAATACCCCCTTGTATTTCCCTCTGATTATGCATGAGGGTATTTATATCATGGGGGTTTGGTTTGTAGCGCATAAAAAATGTCCACGCTCTTCCAATATTCAACAACAAAGAGGACGAAATAACCTGAATTACGATGCTCGAAGGAACTATTCCCCACCAATTCCGGCCGCGCCAATCTAAAAGACCAACCACTAACCCTCTATTTGGCAATAAAACAAATCTAAAAATAACTCCTTCCAACAGATGGTCGAAACCAAATAATTTAAATTCAGTCAAATAAGGAAAATTAAAACCGCTACAAGTTCTTACCTGTTGGGATGTTATGTGAGCTCGGACGCTTTTTATTCGGGGGTGATTAATTGTAAGAACTAGTTTTTGTGTAACGCCTCGGTTTATTTTTATGATAAAATCTACCTAAAAGTGAATTAGTTGAACCGTGTAGCTTGCAAAAAGCGGTCGTGTATAATTTCTGGTTGAAGATAGATGTAGAGTTGGCTTTATTTCTCTCGCGAAACCCTAACCCTGAAGCTATGGATTCAACAAAAGCGGGCGAAAATCAATGAAAAAAATCATGTAAGTACATCTACAATTTTCATTAAAAAAAAACATTTATATAGTTTTCTACGATGAAAATGCTTTTCCGTGTCATAATTCAACCAAATTTAGAATAAATAGGTCTTTTTGAAAGTAGCAAAATTTTTTTACAAACTTTAAAAATTTTTTTAATTCTTTTGACAACATTTAGAATAAATCGGTCTTTTTTAGGTAAAACTAGAATGTTTTAGATTTCATCTAGAGAAAGAATCAAATCAAAATCTTTAAAAATGAATTTTTGATGAATTTTTAAAGTTGATCGATTTTCTTAGGTTAGAAGTGTCAAAAATTTTTTAGCAACTTTAAATTTTTTTAAAATTTTTTGACGACATTTAGAATAAATCGGTATTTTTTAATTAAAACTAGAGTATACTAGGTTTCATTTAGAAAAAAAAATCAGATGAAAATCTTAAAAATTAAATTTTTTACGAATTTTTAAAAAAATGTTGAGTTTTCTAACCAAAAAATTTTTTTGCAAACTTTGAAAAATTTTTAAATATTTTTGATAACATTTAGAACAAATCGGTTTCTCTAAATTAAAACTAGAATATTTTCAGCTTCATTTAGAAAAAAAGTCAAATCAAAATCTTTAAAAATTAATTTTTGATGAATTTTTAAAGTTAATTTTCTTAAGTTAAAGAATTGTCAAAAATTTTATCCAACTTTAAAAGTTTTTTTAATTTTTTTGACGACATTTAGAATAAATCGGTCTTTTTTACGTAAAACTGGAATGCATTAGGTTTCATTTAGAAAAAAAATCAGATCAAAATTTTAAAAATTCAATTTTTTACGAATTTTTAAAAAATATTGAGTTTTCTAACCAAAAAATTTTTTTGCCAACTTTGAAATTTTTTTAAATTTTTTTGATAAAATTTAGAATAAATCGGTCTTCCTAAATTAGAACTAGAATATTTTTAGTTTCATTTAGAAGAAAAATCAAATCAAAATCTTTAAAAATGAATTTTTGATGAATTTTTAAAGTTAATTTTCTTAAGTTAAAAAAGTGTCAAAAAATTTTTACAACTTTGAAAATTTTTTTAATTTTTTTGACGTCATTTAGAATAAATCGATCTTTTTTACCTAAAACTAGAATGTATTAGGTTTCATTTAGAAAACAAATCAGACCAAAATCTTAAAAATTCAATTTTTTACGAATTTTTAAAAAATATTGAATTTTCTAACCAAAAAATTCTTTTGCCAACTTTGAATTTTTTTTAAATTTTTTTGATAAAATTTAGAACAAATCGGTCTTCCTAAATTAAAACTAGAATATTTTTAGTTTCATTTAGAAAGAGAATCAAATCAAAATCTTTAAAAATGAATTTTTGATGAATTTTTAAAGTTGATCGATTTTCTTAAGTTAGGTTAAGAAATGTCAAAAATTTTTACCAACTTTGAAATTTTTTTAAGTTTTTTTGACGACATTTAGAATAAATCGGTCTTTTTTACGTAAAACTGGAATGCATTAGGTTTCATTTAGAAAAAAAATCAGATCAAAATTTTAAAAATTCAATTTTTTACGAATTTTTAAAAAATATTGAGTTTTCTAACCAAAAAATTTTTTTGCCAACTTTGAAATTTTTTTAAATTTTTTTGATAAAATTTAGAATAAATCGGTCTTTCTAAATTAGAACTAGAATATTTTTAGTTTCATTTAGAGAAAAAATCAAATCAAAATCTTTAAAAATGAATTTTTGATGAATTTTTAAAGTTAATTTTCTTAAGTTAAAAAAGTGTCAAAAAATTTTTACAACTTTGAAAATTTTTTTAATTTTTTTGACGACATTTAGAATAAATCCGTCTTTTTTACCTAAAACTGAAATGTATTAGGTTTCATTTAGAAAAAAAATCGGATCAAAATCTTAAAAATTCAATTTTTTACGAATTTTTAAAAAAATGTTGTGTTTTTTAACCAAAAAATTTTTTTGCCAACTTTGAAATTTTTTTAAATTTTTTTGATAAAATTTAGAACAAATCGGTCTCTTTAAATTAAAACTAGAATATTTTTAGTTTCATTTAGAAAAAAATCAAATCAAAATCTTTAAAAATGAATTTTTGATGAATTTTTAAAGTTGATCGATTTTCTTAAGTTAGGTTAAGAAGTGTCAAAAATTTTTACCAACTTTGAAATTTTTTTAAGTTTTTTTGACGACATTTAGAATAAATCCGTCTTTTTTATCTAAAACTAGAATGTATTAGGTTTCATTTAGAAAATAAATCAGATCAAAATCTTAAAAATTCAATTTTTTACGAATTTTTAAAAAAATATTGAGTTTTCTAACCAAAAAATTTTTTTGCCAACTTTGAAAATTTTTTTAATTTTTTTTACGACATTTCGACAATCGGTCTTTTTTAGGTAAAACTAGAATGTTTTAGATTTCATCTAGAGAAAGAAGCAAATCAAAATCATTAAAAATGAGTTTTTGATGAATTTTTAAAGTTGATCGATTTTTTTAAGTTAGGTTAAGAAGTGTCAAAAATTTTTTACCAACTTTAAAAATTTTTTTAATTTTTTTCACAACATTTAGAATAAATCGGTCGTTTTTATCTAAAACTGGAATGTATTAGGTTTCATTTTGAAAAAAAATCAGATCAAAACCTTAAAAATTAAATTTTAAACAAATTTTTAAGAAAATATTGAATTTTCTAACCAAAAATTTTTTTTGCCAACTTTGAAAATTTTTTTAATTTTTTTGATAAAATTTAGAACAAATCGGTCTTCCTAAATTAAAACTAGAATATTTTTAGTTTCAGTTAGAAAAAAATCAAATCAAAAACTTTAAAAATGAATTTTTGCTGAATTTTTAAAGTTAATTTTCTTAAGTTAAAAGTGTCAACAATTTTTATCAACTTTGAAATTTTTTTAATTTTTTTGGCGACATTTAGAATAAATCGGTATTTTTTAATTAAAACTAGAGAGTATTAGGTTTCATTTATAAAAAGAATCAGATCAAAATCTTAAAAATTCAATTTTTTTACGAATTTTTTAAAAAATATTGAGTTTTCTAACCAAAAATTGTTTTTACCAACTTTGAAAATTTTTTTAATTTTTTTGATAAAATTTAGAACAAATCGGTCTTTTTAGATTAAAACTAGAATATTTTTAGTTTCATTTAGAAAAAAATCAAATCAAAATCTTTAAAAATGAATTTTTGATGAATTTTTAAAGTTGATCGATTTTCTTAAGTTAGGTTAAGAAGTGTCAAAAATTTTTTACCAACTTTAAAATTTTTTTAAATTTTTTTGGCGACATATAAAATAAACCGGTCTTTTTTTACCTAAAACTGGAATGTATTAGGTTTCATTTAGAAAAAAAATCAGATCAAAATCTTAAAAATTCAATTTTTTACGAATTTTTAAAAAAATATCGAGTTTTCTAACCAAAAAATTTTTTTGCCAACTTTGAAAATTTTTTAAATTTTTTTGATGAAACTTAGAACAAATCGGTCTTTTTAAATTAAAACTAGAATATTTTTAGTTTCATTTACAAGAAAATCAAATCAAAATCTTTAAAAATGAATTTTTTATGAATTTTTAAAGTTGATCTTTTTTTTAAATATTTTTAGTAAAAATAATTTCTTTAAAAATAGATGTTTTTAAGTTAAAAAAGCTTTGATGGTATTTTAACAAAAGGCTTTCATTGGGTACAAACAACACACAACAAAAATACAATTTTATTAATATTATCCCTATAACTTCCACACAATAAATCAATTCAAAGTATTGTCGACGAGTTCGACGAATAACACAAAAGAAGTTTAATTAATACGCGTGACCTTCTCACCCTACACATGTGTTGGTATATGTGTCAATTTCATGTTGTTATTATCACGGGCTTGTTCGAAAATCGTCCGGTTCGTAATTATCTAATGAAAAGCGATGGATCCGTTGCGCCGAGTGGTTGGTAACGTGAAATTATCACGGCCAATAATAATCTCGGGGAACAAAAGGACCGAGAGAATATTGTGACGAATAAAAGAGCATTTCGTTAGGGGATTTCCCGGGGAAAAAATCGAACGTAATATCGGGAGCGTGGGCTTTTATTTATTTGTTCGCGTCCCCGGGAGGAAATTGTCGAACGAAAGCGACATTTTATGTTTTAATGGGAAGCTTCGTAATACGATCGGGAAAGAGAGAAACTGCTTTTGGAACATCTGTCGACACCTTATGGTTGGAAAAGACTGTCTGTTGGGTTTTTAATTATTTCCCTGATGACGATGATGTTCGACGAGGCATCGACCTGACATACTAACACATATAGTATTGAGATTTATCGTTAGATAGATACATTCTTGTCTTTTACATTTTTTATTTTTCATTCCATAACTAATAATGAGAATGAAATCGATTATTTTCTTTTATAAGAAAGGAGAGATTTTAATTTCTTAATTCTTTGAAGTTTTTAATTTTTTTTTAAATTTATTTTTCTTTCCTTAACTTTGACAAATAAATCTTGAATGATTTTTAAAAGATTATTAATGATTTTGATGATAAATAGATATGTCAATCTACCTTTCCTTCGTTTTTCTTTAATTAGTTTTCATAAATAAAGTTTGGAAGATTTTTTTTTTAATTAAATTTTTGTAGCTTTCGTTCAGTTAAAATTTTTCGTCATCTTTGGGAATTTTTTTAATTTTTTTGGTGATAATTAGAATAAAAGCGATGATTCTTATAAATAATACATGTTTTAAGGTATCTATGTTTCATTTTTGATTACTTAGTTTTCATAAATAATTTTTGTACGATTTTTTAAAGATGGTTTAAAAATTTATAAAGTTAGATTAAGTTCAGTCGAAAATTTTGAGATTATTTGAAACTTGTTTTTTCAGTATTTTCTTTTTCGTTGAATTCTATTACTTTATCGTTCATTATTTATCATATTTTGATGGCATCAGACCTTCAGACATCCTTGAACATTCTCTAGGCTTGAGAAATAAAGAAGAATGCTTCACTTCGTTCAAAATTTCAATTTTTAAAATAGGTAGTGGAATAGTATAAAGATATTTTTTTTACTTTAACCCATTTATACCATTTTAAGGTTCTAAAAATTAAAGATGGTAGTGTATTTTTCAGTTCGATTGAGTTTTATAAAATGTCACTTTCCATTAGAAGGGTAGGTTTCTTAATTACGATATCGAGGAGTTTAAAGGTGATCATAGACGATCAGGTTTGCGGGAAGGTAAGCCTTCCGTCCACTAAATCCTCCACCAAATCTCATTATTCAACCTAATTCTTCCTGGTTTGCTTAGTTTTTGAGTTAGATGGAGCCAAATGTTGAAATATGCCATTTTAGGGTTGTTAGAGTTCTTTATCTTCATCTTGGGTTATACCTCCGTTAATATTGGGAATAGAAAAAAATGTTTCAAATAAAAGTTGTTGGTACTTGAGAACGAAATAACTTTTATTTGAAATATTTCTTTCTAGTTCGCTTAGTTCTTGAGTTAGATGGAGCCAAATTTGAAATATGCCATTTTGGGGTTTTTCCAATTCTTGGGTTATTATTCCTTTAATATCGAGAATAGGAAAAAATGTTTCAAATAAAAGTTGTTGGCGGTTAAGAATGGAATTACTTTTATTTGAAATATTTCCTTCTAACTCGCTTAGTTTTTGAATTAGATGGAGCCTAATTTGAAAGATGCCATTTTGAAATTGTTCCAGTTTTTGGGTTATTACTATCTTAATATCGAGAATAGAAAAAAATGTTTCAAATAAAAGTTGTTGGTAGTTAAGAATGGAATAACTTTTATTTGAAATTTTTCTTTCTAACCTCCTTAATTCTTGAGTTAAATGGAGCCTAATTTGAAATATGCCATTTTGGGGTTGTTCCAGTTTTTGTTTTATTACTCCGTTAATATCGAGAATACAAAAAAATATTTCAAATAAAAGTTGTTGGCAGTTGAGAACGTAATTACTTTTATTTGAAACATTTCTTCCTAACTCGCTTAGTTCTTGAGTTTAGATGGAGCCAAATTTGAAATATGCCATTTTGGGATTCTTCCAGTTTTTGTGTTGTTCCAGTTTTTGTGTTATAACTTCTTTAACATCGAGAATAGTAAAAAATGTTTCAAATAGAAGTTCTTGGTAATTGATAACGGAATCACTTTTATTTGAAGTATATCTTCCTAACTCGCTTAGTTCTTGAGTTAGATGGAGCCATATTTGAAATAATGCCATTTTGGTGTTGTTTCAGTTTTTGGGTTATTACTACCTTAATATCGACAACAGAAAAAAATTTTTCAAACAAAAGTGATTGGTAATTGAAAATGGAATTACTTTTAATTAAAACATTTCTTCCTAGCTCGCTTAGTTCTTGAGTTCGATGGAGCCAAATGTTGAAATATGCCATTTTGGAGTTGTTTCAGTTTTTGGGTTATTACTATCTTAATATCGAGAATAGAAAAGAAATGTTTCAAATAAAAGTTATTGGTAGTTGAGAATGGAATAACTTTTAATTGAAACATATTTTCCTAACTCGCTTAGTTCTTGAGTTAGATGGAGCCAAATATCAAGTATGCCATTTTGGGGTTGTTCCCGTTTTTGAGTTATTACTCCTTTAATATCGAGAATAGTAAAATATGTTTCATTTAGAAATTCTTGGCAGTTGGGAATGAAATTACTTTTATTTGAAACATTTCTTCCTAACTTGCTTAGTTCTTGAGTTAGATGGAGCTAAATTTCAAATATGCCATTTTGGGGTTATTCCCGTTTTTGAGTCATTACTCCTTTAATATCGAGAACAGGAAAAACTATTTCAAATAAAAGTTATTGGCAGTTGAGAATAGAATAACGTTTTATTTGAAACATTTCTTTCTAACTTGCTTAGTTCTTGAGTTACATGGAGCCAAATTTCAAATATGCCATTTTGCGGTTGTTCCCGTTTTTGGGTTATTACTTCTTTAATATCGAGAATAGTAAAAAATGTTTCAAATAGAAATTCTTGGCAGTTGAGAATGGAATCACTTTTATTTAAAACATTTCTTCCTAACTCGCTTAGTTCTTGAATTTGATAGAGCCAAATTTGAAATATGTCATATTGGAGTTGTTCCCGTTTTTGGGCTATTACTCCTTTAATATCGAGAATTATAAAAAATGTTTCAAATAGAAGTTCTTGGCAATTAATAACGGAATCACTTTTATTTGAAACATTTCTTCCTAACTCGCTTAGTTCTTCAGTTAGATGGAGCCAAATTTGAAATATGCCATTTTGGGGTTGTTCCAGTTTTTAGGTTATTACTACCTTAATATCGAGAATAGTAAAAAATGTTTCAAATAGAAATTCTTGGCAGTTGAGAATGTAATAACTTTTATTTAAAACATTGCTTCCTAACTCGCTTAGTTCTTGAGTTAGATGGATCCAAATTTGAAATATGCCATTTTGGGGTTCTTCCAGTTTTTGCGTTATAACTCCTTTAACATCGAGAATAGTAAAAAATGTTTCAAATAGAAGTTCTTGGCAATTGATAACGAAATCACTTTTATTTGAAACATTTCTTCGTAATTCGCTTAGTTCTTCAGTTAGATGAAGCCACATTGGAAATATACCATTTTGGGGTTGTTGCAGTTTTTGGATTATTACTATCTTAATATTGACAATAGGGAAAAATGTTTCAAATAAAAGTTGTTGGTAGTTCAGAATGGAATAACTATTATTTGCAATATTTCTTCCTAACTCGCTTTGTTCTTGAGTTAGATCGAGCCAAATTTGAAATATGCTATTTTGGGGTTGCTCCAGCTTTTGGATAATAACTCCCTTAATACCGAGAGGAGGAAAAAATGTTTCAAATAAAAGTTGTTGGCAGTTGACAATGAAATCACTTTTATTTGAAACATTTCTTCCTAACTCGTTTACTTCTTGAATTAGATGGAGCCAAATTTGAAGTATGTCATTTTGGGGTTGTTCCAGTTTTTGGATTATAAGTCCCTTTTTTGGTAATAACTACAGCAAATTTGATAGTTATAATGAAAATAGATATATCAACCTAACTTCTTTTCATTTTTAACATCTTAATTTTTATAAATAAACTTGGTACGATTAAAAAAAGAAAATGGTTAAAAATTTATAAGGTTATGTTAGGTTCGGTTGAAATTCTTAATGACTATAACATAACTGATGATTAAAATGATCAATGAACATTGTAATCTAGCTTATGTTCGTTTTTCATCATTTGATTTTTATAAATAAAGTCTGGATGATTTTTTAAAGTTATACAAAAATTTATAGATTTTTGGGTTAAAATTATTCGATGTTTTTAGGATTTTTTAAAATTTTTTTGATAATAATTATAACAATTTTGATTGTTATAATGAAAAGTAGAAATTTGAACCCATCTTCTTTTCATTTTTGACATCTTAATTTTTAAAAATAAACTTGGAACAATTTTTTAAAAACTGGTCAAACATTTATAAGGTTATGTTAGGTTCGGTCGAAATTCTTCAGTGTCTTTGGGAATTTTTTAAAATTTTTTACTAATGACTATAACATATTTGATGACTTTAATGATAAATAAACATTATAATCTAGCTTATCTTCGTTTTCCCTTCCTCGATTTTTATAAATAAAGTCTGGATGATTTTTTAAAGTTATACCAAAATTTCTTCAATGCCTTTGGAATTTTTTTAAAATTTTTTACTAATGACTATAATACAATTGCTAATTTTAAATGATAAATAAACATTAAATCTACCTTTTTTTCGTTTTTCATTTCTTGATTTTTATAAATAAAGTCTCCATGATTTTTTAAAATTATTCGAAAATTTAGAAGTTTTTGGGTTAAAATTGTTCTTTGTTTTTGGGAATTTTTTTAAATTTTTTTGGTAATAACTGCAACAAATTTGATAGTTATAATGAAAAATAGATAGTTCAACCTATCTTGTTTTCATTTTTGATACCTCAATTTTTATAAATAAACTTGGTACGATTTTTTTAAAAATGGTCAAAAATTTATGAGGTTATGTTAGGTTCGATCGAAATTCTTCAGTGTCTTTGGGAATTTTTTAAATTTTTTTGGTAATAACTATAATAAATTTGATAGTTATAATAAAAAATAGAAACTTCAATCTATCTTCTTTTCATTTTTGATATCTTAATTTTTATAAATAAACTTGGTACAATTTTTTAAAAAATTGTCAAAAATTTATAAGGTTATGTTAGGTTCGGTAGAAATTCTTTAGTGTCTTTGGGAATTTTTTTAATTTTTTTGGTAATAACTATAACAAATTTGATAGTTACAATGAAAAATAGAAACTTCAATCTATCTTCTTTTCATTTTTGATATCTTAATTTTTATAAATAAACTTAGTACGATTTTTTAAAAAATGGTTAAAATTCTATAAGGTTATGTTAGGTTCGGTTGAAATTTTTTAATGTCTTTGGGAATTTTTTTAATTTTTTTGGTAATAACTATAACAAATTTGATAGCTATAATGAAAAATAGAAACTTCAATCTATCTTTCTTTCATTTTTGATATCTTAATTTTTATAAATAAACTTGGTACGATTTTTTAAAAAATGGTTAAAATTCTATAAGGTTATATTAGGTTCCTTTGAAATTTTTTAATGTCTTTGGGATTTTTTTTTTAATTTTTTGGTGATAACTATAACAAATGTAATAGCTATAATAAAAAATAAACATTTCCACCAAATTTTTTTTTCATTTTTGAGATTTTAAGGTTTATAAATAAACTTCGTACAATTTTTTAAAAAATGGTCAACATATCTCAAAATTTTTCGTACGTTTCAATGTTTTTTATTAAGTTATTAATAATAAATAGAACAAAACTCACAATTCTAATAAACAATAAATATTTCAATTTAGGTTTCCTTATTTTTTCCTTATTTATTTTTTTTTTGTTTCATTTAACAGAAATAAACAAAATAAGAAAAACGATTTTTTAAGTTCATTTTTTTAAATTAAGAATAATTTTAAAAAATCATTCAACACCGCAATAAAATCATTTCCAACCCGTCAAAAACTTAATGCTTTCTTCATTTTCACACGAAAACACACAACTTTCTTCTTTCCCCACTTACTTTCTTCCCCGATCAGATTTAACAAACTCTAAATGAAAATACCTTTATATAAATTTAATACCTTTCATAAACTTTATGATGTTTAATATTTCCCCCTTTATATGACCTTTTAAAATGAAACCATGTTATTACAAAGTGAATTCTCTTACTTTATTACAATTTATTTACATTATAATTACATTACAATTACATTTTAAATCCATTAACAAACTAAAATAATATTTAAATCGGAGCGTAAAAATACAATCTTTTACTGGGATCTTTTATTATTTTAGGTAACTTTTTTGTCGATTCAAAAGTGGTTTGTGTCGGCTTAGTTATTCTTTCTGTTGCTTTAGTTAATCTTTGTGTTGCTTTAGTTGGTCTTTGTGTTTCTTTAGTTATTCTTTGTGTTGTTGGAGTTGTTTTTTGAGTTGGTTTGGTTATTCTTTCTGTTGGATTAGTTATTCTTTGTGTTGGTTTAGTTATTCTTTGTGTTGGTTTAATTCTTTGTCTTGGTTCTATAATTTTTTTTGTTGATTCAAAATTTCTATGTGTTGAATCAAAATCTCTTTCTGTTGAATCAAAATCTCTTTGTTTTGAATCATAAATTCTTTGTGTTGGTTCAAAATCTCTTTGTTTTGAATCAAAATCTCTTTGTGTTGAATCAAAACCTCTTTGGGTTGATTCAAAATCTCTTTGTGTTGAATCAAAATTCCTTTCTGTTGAATCAAAACCTCTTTGGGTTGAATCAAAAATTCTTTGGGTTGGTTTAAATACATATTGTGTTGGTTTAATTATATTTTGTGTTGATTTAAATACACTTTCCGTTGGTTTAAACTTAACTATTCTTTGAGTAGTTATTTCTTCACTAGATTCATCCTCATCATCATCCGGATCGTTTTCTTCTTGAAAAAACGTTTCGGTGATTTCAAAATTATTCCTTTCTTTCAAAGTATTGATTTTTTCAGCTAATTTAGGATCGTTAAAAAATTCCTTAGCGTTAATTCTATCCTCCTCTTTTAAATTTTCTTCATTTCTTTCTTCCCCCGGTTTATAATTCCTCGTTATTTTAATTTGCACCTTTTTATATTTATAATTCCCACCGTGTTTCTTATTGTTGTCCACATCTTTAAATAATTCTACATTTTCCGGATAAATTTCTTCATTTGGTCCATCTGGGGAAGAATTTATCAAACTGGAAAAGTCAGTTTGGTTTATATCTTTTAATGTGATTGTTCTCGGAGTTGGTTTGAAGATTTCTATATCGTTGTTGGATCTGGAATAGTCTCTTCGGTGGTTTCTTGGAATTTCGTAATTTCTTCTTTGGAGATTTCGACGATTTCTGATGTTTTCTTCAGTTTTTGAAGGTGTTGTTGGTCTAAATCTTCCTCGACCTCTTTGTCTTCTTTGCGTTGATTTTGGAGTTGTTGTTGATGTGGTTGATGTGGTTTCTTGATTTCTTCTTCTTTGCCCTCTTCTTATTTTAACTTCTTGCTTTGGAACGCCTTGTTTTGTAACATTTTCTCTTTCAAAATCTTGAATTGTTGTACTTTCAATGATTTGTTTTATTGGAGTTGTTGGTTTTAGTGATGTTGTTGGAATCTCAATCGTTTGACTTTGTGGGGTTGTAGTTAGAATTTTTTCATTTTCTGGACTTTCATTATCTTCATTTTTATGGTCTTTATTTTCTTCATTTTTATATTTCTCATCTTGATTTTTATGTTCCTCATCTTTTTGGCCTTCATTTGCTTTAATTCTCGAAGGATTTCTTCGTATATTCGTATATTTTGAAATATCAATGGAAGTTTTAGGACTGTAATCCTTAGTTTTTGGTACAAATTCTGAGATATCAAAAACTTGAAATGGTGAATCTAAACCTAAAATACCTTGAACTCCTGGTGAATTTTGAATTTGTCCAACTTCTTCTACTTCGGCTATTTCTTCAATTTCTTCTTCATGTTTTGTACCTTCATTTTTTGTTTCTTCATTTCTTGAATCTTCATTTCTTGAATCTTCATCATTAATTTCACTCGGTTTTGGTTGATTTTTCTTTTTGGTTGATGGAGTTGGATCTAAATACACTTTATAAGACTTATCAGCTTTAAGTTTATTTAAAATTGATAGATATTCTGGAAGACCTGTGCTTGGACGACTTGTGTTTATAACTTCACTCGATGTAACAGCATTTTCTATTAAATCTTCTTTGTTATCTTTATCTTTGTCTTTTCCAATCGGTTTGGGATCTTGGATTACTTTATAATTTGGGTTACTCTTTAAAATCTTAACGTAATCTAAATAACTTGGTCCTGGGGGAGGTGTAGGTGGAAATCTTTTCTGCTCTTTTTGTTTTTTCGATTCTTTTGATCCTTCTTCAATTCTTTTTGATCCTTCTTCAATTCTTTTTGATCCTTCTTCAATTCGTTTTGATCCATCTTCAATTCTTTTTGACCCTCTTTCAATAATTTTTGGTTCATCAACTTCAATATAATCATACTCATCCTCTTCCTTCTTCTCCGCTTTTTTATCATAAATAATCCTCCCAGTTTTTTCATCGTAATGAAAATTTCGATTTCTATGAGGAACGTAATCATCAATTTCTTCCTCAGTTTCGTTTTTATTTCTTCTTATTTCTAAATAACCTCGACTTCGTTTAATCCTTCTTCGTTTTCCGGAAGAAATTTTTTTACGATCCAATTCTGGTTTGTAAAAATTCGGATGTTTGTATGGTTCTTTTGGTGGTGGTCTTAAACCTGGATATAAAAACTTTTCCATGTTATCTCCATAAATATCTTCATTTGAAAAAATTTCTTTTTGTTCTTCTTGAAGATTTTCTATTCTTTGTGGGGGGATTCGTTTTGGAGGTTTTTTAACTATAATAATTTCATCTGCGTCTTGGTGTTGTTCTAAAATTCTCATTGGGATTTTATTCTTCCTTTCAGGTGGAAGTGGAGTTGGTAAAAATGGTTTTGAAGTTACTAAATAAGGTTTTTGAGTTACTAAATAAGGTTTTTGAGTTGGTGCAAAAGGTTTCACCATTACAAAAGTTTTTGGTGGTTGTGGTTTTGATATTTGTGGATTAGATATTTGTGATTTTGGTATTTGTGGCTTTGATGTTGTTCTAATTCTTTGATACCTATTTGGTCGTTTTCTAACGTAAATTTCTTCATTACTCGATTCGCTGGTTTCAACATCTTCATTCGAACTCTTTATGTTATTAATGATATCCGCGAAGACGTTTAATTGTTCGCTTGGTTTGATTTCTTGTTTATAATGGACTTCACTTAAGGGTTTACTTTCTTCTTGTTCTTGGTTGTTGACATTAAAATGGGTTTCTTGGTATTCTTGATATCTTTCAGGTCGTTTTTCAATATTATTTCTAATATTAGGATTATTTTTTATATCAGGATTATATCTCATATCAGGATTATATCTTACATCTGGATTATTTCCTATATCAGGATTATATCTTACATCAGGATTATATCTTATATCAGGATTATTTCTTATTTCAGGGTGATTTCTTATAGCAGGATTAGATCTTATAATAGGATTTGGTCTTCTTCTTGTTATTTTTCTTCTCATAACATATGCTTCAGCTTTTGGAGAATTTGAATCTTCATCATTTTGAGAAAGTGATTTTCCAAATCTATCTTCTTGAAAGCTTGAAACCTCTCCATCGTATTCTTCACTAAATAATGGATTATCTAAAGGATTTTCACCGAAATATTTTTGTTTTAGACAATCGATTTGGTTGGATAATTTACCTTTTAATCGGGTTTTTGGGTTATAATTAGATTTGTTAGGTTCGGTTGTTTCATTATTTATTTTACTTTCTGACTCATTTTTTGTCTTATTTTCAGTTTCATTTTCTGTTTCATTTTTTGTATCATTTTTGATAGTCTGACTCTTAATTTTTTCCGGAATAGGATCAATATCTTCAGTTTGAGGACACTCACTTTCTTGTACACGATCGTACAAAACCATTTTATTCTTAGTTTTGGTTAAAATATTATCTGGATTTTCAGCGTAACGAAAACCAGAAGATTTATCTAAATTTTTTGAGTTATAATTTGGATATTTTTCTGTTTTTTGATTTTGATTTTTATATTGGTTTTCATTTTCGTTTTCATTTTCGTTTTCATTTTCGTTTCTATTTTCGTTTCTATTTTCGTTTTTATTTTCGTTTTTATTTTCATTTTCAATAGATCGTCTTTTTCGTAATTTCTTTCCAAATTTTTCTTCACCCATAACTGTATCTATGAGATCATCTTCGTTTTCTTCTAAAATGACTTTTTGTTGGATAACTTTTGATCGTTTTTTTGCTAAAGGTTGAGTTTCGGGTAAACGATTTCTTTGTAAATTTTTATTTAGATCATCTCTTATTTTCGGTGCCTTAACAGTTTTTGTATTTAAGTTATCTACTTTGAGATTTTTAGGAGTTATAAATTTTTTATTACGTTTGTTTGTATGAATCTTTTTATTGTTGGGTTTTACAATTTTTTCCTCTCTTAAACTTTCTCCTTCTTCTGAATCTTCCGAAGAATCTTCCCGAGAATCTTCTCGAGAATCTTCACGAGGATATTCTTGAAGATTTTCACGAGAATCTTCACGAGAATCTTCTCGAGGATCCTCTCGAGAATTTAATCCCATAAATAAATCTTCTCTAGACGTTTCTTCAGAAATTTCACCAGATTCTTTTGAAGATGAATCTTCTCCTGAAGATTCTCTCAAATCTTCTTTAATTTTTTTATCATTTCCTTCCTGTAAATGTTCTTTTCTTGAGTCTACATTTCTATCTTGATTTTCATTTCTACCTCGAGTATATTTCTTATCTTCATTGAATCTTTCTGGACCTTCTTCATGTTTAGCTGGTTGATTTTTATTTCTATCTTTATGAGAATATTTCTTATCTTCATTTAATCTTCCTGGACCTTCTTCATGTTTAACTGGTTGATTTTTATTTCTATCTTCACGAGAATATTTTGTATCTTGATTCAATCTTCTTAAATCTTCTTCGTGTTTAACTGAAGAAGGTTGATTTTTATTTCTATCTTCATGAGAATGTTTTCTATCTTCATTTAATTTAACATTTAGTTTTCTTGAATTTTCATTTTTAATGTGTAGATTTTTATTTAGATTTCTATCTTCTAAAGAATATTTTCTTTCGTCTAAATTACCATTTACTTTTCTTTCGTCTAATTTACCATTTATTTTTCTATCATTTAATTTACCATTTACTCTTCTTGTTTTATCTTTATCTTCATAAGGATATTTTCGATGATTTTCTTCCTCTACTTTTATATTAATTCTTCTTGAATCTCCTTGATTTTTATTTTCCCTTCTTAAATTTTCTTCAAGTTTAAGTGATTGATTTTTATCTTTATCTTCATGAGGATATTTTCGATGCTTTTCTTCCTCTACTTTTATATTAGTTCTTCTAGAATCTCCTTGATTTTTGTTTCCCCTTCTTAAATTTTCTTCATGTTTAAGTGATTGATGTTTATCTTTATTTTCATGAGAATATTTTCGATGATTTTCTTCCCCTAATTTTATATTAATCCTTCTTGAATCTCCTTGATTTTGATTTCCCTTTATTAAATCTTCATCTTGTTTCGAAAGGTTTCTTCTTTTACCTTGGAAATAATCCCCAACGTTTTCTTCATTTAATTTTACATTATTTCTTCTTAAATCTTCATTATTAATTGGTACATATTTAATTGGTTTATTAACCTTCTCTTTATTTTTTTGTTGGTTTATATAAATTCCTTTGTTTTCTTCGTTTTCATTTTCTTCATTTTCATTTTCTTTTTCTTCATTTTTTCTTTTTGGATGTAAAACAATAATATATCCTTTATCTTGTAAATCATCTAAAAAAACTTTTTGATTCTGACTGTTTATATTAGACGTTTCTGGAAAATTTTTAACTCTTTCTTCTGGATATTTTTGATTTAAAGGTTGAAAGTTTTCCTCTTTTTTTCTTGGTTTTTCACTTTTTGGGTTTTCATCTTGAATGTTTTTAATTTCTTGGTGATTTTTACCATCTTCAATATTTTCAATAACTTGATATCCATTCTTTTCTTCAATTTTTACCGGAAAACTAATTTTTTCTTTTCGATTTTGATTATTTTCATTTTGATAATTATCTTCTTTTAATATTCCTTGTTGTTTGTTTAAAACTTCCTGAGGATTTATTTGGACGTTTGGATGAAATATACGTTTATCTTCTATATCATAAATAACTTTAGGTTGGATTAAAATCGTTGGATTTTCTTCATAAGTTTTCTTGGCATTCTCTTTATAAGTCTTCTCGGAATTTTCTTCATAAGTTTTTAATTTTGTATTTTGTTGTAAAACATCTTGATTTTGTTGTAAATCATCTTGATTTTCTTTATTTCCTTCAGATAAATTTATAATCGTTGGCATTTTTTGATAATTTTGTCGATTTAAGTTTCTATTATTATCAAAAGTTTCCTTCCATTTCTTTCTATCTTCTAAATACAATTTAGGATAATTTTCTTCATTTTCTTTGTTGGGTTTGTAATCATCGATTTTTATTCCACTTTCATGTTGAAATTTTTTACTACCTCTTTCTGGATGATTCTTTTTTAAAATATATTCTTGTTTTGAGTTTTGTATTAAAGGATGAAAAGATTTTTCTGGTTTAATAAAATCATTTAGTTGTTTTTCTTGTTCATAATTTTGTTTAATTTTTGGATAAATTTCTTCAACTATAAAGGGATATCTTATTTCTTTAAGTTCTTCTTTTTGATCTTGATTTAAATTTATTTGGTCTTGATTTATAATAGCTTGTTCTTGATTTAAATTGACTTGATCTTGATTTGAATGGACTTGATCTTGATTTAAATTAACTTGTTTTTGATTTAAATTAACTTGATGTAAATTGATTTGTTCTTGATTTAAATTGACTTGTTTTTGATTTAAAGCAATTTGTTTTTGATGATATTTTGGATGATTTTTAATTGGATTACTTTCTTTTTCTTCTTTCTGTTCAAAGTTTTCCTTTATAATTGGAATATATTTAATGTTTTCATTTCTTATTGGAATACTTGTAGTGTATTGATCGGTTTCTTGAACGATAATAGGATAAAATCTTTGTGGTTCAACATTTACAGGTAAATTTATTACATCTCGTTGTTTATCTTGGTTGTTATTAAAATTATTAAGATTTTTAGTTATGATGTCATCTACATCATGTAAATTTGATTTATGAACAATTTTTTCATCATTTTTGTTTAATATTTGATAATTATTTAAGTTCCTTTGACTTGTTGGATTTATTTGTTCAATATTTTGTCGTTGATAGCTTAAATAACTTGCTGATTCTTCAGGTTTCTTTTCATATTGAGTGTCTTTAAAATTCCTTTCTTCTGAATGAAATTTTCGATTATTGGGTTCGATTTCTATATTCTTTTCTTCGTTTTTTTCTTGGATTTTTTCTTCATTTTTTTGTTGGTTTTTTTCGTGATTTATCTCGACAATTTGTTCATCTTCATAATTTTTCTTTTTATCACTTTCATGTTTTATATCTTCATATTCATTAACTTTACTTTGAATTTCTTTATTTTTATACTGATTAATTTTATCTCCTTCATTATAATCTTCATTAACATTAGAATTTTTTAAGTTTTCATCATAATATTGATTTTCTGGGTAAAAAAGTTGAACATTTTCAAGTACAACTGGAACGAATTCTTCGTATCCATCTTCATTAGATTTTTTCATTTCTTGTACGTTTTTATTTTCTTTTTCCTCAGGATTTTTAAGTTTAGGTGTAAAAAATTGGAAATAATTTGGAAAATTTTGTACTGTTGGTTTATTAACATTTTTCAAATCGCTTTTTGCTATTAGTAGTGGATAAAAAAATTGGTTTTGTTTCGATTTTTCTTGATTATTTGGATTATTTTCATTATTGTTTTGTTGGTTTCTTTGATTATCTTTTAAGTTATCGATTTTTAAACTCTCGGTGATTGCTGGAAAATATTTTTTATCAATACTTTCTTGATCTGGTTGTTTTAATTGATGAAATTTTTTTGATTTTTGTTGACTTTTATGATAACGTTCTTCTACATTTTTTACAAAATCATTTTCTGGTTTATCATTAATTTCTGGTTTATGAACGTTAATTTCTTTATTCTGAGATGTAATTTTAAATTGATCTCTAATAAGTTCTCCATTTTTTCTTTCTTTATTATTTTCAAAATCCTCTTTTATTGGTACTTTCCTAACATAAAATTTCACATCTTCATTTTCATTTATTTCTCTTTCCTGAAATTTTTTTGTATTTATAGCAGGTTCAAACCCTCTAGGAACATTTTCAGGTCTTTCTTCCTTTTCATTCCGATTAATTTCTTCATCTTCTATATATGAAGGATTTATAATTATGTCTTCAGTTATTCTTGCACGTTCATCAACTCCATAGATAGATTTTGGATTAATTTCAATATTTTCAACTTTTAAAGGAATGTGGTAATTTTTTTCTATATTTTTTAAAACAGGTTTAACTTTAATTTCTTCAATTTGAGGATATTGACCTTGATTTTTGTCAATTTGAGGATATTGTCTTTGATTTTCTTCAATTTGGGGATATTGTCTTTGATTTTCTTCCATTTTTGAATATTGTTCTAGATTTTCTTCGATTTTTGGATATATTCTTTGATTTTCTTCAATTTTTGAATATTGTCTTTGATTTTCTTCCATTTTAGGATATATACTTGGATTTTCTTCAGTTTTAGGATATGGATTTTCTTCAAACTTAAGATATACTCTTTGATTTTCTTCAATTTTTGGATATTGCTCTAGATTTTCTTTAGTTTTAGGAAATTTTCTTACATTTTCTTCAATTTTTGGATATTGTTTTAGATTTTCTTCAATTTTAGAAAATTTTCTTAGTTTTTCTTCGATTTTTGGATATTGTTTTAAACTATCTTCAGTTTTAGGATATTGACTTTGATTGTCTTCAATTTTAGAATATTGCCTTTGATTTTCTTCAATTTTTGGATATTGTTTTAGATTGTCTCGAGTTTTAGGAAATGTTGTTAGACTTTCTTCAATTTTAGGAAATTTTTGAAGACTTTCTTCAATTCTAGGATACGATTTTTGATTTTCTTCAACTTTAGAAACTCGATCTTCTTTAATTTTAGGATATATCCTTTGTCTTCCTTCAATTGGAGGATATTTTCTTTGAGTTTTTTCAATTTCAGGATATACTGTTTGATTTTCTTCAATTTTTGGATATTGTTTTAGATTTTCTTCAGCTATAGGAAATTTTCTTTGATTTTCTTCAAGTTGATGGTATATTCCTTGATTTCCTCCATTTTGAGGATATTGTCTTTGATTTTCTTCAACTTTAGAAAATTCATTTTCTTCAATTTTAGGATATATTTGTTGATTTTCTTTAATTTGAGGATATTGTCTTTGATTTTCTTCACTTTGAAGATAAACACCTTGATTCGTCTTAATTTTTGGATATTGCTTTAGGTTTTCTGCAACTTTAAGGAATTTTCTTTGGTTTTCTTCAATTCTAGGATGCACACGTTGATTTCCTTCAACTTGGAGATATAGTCTTTGACTTTCTTCAAGTTGAGGATATATTCCTTGATTTTCTTTAACTGTAGGGAATTTTCTTTGATTTTCTTTAACTGTAGGGATTTTTCTTTGATTTTCTTCAACCTTAGGGAATTCATTTTCTTCAATTTTAGGATATATTTGCTGATTTTTTTTAATTTGGGGATATTGCCTTTGACTCTCTTCAAGTTGAAGAGGGCTACCTTGATTCTTCCTAATTTCTGGGTATTGCTTTAGATTTTCTGCAACTTTGAGGAATTTTCCTTGATTTCCTTCAATTTGAGGATATATTCCTTGATTTTCTTCAACTGTAGGGATTTTTCTTTGATTTTCTTCAACTTTAGAGAATTCATTTTCTTCAATTTTAGGATATACTTGCTGATTTTCCTTAATTTGAGGATACTGTCTTTGATTTTCTTCAATTTGAGGATGTACTCCTTGATTGTCTTTAATTCTTGGATATTGTTTTAGATTTTCTTCATCTACAAGAAATTTTCTTTGATTCTCTTCAATTGTAGGATGTATTCTTTGATCTTCTTCAATTTTAGTATATATTCCTTGATTTTCTTCAATTTGAGGATATGTTCTTTGATTTTCATCAATTTGAGGATATTGTCTTTGGTTTTCTTCAACTTTAGGAAATTCATTTTCTTGAATTTTAGGATATATTTTTTGATTTTCTATAATTGGAAGATATTGTCTTTGATTATCCTCAATTTGAGGATATATTCCTTGATTTTCTTCAATTTGAGGATATATTCCTTGATTTTGTTTAACTATAGGCAGTTTTCTTTGATTTTCATCAACTTTAGAGAATTCATTTTCTTCAATTTTGGGAAATATTTGCTGATTTTCCTTAATTTGAGGATACTGCCTTTGATTTTCTTCAATTTTTAGATATTGGTTTAGATTTCCTTCAACTTTAGGAAATTTTCTTTGATTTTCTTCAATTTGAGGATATACTTCTTGATTTTCTTCAATTTTTGGATTTTGGTTTAGATTTCCTTCAACTTTAGGATATTCTCCTTGATTTTGTTGAATTTGAGGATATTTTTTTTGATTTTCTTGAATTTGAAGATATCCTCTTTGATTTTCTTGATTTTGAGGATGTTCTTCCCGATTTTCTTCATTTTCATGATATAGTTTTGGCGTTTGAGGTTGATATTGAACTGTAACTGGAATTTGTTGATAATAATCAACAATAACCGGCCGATTATTTGCTGATACATCCATTCCTTTTAATTGAAAAGTATCCATATAATACTTCTCTAAAGTTTTCTTCAATTGATCTTCATTTACATATTGATTCGATGGACGAATTTCTTCGATATTTTCATTTGAATTAATAATAGCTTTTCGTTTTTTAATTTTACTAGTTTGTACGGTTTGAATAGGTTGTTGATTTAAATTTGGATTTTGTTGATTTGATCGATTGGATTGATTTAAATTGCTTCTTCGTCTTTCTTGTATTTTTCTTAATCTTTCTTCCCCGATTACTTTCCTTTGTGGTGGATTATTTTTTTGTACGATTGGAGGTCTTTGAATCGGTTTATTAAAAACTCTTTCTGTAGGTCTTTTAAGACGTGTGGTTTCTTGAATTTGTTTTTCTTTTTTAACTGGCACAGAAACTTTCTTCACCTCAATATTTTTGAATTCTTTTACAGGTGGGTTAATTAAAACTTCTTCTTCGTTTTTAGGTCGAATATCTTCTGCTATACGATCTATTTGACTTTTAACATTTTCTTCTTTTGGTAGAAAATCTGTTTGAGTTTGAATGGGTTTTTTTGCGTTTACAGAAGTTGTTAGTTCTATCTCTGGAGGTAAAGTAAAGTAATCGTTTATATTATCAAATCGATATTTTTGAAACCAATCTTCATTTTCATAAGTAAAATATTTCGAAGGTTCGCCTTCAACAGTTACGATCGGTTCGTGCTTAGATTCTTTAACTTTCTCTTTATTTTCTTTATTTAATTCGCCTCCATCTCCGTTCTGATCACGTTTTTCTTTAATTTGTTCCGTTTCCGGTTTGAGTTCGATTTTTCTGAAACGTGATGAAAAATTATCGAATATTTTTAAAAAATTAAGTAAAAAAAAAATAGAGCAAGTTTTTATCTTTGATATTTTTGAACCGTTTAATCCTATCGATTGTATTTAACCGGTTCGTTTCCTGTTTCAAATCGGAGCCTTTCACTTTTACGAATGGACGTTGAAGGTTGTTACCGGTAAAAAGGAATTAAAAGACACAAGAAACCGTTTTTTTATCGGAGCGAAAGTGTTTGTGAACGAGATATTAATAAAAAGGAATTAAAAAAGGAATGAAAAAAAAAATATTATAAATAAATAACGGATTGGTTATAGGAAATGAACGGTTTTGAATTTTAATCGGTTATGACTTTCATTTATTGAATATAAATGTTTTATGTATTAAATTTGTATACGAAAGTAATTAATTTTGAAAATTATTTAGTTGTATGTAGGTTTAAATTTTTAATTTATAGATTTACATTTTTAATTTATAAATTTAAACTTTTAATGAAATGAATTTGATTATAAAATGGATTTTTTTATACTGGGTTAGATGTATTAGATGTAGGTTTTTATTGTATTTTAGTGGGTTATTAGCAGATGAAACTCCTAAAGAATTATTGTCTTTGTGACAAAGTGAATTTTAATGAAGCCTTTTTTGTGAGGATTTAAATTTTGTGAAATGAAAGGGGTATTTTTTTAGGGTTGATCTGGATTACTTGAGATTATTAGTATTGGATATAAATTAAATACCCAGTATTACACTTGAATGTAAAGCAGGCATACACGGTATATTATTTAATTGCTCAGTAAAAAACTAGCCGCTCAGTATTAACATAAATATTCAGTACGGAAACTAAATGACCATTAAAAATGTTAAATGCAGAGTCAATATACTAAATGCTCAGTAAAAATCGTAAATATTCAGTACAAATCTTAACTGTTCAGTAATTATACCAAATGACCAGTAAAAAATCAAAACTACTTTTAAAAAATAATATGCTCATTTCAAAACTCAACAAAACTTGAACAAATTTAAAAAATCGTACTGAAGCTATTTCCGGAAATTCAAAAAAATAATAAATAAATAGAAATACATTAATCCATCTATTTTATGCTAAACAAATCAAATTTATCGTAGCTGTTTCTAAAAACTTTTTTTAAATTCCCAAAGTCATCGACGATTTTTGCCCGAACCCAAAAAAAATTTGAACAAATTTGAAAAATCGTACTGAGCTTATTTAAGAAAATTTTGAAAAGCTTTTTTAAAGAGAAATACATTAACATATCTATTTTATGTTAAACAAATCAAATTTATTGTAGCTTTTTCCAAAAAAAATTAAAAAAATTCCCAAAGTCATCACTGATTTTTGGCCAAATTCAATATAACCTGAAAATTTTTAAAAAATCGCACTGAGCTTACTTATGAAAATTTTGAAAAGAATTTTGGAATAGGAATACATCAAAGTATCTATTTTATGTTAAACAAATCATATTTACTGCAGCTGTTTCCAAAAAATAAAAAAAGTCCCAATCATCGATAATTTTCGCCCAAATTTAGTATAAATTGAAGAATTTTGAAAAACCGCTCAAAGTTTATTTATGAAAATTTTTAAAAGATTTTTGAAACAGGAATATATTAAAGCGTCTATTTTATATAAAACAAATCAAATTAATTATAGCTGTTCCTAAAAAAAAAAAAAACCAAAGTCAGTTTTTGCCCAAACTAAACATAACTTGAACAAATTTAAAAAATCGTGCTGAGTTTATTTATGAAAATTTTGAAAAGATTTTTTAAATATAAATACACTAAAGCATCTGTTTTATGCTAAATAAATCAAATTCATTGTAACTGTTCTCAGAAAAAATAAAAAAAAATCCCAAAGTCATCGATGATTTCCGAATTCAATATAACTTGAACAAATTTGAAAAATCTCATTGAGTTTATTTATGAAAATTTTGAAAAGATTTTTTATATAGAAATACATTAAAGTATCTATTTTATGCTATATGAACCAAATTTACTGTAACTGTTACCAAAAAAATTTAAAAAATTCCCAAAGTCATCGATGATTTTTTCCCAAATTCAACAAAATTTGAACAAATTTGAAAAATCTCATTGAGTTTATTTATGAAAATTTTGAAAAGATTTTTTGAAGAGAAATAGGTTAAAGTGTCGTATTAATTATTAATTATTATTATTAATTATTATTCATTAGTAGTTTTTGATGTACTTAGGTTTTGTAGTGGATTAGTAGCAGATGGGAATCCTAAAGAATTATTGTCTTTGTGACAAAGTGAATTTTAACGAAGCCTGTTTTTGTGAGGATTTAAATTTTATGAAATGAAAGGGATATCTTTTAGGGGTTGATCTGGATTACTTGAGATTATTAGTATTTGGGTAATGTTATAAAAGATTTTTTTTTTAATGAAGATTTAATTTCTAAGTAGTAGTTTTTTAATAATATGATGGGAATTAATCCTTATTAAAATCCTTATTACTTGGAAACTGTTAGGATTTGTATTCGTTTGGAATTACTAGGAAATGAAATTTTTTGTTAAAAGCATTTTTAAGAACTAAATTTCTCATTCAAATTTCTCTCAAAAAAACTTTTTCAATTATAGAATTCAATGAGAATTCACAGAATTCACAGCTAATTTTTTCGATTAGGATAAAAAGTTAACTGTAATCGATTTTAAGACTTCTTGGGACTTTTTTGGGAATTTTTTATTGTTATTTAACAACCTAAATAATCTAAGTAATATATTTTAATAATCAAAAAATGAATATATTAGTTGGAATTGAATTAGTTGGCATTCTTAACTATCAGTTTCCGGCAATTTTAAGATGCGACCAACGGTTTTTAAGATCTACTATTTCTGGGGTAAAATTTTTAAGTAAAAATAGAAGGAATTTAAAAAAAAAGGAAAAAATACCATGCTATAGTAAACATATAAGGCTACATCCTACAAAAGGTCCTAATTTTTTTTCTTCAGCCGTTTCTCAGAAAAAAATTCCCAAAGTTTGCGTTTTCCGCTAACCGGTCAAAAAGATTGGTTTTTTTTCACTTAATTGGCGATATTTCTTAAATCGTGTGATGTACGATTTTGAATTTTGATTATGTTTTGTAGAAATAATGATCAATCATGATAGTCTTTACCTCGATTTTTTTCGACGAAAACTTTCAGAGTACGAGCACTCCAAATTTGACTGAGTTGACTGACTTGACTTTTGGCATCGATAGTAGATGTAGTTGGTGCCTTTGTTAGTATATCCATTAACATTTCTGACGTTTTGAGATATTTTATATCTATTGTACTTTCACTAACTGTATCCCTGATAAAATAACGTCTTACATCTATGTGTTTTGTCCTTTTGTGGAACGAGGAATTTTGAGTAAGCTTTTGGGTACTTTGATTATCATTAAATATGGTGATCTATCTTTAATCTTTTAATCAATCTTTAGTTAATTCGTACAAAAGCTTTTTTAGATAAATGGCTTCCTTCCTTATTATTGGTACAGATAGTAGATTATTCTGTTCAATTTTTCTTACAACAGAATATTCAATAACAATTTGTATCGTTTCAAATTCTTTCTGTCTCAAACACTTTAAAGAAAGACAGTACATTGTAAAGATAGTGCATTGAATGTTAATGCACTACCTTTGAAATGCAATTAAGTACTCATTTTCTATAAAATTAAAGAACAAATGTACATATAATAGCCTGGTTCTAAATTGACGATTAAAAAAATGTTTTGTGAAGTGGATCAACGTTTAAATTTTTTTATATGTGATTAAAATACAAGAATTTAGATTATAGGAAACATGATACTGATATAAATAAGTTCTATGAATAAATAGAAACCAGAAAATTGTTCTCTTTTTGGAAAAAGTTAAATTCAACACCATTTTTTTTTTGTTAATGATCAAATTTGTAATTAGAATCAATTTGATCCTAGGATTCATTATTTTTTTCGTTTCTATGAATAAGTTCTGTGAATAAACAGAAACCAGAAAATTGTTCTCTTTTTGGAAAAAGTTAAATTCAACACCATTTTTTTGTTAATGATCAAATTTGTAATTAGAATCAATTTGATCCTAGGATTCATTATTTTTTTCGTTTCCATGAATAAACAGAAACCAGAAAATTGTTCCCTTTTTTTAAAAATGTTAAATTCAACACCATTTTTTTTTGTTAATGGTCAAATTTGTAATTAGAATCAATTTGATCCTAAGATTCATTATTTTTTTCGTTTCTATGAATAAATAGAAACCAAAAAATTGTTCTCCTGTTGGAAAAAAGTTAAATTCAACACCATTTTTTTGTTAAAGATGAAATTTTTAATTGGAATTTATTTGATCCTAGAATTCATTATTTTCTTCGTTTAGGATCTTTTTCTAATAATTTGTATTAGCTTGGAATCATTAACAAATAAGAAATATTATCAAAGAATTATTATATTTACTCACTTTAGAACTAAATTATTCTATCTTAAATTTTTCTTCCAATAGAATATTCAATAACATTTTATACTACATTTCAAACTTTTTTAGTTTCAAACTCTTTCTTTACAGTACATTGAATGTTAAAATTAAGAACTAATTTTCTATCAAATTAAAAAATGGACATAAATATATGTCCATATTATATTATAAAGGATCGCATTTAAATGCTCAGTATTTTTATACCTTATTGCTCAGTAAAAAATACCAAACGTTCAGTATTTAATTTTAAACATGTTAAGTATAAAAACAAATAATGCTCAGTAAAATATTTGAAATGTTAAACATATAAAGCATAGTATGAAATTCAATAACTCCCAGTAAAGAATTACAATGTGTTCATCTAACCTCAAAATTGTTTATCAAAATTTTAGATTAAAAATGAATGAAATATCTCATTACGAGAGTGATGAAAGACAAAGTGAACACGAAGAAAGTGTTTTTTGTTCAGGCAAAAATTATCGATGACTTTGGGAATTTTTTAATTTTTTTTGGGAACAACTACAATTAATTTGATTTGTTTAACATAAAATAGATACTTTAACCTATTTCTATTCAAAAAATCTTTTCAAAATTTTCATAAATAAACTCAATGAGATTTTTCAAATTTGTTCAAATTTTGTTGAATTTGGGAAAAAATCATCGATGACATTGCGAATTTTTTAAAATTTTTTGGGAACAGTTACAGCAAATTTGGTTTGTATTGTATAAAATAGATACTTTAATGTATTTCTATATAAAGAATCTTTTCAAAATTTTCATAAATAAGCTCAGTACGATTTTTCAAATTTGTTCAAGTTATATTGAATTCGGGCGAAAATCATCGATGACTTTGGGAATTTTTTTATGTTTTCTGAGAACAGTTACAACGAATTTGATTTATTTAGCATAAAATAGATGCTTTAATGTATTTCTATTTAAAAAATCTTTTCGAAATTTTCATAAATAAACTCAGTACGATTTTTTAAATTTGTTCAAGTTATATTTAGTTTTGGTAAAAATCGTCGATGACTTTGGTTTTTTTCTTAGGAACAGCTACAGTTAATTTGATTGGTTTTATATAAAATAGATGCTGTAATATATTTCTATTTCAAAAATCTTTTAAAAATTTTCATAAATAAACTCTGAGCGATTTTTCAAAATTCTTCAAGTTCATTCGGGTGAAAATAATCGATTACTCTGGATTTTTTTTTATTTGTTTGGAAACAGCTACAGTAAATTTGATTTGTTTAACATAGAGTAGATACTTTAATATATTCCTATTCCAAAAATCTTTTCAAAATTTTCATAAATAAGCTCAGTGCGATTTTTTAAAAATTTTCAGGTTATATTGAATTTGGCCAAAAATCATTGATGACTTTGGGAATTTTTTAATTTTTTTCGGAAACAGCTACAGTAAATTTGTCATGTTTAACATAAAATAGATATGTTAATGTATTTCTATTTAAAAAAGCTTTTTCAAAATTTTCTTAAATAAGCTCAGTACGATTTTTCAAATTTGTTCAAATTTTTTTGAGTTCGGGCAAAAATCGTCGATGACTAGGAATTTTTTTAATTTTTTTGGAAACAGCTACGATAAATTTGATTTGTTTAGCATAAAATAGATGGATTAATGTATTTCTATTTAAAATTTTTTTCTGAATTTCCAGAAATAGCCTCAGTACGATTTTTTAAATTTGTTCAAGTTTTGTTGAGTTTTGAAATGAGCATATTATTTTTTTAAAGTAGTTTCAATTTTTTACTGATTATTGGGTATAATTACTGAACAGTTAAGATTTGTACTGAACATTTAGGATTTTTACTGTTGTGAGCGTTTAGTATATTGGGTCTGCATTTAACATTTTTGATGGTCATTTAGTTTCCGTACTGAATATTTATATTAATACTGAGCGGTTAGTTTTTTACTGAGCAATTAAATAATATACCTTGTATGTCTACTTTACATTCAAGTGTAATACTGGGTATTTAATTTATACCTTATTATAAATAGTCCATTTCTAAGGTGACGATTAAAAAATATTGTTTGTGAAGTCGATCAACGTTTAAATTTTTTTACATTTTTTTACAAAAGAGGAATTTAGATTGTTGAGAACAAACTCAAACATATAAATCAGTTCTGCGAATAACGAGAAAGCAGAAAGTTGTTCTCTTTTTGCAGAGGAGTTAAATTCAACGCTCTTTTTTGTTATTAATGAAATTTTTAATTGGAATTTAGTTGAAAAAACTCTTTCAATTATAGAGAGTTCAAAGAGTTCATAGCTATGTTTTTTTTTTCGACAAGGATAAGAGTTTAACTGGAATCTATTGATTTTAAGATAGGTATATTAACTTTTTAGTTTGTTATTCTTCTAATGATTTGTATTGGTTGGAATTATTAAGCAAATGAGAAATATTATTAATTATTATGTTTCTTCACTTTGGAACTAGGTTATTCTATGTTCAATTTTTCTTACAATAGAATATTCAATAACAATTTATATTATGTTTCAAACTCTTTCTGTCTCAAACTCCTTCTTTATAATACATTGAATTTCAAAATTAAGAGCTCATTTTCTAAAAAATTAAAGAAAAAATGGACATATAATAGTCTGGTTTTAAGGTGATGATTTAAAAAAATTGTTTATGAAGCCGATCAACGTTTCAAGTTTCTTGCATGTGATATAAATACGAATACTTTTACTTTAGGTGTTAATTAAGACTAGAACTAGGACACGGATTTAGACGTGCGTCTTTTGAAAAATCGTTTGATGTTCCGGATGCCATGTTTTGCAACCTTCTTCAGAAACAATTATTTATGCTACCACACAACCTTCACTTCGAACTTGTTTCTGAAGAAGTCGTGTTGCCAAGTATGCAATATAGCATCCGGAACGTCAAACGATTTTTCAAAAGATGCACGGCTAAATCCGTGTTCTAGTTCTAGACTTAGTTCACACCGGAAGTAAAAATATTATTTAAGGTTGTAAGATGCCACCAAAAGTTTTTTCAAAAGACGCACGGTTAAACCCGAAAGCTCTTAGTTCTATGTCTAATGTTAAAGTTAATGTTAATGTTAGTTCAAAACAGAAGAATTTAAATTGTTGGAAACAAACTCAAACATATAAATCAGTTCTACTAACAAAGAGAAAACAGAAAATTGTTCTCTTTTTGCAAGAAAGTTAAATTCAATGCCCTGTTTTTGTTAACGATGAAATTTTTAATTGGAATTTATTTGACCCTAGGATTCGTTATTATTTTCTTTTAGTAGCTTCTCCTAACAAATCTCTAATAAATAATTAGGAATGGTTAACAAAAGAGAAATATTATAACGAATTATTATACAGGGTGTCCCAAAATTATACCGACAAACTGCTAGGATATGTTCTTTGAGTCATTTTAAGTACACTGAAATTAAAACCTCTCATCCGATCTCTTATAGTTTCCGAGATATATTTAGTGTTAAAGTACTTTATACTTATGTCAATTTTTCTTCATAACTTTGTTAATTTGGAGAGAATATGCCTCAAAATTTCACACAAACCATAGGATTTAACCTTAATTACATGATGTTCTTTGATATTTTTTAAATTAAAAAGCATAATCTGCTGTCATTCAACAAAGCGTAGCATTAAAAGAATTCATAAAAAAAGTCGAGCATTTGCTTCATCCCTTTATTTTCATTGATCAATGGTGACTAAGAAACATTGACAAAAGCTTTGTTGAAATTTTGACGTTTCGTTTGAATGACGGCGTTTTGGATATCTTTTTTGATAAAGTCGTTTCGCCGGCCGTCCATTACCCCGCGCTTCTCCATAACTAAAATGCATCTCTGCTAATTCAGGATTAGAATACATTTTTTAGGCACAATTTTAACAAAGTTTGCGTCAGTGTTTCGTAGTCACCTTTGATAAACGAAAATAAAGGGAAGAGGCAAATGCTCGACTTCTTTTAAATGAATTCCTTTATGAATTCTGAAATAATCACCATGTAATTAAGGTTAAATCCTAAGATTTTGTGAAATTTTGAGACATATTATCTCAAAGTTAACAAAGTTGTGAAGAAAAATTGACTTAAGTATAAAATACTTTAACACTGAATATCTCGGAAACTATAAGAGATCGGATAAGAGGCTTTAATCTCAATGTGCTTAAAATGGCTCAAAAAACATATCCTAGCAGTTTGTCGGTATAATTTTGGGACACCCTGTATTTGTAAAAAAAATGTTTTTAAAATCTTTCAAGTTGCAAGATTACATGATTTCTTTCACATTTTTCCACCGATATAAATCTAAAATTTTTTGCATGTCATCAAAATAGAAAAGGTAGTTTGTTAAAAACAAAGTGAAATCGTTGGAAGTTGGTTTTACGAACAAACAGAAAATAGAATTAATCTCTTTGATATATGATATTAGCTGTGTCTCACAATCAGTAGTTTAAACATAAAATTTGTTGTGGTCAGATGCATGTCCACAATGTCTGGACATAGCACTCGGTAAAGAACAATATAATGTTTACAATGTCTACACAAAGGAGTTTTAGGGGTTGTAGCTTTTTAATAAGTTATAGTTGAATGTGTGACTCATATTACCAATTTGTTGAACTTAGTAATGACGATTAAAGACTGATGTTGTACTTTTACTAGTTTTATTGAGTAGCTGTCTTACTAGTTTCGTCTATGATAAACTAGACAAAAAGCCACTCAATAAAACATAAGTAAAAGTACAGTATCAGTCTTTAATTGTCATTATTGAGTTAAAACTTTTTCATTTGTTAAAGGTAAAATTTTTAACTAGAACGTATTTGATGAAATGTGCCTAACCACCTTAACCCTTTAACGGTCAAGACTCTGGGGGTGTAAAATATCAAATTTTTTCTGACGTACATGTTGTTTCAGCTTCCCGGGGAAATTGCGAGACTTTGAGCTGTATGGCCAGTGGTATATATTTGTACCAGCAAGCGTTAAAGGGTTAAGGTAAACATGCATCTGCAAACTAATTCGAATTTATTGTTGTAGTCAGTAGTACGTTTCTTACGGTTCAGTTACGTCCTTTTTGTTCATTAACTTAGACAACAGATCGACATTGAACAATAGTATATAATGAAGTCGGTATTCTGTGAGCTTAAAACGCCTAATTGAGAAATAAAATGCCTAATAGATAATCAACGACTATGTCGTTAGCTTTTATTTGACCACGTTTGAATCCACTTAAGTCTCATACAAGGTGTTAGATAAAAAAACGCCCAAAGCCATATCTCCCAATCAGTTATTTCTGTTCAGATTTTCATGAGCCAGATTCTAAATGAAATGTTGAATGAAATACTACATTTTGCAGTTCATTGAATTTTTTTCCAACTGCAGCTTTGACTTTAATCAACTATGAGTTTTAATTTTCAAAATTGTATTGTCATGCATATATTTTTTTTTCGCCATT
Source organism: Digitonthophagus gazella (assembly GCA_036711955.1). Classification (NCBI taxonomy): domain Eukaryota; kingdom Metazoa; phylum Arthropoda; class Insecta; order Coleoptera; family Scarabaeidae; genus Digitonthophagus; species Digitonthophagus gazella. The sequence continues at coordinate 19,652,650 of JASCIT010000012.1, forward strand.
TACAAAACAATCTTTTTCTGAATCCAATGATCCACATTTGGTTACATTTTATTAACTGCTTTGTGCTGAAAAAAATTAAAGTATTTTCCTTTCTTCACTACCGTTTTCACAAAACGTAAAAGAAAATACAGTAAAGACCGGTTATAACGAGCACTCAAAGGACCGGAAAAAATGCTCGTTATAGACGGTACCTCGTTATAACCGAGGTTATCATAATATGTAACAAATTTTAATGTTGGTGTAAAAGTAATCATTAGCAATTTTAAAAACCAATTTAAAAAATCTTTTTTTTTTGCACTTTACTGTATCTTTCCTAAATGAATGTTATATTGAGTTTTGAATCTGACGATCCAACCTTTGGAAAACATAAAATCTCCACGACTTGTAGACGGTTGATCGGAAATGGTTTTACTGATCTTATCGAGTTCATTTGCTTTGTTCTGTAAAATCATGGTAGAAATCCTGGTTGTTTGTCTTTTCGAAGAAAACCATTCTGGGACCTTCATCCACATCAGCCCGTTCAGGTTTACGAATTCTTTTCATTTTCATATTTGTATATTTTTTATTTAAATATTTCTCTCTATTTGGCCATATTGTCGACACCGTTGAACTACTTAATTTATACTCGCGACAGATATGTACATTTTTATACCCTTGTTTGAGTTTTTCTATTATATTTATTTTATCTTTTAATGTAAGAGGTTTTCGATGGTGTTTTTCCATTTTTGTAACAAGTAGAGATACAACCTCACGTAAATCAAGCGATAAACTGAACTGCCGATGTTGCTCGTACATGGTGTCTAAATGGAGCGTCACGACGTCGCTAGATGTTTACATCATTTGCTCGTTATAGAGCATACTATTTGGGGTGTAAAAGACGCAAAATTGACTCGCTATAACCGAAATCTCGTTATAACCCATCCTCGTTATAACCGAGTTTTTCTACATTGAAAGGATAGGAGTTTTGACGGGACTTTTAAGTTTACTTGTTATAGAGCAGGTGCTCGTTATAGAGCATACTCGTTATAACCGGTCTTCACTGTATATGGAAATTCTAAGGATATTCATCGATTGTAAACCATTTCTTATTGATACGTACCGATTTCGAGCTTTTTTTGGGGAAAAATGTGGGACACCCGTTCGATGAAGTATTGTACACATGGTTCCAATTTACTATCAAAAATGCAATGTCGAAGTCCAAGTCGTCATCCAAATATTTAAAAATTTTTTGACGGAGTATACTTCTTAAAAGAAGTATTTTAACTTTGTCTGTTGTAAATAGTTAATAACAAGACATATATTGCACATCATTGGATTCAGAAAGATAAAGTCTTTGAAATAGCATAGAGAAAAGTATGCATGGCATTTTGGAAAGGAAAAGTCATAGTCGATTAAAATTGAAAGTGGTGCTTGAAAAAATTTAAACGATCTGCGAAACATAGTTTTCGTTAAAACATTTCATTTAATACCTGGCTCATGAAAATCCGAACAGAAATAACCGAGATATGGCTTTGGGCGTTTTTTGTCTAACACCTGTAGTATATCTTCGGAATACAAGAGAAAGTCCATAGATAGTATTTTTGAGTTATTGACATTTTAATCTTAACTTCTGATTATAAAGTCAATTATTTAACATGAGATTAGTTTATAACGATTTTTAGAAACAATGTATAATGGTATTTTTAAGCTTGTTCATTTTTTCCATAAAAATAATATTGAATTTCAGATACAAGATCATTAAAGAATTAAAAATCTAGAATTTTGAACTTGGTCACTTTCTCTTGTATACCGACGATATGCAGAAACCGATAGAACCAAGTTTTTGTTCGCAGAATTGAAAGCTAGAACATCAAATTTTCACCTAACTAATGTGTGTTTAAACTTAAACAATTCATATGTGATATGACTTACTTTTATAAAGTTACTCATAAAAGATATTCACTTTGAATGTACGAAAATGTCTATTTCAGTAAGTGACAAAGTACCCATTTTCATATCATTATTTTCTATCATTTCAGTTTGTCTTAAATAGCAATAATTTTTACGTCCTCTTTGTCTATAAGTAACAGTAAACTCACAAGGAGTCAAAATGATAAACAACGTTGTCAAGATATAGACGTACAGAAAAAATATTAATTGTGTCTAGCCTTGAACTCTAGAGTCACAAATTTTTAAACATTTGTTATACTTTTATAGAGATGCATTTCGTCCAAATTTTATCAAAAAGAAATTCAATGTATATTTGTAAAAAAATATATATTTATAAAAAAAACATTTGTAAAAAAAATTTTTATAAAACCAATGAGAAAACGTTTCAAATGTTTGCACCCAATTTAAATTAAAAATTTTTTTGCCTGTCATCAAAATAGAAAAATTAGATTGTTTGATACAAACTCAAAGCAAAGCTTGAAACAAACTCAAACCAAAGTACAATATTTGTATGAAACAAACATTGGAAAACGATGCTATACACAAACTAAAATCGGAAAATTATTCTCTTCGTGGAAGCAAAATTCAAAACACTTCTTGTTAAGGATTAAATGTTATATAGTTTACATTTCAATTTGTAAACATTGAGTTTAAACGAAATCTTTTCCATGAATGGTCTTTACGGGAAAATGTAATACATATAATAAATTATTATCTCTTTGCAAAATTTAAACCCCTTCTGTTGAAAATTTAAAGCCTTTTCGTTGAAAATTTAATTTTATTAAAACCGACAATAATTTTATTGGATGAAATATAGCCGTAACCATGACTATTAATCTCCGATTAATTCAAGTATTTGCGAGAATATGAATATGAATATGAATATGAATACCTATCAGGTCCAAAAATTTAATTAATTAAATAGATTTGATTGTGAAATAGAATGCGGGTTTAATTCAAACACACACAAATTCAAAATTTACGAATGTGCTTCCATTCCATTGTATTATTTGTGTTTATTTTTAAAAATCCGTTCATTTTAAAGTTACAGAGTTAAATTTGATACTTTTTTAAAAAATCGTAAAAATCTTACTTGTGAAAATAAACACAAAATTTTTTACAAAATGATAGCTTAAGATCTATAATTTTTGATAAAATAATCACTTTGGTTCAAATATCCATCAAAAAAATTAAAAAAATTCTCAAAGATTTTCTTAAGTTAGAAAAGTGTCAAAATTTTTACCAACCTTGAAAATTTCTTTAAATTTTTTTGACAACACTTGGAATAAAACGGTCCTTTTTAGTTAAAATTAGTATGTTTTAAGTTTCATTTAGAAAAAAAATCAAATCAAAATGGTTAAAAATGAATTTTTGATGAATTTTTAAAGTTGATTTCTAAAGTTAGAAAACTGTCAAAAATGTTTACCAACTTTGAAAATTTCTTAAATTTTTTTGGCAACACTTAGAATAAAACGCTTTTTTTTAGTTGAAATTAGAATGATTTAAGTTTCATTTAGAAAAAAATCAAATCAAAATCTTTAAAAATGAATTTTTGATGAATTTTTTAAAAAATTGTTAATTTTCTAACCTAAAAAATATTTACAAACTTTGAAATTTTTTTAAATTTTTTTGACAACACTTGGAATAAAACGGTCTTTTTCAAATAAAATTAGATTATTTTAAGTTTCATTTAGAAAAAGAATCAAATCAGAATCTTTAAAAATGAATTTTTGATGAATTTTTTAAAAAATTGTTAATTTTCTAACCTACAAAATTTTTTCCAACTTTGAAATTTTTTTTAATTTTTTTGACAACACTTGGAATAAAACGGTCTTTTTTAGATAAAATTAGAATGTTTTAGGTTTCATTTAGAAAAAAAATTAAATCAAAATCTTTAAAAATGAATTTTTGATGAATTTTTAAAGTTAATTTTCTTAAGTTAGAAAAGTTAAAATTTTTTTCCTACTTTGAATTTTTTTTTAATTTTTTTGACAACACTTGGAATAAAACGGCCTTTTTTAATTAAAATTAGAATGATTTAAGTTTCATTTAGAAAAAAATCAAATCAAAATCTTTAAAAATGAATTTTTGATGAATTTTTTAAAAAATTGTTAATTTTCTAACCTAAAAAATATTTACAAACTTTGAAATTTTTTTTAATTTTTTTGACAACACTTGGAATAAAACGGTCTTTTTTAGATAAAATTAGAATGTTTTAAGTTTCATTTAGAAAAAAAATCAAATCAAAATCTTTAAAAATGAATTTTTGACAAAAATCTGGATTTTTTAAAAATTTTTATCAAAGAAAACCCTTGTTTTAAGAGTGTCAGCTTTTAAGGGTTGTAACTCAAAAATTAAAGGTGATATCTTTATAGGGTTTTAAATTTTAAAAAACTTGTACTTTCTTCTTATAAATTTTATCAAGTTTTGATTTTTTCAATAAAATTTTGATTTTTTAGTTTTTTTTTTCAATTTTCTATCAAAGAAATTCCATGTTTTAAGACAGGTCAACTTTTAAGGGTTGTAACTTAAGAGTTAGGGGTGATATCTTGAAACGGTATAAAAATTTAAAAAAGTTATACTTTTATCCTAAAAAATTTACCAAGTTTAGATTTTTTTAAGCAAATTTTGATTTTCTAGAATTTTTTAAATTTTATACTAAAAATTGACTGTTTTAAAAAAAGTTTTAAAAGTTGTAACTTAAAAATTAGTTATGGTATTTTAATACGGTGTAAAAATTTTAAAATTTAATATCTTTTTCTTTTAAAATTGATTAGATTTAGATTTTTCCGATAAAATCTATATTTTTTTTGGAATTTTCAAAAATAAAATCAAAGAAATTGGCTGTTTTAACAGATCCAACTTTTACGGGTTGTAACTCAAAAACTTGGGGTGATATCTTAAAACGGTTTTAAAATTTAGAAAGTTGATTTCTTATAAAGTTAATCAAGTTTAGATTTCTATAAAATCTAGATTTTTTAGAATTTTTTAAAAATGTATCAAAGAAATCGCTTGTTTTTAGAAAGTTAACTTTTAAGGGTTGTAACTCAAGAATTAAGGATGATATCTTTATACGGTTTTAAGTTTTAAAAAGTGTATACCTTTTTCCTTTAAAATTGATCAAATTTAGATTTTTCGAATAAAATCCAGATTTTTTAAAAAATTTTAAATTTTATATCAAAGAAAATCGCTGGTTTTAAGAATATCAAATTTTAAGGGTTGTAATTCGAGAATTAAGGGTGATATCTTAATGCGGTTTAAAACTTTCGAAAGTTTATACTTTCCTTAATTAAAATTGATCAATTTCAGATTTTTTTGACCAAACCTCGATTTTTAGAAATTTTTTAATTGTAAATCAAAGAAATCGCTTTTTTAAAACATTGATATTTTAAGAGTTCTAAGTCTTTTGACAACATTTATAATGAAGCGATATTTTTTTATTAAAATTAGAATGTTTTAAGTGTCATTTAGAAGAAAAATCAAATCAAAATGGTTAAAAATGAATTTTTGATGAATTTTTAAAGTTAATTTTCTTAAGTTAAAAAAGTGTCAAAAATTTTTTTCAACTTTGAAAATTTTTTTAATTTTTTTGACAACACTTGGAGTAAAACGGTCTTTTTCAAATAAAATTAGAATATTTTAAGTTTCATTTAGAAAAAAAATCAAATCAAAATTTTTAAAAATGAATTTTTGATGAATTTTTTAAAAAATTGTTAATTTTCTGACCTAAAAAAATTTTTATCAACTTTCAATATTTTTTTAATTTTTTTGACAACACTTGGAATAAAACGGTCTTTTTTAATTAAAATTAGAATGTTTTAAGTTTCATTTAGAAAAAAATCAAATCAAAATCTTTAAAAATGAATTTTTGATGAATTTTTAAATTTAACTTTCCTAAGTTAGAAAAGTGTCAAAAATGTTTAGCAACTTTGAAAATTTTTTTAATTTTTTTGACAACACTTGGAATAAGACGGTCTTTTTAAAACAAAATGAGAATGTTTTAAGTTTCATTTAGAAAAAAAATCAAATCAAAATCTTTAAAAATGAATTTTTAATGATTTTTTTAAAAAATTGTTAATTTTCTGACATAAAAAATTTCTTCCAACTTTGAATTTTTTTTTGATTCTTTTGACAACACTTGGAATAAAACGGTCTTTTTTAATTAAAATTAGAATGATTTAAGTTTCGTTTAGAAAAAAAATAAAATCAAAATGGTTAAAAATGAATTTTTGATGAATTTTTAAAGTTGATTTCTAAAGTTAGAAAACTGTCAAAAATGTTTACCAACTTTAAAATTTTTTTTAATTTTTTGGACAACACTTGGAATAAAACGGTCTTTTTTAAATAAAATTAGAATATTTTAGGTTTCATTTAGAAAAAAATCAAATCAAAATGGTTAAAAATGAATTTTTGATGAATTTTTAAAGTTGATTTCTAAAGTTAGAAAACTGTCAAAAATGTTTACCAATTTTGAAAGTTTTTTTAATTTTTTTGATAACACTTGGAATAAGACGGTCTTTTTAAAACAAAATTAGAATGTTTCAAGTTTCATTTAGAAAAAAAAATCAAATCAAAATCTTTAAAAATGAATTTTTAATGATTTTTTTAAAAAATTGTTAATTTTCTGACATAAAAAATTTTTTACCAACTTTGAAAATTTTTTTAATTTTTTTGGTAATAATTTGGAAAAATCTAATAATTTTATTAAAAAATAGATATTTTAATCTATCAATTTCCAAAATATTTTTTCTTAGTTTTCATAAATAAAACCAAGGGAATTTTTTAAAGTTGATTAAAATTTTTCAATTGGGTGAAAATAACTTTGAAATTTTTTTTAATTTTTTTGGTAATAATTTGGAAAAATCTAATAATTTTATTAAAAAATAGATATTTTAATCTATCAATTTCCAAAATATTTTTTCTTAGTTTTCATAAATAAAACCAAGGGAATTTTAAAAGTTGATTAAAATTTTTCAATTGGGTGAAAATAAGTTTGAAAATTTTTTTAATTTTTTTGGTAATAATTTGAAAAAATTTAATAATTTTATTAAAAAATAGATATTTTAATCTATCAATTCCCAAAATATTTTTTCTTAGTTTTCATAAATAAAACCTAGGGAAATGTTTAAAGTTGATTGAAATTTTGAATGTTAAATTAGGTGAAAATTTTCGATCAACTTTGAAAATTTTTTTAATTTTTTTGGTAATAATTTGGAAATATCTTATAATTTTATTAAAAAATAGATCTTTTAGTCTATCAATTTCCAAAATATTTTTTCTTAGTTTTCATAAATAAAATCTAGGGAAATTTTTAAAGTTGATTGAAATTTTGAATGTTAAATTAGGTGAAAATTTTCGATCAACTTTGAACATTTTTTTGATTTTTTTGGTAATAATTTGGACAAATCTAATAATTTTATTAAAAAATAGATATTTTAGTCTATCAATTCCCAAAATATTTTTTCTTAGTTTTCATAAATAAAATCTAGGGAATTTTTTAAAGTTGATTAAAATTTTTCAATTGGGTGAAAATAACTTTGAAAATTTTTTTAATTTTTTTGGTAATAATTTGGAAAAATCTAATAACTTTAATAAAAAAATAGATATTTTAGTTTATCAATTCCCAAAATATTTTTTCTTAGTTTTCATATGTAAAATCTAGGGAAATTTTTAAAGTTGATTGAAATTTTGAAGGTTAAATTAGGTGAAAATTTTCGATCAACTTTGAAATTTTTTTTAATTTTTTTAACAACACTTTGAATAAAATTTTTCTAGTTTTTTTTTTAAATCGTACAGATTTGATTGAATCAATTAATTTAATTCAATCAAAGCACTTCCCCTTTGTACAAAAAACAAATTGAAATTTTTATTTATTTGTCTCTCAAATTTAAAATGATTTTGCAGAGAAACAATTATATTTTTTTCACCTCATGTGATTCTTTTTTGCCTATTTTAAAATTTTTAGATTTTTTTAGGTTTTCAATCCATTGATTTATTTTTTTCTCTTTGTTATAAAATTTTAACAATTTAGCAATTTAAAAATTTTCCTCTCAGGTAGTTTCTAGGTTCAAAAAAATACAAAATAAAACCCAAATAAATAAACTCAACAGGATTTATTTATTAAACAACATAATCATTTCTCTACATAAATCTACTAATACGTTTCTAATTCTTACCTTCTAGTTTTTTCCCCACTTCTAACTCTTTGCTCGTTAATTTTCGTTTCACTTTCTTCTCTTTCAGGTTCATAACTATCTTGACGTAAAATCTCATCTCTTTCGCTTTCATCCTCCTCATTATCTCCATAATGAGGAGAATTATCTCCATAATGAGGAGCTTCTGGACGATTTGGAGCTTCAGGTTGATTTTCTTTAAGTCTATGATTTTCTTCATGTAGTCTTTTATCTTTTTCGATTATATCTCCTTTTTTTTCTCTTCCCCCATGATCATAAGCACTATCTTCATACCCTTCTTCTGTATAAACAGTATGAGCTTTACTATTTTTTTGAATCTCTTTCAAACGTTTATCCTTTTTCTTTTTATTTTTCTTGGGAATTCTTCGTTCAACGTCACTTCTTCTTACTTGAGAATACGATCGATATGGAACGAAATCTTCAGGTTCTTCTTCGTGATTTGTTCTGTCTGTGTTGTAATTTTCAGAGTATCCTTTTAAATCACTAAAGTAACGTTCGCGTTCTTTGTCGTAGACATTTCTGTTGTCGTCGTAAATTTCGAATTCACCGTTTTTATTGATGTTTTCGTGGTGGACTGGATATAGATGTTTGTGGATCGTTTTGTGGGGTTTGTGTTTTCGCCCTTTTCTCGCCCACTGACCTTGACCTGGATAATTAACTCTCGTTGGAACTTCACCTGGGTTTTCGTGATAACTTATCGGTTCTTTGTAACTATCTTTGTGGGTATCTTTGAAGGTATCTTCGTAGTTATCTTCTTGTTCTTCTTTATGGTATTTTCTCTTTGAAAGGTTTTCTACGTTTGAATCTAAATTGTCGTTTTCTAATTGATTTGTTTTCTTTTGGGAATCTACTTTTCGTTTTTTCGTTTTTGTTAAAGGATTTGAGGAGAATTTATCGAAAGCTTTTTGGCTTTTTGAGATTTTTTGTGATTCTTCTTTTCCATTATCTTCTTCTATTTCCTCTTCTTCATTATCCTCTTCGCTTCTTTGATTGTAGATGTTTTCATTTTCATCTACTTTATGTTTATCATTTTTGTTTTGGTTTTCTTCATTTTTGTAGTTATTTTGATTATCTTCATTTTTATAGTTATTTTGATTTTCTTCATTTTTATAGTTATGTTGATTTTCTTCGTTTTTATAGTTGTTTTGATAACTCTCCAAATTTCTATTTCTAATTCCACTATAACCATCCTCACCGATTTGTCTCAACTGTTCTAAATAACCTCTCATAATCTTTTCTTTCTCAACGTCGTGAATCCCAGCTTTGTCTTCAACGTTTTTAATGGCATCTTCAACTAATTCATCTTGTTTCTTAACAATTAACGTGGGATTTAAATCCCGAAACAGTTTTATTTCTTGAGCTCCAATATTAGGGTCTTGGATGAGCACTCTTAAGCTTTCTTCGTTGGGTTTGATCGGTACTTTAACACCGTTTATATAAAATACACAAACACTTAAAAGTAGGAGGATTTTCATCTTGGATTTTCTTTCTTGAAGGTTTGCTTGAAGATGTTTTGAAGATTTTTTAAAGATTTTTTAAAAATTTTTTAAGATTTTTTTAAGATTTTTTTTACATAGCACTTCATCTCACTGTTCATTGGTAAAATCTAGGATAGTGTGTCTTTGGTTGTGCTATTACTTTCGCACCAACTTTCGCGAACAAATGACTCGAAATGACTCGACCAAGTTCGTTTCGAGCAGGTTATAAACTGTTTCCGTTCGCTTAAGAAACAAGAGGAGAAGGATTTAAATTGTGGTGGGAATAGTAAAGTGAAAGTATGCATTAACAACGTGGAGAATCGTATCGGTCTCGGGAAATTGGTAATTTTAGTTCGCGTGACAATTAATTTGTTCGGTCATGGAATTGGGGTGGTTAATTGGTATACGTTAAGTTTAAATTTTTTTGGAATTTTTTTTATACTCCTATTTTATATTCTTATTTTATACTCTTATTTTAATTTTGATTACCTAAGTTTCTAGAAAGCTAATGAAAACCGAATTACCATAATTAGTTTTTCATATATTGCTTGTATAAATGCAAATTCTAGAGTCTAGAGGTTCCATTTGTGGAACTTCCAGCAGTGAAATTGATACAGAGAAGTGGAATCTCATCTTCAATCATTCATGAATCTCTAAATAACTTAATCACTGCAGACCTCAATGCAATTTGGTTTCAAGTCGTATTGCATTAATCTTTAACTGCAATTTGAGATGACGGTTGTGCGTTATGAAACTTGGTCGAAGTGAATAGCTAATTTTAAAAATTTATTCTTCCATTCTTCCATAGTGTTTGACCCAAAAAAATTATTTGTTTAAAAAATTGTACCGACTTTATTTGTAAATTTCAAGAATTGTTAGTTTGAAAAATCGTCCTGACTTTATTTGTAAGTTTCAAGAAGTGATTTTTCAACTAAATAAAGATGAAAATGTCTATTTTTTACTAGATTTAAAAAAATGTCTCCAAGTCTTTTCAAAAAAATTAAAAAAATTATTTTCTAAATGTCCACATTTTTGACCTAACCCTAAAAAAATTGTTTCTTTCAAAAATCGTTTCCTTCAAGAATCGTCCCGACTTTATTTGTAAGTTTCAAGAAAAGATTTTTCAACTAAATTAAGACGAAAATGTCTATTTTTTACTAGATTAAAAAAAATTTTCTAAGTCTTACCAAAAAGATTTAAAAAAATATTTTGTAAATGTCTACATTTTCGACCTAACCCTCAAAAAAAATTGTTTGCTTGAAAAATCGTCCCGACTTCATTTGTAAATTTTAAGAAAAGATTTTTCAACTAAATAAAGATGAAAATGTCTATTTTTTATTAGATTTAAAAAATTGTCTCCAAGTCTTTCCAAAAAAATTTAAAAAAATATTTTCTAAGTGTCTACATTTTCGACCTAACAATAAAAAAAATTGTTTCTTTCAAAAATCGTTTCCTTCAAACTTCGTCCCGACTTTATTTCTAAGTTTCAAAAAATGATTTTTTACCTAAATAAAGATGAAAATGTCTACTTTTTACTAAATTTAAAAAATTGTCTCCAAGCCTTACCAAAAAAATTAAAAAAATTATTTTTTAAATGTCTACATTTTCGACCTAACCCAAAAAAAATGTATGTTTGAAAAATCGTTCAGATTTTATTTGTAAGTTTCAAGAAAGGATTTTTCAACTAAATAAAGACGAAAATGTTTATCTTTTACTAGATTTAAAAAATTTTCTCCAAGCCTTACCAAAAAAATAAAAAAAAATGTTTTCTAAATGTCTACATTTTCGACCTAACACTAAAAAAATTGTTTCTTTCAAAAATCGTTTCCTTCAAAATTCGTCCCGACTTTATTTGTAAGTTTCAAGAAAAGATTTTTCAACTAAATAAAGACGAAATTGTCTATTTTCTGCCAGATTTAAAAAATTATTTCCAAGTCTTTCCAAAAAAATTAAAAAAATTATTTTCTAAATGTCTACATTTTCGACCTAACCTTAAAAAAAATGTTTGTTTGAAAAATTGTCCCGATTTTATTTGTAAGTTTTAAGAAAAGATTTTTTAACTAAATGCACACGAATATATCTATTTTTTACTAGATTTAAAAAATTATCTCCAAGTCTTACCAAAAAAATTAAAAAAATTATTTTCTAAATGTCTACATTTTCGACCTAAAACGAAAAAAATTGTTTTTTTGAAAAATCGTCCCGACTTCATTTGTAAATTTCAAGAAAAGATTTTTCAACTAAATAAAGACGAAAATGTCTATTTTTTACTAGATTTAAAAAATTGTCTGTAAGACTTACCAAAAAAAATTAAAAAAATTATTTTCTAACTGTCTATATTTTCACCCTAACAGAATTGATAGTTTGAAAATTCGTCCCGATTTTATTTGTAAGCTTCAAGAAAAGATTTTTCAACTAAATTAAGACGAAAATGTCTATTTTTTAATAGTTTTAAAAAATTGTCTCTAAGTCTTTCCAAAAAATTAAAAAAATTATTTTCTAAATATCTACATTTTCGACCTAACCCCCAAAAAAAATTGTTTGTTTGAAAAATTCGTCCCGACTTCATTTGTAAATTTTAAGAAAAGATTTTTCAACTAAATGCAGATGAAAATGTCTATTTTTTATTAGATTTAAAAAATTGTTTCCAAGTCTTATCAAAAAAATTAAAGAAATTATTTTCTAAATGTCTACATTTTCGAACCTAACCTGAAAAAAATTGTTTGTTTGAAAAATCGTCCCGACTTTATTTGCAAGTTTCAAGAAAAGATTTTTCATCTAAATAAAGACAAAAATGTCTATTTTTTATTAGATTTAAAAAATTCTCTCTAAGTCTTTCCAAAAAAATTAAAAAAATTATTTTCTAAATGTCTACATTTTCGACCTAACCATAAAAAAATTGTTTGTTTGAGAAATCGTTTCTTTCAAAAATCGTCCCGACTTTATTTCTAAGTTTCAAGAAAAGATTTTTCAACTAAATAAAGATGAAAATGTCTATTTTTTAGTAGATTTAAAAAATTGCTTCCAAGTCTTACCAAAAAAAAAAAATAAAAAAATTGTTTTCAAAATGTCTACATTTTCGACCTAATCTAAGAATTGTTAGTTAGTTTTATTTGATTTAATACTAATAAAATAATTTTGGTAAGACTTAGAAAAGAACTGTCTTTTTCATCTGATATTAAATATCTTAATACAGCTGTGTGCGAAAAATGTTAGCCCAAATCCCATAAATAAAGTCTAGGGGATTGTTTACACTTTGATCATTTCATCAAAAAGTCGGGATTTAGGGGAAAGGTGTACAAGATGATTCCCTTAAGGAAGAATGTTCGTAGTTTATACAATACTGGAATGAATAAAAAATAAGTATTTTTAAAACCCTACCAAAGGATCATCTTGGAAACCGGAGTGTCCAAGATGATCCCTGCCGAATGGGCATCTTGGAGATAAACTTGCCTGTATTTTGGAAATGTCTTGGGTTTGGTAGAATTAAATAAGGTCTTAGAGATAATAGCATATTTATGTGAATTGAAATTTGAGTAAAATCCTTGTATTTTTTATTATACAGAACAACATTTAAACCGAGTTAGTCTTTTTATTAGTCAGCCTTAAAAACTAGTCACTAACAAGAATTCTTAGATAAGGATTTAAACTATGTTAACTAAACGTTCTTTTGCTTATTCAAATCTCTTCTTCTAATTCAAGTCGGTTTCTTATTAAAAAACTTTTTGGCGTGTTTCCATTTCGTTTTCTTATTTTCCTTTCCTATTTTTTCTTTGTTTCGTCCTCTAAATAGTTTTTGTTTCGATTTCACTCGGTTTCTTCTTAAGTGTCTTCTTTTTCCAAAAATCTTTGGTAATGGATAAATCTATGTTAGCGTAAAATGAAAAGGTCCATGTTGTTTAACATCATAAGCTTATACAACTCGGTCATCAAGAGTTTGATTTTTGTACGGTTGATTTTAATCCATTCTTCGTTCAAATCTGTGTAACATTCTAGTTGGACGTCGTCACTCTGGAGCTGGAAAATTTCTGATGAAAGTTTTTCCGAACCTCTGCTCCGAGAAGTTAGACGAAAATTTTGAAATTTTGACTTTGAGCTCGTATAACTCAGCTGTTGATCTTCTAATTTTCGAACGGTTTATTTTAACCGATTCTTCATTCAATTCTGAGTAAGCTTTTACACGGGCGTCGCCGTGCTGCATCCGGAAAATCTCTGATGATCGTTTTTCCAAACCTCTGCACCCAGAAAGGAGGTGAAAATTTTAAAATTTTGATTTTGAGCTCGCGTAAACCGGTCATCAGTAGTTTGATTTTTGTACGGTTTATTTTAAACGATTCTTCGTTTAATTCTGAATAAGATTCTACACGTTCGTGTTTTTCCGAACCTCTCCATCGAAAAATTAGACGAAAATTTTAAAATTTTGACTTTGAGCTCATGTAACTCGCCATCGATCATTTGAATTTCGTACAATCTTTGATAATGGATAAATTTGTGCTAGCGTGAAATGAAAAAGTCCATTTTTGGAAGTTGTTTAACATCAGAGTTTGATGGCGATTCGTTTTGGTTGAATGCGTTGCTGGGGAATGGCATCGCTGATAAATGATTGCCATTTGAGAGACGCTTTTCAACTACAGAGTTTGGTGCAGATGATGATGCAAGTAGTAACTATGAGGAATCAGTTTGTAGCGATTTCTCTGTTTGTGATACACTCAGATCTTCATTGAATTTCATTTCGGTTGTTGTAGCAACTATGAAATCAGCTTCGGTGAACAAATCCCGGTTAAAAAAATATATGTCAGTTTTGGTAAACCCATTGATAGCATTTAATGGAACAGGTGTTTTCAAGTAAGCCTCGCCAAAAATCTTTTGCAGTTTGAAAATCAATTTGAAGCAATTTGAAAAACAGTCACAGGTCTGTCAGCATTGTTATTCATCGACTTTTCAATTGAGTGATTATGGTAAACGCATAAGGGATACATAACACTGACGTCCAAAAGTTGTAGCTTATGAGTACAGTGTGGCGGTAGGGAGACAATGATGCGATTTTCTCGTGCTGTTAAAATTTCTTCCAAATTTTTCGTGTATGAAAGATGGCCGTCTAAAATCAATAACAATCATCTGCAGTAGGTTTCGTATGGTATAGCAAATGGTCATACCACTTGGAAAATACGTCTACTTTCATCCAATGAGATGAATTACAGGCCCATATGGACCCTGGTGGTGAACCATCCATCACCTCCAACAAAAATTCCCGTCCCAGGCATGAAAATGACTGCAGTTGTAGTTTCTCGCCTTTTGGCTGACGTAACTCTTGCTACTTGTTTTCGCCCAGTTCTTGCGAACACTTTGGTGTTTTTGGTTGGTACCGTAGAAATGCTTGTTTCATCTACGTTGTATATTCGATAAGGCGGAAACTTTTTGACGTTTCTCAGACATGCAAATGACTGCAGTTGTAATTTCTCGCCTTTCGGCTGATGTAACTCTTGCTACTTGTTTTCGTCTAGTTTTTGCGAACTCTTTGGTGTTTTTGGTTGATACTGTAGAAATGCTTGTTTCATCTACGTTGTATATTCGATGAGGCGGAAACTTTTTAACGTTTTGAACGGCTTTCAGCAGGGAATAAAACCTATCCAGTACCTGTTTATTAAAGGCACGCGCTTGAGCAATGGATGTGGACTCTGGTGAACGAAGGGTTATGTCTGAATGCCGTTTACGAAATCCTCTTAACCTCACGCACCATCTCGTACAACAACAATATAATCATCTTCCCATATTGTTGCCATATCATTCGAAAAACTAAACAGAGCATTCGCGAATATATTTATACAACAATCTATTGACACCCTTCAACAGAAGTTACCTCAATTTAAAATAAATCTAAATAATAAATGGCTATCGGGAAGGATGATTTGCTAATGAAAACAACTAATTGTAAGTGACGCTAATAGTTTCGTTATAATTTAAAAGGATCATCTAACCACAATGGATCATCTCGTACACCTTTCTCCTACATAAGAATGTCTTTTAATTTTTTTTGGTAAAACTTACAAAAGATTTTTCTTTTTCATCTAATATGAAATACTTTAATACAGCCGTGTGTGAAAAATGTTAGCACAATTCCCATAAATAAAGTCTAAATTGTACATTACAGTACACTACCAGTACAAAAACAGTACAAGGTTGTTTATGATGATGCTAAAACCTTTCTAATCCAATGCAATCAAAACCCAACCAAACCAAATTTTTAATCTTTTAATAAGAAATTTAAATTTAAGAAACTGAAGTATCTACCTAGTTATTAACCAAATTATTTTTTAATATAGATTTACATAATTAAATTTGCAATTGTAATAATAATAATAAGATATCGTAATGTCATTACATAACAATTAAAATTACTACAAACCGTCTCAACCACACGAAAGATTTTATAATTTAATATATTCGCGATAATTAATTACAATTTTGCGTAATCCAACAATCCCTCGGCCATTTCCTGCAGTGACAATCTAATCTAATGTTAATGCAGAAAGTGCGGTTTTCTTTTGATTATCTCCCGTTCGCTTCATTGCTTACGGACGATTACGCGTAAAAATACAACTTTCTAACTCAGACTGCTTCTCGTTAATGTCATTATGTTTAGTAAATTGGAGCAGTGGACAAATCTAAATAGAGAGTAACTAACATAAAAAGGAATGTAGGGAAACTAAAGAATTTTTATATATTAGAATTTAAGTTTATAAAAGCTACTTCCTGTTAATTGCTAAAGAGTAAAGAGGTGGTTATTTTCGTTATAGAACACGCGTTAAGCTTCGAAACTTGAAACTGAATATTCATACCCATTTTAACCTTGGAACGCCAAAGATGATGGTTATCGATTACCGCCTATAATTAAATATGTCACTTAGCGATGTCCAACGGGATTTTTCGGCCAGAAATAAAATTTTCTTTTTCCGTTCTCCTCTCACAAAGAGGGAAATGTAAAAAGGGAAAGAGTAAAAAATAAAATAAAAGACTCAACAAGGATCTTCTTGAATTCGACGTTAAATAATCTAAAACGTCTCTTTTTCGTTTGAAACGACTTCTTAAATAATTTAATACTAAAACCGACTCAACTCAAAGACGATTTTAAAAGTTTTTCTTTTATTTAAAATCTAAACCCAAAAACATTTAGCTATAAAACTCTATTAAAACTTAGCTTCCATCTAATTTATTTTAAAAGCTTTCATAATTCGTTTAAATCCATTAAACAAGATCACCTAAAAAAGTGGTATTACCTATCTCCTAATTATAATATATTTTAGTAGTAAGCAAGCAGCGCCTCTTTAAAAGAGGGCGCCGCAGACGCCTAGCTCTTTTGTTTTAATAGTTTTTTTGAAAATCGCTTTCCGGACGATTCAATGGTTTTACGTCATTCTGCCGACCATTATCTTCACCTCCACGACAATTTTGAAGGGTCCGTGATCGATTTCGGAAAAACGGCCCTGAAAATAGAACGACGTTGCGGTAGCCCTAATTGAAATTAAAATTCTCGATCGTCCGCCTGTCATTTTCGTTAATTTTCGAACGCACTTTTTGTCCAAAACGCCACCGGCTCCGCGACTCTGCTTCCGGCTAACCATCTGAACGGCTTTATAACGAAACTTTACATGCGAATCGGGGCTCCTTTGGACCCGAAACGGCCGATTTAAGCCCTAAACGAAGTCCCCGTTTTCCGTCATTTTCGATTTGGGCCGATAAAACACTTGGTTCAATTTTCATAAACGTTATTTATTATTCTAACCACGCAAATGCCATATGAAATGTCAAAACGATCGGTTTATTAATAATTATCAAATATTTAATTTATGCAGAGCAGAAATTCGAATAAATTTCACTAAAAACTAATTAAATGCTTGAAAATATCACCAAAAATTTAAGTAAATTTGTAAAAATTCAAAGTTACTAAAATTTTTAATAATTCCACCAAAAACTTATAAAATTTGTAAAAATTCCACCAAAGCTATCAAAATTTTTAACAATTCCACCAAAAACTGAATTTTTAAAAAATATAGTAAAATTAAGATTAATTTCGTCAAGAATTGATTAGATTCTTAAAAATTCCACAAAAATAAAAAAGTAATAATAAAAATTCCACAAAAGTTAGTTAAATTGAATATAATTTCACCAAAAATTATTAAATTTGGAGACAATTCTACTAAAAACTTAGTGAATTTTTTAAAAATTCCACCCAAAATCAATAAAATTGGTAAAAATTCCACAAAAAACTTACTATATTTGTAAAAATTTAAAGTTACCAACATTTTTAACAATTTCACCAAAAACGTACTAAATTTTTTCAATCTTCCACCAAAGCTACAAAAATGTTGAATAATTCCACCAAAAACTTACTGATTTAAAAAAAAAAAAACACCAAAAACTTACCAAATTCATAAAAATTCTACTAAAATTACCAATATTTTTAACAATTCCAACAAAAATGATTAAAGTTAAATAATAAATAAAAATTCTACTAAAGTTATCAACTTTTTTAACAATTCCATCAAAAACATACTGAATTTTATAAAAATTCCACCAAAAATTAATAAAATTGGAAAAATTTCAATAAAAACTTACTAAATTCGTAAAAATTCCATAAAAAAACACCGAGTTTTTTAAAAATTCCATCAAAAATGAATAAAATTCGCAAAAATTCCACGTGTTATCAAAATTTTTGATAATTCCACCAAAGATATACTGATTTTTTTAAAGATTCCACCAAAAATTTATACAATTTGCAAAAATTCCACCAAAAACTTACTAAATTCATAAGAGTTTTACCAAAAACACTGAATTTTTTTTTAATTCCACCAGAAATGAATAAAATTCGCAAAAATTCCACCAAAGCTATTAAAATATTTGATAATTCCACCAAAAACATACTGAATTTTTTAAAAATTCCACGAAAAACTTACTATATTCGTAAAAATTCCACCAAAGTTATCAACATTTTTAACAATTCCACCAAAAACTTAACAAATTCATAAAAATTCTACTAAAATTACCAATATTTTTAACAATTCCAACAAAAATGATTAAAGTTAAATAATAAATAAAAATTCTACCAAAGTTATCAACTTTTTTAACTATTCCATCAAAAACATACTGAATTTTATAAAAATTCCACCAAAAATTAATAAAATTTGAAAAAATTTCACTAAAAACTTAATAAATTCGTAAAAATTCCATAAAAAAGACTGAACTTTTAAAAAATTCCATCAAAAATGAATAATATTCGCAAAAATTCCACCAGTGTTATCAAAATTTTTGATAATTCCACCAAAAATATACTGAATTTTTTAAAAATTCCACCAAAAATTAATACAATTTGCAAAAATTCCACTAAAAACTTACTAAATTCATAAGAATTTTACCAAAAACACTGAATTTTTTTTAATTCCACCAGAAATGAATGAAATTCGCAAGAATTCCACCAAAGCTATTAGATATTTAACAAATACACCCAAAGCTTACTGAATTTTTTTATTCTACCAAAAGCTTACAAAAATCCTAAAAATTACATCGAAATTGTCAACATTTTTAACAATTCTACCAAAAACTTACCAAATTTTTTAAAAATTCCACCAAAATGTCCAAATTCTTTTAAAATTCCACCAAAAATCAATCAAATTAGAAACAATTTTCTTAAAAATTAACTGAAACCTTGAAAATTCCATCAAAAACTTAGTAAATTCATAAAAATTCCACCAAAGTTACTAAAATTTTTAATAATTCTACCAAAAATAATGATTTTTTTAAAAATTCCACCAAAAATTAATAAAATTGGAAAAATTTCACTCTAAACTTACTAAATTCGTAAAAATTCCATAAAAAAGACTGAATTTTTTAAAAACTCCATCAAAAATGAATAAAATTCGCAAAAATTCCACCAAAGCTATTAAAATATTTAGCTACACCAAAAGCTTACTGAATTTTTTTATTCAACCAAAAACTTACAAAAGTCCTAAAAATTACAGCGAAATTGTCAACATTTTTAACAATTCTACCAAAAACTTACCAAATTTTTTAAAAATTCCACCAAAATGTCCAAATTCTTCTAAAATTCTACCAAAAATCAATCAAATTAGAAACAATTTCTTTAAAAATTAACTAAAACCTGGAAAATTCCATCAAAAACTTAGTAAATTCATAAAAATTCCACCAAAGTTACTAAAATTTTTAATAATTCTACCAAGAATAATGAATTCTTTAAAAATTCCACCAAAAATTAATAAAATTGGAAAAATTTCACTCTAAACTTACTAAATTCGTAAAAATTCCATAAAAAAAGACTGAATTTTTTAAAAATTCCACCAAAAATTAATATAATTTGCAAAAATTCCACCAAAAACTTAATAAATTCACAAAAATTTTACCAAAAACACTGAATTTTTTTTAAATTCTACCAGAAATGAATAGAATTCGCAAAAATTCCACTAAAGCTGTTAAAATATTTCAGAATTCCACCAAAAACTTACTAAATTCATAAGAATTTTACCAAAAACACTAATTTTTTTTTAATTCCACCAGAAATGAATAAAATTCGCAAAAATTTCACCAAAGCTATTAAAATATTTAACAACTACACCCAAAGCTTAGTGAATTTTTTTATTCCACCAAAAACTTACAAAAATTATAAGAATTACACCGAAATTGTCAACATTTTTAACAATTCTACCAAGAACTTACCAAATTTTTTAAATATTCCACCAAAACGTCCAAATTCTTTTAAAATTTCACCAAAAATCAATCAAATTGGAAACAATTTCATTAAAAATTAACTAAAACCTTGAAAATTCCATCAAAAACTTAGTAAGTTCATAAAAATTCCACCAAAGTTACTAAAACTTTTAATAATTCTACCAAAAATAATGAGTTTTTTAAAAATTCCACCAAAAGTTAATAAAATTGGAAAAATTTCACTAAAAACTTACTAAATTCGTAAAAATTCCATAAAAAAAGACTGAATTTTTTAAAAATTCCATCAAAAATGAATAAGATTCGCAAAAATTCCACCAGTGTTATCAAAATTTTTGATAATTCCACCAAAAATATACTGAATTTCTTTAAAATTCCACCCAAAATTAATACAATTTGCAAAAATTCCACCAAAAACATAGTAAATACATAAGAATTTTACCAAAAACACTGAATTTTTTTTTAAATTCCACCAGAAATGAATAAAATTCGCAAAAATTCCACCAAAGCTATTAAAATATTTAACAACTACACCCAAAGCTTACTGAATTTTTTTATTCCACCAAAAACTTAAAAAAATCCTAAAAATTACACCGAAATTGTCAACATTTTTAACAATTCTACCAAAAAATTACCAAATTTTTTAAAAATTCCACCAAAATGTCCAAATTCTTTTAAAATTCCACCAAAAATCAATCAAATTAGAAACAATTTCATTAAAAATTAACTAAAACCTTGAAAATTCAAAACTTAGTAAATTCATAAAAATTCCACCAAAGTTACTAAAATTTTTAATCATTCTACCAAAAATAATGAATTTTTTAAAAATTCCATCAATAAACTTACAAAATTTGTAAAAATTCCACCAAAAATTTACCATTTTTTTTTTTAATTCCATCAAAAACTTACTAAATTCGTAAAGCTTCCACCAAAGTTACCAAAATGTTGATCAATTCAACCAAAAATAAAGAATTTTTTAAAAATTCCATCAAAGATGAATAAAATTCGCAAAAATTCCAGCAGTGTTATCAAAATTTTTAATAATTCTACCAAAAATAATGAATTTTTTTAAAATTCCACCAAAAAACTTACAAAATTTGTAAAAATTCCACCAATAATTTACCATTTTTTTTTTAATTCCACCAAAAACTTACTAAATTCGTAAAGCTTCCACCAAGTTACCAAAATGTTGATCAATTAAACCAAAAATAATAACTTTTTTTTAGAAAAATACTAAAAATAAAACTAAACTAGTCTCCTATAAAATTTAATAATACAAATTTAATATGCTTTAATAAAATATTTTTGAAAGTCTATAAAACCATTATAAATCGAAAATCAAAACGTTTATAAAGCCACACTCACATATTAAAGCTTTATCCATCTAGTTAATGTATGTTAAAGCCGTAACGCGTTTGTCCGTTAAAATTGATTACCTACTAACGAAGATTGCATCGTGGAATAGTTCACATGGTGCTAATTAAGCGTTATCGTGTCGCAATATCGGTTTAACAACAACTCACCGTCCTTCCGTTTGTTAAAGGTTCATATCCGGGTTAGAGATGTAAAGTAGATGAGCTTGATAGACGATGTAATGTTTGCCGATACGACTAGGAGAGATTCGTTCAAAAGAAAATTAAATGGTAAAGGTCAATTTGGTCGTTCGATGGAAGGTAAGGGATCTGGTTCGATTTTCTTGGAGAAGATGCTGGGAGGTAGTACCGAGATATATCCGACTGATTTTGTACATAGTGAACAGACGACAAAACCAAAATATCAAAGTAAATTGAAAAAAAAAAATTAATAAGATTTGTACATTTAATTTAATTTGATTTTTTTTTTATTTTAGGTGTTTTTTTACCTATTATTCTTGCCTGCGTTGGATTAATCTTTGTAATTATAATACTTGCGGTATTTTTCACTTGGAAAAGGAAAGGGATTAAAACAACCTCAAAGGAAAATAAAACATCAGGGATTGTTGTTTACCCTTACCATCAAGGAAATCCTCCGCAATTTCTGTAAGTACCACGTTTACGTTATTTTAAATTGGATATTTAAATAAGAAAGTTGGAACACCTACATTCGACCCGCAATTCTGTTTTTACTTATCTTTCTGTTTTTATTTAATCAGGCTTTCACCTCAGAAAGTTATAAATATAACATAAAAAAAAATAATAAAAAAAGTAATTCGTAAACGCGGAATTCCTGAGTTTGTTAATAATGTATGTATGCATTTTGCGGATTAAGAATTATACAAGGTGCTTTTTTTTAACTTAAGTAATAGAAACTAAAAATGAAATGTAAGCGGAGGTTTGTTTGGATTTTCTTATCTCAGTTTAAAAAAAAAATTGGCGAATGCGCCGGTTAATTAATGTGTTGAACAAACAATTTTTTTCAAAGTAACTTTTATGATTACTTTGAAAAACTTAGGTTTACATTTAGCTACTCAAATTTACATTTTGCTTTAATTAAAACTGATGTAGATTTAAAAAATTATTTCTAGGAATAGGAACTATTAAGAGCTTTATTGCACATAAAAAATTTATAACTTTTTTATCTTGAATAGAAGATATGATTTAATTTTATGACTTTAGTTATAAATAAGTAAATTAGAAATAGTTTGAAACTGTTGAATATTTTGGTGGATGAGCCTGTAATTAATGTAATAATTAAGGCTGTGGTCTCGGGCCAGAAAAAGTTGTTCCAATATTTCGCGTTAACCGTTTCATAATTCAAAAAAATTTTCCAACGAAAGTTGTCTAAAAGTGAAAAATCTAGACATGCAAATAGAGATATTTTATAAATTACTGTTAATAACTGAGATTATTAAGAAAGGTTTTTAAAAGGGCTATTTGCATGAATAGATAAATATTCAAGATATATTTTTTCCATTTACCGTTTTTTGATATTTTAAAAGATAAGCGAGAAATTTTGGAAATTCCCACGGTACAAACTTGGGAATATTTTTCAATTTCGCTACATAGCTCCACCCTGATTGACCACGTGGTATGGCCGGCGGAGTTGAGTAGGTGCCGTAAGTAAACAAACAAGTTTTTTGTGTAAGTCGATTCTGCTTCGTTGTGCATTTCTGGAGATAAATACTCTGGAGAATTATTCGAATTTGGAATTCACAGATTTTAGTGCTTCTAAAAATTTTAGAATTTTAGTAAACTAAAATGAATGAAAAGTTCATTTCATATTTTTACTAATCTTTTTGTTACATAAGTACCTCGACCTCATGAAAATAAAGTTCGATATTGTAATTTTGAACACTAACTTTTTCTTTACATACACTACATGTAGCAGAGAAAGTATGTACAACTGGGCCAAATTGGTCACTTTTCAAGGGACACTCCTGTTTCTATAAGAAATAGAAGAAAAAGAGTATCGGTAACTGATGCTGGATTTTTATAAGAAATCGAATGCTGAAAACCTCATATTGATATCTTTTACGGTTTCAGAGATATTGGGGATGCTTTTCGAGAAAGTGCATTTTTGAAGTCTTCATAATTTTTTTCCTGTTGGAAAATGTTTAATTTTGTGAAAACATTCTCGTGGCAACTTTTTATGTAGATTTTGACGGTGTAGGTTAGTTTTCTCTATAAGCAATATTTTAATAGCTACATACATAAAAGTGTTTTTTTTTTAATGGAACACTATATTATTACATAATACACGAGAGCCTAGAATTCCCTTTCCAAAAATATGTCTATAAAGTTTGAAAAATGGGATAGATGCGATAATTTGTTTCAGAGAATCTGGAGAAAATGCAGAGGTTGTATTTACATAAACGATATACAGAGAGAAGATAACGTTTAAACTCATTTTTCTCGATGTTAAAAAAATTTAGATTGTTTGAATCCATAATCTGAACCAAAAAGGCGAAGTGATATCGCAAGCAAGGTATCATGTGTGGCACACTTTTGGAAAGGCAATTTAAACTCCCGTCGAATATGCAAAAATGTGTAGGTGTTCCATTTGAAAAAGAAATATTTGTCTGCATCTATTAGGATATTGCTTACAAAAAATCTAATTTACACCAACAAATTCTACATAAAAAGTTTTTTCGGGAATCTTTTCACAGAATCAAGCATTATCTAATAGAAAAAAAGTTATGGAGATTTTAAAAAAATGTACTTTTTCGAAAAACACCTGTATTTCCGAAACCGTAAGAGGTATCAATTTGCGGTTTTCACCATTCGATTTCTTATAAACATCGAGCAAGACACCAATATTATTTTACCCTATCTCTTATAGAAACAGGGGTGTCCCTTTACAAGTGTCCAATTTGGCCCACCAGTACAGTACAGTCGATTATCCCATCTGTACTACGAACTGCTGTACCATTTTAAAACATTTAATTTTTTTGCACAGTATTTATTACATATACTAAAATAAGTCAGGATCTTATTAGAATTTAGTAAGAAAGATACATCTAATGTTTCCGTCTTTTTCTACTTTACTAAAACGAACTGAACCTCGATTCATGTATTCACTTCTCGACAAAAGATAAATAAACACATGAGTTTCGAATATAAATCCTTTGTCTGTTATCTACAAAGGGCGGAGCGTAGCCCAGAATTAAGGTCCACCTTCTCACTCCCGCGCGTCCGTCTCCTGCGCCCCAGAGAAACTCGATGACCGTAAGACCACAGCCTTAAATGTGATGTTTTTATAAAGTCACATTTAAAATCCATATATTTTAATTTACATTTATTATTTAATTTATTTATTTCAGAACGGCACTAATAGGTCTATTTTATAATTGAGGCACTGGATTTCAAATCGTTCCTTATCCAAAAAAAATCGAAAATTGCATTATGGGTATCTCCTCATAAAGATGGTTGGTCTGCATGTGTCTGTGTCTTTTTTAACTTCCAGAAAATTCTTTATGCTATTTAAAAGTGACTTTGAAAATCTATTGATGCTCCAGAACCTTCTTCATCCGCTTCCTCTTTTATTCCAAATAAATCCTCAACCATTTCAACCAGGCGAAATCAGTTCAGTTTTCTGATGAATGGTTTTTCATCAATATCTTAGGTTAGGAACACGATATCGAGGTGCGGTTTTCACTAGCTAGTTAGGGCTTTATTATACTATTTTTTAATGAAGAGAAAGTGATACCGTTCCATTTAACTTTTCGAAGAAAATTCGCAATTTCTAAAAAAAATTCGAAAACGCCATCTAGCGGCGACATGTGAATTTACAATCACCACCAAAATGGTAGGATTCATAGTCCAAAAAAAGTTCTTTTCAACGACACCAAATTTATTAAATTCCGTTCAGCCATTTTGAAATTATAGGCATTTGTTTACAAGCAGTTTCGAACGCCCCCCACCACTTTATTTTTGAAGTTACGGAAAAAAGTTCTAAGTAAAAAAGATTGATACTTATCTCCACTTTAAAACGCGCATATCTTTGTGTTATCTTAATATAGCGGAATTCCGAGAAAACTCACATTTTGTAATTCAAGATGGCGATTACGCCCCCTGGTGGCCATTTTACGAACTTGGAAATAATTTCCAACATTTTCCCGTGACCACTTAGGTATAAAATTTTTTACCGCAAGTCTCTACGATGAATAATTTCCGAGATACAGCACTCTGCATCCTTATTTGACCACCCTGTACAATATTAATTTAAAGGTGTTTTAGCCTCTTAAGTAAGAAGTTGTCAAATGTGGGGTTGATTTTAAAGTGTATGATTTTAAAAGTGCTTGCCAGGATGTTATTAAGAAACCTGCAAATTGGCATTTCCAGTTCGCCCTGTCAAAACGTATATTGTTAAAAAAATCTATCAAAACAGGTAAGGTTCTCGTCAGAGGTGAGGTAAATTATTAGATACTGGAAATTATAAAAGTATACTTAAAGTAGAAAAACTGTTCGTAACATTGACTCACATTTAGTACCAAATATTTTTCCAATAAAACCTGAAAAATTGAAGGATGTACATAAACTTCTAAAAACACACTTTGCTGAAGAATGGAGGCAGCTTCGGGATTTAGATTATTACAAAGTGCGTATTGGATAGAGAGGAACATGAATTTCAGGAAAATCTGCAAACATCAAACGAGAACCTGTATAAGAATGAAGAAAATTAAGAAGATCTAAGTTTCTAGAATGGAAACAATAATAACAACATTTCTGGACGATTTTTTAAAGTTGGTCGATTTTTTTTAAGTTAGGTTAGTCACCTGTCAAAAAATTTTTCCAACTTTAAGAATTTTTTTAATTTTTTTGAAAATAATTAAAACTAACCTGTTTTTTTTAATTCAAAACAGAATCTTTGAAATTTCATTTAAACCAAAAATCTTTCCTTAATCTTCATAAATAAAGCCTGGGTGATTTTCTAAAATTGGGTGATTTTTTAAAAAAGTTTGGTTAGAACTGTCAAAAATTTTCACCAACTTTAAATTTTTTTTTCATTTTTTTGGTAAGGATTACGAAAGATCTGTCCTTTTTATTTCAAAACAGAATCTTTTATCTTTCATTTAAACCAAAAATCATTCCTTAATCTTCAAAAATAAAGTCTGGACGATTTTTTAAAGTTGGTCGATTTTTTTTAAGTTAGGTTAGTCACCTGTCAAAAAATTTTTCCAACTTTAAGAATTTTTTTAATTTTTTTGAAAATAATTAAAACTAACCTGGGTTTTTTAATTCAAAACAGAATCTTTGAAATTTCATTTAAACCAAAAATCTTTCCTTAATCTTCATAAATAAAGTCTGGGTGATTTTTTAAAATTGGGTGATTTTTTAAAAAAGTTTGGCTAGAACTGTCAAAAATTTTCACCAACCTTAAATTTTTTTTAACTTTTTTTGGTAAGGATTACGAAAGATCTGTCCTTTTTATTTCAAAACAGAATCTTTTACCTTTCATTTAAACCAAAAATCATTCCTTAATCTTCAAAAATAAAGTCTGGACGATTTTTTAAAGTTGGTCGTTTTTTTTTAAGTTAGGTTAGTCACCTGTCAAAAAAAATTTCCAACTTTAAGAATTTTTTTAATTTTTTTGATAATAATTAGAACTAACCTGTCTTTTTTAATTCAAAACGGAATCTTTGAAATTTCATTTAAACCAAAAATCTTTCCTTAATCTTCATAAATAAAGTCTGGGTGATTTTTTAAAATTGGGTGATTTTTTAAAAAAGTTTGGCTAGAACTGTCAAAAATTTTCACCAACCTTAAATTTTTTTTTCATTTTTTTGGTAAGAATTACGAAAGATCTGTCCTTTTTATTTCAAAACAGAATCTTTTATCTTTCATTTAAACCAAAAATCATTCCTTAATCTTCAAAAATAAAGTCTGGACGATTTTTTAAAGTTGGTCGATTTTGTTTTAAGTTAGGTTAGTCACCTATCAAAAAAATTTTCCAACTTTAAGATTTTTTTTTAATTTTTTTGATAATAATTAGAACTAACCTGTCTTTTTTAATTCAAAACAGAATCTTTGAAATTTCATTTAAACCAAAAATCTTTCCTTAATCTTCATAAATAAAGTCTGGGTGATTTTTTAAAATTGGGTGATTTTTTAAAAAAGTTTGGCTAGAACTGTCAAAAATTTTCACCAACCTTAAATTTTTTTTTCATTTTTTTGGTAAGAATTAGGAAAGATCTGTAATTTTTATTTCAAAACAGAATCTTTTATCTTTCATTTAAACCAAAAATCATTCCTTAATCTTCAAAAATAAAGTCCGGACGATTTTTTAAAGTTGGTCGATTTTTTTTAAGTTAGGTTAGTCACCTGTCAAAAAATTTTTCCAACTTTAAGAATTTTTTTAATTTTTTTGAAAATAATTAAAACTAACCTGGTTTTTTTAATTCAAAACAGAATCTTTTATCTTTCATTTAAACCAAAAATTATTCTTTAATTCCACTAAATAAAGTCTGGGTGATTTTTTAAGAAAGTTAGGTTAGTCACTTGTATTTTAATTAAATAAATAACCATTCAGAACCAAACTTGTTTCATCGCTATTACGAATGTTCCAAAAGAAATCTCATCCATTAGTCGGAGTTCCAAAACCAGCTTCATAGTCGCTTTTGTTCCAATACCATCCTCATCCAACTTTGAAAACGTTTTTTTCTTTATAAATTTATATAAAACAAAATTATTCTTTTTTCAATGCAATCCAATGTTTTTTATAATTTTTTTGAAAAAAAAAATGAACTGCCATACTTATTGATAAGTAACTATAGGTTTTTCTTGTTTTGCCGAAAATGAGGTTTGATGGATGAAGACCGGTTTGGAATCCAGTGCCTCAATTCTTAATAAAAGTGTTACGAATCGTTTGTCATCGTTGTGAACGACTTTCAGGTTAATTTTGACCATATTTTGACCGTTTGATGAACGACATCTCCATAATAATCGTTTCTATGTATATTGCTGCGGAGTGAATACATCGCATTGATCGACGGTAGATCGAGAAAAGAGCTAATTGGCTGATGGATCTGCTGAAAGGGATCGTCGCGAAGACCATATGTGATTAAATTAAAAGAGTTAGTAAATTAGGCTAATAAATTTAGTGCATCCACAAAGTGGAAGAGCCTTTTGCTGAGCTATTTTCGAGCCCCTCGACCTTTACACTATAATCCTGGTGACGAATTTAAGTGTAACAACTGGTGGACACAACCGGGCAATCCCCAAGGAAATGTATGACTGTAACAACGAGAAGTGCAAATCGAAGAGAATATGAAAATTTAATTGAAGAAGGCATGGAACAAAACCCAATCAAAAGAAACTTTGAAATGTGAGTAAGAATTCCAGCGATGCAACCAAAACCGTTTGAAGGTAAAAGTGACCAAAACGTAGAAACATCTATATGAACGTATAAAAGGGTACGAAGTGCTAACGGATGGTCTGAGGTTACTAAAATTCTAGACTTACCATGTTACTTACAATTAGAAGAAATAGCACTAAATTAGTTGGAAACCATGGAGGAAGACAATATGGAGTTTGAAGAAATTTTAAATGATACCAGATCGACAGTTCAATCACTGGAATTCTTTCTCACATTTCGGGGTTTCCTTAAATTGCGTTTTGCTCCATGTTTTCTATTAAATTTTCCTGTTCTCTTCGATTTGCGTTTCTCATCGTTAGAGGTATACTATAATCCAAGCTCAATTTACACCATGGAGAGAAGGATGCAAGAGCGCGCTTTCTCCCCGTAACTTTACCGAGTAAGCCTGAGTGGAGTACAGGGGAAGGGAGAAACGGAGTTTTAAGCAGTCCTCGCAAACGCAAAGGTCTTCCGGCAAGAACGCCGTCGTAGACAGGCTCGCGGCACCTCGCTGTTTTAACTTTTTCGGTCAGACTTTTGGCCCTTTTTCAGGTCTTACAGGAAAAGCGAGAAATGTTAATTCACCAACCACAATCATTGGTTGTAGTTTTAATCATATTTTATACATATTAGGATGTGATTTCACAAATTCGCCTCCATTGTTACAAATTTATTATTTTAAAATCAAGTTTTGATGAACTTTCATCGTTTAATTTTATCAGAAATGAACAACGTCGTCATGTCATAATAACTTTATCTTTAAATCAATTTATAACTTTATCAATTTTTGATTTAAAAATTAGAAAATTGGAAGCCAAAAAGTAAACTGGTTTTAGAATAATAAAATAAATGTCTAATTAGGAAAGGGATATTTAAATATGGGAAAAATAAACAAGTAATAAGTTTTTATGGCACACATTTATTATTGTAATAAAATAAGGAAATTAATTTTCAAGATACTGGTAGATAGCAATAAATTTATTAATTTTCTTCATTATATATATTGTTTACGAATAATCTGTAAATTTGCTTAATTGATTTTCATTTAAAAAGAAGGTCGAGGAAAAGACACACTGAAAAGAAATCGTGTATTTAAATAATTAGAAAAGTTCCAATGATTTTAAAGTATATTAACATTTAAACAATCAAAAGCTAACTTATAACTTTAGGATTTTTAGGTAACAATTTTTAAATAATTATTATAGCAAATAGTAAACTGATTTTGCATAATGTAGTAGAGTAATGTGACTATAATAATTTTATGAATTTGCTACAATGAAAATAAGAAAGTTTGAATTTAACTTTTAACTGTAAGTAGCAATAAATCACAAACCAACAATTAAACATTGATGTTTATAAAAATATATTATCTTTGTAATTCATTTTTTAGTAATTTGATTTTCCCGATTCTACCTATTAGTTTAAAAATATCTCGATTAGTAAATAAATTTCTTTTAAAGTTTGTTGATTTTGTTGTAACACAGAACAAAAACGGTTTGGATATAGAATTAAAAGAAGATTGCCAACACGTGTAAGAGTTTAATTAGTAGAAGTCTTGATGGAAAGTAGAAGAGTTGATGGAAAACACCTGCAACATTTCTATTGTTGGAGTAATTTTCGTTAATAATGATACTTTTAATAAAATATAAAGTCAACAAACACGCAGGTATTCTCAAACATCCGTGGTGTTTGGACTGACAAAGACCCGACGTTAATTTTGTGCTTTACCTGGAAAGCGCACAGTCCCGGGGACCAATTAATTTCTTCGATTTTCACCGGGTTTTGTCAAATATGATTAAAACTACAACCAATGATTGTGGTTGGTGAATTAACACTTCTCGCTTTTCCTGTAAGAGCTGACAAAGGGCCAAAAGTCTGACCGAAAAAGTTAAAACAGCGAGGTGCCGCGAGCCTGTCTACGACGGCGTTCTTGCCGGAAGACCTTTGCGTTTGCGAGGACCGCTTAAAACTCCGTTTCTCCCTTCCCCTGTACTCCACTCGGGCTTACTCGGTAAGGTTACGGGGAGAAAGCGCGCTCTTGCATCCTTCTCTCCATGGTGTAAATTGAGCTTGGATTATAGTACGTTCCTATGGGGATTGCCCGGCTGTATCTACCGGTTATTACACTTAACTTCCTCACCATGATAATAGTGTAATAGTTTAGGGAGTTGTAGCTCAGTAAAAGGCTCTCCCACCTTATCTTAAATTTATTAGCCTAATTTACAACTTAAATGGTTATTTACACTTTAAAATGCTTTCTACAACTCACTCCTTTTTTCCCTATTGTTCCCATTTATGGTATCCGCGACGATTCCTTCCAGCAGATTCAATAGCTAATTATCTCTTTTTGCATTCTAGCGTCGACGATTGTAATCACTTCGTGATAATATTTAATTGTAGGTAGAAAATGTATAAGATTATAATGAGTGAAAATCAAATATCCGATCCATTCTACCAGTCGATAATTAGTAAATAAATAGACTTTTGTTTTGTACTTTTACTGGTTTTTATTGTCTAATCTGTAATTAGTTTCGGCTTTTTGCCATCATCAGGCAGTTTTCCAAAAAATAATTTACATCAATTTTAATTCTAATTTACTCCGATATACATTAATAGTTTAAAATTTAAAGTCAGGATGATTAACAATACACGTGTTTATAAAAATGGCATTTTTAAAACCAGTAAAAGTACAAGACAAAAGTTTATTTATTTACTATAAGATTATAGTTTGCCATTACCACTTGTAAAATTCAATTTGTACAAGTTATAAGTTTCATCCCTCAATATGCTCACATGGAAAGATGCTAGAAACCCACTGAAACCTTTTGAAATGCCAGATAACATTTTCTAAAAACTATACAAACTATTAAAAAATTTTTCAGAAATTATTTTTTCTGTTAAGCCATATTTATCGAGATGGTACAAAAATATCACTACTTACAATTTCTGGTATTATACTTTTATGGTTAAAGAAGCTTATCAAAGCTTGTAATCAAAGCTGTTTCTAAAGCAAATTCATGAGAAATATTATTAATGTAATATATTACAACTTTTTTTTTTCGGGAAAATAATATAAAAAAACGGATTCTTCTAAAGATAGTTGGTTCATTCACTTGCGTCAATAAATGTCAAAATCATTCAAATGTCAGATATAAGTTCCTCCCTGACAGGCTGTGTTACCTTTTTATAGAAATTCGTTGACAATAAATTTAGTTCAACCCGCATCACTTGAAGCGCTGATAGCGGAAAATAACAGCTTCTTTACCGGCCAAAATGAAACACACTGACCATGAGATGTCCAACATAATATCTGACATCTGCATATGAAGGGTTTCGTGCAAAAAGTCCCTAAGTGACATTTTAATGTTTTGAGATATTAAGGGTTTTTATTATAACTTAGGGACTTTCAAAAAAAAAAAACAATTATGTATTTTATTCAAAGAAGTAACAATAACATCAAAACTGCAAACATATTCTAACAAAATTCTGGACTGTCTATAACAAATAAACTTATAAAGAAATGAATGTTCTTAACAAAGAAAAAATAATATTTTTAAACAGTACTAACAACAAATTTATTCATACTCTTCTATATCTGATTTTTCTTCTTCTCCATCTTCCATTTGATCGCTTTCTTCATCTAACAACTTATAAAACTCCTTGTCTTCTTCTTTTTCAATATAATTGACGAGGAACTTAATATTTTTTAACTTCTCTGGCTTCAGTTTCAGAAATGAAGTGTATGCTGGATTTGGTGAAATTGTTGCAGAAAGAAGTCGTTGGTGTCCCTTTTTATATAAAACGAAAGGCTCATAATATCCTGTCATGCTCTCCCTTATTTTAGGTTTTTCGTGAGTAGAAAATATGACGGATCGACAATTTGATATATTAGGTATAGAAGCCTTTATCTCTTCACCAAACATTTTTTTGTAATCCAGTACTTTAAGAACGTTAATTTCTTCTGAAATATTGTAATTTTTAGTTAGTAAACTGTGTTCTAAGAACACTATTTCAAAAGGATCCTTGTATCGAGCATTTTAAGTCTTCTTTTCAATTAACGCAAAGCATCGGTCTACAGGCATCATAGAGTGACCAGGCATAGGATAATATATTACAATAATTTGAAAAATTCCTGATGCACAAAGAGAATCTAAATAGGTAAATAAATATCTATTTTTGTTTTGGGAAAAACAGTTGTCACAAAATATTGTCAGGGTTTGCTGTTCAGTTCTCTTATACTTTTTTAAATAATAATCTAGAGCAGTGATAACTTCGTTAGGACCTTTCGTGGCAAAGTTTTCAGTAAAGAGAAACATAGTTGCCTGATTAGTAACAACGTTATTTATGCCAAAATTATGAAGCCATAGTTGCCTTTTATAGTATTCATCAGTAATGTTAGTAACTGGTAAAGGTAGGTTTTTTTGAAAATCGAAACACATAACTAAGTCTCTATTACTGGCATGTTCTTTCTTATCTTTAAGGAGATCAAAAAACACCTGGGACTTACGAAGGTGTAGTTCCTTTGCTGCAGTAATAGAGCTAATTTCATCTTCATTTTTTCTAAGTTTCGAAGAATTAAGGTTAGCAAGAAACTTTGTACACACTGCACATATATCTTTCTTTGGATGTGCAAAGGAGTAGTTGTAATCTTTCGTAAAAATTTTGTAGAATAGTCCATACTTTACAGTATGATCAGGAAAATGTTTACAATAATTTCTATGGAGTTGGGTTATAGTAAGATCTGACGGCAGATACTTTTTGCACCTGTTTTCAGAACGACTATAATGTGACTCAAGTGCTGGTACATTTTTTAAAAAACTATTCACCTTGGCAATAGTCTCTGCAGGTACTTTGTTTTCTCGATTAGGGTATTTTCCTCTATAGTCCCTTACATCCTCTACCTTAAAATTTAAAATCTTCTTTCTAAGTCTATCTCTTTTTATGCCATGCAATGCCAAAAAAACTGTTTTGGCATGTAGTAATAGATTTTCCATTAGCTATAACTTTGTATTGAAAAACCATTCTCGGAGTTTTACTTTTGTTAATGTGTCTTGACGCTGGTGTTGAAGTTACGCAGCCTCTTAAATACAAATTTTGCTCATTATAGATTAAAGATTGGAAGTTGGAAAATATTTGCTCGCGAGAATCGCTAGAAATTCTACTTTTGCAGTTGCAACGACACTTTGGCATTTCAGATGGTTTTCGTGAGTTTTTTAAGCTCATCTTTTTCTTTTCGCGCACCCATTGCTTTGGGTCGGATTTTCTCTTTTTACATTGAACTTCTTCCTCTTCGTCATTACTTGAAAATGGTTCTGTACAGGCAAGTTAAATGTTACGTATTAACGCGATTGAAATTTTGATTTAACTTACCAGATATTTTTTTATTAATATCGCTCATTTTTGTTAATAGTCAACAATTAAAGCACAATAACTCAAGTGACAGTAAACATAAAATTTTACAATACAAATAGAAACCGAAGTCACCGCCGTCTTATTTTTTTTTTACTTAGGGACTTTTTAGAACTTAGGCACTTTTCAAAAAAAAGTCTAGTGAAGGCATAAAAGAAGTATATAAGAATTTAACTGTTCAGAGACTTATACGAACAAAATAGTTTCAATATTATGAAAATAGGTGATGTTGCATCTGATGATGCAGATAGTACAAAATCGTGAAAATGTCACTTAGGGACTTCTTGCACGAAACCCTTCATATGTCAAATATACGAGTGAACGAAGTTTCGTAATTGTATTGAAGTTCTTGAAAAAGATGTTAACATCGTATTTAGTGCTGCAATTTGTGTTCATTAGTCCATTTCATTAAGCCAGTTTCATCCAATGACTGGAATATTGTCACGTATGTCCAGAAAAATAAGTCCAAAGATGAAAGGCTCTAATGGGAACTACGCGAATCTTTGATTTCACTAGCATGCGAGATGTGGTAACTGTAGATTTGCTGAAGATGCGAGGTTTCTTTTTACGTGCTTATTCAAAATATTATTTTGTTATTAAAAATTGTTTTGTTATCAACCACCGCCAGAATAAGATCGACGAGAATAAAGTTGTGTTAGCAGTTATACTGGAGAGTGTCCTTGAGTTGTTCTCTAAACCCTTTTGTATTTTTTAAGCTGTGTATGATGAAATTGAACAAAAACAAACAGGCTACAAGCAAAATTAGTTTTTGTTTAATTTTACCATGCATGGTTTTGTAACAAATAGGAGTAACATTTTATTTTAAAGATTTTAAAAATTCCCTCGTTTGCTCATTAGCGCCAAATGCGGTGCGGGTTGAACTAAAAACATTGTCAAAATTAAAAGTTGGGAGTTGCCTATCTATATTAGTATATTATATTTAATCTATGCTCCCTGAGGTTATTATTTATTTAACTCCAAAAGTCCAAAGGGTTTTGGACTTCGAACACTCAGTTCATATCATACTCTAGCTCAACGGTGGGCAACCTCTGACTCGCGTGAGGGTCTAATCTAGCCACCGAGACCTTTAAAAAGAAAATAAATAATTTTTGTAGAACGATAAGAAATTATTTCTAATAAAAAGTAGTAAATGAAGAACGGTTTTTACCACTAATGCAGTAGACAAGAAAAAATGTCTCATTACTGCACTGGAATTCGAACCTAGATCTCCTACTTTCCGGGTAGTTGTTCTACCAAGGAGATCTTGGAGGTCTAATAACTAACTTTATTACTTATATAGTAGAAGTTTGCTAGCAAACATAAAATTTGCCCAGTTTTTACACTTGCCCGCGAATAAAAAGTAATCCGTAATCTGGCCCTCACTATACAAAAAGTAGCCCACCCCTTCTCCAGCTACAGGATTTCTATAGACTTGATAAAATTCTTGGATTCTTGTGACTTTCTTATTCTTTTCTTCTTTGAAGCATTTTTATTATTTTATCTCTACTGTAATATTTCTTGATTTCCAAACTTATCAGGATTTCTTTTTCAGTGATCTTCTCGCTTCAGCTCGTTTATTTAATTTCCTGTCTCGTGGTTAATAAATACTCACAAAATTCTAACTTATTATCAAACACTCTAAAAAATAAATGATTATACACGTAATGGGAGACAAAATTATTCTGGTATTGTGAATGATACCAAATTTCCAACTAGTTTACAAGAAATTAGAATAAACAATAGATTTACTCAAAAATAGTTCCTTTATCTACTTGTATCTTAATTATTAAAGCTTATCAAAAACGAGTTGGTGATTTGAAATTGGTAGAAAAACCATGTTCGTTAAAGAACTCTATAACCCGATTAGATTGTTGGTTGAAAGGGTTGTTAAAATGGACATTAAACTTACCAGAGATAATAATGTGCATTCGGCGTTTCTCCAGTAATTCGAGTGCAATGGATAAGGTATTTAAGGCTCCTGAACCGGGCTCAAAAATTTTGTTCCATTTTTTCGCGATTGTTATTTATTTTATCAAAAAACTTTTCAAACAAGAAGTGATTAGAAAGGCAAAGTCTAGGGCATTCCGATGAGATATTTGGTTAAAAGTTGATAATAACGGAGATTATTAAGAACTGTTTTTAAACCGACAACGGATTGTCCTAGATAATTAATTTACGGTCGCTTTTTGTAAATAAATGTTTTTGATATTTTTTTAAATAATCAAGAAAAATTGGAAATTCTCACGGTAGTTGTAAATTGAATTTCTTCGTTAATCTGAATTTGACCCCGCCCCCAAAGAACACATGGCGTGGTCTACGAGCTCATCGAGCATTCATTGTTTACGTTTCGTTTTTATGACTGGCGAAACCAGATAGCAGTATATTAACAGCGGTGATGTGATTTGAATAGGAAAGAGAAAGAGGTAGGAAAGAACAAATAAATATGACTGTAATAGGCAAGTGATATAAAATGTGCTCAATTTAATTACAGCAGAATTATATATAATAAAGTTGTAACTACCAAACGTTAAATTTTAATGTAATCTAAAGAAAATTTCAGTTTGAGGACATAGTCTAACTTTTAATGTTTAAAAATATCAATTAAATACGTTAAGTCACGTTTTTTTCTGATAAAAAACTAAAAGTCATAGAAAATTCCTGTTTGACAAAAATAAAGATTAATTTTCAAGCAACATTCTAATAAAATTTGAAGTTTCAACAACAATTTTTCTTTTAGATATGAATTTTTAAAAATTGACAAGTTTTTGAGATGTTAATTAAAGTTAGGTTAGAATTTATTTTTTGTAGAAAAAACTGAAGGTCGTAGAAAATACATTTTTGGTACAAATAAAGATTCAATCTCAAGCTAAATCCTCATGAAGTATCAAGTCTCAACAACAATTAGTTTCTTAGATATGATTTTTTAATAATTGACAAGTTTTACTAAACATGTTCATTAAGTTAGATTAGAATTTCGTTTTCACAGTAAGAACTAAAAATCGTAGAAAATTTATTTTCGATAAAAATAAAGATTAAGTATCCTAATCCTAATAAATATCCTAAATACTAATAAAATTTCAAGTTACAACAGTAATTAGTTTCTTACTTATGAAATTTTAAAAATTGACTAGTTTGTAAATGAAGCAATATCAAATAGGTTGTTTTAAAATTTCTGGTAATAAATGAGTTTGGAAAAATTCGTTCAATTTCGGTTTCATTTTAGCACTCCAAAAATTATCGTCCTTTTCAATTATTTCAATATGGGGTGATCCTACTGGACTCCATATCATGAAAAAACATTTTGCTTTTTGCCTGAATTTTTAACTGTTTCCATGGTTACTTGGGCCTAAGCGTTTATTGCAAAGTACAATACATCCGCATATCTTTTTCTGCATAGACGTGAAACTAGTATTGAACCCTGTGTGTACCGAAAAAATGAGAACGTTTAAATTTCGGTTAATCGGGGAAGTCCCTCATTCAAGCTAAGCAGAAAGGTACGACATAGGCTGCGCTTGTACCTTGCAAATATTGAAGTCGGTAAAATACCGGTTAAAGAGAAAATCTTTTATTAAAGAGAGACAGCTAAGCCTGCGCGCGGCGCGATTGTCCGTTTAAGAGAACACTTGGCAGTGTCCGTGTCCCTTGAAGAGAATGTCCGTTCAAGAGAGAGTTAACGCAATGCAAATTAAATGAGAGCCGGTCCGTTCCATAAGAAACTGTCCGTCCAAGGGGGGTGTCCGCTCAAGGGGGGTGCCCGCGAGGGGAAATTTCACTGTATATTAAAATACATCATTTCATTCTATCGAACATTTTATACGTAGGTGCTTTGATATTTTGAGCATTGCTTTTCTTTATTTAAAATGTAAAGAACCGGTATTTATCTTTGCCGATATTTGAACCTCTCATATCCTATAAACAGAAACGATCACGTGATAGTTTTAGACCATACCCACCGACCCGCCTTTGAGCTTCTTCCCCCCACACAGCGAATCCCCTCAGAAACTTTAGGACCGTGGTCCAGGAGCCTTAAGAAAGTGTCAAGATTACCCATTGGAGAGCGATATACCACAAGGACAATTAAACTCCAACTCCTCAACAACACCAGCAATCTCGCAATCCCATTCAACAGAAAAACCACGCAAAGATAATTCTCTGTAGTTAAAATCATTACGGACAAATACAGCCACACCACCTCTGATATGAACAGATCTCGCAAAAGAATCCACGACTCTGTATCCACCAACTTGCAAACACTCAATCGCCTCATGCCTAAGCCAGTGTCAAAAGCCTCTAAGGCAGTGAGCTTATTCCTAAAACCCTGAATATTTAATTGAAAAAAAAAGAAATTGACTTGAGTAATCTTCGGAATGTTGCCGTTTAATGTTCTTGCTTTAATTGCTATGTTGTTATTGATTGGGGGACTTGATTCGGAAAAATTGCGCAATCAGTAATCAGTAAGTTGGCGACCACAGTTTTATAAATATGGTACAAGATTCGCCTTTTCTCAGCTTTAGTAAAATGAATATTTTGTTTTTGGCACATTGCAGGTTAAAATCTTAAGAAATCTAAAACTAACTTTAATTCTTTTACGCTAACTAACTTTAGTTCTTTTTAATAAATAGAACTATTGAACAAATCGACAGTTTATATTACTATCCTATACGAAAACATTAACTTTTATTGTTACAATTAAAATTAATGACTGATTTACTAAATACATTTTCTACGAAAACCCATTTGACTCAAATTGTTAGACGAAAGACGTCGTTGAATAACGATAATTATAAAATAAGCCTCTAAGAAGTAACATTTTTGTAATTTTGTGAAAAATTACAAAAGTAAGAAGTAACATTTTTGTAATTTTGTGAAAAATTAGAAAAATGCTTAATATTTCAATTTAAAGATTTGATAAAAGTTAAGTGTAAAAGCATACTTTACTATGGTTACAATTGAAAACATAAAGGTTGGATGAGTTACGAAACATGAGATTGAACTATAACATTAACCAAACTGATACGAGTTTGTATGTAAGTTACTTTCGAGAGAGAAAGAGAATATAACTTGATCGTATCTAACGTGATAATCTAACAACTCGGAAGGTCCTTAACCAGGTGAACACGAGAATTGGCAAATAGACTACTGGGAACCTGTGGTTGAACGTGATACGGTACTTCCTGATCCTGTATCTGGATTTCCCTGGTGCTTTCGTGAACTAGACTGATCATGAAGTTCGAACACCTTGCAATAGGACCCAACACACCGAAATACTCAACACGTCGGGGTTTATTTTCAAAGTCATAAAGTTTGAAGGAACCCCAAAGAAAAGAAACACTAACAAGGAAACCTCACGAACAGATCTTCATCGATTTTAAAGTAGGTGGTATGTATCGATAGGTATTAGTACACAGTACCATTGTGTAAATTATTAAGACACGCTATTCTGCGATTCGCGAGTAAATCATTCTACAATTTTGCGATTTAAAGCCACACCGCTTTATGTCAATGGTTGGCCACTTCCTCAGAGATCGCGTCTGGTTCTTTTTCAATAAATTTTTATTTAATATTAAGGTAAAAAACGAAAGTTTGCTGAATTATTCGTTTTCAAAATACATAACAGTAAAATCTTAGAGAAAACAAAGTGAAATATTTAACATTCTGTTTATATTAAAAAGAAACAGCAATTACATCATAGGGCTCGAATCATCTGGGACGGTATGTGGAAGCTGGCTCCTGATGACTCAATGAGGGGAGGTTTCGAGAAAAAAAGCAAACCACTGATATTTAACTAGGGTGGCCTTAATTTTCAAACTAATTTATGATCTACTCGCGAATCGCTGAATAGTAAGCATTAACATTTTGCACATTTGTACTGTATACTAATACCTATCAATCGGTACCAATTTTATTAAAATCGGGAAAGACCTATTTAGTTGTGAAGTATCCTCGTAAGATTTTTTCTCAAAGATTATCCTTAAAATTTATTTAAATCTTGGATTTGATTTACTGTTAGAACCATGAAACTTTGGAAACCTTTTAACATTTAATAAACGTACGTCTAAAACAGGCTTTAAAATTTTCTAACTATTTTCATTAAAATCGATGAGGACTTACAATTAGTCGTGAGGTCTATTTGTAAGATTTGATAATGAAAACTAAAAGATTTAAATCTTGCGTTGAAATTAAAGCTAGCAATTTGATTGTGATTAGAAAATTAATTCGATAAAGATTTTATGAAGATTGTCAAAGAGAAGAAAATTTTATTACAAGTAATCTCGATTAAAAGTAGGTGGTAATTTAGTGTCACTTGGAAGTTCCTAATATCAAAACAAGTTCTAGCAATAAGCCAATCCACAAAGTTCAAATGCGAGTTTTTACAATAATTTTTGACTAATCCCTAACACATCTTTCGTCGACACTTTAACCACAAAGCCCAGCAACAAACCCCTGCCACTAGTTAATTGCAAAAACCCTCACGTACTTCCCACAAGCTCGCTGGAACCAAATATCAAACAATTACGTGAGCATGATTCGCTTTAAAATTCCTTAAGTCTAGGTGTTTCTAGCAGACGTTGTAAACGGAAAATATGATTATCGACTTTTCTACCAAAAACATTATCTCCAAGTTCATAACGTAAATAATATTTCCTAAACTCACAGTAATTTTCAAATTATTACAACAGCTTTAATGCACAGAATATAGAACATTCATTCCAATGGTCTGCTTCTAAAGCGACGAAACACAGCTAACGATTTGATTTTCAAGTTGACATTTTGAAACATACTATACTTCATTTAATAACTAGGAGGAGTAATTTGAATTTTGCGCGCCAAAATAGTGAACTATTATTGGTCGCTCCGCAGTCAAGTTTACGAAGACGAATAAATTGGTTTTTGTCGTTTATTGTTTTTAACGTTTGAGGTTAGGTGCTTTACATAATTTGTCAACTTGTTTCTCGCTTTTTCGTTGTGCTCAAATGGTTGCGATCAAAAAATATTAAGTTCGAAGAAGGTATGGTACGATGTCATCTGTTGGATATAATACGTTAACACAAGGAACGTCTTTTGGATAAATTTTGAACAATGTACGTATAGATAAACGGCCATAGAGATATTTGGTATGTTCTAGAATACTACGCTCAAACGCTTGGTGTTTTGTTGGTTGTATAAATGTGACTGGTTTGAAGTTTAGAATTCAAATTTGCCGCTAAAAATGTTTAGTGTATTTTTTAGTTACTTTTTCCTATGTAAATGGGGTTTTGAGATTTACTCCTCCTAGTTATTAAATGAAGTATAGCTTATTGTAAAACCTTTCAGAACTAAACGATAGATCTACAGTAAGAGAGTTCGAACATATACTTATCTTAAAATACCTAAAAATTTCATTTGATCTGTTTTTGAAATAAACGATTTAATTAAAACTAATGTTAGTTTTGAAAAACTT
Organism: Digitonthophagus gazella; assembly: GCA_036711955.1. Lineage (NCBI taxonomy): Eukaryota > Metazoa > Arthropoda > Insecta > Coleoptera > Scarabaeidae > Digitonthophagus > Digitonthophagus gazella. The sequence goes on from JASCIT010000012.1 coordinate 19,694,610, forward strand.
ATTTCTTAAAGCTTTTTACATGAATTAACTATAATTAAAATTACAGATTTCTTTTAGTGAATATGAAAGTTTCAGTTGTAAATAAATAAATTAGAAATAAAGTTTTAGCTATTTGAACGATAGATAATTACGTGCAAAGGGAATTTATGAAAAGATAATCCAAGTGGAATCTTTTAAGTTCAATTTAATGTAAAAATCGTTTCTTAATTCATAAACATAAAGTTTACAAATCGTAAAGTTGTTACAATTTTTTAAAGGAGTTCTTACGAAGATAGTCAAAAAATTATAAGATTTAATACAACGAATTTTATTTTTCTAGTAAAATAATAAAATCTTTAAGATTTAATTTACCATAAAATATCATTTTTTTAACTCAAAACTTTAGTTACTAAAGAGTATTAACATACTCTTTTTATTCCTGTGACCTACCTTTAAGATAAATTTTCTATAGCTTCCACCTTTCCAACTTTTGGTGCAAATTCATCTAAACAAATCAACAAAAGTGTTTTAAATTAAATTAAAAACACCATTTTTAATTTAACTAATGCATCAAAAGTGTTTTTAAAATTAAAAAAAAATCACTACTTTATTTAATTACACAAGTGACTAACCTAACTTTCTTAAAAAATCAGCCAGACTTTATTTAGTGGAATTAAAGAATAATTTTTGGTTTAAATGAAAGATAAAAGATTCTGTTTTGAAATAAAAAGGACAGATCTTTCGTAATCCTAACCAAAAAAATTTTAAAAAAATTTAAAGTTGGTGAAAATTTTTGACAGTTCTAACCAAACTTTTTAAAAAAATCACCCAATTTTAAAAAATCACCCAGGCTTTATTTATAAAGATTAAGGAAAGATTTTTGGTTTAAATGAAATTTCAAAGATTCTGTTTTTAATTAAAAGAGACAGGTTAGTTCTAATTACTATCAAAAAAATTAAAAAAAAATTCTTAAAGTTGGAAAAATTTTTTGACAGGTGACTAACCTAACTTAAAAACAATCGACCAAATTTAAAAAATCGTCCAGACTTTTTTTTGAAGATTAAGGAATGATTTTTGGTTTAAATGAAAGATAAAAGATTCTGTTTTGAAATAAAAATTACAGATCTTTCCTAATTCTTACAAAAAAAATTAAAAAAAAATTTTAAAGTTGGTGAAAATTTTTTGACAGTTTGACAGTTCTAACCAAACTTTTTTAAAAAACCACCCAACTTTAAAAAATCACCCAGACTTTATTTATGAAAATTAAGGAAAGATTTTTGGTTTAAATGAAATTTCAAAGATTCTGTTTTTAATTAAAAGAGACAGGTTAGTTCTAATTACTATCAAAAAAATTAAAAAAAAATTCTTAAAGTTGGAAAAATTTTTTGACAGGTGACTAACCTAACTTAAAAACAATCGACCAAATTTAAAAAATCGTCCAGACTTTATTTTTGAAGATTAAGGAATGATTTTTGGTTTAAATGAAAGATAAAAGATTCTGTTTTGAAATAAAAATTACAGATCTTTCCTAATTCTTACCAAAAAAATTAAAAAAATTTCAAAGTTGGTGAAAATTTATGACAGTTCTAACCAAACTTTTTAAAAAATCATTCAATTTTAAAAAATCACCCAGGCTTTATTTATGAAGATTAAGGAAAGATTTTTGTTTTAAATGAAATTTCAAAGATTCTGTTTTTAATTAAAAGAGACAGGTTAGTTCTAATTATTATCAAAAGAATTAAAAAAATTCTTAAAGTTGGAAAATTTTTTTGACAGGTGACTAACCTAACTTAAAAACAATCGACCAAATTTAAAAAATCGTCCAGACTTTATTTTTGAAGATTAAGGAATGATTTTTGGTTTAAATGAAAGATAAAAGATTCTGTTTTGAAATAAAAATTACAGATCTTTCCTAATTCTTACAAAAAAAATTAAAAAAAAAATTTAAAGTTGGTGAAATTTTTTTGACAGTTTGACAGTTCTAACCAAACTTTTTTAAAAAATCACCCAACTTTAAAAAATCACCCAGGCTTTATTTATGAAGATTAAGGAAAGATTTTTGGTTTAAATGAAATTTCAAAGATTATGTTTTGAATTAAAAAAGACAGGTTAGTTCTAATTATTATCAAAAAAATTAAAAAAATTCTTAAAGTTGGAAAAATTTTTTGACAGGTGACTAACCTAACTTAAAAAAAAATCGACCAACTTTAAAAAATCGTCCAGACTTTATTTTTGAAGATTAAGGAATGATTTTTGGTTTAAATGAAAGATAAAAGATTCTGTTTTGATTTAAAAAAAGGCAGATTTTTTATAATTATTATCAAAAAAATTAATTTTTATTTGCAGTACTAAAGATATCAACTTCAGCCTTCCACCTTTACGAAGTTCTTCGTTAGGCGAACTTCCAGATAGCGATCACGGCGAATCCGATATTGAAACGGAATCCTTATTATTACCGGCAACCTGTAATCAAAGGTCGAACTCTTTCAGTAAGTATTCGCATAAAGGTCACTAATTTCTTCGTCCCAAATTCACGTAAGAAGTGAAATTATATCCGATTGATTTTTTCGGAGAAATCTTAGTAAGAGAATTGCTAATAGAAATTAATATCCTTTCCTGAATTCGGAGAAAGTCACGGTCTATTAATTTTAGAAGGAATTTTAATTAATTCTTTATGAGATTATTTATTTTTGATTTTTTTTTCTTAGGTTGTTATGGTTTGGGCGTTATTGAACCTTCTTTATATAAAAGCACATTGGATTTAGATGAAATACAATGGCCTGAAGGTCATATAGGTTGTCTTTGGTTTTCTTTAAGATACGAACCATCAACTGAGAAGCTTTTGGTATCACTTTTAAAGGCTAAAAATTTACCATCGAGAACTTTGGGTACTGTTAATAGTTGCGATCCTTTTGTCAGGTAAATCCAATAAACTGTTCTCGAAAAAATTACTTTAAAAAATTAAAAAATATATTTCTATAACATTTTTATTTTTTATAGATTACATCTTTTACCTGATGAACGAAGATATCTCCAATCCAAACAAAAAAAGAAAACTTGTAACCCATATTTTGATGAAACATTAGTCTTTCAAGTAAGTTAAAAAAATCCACCAGTAATAAAATCCAAAAAATTTATTCATATGGAACGTATATTATTTGCGATATGCAAATTCATACATGTGGGTCGTATAATAGTATTAAAACGAACCAACGGACCCCGTATTATTCGAAATCCGATATACGACGCGATAACCCTGTACGGAAGTTAAATTTAAGGCCGGAATCGATCCGAATCCCTCGTAAATCTCACTCCTTATTTTCCCGCTTTTATTACTTTTTCCATTTTACTTTAAGGTCTCCTCCAAGGATATGTCGGATCACGTCTTAAAACTGACCGTCATCGATGGGGGAAGGACTAAGAGGAAAGCCGAGATCGGGCATGTCATGTTCCCGTTGAAAGATCTTGAAATCGGTGATGGAAATGAACAGCAACTATTCAAAATGGATTTGGAAAAGGTGAGGATGAGAATGATTCCAAGGTTTTTAGATAAAAGATGGGTCTTTTTTATTTTATAGGAAATTCGAGAACATAAATCGAATTTAGGGGAATTATTGGTTGCTTTGGTTTATAATGAGAATTTAAGTCGATTAACTGCTACTGTAGTTGAAGCCAGACGATTAAAGGTAAGTAATTTTTTCTTTTAATTTACATTTTACAGGTTTCTGCTTTTCATTAAGTTTAGTTGTTATTCAATAGATGGGTTTTAATTGTTTAACTTTTTAAAATTTTAATTAAATTTAATAGATTTAAAACTGATTCGGTTGTAAATACTTGTTATATTTTTGGTGGGTGCGCCGGTTAATTACTTAAATTATTTAAGTTAACAAAAATCTAAAGATACATCTTTAATCTTGTGTTCTTTTTTTATCAATTTTACAGATTTCTTTATTAATTGGGTTTGATATTTAATTTAATATTTCATTAACAGATGGATTGGAAAAGTTTAATATCTTTTAATCCAACCATTCTTATTCAAAATCTATATTCAAACGATTAATTTATGTACTACTTTAAATAGAAGGTTTTGAATGATAAAAATCTTTATCTTCGGAGTGATTTTTTATATTTAGTTAAAAAAAATTATATGATTAAAATTCTCGGCTCTTTTCTTTTTTCAATTACTATTTTTTTTCTAATATTTAGAAAAGATTTTATATTCATTCTGGAAAATAGTGGTTTTAAACTTTAATTTAACGTAAAAATTACGTCTTGATTCGTATAAATAAACTCTGGGCGATTTTTTAAAGGTGATTGAATTTTGAGGTTAAATTCGATCAAAAAATTTTTAGTGTCTTTAGGAATTTTTTTTTAATTTTTTGGTAATAATTAGAACAAATTGGTTAATTTTAATAAAAAATAGATACTTTAATCTATATTTGGTGAAATTTTTTTTCTCAATTTTTAAAAACAAAGTCTGAGCGATTTTTTAAAGTTGAGTTAATTTTGAGGTTAAATTCGATCAAAAAAATCTTAGTGTTTTCAGGAATTTTTTTAAATTTTTTAGTAATAATTAGAACAAATTGGTTAATTTTAATAAAAAAATAGATACTTTAATCTATATTTAGTGAACATTTTTTTCTCAATTTTTAAAAATAAAGTCTTGGTGATTTTTTAAAGTTCATTCAATTTTGAGGTTAAATTCGATCAAAAAATTTTTAGTGTTTTTAGAATTTTTTTTTAATTTTTTCGGTAATAATTAGAACAAATTATTGGTTAATTTTAATAAAAAATAGATACTTTAATCTATATTTAGTGAAAAAAATTTTTCTCAATTTTTGAAAATAAAGTCTGGACGATTTTTTAAAGTTGAGTTAATTTTGAGGTTAAATTCGATCAAAAAAAATCTTACAATCAGTGTTTTTAGAAATTCTTTTAATTTTTTTGATAATAATTAGAATAAATCAGATTGTTTTAATAAAAAATAGATACTTTAATCTATATTTAGTGAAAAAATCTTTTCTCAATTTTTAAGAATAAGGTCTGGGCGATTTTTTAAAGTTGAGTTAATTTTGAGGTTAAATTCGATCAACAAATTTTAGTGTTTTTAGAATTTTTCTAAAATTTTTTTAGTAATAATTAGAATAAATCGGACTGTTTTAATAAAAAATAGATACTTTAATCTATATTTAGTGAAACTTTTTTTTCTCAATTTTTAAAAATAGAGCCTGGGGGATTTTTTAAAGTTGAGGTAATTTTGGGGTTAAATCAGGTCAAAAAAATTTTAGTGCTTTTAGGATTTTTTTTTAATTTTTTTGGTAATAATTAGACCAAATTGGTTAGTTTTGATAAAAAATAGATACTTTAATCTATATTTGGTGAAAAAATCTTTTCTCAATTTTTAAAAATAAAGTCTGGGCGGTTTTTTAAAGTTGACTCAATTTTGAGATTAAATTAGGTCAAAAAAAATTCTAGTATCTTTAGGAATTTTTTTTTAATTTTTGGTAATAATTAGAACAAATTATTGGTTAATTTTAATAAAAAATAGATACTTTAATCTATATTTATTGAAAAAATTTTTTCTCAATTTTTTAAAATAAAGTCTGGACGATTTTTTAAAGTTGAGTTAATTTTAAAACCTTCGATCAAAAATATCGTAGTGTTTTTAGGAATTTTTTTAATTTTTTTGGTAATAATTAGAATAAATCAGATTGTTTTAATAAAAAATAGATACTCTAATCTATATTTAGTGAAAAGATCTTTTCTCAATTTTTAAAAATAAAGTCTGGGCGATTTTTTAAAGTTGAGTTAATTTTGAGGTTAAATTCGATCAAAAAATGTTTAGTGTTTTTAGGAATTTTTTAATTTTTTTCGGTAATAATTAGAACACATTTGAATCAAAAATAGAATTCTTTAGTTTTAATATAAAGCAAAAATTATTTCTTAATCTCAATAAATACGCTCTGTATGATTTTTTAAAACTTGGTCAAAATTTCTTAAATAGTTAGGTTAACTGTTAAAAAAAAATTACCAAGTTTAGAAATTTTTTTAATTTTTTCGGTAATAATTAGAATAAATTTGATAGTGATAATCGAAAATAGAGTCCTTTAGTTTTAACATAAAATAAAAATTATTCCTTAATCTCTATAAATAAACTCTGTATGATTTTTTAAAACTTGGTCAATTTTCTTTAATGTTAGGTTAGTTAACTGACTAAAATTTTTACCAAGTTTAAAAATAGAATAGAGTCGTTTAGGTTTAATATAAAGTAAAAGGGTGAGTGGTCGATTCGGTTCTGAGTCCGTCAGTTTTATACATAGTCCGTTTATAATGTCTCTGTTGTTGGGGTTTTCCGAAAATTTTAGTTTTAACTGTCATGTCGTTCCCTTATCGGAGTGCTTTGCGTCCGTTCGTAAAGTTGGTTGTTGCTGATGTTATGCAGTGGATTATGGGGATGTCTTATTTTGGTTATCATCCTCAAGCATTTTCTTTCGGATTTGCTTATTACGTCCCAGGTTTTGCGGGGAATTTCAGCGGTCAGGATGTGACTGTAGTCCGTAGTCCAATAGTGGTCTGCAAATACTTTTATATATGAATGTTGCATGGATAGTTGAAATTCCCTTGTTCTTGTACGTTAGCGCCCTGAAAGGTTTTGAACGTCTGTCATTTCTGTCTGTACCAGTTTATAGTATTTTGTCAGTTTAAGTCTGTTATTATATTGTCCTGTCCATAATCTTGGCGACGTATCGGTTATTCGATGATGGGATATAAATAACTGGTATTTGTTAGGGTTCGGCGTGAATCTCCATTTGTATAGCCACTCTAAGATGCTGTTGTACAGCCCTTGAAATTTTTCTACGGTTTTGTTGATGGTTTTGTCATGTACTATTAACATAGTATCGTCGCCGAGTTGGAGTATACATATATGTATCTGTCCGGGTTTACATAATCGGGGATGACGGAGTATATGTCGTGGCAGTAAATATTATATAGAAAGGGCGAAAGGGGAGAACCTTGGGGGACACTTTGTAGGGTAGAAAACTGCTTTGAGCATGCGTTATTGACTTTCGTTTGCAGTACTCTAGATGTGAGAAATTGGTTTACAATCCTTAGCAAGTATAGTTTTATTCCTATATTGTGCATTTTGTATATAGTAAGGTTGCAATACATTTATGTTGAAGATGGGGCGGCTGAATGTTATGAAATAGAATAGTTAGAGGGTGAATGGTGGAATGTTTCGACTTGAACCCAAATTGCTACCTAGGAATAAAATCTGCTGCCTTTTCTAAGATAAGTTGGTTTAATATTCCTCCGTAGATTTTTCCAATAACAGGGAGTAACACAATTAGGTAATAATTTTATGGGAGAAAGTGGTCACAGTCAGGTTTTGGAATAGAATTATGCCTGATTTCCATAGGTCAGGAAATTGATTGGTTTGTGAGTAAACAGTAGTCCATCGAGTGACGTAAAAAGGTATGGATGTTGGAATCGAGATTTCTGGAATCTGATGTGCGCTCATAGTCACTGGAAATGAACTTCAAAGCTCTGTGCGAGAGTGATAACTAGAACGGTCTCAGGTTCGGTCGACTTTCGAGATAATAAGACCTGGCGTGAGGCTATAATTCATCCAAGTCAATGTTCGTTTACCTGCTTCATATTTATGGATACCGCATCGAGTCATGCTCCTGCCTCGTCGACGTGCATCTACGCCTTTAGTCTCACGCCAGGTTTCATCCTCTCATGGAGTAGAGCTCCAAATTATAAATACTGTTTAAATATGCTTTCCTCAATTAATAGAAGATTAGGAATCAGGATATCTTCTGGATATAGAACGGTTTCTACGGTGGGTATTGAAGTGGTGGCTCGTCTACCCCCCATTGACCTATTAATTGAGGAAAGATGTAACCTATACAGTAGAGGTAAGGAACATAAAAAACTATATAGAGAAGAATTATTGGAAAAATGGAACAGAAGATGGGATCACGGAAATAAATGGACCAACCTATTAATCAAAGATTTAAAAAAATGGTTTGAAAGAACATGGGGCGAATTAAATTACTACCTAACACAATTTTTGACGGGTCATGGAATTTTTTGTAGTTATTTGTTCAAAATAAAAAAGAAGGAGAATGAATCTTGTTGGTTTTGTGAAGAAATAGATAATCCAGAACATACGTTCTTTATTTGTAATAATTTTGTCGAGGAAAGAAATATTTGTCGTAATAAAATCGGAAAAAAAAGAAAAAGAAAACATAATAGATATTATGCTAGAAAAACAAGAGCACTGGAGAGCCGTAGATGAAATGGTAACAAACATCATAAAGAAAAAGGAAAAGCATGAAAGAGAACTAAAAAATAGAAGAAGAAATGTACAGTAGACCCCGAAAGAAAAAACATTTATATGCCTCTGAAGTTATACCTTGATGTGTGGTTCCGGAGGCGGAGGGGAAAGGGTTTTAGTTGGTCGATGTATTCAAGATGAGTACATCAACCCAACAAGGGTGGTCATCGATACGAATCACTTAGATAGTGATTCGGACCACTCGTCTGTCAACAGATTTCCTAAACCCCTCCATAAAAAAAAAGGTTTCATTCTCTCAAAAATCGACTGTATCCGAGACCGTTCTAGTTATCGCTCTCGGTCACAGTTTTGAAGTTCATTTCCATTGACCATGAGTGTACTTTTACCTTTACCAATTTGCTGGTCGTATTCGTCTTCGTCGATGTCGGTAGGACTGTCTTCATTTGAGGCTGTGGTTGTCAGGAAATTGTCGTACCAAACTTCGACGTTGTTTTGGTTGATATGGTCGAATAAAGGGTTAACTTTGGGCATAAAACCTTCTTGAAAGTGGTTGGCTAAAGCATTGCTTTTTTTCTGGTCGCTTGTATGTTTCAAATTGTTCTGTACCAATGTGAGTAGCATATGTTCTGTATGATTTTTTTAAACTTGGTAATTTCTTTTTCAAAAGTTAGGTTAATTAACGATTTTTTAAAGTTAGTCATTTTTTCAAAATTTTTCTAATTTTTTTGATAATGATTAGAATAACTTTGATTTTTATAATTGAAAATAGAGTCCTTTAGTTTTAATATAAAGCAAAAATTATTCCGTAATCTCCATAAATAAGCTCTGTATGATTTTTTAAAACTTGGTCAAAATTTCTTAAAAAGTTAGATTAACTGTTAAAAAAAAAAGTCAAGTTTATAATTTTTTTGGTAATAATTAGAATAAATGTGATAGTGATAATCGAAAATGAAGTCTTTAAGTTTTAATATAGAGCAAAAATTATTTCTTAATCTTCATACATAAGCTCTGTGTGCTTTTTAAAACTAGGTCAAAATTTCTTAAAAAGTTAGGTAAACTGCCAAAAAATTTTACCAAGTTTGGGAATTTTTTAAAATTTTTCGGTAATAATTAGAATAAATTTAATAGTGATAATCGAAAATAGAGTCCTTTAGTTTTAATATAAAACAAAAATTATTCCTTAATCTCCATAAATAAGCTCTCCATAAATGATTTTTTAAAACTTGATCAAAATTTCTTAAAAAGATAGGTTAGTTAACTGCCAAAAAATTTTACCAAGTTTGGAATTTTTTTAATTTTTTCGATAACAAATAGAATAAATTTGTTAGTAGTAATCGAAAATAGAGTCCTTTAGGTTTAACATAAAGTAAAAATTATTCCTTAATCTCCATAAATAAGCTCTGTATGATTTTTTAAAACTTGGTCAAAATTTCTTAAAAACTTAGGTTAACTGTTAAAAAAAAAATTACTAAGTTTACAATTTTTTTTAATTTTTTCGGTAATAATTAGAACAAATTGGTTAATTTTAATAGAAAATAGATACTGTAATCTATATTTAGTGAAAAAATCTTTTCTCAATTTTTAAAAATAAAGTCTGGACGATTTTTTAAAGTTGACTCAATGTTGAGGTTAAAATCAAAAAATTTTACCTAGTTCAGAAATTTTTTTAATTTCAGTAAAAATTTGAATAAATTTAATATTTACAATCGAAAATGAAATCTTTAAGTTTTCATATAAAGTAAAAATCATTTCTTAATATCCATAAATAAGCTCTGTATGATTTTTTAAAACTTGATCATTTTTTTTAAGTAGGTTAGTTAAAACTGTCAAGAAATTTTACCAAGTTTAAGAATTTTTTAAATTTTTTCAGTAATAATTATGTAACAATTTCATATATTGCAGACTTTAGTTTAAACATTTTTTAGTTTTTCTTTGCAAATTTGTTAAGGTCATGTAGAGACTCAGACACAAAGTCATAAATTTGTGTAATAAACTTGTCGACAATGTCACGTTTATGGTCGCGTTCTCAAGTGTTTGAAATAGTTTTAAGAATTCTTAAGTTCAAGTAACCACCTGGAGGATAAGTGATGAACGTTAAGAAAGTTTCAAAAGGGTCATAGAGTTATTGTGTTTTATTTTAATTGACCTATTGTACATAAGAAAGTACCCGTCTTTAAAAATCCCACGCTGCCACCAATTGTAATAAATGGGTTCAGCAATTAAAACCATTCCAACGCTGCATCGCCATTATTGTAATTAACGAGGTAACGTTGCTGCCACCAGGGCAAAGTTTTCTACCCTGCAACCCTTTTGCATTTCAAACCGCAGAGCCCTATCGCAAGAACCCACGGTTGTCAGGAAGGTTTCCCGGGTAAAAATGTTACCCTGATGATGGCCACGTTACCTCGTTCATTACAATAATGGCCTCGTTCATTACAGCGATGGAATGGTTTTAATTGCTGAACCCAAATGGGGTTCATAATAAATATTACAATTAGAAAAAAATTAATAGCGATAACTGAAAATAGAGTCTCTTAGTTTTAACATAAAGCAATAATTATTCCTTAATCTCCATAAATAAGCTCTGTATGATTTTTTAAAATCGGTCAATTTTTTTAAAAAGTTAGGTTAGTTAAATGTCAAAAAAAAATTACCAAGTTTACAATTTTTTTTAATTTTTTTGGGGATAATTAGAACAAATCTGACTTTTATAATCGAAAATAGAATCCTTTAGCTTTAGTATAAAGCAAAAATTATTCCTTAATCTCCATAAATAAGTTCTGTATGATTTTTTAAACTCGGTCAATTTTTTTTTAAAGTTAGGTTAGTTAACTGTCAAAAAAAAATTACCAAGTTTACAATTTTTTTTAATTTTTTTGGGGATGATTAGAACAAATCTGATTTTTATAATCGAAAATAGAATCCTTTAGCTTTAATATAAAGCAAAAATTATTCCTTAATCTCCATAAATAAGCTCTGTATGATTTTTTAAAATCGGTCAATTTTCTTTTAAAGTTAGGTTAGTTTACTGTCAAAAAAAATTACCAAGTTTACAATTTTTTTTAATTTTTTTGGGGATAATTAGAACAAATCTGATTTTTATAATCGAAAATAGAATCCTTTAGCTTTAATATAAAGCAAAATTTATTCCTTAATCTCCATAAATAAGCTCTGTATGATTTCTTAAAAATTGGTCAACATTTCTTAAAAAATTCGGTTAACTGTCAAAAAAAATTTACCAAGTTTAGAATTTTTTTAAATTTTTTCGGTAATAATTAGAATAAATTTGATAGTGATAATCGAAAATAGAGTCCTTTAGCTTTAATATAAAGCAACAATTATTCCTTAATCTCCATAAATAAGCTCTGTATGATTTTTTAAAATCGGTAATTTTTTTTTTAAAGTTAGGTTAGTTAACTGTCAAAAAAATTACCAAGTTTACAATCTTTTTTAATTTTTTGGGGATAATTAGAACAAATCTGATTTTTATAATCGAAAATAGAATCCTTTAGCTTTAATATAAAGCAAAAATTATTCCTTAATCTCCATAAATAAGTTCTGTATGATTTTTTAAAAATTGGTTAACATTTTTTAAAAAGTTAAATTAACTGCCAAAAAAAATTACCAAGTTTAGAAATTTTTTTAATTTTTTTGGTAATAATTAGAATAAATTTGTTAGTGATAATCGAAAATAGAGTCCTTTAGTTTTAATATAAAGCAAAAATTATTCCTTAATCTCCATAAATAAGCTCTGTATGATTTTTTAAACTTGGTCAATTTTTTTTTTAAAGTTAGGTTAACTGCCAAAAAATTTTACAAAGTTTAGGATTTTTTTTAATTTTTTCAGTAATAATTAGAGTAAATGTCATAGTGACAATCAAAAATAGAGTCCTTTAGTTTTAATATAAAGCAAAAATTATTCCTTAATCTCCATAAATAAGCTCTGTATGATTTTTTAAAACTTGGTCAACATTTCTTAAAAAGTTAGATTAACTGTCAAAAAAAATTACCAAGTTTAGGAATTTTTTTAATTTTTTTGGTAATAATTAGAATAAATTTGTTAGTGATAATCGAAAATAGAGTCTTTTAGTTTTAATATAAAGCAAAAATTATTCCTTAATCTCCATAAATAAGTTCTGTATGATTTTTTAAAATCGGTCAATTTTTTTTAAAGTTAGGTTAGTTAACTGTCAAAAAAAATTACCAAGTTTACAATTTTCTTTAATTTTTTTGGGGATAATTAGAACAAATCTGATTTTTATAATCGAAAATAGAATCCTTTAGCTTTAGTATAAAGCAAAAATTATTTCTTAATCTCCATAAATAAGCTCTGTATGATTTTTTAAAAATTGGTCAACATTTCTTAAAAAGTTCGATTAACTGTCAAAAAAAATTATCAAGTTTAGGAATTTTTTTAATTTTTTTGGTAATAATTAGAATAAATTTGTTAGTGATAATCGAAAATAGAGTCTTTTAGTTTTAATATAAAGCAAAAATTATTCCTTAATCTCCATAAATAAGTTCTGTATGATTTTTTAAAATCGGTTATTTTTTTTAAAAAGTTAGGTTAGTTAACTGTCAAAAAAAATTACCAAGTTTACAATTTTTTTTAATTTTTTTGGGGATAATTAGAACAAATCTGATTTTTATAATCGAAAATAGAATCCTTTAGCTTTAATATAAAGCAAAAGTTATTCCTTAATCTCCATAAATAAGTTCTGTATGATTTTTTAAAATCAGTCAATTTTTTTTTTAAAGTTAGGTTAGTTAACTGTCAAAAAAAATTACCAAGTTTACAATTTTTTTTAATTTTTTTGGGGATAATTAGAACAAATCTGATTTTTATAATCGAAAATAGAATCCTTTAGCTTTAATATAAAGCAAAAATTATTCCTTAATCTCTATAAATAAGTTCTGTATGATTTTTTAAAACTTGGTCAAAATTTCTTAAAAAGTTAGATTAACTGTCATAAAAAAATTACCAAGTTTAGGAATTTTTTTAATTTTTTCAGTAATAATTAGAATAAATTTAATAGCGATAATCGAAAATAGTGTCTTTTAAGTTTAATTTAATATCAAAACCATTTCTTAAATCTTATAATTAAAGTCGTTATGATTTTTCAAAATTAATCAAAAAGAAAATTAAAAGAGAAAAACACATCCCATAAATTTGAATTTAATAAACTTATTCCCTTTGTTTTTATTTAACAAATATACATTTTAATACATATTTTTTTAATATTTCCATATTATAAACTTAATAATAAAAACAAAACAAAACCCAAATATAAAAATACATAAATATTTAAAAAACCCCATCGGAAATTCACGTCTTTTAGCCGTAACTATCGAAGATATTCGAAGTTTTTCATCAGAATAAGGTGGATACCTTAAAACATTAAGCTTCTCTAGTAAATTACAATCATTTTTCTTCAAAACTGACTTCTTATGTGTGAAAATATCAAAGGTTTTCTTTCCGTGGTAACTTCCCATTCCGCTATTTCCAACACCTCCAAATGGTAGATTTTCACAAGCAATATGCATTAAAGTATCGTTAACGGTAACTCCTCCGCTTGATGTTGAATTCAAAATTAAATCAATAACCTTGGATTTCCTCGAAAATATATACAACGCTTTAGGTTTTTCATTTGAGTTAATAAAATTTATAGCTTCGTTCACATTTTCAATCAGAATGATTGGTAAAATCGGTCCTGTTATTTCTTCCTGCATAATTGGATCATCTATGGTAATATTTGTAAGAATTGTTGGTGAAATATATCTTTCTTTTGGATCTATCTCTCCTCCAAAAGCTATTTTCGATTTGTTAATTAATTGAACTAATCTATTAAAGTTTTCTTCGTTGATTATTCGACATAAATCTTTTGATTTTTTTGGGTTATCTCCATAAAATTCTTTGATTATTTTAGGGACGTATTTTAAAAAGTTATCTTGGGTTTGTTTGGTGCATAATATATAATCTGGAGCTATACAACTTTGTCCTAAATTAACTAACTTCCCCCAAAGTATTCTCCGAGCTGTTAGATTAATATCAGCTGAATAATCTATGAAAACCGGTGATTTTCCACTAAGTTCTAAAGTAGTTGGTGTTAAATTTTTAGAAGCAGATTGATAAACAATTTTTCCAATAATTGGTGATCCGGTAAAGAAAATATAATCAAATCTTTCTTTAAGAAGAGCTATGGTTTCAGGATTTCCACCTCGATAAACTTGATAACATTCTTTATCTAAATATTTAGGGATTGTTCTCGCTATAAAATCTTCTGAACTTGGAGCTAATTCAGATGGATTTATAATAATACAATTTCCAGCAGCTATAGCTCCAGCTAATGGTAATAAAGATGATTGTAAAGGATAATTCCAAGTACCAATAATAAGAACCACACCGTATGGCTCGTTATAAATCTCAACTTGATCAAAAAAATTTACCAAAGATTTCGATGGATGTTCAACACTCGTATAAGAATTAAAATTAAGCAATAAACTTTTAACATCATTTATTAAAAAATCAATTTCACTCCTATAACATTCCTCCTTTGGTTTTCTTAAATCATTTTCAAGCGCTTTCACCATTTCTTCCTTTGTCTCCAAATACATCTTCTTAAGCTTTTTTAATTGTTCTTTTCGAAAATTTAAATTCTTAGTTTTACCCGAATTAAAAGCATTCCGTGCAATTTCCACATATTTTCGCGGCGACTTATCCGTTTTATTGTTTAAATCTAGCTTAATTACGGTTTCCATAATGGGTAACACGAAGGTATTTTCTTTTTTTGGTATGATTTAGTCATCGACTGCTCGCACTTGGTAGACACTCAACAACTATGTAAGGTTATATTTAGCAAGTGCGTCTGTTGATAAAGGTCGACTTGTTTGCTGGGGAAATAATTACTTTTTTTTTTTTTGTTTGAGGTGGAAAATGTGTTTTTCTGGTTGTTTTCGAGGTTTTTAATTTATATTAATGGGTTTGAAAAAGTGGGATGTAATTGGTATTTGGGTGTTTAAGTAATTTGTTTAGATGACTTTTTAAATTAGATTTCCGTCAGTGTATTTTAATTTGATAATCGTTAAAAATAACGGTGTTTTTTTGATGTTGATAATTTTCATCAAAACTTATAAAAAAGAGACTTTATTGATATTAACTTTATGTCAAAATTTGTTGTCATGTAATTTTTAGAGTTGTTATAGATAAACTATATTTAATTTGTGGACTACTAAAGTTATTAAAACTGAATATTTAACACCAACCTAAGTTATGTTTCAAGCTCTTTTTTAAGGTTTATTCCAAATCAATCCACCTTTATTTGTATTGCTGTATTATCGAATCGTATTCTGTATACACTGTTCGGCGAAAAATGTCTCATGGGTCGTTCATTAATTATCCTGTCTTACAAGGAGACCTCACGACTTTGGAATCACCGATTTTAACGAAAGTGGTACCAATCGATAGGTAATCGTACATAGTGCAAATCTGTAAAATATTAGGGCGCACTATTCAGCGGTTCTCGAGTAAATCATTAATAAATAAATTAATTAATTGCCAATCAAGGCCGAGCGAGCTGACATCAGTGACAGACCACGCCCCCAAGGCCGATTCATAGCCGCGGTGAAATTAGCCGAGTTCACGTGCAAACGTAGATGGTTCGAATCCGGAATAAAATAATTATTATTTTTTTTTTCTTTTAATTTTTAATATAATATTTCAGTCTATTTTTATAATATTTTATTTTTACGCAATATAATTAATTAAGAATATGTTTTCTTAATTTTGATTTTATTCTTCAACTATTGCGACGCGTTATTAGTAACAATAAAAGGTTGGTGCAGTTTTGAGAGCTAATATTTTAATATAAATGAAAACACAAGTATTTTACAAATCTATAATGTACAAAAATAAAGTTATTAAAGGACGCGTTTGGTTCCGAAACGTTTCTGCTGCAGCTAGAGTTTCCTCAATTGTGGCAGTTTCTCTTTCCGTAACAAATTTCGTAATTTTCCTCTGTCGAATTCTATGTTGTTTCTTAAAATTCAAAACCTACGAATTAGTTGCTTTGAAATTTAAGTCAGTAAATTGGTTAGCGGCATTTAAACCCCACTCTTGGAGATTCCTTGTCGTTACTTATTGATGATCTTGTCTAGCTTCCACAAAACGATCATATGCCCAAGAGTCAATCAATTTTTACTTACCAACAATTGATCCTCCTTTTCTGACATGTTCCTCCCATTCCTTTAAATGTGCCTTTTGGTTAAGCGTGAACATCCTTTCTTCTGAAGAGTTTGCAAAGACCACTTGGGATGTTCTTTAGCAATATCCACAACATTTACCTTATACTCAAGTTCTTCGTCCATCTCGTCCTTTAGAATTAGTTCCTCGGTATTTACAAATTTCTTCTTATTTAAGATGTCCACGATAGCATCAAATATATCTTTACCAAATTGCTCAGCCTTTTCTAGAATTTCCACGGTTGGTTCTGGTGTAACAAGATCATTTTCCAGTAGTAGGTTCTCTAAATACAATAGTGCACCTCTTAAAAGTAACTTTGATTTGTTTGTTTGAATCATCATCAATATTATAATAATATTGATACTAATGTATAATGTCATATCTCTAGATAATAAGTAAAATGTTATGTTAATTTGTTATTCTTGTATAAAAGTTTAATAAATTATTTTACATTACAGGCGTGGGTATTGTTAATGCAAAACGTAAGATCTTTTTAACACGTCCGCTACCACTATGCAAAAGGGCACCGTCTCCCATAGATCAATGATATGTTTTAATGCGCCTATATCAACGTCCCAAATATGAGTCGTTGGTCTCTTAGAGAAAACCATTTGGCTCAAATATGAGCCGGCTGGTAGCGAACGTGTTAAATGGTAAAAAAAACAGAAAAATGATTGTATTAAAAATAATAGTGTAAGTTGCATATACTTTGCAACCTGCTGTTGCAACTAATTCTTCCATTTTCGCACATTATAGATATGTAAAATACTTGTGTTTTATTTATATTAACCCTCATCCGGATTTTGTGTCAAATTGACACAATTTTCAAAGTTAATTGTTAATCTTTTTGTTATTTACGGTCGAATCCATTAGATATTTTGGCTCAGTGAAATAACCAATAGTCAATAAAATATAAAAAACTAAAGAAAGATCCTTATTTTCAACTATTCAAATGCATTCAGTCAACTAATCATAAGAAAAATAGGCATACACTTATTACCCGGCATTGTGTCAATTTGATACACCAAGTCCGGATTTGGTTCTAGAAACGAAGTCCGGATGAGGGTTAAAATATTAGCCCTCAAAACTGCACCAGACTTTTATTGTTACTAATAACGCGTCGCAATAGTTGAGGGATAAAATCAAAATTAAGAAAAAATATTCTTAATTAATTATATTGTGTAAAAATAAAATATTATAAAAATAGACTGAAATATTATATTAAAAATTAAAAGAAAAAAAAATAATTAATTTATTCCGGATTCGAACCATCTACGTTTGCACGTGAACTCGGCTAATTTCACCGCGGCTATGAATCGGCCTTGGGGGCGTGGTCTGTCACTGATGTCAGCTCCCTCGGCCTTGATTAGCAATTAATTAATTTATTTATTAATGATTTACTCGCGAACCGCTGAATAGTGCGCCCTAATATTTTACAGATTTGCACTATGTACGATTACCTATCGATTGGTTCCACTTTCGTTAAAATCGGTGATTCCAAAGTCGTGAGGTCTCCTTGTTAGACGAACATTTTTAATCTCTTCCTGTCATGTACCAAAATATCCGCAAAGCGAAATTCGCGTTATGGCTTCGATGGTGTTTGACCACATTGTGCGTTCTGAAAGTTAGGAGACATTTAGATTGTAACTTACTAACGGTAGCATTCTAGAAAACCAACGTGATTACTCTAGAAGTTAATTAATCGTTTGACTGCTACGAGGCGCAAAAGCGCTTCGTTCATTTGTGTGGAAAACCGCGATGCAGTGCTTTTGCGCTGCGAGTTTCAGTGTGCCTTTGTTGAACCATTGGAGTGAACCTAGTCTGACCTCACGCGTACTTTGCTAGAGTCAACATCAAGTCAAAATGTGTCCCGCAGTTTTCGAGCGTTCTTCCAAGAATTGCTTAGCAGTCAAATGGTTAATAAGAAGTTATTGATAAAAATAAATTCATTAATGGTGTCTTTAAGGTATTATATCGTTTAATACTTTGTTGACCGGCAATTTTACGTAAAAACTATGTCATGTCACCGCAATGTAAATGTAATGTATAATGACGACGAACTAACTCGTCACCGGTCAGCAACGTTTAGATATGAAATGACGAGTGATCTCGTCAATAAAGTGTTAAGACGACGATACTGCTTTCTTAACACTTTAAGGACCGCTTACGAGTTTTCTCGTGTTTTCTACTCACTGTCTGGCCCCAGGCGTATTTCTTACAGATTCCTTAGCGGTCCTTAAAGTGTTAACAAATTGATTGTCTTTTTAGGAGTCTGTTTTGTGTCCTCAAGTAGTGCTTTGTACCATTTGTCACTGATCAAAAATTCCGAACAGTACTTCTCTTTATTAATTCGGTTAATTTTTCATAAAATATGTTCTTTTTTATAGCCACGATTAACTTACCCAAACTTAGAAATAACAGCTAAAAGTGAACACAATCTTGGCGGTTCTTTTAGAATGCTGCTGTTGGAACATTGCAATATGGACGTTTCCTACCCTTTAGAACGCGTTATGGATTATAGTAATTGCCACAGCGCGTAGTTGTTTAAATACCATCGAAAGAACAACGTGAATTTTGCTTTATGGCCATTTTAAGTAAGTCACAACGCGTTGTAGTTGTTTTTGTTAGTGCCACAACACGTATTATAACCCGAAATGGAGTTGTATTATGAGGAGAAAGATGAAAGAGTACTCGGCGATGTTACGGTGAGGGGACTTGCTTTTTCATCTTTCTCTTTATAGTGCAGCTCCATTTCGAGTTATAGAACATTGCGTTGTGGACAACTTAAAGAGCCCATAACGCGTTGTGGATGTTTTTTGTGCTCATTGAACGGTTTAGTTCTTTGCGTCTAACACATAGATATCTCTTGCATTACATTGAATGTCGGAATTAAAAACTCATTTTCGGTAAAATTTCAAAAAATTAACTTAGAATAGTATGGTTCTAAAACGACAATATATTAGGTTTGTTCGTGCAGGTAATTTCCAACATTTTCAGACTTTTTCAACTAAACAAATTGTTCAATTTTGATCCGATGCAAAAAGTCCTAAATCTTGATTGGTTGAAAAAATCAGAAACTCTTGGAAAATGCCTGGACGAACAAAGCTATTGATTGGCGCGAAAGAAGTTTGCGTCATTATTATGGGTATGATAGATGTTGCAGTAAATATTATAAAAGGGTTGAGGGATAATAATGGGCACTGAAGTATGCCTTATTTTGGAGTATAGAAGTGGGAGAATGAGTCGTTGATTTGCATTTGGAGCTGTTTACTGTACAGATAGCAGTCTATAAGCTTCAAAAGTGACATATCAACTTCTACCCTTACCGTCAGATGTAAAAGCCCTTCACTTTGAAGGAGAATATTTTCGCAACCACTTGTCGATAGCAATCGGGACAACTTTCAACAAATTCCAAAGACATTTTGATGTAACATGATTTTATAGAAAGAATTTCAGTTTTGCAGTTTTGAAGTCATCGCGAGATAAATGAAAAATGAACCGGATTTGCCGAAAAATTAATTATCTAACTTTGTGAATTTCTTTTCTCGAAAACTATATGAGAAAAAAAACTCGAATTGCAACATATGACAGAGGCATACGTTCATGAAACTCGATGTATTTTACATTTTGAAAATTTCAACCACTTTCGCGGATAATCGCGGATTGTTTCAGGTGCTGAACGTTTTAGTACTTACATCTCGAAATTGACTGAATATATTTTAATCAAATTTGGTAGGATGTAAACTCTTACTTAAGTTATTTAATTCAGTTCATGTATAGGTGTTATATTTTGATTATCCAACACTTTACTGACATATTCCTTGGTTAACCCATTTGCGTAATAAGCGCATATCGACCTATGCAACGAAAACTATCGTAAGTCAAAAATGGTGATTTTGAAAAATTTGAAAACAAAACAGAATTAATTGCTATTCTTCTATGGTGAATTCTTTCGGAATCCTCTATAAAATATCTATAGCAACCAAGTAGGAAATTTTTTACCTAGAAAATTTTATTTCTTAAAATGCAATCGGTTCCAAACCTTTAAACATTTATATCTGACTTAGTTCTATCAAAAATGATTTACAATAGTTTTCGTTGCATAGGTCGATATATGCGCGCATTTTTCCTGGCCACTAAATTACATATAAAAAAAATGTTCGGTGATAAGAACAAATTTTCCATTTTTCTGGATGATGCAAATGGGTTAGAAATAAGTAAAAAAAGTCCTAATGAACACAGATCCGAAAGAGATTCGTTTTTGAGATACTGAAAGTTTGATTCTATAAGTTTCCTTATTATTAACCGTTTGCATTCCACGAGCCACAGATTTTATTTTGTTTGAAATTCCACCCGAAATGTTTTGTCGAAATTTTCGACATAAAACCGAAGGACCGCTTTCGCGTTCTTTGGCTTTTTTCGACACATCATCAAAGGAGGGCGATCGCGCTCCTTGGCGCTTCTCGAACGTGTTTCTTCAAAACCCTCTGATACGCAAACGGTTAAACAGAATTGACATGAATTATGTAAATTAAATTATTAACTGGTTACGATGGTTTCAACTGCTTAATAATTTAATTTAAAAAATTCACTGTAGTAATGTTAGTAATAGGTTAACTTATACTCCTTTCGGCGGAATATGTCTCATGCGTTATTCATTAATTATGTTATCCTAAACTATTTTCAGTTTTCCTCTCTCTGACATATACCATAACCCGAAGTGGAGCTGCACCATGAAGAGAAGGATGAAAAAGTAAGTCCCCTCTTCGTAACATTGTCGAGTTTTCATCTTTCTCTTCATGGTGCAGCTCCATTTCGGGTTGTTGTAGAATGAAATTTAAAAAAATCGGATCTATATTTATTAAGACCCTTTTTGCTCCTTTCCAGCCGAGTAATGTATCAGTAAAGAATCGGACTATTAAAACGGGACACTCTGTATTAATTTTACACAATTCCAATTTTCTAATTAATATTAAGCAACGTAAAAGTAGTAAGGAAATTGCATAGAGGCGTTCCCTCTCACGATAAAGACTGTTGCATATTTTATAGGTTAAACCTCATTTTGTATTTAAACCTCATAAAATAGCACTTTAAAATTATATGCATTTTATTAAAGAAAAAACTTTAGTTTGATCTTAACATAAATATTATTATATTTTTCAATTTTCATACATAAAGTTGGTGTGACTTTTTAATTTTGACTATTTATATTATATCTTAGAATGTAGCAGTTTCAATTTTTAATCTCAAACATTTTAAACTATCAACATAGGTTATTAAATTTTATTTTAAAAGTACATATATATATATAATGAAGTTGTAACTTGCAAACGTTACGTTTAGTTTAATCCAAAGAAAATTCCATTTTTAGAACGTAGCATAGTTTTCAGAATGTTAAAAAACTTCAATTAAGGACTTTAAGTTGCATTTTCTCTTTTGAGGGAAAAACCAAAAGTCGTAGAAAATTTATCTTTGCTAAAAATAAAGATAAAGTTTCAGTCTCAATCCTCATAAAATTTCAAAACTCAATAAGAATTAGTTTTTTAGATATGAATTTTAAAAAATTGACGAATTTTATCATCGACAGTAAGTTACATTTCCTCCTCTGAAGGAAAAACTAAAAGTCGTAGAAAATTTTACTTCGGCAAAAATAAAAACCAAGTTTAAATCTCAATCCTCATAAAATTTCTAAGTTCAATATCGATTAGTTTTTTAGATATGAATTTTAAAAAATTCACAAATTTTGTCATCGAGATTAAGTGACATTTTCTCTTCTGAAGAAAAATCTAAAAGTCGTAGAAAATTAATCTTTGGCAAAAATAAAGATTAAGTCTCAATCTAAATCCTCATAAAATTTCAAAGTTCAATAAGAATTAGTTTTTTAGATATGAATTTTTAAAAATTGACAAATTTTATCATTGACATTAAGTTACATTTTCTCTTCGGAAGGAAAAACTAAAAGTCGCAGAAAATTCATCTTCGGCAATAATAAAAACTAAGTTCAAATCTCAATCGTCATAAAATTTCAAAGCTCAATAAGAATTAGTTTTTTAGATATGAATTTTTAAAAATTGACAAATTTTATCATTGACATTAAGTTACATTTTCTCTTCGGAAGAAAAAACTCAAAATCGCAGAAAATTTATCTTTGGCAAAAATAAAGATTAAGTTTCAATCTAAATCCTCATAGAATTTCAAGTCTCAGCAATAATTAATTTTTTAGACATGAATTTTTAAAGATTAACAAATTTTGTCATCGACATTAAGTTACATTTTCTCTTCTGGGGGAAAAACTAAAAGTCGTAGAAAATTCATCTTTGGCAAAAATAAAGTTAAAGTTTCAATCTCAATCCTCATGAAATCTCAAGTCTCAACAATAATTAGTTTTTCAGATATGAATTTTTAAAAATTGATAAATTTGTAAGTCGACATTTAGTAAAATTTTCCCTTCTGAGGGAAAAACTAAAAATCGTAGAAAATTTATATTTGGTAAAAATAAAGATAAAAATTCAGTATCAATCCTCATAAAATTTCAAAGCTCAATAAGAATTAGTTTTTTAGATATGAATTTTTAAAAATTGACAAATTTTATCATTGACATTAAGTTACATTTTCTCCTCTGAGGAAAAAACTAAAAGTCGTAGAAAATTTATCTTTGGCAAAAATAAAGATTAAGTTTCAGTCTCAATCTTCATAAAATTACAAAGTTCAATAAGAATTAGTTTTTTAGATAGGAATATTTAAAAACTGACAAATTTTGTCATCGATATTAAGTTACATTTTGTCCTCTGAGGAAAAACCTAAAAGTCGTAGAAAATTCATCTTTGGTAAAAATAAATATTAAGTTTCAATCTAAATCCTCATGAAATTTCAAGTCTCAACAATAATTAGTTTTTCAGATATGAATTTTTAAAAATTGATAAATCTTTAAGTCGACATTTAATAAAATTTTCCCTTCTGAGGGAAAAACTAAAAATCGTAGAAAATTCATCTTTGGTAAAAATAAATATTAAGTTTCAATCTAAATCCTCATAAAATTTCAAGTCTCAGCAATAATTAGTTTTTCAGATATGAATTTTTAAAAAATTGATAAATTTTTAATCGACTTCAAGTTACATTTTTTCTTCTGAGGGAAAAACTAAAAATCGTAGAAAATTCATTTTTGGTAAAAATAAAGCTTAAGTTTCAATCTAAATCCTCATAAAATTTCAAGTCTTAGCAATAATTAGTTTTTTAGATATGAATTTTAAAAAATTGATAAATTTATAAGTCGACATTTAGTAAAATTTTCCCTTCTGAGGGAAAAACTAAAAATCGTAGAAAATTTATCTTTGGCAAAAATAAAGACTAACTTTCAATCTCAACCCTCATGAAATCTCAAGTCACAACAATAATAAGTTTTTCAGATATGAATTTTTAAAAATTGATAAATTTTTAAGTCGACATTTAATAAAATTTTCCCTTCTGAGGGAAAAACCAAAAATCGTAGAAAATTCATCTTTGGCAAAAATAAAGATTATGTTTCAATCTAAATTTTCATAAAATTTCAAGTCCTAACAACAATTAGTTTTTTAGATATGAATTTTTAACAATTGACAAATTTTACCATCGACATTAAGTTACATCTTCTCTTCTGAAGGAAAATCTAAAAGTCGTAGAAATCTTATCTTTAACAAAAATAAAGACTAAGTTTCAATCTCAATCTCCATAAAATTTCAAGTTCCTACAACAATTACTTTCTTAGATATGAATTTTTAAAAATTGACAACTTTTAATCGACATGTAAATTAAGTTAGGTAATTTTTTTTATACATATATATAAAAAAAAAATAAAAATAGAAAGTTAATTTTTATTGCAAATAAAGATCCAATTTCAAACTAAATCGTCATAAAATTTTAAATGTCAACAATTAATTTCTTAGAAATGAATTAAAAAAAAATATTAGTAAGATATTATCGTACCTTTTATATAATTTGTAAACATCTAAAACTATTTATTTATTTATTTATTTATTTATCTCAAATCTTTATAATTATACCTGCAAAACCACTTCTCAAAAAACCAAACCGAATCTTTAAAATATGCAGTAAAAGTAAAAAAAAACCGTCCACGAGGTCTCGTCCAGTTCACAACACAATTACCATTTATACTTTGAGCCCGTTTTAGATGCAAGGTCAAAAGTGTAATTTCCAGAAAAACATATTGAAAAACATAACGTTTACTACAGTCTTGTTTATTAGAAGTAATCAATTACACAAAAAAAACTTTTCCTATAATCTTAAAATTATTTATTTAAAATTAAAAATCTACAATCTTAAGATTTCTATTTAGATAACAAATCTAAATCTAAAATCTAAATTTAAATTCTAAATTTAATATTGCAAATCACCCGTTTTAATTTTTTTGTATTATTTTAATTTTAATTTCATCTTTCTTAAAAATAATTTAATCTTTAAAAAATTAATTTAATTTTTAAAAAACTAATTTAATTTTTTAAAAACAAATTTAATTTTTAAAAAACTAATTTAATTTTTAAAAAACTAATTTAATTTTTAAAAACTAATTTAATATACCTTAATTAAATAATTAATTAATAACGCTACCAAACCACCAAAAATAAAAACGAGTAAATATCCAAAGAATTTTGTGGGAAATTCCCGTCTTTTAGCTACAACAGTAGAAAGTATTTGTGTTTTTGTATCTGTATATGGTGGGTATCTTAAAGATTGAGCGGTTTCTGCAATACTCCAAAAGTTTTTCTTTAATACGGATTTTTTATGAGTGAAGACATCAAAAGATCTCTTTCCGTGATAATTTCCCATTCCGCTATTTCCAACTCCTCCAAATGGTAGATTTTCACAAACAATATGCATAACTGTATCATTTACGGTAACTCCTCCGCTTGATGTTGAATTTAAAATTAGATTAACCACTTTGGAATTTTTTGAAAAAATGTATAAAGCTAAAGGTTTTTCTCCCGAATTAATAAAATTAATAGCTTCGTTTACATTTTCAATTACGACGATTGGTAAAATTGGTCCGAAAATTTCTTCTTGCATTACAGTATCATTTGTTGTAACATCACAAAGTATTGTTGGTGAAATATATCTTTCTTTTGGGTCTATATCTCCCCCAAAAGCAACTTTAGATCTGTTTATTAAACGATTTAATCTATCGAAATTTCTTTGGTTGATTATTCGGCATAAATCTTTTGATTTTTTTGGATCATCTCCATAAAATTCTTTGATTATTTTTGGGACGCATTTTAAAAAGTTATCTTGGGTTTGTTTTGTGCATAAAACATAATCTGGTGCTATGCAAGTTTGTCCTAAATTAACCAACTTCCCCCAAAGTATTCTTCGAGCTGTTAGATTAATATCAGACGAATCGTCGATGTAAACCGGTGATTTTCCACCAAGTTCTAAAGTTGTTGGTGTTAAATGTTGAGCAGCAGCTTGATGAACTATTTTTCCAACCATCGGTGAACCGGTGAAGAAAATATAATCAAATCTTTCTTTAAGAAGAGCTGTGGTTTCAGGAATTCCACCTCGATAAACTTGATAACATTCTTTATCTAAATATTTAGGGATTGTTCTCGCTATAAAATCTTCTGTAGCTGGTGCTAATTCAGATGGTTTTATAATAACACAATTTCCAGCTGCGATCGCCCCGGCTAATGGTAATAAAGTTAATTGTAAGGGGTAATTCCAAGCTCCCATAATAAGAACAACACCATAAGGATCGTTATGTATTTCAACTTGATCAAAGAAATTGACCAAAGGTTTTGATGGGTGTTCAATTTTTGTATATGAATTAAAATTAAATAATAAATTTTTAACGTCGTTTACCAAAAAATCAATCTCTGTTGTGTAACATTCTTGTTTTGGTTTTCTTAAATCTTTATTTAACGCCTCCACCATTTCATCCCCGGTTTCCAAGTACATCCTCTTTAAATTCTTAAGCTGTTCCTTGCGAAAATTTAAATTCCTCGTTTTACCCGAATTGAAAGCATTTCGAACAGTTTCCACGAATTTCCGCGACGATTTATCATCCGAATCTCGCTTAATCGGTTCTTCTATGTCTACGACAGCCATAGAATCGGATTTAACGTGTCCGTACATGTTTCCACCGAGACGGACGGAACGAGACTATTTTATCTACGGCGCGCATGTTATTGATAAAAGTACAACCGGAGTGTGACGATAAACTAATCAATTTTTAAATACTTTATAAGGATTTTTAATCTTATCGATTTGTTAATGAGTGAAATTTTTTTAAGTACTAATTCAGATTACATATAAATGTTGTTTTATATTTCAAGGTTAAAATAGTAAAAGTAGATATTTACTTTGTTGAATAAAAGAGTCTCGTGTGGCTTTATTAAACGATACCATGTGTCGACTCATTAAATACTAGTATTTATCGATTCAACTTCAAAACAGTATGTTGGGTTTTCCTTGTAAATTTATAAGTTGTAAGAGAACCTCTCGAAAGTTCTATATTTAAGCTGTCGATTTCGTCCGATTTGATATTTTGTTGAAATTGAAACGTCATATTTGTGGTGACATTGAAATGTATGAAAGTCTTTATTATTGTCTTATTGTCAGGAAGTTTAAATTAGATTAGGAGTTCAATTCTTTATAAATTTATAAACGAAACTTTTTGAAACTTTAGTATTTAAGCTGTCGATGTCTTTTGGCTTGATATTTTTATTGAAATTGAAACGTTAGTAAAATATGTGATGACATTAAAATGATTGAAAGTCTATATTATAGTCAGGAAATTTACAGGAGTTCAATAAAAAAGACTTAAAAGAATTGCATATTTATAAAGGTGAAGGACGTTTCTACAATTTATTATATCACTTGGAAAAAAATTGGTCGTTAATTTTATATGTATAATCTTTCCTAGAATTTTATCATCACTACTTAATTATGTAAATAGGAATGAATTAGAAAGTGGTCGAAAAGAAAAACGATGCTAGTTAATAATAGTAGTAGTTAATAATGGTAATTCAAACCGTTAATACTTTAGCCTTGCAATTAAGGTGGTTTGCAAATGGGATTTTAAAACGTTTATTAAAGTGTGAAAATATTTACTATTATTTTATTACATTAAATAAAACAGGTATTAAAAATATTCATTTATTCAACACTAAGGATGCATTTTTTGTCTCACGTCTGTAAATAAATAAACAGAAGTTTTATTTTTATTTTATTATTATTTTATTATTATTTTATTATTGCTTTATTTTTCTCATTTATTATTCGTGAAATAAAACTTTATAAATGAGATTTTGAAGTTAAAATATTAAGAAATTTCAATAAAGGACATTAAATTGTATTTTCTCTTTTGAGGGAAAAACTAAAAGTCGTAGACAATTCACCTCTGACAAAAATAAAGTTTAAGCTTCAATCTCAATCCTCATGAAATCTTAAGTCACGACAATACTTACTTTTTATTGATATGAATTTTTAGAAATTGATAAATTTTTAAGTCAACATTTAGTAAAATTTTTCCTTCTGAGGGAAAAACTAAAAATGGTAGAAAATTCATCTTTGGTAAAAATAAATATTAAGTTTCAATCTAAATCGGGATAAAATTTCAAGTCTCAATAACAATTACTTTTTTAAATATGAATTTTTAAAAATTGAGAAATTTTAATCGATATGTTAATTAGGTTAGGTTAGATTTTTCTTTCGGAGGAAAAAACTAAAAATCGTAGAAAATTCATCTTTGGTGAAAATAAAGATTAAGTTTCAATCTAAATCGGGATAAAATTAGAGGTCTCAATAACAATTACTTTTTTAAATATGAATTTTTAAAAATTGAGAAATTTTAAAAGAGGTGTTAATTAAATTAGGTTAGATTTTTTTTTTGAGGGAAAAACTAAAAGTCATAGAAAATTTATTTTTGGTAAAAATAAAGATTAAATTTCAATCTAAATCAGGCTAAGATTTCAAGTTCTCACAACAATTAGTTTTTTAGGTATGAATTTTTAAAAATTGACAAATTTTATCATCAACATTAAGTTACATTTTCTCCTCTGAGGAAAAAACTAAAAGCAGTAGAAAATTTATTTTAAGCAAAAGTAAAGACTATATTTCAATCTTCAAAGGTGGTTTAAAAGTAGTTCAAAGGTGGTTCAAAAGTAGTTTAGAGGTCGTTCAAAGGCTCAAAGGAGTGTCAAAAGTAGTTCAAAGATGGTTTAAAATTAGTTCAATAATGATTCAAAAGTAGTTCAAAGGTCATTCAAAGCACGGCCGTATCAAGTCTGACTGGGGCCCTAAGGCGGAGATATTCTTGGGGCCTTTAAATTGTTATAAATATAGTGATCTCTCTATATAAGCAACTCCTTTAAAAGAAACATTCTTTAAAAACAACTTCTTTATAAGCAAAAACTGAAACTAAGAAATTTTATTCGCAAAATAGGTTCAGAGTATTTGCATATACAGGCTGTCTCCGAAATGCGTGTACAACGTAAGACCTGAGATTCCTTGGCTTGAAACAGGTCGATTTAAGTTAACTTATCTGTATCCAAAATTGCTTCGTTTTGCCGCTAGAGGACTTTAAAAATAATATTTTCAATGAGTTTTTCTTAAATTACTTGAAAAATCTTTATTAGATTTTATTCATTTTTTGACCATGTCTTTATATCAGCTGGGCAAAACTTTCTGTGGAGCAAATTCGAATTTCGCAACATACAGAGTGTTTAGAAACACTTTTACCGTGAGTTATTCATCCAAATCCTTTTAACCAGCCTGTATCATTTTCTATCAATTCTTTATCTGAATAGCTACATTCATTTAGAAACTATTTTCTCTCTTACAAAATTTCAGTTGGGCAAACGGTTTAGGCACAAAAGAAGATTTTCTAAATGCCTACAAGCCCAAAACGGTAACTTGGGGTAACATTAACAAAATTCAAAGTACCAATTTCTTC
The DNA here is from genome assembly GCA_036711955.1 of Digitonthophagus gazella. NCBI lineage: Eukaryota > Metazoa > Arthropoda > Insecta > Coleoptera > Scarabaeidae > Digitonthophagus > Digitonthophagus gazella. The sequence continues at coordinate 19,724,073 of JASCIT010000012.1, forward strand.
ACGGGATATGAAGATCTTTCAAGAAAACCACATGTTATCGGTTTGGAAGTGGTTTATTGCTTAAAATTTTCAAATTTTCGACAGCACTTGTGAACGTTATCAGGGTTTAGTCCTTTTAGTCCGTATTATGCAGATTTTACTGTAGAATTGAAAGAAATAAAGAGGAAATTATGCTACTGTAAACTGGTCAGCAAGATCAGTAAACCTAGCACCTTCTGATTTTGTTTATTGGGTATCATAAAATCAAAAATGCAACGAAAAGAGCAAACAGTAAACATTTTGCACACTGTATTATTTTTGCCCAGATAATGGTCACAAATCCTGGCAAAATTTTGAGCGATAAACTATAACCAATCCTCTAAAATGTGATTTTCTTGAAAAAGCTTCATATCCTGTGAAGAAATTAGTACTTTGAACTGGGCTAATGTTACCTTAACTTACAGATTTGAACTTGCAGGGAGTTAGAAAATGTTTTTTTGTGGCTAAACCGTTTGCCCAACTGAAAATCTATAAGAGAGAAAATAATGTCTAAATTAATGTAGCTATTCAGGTAAAGAATTGATAGAAAATTATACAGGGTGGTTAAAAAGATTTGGATGGATAACTTGTGGTGAGAGTGTTTGTAAACGCCCTGTATGTTTGGAAATTCGAATTTGTTCCACAAAAAGCTGTGGTCAGCTGATATAAAGACATGGTCAAAAAATGAAAAAAACTTACGGAAAATATTATTTTTAAAGCCTTCTAGCAGCGAAATGAAGAAACTTTGGATATAGATAAATTAACTTAAATCGATCTATTTTGAGCCAAGGAATCTGTGGTCTCACGTTGTACACGCATTTCGGAGACACCATGTATAGAGATGTCACCGAAAAATCACTCTTCATTGTTAATGCGTATAGTATATTTATTGAACATAAAGTAACAAAAAAAATCACTAGATTGTACGGTAGCCTAATTATAAGTTATAATTCTGTGGCTTGGTGAAAAAACGGCCTAATTCCCTATAGTTTTCTATAGAAATTGGGCCGTTTTTCGACCAAGCCACAGAATTATTAGTATATGAGTCTTTTAAATATTCACTTTTCTAATTTTTGAAGCAGTAAATGTATTAATTAATCAGAAAAGTTAATATTTTTTACAAAATCGTTTTCAATGTTTATAAGACTCAGAGCGTTAAGCCGATTTTGTAGCATCGTTGATCGTTTTTCATTTTTAATCAATGCTAATTTTGAAAAACTTCTTTCACCTTCACAAACAGAACATGACATTGTTAAACACATCCTGAATACAATGGTAACATTAGGAAGACATCCTTCCATCAAAATATCTTTGATAAACTTAAGTAAAAGGATATGCCATCATCATTCTGTTTTTCTATAAGCAATTCAAGCTCACCTTGCAAGTGTTGATGAAAATGAATTAATTCGTTCTCAAATTCTTCTCCTAGGTCGTCTTAAACGCCTAACCGCGGTTGTATTGTATTTATTACCCATTTTTTGTAATTCAGTAGATTATTAAATTACCTATTTTGGTAAATCAGGGATATTAATAAATAATTAAAGTTTCGTTTAATTGTAAAAAATTAACAACGAAAAATCCGTTTAACCTGTTCTTGTTATTGCCCTAGGGCCCCCTTCACGACGGGGGCCCCTAGGCACATGCCTAATGTGCCTAGTGGATAATCCGGCACTGATTCAAAGGCTCAAAGGTGGTTTAAGAGTAGTTCAAAAGTAGTTAAAAGATGAAAGGGCTCAAATGTGATAGAACTCTGTTTTATAGTAAGTGGGTCATTTGTATATTTATAACCGAAAGATAAATAGTGATATCTCTATTCTTTTGAAACATTTGTAAGTGTTTTTTGTGAAATTAGAAAGATTATATATCAGTTATGCTATTGAAAAAAATTTGAAAAAAAGTTGAGATACAACCCTTTATGTATCGGTTAAAACTATACATATGAAAAAAGGTAGAATTTTTATTTTTATTTCTATAAAAGCATGTTGACGATTGAGATTAAAAAACAATTCCGGTAAAAAAAACTATTTAAAATTTTACTACTGATAGGACCTTCGTTCCTTTTAATGAGATCGAAAATCCGGTTCGACATTCTGTATTTTGTTCAAACTCAAAGGAATAAAATCGTTAATTGACCTCGAAGCCATAATCACGATCAGTTCGAGTTTATAATTTAATAAACTTGTTGTAGTTGAAGAGACGTTCCATTTTTGTTCATGACAAATGTGTAGATAGACTGGCGAAAGAGGCTTTTATTCCGAACTTTTATCTGTACGTAGGAAATATATAGATGTGATAGGATGGATGTGATAGATGGGATAATCAATAGAATCAAAAGTATATTCTAAGAAAAATTCATTATCTTTATGTGACTCCTGACATTCGATACGTTCAATGGTATTGTGCATTCGCTTCTCATATCATTTTTATTGCAATCCAGCTATTCTTGTCTATTTATAGCATAGCTGGATTAAAGTTTGGTCACGGATGTTTCCTTCCACCCACACGTGATAGATTATTTTTGTGTGAAGATGTTGTACAAAGATCTTACTGAAAAATTATGTGTTATTCGGGGTAGTGATTTAAAAATGGTAGCAGATTCGATGGCAGCATCTTGATATACTCTGCCAAATTCTCATAACCAAAACATCTTTTTGAGAAATAATGAGGTTCCTTACACTATAGTACTTACCGTATTCGTTTGAATACAAGCCGTATTATTTTTGCTGTATTATCGTTCAAAAAAATGGGGTGCGGCTTAGAATCGGGTGTGGTTTAGATTCGAACCTAATTCAAAAATATAAAATACCTAATAAAAAAAATTTATCGTAATATTATGATTTACTTATTTGCCAACTTTATTTAAAAAAACTTTTTTTTACTAATCATTCACAGAAATAGGGTGCGGCTTATTGTTAGATTCCGGTGCGGCTTATATTCGAACGAAGACGGTAATAAAGTACTACAATTTAGTAAATTAAATATCATTTATTAAGGGCCGATTTACTCACCTTTAAGTAATAAATTACTCTATTTCATATTTTCGGTGGTCACTGTAATTTCATTTAGCCTGATTGGCTGTTTGGTCAGTAAACATTGTAGATATCAGATAGATTAATTTAATTAAAGGTGCGACGACCCTTACTGTTTCCCGAAATTTAGGTTATTGTTGTTTTGAGACGACATTTCCCGAGCGTCACCTTTCCTATTTAACCCTCTATTGAACCGTGTAACTTTCAGGTCACATTTTAATTTATTGACATTGTATCAAATAATTATAGTTTTTCATGTGATTGCGTATAAACCTTAATTTTATAACATTACCATACAATCAAGATTAACATTTATGATTGGTGCCAGACTCATCAACTTGATATAACAAAGTAAATGCTGTGTAAACTGTAACTTGTTTTGGTCACCAGATTTCTCAACTTTCAATGCTGCACACATGAAACACATGTACAGGGTAGGCCAAATTGGACACTTTTAAAGGGAGACTCTTGTTTCTATGAAACAGAGGAAAATTAATATCGGTGTCTGATGCTTTATTTTTATAAGAAATTAAATGGTCAAAACCACATAATGATATCTCTTACGATTCTAGAGATACAGGCTGTTCTTCGAAAAAATGCATTTTTGAAGTCTTCATTCATTATGAAAAATTTGACGGTGTAGGTTAAAATTCTCTGTAAGCAAAAATTTAATAGTTAGACATAAAAATGATTTCTTCAAATGGGACGTCTATATATTTTTAAATCTTCGATTAGAGCTTAAAATTTCTTTTTCATAAATATGACACGTGATATTTTGCTCAAGTCTAAATTGTTATAAAGAAATGCTTTACTTACGAACCTGAATTAATTCGTGTTGCACTAATAATATATCTTTAACAATAGTGCATAGTCGGTAATTTACAGAAATATCTGTTCTTCCTGTCGTTAAGAAAAAAATCTATAACATGAATCTCACTGTCACTACGCTACTCATTGCAAAAGGTCACAAATTCAGTAATAAATTGCGAATGCTGTACGTTTGCTGTACACGTGCTTATGCAGTACTGCGTATAATATTGCAACGGTGGCCAAACGGCGGCACGCGAACCACATGCGACTCTTTTAGAGTTTTAGCGCGGCTCAATTAAAAAATGTCATCAATACTTTCTACTAGGTTTTGAATGACTAACAAATTTCCTATATTGAAGCGGAATCAGGAGGTATAATTCACTGGATCTCATTTTTTTTGGAGGTCGTATTTCCGATGATGCTCAAAAAAAATGGCCAAACGGCGGCTAGCAAGCTACATGCGGCTCTTTTTGGGTTTTATTGCGGCTCAATTAAAAAAATTGTTTACTAGCTTTTGAAAGAAGCAGGAGGTACAATTTACTGAATGTCTTTTTTTTTTGAAGAGTGAATTTTCCGATGTGGCTCTTCAAAATTTTCGATTTTGCAATGCGGCTCTAAGTATCACCAAGTGTGGCCACCCTGTAATATTGCTGTTCAATACAGCAAAATTCTGTACGTCTGGTCACCCTAATTTAAAACTAAAATTCGGTCCATAGAGGGTTAACGAGGGATGAGGACCACTCTGCGCGGTAGTGCGCAGTTCGAAATATCGAGGTTTGGTCGCGTTCAAAGCATCCGTTTGCGAGATAGCCCTACCTCGTAAACCTGTGACGCTATTTTTTTAATATCTTTAATATCTAAAACTTTAATTTCAAAATCTTCAATTTCAAATCTTCTCTTTTTATTTCGAAGTCCCCTAGAGCTGACCAGGCTAACTCGTGGAGAAGGGTCAGGGTTTGACAAACAATATAAAAGGGCGCCACACAATTGCTCTAGTCTTATCGGGGATGGTAACGTTAATTGTGAAACGAGGTATAATAAAGAAAATCGAAGATTTGAGACAAAAAAAAAACAATAATATTCATATATTGTAAGAAATAAGAATTTTAACAAAATTATTACAAAAATAACAAGAATAATAACAGTAATAAAAAAATATATAAAAATAAAGAAATATTCAACGAATAAAATTCAATAAAGGTATTACAAGTTAAATTCAAGGTCGGCGAGGGAAATGTTACATAAAAAAAAAAATTATAATACCTGAACTCAGAATTAAACTTTAAGTTTAATATAATAAAATAATCAAATGAAAACATTCAAAATATGGTACCATCAGAAACTCAAAAAGATATATAATGAATGAACGAATAATTACTTCAAAATTCTCAGAGGTAAATTTAGCGTTAAACCGATTCTCCAAAAAAAAATAAATAATAGTAATAATAATCCAATGACCCAACTACAATTGTAAGTTTCTTTAGGTTTATAAAAGAAAATGACGTTAACGACTTTAATGAAATTATCTGAGTTCGTCGTAAAGTAATTAAAAAAAAATATGAAACTTGATATATATAAAAAATTAACTGAGCCTTTTTTTACAAATTTTTGGATGCAAAGTACAATCTTAATTTTTAACTCTGTGTCTACGAACGAGTTCTTCTTAGTTTTTTATTTGTGGTTTAATTCACAAACAAAAAAAGGTGTATATAAGTAAAATGGATAAATCTGACCTCAATCTTTTTCCCTTCCTCTCTCTCTACCTTCCGGTCTCGTTCGACAGATACTCCGCTCCGAAAATTGGGTTTACCAAAAACGGGAATGAACAAAAGATGGCGGCTACTTCTTACGGTCTGTCACGAGGAGAGTTTGATATAAGAAGCCAGACCTTCCCTTCTAATTCTCTATGTTCCTTTCTGCTCTCAAGAAAAAGACGGGGGGTCGGAAAAACGCCTAAATGAAATATAATTAAAATACTGACAAAGGAAGAAAAAAAAATGTAAAGGACAAAAAAAAGGAAAACGAAAGTTCAAAATTTTGAGTCAATAAAATACTCTAAGAAGAAAATTAAATATAGATAAATACCTTAAGTTGGTGAAGGCGTGTTTGCAAAATTCCCAAAGTGTAAAAAAGAGAAAGATTCGAATCTTTTTCAAATCCGTCGATAGACGAAAATCCAATCCACCAACGTGGTTTTGGAAATGAAATTTGTGATGCAAATCCTGAATAAATCAGTCGAAAAAGGCAGCCAAAACTAATCTCAAAGTGGCTAACAACGCCTTTTAAAATTCTCACAAACGTTAAAGATTTCAAACTTCTATCTTGTAAACGGGAAAGAAAAGAGAACCAGAATATACGAAACATGATTTATATAGCCAAAATAAAAAAAAGATCGTAATACAACCGAAGGTAAACGAAGTTGATTGAAATGAAAAATAAGAAAGAAGACATCTATAGGTGAAGGAGAGTAACCAATGATAAGAAGAAAACTGAAACAATCTCAAAACATTCAGAGCTTCGTGCCAGTCGAACAAGGCGGGAAAATAAAGTACCTAAACAACAAAAATTAATTAAATACACAAAAAAACATTCATTAAAAAAAAGTGTAACAAACCCTTCGCTTTTTCGCGATTCTGACCCCAGAAATGGACTCTCGATCCGGATTTTGAAATACTATAACGCGCAGTAGCTCTTCTGTACCTTTGGGTAACTTTTAACAGTGGAGAAATAATGTCCAAGGTTCAAATGTCAAAAGGGAATAAAACACAAGGTTCAGCTAAACAGCGAAGATGTATTTATTAAGGTTACAAAAAGCTTAGAAAATATAGAAAATTCGTTTAAGAAGGAACAGAAAGACTAAAATGAAAATTGAACAAATTATCTCATTCACGGAGAATTGCATAAAAAAAAGGTAACAACTTATCTGAAAGCAAAATTTCAACCAGCTAGGCCAGGTTCAAGGGGAGACCGAGATTACCAATCCGGTCATCAACACAAAGCTCAATCAAGAATATACCAGGCTTAGACAGTTTTACCCACTAATTAATAGAACATCTCCTATGAGAATAGAGTGCACTCTCCTCATCTACAAAGCTCTTATTATACTACTGATTACCTATGCTTGCCCGGTTTGGAGTAACTCATCAGCTTCAAATATGAAAACGATTCAAACCCTACGGAGTAAACTCCTTAGGATCTCACAATTAGTGGACGCCCCATGGTTTATAAGTAACAGTGATCTACATGAAGACTTAAAAGTGCCAACGATTAGTGAGTTTATTAAGAACGTAACCAAAAAATTCTACAACAACATCAACACGTGTTATAGTTTGGTTCAGTATTAAGTGAGCCTCTGCCAAATTCACACGCACCTAAAGAGCAAGCTTCCTCAAGACCTGATTGCATCTGCTACCGAGTAATAGTTATCCACATCGAAACCAGTGCGGATTTCCGTTACTTTACTAACATAAGTAAACTTTACATGATGTTTCTTTCTGAATCAAAATAACCAAGAAAAACATACTGCTGTTGAACTAGTTTTGTTGAAATTAAAGAAAAAAGCTTAAGAGAAAAAAGAATTGAGATAAAGTGGTCGACGTAGAACGGGTTTTCTATGGAATAGAGATTCTGTTTTGAATTCGGATTTGAAATTAATTTACTTGGTTAGAAAGGTGAATAAAGAGGCTCTAAATAGAATAAATTTCTCTGTATTTTTCTCGTCTGGAGCTCGTCAATTCAACCTTTGTTAGTAACATTTTTGAGTAAATGCACAAATACGAGAAAAGGGTAGCCTCTTTCCTAAGATTTTATCAACAAACCCAACGTGGACTTTTAAATGAGTTAAAGTTTAATGTATTGGGGGTACATAAACTGGAATGTGGTACTTGTAGTACTACGTATATCGGTGAAATAAGCAGATCTATAAAAACAAGATTGAAAGAACATCAACTTAACGACCACTTCAATTTTGGTAGATATATGTTGGTCTACAGTCATTATTTTGATACTAATAATAATACTAAACTTTTAAACAAACAAAATAAGAGATTTAAACTTAGTTTACTAGAACATTATTAATAATAACACGGATCTGGAATGTTTAAATGATCAAATTATATCCCATTATACAAACATTTCTCCTATCCTTTTCCCCAAAATGCCGAGGATTGATATCTAATAGTATAAATCTCATGTCTCCTTCAATTGTAACGAATACATTTTAACTATTAAAGTATTTTGTTCGACATCTTGTTACATATCTTTTATACTCTTTTTAACTTTACAAATTTTAATGTGCTACTATATTTTGGAGCATCAACGTTGGTTCAATCAAATTTTTTAAGATAACTTTTGAATTTTCTGTAAATATTTTTATATTTTTATCACTCTGATGTTTAAGCGCTTTTTTGAATAGAAAATTGTTTCACTTTGTAATCTGAAATAAGTTCCTAAATAACTTCCTGTAGACCTGAAGATGACGAATAGCCGAAACTAATTGTAAATATTACAAATTAAACCCAGTAAAAGTACAAAATAAGACTTTTATTAATTTTTTTTAATGAATAAAGAGTAGGATTTAAAAAAATATACTTTTCATCGAATAAATTTATTAAATCCATTTAAAAATGTACTAAAGGTAATATAACAATAAACAGTAAGCAATTATTAGATATTACTTATTACACATTAGTGATTTTAAAATAAATCAAACTACAAATTTTTTATATACTTAACTATAATTGGTCAAATATAACTATGACTAAAGTTATCTCACCCTTCTTTTTAAACAATATTTATTTCAATTAAGGACGATTTATTCACCTTTGAGTAAATTAATCTGCCTGATATTTGCCATATTTATTTGCTAAATAACCATAGTAAGTGAAATTAAATTATAGAAAATATCAGGCAGATTAATTTATCCAAAGATGATAGAAATAAACCTAAGTATTTAAAATAAAAATTTTTGTAAAATACAACCAAATATAAAACCACAAATAAAAACTATAAAACTAACAGAAAATTTAACCGAAAACCAACGTCTTTTTTCTGTGACAAAATCAATCACTTTAATTTTATTATCAGAATAAGGCGGGTATCTTAATCTTTGCATTTTCTCAGCTACACTAAAAAAATTCTTCTTTAAAACGCTCTTTTCGTGGGTGAAAGTATCAAAAGTCTTCCTTCCATGGTAACTTCCCATTCCACTACAACCAACGCCTCCAAATGGTAATTCCGCGCATAAAACTTGAATAACACAATCGTTAACAGTAACCGATCCACTTGAAGTTCGTTCGATTATAAAATCAACGTTTTCGGAATTTTTTGAAAAAATATATAACGATAAAGGTTTCTCTTTTTGATTTATTATTTGTATCGCTTCTTGAATGTTTAAAATGTTAATAATTGGTAAGATAGGTCCAAAAATTTCTTCTTGCATAACAGGATCAGTTAATTTAACGTTTGTTAAAATCGTCGGTTCTATAAAAAGATCATTACTGTCAAAATTCCCACCAACTTCAACTTGAGATGTTTTTATTAAGTTTACCAAACGATTAAAATGTTGTTTCGTGATTATTCTTGATAAATCTTTAGATGTTTTTGGATTATTACCATAAAAATCTTTTAAAATTATTTTCGAGTACATTAAAAATTTTTTTTCGGTTTCTTTTGTACATAAAATATAATCTGGTCCAACGCAAGTTTGTCCGGAGTTTAAAAATTTCCCCCAAAGTATTCTCCTAGTTGTTATTTCTATATCTGCATCATCATCGATGATAACCGGACATTTTCCACCTAATTCTAAAGTTGTTGGTGTTAAATTTTTTGCTGCTGCTTTTTGAATAATCTTTCCAACTTGTGTAGAACCAGTAAAAAAGATGTAATCAAATTTTTCTTTAAGTAATTCGTTCGTTTCGGTTATTCCCCCAGCGAAAACTTTATAACAATCGTAATCGAGATATTTTTGAATATTTTTCACCATGTATTTTGAAGAATTCGATGATAATTCGGATGGTTTTAAAATAACACAATTTCCCGAAGCTATTGCACCGGCTAAAGGTATTAAAGTAACTTGCATCGGGTAATTCCAAGCACCTATTATTAAAACAACACCGTAAGGTTCTTTCACCACCATTGGCGTATCAAAAATATAATCTAAACTTTTCGAAACGTATTTTGGTTTTGTATAATTTTTAAAGTTGTAAATTATATTTTTTAAATCGTTAATAATCATTTTATACTCGCTCATAAAACTTTCTTGTTTGGGTTTTTTTAAATCTTTATATAAAGCGTCGAAAAATTCATCTTGGGTTTCTTCGTACATCTTTAATAAACGTTTTAATTGATCTTTTCGAAATTTTAAAGACTTCGTTTTGCCAGAATTGAATATTTTTCGCGCGTTTTCGACGTAATCTTTAGCGTCCGTTCGATTACGAAACGTTTCTATGTCGATCACGGAAGCGCACATTTCTCTTTCACTCGCGTCTTTCTAAACTCACTAACGACGAAGAAAGTTTCTTGTGAACTGACCGAGAGAAGTCGAAATGTACGGTTTGGTTGTAGAAGTGATGGGTGTTTGGCTTTTTTCCCTTTTGGAGGGGAATAGAAAGTGTGTTTACTTGGTTTGGATGATGGTTATGCAATAATTTCACTTAAGTAATTAGTCTTGTGCGAAAAATAATCATTACTTTTAATAAATTTAATAATATATAATCGATGTATCATCAAAGTTTGATAATTTGACGAAAAATATTTTTCTTTATAAGAGTAGAAATGTTTAAATTCTTATAATGTTTTTTAAGATTACTAAAAATCGTTTATTTTGGTACCAAACTCGACTACATTTGAAATAAAAGCAAGGAAGGAACGTTGATTTAAAGACTACGTTTTTAAGTTTAAAAAAATCGATTACTTTAAAACTATTTCTAAAACTAGGAATTTATTGAGGTATAATCAGAAATAAATTTATTCAAAATATGAAAAAAAAAAAAAATGATTTAGAAAATATAGCTCAGAGTGATCATTTTTTAGAATTGCTCAATATTTTGTAGTATTATTTTAGGTTCGGTCAAAAAATCTACGTTCTGTTTATGATTCATTTTTAATTTTTTTTAAGTAAAATTGTTACTTGGGTAAAATTATAAAAAATTTTAGTAACTTTGGTGGAATTCTTATGAATTTACTAAGTTTTTGATGGAATTTTCAAGGTTTTGGTTAATTTTTAATGAAACTGTTTCTAATTTGATAGATTTTTGGTGGAATTTTAAAAGAATTTGGACATTTTGGTGGAAATTTAAAAAAATTTGGTAAGTTTTTGGTAGAATTGTTAAAAATGTTGACAATTTCGGTGTAATTTTTAGGATTTTTCTAAGTTTTTGGTGGAATAAAAAAAATCAGTAAGTTTTGGGTGTAGTTGTTAAATATTTTAATAGCTTTGGTGGAATTTTTGCGAATTTTATTCATTTCTGGTGGAATTTTAAAAAATTCAGTGTTTTTGGTAAAATTCTTATGAATTTAGTAAGTTTTTGATGGAATTCTTAAAAAATTCAGTATGTTTTTGGTGGAATTATCAAAAATTTTGATAACATTGGTGGAATTTTTGCGAATTTTATTCATTTCTAGTGGAATAAAAAAAATCAGTGTCTTTGGTAAAATTCTTATGAATTTAGTAAGTTTTTGGTGGAATTTTGACAAATTGTATTAATTTTGGTGGAATTTTTAAAAATTTCACTATATTTTTGGTGGAATTATCAAATATTTTGATAATATTAGTGGAATTTTTGCGAATTTTATTCATTTTTGATGGAATTCTTAAAAAATTCAGTGTTTCTTTATGGAATTTTTACGAATTTAGTAAGTTTTTGGTGGAATTATCAAATATTTTGATAATATTGGTGGAATTTTTGCGAATTTTATTCATTTTTGATGGAATTTTTAAAAAATTCAGTGTTTCTTTATGGAATTTTTACGAATTTAGTAAGTTTTTGGTGGAATTTTGACAAATTGTATTAATTTTGGTGGAATTTTTAAAAGATTCAGTATATTTTTGGTGGAATTATCAAATATTTTGATAATATTGGTGGAATTTTTGCGAATTTTATCCATTCTTGATGGAATTTTTAAAAAATTCAGTGTTTTTTATGGAATTTTTACGAATTTAGTAACTTTTTAGTGCAATTTTTCCAATTTTATTAATTTTTGGCGGAATTTTTATGAAATTCAGTATGTTTTTGATGGAATTGTTAAAAATGTTGATAACTTCGGTGGAATTTTTATTAACTTTAATCATTTTTGATGGAATTGTTAAAAATATTAGTAATTTTAGTAGAATTTTTATGAATTTGGTAAGTTTTTGGTGGTATTTTTTAAAAATCAGTAAGTTTTTGGTGGAATTTTTATGAATCTACTAAGTTTTGAATTTTCAAGGTTTTAGTTAATTTTTAATGAAATTGTTTCTAATTTGATTGATTTTTGGTGGAATTTTAAAAGAATTTGGACATTTTGGTGGAAATTTAAAAAAATTTGGTAAGTTTTTGGTAGAATTGTTAAAAATGTTGACAATTTCGGTGTAATTTTTAGGATTTTTCTAAGTTTTTGGTGGAATAAAAAAAATCAGTAAGTTTTGGGTGTAGTTGTTAAATATTTTAATAGCTTTGGTGGAATTTTTGCGAATTTTATTCATTTCTGGTGCAATTTTAAAAAATTCAGTGTTTTTGGTAAAATTCTTATGAATTTAGTAAGTTTTTGATGGAATTCTTAAAAAATTCAGTATGTTTTTGGTGGAATTATCAAAAATTTTGATAACATTGGTGGAATTTTTGCGAATTTTATTCATTTCTAGTGGAATAAAAAAAAATCAGTGTCTTTGGTAAAATTCTTATGAATTTAGTAAGTTTTTGATGGAATTTTGACAAATTGTATAAATTTTGGTGGAATTTTTAAAAAATTCAGTATATTTTTGGTGGAATTATCAAATATTTTGATAATATTGGTGGAATTTTTGCGAATTTTATTTATTTTTGATGGAATTTTTAAAAAATTCAGTGTTTCTTTATGGAACTTTTACGAATTTAGTAAGTTTTTGGTGGAATTTTGACAAATTGTATTAATTTTGGTGGAATTTTTAAAAAAATCAGTATATTTTTGGTGGAATTATCAAATATTTTGATAATATTGGTGGAATTTTTGCGAATTTTATTCATTCTTGATGGAATTTTTAAAAAATTCAGTGTTTTTTTTATGGAATTTTTACGAATTTAGTAAGTTTTTAGTGAAATTTTTCCAATTTTATTAATTTTTGGCGGAATTCTTATAAAATTCAGTATGTTTTTGATGGAATTGTTAAAAATGTTGATAACTTCGGTGGAATTTTTATTAACTTTAATCATTTTTGATGGAATTGTTAAAAATATTAGTAATTTTAGTAGAATTTTTATGAATTTGGTAAGTTTTTGGTGGTATTTTTTAAAAATCAGTAAGTTTTTGGTGGAATTATTCAACATTTTTGTAGCTTTGGTGGAAAATTGAAAAAAATTAGCACCTTTTTGGTGGAATTGTTAAAAATGTTGGTAACTTTGGTGGAATTTTTACGAATATAGTAAGTTTTTCGTGGAATTTTTACCAATTTTATTGATTTTGGGTGGAATTTTTAAAAAATTCACTACGTTTTTAGTAGAATTGTCTCCAAATTTAATAATTTTTGGTGAAATTATATTCAATTTAACTAACTTTTGTGGAATTTTTATTACTTTTTTATTTTTGTGAAATTTTTAAGAATCTAATCAATTCTTGACGAAATTAATCTTAATTTTAGTATATTTTTTAAAAATTCAGCAAGTTTTTGGTGGAATTGTTAAAAATTTTGATAGCTTTGGTGGAATTTTTACAAATCTTATAAGTTTTTGGTGGAACTATTAAAAATTTTAGTAGCTTTAGTGGAATTTTTACAAATTTACTTAAATTTTTGGTGATATTTTCAAGAATTTGATTAGTTTTTAGTGAAATTTATTCGAATTTTTGCTCTGCATAAATTAAATATTTGATGATTATTAATAAACCGATCGTTTTGACATTTTATGTGGCATTAGCGTGGTTAGAGTAATAAATAAGGTTTATGAAAATTGAACCAAGTGTTTTATCGGCCCAAATCAAAAATGACGGAAAACGGGGACTTCGTTTAGGGCTTAAATCGGCCGTTTAAAAAGGAGCCCCGATTCGCATATAACGTTGCGTTATAAAGCCGTTCAGAAGGTTAGCCGGAAGCAGAGTCGCGGAGCCGGTGGCTTTTTGGACAAAAAGTGCATTCGAAAATTAACAAAAATCACAGGCGGACGATCGAGAATTTTAATTTCAATTAGGACTACCGCAACGTCGTTCGATTTTCAGGGCCGTTTTTCCGAAATCGGTTACGGACCCCCCAAAATCGTCGAGGAGGTGAAGATAATGGTCGGCAGAATGACGTAAAACCATTGAATCGTCCGGAAAGCGATTTCCAAAAAAACTATTAAAAAAAGTGCTAGGCGCCTGCGGCGCCCTCTTTTAAAGAGGCGCTGCTTGCTTACTACTTTAATATATTATAATTATAATATCAGAAAGCAAAGTGCACATCAAAGTTGGTTTACCTACAGAAATTTATAATAGTGTGATGAAGCTTGGTTTTTGGTCGGAATACACGAGAATATGAAGTATCTCCCAGGCAATCAGATAGATGAAGTTGCAATGTTATCAGTTTGTCGATCTGAAGTTAACATCAGATAAAATGAACATTGTTTGTTTGCATTGATTAATTACATATAGTGAGTTAAAGTTGAATGTGTGATCCATGTTAGGAGTTTATTGGACTTATTAATAAAAGACTGATGCTATACTTTTACTGGCTTTACTTATTTAGTTTACTTACTACCTAGTTTCGGCTGTTTGCCATCTTCAGAGTAGTATAAAAGAAGATAATTTGTAAGCTACACTATAGAAGAAAATAATTTCTAAAATATACTACTCTGAAGATGGCGAATAGCCAAAACTAGTTAATAAGTAAGCTAAATTAGGAAACTACTTTGAATGTAAAAACTATTTTGTAAAGCAACAGTTTAACTATCATAAAAATAGATCTACAATTAAAGCATTAATTAAGTTGATAGATAGTATTCTTGAAACTTTAGATAATCATGAAAAAACTTCAATGATTTCTCCTAAAGGCATTGGATTTAGTTGAGCGTAAAATACTTTTAAGGAGATTGGAGTTTTATAGTATGAGTCATAGTGTTAAATTTATTCGAAACATACCTTTTAGATCGAATCTAAACTGTGTTCTTGGGTAATGACCAATCGATTGTATCGAAGATGTTCTACAGTGTCCTTCAACAGAGGTTTTTCACTTTTTTCTCCGTGAAAACGAGCTTTCCGGCAGTTTTGGGGGGTACTACCGGGACCTGATTCTATATGGGCGTTTTCCATAAGTGAGTATGGGGCCCGTACGACGTTTTTTAACGGAGAAAAATGGAAAAGAAGTGATAAAATTTTTTAGAACTAACGCCGGCATTCGATCATTTTCCGTTCGCTACGCTTTTAAACGTCAAACTGGCCCTTTTTTTCCGGGCTTTTCCGACCTTGCCGCCTTAGCTGGCGTTCATGTTGATGAAGAAAACGTTAGAATACAGCCTATTTTATAGGTTTCGGGCCATTCTTGAGCCTAAATCGGTTAAATAGCGCCTTGCCGAACGTTTTTTCCCGATGCCGATTTTGTGCCATTAGGGCGGGTACAATTTCTATTGACCGTTTTTCGAATAACAAATTTTTCATTGAAAACGGGTAAAATCGCATTTTCTTATGTATGAAATTGTTCAAAATTGTTAAATAGCAATCAGCGTCAATCAATAGTTGGATTGTCAGTCCACAGATGGACATGTTTTGTTCTAATATGTTTTGTGATGTATTACTAGTATATAAGAGTCCGATAAACCTTGTGAGTTCAAGCAGAGTTCCAGCAGAGTTCCAGCAGTTCAAGCAGCCGTAATTGTTAAGCGGAACATTTATTGTAACACTGTCTGCCAGTGAATAAACCTTAACAGGTTATGGGCCCAGGAATCGCGGAGTGGAGAAGTGGTGGACAGTGAAGTGGCGTACACGTGGAAGAGTACTGAAGGAGAAGCTCTTCAGGTTACGACGCCGCAAGTTGGATCGTCGACCGTAGAGGAGTGCTGAAGGAGAAGTTCTTCAGGCTACGAGGCTGCAAGTTGGATCGTCGACCGTGGAAGAGTGCTGGCGGAGAAGCTCTTCAGGTTACGAGGCTGCAAGTTGGATCGTCGACCGTGCAAGAGTGCTGGAGGAGAAGCTCTTCAGGTTACGAGGCTGCAAGTTGGATCGTCGACCGTGGAAGAGTGCTGACGGAGAAGCTCTTCAGGTTACGAGGCTGCAAGTTGGATCGTCGACCGTAGAGGAGTGCTGAAGGAGAAGTTCTTCAGGCTACGAGGCTGCAAGTTGAATCAACGACCCTGCAAGTCACGTCTGGTAGGAGTCGTCGAGATGGCCAACAAATCGGAGTTGATGGCATGCGTGGAGGAGCTTACTGGTTCCGAGAATTACGAAATATGGGAGGAGTCCATGCTGATGTTGTTTCGTGCAGTACGAGTCCTAGATGTGGTGGAAGGTACCAGGCAGTTACCAACAGTGGTTGGAGAACCCACGAAAAAACAGAAGTTGGAACTAGAGACCTATGACGCGGATTGCGCTCGTGCACAATTGTACATTACTCGATCGCTGAATCAGCAAATCAAGAGGCACATCCTGGGGTGCAGAACGCCGAAGGAGATGTGGGAGAGATTGAAGCGTACATTTGGAAAAGGAACTGGACAAAGGTTAGATAAATTCTTAGAACAATTTTTTGGATATATGTACTCGGAAAAAAAGGACATGATTACACATATCGGCGAATTGAATAATCTCTTCAACGAAATTAACAGTGAGATGAGAAGGAAGAGAAAGGCAGAACTAGATGAATGTATTCTTTTGGGTAGAATTATGTATATCTTACCAAAAGAATACATACCGGTAAAAACAGTTTGGGAGACTGAAGCCGATGACGAGCGAAATCTAGAAAAGTTGACCGACAGAATTCGAAACCACGAGGAGCGAATAAAGACGAAATCTGAACCTGAAACAGTTGCTTGGCGTGCCCATTCAAAGAATAAAGGTAACATTGACAGGAAAGGTGGAAAACCGTCCGAAAATTTTCCTTTCAAATGTTATAATTGTGGCAAAAGGGACATAAAGCAGCAAGCTGTAAGTTTAAGAGACCGGAAGAAAAACGCAACGAAAGGGCAGGAGATTCTACAAAGAAAGGTTTTAGAAAAGTTGCATTTTCAAGTCACACAACCAATGTAAAAGCAGATACTTGGATTGTTGACTCAGCGTGTTCTCAACACATGACCGCCAACAAAGGGAACTTCAGGAAATATGTACCTTTAAAAGTACCGATGCCAATAACGGGAATCGGTGAACATGAGATTTTGGCACATGGAATTGGTGAAGTTGACATTAAAGCGCGAGTAGGAAACAAATATTTTGACAGACAGTTAGTGAACGTGTTTTACGTGCCAGATTTGGGAGGAAATTTGTTCTCAACTGCTCAAGCTCGAAAACATGGCTGCGCAACGCATTTTCTCGCGAATGGAAAATGTTTAATAAAGAAAGCTGGTAAAGTGATGGCGATAGGTAAAGCAATCGCGAACGGATTGACAATCATGGACATTTCGGTAGTAAAACCCATGAAACCAATCGTGGTAAATTTGGTTAGTGCAAAAGAATCGTTACAAGTGTTACATGAGCGTTTAGCACATCAAAAGAAAAGGCATGTTGCTAAGTATTTGGAAGCACAAAGAATAAAAGTGAACGAAGAAAAGGAGTTTTGTGTCGGGTGCGTAAGAGGAAAGATGAAACGGAAAAGTTTCAAGACAAGATCAGTAAGGGCTACTGAAACTGGAGTATGTTTTAAATGCGGATCGACCGAACATACTCATTTCGAATGTAAAGTTATAAGAAGTGACAATTATAAGTTTACTACTTGTTTTATATGTAAGAAACAAGGACATATATCTAGACAATGTCCGGAAAATGATAAAGGATCATATACTAAAAGAGGAGCTTGTAAAGTTTTTGGGGACGTTACACATTTAAAGAAGAACTGTCCGAAATATCAAGCTCAACAAGCAGCGAACGAATCGGAAGATGGAAGTAACAGGGTATACAGACTAAAGAAGTCTCTCTATGGACTGAAGCAGGCCCCACGATGTTGGAATGAACAATTTAAGAAATTTGTTTTCAAACACAGTGTTAAGGAGAGTACTACAGATCCTTACGATGGTGTAATAGCTGGGTGTCTGATGAGGAAGAAATAAAGGATCTCATAGTGAACAATTTTACTTGTTGGAGAATCTGGGGTTAATTGGATGGACGTCTGATTGAGGGGGAGTGTTAAATAGCAATCAGCGTCAATTAATAGTTGGATTGTCAGTCCACAGATGGACATGTTACGTTCTAATATGTTTTGTAATATATTTCTAGTATATAAGAGACCGATAAACCTTGTGAGTTGAGTTCCAGCAGTTCAAGCAGTTCCAGCAGCCGTAATTGTTAAGCGGTACATTTATTGTAATACTGTCTGCCAGTGAATAAACCTCAACAGTTACTTTCACAAGTCTTTGTTGTTAAAAAAAAAATTAAATTAGAATCTAACCTTTTAGCCATGAAAAATCTACTGAAAAAGTCCAAAGATTCGATTATCTATCAACAAATGTAGGCCATGATGTTTATTTTAAACTACTTTTATACTTGGAGACATTAAAACAGATTATTAATGGTATTGCAAGTGTAGTTTTTGTTACCTTTTGAACACAACCGGAGTTTTTCGAAAAAGAACGTCTCTTTTCTGGAGCACTTGTAATTTTTGACTTGAATTTGAATTTATAAAGTTTTGCCATGTGAAAATGATACAAAATGAAAAGTTTATCACTTACATAAATTAATAAGCTTGATTGTGACGTGAAACCTTAAGACAATCAAGAAGAACTCCTTTTCAAACTTCTATGAAGATAAATATGAAGAATTATCAATGTCAAGAACGAGCAAGAACAATGTATTGTATTAATAATCAATTGCAGGAACAGCTAAAAACGATGTTCAGAGGAAGAATATGCTGTAGCTTTGTTAGATCAAATAGGGCCAAAAAGGAATGATACTTTTGATAAAAAAATCACGGGATATTAAGGATATGTTAGATTTATAGATATTAATAAATAAAAAACAACAGGAAACTTCAGAAGGAGTAATGAGAAAACAGTAATTAATTTTAATATGATTAATATTAATTTTAAAGAAGATAAAATGGAGACAAATCTGCAAAGCCATTAAAAAAACTTAATTAGGGGAAAGAAATTGCGATGCCAGAACAATGTAGAAGTGTGTTTTCGAAGCCAACAAAATTATTTGATGTTAGTTTCAACAGTATGTTAACTTAATGGGATCTTTAGAGAACAATTTTGTAAGCAACGAATCTTTTTCTGTTTTATTTCATTACAAGCAACTTTTTTGTCAACACGAAAAGATGAACATCGAAAAAGTATTTTAAGTTATTTTTGACCAGTACAATTCTTAAAACAGTTTGCCCATTGTAATTAACGTTTATGGAATAATTCGCTCGGTATGGGACAAACCAAAAGTATCATCAAGGGATTCTAATTTTTGCTTTCCGCACTGTAATTGAACGATGACCTATGAAATAATTAACTGTTAACACTAAAGATCACCGGAAAAAAGTAAAAATTGCGGAATACGATATCAATATCAATATCGCAATATAATATCAATACCAAATTCTATACCTTTGAGAACTAAAAAACGTCCAAAGCAATATTTCAAATTTAAAACGTGGACAAAGCTCTGAATTAAGATTAACCAACCACATTGATTCAAATTCTCTAGATCGCGTTTACAGGTTGTTCATATAGTTATGTAAACTTATTTATCGGTCATAATATCGGTCAATCTGAAACTCTTTTTGTGAACTCGAACCTAGTCCGTATTAGTATTAAACTTAAAGAATGGATACGATTTGTATAAAATTAAAACACAGCAAAGCAATGATTTCAAATTTAAAATATTGATAAAGCTAAGGAATTTAAATTAATCAATCGCGTTGAACGTTTAGGAAATTGTTGGACGCCATTGGTGGATTTAAATTTCCCGAAAGCCCACCAAACCCTGTGTAGGCGAATTCTCCATGAGAGCAATTTTACCTATTTATAATATCCGTACTCTCAACTGATGCACCACGCTAGTAGTGTATTTAAAATACTTAACGAATACAAAAATACGCATGAATTTATACCACCGAAAAGATACCACCGCCAAAGAATAGTTTTGGATAATATTGACGACGACACCAAGAGCGCTCTCAGGCGGTTAATACATTCTTTCTTTGAAAAAAAACGAACCTCCAACGTTGAATAAAATTTTAGCGCTGATACATGAAAATGATGCTATACCTGATTTTAAGCGAACTTCCTTGTGGAAATTGATGAAAGAAATTGGTTTTCGGTGATAACCTTTTTTTCTAACGTTGCAAGTTCTAATATAACTGTTTGGTAATAGGTTCTCAAAAAGATCACGCAATAGTGTACTTAAGGAAAAGCACGATATTATTGAAGAGATGATTAATGATAATTAATGATAATGAAGAGATTAAACCTGGGTGAACGCTGGACATACTGTCAATAAGGTATGGAAGAACACGTCGGTTATAACGCCCAGGCAGACTTTTATTGAAGGCTTAACATCAGGATTAAAGTATCCTACAGGGAAAGGTGGTCGTCTGATAGTTCTCCACATAAGTTCAGAGGACGGTTTTGTAGAAAATGGTTTACTATGTTTTGAATCAAAGAAGACTGGAAATTATCATGAACAGATGACTGCTGAAGTCTTCGAAAAATGGTTTGCTCAAATTCTAGCACATTTAGACGACCATGCCGTGATTGTGATGGACAACGCTCCTTACCATAGTAGAAAAACGGAAAAACTATCTGATAATGCTACAAAAAAAGCAGACATTCAAGCCTGGCTGACGAATAATTTAATTGCTTACGAAGCTGATATGCTAAAATGCGAACTGCTGGATCTTGTGAAACGGGCAGCTGTTACACCAAGGTACGTGGTGGATGAAATGGCAAGACAACAAAATCGAATAATATTGCGATTGCCCCCATATCATTGTGAATTAAATCCTATTGAACTAATATGGGGGCAAATAAAAGGAGAAGTTGCGAGAAATAATACTACATTTAAAATGAAAGATATGCACGCATTATTTCAGCAAGCTGTAAGAAATGTTTCACCTGATAATTGGAGAAATGCTATTCGTCATGCCAAAGGTGAGGAAGAAAAAATGTGGCAGGTCGACAATGCAATGGAGTCTATAATAGAGCAGTTGGAAATTAACGTGGGGAATGATTCTTCCTCGGAAGAGAAAACTTCCTCTGAAACTGATTCGGACTAAATCAGATTATCCCAATTTAAAATTGTATACATAAATTAAATCTTGTTTGCGTTTATTTTTTATTTGTTTTTATATAAAAAGTTTGAAATCATTTTATATATTATTACTTTTACTATTCACGATTTACATTATTAAATTTATAAATAATCTGTGGAATTCATTTTGACACCTAACATACAGTGAGTCAAAGTGAAACTCATACACTTCTGAAATGGACTGAACTGGATGTATAAAATCATTCATACTACCCTTTCGAATTTTTTGAAATCAAATTTATTTAATTTTTGAACCCTATTTTCTAACGAAAATATAAAAGAAATGATTAAACAAACTTTTACATTTTAATATTATATATTTTAATCCATGTAACAAAATGAATCTCAAATTGAAACTCATACAGTAAGAAAAGAAACTACAAAAACAATCTTAAACGTAAATATAAAGGCCATTTAATATTTGGTGGGATAACCGTCGTTGTTCTTTACATCTTTCAGTCTTCTTGGCATAGAAAATACTAAATTCGCACAGTATTCAGGGCTTATAGAGTTCCAAGCATCTAATAGAGCTTCTTTTAAGGAGTTCTTATTAGAAATTTTACATTTGCGCACATGTCTATCTAGGTAATCCCATAAATTTTCAATAACATTCATGTCTGGAGATTGGGGTGGTGTTTCAAGAACATGGGGACAGTTATAGAGCAGCCAAGTTCTTACTTTATAGGCTTTATGCTTTGGATCATTATCTTGATAAAAACTAAATTGGTCCAAAATTCCCAACTTTTCCGCACTAGCTTTTAAGTTTCTTTTTAAAATATCTAAATACACGTATTGATCCATTATACCGTCTATAAAGTGTAGATTGCCCACTCCTGCCGCTGACATACAACCCCAAACTAACACCGATCCTCCCCCGTGTTTTACAGTTGATCGTAAATTTTTCGGTCTTAATGCTTCATTTGGTTTTCTCCATACCATAGTTCGTCCATCAGAACCAAAAATATTAAATTTACTTTCGTCTGAAAATATGACTGTCTTCCAAAACTCACTACTTTTGTTTTGGTGTGTTTTAACAAAGTTTAACCTTTTAGCGCGATTAACATTATTTATGAAAGGTTTTTTTCTGGCTACTCTGCCATGAAAATTATGTTTCCTTAAAATAATACGAATTGTTTCCGCATTTACCTTTTTGCCTAAATATGTCTCAACCTCTATAGCTAGTTTTGGTGCACTAATCTTGGGTTCAGCTTTGACTTTGCGTAAAATCCAACGTTCATCATTTGCGGTAAATATTTTTCTCGAACTTGCTCTTTTCTTGTTGACTGTGTTACCAGTCTTTTTGTACCGACTTATTACACATTGAACTGTAGAGTGGCTTCGATTCACAATTGCACCAATTTTTCTAAGACTTTCGCCGTTTTCATAATGAAGTATAATCAATCTCCGAATGTCATTGCTTGTTTGCCCATTTTGACGACCCATGACGATTATTTCAACAACCGCATCAACAGTGTGACAACAATGCATGAAGTCTTTTTAAGAGAGAAAAATGGCGTCCGTAAATACCGCGCAAGTGCAGAAAATCACAGATTACTTGTTATTTTTAATGTTTGTATGAGTTTCATTTTGAGACCTACTTGATTACAGTATTGTTTAACAACATTTTTAATTGTAAAGAAAGGGGTTTTTAATCTGTTTTTTAATGTATAATGGTTGCTTATATATATATATGTTGGCAATTTATTAAAAGCAAACAAAATTTTAACAGTACATTTCAAGTATATAATAAAAATATTAATATACTGGTTAGTGTATGAGTTTCACTTTGACTCACTGTACGTCACATAAGTAAATCTTCAAATGACATATAACCTCTATCATTAACATTACACTTCATGCTTACAACTAAATTTTATTCTGTTTTATTTTTTGTGTGTGAAACTAGCTATTGTGTAATAGTGGGAGTAATGGGCGTTCCTTCGTTCAGGTTTACTGCATCTATTCGGTGAACAGGGTATAGTTTCGGCTGTTCGCCATTTGCAGAGTAATATAGAAAAAGATAATTTGTAAGGTGTACTATAGAGGAAGATAATTTCTAAGCTATACTACTTTGAAGATGGCGAATAGCAAAAACTAGTTAGTAAAGAAGCTAAACAAATAAAATCAGTAAAAGTAAGAAATGTTGCCTGCCCTTTCAAAAGTCTTTGAACGTCAAAATTAAATTAGAAAACTACTTTGAATGTAAAAACTATTTTATAAAGCAACAGTTTAACGATCGTAAGAATAGATCTACAATTAAAACATTAATTAAGTTGATAGATAGTATTCTTGAAACTTTAGATAACCATGAAAAAACTTCAATGAATTCTCCCAAATGTATTGGGTTTAGTTGATCATAAAATACTTTTAAGGAAATTGGAGTTTTATAGTATGAGTCATAGTGTTAAATTTATTCGAAACATACCTTTTATATCGAACCTAAATTGTGTTCTTGGGTAATGAACAATCAACTGTATTGAAGATGTACCACAGTGTTCTTCAACATTTAAAACTACGACTGTTTTTATTTTTAATTTACATAAAGGATTTGTCTGCTAATATTACACCAACCAAAACAGTTATATTTACTAATGACACTATAGTTTTATAAATCGAATTAAAACAGATTTACTGACAAGTTTGTGAGAACTAAAAAAAAGAATCTTTTATATTAGTTGAAAACTGTCGCAAAGCGAATGAATTAAAGTTAATGTTATGAAATTATTTATACACATTATTTTTATTTGTGACCATATTTCACTGTAATTGATTATTTAATTAAATTTATCCACAATGGCCGAGTTTTTCTTTTAATTTAATTTTGTGATATCAGTCCGTACTTTTTATGCAAATAATTCAAGATAAACCTTTCTCTGATTTTATTTTATTTTTTATAATTCATAACTTTAAAAAATGGAAAAATAAAAGTAAACAAAAATTCATTATTTAGTGAAACCAAAAGGAGTTTCTAACTACTAGCACTTTTCGGTGCGCTTTCCTTCTCAAGTTGTACTGTCACTTTAGTACTTCTAGTCACAAATTATGTTATTGATCGTTGTGTTCATGGTTTGATGAGGCTGTTATACAATTCACGATAATTGCCCATTGATAATTTAATTTCACCAGCATGTAGTACATGTGGTACACATTTCAACCAGTTGTAGTACTTCTTTCATTAAATCTGCAGTAAGGAAAGGAACCTCTTCATCATTATCACTACATTCTTTAACATCAGGAGTCTCAAGTGCTAAACTAATGATTCCATCACAGTTCTAGAAGTTAATCGATATCTGCAGATGATATATCATCAAATCCTTCTACGTCTATTTCATGAGCTAATGCAATGATGTTAGGGTATTGATTTATATTAGAATACACATGATCTTTTTTTTTACATATTCTGGCCAAAGAGATCTGCAACATGCGTTTAAAATTGATGAACTCAGTTCAGATAGTGCTAATCCAGTATGTTTGATTAATGCCAAAATTAATCTAGATTAAAATTTCTTGCATCGCGTTAAATCAAATTAAATCGCGTAAAAAAAGACTGAAATACAGTTTTTAAATCGCGTAAAAAAAGTTCGCGTAAAAACAGAATTAGGTGTATTCATTAATCGAATATGTGTAATGATAACAAGAAAAAATTTTTTTTCTGTGTTGGATCTGGATTTATTGTTTTATTTAAATCCTACATGTTTCGAAGTTTTAGAACTTCATCTTCAGGGACGTGTCCAGCGTTTAAGTACAATATTCATTAATCCAAACAGCAAAAAAAGGATATAGAGGTCTACTACAGAAGCAATAGACATTTTGAGAGTTTTATTACTTCTAAACTAATAATATGAATGCATTAACTCTTTCTAGAAATCTCGTACTGATAATGTGTAGATAACTACTTTCAATTTTGTTGAGGCGATGAAATTATCTAAAAACATAAAATAAAATTTAAACTGTAAATGTATTGAGGATTTATATAGAAAGCTTTATACATCCATTTACTAAATTCGAAGGATTAGGAATACAACTGATATTAGCATTTCGCCAATATTATATTATTCAAGATTTTCATAGTATAGTTAACCACAATACTGTTTTTTGGGAATGCTTATTTCACAGTCAAAGGATTCCTAATTCAAAACCAAATTATAAAGCCTGATATTAGAGATTATTGTACAAACTACTTTAGACATTTAAATCTCATCTCGCATTCAATGATCTTACTTGATTATAGAACAAAAACTACTTTAGACACATAAATCTCATCTCACCTTCAATCATTTTACTTGATTATAGAGCAAAAAATATATACCGTTTGGCGAAAGATGGGTCAGTAATTAATTGTGGTACACCAAACGAATATTTTCAGTTTTCGTTTCTTTCTATCATGTAGAATTAGGGTTAAGTGGGGTAAATGTAAATAGTTTTTGTATTTTGCCATTTCAAAGCTTCATGTTTTATGTTTAACAGGTAATTATTGGTAATTGCGTTTAAACTAATATAATTTAAATGTTTCAAGCAATTTTTCGAAAAATGCATGTTCATACGACTTACTTTGTAAGTTTTAGGTGCGGTTTGCAATTACCCCAACGAAAAATTGAATAGCATCAAATTTAGGGGTAAATGGAAACACAACTTTCGTAGCTCTATTAGGTTTATAAAAAAATTTCTAGAAGAAAATATAAACAGCATAACAACTTGGTATCTTACGTTAATATATTCCACTTTACACATGTGTATACAATTACCCCATTTTCTAGTTCTTTGGTGTTTAAGGGTGAGTTTCCAGATGGACATAATAAAAGGGGAACAAACACTTTATTTAGATTAGTTTTACGTAGTTTAAACACTTCTTATAAAAGTAAAAATAAGAAAAGTAATACACAAAGAGGTTATTTTTCGAAAACACTTACACTGCCTGGAAAAACATGCAGTTTTTCTGGCTTGCATAATAATTTTTGGCTTTGGTAATAGGGTTCAACCATTTCAAATTCAATGGTAGAAATATCACGTTCTTTTTCAACAAATTCAGTTCCTAAGGCACCGATGCATTTAAATCCAATAACTTCAATGTCTCCGTTTTCTTCATCTACATAAAATACACGCCAAACATATTTATAATATTTCCTTTTTCTGGATCTCCACGAAATTTTACTAGTAAGTACACCTCTGGCTTAATTAAGTGCCATTCTGGCTTTAGATAGTCAATCTCTAGATAGCTGTTTGCTGTGACTTCTTCGGCCCATTCCGTTTCGTTTATTTCTTCATCTGACTCATCAATGCAAAATTCTGAAAATTCCACTTTGTTTTCTTTGTCTCTTTCACTACGCTCCATGCGTTTTCCTTTTAGTTTCTGTTTGGTAGCCTTTTTTCTTTCTTTTTTGCTATTCTTTTCTTCTTTTATACGCTCGGCTTCTTTGAGGCGTTCCATAACCTCAGCAGTTGTTAAAATTTCTACATATTGGGTTGGTCCCAATTTGGAAATGACTTTAGACTCCGTCGAATTTTTGTCTCAGTCTACATTTAATGTTTTAACAATTGCTGTTGAAAAACAGCAACAATGTAGTTAAATTAATATATATTTTTTAAAGTTGTTGTTTACAAAAACCCCAAATTAGCGTTTACATTTTCCCCACATGTATTTTTAAGAGGGGTAATTGTAAACACTTATTTGTAAAGAACTGATTGACAATTTCGAGGTTTTGTTACCAAAATACGTTTATTTACAATAAACTGTTACTTCCAAATACTTTAAACAATGTCGAACGTACCGTTCAACACACATAGTATCAACTGTAAGACAATACGATTAAAGCGAAATTCCAATTTTTAAACGCTAACAAAATCTTTACGCTTCTGTTAGCTCCCGGCTAACTGTAGTGAGCTAAACTTTGCAACTTCTTAGCTAGCAGGAACGTATTGACTACAGTAGGTACACGAAAGTCACTTATTTTGAATATTTAGTAAAACAAAGTCTTGTCTACAATTACCCCTAGTTCACGTTTACCCCACTTGACCCTATATCTAAAAAAATATTTGACCTACGTCTAGAAAACGATGACAAGTATTCCCGACAAGTAATGTCGTATGAGACATCTTTCGCCGAACGGAGTATAGGTTGATGTTGAAAACTCAGTTAACCCTTTCGCTACCAGGGTCTCAGAAGAAAAACTGCCACCACAGACTAATTATCATAAACTAATAATGAACAACCGTCACATATTTGTGACGTCGGGCTCAGGTAAAAAAATCGGATCGTCACATATATGTGACGTTGGTAGTGAAAGGGTTAAAAAAAATTGTATACAGATTAGTCTGATTCTAAGGCGACGATATACTACAATATGCAAATGTCACAACTTTATTAGTTAACGAATCAAATTTAATTTTAGTTTAGTTTTAACGGTGTACACATGCATATACTTCTTGAGTTTTAGAACCGTTCCATTAATGAAACAGTGGGATCATACTTACATGTAATAACACAGTATCATATCTTTCTAATGTTCCATTACTATTGTATCCACACATTAATAAAATAAAATTTCAATAATATGTGTTATTTCAGTCGTAATAACTCTAACGATTAAGAGTTAACCGTTTCAGTAATGGAATACTAGGAAGATATGGGTTAAAATACCCTCGCTTTACATATACAGGTATTTCTGAAATACGTGAACAATGTTGATTTAACACATCATCTATATTATATCTTTATGCAAAGTTTCTTCGTTTCTCCGCTAGACAACTTCCTAGTTAGTAAAATAATAGCACGTTTTTATTTTACTAAATGAGGGATAATGTATACATGTTGTACACTCGATGTTTTTAAAGAATAACCTAAAGAACAAAGATGGGTGGGGAAGTTTGCATGGAACCGGATAGAAATTCAGCCTTCTTATCTTCCTCAGAAAAGTTATTTGTTAAAGACGCAAAGTGTACAAAAATTGAGGATGACTAGGGAAGAAATTATTAGAAAAAAATTTAAAAAAAGTCGCCTAATATAAAGAAACGGCATCTTTAAAAACGCCCAGTGTACATGAATCGCAGTTAGTTTAAACTGAAGCTAACTATACACCATTTACTTTCCTAAATGACGAGCACAGAGCCACGACTATTCTTAGTGAAAAAAGGAGAGTTTTTTTTAAAGACGCCACCCAGTTTAATCCTTTGCTGCCCGCAAACTGAGACGCGAGTTGGTGAAGAAGTAACCGAACAAATGATTTCCAATGGAAATCCCAAAAACATCGAATTAGTCTTACAAGGGGAGGGCGCGAGGTGGTTTTTTTAAAAAAATCTGTCCTTTTGCTCATCGATAGAATACCACACAAAAGTTCATATAGCAAAGTACTAAAACGCACTATTCAGCCAATCGCGAGTAAATCGCGTCTAAAGTTTAGCGCCCGCTTCATATAAAAAGTAAGGAAAGCTTTCTGTAAGGTCGCCGTAGCGCTAAAGTTAGCGTGATGACTCACCAGTTCGAACGATGCAGGTTCGAATCTCGTACAGTTTTTTTAATTTGCTGAATTTATCCATTAGACATAATTATTTACTAATTTTCATTGATGATACTTTAGTTAAAAAAATTATTTCTTTCATTAAAAAAAGATAGTTAATTTTTAACGACAAATGCTCTATAACACCCAGTTATCATGAACTACATCGCCAATGTATTCCAGTTTTGAATTTGTTTTTGTGGAAGCAAGTTTCAAAAACGTTCACAATGTCAAAAATCTTACCAGTCTGTCTGGTAAGATTTTATAGATCAATCTTATCTGTCCATTCCATTGAACTGTAAAATTAAAGTAGTAACGACAGCAAAAAATTATTCGAACTGGAGTCTAAAAACTCTTCAACGAAAAGGATGTAGTTTACTGAAAAATATGGCCCATATTTCGAGATGGGAACAACAGGTAAAAAATGAAGGAACAACATCCGAAAAATTGTCCATTATTAATTCCTGGACTTATGATCGATTTAAAGAAGCTCGTGATGGTTTGCTATAAGTAACTACGAAAAACTTTTACATTTTCGGTCAAATATATTGAAATTTCTTCACAGATAAGAACTTCCTCATACAGTAAATGTTTAAAATATTCAACAGCATCTCGCAAGAGCCGTTTCGAATCGTCGCTGTACATAGATTTAGGATCCATATCTTTTCCATATCTTTTTTATTAAAGTATCATCAATGAAAATTAGTAAACAATTATGTCTAATGGATAAATTCAGTAAATTAAAAAAAACTGTAAGAGATTCGAACCTGCATCGTTCGAATTGGTGAGTCAGCACGCTAACTTTAGCGCTACGGCGACCTTACGGAAAGCTTTCCTTACTTTTTATATGAAGCGGGCGCTAAGCTTTAGACGCGATTTACTCGCGATTGGCTGAATAGTGCGTTTTAGTACTTTGCTATATGAACTTTTGTGTGCTATTCTATCGATGAGCAAAAGGACAGATTTTTAAAAAAAAACCACCTCGCGCCCTCCCCTTGTTAGGTTCGATCCAAAGTTCCAACAACTTCCAAAATGTCGAAAACCACAAAAGTGATTTCACCAATTGTTCGCAAAGATACTGGACTAACAGGATCGCTCAAGCAGCGATAATCGTCCGCCACCTTTAACGTCACTGCCAGACATACCGTCTCTTATACTCGGTTGTCTCACTTTAACCGTGAATTTTATTGTCGAACTGATTACCGAATAGTTTATGAAATGGTTACAATGCATTGAAAATTAATTTTAAAGCTATTTAGGATATCAATGTAACGGTGTATAATGGTGTATGTAAGATGTCTGATATGTCATCAATTAATTATTTTATCTTAGATGAACATTTTCAGTTTTCGTTTCTTCCTATCATGTAAAATTCGATAAAGGAATTGAGGTATGAGACATCTTTTACCGGACAGTGTATACAGGGTGACTGATACATAAACGTGAATATTGAAATCTGTTTGAAATCTATGATGTAATTTTTCGGGAGAATTCAACAAATTGTCAGAGGAATTATTAATACTCCTGAAACTTCAGTATTTAAAAGAGACTGTCCCAAATGTTTACAAAAAAAACTAAAAATTGAAATAACTCCCCAACTATTTACTTTTCTATAAGGAATATTTAGCTTAATCAATTACAACGCATTTCAATAATCACTTTTAAATACCAGTCACTCTGTATAATCATACTTTATAACTGCAATGACAAATAAAATTTTATTTTTTAATTACTTTTAATTTTGTAGTTCATCAAAAAATCGTGATTTTTTTTTCAAATTTTTAATAAATCTTTATTTACTTTTTTAATTTTCAGTTTCAAGGTGAAAAACATGAAGCATACGTTCGAATAACACTCAGCCAACACTACAGGGCGATTAAAGAAAAACGAACGGGAATTTCTAAACCATCTAGAGATGGGACGATTTCTTTCAACGAAGGGTTCCAACTTAAACTTTCTCCGGCTCACGTGGACGTCTCGTGTTTGGCTTTTCACGTGTTCCAATCTACTTCTGGTTACGGTAGGGGTATGTGGCTGCTTTATTATTTTTTATTTGCATTTTTACAAATATCTTATACACTACTCATACACAAAAAAAAACATTCTCACAATTAAAATTTTTTATTTTATTTAAAATCAGCTTTATTAATTTGTATTTCAGCTTAAGATCTTTTTACGCTAAGCACTAAATCTAAAACGTATAATAAACTATTTATCCCGCTTAGTGTGGCTTGAGCAAAAATAATTTTACCATCGTCGGACATAATTCGAGTATTCTTTTCGTATTTATTCAACGTGGTGAAAGCAAATTGAAATGTTATACACGAAGCGGTAAAAAAAGTTATAATTCCGACGATGTTAAAAGCTCTTTGTAATAATTCGTGCATGAAAACTCCCAAAACATATCCCAAACAAATTATTCCTGATATTATTATAAATGAAACGTAAATAATTATTGGAAAAATCGTCGAACTGCTTGGTAAAGATGATTCGGTTAATGTGGAAAATGTTGATGAGTAAAGTCCAGTACAAATTATACAAATCATCTAAAAAATAATAAAAATTAAAATTAAAATTAAAAATAGAATTGATTTAATTTAATATAACTTACCACTTGGCTTAGTTTGAGTAAAATTTCTTTTCCACAAAAACTATACGTTGAATACGATCGATAATATAAAGAATTTGTACCTGAAGAAGCTGATGACTCATTGCTGATTAAACGTTTAAAAAGTGAAGCTTTAGTGATGAGTGTAGGAGTCGAATCGATTTGTTGATTAGTTCCAGGTATATTTAAAGAAGTCATTTTGAATCGCTTTGTGGTTGACTTCAAACTGTTTCTCATTTATATAAGGAAGTTGAGGAAGTTGAAAAAATACCAAACATTATCTACAAACCACAATTTATCAACATCTCATACAACTCCAGCTACTTTTATTATTATTAAGTTCTGAAATTCTATGAAATATTAAATATTAAAAATTAATTTTTTGATCTTTGTTCATTTGATGTAAAAATCATTTCTGCAAAATCTCTATAAATAAACTGTGTACGATTTTCTAAAAATTAATTTTTTTGACAACACTTGGATTAAAACGGTCTTTTCTAATTAAAATTAGAATATTCTAAGTTTCATATAGAAAAAATCAAATCAAAATCTTTAAAAATGAATTTTTGATGAATTTTTTAAAAAATTGTTAATTTTCTAACCTCTAACCTAAAAAAAAATGTACCAACTTTGAAAATTTATAATAATTTTTTTGACAACACTTGGAATAAAACGGTCTTTTCTAGTTAAAATTAGAATGTTTTAAGTTTCATTTAGAAAAAAAATCAAATCAAAACCTTTAAAAATGAATTTTTGGTGAATTTTTAAGGTTGGTCGATTTTTTCAAGCTAGGTTAAGAAGTGTCAAAAATGTTTACCGACCTTGAAAATTTTTAAAATTTTTTTGAAAACATTTAGAATAAATCGGTCTTTTTTACTTAAAACTAGAATGTCTTAGGTTTCATTTAGAAAAAAAATCAGATCAAAATCTTAAAAATTCAATTTTTTGCGAATTTTTAAAAAATATTGAGTTTTCTAACCAAAAAGTTTTTTTGCCAACTTTGAAAAATTTTTTAATTTTTTTGATAAAGTTTAGAACAAATCGGTCTTTTTAAATTAAAACTAGAATATTTTTAGTTTCATTTAAAAGAAAAATCAAATCAAAATCTTTAAAAATGAATTTTTGATGAATTTTTAAAATTAATCGATTTTTCCAAGCTAGGTTAAGAAGTGTCAAAAATGTTTACCGACTTTGAAAATTTTTTTAATTTTTTTGACAACATTTAGAATAAATCGGTCTTTTTTACTAAAAACTAGAATATTTTAGGTTTCATTTAGAAAAAAAATCAGATCAAAATCTTAAAAATTCAATTTTTTACGAATTTTTAAAAAATATTGAGTTTTCTAACCAAAAAATTTTTTTGCCAACTTTGAAAAATTTTTTAATTTTTTTGATAAAGTTTCGAACAAATCGGTCTTTTTAAATTAAAACTAGAATATTTTTAGTTTCATTTAAAAGAAAAATCAAATCAAAATCTTTAAAAATGAATTTTTGATGAATTTTTAAGGTTGATCGAGTTTTTCAAGCTAGGTTAAGAAGTGTCAAAAATGTTTACCAACTTTGAAAATTTTTTTAATTTTTTTGACAACACTTGGAATAAAACGGTCTTTTCTAGTTAAAATTAGAATGTTTTAAGTTTCATTTAGAAAAAAAATCAAATCAAAACCTTTAAAAATGAATTTTTGGTGAATTTTTAAGGTTGATCGATTTTTTCAAGCTAGGTTAAGAAGTGTCAAAAATGTTTACCGACCTTGAAAATTTTTAAAATTTTTTTGAAAACATTTAGAATAAATCGGTCTTTTTTACTTAAAACTAGAATGTCTTAGGTTTCATTTAGAAAAAAAATCAGATCAAAATCTTAAAAATTCAATTTTTTGCGAATTTTTAAAAAATATTGAGTTTTCTAACCAAAAAGTTTTTTTGTCAACTTTGAAAATTTTTTTAATTTTTTTGATAGAGTTTAGAACAAATCGGTCTTTTTAAATTAAAACTAGAATATTTTTAGTTTCACTTAGAAGAAAAATCAAATCAAAACCTTTAAAGATGAATTTTTGATGAATTTTTAAAGTTGATCGATTTTTTTCAAGCTAGGTTAAGAAGTGTCAAAAATGTTTACCGACTTTGAAATTTTTTTTAATTTTTTTAACAACACTTGAAATAAAACGGTCTTTTCTAGTTAAAATTAGAATGTTTAAGTTTCATTTAGAAAAAAAATCAAATCAAAATCTTTAAAAATGAATTCTTGATGAATTTTTAAAGTTGATCTATTTTATTAAGTTAGGTTAAGAAGTGTCAAAAATGTTTACCAATTTTGAAATTTTTTAAAATTTTTTAGACAACACTTGGAATAAAACGGTCTTTTCTAGTTAAAATTAGAATGTTTTAAGTTTCATTTAGAAAAAAAATCAAATCAAAACCTTTAAAAATGAATTTTTGGTGAATTTTTAAGGTTGGTCGATTTTTTCAAGCTAGGTTAAGAAGTGTCAAAAATGTTTACCGACCTTGAAAATTTTTAAAATTTTTTTGAAAACATTTAGAATAAATCGGTCTTTTTTACTTAAAACTAGAATGTCTTAGGTTTCATTTAGAAAAAAAATCAGATCAAAATCTTAAAAATTCAATTTTTTGCGAATTTTTAAAAAATATTGAGTTTTCTAACCAAAAAGTTTTTTTGCCAACTTTGAAAAATTTTTTAATTTTTTTGATAAAGTTTAGAACAAATCGGTCTTTTTAAATTAAAACTAGAATATTTTTAGTTTCATTTAAAAGAAAAATCAAATCAAAATCTTTAAAAATGAATTTTTGATGAATTTTTAAAATTAATCGATTTTTCCAAGCTAGGTTAAGAAGTGTCAAAAATGTTTACCGACTTTGAAAATTTTTTTAATTTTTTTGACAACATTTAGAATAAATCGGTCTTTTTTACTAAAAACTAGAATATTTTACGTTTCATTTAGAAAAAAAATCAGATCAAAATCTTAAAAATTCAATTTTTTACGAATTTTTAAAAAATATTGAGTTTTCTAACAAAAAAATTTTTTTGCCAACTTTGAAAATTTTTTTAATTCTTTTGATAAAGTTTAGAACAAATCGGTCTTTTTAAATTAAAACTAGAATATTTTTAGTTTTATTTAGAAGAAAAATCAAATCAAAATCTTTAAAAATGAATTTTTGATGAATTTTTAAGGTTGATCGATTTTTTCAAGCTAGGTTAAGAAGTGTCAAAAATGTTTACCGACTTTGAAAATTCTTTTAATTTTTTTGACAACACTTGGAATAAAACGGTCTTTTCTATTTAAAATTAGAATGTTTTAAGTTTCATTTAGAAAAAAAATCAAATCAAAATCTTTAAAAATGAATTTTTGATACATTTTTAAAGTTGATCGATTTTTTAAGTTAGGTTAAGAAGTGTCAAAAATGTTTACCAATTTTGAAAATTTTTTAATTTTTTTGACAACACTTGGAATAAAACGGTCTTTTCTACTTAAAATTAGAATGTTTTAGGTTTCATTTAGAAAAAAAATCAAATCAAAATCTTTAAAAATGAATTTTTGATAAATTTTTAAAGTTGATCGATTTTTTAAGTTAAGTGGAGATGTTATAAAGAAGTATAGTCTTTTTATTCTACATCCAAAACCTTTCTAACCCAACTATAATCACAAAGAAAAAATACCCTTCCTCGTAAATTCTTAATAAACCATCTATGAAATATCCCAGCATGATTATTTAATGTATAGAATGTACAGCATAAGGCATGAGCTTTCACCGATATAACAAAGGGGTTATTTTCGATTAGCCACGTAAACCATCATTAAATAAATCATTAACAAACGCGTTGAGGAAATTTTACCGATCAATCGGAACGTGAAATCATCCCGTGCCACGTTTACCATCGCTTATTGAAATATTTAA
Source organism: Digitonthophagus gazella (assembly GCA_036711955.1). Taxonomy (NCBI): domain Eukaryota; kingdom Metazoa; phylum Arthropoda; class Insecta; order Coleoptera; family Scarabaeidae; genus Digitonthophagus; species Digitonthophagus gazella. The sequence goes on from JASCIT010000012.1 coordinate 19,759,523, forward strand.
CGATGGCAAGTCGTTAATACCCTCGATAATAAATTATTCACGGATGGGAAAAACGTGAAAACGATTCTCGTTTGCTCGTTTGCATAGATAAACTCATTGGAAAATGCGTTTTGGGGTCGTATATGTTCGCAAGAGGAAAAGCGCTCGTCCAGTGGAATTCTGCTATCGCTAATCCAATGGAACAAATCCAGCAGTGGCATGTTCTTTCTGAATAGGTTATTTATATAAATTATTATATAAATTATATAAATTTATATAAATTATTCATAGTTAAATTATTGAGTTTAATACTAATTTATGTTTGTTTAAAAATAATACTTGTTGTGGTATTAATTTTTTTAAAAGGGGGAAAATATATTTTAGATTTAAATTTAATCCAGGTATGTACATAATAAGAAATATTTCCTGATATATTTGGATTAGTAATGAAAGCCTGGCTTTAAAAAATTCAAATTATTTAATAATTCACTAATTTCCCCTTTTAGCTAATCAGATTAGTTGATTCATATGTAATCATAGTAATTAATAGAATGTTAAATAATTTGAGCTTTTAAATCCGGAATTAGGAATATTAATGTGGTATTAAATGGTAATTGTGGTATTATTAAATGTTTTATAATAACTTAACTATAGTATTTAAATAAAAATAGCAAAAAAAAATGTTAAATAGAATGTTATTTGTTTTAAATGTTTCTTAAAATATTGTTAATTATATGTACTAAGATGGATTAGTTTGTTTAACCCTTAAGTACTAACCATACGTTTCATACACGGTATTAAATATCTGAAATCAGTTAAATTCTTAATTTCACTCTGTTATTCCTTATTTAATTATTTCACATAGATGTAAATATTGCATGAAAACGTCCCAAATGAAATCGAACCGTGTGTATTAAAACATAAAAAATACTTCATGACCGTTATTGTGGCAAATTCTTAAATGGGTATTGTGACGTTAATGTTCATATTATAACGTTAACGTTGGAGCCAGAAAGTACAAATTTTTATTACATTGTTCAGAATTACGTTTATGGTAATGTTAGTGTTATCTGTTGATGTTAATGTTAACGATAGGTTTAGGAATTTTCTGAATTCTAACGACGATTAATTGTGGACGCTTTTTTGATTACAAATTATGAAGTTATTAATTGTTGGGATATTGTCGATGTGAAACAATTTGAAATTATTTTAAATTTATTGATAATGGATTTCCTTTCTACATGTCATTCCTACATACAAAACCCACACTACATTTTACCCGTAAAAAACGATCTTACACTAAGAGTTTTTCTTTGAATTATTGTACCAGCTAAGCCTTGTTTTTATAACAGGCTATTAACTTGTTATACCTTTATACAAAGCTTCTAACTAACAAGGAGATCTCTCAACTAGGTCTTCACTGATTTTAATGATAGTAGTACTGTCACGAGTCACTTGCTTGTTTCTGGTTACGAGGTTAAATAAGCAAGAGACATACTTACTTTTTGTTGGGGGCTTTCCTTGGAGTTGCACTAACACTCGTAGGGAAGAGGGACGTACTATAACCCGAAATGGAACTGCACCATGAAGAGAAAGATGAAAAAGTAACACCCCTTTCCGTAATATAGTCGAATACTCTTTCATCTTTTTCTTCACGGTGCAGCTCCATTTCGGGTTATAGTACAAATAACACACCAGTCGACGACTGTTCGAACGAGCTGACGGTGAAGCTGATGACCAAGCGCCAAGAAGTAGCTTTCCATTGAATTCCCTGTCTTCTTATACTCGTTCGATTAGGTGTTTGTGCTAACTCCGCAATATACAATGACCCCCTTTTGGGGCTTTGCCCTGATCGTGGCAGTACCAAACGAGAAGTATTAATACATAGTGCAATTTTGTAAAATATTAGGATTCAGTATTCAGGGATTCGTGAATAAATCGCGATTTATAAAACCATGCCTCTTTAGATTAGTAGTTGGCGATTTCTCTCGACCCTTTTTTAAACAATTTAAGTTGAAAATCCACATCAAAAACGAAAAAGTGCGTTGAAATATTTTTGTTTCCTAAAAATATAAAGTCAAAATATTTGAGAAAATAATGTGAAATATTGCTACTTCTATTTGTACTTCTAAAACGAGGGAATTTTGGTGTATGAGCTAGGGATAGCTTTCATCTCGCCAGTTGCGAAGTCCCTGATAAGTCCCTGCCAAGTCCCTGATAAGTCCCCAAGTAACACTGTGGGAGATGCAGCAGAAATTCTCAATAAGAATAAAGATCACCAAAATGAGAAAACAAGTGGTAGAGAAAGGGAGGAATGAATCCTTCCTTATGCAATCCGTGACAAGAGACAGCTAAAAGTCTTCGAGTCGACCCCTCGGAGGGACTCAGAGCTACTAAACAAGGTTAAATATCAAGAATCAAAGTAAAACATAAGCAAAAGAAACAGTCATGTCAATGAAAAGGAAAGAAACAACACCAAAAACCAAATCCAGAGCAGTCAAATGAACCAAAAATTTTACATAAGACAGAATAAAACAGTTTAAGCACTCTACTGTTATTAGTAGCTAGCAAAATAAAATATTAAACATTTCATTTATATTAAAAATAAAAAAAAGAGTTACGTAATGGGGTTTGAACCATCCGGCACCGTATGTAAAAGCTAGTTCAAGGTGACATGGCTTTAAATTTTAAACTTTAATGTATTATTTATTCAAGAATCGCTGAAAAGTGCATCCTAATAGTTTGTACATTTGTATTATTACTGATATATGTCGATAAGTACTACTTTCCTTGTTATGGTGCATTTAGGATGTCAAACTTAATCGTAACCTTAGCTGTAATATGATCAAATTTACCGTAATTCCTGGATATTGCCTAAACGCTTCTATTGAAACAAAATTGTTGAACTTTCTTTAAATACTAGAGTTACTGCTATGGTTACAATTACAACCTTTAAGTTTGACATCCTAAACCCACCATTAGTGTTAGTAGCATCGTTTTTTAATACAACCCTGATATCTATTCCATAGCTAGAGAAAATTATTTTTTGTCATAGTTTTATTTTCTTTTGATTTATAATTGAATTTAATTATTTCGCGCCTCTTCACACACTTGTTTCAGTTTAACCCTTATCCGGATTTTGTGTCAAATTGACACAATTTTCAAAGTTAATTGTTAATCTTTTTGTTATTTACGGTCGAATCCACTAGATATTTTGGCTCAGTGAAATAGCCAATAGTCAATAAAATATAAAAAAACTAAAGAAAGATCCTTATTTTCAACTATTCAAATGCATTCAATCAACCAATCATAAGAAAAATAGGCATACAATTATTACCTAGCATTGTGTCAATTTGATACACCAAGTCCGGATTTGGTTCTAGAAACGAAGTCCGGATGAGGGTTAAACATTAATTCAAGCGGATATTTCTATAGACACGTTTGATGGTAATTTCACATATTTTCCAAATACTAACTCATAAGAACTATAACGCATTTTCGTGTTAGAATCCAAAAATCAAAATAAAAATTTTGATCGAATTCAAAATGATTTTGAAAGATTCTAATCAATTTAATTCTTCCATTCCAATCACATCTCAAAAATTTCACATTTAGAGTAGTCTCTATGAACAGTCCTAATAAGAAAACTGTCTATGATCAATTAGTTCATATTAAAGCCTCTTTGAGATGTTGATTTCAAAGGGGTTTTATTTTATTTCAGTCAAATTTAAAGACTAAGCACTTGCTAAGCAAATAATTAACGTTTCTGTTATGAGCTTAATGTTATTGTGAATGCTAGGAACTATTCAGTTTAAATTGTAGATCATTGTATTTATATTTTTATACTAGGCCAAACTCTGTTAGTGGTCTTGAACAGCAGGAGAGTATTGTAAAATTTTGCTTTTGTAATGATTTCACTAATTAAGTCGTTTAATAAAGGAATTGTAGAAATATACACCAAATACGCTTTATTTAGCATTATTACGCAACCTCAGACTAAATGACAACGACATAAAATTTGAATTTCACTATGTCTCGTGGTGTTCAAGACCACGAATTAACGCAAGCTTAACTACTATGAAAATATAAATACAATGCTGTAGATGGTTGATGGTATCAATTTGTTTAGACACGATTGATGATAATTTTCCAAATACTAATTCATAAGAACTGTAGCGCATTTTCGTGTATGAATCAAAAAATCCAAATAAATATTTGAATCGAATTCAAAATGATTTCAAACAGTTCCAATTATTTACTGGTTCCATTCAAAAACAAAATTTTAAGTTTTTTTTTTGGAGGGTTTAGGAAATCTGTTGACAGACGAGTGGTCCGAATCACTATCTAAGTGATTCGTATCGATGACCACCCTGTGTTGGGTTGATGTACTCATCTTGAATACATCGACCAACTAAAACCCTTTCCCCTCCGCCTCCGGAACCAAACATCAAGGTATAATTTCAGAGGCATATAAATGTTTTTTTTTTCGGGGTCTACTGAACATTTCTTCTTCTATTTTCTAGTTCTCTTTCATGCTTTTCCTTTTTTTTCATAATGTTTGTTACCATTTCATCTACGGCTCTCCAGTGCTCTTGTTTTTCTAGCATTATATCTATTATGTTTTCTTTTTCGATATTTTTTCCGATTTTATTACGACAAATATTTCTTTCCTCGGCAAAATTATTACATATAAAAAACGTATGTTCTGGATTATCTATTTCTTCACAAAACCAACAAAATTCATTCTCCTTCTTTTTTATTTTGAACAAATAACTACAAAAAATTCCATGACCCGTCAAAAATTGTGTTAGGTAGTAATTTAATTCGCCCCATGTTCCTTCAAACCATTTTTTTAAATCTTTGATTAATACGTTGGTCCATTTAATTCCGTGATTCCATCTTCTGTTCCATTTTTCCAATAATTCTTCTCTATATACTTTTTTATGTTCGTTACCTCTACTGTATAGGTTACATCTTTCCTCAATTAATAGGTCAATGGGCGGTAGATGAGCCACCACTTCAATACCCACCGTAGAAACCGTTCTATATCCAGAAGATATTATGATTCCTAATCTTCTATTAATTGAGGAAAGCATATTTAAACAGTATTTATAATTTAGAGCTCTACTCCATGCCGGAGCGGCATACAAAATGACCGAAAGAACAGTAAAAGCAAGGAGTTTCCTTTTCTTTTCTTTGGGTCCTCTGATGTTTGGCATAATTTTCGATAAGTTATTTATCACGACGTTTGCTTTCTTGCAAATTTCCTTTATATGTTCCGTCATTTTCATATCTTTGTCTAAGTAGACCCCGAGATATTTTGCCTTCTTGGCACTCCTTATCTCATTTTCGTTTATTTTTAATTGTATTTCTTTTAGTTTTCTTCTTCCTTGTAGTAATACGATTTCTGTTTTTTCTGGTGCTACTTGAAGTCCCATTCTATCAAGTTCTTCTGTGACCCTTTGAATCGCATAATTAGCCTTTTCTCGTAGAAGAGTGCTATCTTTGTGTGTAATTACGAGCGCAAGATCGTCCGCGTAAGCAATAAAATGAATATTTGGCTCTAGATTTTAAGTTTAAAATCGTCTCAGCGAACAGTCTTAATAAGAAAACCTTCCACGATCTATTACTTTATATTAAAGTCCCTTCAAGAGGTTGATTTCAAAATATTCTTATTTTATTTCTGTCAAATTTAAAGATTAAACACTTGTTAGGTAAATGTTTATCGTTTCTGCCTTGAACTAAATGTTATTCACGGTAACCAACGTATTTTTTTTTACTAACATTAACATTAACGTTGACATTAACATTTACGTTAACATTTTAATCTTATTGTAAAAGGTACATAAGTAAAACCGTCTCTCATACGTATCTTTAGAGTTTACTTCATTTAAAAAACATTTTTCTAAATTGGGTTGCCTATTTTCTGGATTAAAATTTCAAAGGAACGAAATCTGAAAGTTTTTAATTTCATTACAGGCTCTGCCTTTTAATATTGTAGATGCCGTATCAAAAGAGAAGAAGACTGCTATGTATATACATTTATGTATCGGTTAGAAGAAACCAGATTGTATAGAATGTTCGAAAAAATGTGTTTTTTGCTCACAATAGCACTGCACATTTGAATGTTGTAAAGTAAGTAGTAGTATTTATGTAGTAACTTTGTTTTATGCATTATATAAAAGGAAATATGTTTGATGAGAAGTAATATTTAAGATTTTTAAAACTACCTTCTTATATGTTACCGAACATATGAAATATTATTTTGTTTCTAACGGTAGATCAACGAATTTTTAATAAAACTTCAATATTTCTTTTAATTACCGTTAGCGAGATGGTTGGTTAATTGGTACTTAAGGGTTAAATACCTCTTATATTAGGATTTCTAAGAGTACGAGAATAAAAAGGATTCATTTATACATTTTTTTATTACTGTACAATACTTTTTAAATTAAAAAAAAAATCTTAAAAGATTTTTAATGAACAATTAATGAACCCATTTTATTCAAATATCCCTCATAATATGTAATTTATATGTTTAAATGTTTTACGTGTCAAATAGATGTATGTCCGTAGTATACAGGGTGTGGCCATAATCGATCATAAGGTGGGTGATATTTACAAAAAAAAATCTATTTAGCTACTAGTTTAAAAAATAGAAAGATCATAGATTTTTCTAGAGATTTTTTTTAGATCGAATTTTTTTAATTATGATTTCGTAACTTTCTAGCACTAGATATCGAAAGTAAAATTATCTACTTAGAAATATATATGAAAAAAAAAACTATATCTACATCTAAAAATTTCAATTAGATATAAAATATTTAGAATAAAAATTAAGAGATTTAAGTAAAAAAATAATTTTATGAGTAAATGTTTTAGTAAATGAGATTATCTTTTAAAACATATATTTGTGTCGACTTCATTTTAATGATTTTAATTATTAATTCATTTTCAATTATTAATATTTTTTTAATTAATTTATTTTTTTGATATTATTTACTTTAACTTATAAAATTTAAATTAAAATTTCAATTTAGAAAGGTTGTGATTAAAAGATTAAAAAATATAATAATCAAAACTATTATTAATTACTACGAAGGCTTTATATTATGGCCACTAAAAAAAATACTTAGAAACAATTTAAATTAGATCAATGTAGAAAGTAGGATCTTTAAGAAAAAAAAATATATGTACTAACTCTTAGATGTATTAATGTTTATAAAGATTTTATTAAAAATTAGGAATGATATAAATTATTTACCATAAATTATTATATTTATTTACTTTACAATTATTTATTTAAGTAAATTACGTTTGGAAACGTACAATAAAAACTTTATTCTATTATACATCCCAAGATAATTTAATCACCAGTCATCATCTCCATGAATTCTGTAAAAAACAAGAAGAAAAGAAATTAGAACTTTATTAATAGAAAAAAACGAAAATGTATTGAAACTTTTTAACTGTTTATAGAAATCAAATTCAAAAAATAAAAAGTTTCAGTACATTTTCGTTTAACCAACTGGAAAATGAAAAATGTACTGAAGCTTTTTAACTGCTTATAGAAGTCAAACCCAAAAAATCCATTTTCAGTACATTTTCATTGTCTTCATCAACCAATTAAAGAATGGATATGTATATTATACAATAGAATTTTATTATTAATAAAAATTTATTCATTAAAATAAAGAAAAAAACTTACCATCGAAATCAACAGTTCCTGATCCATCAGTATCAATTTCAGTGATGATTCCATCAAGATCCTTACTTGTAAGGTTATCATCCAAAGCGGCTAAGATTTCTTTAAGTGTAGCTGTAGTAATGTAACCATTTCCTTCCCTATCGTATAACCTAAACGCTTCCTTAAGTTCTTGTTGGGTGGATTCGGCGTCGTCTTCTTCTAAGAAATGAGAGGCGATCGCACAAAAGCCATCGAAATCGACTTTTCCGGATTTATCGGCGTCTTGTTCGGATGTGAGTCTGCTCAATTCGCTGTGATCGAACAAACAACCCATCGTGTTTAAAATGGTTGAGATTTTTGAGGTTTCGATTAAACCGCTTTTGGATGGATCGAACATTGTGAAGGCCTTACGGAGGATGGCCATTTTTTGTTCGTCGTCACTCTAGAAATTAATAAAATTAATTTGAAAAACAAATAATAATGAGAAAATAAAATAAAAATGAAAAAATAAAATAAAAATGGAAAAAAATTAAAGATGAAAAAAAAATTTAAGATGAAAAAAAAATTAAAGATGAAAAAAAAAATTAAGGATGAAGAAAAAACTTACCATTTTGAAAAGTTGTTAAATCAAATGATAAAGAGTGAAGAACGAGACACACACTGAACGTATCGTCGGAAAGTTATGGGTCTATATAGACGGTCCGGGAATTCATAGCGATTGCATAGTTAAAAATGCCGTCGGCGAAAATATTTCAAACGGACTAGAAAATGTGCCGATTTCGGGACCGCGAACAATGTAACCTATTTCTGGAGCGTTATAACGCGACGAAACCGCGTCCGGCGTCACGGATTATTTCAGATTCCATTCTATTTTTTTCTTCTCCTAAAAAAAATTTTTTTCGGGACTCACGAAAACCACTCGAAACGCGTCTTCGTGATGTTTATGCAAAGCGGCCGGAGATCTGACGCACGGTGAGCGTTTCCAGAAAGCGGTGCGAAACCAAATTGCTCGCCTCGTGACGTATCTCAATCTTCCCGACGTCCTGACAAATTGATTCTATAAATTACACGGCGATTTACGCGAAATTTACCGGAAATTTAAAACGGCAGAGACGTTTTATCGAGGAAGTTTTAACGGTTCGTTTTAAAATTCGTTGTGGCAAAGTTTTAACTTTGGGAAATGGGAAATGGTTTCTTTAAAAAAGTTTCATTGATGATTTTTGTAACTTGAGTTGCGAAAACAAACTTAAAAATAGAACGTTTGATGGAAATGTTTTGAGTGTATTTTGGATTTTGAGGGAAAAATGATGAACGGGTTGAGTTGGTTTAGAAAAACATTTTGGGTTAAATAGTTCTGTTTTTTCTTTTAATGGAATTCGTTGTAACAAAGTTAACTTTAGGGAATGGTTTGTTTAAAAAAGTTTCATTGATGATTTGTAACTTGAGTTGCGAAAACAAACGTAAAAATAGAACGTTTGATGAAAACATTTTGAGTATATCTTGGATTTTGGGGAAAAATGATGAATGAGTTAAGTTGGTTTAGAGTTGATTTAGAAAATAATTTTGGGTTAAATAGAAATAGTTCTGTTTTTTAAAGGAATTCGTTGTAACAATGTTAACTTTAGAGAATGATTTGTTTAAAAAAGTTTCATTGATGATTTGTAACTTGAGTTGCGAAAACAAACGTAAAAATAAAACGTTTGATGAAAATATTTTGAGAATATTTTGGATTTTGGGGAAAAATGATGAATGAGTTAAGTTGGTTTAGAGTTGATTTAGAAAATAATTTTGGGTTAAATAGAAATAGTTCTGTTTTTTAAAGGAATTTGTTGTAACAATGTTAACTTTAGGGAATGGTTTGTTTAAAAAAGTTTCATTGATGATTTGTAACTTGAGTTGCGAAAACAAACGTAAAAATAGAACGTTTGATGAAAATATTTTGAGAATATTTTGGATTTTGGGGAAAAATGATGAATGAGTTAAGTTGGTTTAGAGTTGGTTTAGAAAATAATTTTGGGTTAAATAGAAATAGTTCTGTTTTTTAAAGGAATTCGTTGTAACAATGTTAATTTTAGAGAATGATTTATTTAAAAAAGTTTCATTGATGATTTGTAACTTGAGTTGCAAAAACAAACGTAAAAATAGAACGTTTGATGAAAATATTTTGAGAATATTTTGGATTTTGGGGAAAAATGATGAATGAGTTAAGTTGGTTTAGAGTTGGTTTAGAAAATAATTTTGGGTTAAATAGAAATAGTTCTGTTTTTTAAAGGAATTCGTTGTAACAATGTTAACTTTAGGGAATGATTTGTTTAAAAAAGTTTCATTGATGACTTGTAACTTGAGTTGCGAAAACAAACGTAAAAATAGAACGTTTGATGAAAATATTTTGAGAATATTTTGGATTTTGGGGAAAAATGATGAATGAGTTAAGTTGGTTTAGAGTTGGTTTAGAAAATAATTTTGGGTTAAATAGAAATAGTTCTGTTTTTTAAAGGAATTCGTTGTAACAATGTTAATTTTAGAGAATGATTTGTTTAAAAAAGTTTCATTGATGATTTGTAACTTGAGTTGCGAAAACAAACGTAAAAATAGAACGTTTGATGAAAATATTTTGAGAATATTTTGGATTTTGGGGAAAAATGATGAATGAGTTGAGTTGGTTTAGAGTTGGTTTAGAAAATAATTTTGGGTTAAATAGAAATAGTTCTGTTTTTTAAAGGAATTCGTTGTAACAATGTTAACTTTAGGGAATGATTTGTTTAAAAAAGTTTCATTGATGACTTGTAACTTGAGTTGCGAAAACAAACGTAAAAATAGAACGTTTGATGAAAATATTTTGAGAATATTTTGGATTTTGGGGAAAAATGATGAATGAGTTAAGTTGGTTCAGAGTTGGTTTAGAAAATAATTTTGGGTTAAATAGAAATAGTTCTGTTCTTTAAAGGAATTTGTTGTAACAATGTTGACTTTAGGGAATGGTTTGTTTAAAACAGTTTCATTGATGATTTGTAACTTGAGTTGCGAAAACAAACGTAAAAATAGAACGTTTGATGAAAATATTTTGAGAATATTTTGGATTTTGGGGAAAAATGATGAATGAGTTAAGTTGGTTTAGAGTTGGTTTAGAAAATAATTTTGGGTTAAATAGAAATAGTTCTGTTTTTTAAAGGAATTCGTTGTAACAATGTTAATTTTAGAGAATGATTTGTTTAAAAAAGTTTCATTGATGATTTGTAACTTGAGTTGCGAAAACAAACGTAAAAATAGAACGTTTGATGAAAATATTTTGAGAATATTTTGGATTTTGGGGAAAAATGATGAATGAGTTAAGTTGGTTTAGAGTTGATTTAGAAAATAATTTTGGGTTAAATAGAAATAGTTCTGTTTTTTAAAGGAATTCGTTGTAAGAATGTTAACTTTAGAGAATGATTTGTTTATAAAAATTTCATTGATGATTTGTAACTTGAGTTGCGAAAACAAACGTAAAAATAGAACGTTTGATGAAAATGTTTTCAGAATACTTTGGATTTTGGGGAAAAATGATGAATGAGTTAAGTTGGTTCAGAGTTGGTTTAGAAAATAATTTTGGGTTAAATAGAAATAGTTCTGTTTTTTAAAGGAATTTGTTGTAACAATGTTAACTTTAGGGAATGGTTTGTTTAAAAAAGTTTCATTGATGATTTGTAACTTGAGTTGCGAAAACAAACGTAAAAATAGAACGTTTGATGAAAATATTTTGAGAATATTTTTTAATTTTGGGGAAAAATGATGAATGAGTTAAGTTGGTTTAGAGTTGGTTTAGAAAATAATTTTGGGTTAAATAGAAATAGTTCTGTTTTTTAAAGGAATTCGTTGTAACAATGTTAACTTTAGGGAATGATTTGTTTAAAAAAGTTTCATTGATGACTTGTAACTTGAGTTGCGAAAACAAACGTAAAAATAGAACGTTTGATGAAAATATTTTGAGAATATTTTGGATTTTGGGGAAAAATGATGAATGAGTTAAGTTGGTTTAGAGTTGGTTTAGAAAATAATTTTGGGTTAAATAGAAATAGTTCTGTTTTTTAAAGGAATTCGTTGTAACAATGTTAATTTTAGAGAATGATTTGTTTAAAAAAGTTTCATTGATGATTTGTAACTTGAGTTGCGAAAACAAACGTAAAAATAGAACGTTTGATGAAAATATTTTGAGAATATTTTGGATTTTGGGGAAAAATGATGAATGAGTTGAGTTGGTTTAGAGTTGGTTTAGAAAATAATTTTGGGTTAAATAGAAATAGTTCTGTTTTTAAAGGAATTCGTTGTAACAATGTTAATTTTAGAGAATGATTTGTTTAAAAAAGTTTCATTGATGATTTGTAACCTGAGTTGCGAAAACAAACGTAAAAATAGAACGTTTGATGAAAATATTTTGAGAATATTTTGGATTTTGGGGAAAAATGATGAATGAGTTAAGTTGGTTTAGAGTTGATTTAGAAAATAATTTTGGGTTAAATAGAAATAGTTCTGTTTTTTAAAGGAATTCGTTGTAACAATGTTAATTTTAGAGAATGATTTGTTTAAAAAAGTTTCATTGATGATTTGTAACTTGAGTTGCGAAAACAAACGTAAAAATAGAACGTTTGATGAAAATATTTTGAGAATATTTTGGATTTTGGGGAAAAATGATGAATGAGTTAAGTTGGTTTAGAGTTGGTTTAGAAAATAATTTTGGGTTAAATAGAAATAGTTCTGTTTTTTAAAGGAATTCGTTGTAACAATGTTAATTTTAGAGAATGATTTGTTTAAAAAAGTTTCATTGATGATTTGTAACTTGAGTTGCGAAAACAAACGTAAAAATAAAACGTTTGATGAAAATATTTTGAGAATATTTTGGATTTTGGGGAAAAATGATGAATGAGTTAAGTTGGTTTAGAGTTGATTTAGAAAATAATTTTGGGTTAAATAGAAATCGTTCTGTTTTTTAAAGGAATTCGTTGTAACAATGTTAATTTTAGAGAATGATTTGTTTAAAAAAGTTTCATTGATGATTTGTAACTTGAGTTGCGAAAACAAACGTAAAAATAGAACGCTTGATGAAAATATTTTGAGAATATTTTGGATTTTGGGGAAAAATGATGAATGAGTTAAGTTGGTTTAGAGTTGATTTAGAAAATAATTTTGGGTTAAATAGAAATAGTTCTGTTTTTTAAAGGAATTCGTTGTAACAATGTTAATTTTAGGGAATGATTTGTTTAAAAAAGTTTCATTGATGATTTGTAATTTGAGTTGCGAAAACAAACGTAATAATAGAACGTTTGATGAAAATGTTTTGAGAATATTTTGGATTTTGGGGAAAAATGATGAATGAGTTAAGTTTGTTTAGAGTTGATTTAGAAAATAATTTTGGGTTAAATAGAAATAGTTCTGTTTTTTTAAGGAATTCGTTGTAACAATGTTAATTTTAGAGAATGATTTGTTTAAAAAAGTTTCATTGATGATTTGTAACTTGAGTTGCGAAAACAAACGTAAAAATAGAACGTTTGATGAAAACATTTTGTGTATATCTTGGATTTTGGGGAAAAATGATGAATGAGTTAAGTTGGTTTAGAGTTGGTTTAGAAAATAATTTTGGGTTAAATATAAATAGTTCTGTTTTTTAAAGGAATTCGTTGTAACAATGTTAACTTTAGGGAATGGTTTGTTTAAAAAAGTTTCATTGATGATTTGTAACTTAAGTTGCGAAAACAAACGTAAAAATAGAACGTTTGATGAAAATGTTTTGAGAATACTTTGGATTTTGGGGAAAAATGATGAATGAGTTAAGTTGGTTTAGAGTTGGTTTAGAAAATAATTTTGGGTTAAATAGAAATAGTTCTGTTTTTTAAAGGAATTCGTTGTAACAATGTTAATTTTAGAGAATGATTTGTTTAAAAAAGTTTCATTGATGATTTGTAACTTGAGTTGCGAAAACAAACGTAAAAATAGAACGTTTGATGAAAATGTTTTGAGAATACTTTGGATTTTGGGGGAAAATGATGAATGAGTTAAGTTGGTTTAGAGTTGGTTTAGAAAATAATTTTGGGTTAAATAGAAATAGTTCTGTTTTTTAAAGGAATTCGTTGTAACAATGTTAATTTTAGGGAATGGTTTGTTTAAAAAAGTTTCATTGATGATTTGTAATTTGAGTTGCGAAAACAAACGTAAAAATAGAACGTTTGATGAAAATGTTTTGAGAATACTTTGGATTTTGGGGAAAAATGATGAATGAGTTAAGTTGGTTTAGAAATTCATTTTGGGTTAAATAGAAATAGAGTGAAATCTCCCTTGGGCGGACACCAACGGGACCCACCAAAGTGTCCGTTCAAAAGGAATGTCCGCTTAAGAGAAATGAGAAGTAATTGTATGAGAGTCGAACGGTTCCACGAAAATTATCCGTCCAAGGGGGGTGTCCGTTCAAGAGGGGTGTGGGCGAAGGGGAATTTCACTGTAGTCCTGTTTTCTCTTTTTATTTCTATACTATTAGAAAACTAATATAAAAATTTCAAAAATTATTTTATTTTTTCTATGTAGAAATTTGTTATTATGTCAGTTTAAAACTGATGTTGAGACTAATCGATGAAATTATAATCATCTATATCAAGGTTCCGAATTACAACCTTTATTACATGTAAATATTTATAATCAAGGATAAAAAATAAGAAATTTCTTCAGAATAATTCTAATAAAGCTAAGAAAATAACTTGAAAATACAACATCTGATAAAAAAATTGAAGTGTAAAAGGTTTATAGAAGAATTAAAAAAAAAATAATAGAATGAGTGGATGGATTAAATAGAAATATAGGGGAAGTTTTCAAAAGGAAATAACTCCATATGATTACATTTTTTGAGTTATAAGCAGTAGTAAGTGCCCAAAATTAAACTCTCTTTCCTATCTCTTTCAATGCAACAAAATGAAGCTATTTTGTTAAATGAAGGATTTAAATATTTAGAAAAAAAATGTCTAAAATTCATTCTTATATCAACGACTTGAAAATTAACTCGATTTTAAAAGTTAGTTATGTAATAGATTTATGGCCAGTTTATTCACCTACCCATAAATTAACTTAAAACTTATCATACACAATTACAAAAATGGGTTTATTCATTGCTGCATAACGCTATGTGTCACATAAATGAGTTGTTTGGTTTCAAATCCCCTGAAGTCCAAATTTTTTGATTTTGAGAAAACGGCAAAAAAATATTTTGGGATGGTTTTGACGTTATTAATTCAAACGTAATTTATTTGTTATTAGAAGACTTACTGAAGTTTCAAAAATTCTATAACCACGTCTTTTGAAATAGATATAAAAATCACAAAGTGGATTTAAAAATGGTGTTTGGTTGCGTTTGCTACCAAACTGTGGATTAAGGCTCATTTGAATCTGAACAAAATGGATTAGGCATAAATTGAAAATGAATCAAATCTCTTTGTAGCTAATAACAGGAAACTTTATTTTTTGAAAGATATGTTATTTAAAAACTATACTTAAAAAACTCTTAAACTCTAACATCAGGTATATTTTCGGTTGATTCGCATAAACTAGGCTCTTCGTCCCCACTGTCTTGTTTAGAATCGCCAGGAATATTATTGTTCTGAAATTTTTACATCTCTATAATAAGCCAAATTTTCTACCTCTCTCCAGTTCTTTCCATAATGTTTGCTTAACAAGTTATTTACATCTCTCATTTTCAGATCTTTTGGTTTCACTCCGGTAGGAATTTCTTTTGGCTGGATATTCATGGCGGTTTGGTTTTTCCTAAAAACTCATTTGAATATATTGTACAGTTTTTGTAACTGCGCATCTATTGAAAATGGATTTAGTGAGATTTGAATCTAAAGGCTATCTATTTGATTTGAATTTTTAAAGGATTCGCGCGTTTTTTAATACAAATCGTTGAGTATTTTATAGAAATCAATGGCATATATATCTCATTTTTGTCCAGAAATGGATTTAGGGGATATTGAAACCAGACAACTCAAATATGCCTATCTGTCGGGTATATCTTTGGAGCGGATATATCAGCTGGGTTATTGATTAATTAATAAGTTCAGGGTATTGAAGTTGGAATTTGAGTGTTTAGCTCTTCTTCTCCAGCCTCGATGTTTATACTTTTTCTCTATTATCAGTTGGGTTATGTAGCTGATAAGAGTTATGTGTTAAATCAGTCAAGAAAAAGTCAGAAAGCAGATTTCAATGAATTTGTTTTGGTTTTAATTATAATTCACGGTATTCATTATGGAATTTTCTAATGATTTCGATGATATTCTTTTAGAAAATGATGGAGCAATAGTTAATCTAGTTTGTACTCAATTCTATTAATAACATAATCAGTTACGTTATAAGGTTATTGCTTACTTAATTATTGAGAACTTTATGGACAGATAAATAAACTCAATTTTGTTAATGGTAATATTAACACCCACCTAATAAACTTATTACCTACCTACTAACTTATCGGGAACTTTATGAGCAGGTGAATTAATCTGTCCGATAATTTCGATGGTTATTGTAATTTCCTGTAGTGTGATTGGCTATTTTGCCAGTAACCACAGTAAATATCATACAGATTAATTTATCTAACGGTGAATAAACCGGCCCTTAGTATTATATTTTTCATCTTTCTCTTTAAAAAACTGATTTAAATTAAAGTCACCCATAATTTGAAACTGAAGAAACCTTTAGTCTATAGAATTAAAAAGTGATTTAAATATCGAGAAATTAAACTAAAGGGTGACTTCTGAAAATTTTTTGTAACTTAGGATTTATGGTTAGACGTTTTTAAAAGAATTTTGATCAAAAAATCGATAGAATAAGTTAGGTTGGATTGAGAAATTATGATGATGATCCCTCATCTTACAACTTAAGTGTTCAAAGAAACTCATTTATCAGATTAGGTAAGGTTGGAAATTTCCTTTGTATTTTTAACACCAACAGTTGACAGCTAGAACTAACAAAAGGGCTAAGTGCCAAAATTTTTGATAAATTAAAGATATTTCATTTTCCTCCAAAATAAAAATTTAGAACGTTTGTAAATTCTTCTCATTCTTTATTGAAGGCAAATGATTTTTATAAGATTTTTATCCGAGCACTTCATCCGTTTAAACGGATATAATCGACAATATTACTTAAGTAGTAATATGTCAGTTTTCGTCAAAAAGACACTTAACACCTTTGTTACTTCTATTTCTCAATTATTAATTATTAATTTACCAACGATTATTTAAAAGCTAACTTGAACGATTCAATAGTTCATTCATTAATATCAGTGACTTGAAGACTAATTTGAGTTCCAATATGAATTAACCGTTTGAGTTTTAGGTGTATGGAAAAAACATTGTCGAAGAATCTCAAACAGCTCAATCGCGCTTTCTATAAATGAGTACGAAAAGAATATTATTCTACCTATTGTAAGGCTCTCCACGCACGATCGACTGATTAGTAACCCAAGTTTCAAATCAGTTAGATATTGATTACAAAGTGATCTCATTTTTATCGCTCGTGTGTGGATCCTCGTTCTTGTACACAGGAAAGTCACCAAACGGTTTCATCTCCAACTGATTTGAAACTCGGATTGCAAATTAGTCGACTCATGTGCGGAGGGCCTAAAATGTACTATTTACATTAACCCTTTAACGGTCAAGACTCTGGGGGTGTAAAATAATCAAATTTTTTCTAACGTACATGTTGTTTAAGCTTCCCGGGGAAACTGTGAGACTTTGAGCTGTATGGTACAAGTGGTACATATTTGTACCAGCAAGCGTTAAAGGGTTAAAAGGAGTGTGTGATGTACTGACGTACCGTCAGTTATCCACAATGTTTGAAATATACTGCGTTTTCTTCAAATAAAATCTCAAACGGTTAAATTCATTGGTGTAATACATTCATAGAATCATTGTTTAAATGGAAGATATTTTTTTTTAGATTTTTTTTAATCGTTTCATTAATAATCGAAATCTATCTCATAAAAATAAAGAGGAACGAATCGTTATTAAATTTTATTTTCTTTGTCATGAAAACAACTAATTTGAGTAAAATATGTAAACTCTTTTAACTATCAAGACGACGATTTTGGAGGAAATTGTTAAACAGATTTAATCAAATTGAAATTTCTCAAAATTTTCTTATTTGATTTCTTACCAATTTTATTTTCAAATTATGATTTCAGTTTTTCAGGTGGAAATTGTGATTAGGAAATGATCCTAAAACGAGAGTGCAAGGTCTTGGGGTCACGGATTTAGTTAAAATTTAGTATAGCGAAAGATAATGATTCGGTTATTATGAAATATAGACAGTATTAAGAAGAAAAAGTCCTTTTCTTTTGCAGTTTTCATTTAAATGATTGAAAACATGAATATGCGTTAAGTATCCAATTAATCATTAAACTTATCAATAACTTAAAAACAAGCTTGAGATTCCACCTAAAAAAATCGTCAATGTAACATCAGAGATTTTATTCCAATTTACAAACATTTTCCCTAATAAATTCCAACTCTAAAAACACTAAAATTTCAACATGAAAGCTTTCGTTAACATTAATTGCTAATTTATGTAAGAAGTTTTACCATTACATTTCTCAAACTCCAGACTTCTTTATAAATGTACAAAGTTATCTTACTTTACATATTTCTTTAACAATTTTCAACCGAGTTATACAAATCTAGATATAATGAACAAAACATTTTCAAGTTATTTTATATTCAGATTCATACCATTTTTACATATCTCATAGAAAAAATATTTAAAAAAGAAAAAATATTTAAAGAAGAAAAGAATTCCAAGTAAAAAAATATATTAACCTCCATTATTTTAAAATAATATTTGTTACCAATATTTTTAACAATTCCACCAAAAAAGTACTAAATTTTTTCAATTTTCCACCAAAGCTACAAAAATGTTGAATAATTCCACCAAAAACTTACTGATTTTTAAAAAGTACCACCAAAAACTTACCAAATTAATAAAAATTCTACTAAAATTACCAATATCTTTAACAATTCCACCAAAAACGATTAAAGTTAATAAAAATTCCACCAAAGTTATCAACTTTTTTAACAATTCCATCAAAAACATACTGAATTTTATAAAAATTCCACCAAAAATTAATAAAATTGGAAAAATTTCACTAAAAACTTACTAAATTCGTAAAAATTCCATAAAAAAACACTAAATTTTTTAAAAATTTCAAAAATGAATAAAATTCGCAAAAATTCCACCAGTGTTATCAAAATTTTTGATAATTCCACAAAAACATTCTGAATTTTTTAAAAATTCCACCAAAAACTTACTAAATTCATAAGAATTTTACTAAAAACACTGTTTTTTTATTCCACCAGAAATGAATAAAATTCGCAAAAATTCCACTAATGTATATCAAAATTTTCGATAATTCCACCAAAACCATACTGAATTTTTTAAAAATTCCACCAAAAACTTACTAAATTCATAAGAATTTTACCAAAAACACTGAATTTTTTTAAAATTCCACCAGTAATGAATAAAATTCGCAAAAATTCCACTAAAGCTATTAAAATATTTAACAACTACACCCAAAACTTACTGAATTTTTTTTATTCCATCAAGAACCTACAAAAATCCTAAAAATTACACCGAAATTGTCAACATTTTTAATAATTCTACCAAAAACTTACCAATTTTTTTAAAAACTCCACCAAAATGTCCAAATTCTTTTAAAATTCCACCAAAAATCAATCAAATTAGAAACAATTTCTTTAAAAATTAACTAAACCTTGAAAATTCCATCAAGAACTCAGTAAATTCATAAAAATTCCACCAAAGTTACTAAAATTTTTAATAATTTTACCAAAAATAATGAATTTTTTAAAAATTCCATCAAAAATTAATAAAATTCGCAACAATTCCACTAATGTTATCAAAATTTTTGACAATTCCACCAAAAACATACAGAATTTTTTAAAAATTCCACCAAAAACTTACTAAATACATAAGAATTTTACCAAAAACACTGAATTTTTTTAAAATTCCACCAGAAATGAATAAAATTCGCAAAAATTCCACCAAAGCTATTAAAATATTTAACAACTACACCCAAAACTTACTGAATTTTTTTTATTCCATCAAAAACCTACAAAAATCCTAAAAATTACACCGAAATTGTCAACATTTTTAATAATTCTACCAAAAACTTACCAATTTTTTTAAAAATTCCACCAAAATGTCCAAATTCTTTTAAAATTCCACCAAAAATCAATCAAATTAGAAACAATTTCATTAAAAATTAACTAAAACCTTGAAGATTGTATCAAAAACTTAGTAAATTCATAAAAATTCCACCAAAGTTACTAAAATTTTTAATAATTCTACCAAAAATAATGAATTTTTTAAACATTCCATCAAATATTAATACAATTTGCAAAAATTTTACCAAAAACTTACTAAATTCATAAGAATTTTACCAAAAACACGGATTTTTTTTATTCCACCAGGAATGAATAAAATTCGCAAAAATTCCACCAAAGCTATTAAAATATTTAACAACTACACCCAAAACTTACTGAATTTTTTTCATTCCACCAAAAACTTACAAAAATCCTAAACATTACACCGAAATTTTCAACATTTTTAACAAGTCTACCAAAAAACTTACCAAATTTTTTAAAAATTCCACCAAAATGTCCAGATTCTTTTAAAATTCCACCAAAAATCAATCAAATTAGAAACAATTTCATTAAAAATTAACTAAAACCTTGAGAATTCCATCAGAAACTTAGTAAATTCATAAAAATTCCACCAAAGTTACTAAAATTTTTAATAATTCTACCAAAAATAATGAATTTTTTAAAAATTCCAAAAGTGTTATCAAAATTTTTGATAATTCCACCAAAAACATACTGAATTTTTTAAAAATTCCACCAAAAACTTACTAAATTCATAAGAATTTTACCAAAAACTTACTAAATTCATAAGAATTTTACCAAAAACACTGAATTTTTTTAAACTTCCACCAGAAATGAATAAAATTGGCAAAAATTCCACCAAAGCTATTAAAATATTTAACAACTACACCCAAAACTTACTGAATTTTTTTTTATTCCACCAAAAACTTACAAAAATCCTAAAAATTACACCGAAATTGTCAACATTTTTAACAATTCTACCAAAAAACTTACCAAATTTTTTAAAAACTCCACCAAAATGTCCAAATTCTTTTAAAATTCCACCAAAATGTCCAAATTCTTTTAAAATTCCACCAAAAATCGATCAAATTAGAAACAGTTTCATTAAAAATTAACTAAAACCTTGAAAATTCAAAACTTAATTCATAAAAATTCCACCAAAGTTAATTTTTAATAATTTTACCAAAAATAATGAATTTTTTAAAAATTCCACCAAAAAACACAAAATTTGTAAAAATTTCACCAAAAATTTACCAATTTTTTTTTTTAATTCCACCAAAACTTACTAAATACGTACAGCTTCCACCAAAGTTACCAAAATGTTGATCAATTCAACCAAAAACGATAATTTTTTTTTAATACTAACAATAAAACGAAACTAGTTGAATAAAAAATATGTTTAAAAAATTGTGGAGATTTTATTTATTAAAATTGAGAAATGATTTTTTGTCTAAATATAGTTTAAAGTGTGTATTTTATGTTAAAATTGTTAAATTTGTTCAAACACTTACTCATAGAAAAAATATTAAAAGAAAAAATATTTAAAAAAGAAAAGAATTCCAAGTAAAAAAAATATTAATCTCCATTATTTTAAAATAATATTTTTTACATAAACGACCAAGGTTCTAATTTTACTTTTAGTAAAACCTTCGTAGATATTTTCTACTCCTACTTAACCGTTAGACGTTAGGCAATATAGAGGTGTATCTCGCAACGAAAATAAGTTTAAACAGCTACAGTTTTCGTCCTTTCGGGCGTGTGAAGTACAGGTGATCGGGAGAAACCGTCTAAAAATAACGTTGAAAATCCTTAGCCGGCCGTATAATTGTTTTGGAAACGTAATTGGCAATTTTAACTCGGGAAATTCTCGGAATTTTTAAACCGTTAGACTATCTCCCGAAATGATTCATTTTTAGGACTTAGCGCCGAAGTCGCGGCGATGTATTACGGATAATTTTAATTTTAATGTTGTCGATGACATCTTAACGAACCTCCTTGAAGGTTTAAAAAAATCCCAACCAAGGTGAAATCGAGTCGGGGAATAGATTTAGAAATGTTTTGAGGAATCTATTTCGGTAGTATGGTTGTTTTTGAGAATATTTCAAGTTATTAATACAGGTTTTAAACCCAAAGTATAAAATATTAATTAATAAATTACAAAATTGTTTGAGTTGAAGAAACTACTAACTTTTAAATACCCACTTTAAATATGATTGATTGGTTATTTTACTAACTATTTTACTAACGATGTGAATTAAAATGGTAATGTTGAGGAGATGGAAATAAATACCGCCTTTGCATAACGCGCCCGGACAAATTACCATAATCTAAACGCGTCACGAAATGGACCGTTTCCTTGGCACAAGCCCGGTTTTTATTCCCGCTAATAACCACTCTAAATCACCGGCCAATGTTATTTTTACGCCCCAAGTATTAATTTATTGGCCCCCCACGTTTAAAAAAATATTCCATCGAAAATCTCGAAAGATGTGGGAAACTACATTTAATATCGGCCGGTAATTTCGGTTTACAACGGAAGGAAAACGTAAATCTTCTAAATTTACGACTTTTACTCGTGTCGAAACGATTTTAAAGTGTTCAATCATAATTCTACACCCACAAAATCCATCAATCATCTTATAAGAAAATATTTGAAAATACAGAGTAACACAGAGGAGAGATTTTAGAAGAAAGTATTTTCAGTATTTATGAAATATTTGTTTTATTCCAAAAAACTAAAAATCAATATCTACTATTTAATTAAATAATAATTAGGAAATGCATATTATATATTTATGTATAATCATTAATGTGAGCATTAATTATAATTCCCGTGTATTTTAACGTGGTGGTTGATTAGAGGTTTTAGTGATTGCTATTGTTACTCTGGTGGTATTTTCCAGTATCCGCGTAATTCTTTTAGCGTTTGGTAGTTTTCAATGGTCAATTGGATTATAACCAGATTCTAATTAAAGACTTGTTCTAAGAGATTCAGAGGACTATTAAGAAAGTATTAATTAATACAGTGATCTACTTACTGTACCATTTCATTCCCATGAAAATTCATTGCACATTTTGGAGATTTGCCGTCTCTACAAGAATCGCAAATGAACAAGACTAAAGGCTCCAAAATTTTCAGACTCGATTTTGAGATTCTTTTTCTATAGGGACGTTTGAAGAGACTTGTAAACGCTTACAAGCTACATAATTTAACCATTTCTAGTGATGTGATGTGCTTACTTGACTTCATCATGACTTTGCACTACGAAATGTACGGTATTTCCGCTTTGAATAGTGTGGCTTTAGCGATGGTAAATTTATACTATAATAAGAGAAAATGATATTGGTGACACACCTATCTGTACACAAAACCTACTGACACGGAGCTAATCGATTTGCAATCCCAATTAGGGGAACAATATAAGAATTTCGGGAATTTAAGTTTTTCATAAGTTTAATTTCTTTTGAATGTAAAATGATCTTTGTTTTTAGAAAAGTTTTTAGATAATTTCTTCCGGTTATTCCATAATCAATTCCTTCAAGACACGTGAGTAGGATGTCTGCCTACAACCAATCTAGTACCACCAGTTTTTTGACCACCCAGCGAAAAATGCAGACTTTGGGAAATTTTTTCTGAGAAATCGCTTAAGGGGGAACAACAGGGTGGAGACCGCGAAAAAATGCGATAATTAAGATTTTATTTTGGTTCACTCATATATTTTAGAAAAATCGGAATTTGATATTTGTAATTACCCAGCTTAAACTTATTTTAGGAACTATAGAGAAAAAAAATATCTGTCTTAGAATACATGTATGGAGGGTGTCCAGATGCACTAACAAAAAAAAGCATCTTGTTGGTTGTCACTATAAAACGTGTAAAAATAATCTGAAAATAAAAAAGGAAACGTCATTTCAATCTATATTAGTGTAGCTTCAGTTAAGCGTACCCGATTTAAAAAATAATAATTGCTGTTAAAATGGCACCTCTGCAAAAGAAGAGTTAAGAAAATCGATAAAATAATTAATCTTTCCAGGGGGTAAAGAGGCAGCAAATATTAATACAAATAAAAATCCCTACGCTTAACTGAAGGGAATTTTATATAGATTGAGGACGTCTCAATAAAATTTTATTGCGATTCTCGTTGGTAAAGAAATTAAGACAACAGGTTAAAAAAATTTTACTGTGAGAAAAATGCGTTTAAAAAGTTAAGTTTAGTTCTAGATGATATAATGGAGGAAATTTTAAGAGTTACCACAATTCATCGATTCCTGCTCCATAATAAAGGTCTTTAGAATTTCTAGAACATAATTCGACTTTCTTCTTGTTGTCTGAATTGTCTAAAACACTTGAAATTTAACGCACTTGAGCTCGACTTATACGGTGTTAGTTTTTAGCTGTACAAAATGCGTACATTTGGGGTCCAATCTGGATTTGTATTTCATTTGCCACCTTTAATAAAGATGCCGTTCCATTATTAAAAATGGAAGCCGTCAAATAAATAGCAATTTGAACAATAACTGCCCGGCTTGATAAAATTTTCGGAACGAACTTCCAAATGAGGCCATTAAAGCTCTCATTCGAATTTTGCGTAAATCCGCCTATACAGCGCTCAAGCAACTCCGTCTTGGACAAATCCATATAAATGGGAGTAATAGCATCGATAACATTTTGTAATAATGGTTGTTTATATTCGTATTCAAGTAATAGCTTCGTGCCTGCGAGCAGAAAAGAGCTATAATTCCATTATTTGTACAAATTTTATTATAATATTGTAAGACAATATTCTAAAAGGTGCATACTTTCGAATTGCGTAAAGAAAAAAAAAAACGATTTTTCAAAAAATTTACCCTGTTGTTCCCCCTTAATAGTATCTCTGTTTCATAACTGAGACGTTATTTTCTGCTATACATAACTTTAACCAAGAGGTAAAGTATTGTATCTCTATTTTTTTTTTTTTTTTAATTAATAGCATTTATTTTTCTTCGCTTTATATTCTTTATTTTTCTTTGATTTATATTTCTTCGTAGTATCACAAAGACACTTGAAAAATATTTTTAAAAAATAATAGGAATATGACCTTTACCTTTTGGACTATAAATATACAAATGGCTCTCTTATTATAAAACACAGGTAATACAAGATAACTTCACAACCTAATTAAATTCATTTTCCAAAAGCAAATTAAAAAATTTTGAGACATTTCAATTTGATCGAGGGACATTTTATTGACCGTCCCACAAATTAACTTATAATTTATCATATACATAACTATATAAAGAACCGCTGAAGAAAGTGGTTTCCTAATTGCGCACAAAAGCCATCCAAATGTGAGCTTCGAATTCCTTTGTGTTTGTCGAGATAATCGACGAGTGCTGGTTAGTCGCGAACGGTTCGTAAGCTGTTTGTTAGTCACTGCAACTTATGTTTCAATCTACCTAGAAGGGATAAACAAGCGTCACAAAGTTCGCGATCGCGACCATTAAGGTGCGTACACATCAAGCGAACGAACACCGAGCTGCGAACGAGTAGCGAACACTGAAAGCGAATTCGGCCAATGTGTACGTTAATGCACAGGCGAATCAAACGTTCAGTTCGCATTAGCTTGCGTTCGCTACAAGAGCGATACATCAAAGAAAATTGCTGCTCAATGTGGACGTAAACAAACGAGTTTGTGCTAGTCCGAACATCGAACAGCGAATTTCAGAGGTAAACACAATTGTGAATAATTGATTTTTGAAATCAACTGTTTTGAAACTTTAAAGAGATACATAAGGCTTGAATATGAATCTCCAGTTGCCAGAAAGCGAAGAGTGATAGCTAGTCTTTCCGTAACAGGTATGGCTTGTCGAAAATTTGTACATTGCTTTCCAATTTTGGGACCAATTTTATTTACTAAGAATTCGAAGTCACTTGCCGACATTCTCCAGAAATTATGAAATTGGCCTAAATATTGCTTAGTTAAGTTTCCAATTAAATCTGTTCCTCTATAACGGGTTCGGCTTTCATGCAATGGTGTCATCCAAACCGTCGTTTTCTTTTCAATTTAGTTTTCTTTAATCCGTTAAGGATAACACTACAGGCAGCTGCAATGACTGCTTCGTCCGACATAGTTAAAATTTTAAAACCTATTCATATCACGACAAACAAACAGAGAACATGGAAAAGACGTTCGGTTCGCTATTCGTGTGCTTAGTGTATACTGACTTCCAAATGTTGAACGAACGAACAACAAACATTCGTTGTTCGGTGTTCGCTATTCGTTCGTTTGGTGTGTACGGACCTTTACGTGCAACACCCGTTCCAATAAAGCTTCGAATCCCTTGTGTTCGTTGAAAAACCCGACGGGTTAGTTCATCGTGATCGGTTCACGAGGTGTTCGTTAATCGCTTCAAATAACGTCTGAATCTTGAAAACGGGTGGTTCACAAACGGTTCTTGAATGGTTGGATCGGAAATGTATACGCGGCTTAAAACGTGACAATCATAAAAATTTAGACATAGTTATCTAACAACTTCTTTTATTATAAGAAATAAGGGTTTTTCGTAGACAACAAATTTAAAAAGTTGTATTATGCTATGAATGGAATTTGGAATTTTTTTTCCAGTCATCAAAGGAACAATCTACCAGCATTTACACCAAGAATTCATGGACTAAACTGAAAATCGAATGATAACCTTTTAAATTCAATAAAGTTATTTTTCAAATCGAATAATTTTTCTCACCAGTATCGATGATAAACAATAATAAATTAAAGGTCTCATAGTCGAGATATAAACCAACCGTATTTCTACATTTGATTATTTCTGAACTTTTCTAATTATAAGTCCAGTTCAGCTACTTACAACAGATGGCAACCGTAATATCATTCGTACAATGGGCCTGTCCACTTTTTCCAAAGTATAGGTTTTTTTGGGCGGAATCCATTCTCTAAAAGGCGATGATCATATATGTCAAGGCTTTAGTATTTATTTTTACGGTATTACGTCAAAAAACGATCTTAAAACCTATATTTTTGAAATGCGATTCATAACGTGACCTGTTGATGACGTCGAAGCGTTAATTGATCGCTCATTGGCTGAATCCATCGGCCATGCTGAAATTCCCTGTGAAGTTGGTGTTGTTTAAATTGCCACAGATTTAATACAGTACTTATGAGTTGGCAAAAGAAAAATCCGACGCAAAGATATATATCCATCCTTTTCTATTATAGGAACTCGTTGTACCTATCTCTTTCTAATAACCTAGTAGTTATCGTTAAGAAGTCGGTGGACAAATTATTTTTCTTTGTTATTAATATGTGTATTATTTGCTATATACACCTCAAAAGTTCATAAAAGGAAGTAAACAACACGTAAATACGCAAAAAATAACCTAGCCATAAAACACATATTATCATTAGCATCTGGTAATTTCCGCCCGTAAACAAACCGTTTTGCCGTACAACTTCAGACCATTTGAACGGGTTTTTTGGTAGAGGGGATTGAACGCTCCGACGTCACAGAGTACCTTGTTTAAACGCTCTTTTAAATTGGCCGACTTTACGATTTTTTTCTGAACGATGGGATAAGCTATGAAAAAAACGCAAAAATACGGAGAAACTTTTTTTTTCTGCTCTATCCAATGCAATAAAAATTGAAAAATGGTGGACAGGCCCATTACTTAAACATATTTAAGAGAAGAATTGTATGGAGTACTTTATCAAAAAACAACCAAACTTTCTATCAAGAAGTTTTTATTTTACTATGTAATTTTCTTATAGAATGTTTCTTTAAGACTTTGTTGACGGGGAATTTCACATAGAAACTATGTCATGTCACCAGCTATGACGACTTGACTCAACACCGATCAGCAATGTTTGGGAATGAAAAGACGAGTTTACCAGTCAGCAAAGTGTTAATAACTTTCAATGTTTTAATTATAGAGAACATGTCATCTCTTTAATAATAATGAATTAAACAAAGCGCTCATAGTAAAAATTTGAACCATCACGATTGATTCTCAATTTGGAATGATCTCTTTTGGATCATTTGTTCGTTAACAGATATCAAAAGGATGAAGGGATTTAAATTTAAAGTAAATCTTCACTAACAAATACAACAATAACGAAAAATAAAAAATGTACTTTGTTAAGAAAATATCATATTGCCTTTAAAAAATTTTATTTTTATTTGAATCTTCAAAAATTATTACCAAAAAAAAAAAGAACAAAAAATACTTTAATTATAAGTCATATATCTTGGAGTAGCAGAAAACTTCGCATACGACTTAATAACCTTATTCACAGCTTCCAAAAAGTCCTTTTCAGTAGCAACCTTCCTCCTGGCTCTAATCGCAAACATTCCAGCTTCAGTACAAACGCTCCTGATTTCAGCCCCGGTTGAATTGGGACACAAACGAGCCAATAACTCGAATCGAATATCTCTTTCAACGGACATAGATCGAGCGTGGATTTTAAATATATGCGATCGCCCTTCTAAATCAGGTAATCCAAACTCAACTTTTCTATCTAAACGTCCAGGTCTCATTAAGGCTGGATCTAAAGTATCGGGGCGATTTGTCGCCATTAATACTTTAATATTACCGCGTGGATCAAAACCATCAAGTTGATTGATAAGTTCAAGCATGGTTCTTTGAACTTCGTTATCTCCACCGGCCCCATCATCGAATCTAGCCCCGCCTATAGCATCAATTTCATCGAAGAAAATCAAACAAGCTTTTTTCGAACGCGCCATTTCGAATAATTCACGAACCATACGAGCTCCTTCACCTACGTATTTTTGAACAAGCTCCGAACCAATTACTCTTATAAAGCAAGCGTCCGTTCGGTTTGCTACAGCTCGAGCGCAGAGGGTTTTACCCGTTCCTGGTGGACCGAAGAGTAAAACACCTTTTGGAGGTTCTATACCAAGTTTAACAAATTTTTCCGGCTGTAAAATTCAATTAGATTGTATTAATAATGAATTTTATGGGAGATTTTTGAAAATGCTTACGTGTAATAAAGGAGTTTCAACTACTTCACGTAATTTTTCTATTTGCTCTTTACATCCACCTACATCGCTGTAAGTAACATCGGGTTTTTCTTCTACTTGCATCATTGTTACTGTTGGGTCAATTTTTGGTGGTAACGGGATATGAATCTGATACTTATTACGGTCAACACTAAAAATTTTATTTAAAAATAAGAGAAATAAAAATGATTTTTTTGTAATAAATAAAGATTTTCTTATTATTAATCCTTTTGCGATGGGTTTTGTATATACAGTGGCGGCCAACTAATTAAGGGCAGTCCTATTATTAGTTAATTTTTAAATATTGTTTCCCACGAATCAAAAAATCGTTGTCGATTTTACATACAAAGCTACAAATTGAAATCCCACATTCATGCTCTATAATTGCGGCTATCGTAGGGCTTGATAAACAAATATCTGCAATTCCCATGGTCTTTTTCAGGTAAGGACCGGTATTTGATGGTTGGACAACAAAGGACAGAAGTAAATTAAACAAATTTAATTCTTTGTTCAGTTTAGTTTTGTCCAGCGACGTTAGTAGTTTAAGCGGATTAAGCTCTGGACATATAGTAAGAATATTAAATTTATTTTATAATGGGAAAAAAATAATTGTGATCCTGCGACCAGAAAAATTATTATCACGTTGTTAAATAAAAATTGATCAATAAGAAAAGTGGCAGACCACTTAAACTGCTCAACCATGGTACATCAAAAGCTATAACATTTTAGAAGCTATAATATCACCCAAAATATTCCACGTAGAAAACGACCTAGAAAAACAACTAAAAGAACTGATTCTCTTATTGTTCGTCTATCCAAATTTAATCAGAGCTCATTGCAACAGCTATAAAAAGAGAATTATATGGTGAGGACGGTTCAGGATTATCTACTCGAACTATTAGAAGACGTCTCGTCGAGGCAAACTTACATGGACGGATTGCACGGAGGAAACCTTTTGTATACAAAAAAAAAAAATCGTCAGAAGAGACTTGAATTTGCGCGACAACATTTGAGGACCTTAGAAGCCAAGGGGTATAAGTGACATTTTTAAAATTTTTGAGTTATACACTCCAGTGCATTCTCTGAGTAACTTTCTATTAAGTGGTAAGGAGATATAATAGATTATATTCCTCTGTACTGACTACTATTGATCATTCACATAAGCTCTTATTAGGTTTATAGAATTGCTCGGTACTCAAGGGGTATAAGTGCAATTGTATCTCCTTACCACTAAGTGTGCTGCGCTTGTAACCATTCTCGTGGGCCGCTTGTGGGCCATTCTTACAATGAATGTGACCAAGATTTTGGTCTAGTGGAACTAAAAAAGAAGAAGATCCATAAAGACGTATACATTCCAGAACAATGGTAAAATTTAATTGCATCTGCCTCACGAAAGTTTGTAGTAGTACAAAGGCAGGATAAAGATTTTGTTGATCTTAGGAAACTGCAACCTTTCTTTAGAAAATCAGTACCTGGAATCCGTAACATGCAGTGGCTTCATTTTGAGAAGGAAAATCCCTATATGTTATTTTACAATGAAAACGTAAACGGTGACTGGATGCACTTTCTTACACTACCAATGAAGTCGAGTAGAGCCGGCAAAAAACCAACCTTATTACCAGAACTGTCACCTATTAACCAAAAAAGAAAAATTAAATATGCAAAATACTGCAATTTAATGGATCAGCTGCAGTTTGTGCCTCCAGTATATCACACTTTTTACAAAAATATTGACTACGACAATAAATTGGAAAGACGTTCACAGAAAGAATATGAAAAAACTGATGAAAATGTCTACTCTACTGATGAAGATGAAAAATTTAATATTGTTTTCTTACAAATTAATTTATAAAACACAAACGACCGGTTTTATAAAGCTCAATTTATGTTAAATTAGTTAACAGGCCACTAATTATCCTTCTTTAGCCATTCACATCAATGGAATTAGGCGCAACCATGGTAATTAATATAATAGAAACTAATTGAGCTTTATAAAACCGGTCCTAAAGTTTCTTTTCAATAAAATTTCCTATCCACTGTACTTGTACCTGTCATTTATTTAATTATTTAAAAAGAAGTTGGAAGCTAAGGGGTATAAGTACAAAGTACTTCTTGAAAAATGCCAAACAATGAATATCTGAAAATGCGTACTAGTTTTGTATTAAATTAAAATATACAATAAAGATATCTTGATAAGAATCAAAGACAAAATTATGTGTTGAAGTTCCACATCAATTACACTTGTGTTGTAACTTTAGACTTCATTTTCGCAATATTACGTTTTTGTCATTTGTATCCCTTGGCTTCTAGGGTCCTCATTTAAATTGGGCTTTAGAATGGAAAAGGATTTTGTTTTCTGATGAATCGAAAATAAACCGATTAGATTCCAATGGAAAAACATACATGCAACGTCTTCCATGCCAAGAATTGAACCCTAGATACACTAAACCTGTGGTAAAATACGGTGGTGGTAATATCAAAATTTGGGGATATTTTTTGTGGAGAGGTGTGGGTCCACTATAGCTTACTGATGATATATTAAACAAACATCAGTATAAAAATATTTTAGAGGAAACTATGCTTCCGTATGCGGAAGATTTTATACCTGTTACTTGGCAGTTTCAAAATAACGATCCAAAACACACAGCACAATCTGTGAAAAAATTTTTATTAGACAGCTCTGTGACCGTTTTGAATCGGCCCCCTAATAGTCCTGATTTGAAGCCAATCGAAAATCTGTGGCATGAAGTAAAACTACTAGAAGCAAAAAAAGTGCAGCAATTTAAAAGAACTTTGCAACGAAGTGGAAAGGTCTTAGTATGGAATATCAATTGAAACGTGTCGCAAACTTGGGGAGTCAATGCCATCAAGATGTAGGGCAGTTATAGATAATAAAGGGTTTCATACAAAATATTAAATTATTTACGAAGAAATATCAACGTAAAGACTAAGGCCCGTATTCAGAGACGTTAGGAAAGGAGCTCCTTTCCGAGATTTTTTATTCAACTGCGTTTGCCTGCTTTGAGAGGGCGGTCTTCGTCGGGACTCGATTTTTTGGTCGATGAATCGTTCGATCGCACTTTAAGCACAGCCGGGTTCTCGTTTACTTTTGCTTATGTATTTTGTATAAATGGTTTTAAAGGACACGTCATTGAAACTTCTTAATACACCAATGACACCCCTAAAAGGTATCAAATTATACCATTTCTTAAATTACTAATTTACATTAGAAATAAAACTAATGGCGAATTCGATTGGGAAAACTAGTGTGCACTGGTGCGCACTCGTTGAGTGCAAAATGTGACATATGTCACACTAGCTTAGTGCAAAAAAAGGCAAATTCAACAGAACGCGATGAAATCAAACATAATCATAACATCACTTGTAAGTGTGTTTAAGGCTTGATGATGTTTAAAATGTTTTATAAAGTACAATAATAAAATGTAATAGAACACAACAAAACAACCAATAGAACACGCTGGTATGCACTGGTGCGCACCAGTGCAACTGAGTGCAACCAATCGAATACGCCATAAATTTTTTAAATAAGTATTTAATAAGAATTTTGTTTATTTCATAAGAACACAGAAATTGGTTGGCGGCGCCACGCAAAATAACAGAAAATGCTATTCAAAATTTTTAAATTCGATTCTTTTGGTAATAACTTGTTTTACAACCCACTGTTAATGGTGAGTTCAAAGAATACATAACAAAAATTTATAAATATAGGCGGGATGTTTTCGGGATAAAGAAATACAAAGTTTCTAAGAAAATTAGACGCAGTTATGTCTTATTATAGGTACAGTCCGACACGCGAGAACTTGTGGCTGAGATTTCACAAAAATTCGCGACGGCGAGAGTGAGAAAGTATTTGGGTAGATACAGATAAAATTACGCGTGCCTCTTTAGCTGCAGTGTGCTATCAAGGACCGCCTCAAGGGTCCAAGGACTCTTCCTACAAAAAGAATCGAATTTAAACATGTTGAAAAAGATTTTCAATTATTTTGCGCGGCGCCGCCAATTGTTTTCAATGTTCTTATTAAATAAACAAAATTCTTATTAATTTTAGGTTTGTCATTGTTGTATTAAGTAGTTTCAATGACCTGCCCTTTAAAACCATTCATACAAAATACATAAACAAAAGTAAACAAGAACCCGGCTGTGCTTAAAGTGCGACCGACCGATCCATCGGCCAAAAAACCAAGCCCCGACGGAGAGCGCACTCTCAGAGCAGGCAAATGCAGTTGAACAAACAATCTAGGTTAGGAGCTCCTTTCCCAACGTCTCTGAATACGGACCTAAATCAAAAAAACTGTTAGTGTCCTTAATTAGATGTCCTTTCTTAATTTAATAAAATTTCCTGTTATTGTTAAATAATAAATACATACACTGTTTGGTAACGTATTATTTGTTGTACTTAGTACATAATAATTCCTAAAAATTCCTGCAATATAGTTAGGTAAGCGCCATTTGCCCTAATATATTTTTTTAAGTAATTGCGTGATATCTTTACTGTCCTTAATTAGTTGGTCGCCACTCTATATAGCAGCCACTTGGTGCATAACACTGGCTGATGTTGTATATACAGTGATATTCCCCTTGCGGACACCCCTCTTGAACGAACAACCCCCTTGAACAGATAGTTTCTCAAAGAACCGTCCAACTCTCATATAATTACTTCACATTTCTCTTAAACGGACACTCCCTTTGAACGGACACTTTTGGTGGGTTCCGTTGGTGTCCATACAAGTGAGATTTCACTGTATACAGCAGTCAGATGAGCTGTTGAGTAACATCGTATATATACAGCAGCCACTTGGGTGCATCGTACTGGCTGACGTTGTATATACAGTGAAATTCCCCTTTGCGGACACCCTTCTTGAACGGACACCCCTTTTGGAAGGACAATTTCTCATGGAACTGTCCGACTCTCATATAATTACTTTGCATTCCTATTAAGCGGTCACCCCTCTTACCCGGACAATTATGGTGGGTTCCGTTGGTGTCCCCACAAGGGAGATTTCATTGTATACAGCAGTCAGATGAGCTGTTGTGTAACATCGCAGATATACAACAGCCACTTGGTGCACCATACTGGCTGACGTTGTATATGCAGTGAAATTCCCCTTCTCGGACACCCCTCTTGAACTAACATCACCCTTAGACGGACAGTTTTTCATTGAACCGTCCGACTTTCATATAATTATTTCATATTTCTCTTAAGCGGACACCCCTCTTGAACTGACACTTTTGGTCGGTCCCGTTAGTGTCCGCACAAAGGAGATTTCACTATATACGCCAGTCAAATGAGCTGTTGCGTAAAGCAACAAATTATGATTTAGTTAGACCACCGCAAAGCACGCAAATTTTTTTTTTTAATTTTATTAAAAAGTAACAATATTTAGTACAAATACGCCATCTCAAACGGGTTAAAAAAAATACTAACCCAACCCGCATTCCTTCTTCAATATCAGTAGGTGCCACCGAATCGGCAAGATCAACAACAAACTTAGCAAACTGTTTAACATTGATGATGTATTTAGGATCGTCTGTATCAGCGTTTATAATCTTAGTACATCGAGCGACTTGTAAAGGCTGTTCGTTTTGCAAAGTTTGTTTATCGGCGGCCAAATCCCAGAGTGCAGGGGGTGCTAATCCGGTATCGGACTCTTTAATACCCGTTAATTCATTGACGCGTTTTATAATAACCTGAATGTCATCTTCTACGGCTTTAATACTTTTCGTATACTGTCCTTGACCCTAAATAAAGAAAAAATTTAACCAAAATTAAATTTTTTGATTTTTTTGTAAAATTTTTTTAATAAAATTATTAAAATTAAAATCAAAACTTACGTAGGTTTTTAATAAAGCGATATCTCCTTCATCTAGGGCTATAAAAAAAAGAAATTTAATTCAAACATAACCTCACTTTTTTAATTCTCTTTGTTTTAAAATCATATTTACCTTTTATTTCCTTTTCTTCTTCCTTATCTTCATTTTTGATTTTACGCATATCATCTCCTAAATGATCCGGCATTGTTTTCAGTGATATTTGAGTTATAAATGAGTGAAAATAAAGTGTATTGATTAAACGATTACAAGCAGATTTGAACTGTCAAAATTCAGGATAACCAACCAAACAACTTAAAAAATAAACTTAATTTTTCCATAAATTAACTTTAATTTTATATAAATTTGTCTTTTTCGCACATATTTAATCTATTTTTATAATTGTAAATGAATTAAGTTAATTAAAATTTTATTTTTATTATAAAAAAGTTAGAACGTAACCTAAACAATTTGACAATGTCAAATTGACATTGACACCTGACAGTTTATACCCAAACAATACTTTTTTTTGATGTTTTCATGAAATGTATCCCTTTAAAAAGTGTTCGTGAGTGATTGAAAACGAAAAATGGGAACGACGGAACAGATAGGTCTGAATAAAACTTGGGAATTGTCTTTGTATGAGTTACATCGCACCCCCCAGGACGCTATAGTAGACAATACAGAGATAGCTGTTTCTCCAAGAAGCCTACATAATGAATTAATGTGCCCCATTTGTTTGGACATGTTAAAGAAGACGATGACGACTAAGGAATGTTTACACAGGTTTTGTTCAGAGTGTATAATAACAGCTTTAAGATCGGGGAACAAAGAATGTCCGACGTGTCGAAAGAAATTGGTTTCTAAGCGTTCGTTAAGACCCGATCCAAATTTCGATTTGTTAATCTCAAAAATATACCCTAGTCGGGATGAATATGAAGCTCATCAAGAAAGAGTTTTGGCAAAATTAAATAAAAGTCATTCGCAAGCCGCTTTAGTTAATTCTATAACGGAAGGAATTAAAGTTCAACTTCAAAATAGACCGAATCGGTCAAGAAAAGGCAATGAGGAATCTACAAGTAATTCGAATGAAAATTCTAACCAAAACGTTGTATCTTCAAATGAAAATTCACAACCCGTTCCGACACCAAACATTAATCAACCGGAAATTCCCATGAACACTAATTCAAACCCACCTAGAATGTCAAGCCCCGCTCCGTCAGGGAGAAGTACCCCTTCTCAACCACCCAGTCCCGGTTCATCAGTTGCAAAATCAATAAAAGGTCCCAAAAGTAATTTTACCTCGGAAAGAAGCGAAGAGAGTGAAACGAGCGAACGAACAGACCAAACAGACACCGAAGGCGAAGGAGCTTCCGAACCATCAACTCTAAACGAAGTAGAGTTGGTATTTAAACCCCACCCTACCGAAATGTCCGGAGATAATCCTTTAATTAAAGCGTTAAAAGAAAATTCCGTTCGTTATTTAAAAACAACAGCAAACGCAACAGTAGATCATTTACATAAGTACTTAGCGATGAGGCTAACGTTAGATTTGGATTCGCAACTATCTCAATCTCATAATTTACTCAATTTTTGTATTTTTATATCACCGACGATCGGACAATTTATTCAGTTGAGCGGGAATATTACTTTGGCGCAGGTGAGCGATAAATATTGGAAGGGTAACAAGCCGCTTGAGATGTATTATTGTTGGAAGAAAACCTAGGGACCCCGTAAGGGGTCTAACAAGTCCCCGTGAATTATTTTAGTATAGCTGCTGATGTATAAAAAAATATTATTGTATTCACAAGTAAATTATAACTGATTAGATCAACGATTAGGTAAATAAAATTGTAATAGAAGATTTTACTTTATGTTTGTTTGTTTCGGATTGAAATAAAAATGGGATTTGTATTAATTGTAAGATGCGGAAAATGATTAGAAATAAAAGGAATTTTAGAATTTTATTTCTTGTTTTATTATTATTATTTTTAATTTTATCAAAGTTTTATAACTTATCTTCTAATTTCATACTTAGAGTTATACAATTTTTTGAACGAATTTAAAAAATCATAACGATTTTATTTATAAGAACTAAAGAATAATTCTTGCATTAATGAAGTCTTGAATTCAAGAATTCGGATTCACAAGTATTGAATACTCAAATTAATTTTGAAAAAATTTATTACACCGAGCGTTTTATTGATAGGTTTGATGACTTTATCGCACACATGCATTGACAACATTCAATGCTATGAATATCTTATAGCTTATTATAACTTAATACTTTCAACCAAGGATATAAATCAAAACAGTTAGGTTGTAGTGAGATATGAGCATATTGGTGTATGAGCTATGAGAGCTCTTATCTTACCAGTCGCAGAGTCGTGGAAAAGTCTTCACCAATATTCTGAGTAGCCCTGTGGGAGATTCGGCAGAAGCCTTAACATGAGTAAAAGCACGGAAGGAGGGGAATATGTCCTTCCTTATGTAATACCAGCAAAGCGACAGCTTAAAGTCACTGGGTCAACCCCTCGGAGGGACTCAAAGCTACTAATCGGGGTCAAGGGCTAAGGGACAAAAAAGTGCAAAAGCAAGAAAACAGCCATGCCAGTCAAAACAAGGAGAAAAAGGAAAAAATAAAACAAAATAAAGAAAAAGAAAACCAAACCCGGATGCCAGGCAAAGAGAGAGACCAGTAAGCCGGCCATACAATATGGAGGGCTGCAGCTGAAATTCTTAAGCTGCTGGAAAAGTATCCTACGGATGCATTCGTAGCGATCACAACCCAAAATGAGATTATTTAAATCACAATATTTCCCGTAGTTGCAACTGGGGAGTCCGCAAGGCCAATCCTAAACAGGTGCGCCGGAAAATTGCCCACTGATGAGATGGCCCACTCTCATATGGTTGATAGTAGCGACGAAGAGTTTAGGAGGGCGATCCAACTTCAGAAACCATGGAGTCTCTCTAACCGAAGATTTTAATGCCTTCAATGTCTTTCCTTTATAACAACCACTCTGGTTCCAGTCCTCCTGCCATTAATAATATTAATTAGACTAATATAAGCTCAATATTGAAATAGTTAGGTTCGAGTGGAGACAGTTATTTAATTTAATTCTCTTAAATAAAATACATATTGACAATTCCTCAACACAACTAACTCTCTCCAATCTAATCTTAATCTTTCAATCGATGCTCGCTTTACAAGACAATTGATTAAGGAATACTTAATTTATAAGTCAATTTGAGATAGTTAACTTGGGTTGGAGGCGTTTTCTTTTACCTAAGGGTTGAATAACAGTCTCCAACCCAAATTGATCATAAATTGAGACAACTCAGCAGTTTAATTAATCATTTCTATCGTCACTGTTTCCATTTCAACCATCATCATCATTGAACTCAAGAGATTTCGTTTTGGGTTCACAAAGTCAAATTTGTTATAATTGTTGCCAAAAGATTTTAAAAAATTTTAAATTTTATCAACTTTAAAAAATCATACAGAGTTTATTTATGGACGTTAAGAAATGGTTCTTACGTTAGATTAATTCTTGAACATTCTATTTTCGACCATAAAAATCAATCTTTTTCTAATTATCACCGAAAAATTTAAAATGAAAATTAAAAAGACCGAGGAATTTTGATTGAAACAAAGACAACATAATTCTTTCGACTAGTTTTAAAAATTCGCTTATTGTTAGTCTTTAGGTTTGTTCGTGCAGGCAATTTCCAACAGTTTCTGATTTTTGCAACCAATCAAATTGTTCAATTTTGATCACATGCAAGAAACCCTAAATCTTAATTGGTTGAAAAAATCAGAAACTGTTGGAAATTGCCTGCACGAACAAAGATTTTATTTATAGGAATCAATCGATGATTTTTCATAAAACTAAAGATAAAAGACCGATGAATTTTGATAGAAAGAAAGCCAACATAATTTTTTCAACTAATTTTAAAAATTGGCTTATTGTTAGACTATTTATCGAAATCAAACGATGATCTCTTATAAAACTAAAGTTAAAAGACCGATGAATTTTGATCGAAACAAAGACAATACAGTGAAGTCTCCCTTGGGTGGTCACCAGCGAGACCCACCAAAGTGTTCGTTCAAGAGGGATGTCCGCTTAAGAGAAATGCGAAGTAATTGTATGAGAGTCGGACGGTTCCACGAAAACTGTCCGTTCAAGAGGGGTGTCCGCGAAGAGGAATTTTACTGTATAATTCTTTCGACTAACAAAGTTTCAAAATTCGTTTACTGTTGGACTTTATTTATAAAAATCAAGCAAAATCTTTCGTAAAATTAAAGATTGAAGACTATTCTCTTTACACTTTACTAGTTTTTCAATTTAGATGACCCCTTCTTCATATTACAGCCCAGGGGTGGCCACACTTGGTGATACTTATTGTTAGAGCCGTATTGCAAAATCGAAAGCTTTTAAGAGCCAAATCAGAAAAAAAATCGCCTTTCAAAAAAAAAAAAAACGTAGTAAACGGGTTTCCAGTAAATTGTACCTCCTGCTTCCCTCTCATTATACGGAACAAATTTTATTAAAAATTCAAAACTATTTAAAGACATTTTACATGCTCAAAACCTAGTAGAAAGTATTTATAAAATCTTTTTAATTGAGCCGCAATAAAACTCAAAAAGAGCCAAATGTGGCTCGCGAGTCGCCGTTTGGCCACCGTTGCCCAAACACCCAAACAGAACTTACAATTAAACTTTTAAGTACGGCTGAATTCTAGGTGTGGCTATTTCTCTGGACGGCAGGGTTTGATGTGAAAGGCATTAGAATGGAGCGTCGTCGTCGTCCTGAAAGATCATATCCGCAAAAACTACTATAGTAGCGCGTCGCACCTAAAAAGTTAAAGCACTTTCGTGGTCACTATCACCCTTACGAGTTGTTCTATCGAGATCACCCCCTCGTATTATAGCCCATGAAATCTAGTTTCCAACGATAGGCTATAGTCCACTCTAGCAGTAACAACTTGGAAGGTAGAGCAAAAAAACTGATTCAAACACCCAAACAGAACTCAAAATCCTTTCGTTGTCCCTAGCTCCCTTACTAATTATTCTATCGAAATGGCTCCTTCCTTATATTATAGCCCATAAAATCTAGATTTCAACGATAGGTTATAGTCTGCTCTAGCACTAACAACTTGGAAGGTAGAGCGAAAAAACTGAGACAAGCACCCAAACAGACCTTAAAGCAATTCCGTTATCCTTAACTCCCCTACTAGTTGTTCTATCGAGATGGATTCTTTCTCATATTATAACCCATGAAATCTAGTTTGCAACAATAGGCTATAATCCGCTCTAACACTAACAACTTGGAAAGTATAGTGAAAAAACTGACACAAGCACCCAAACAGAACTTAAAGCAATTCCGATGTCCTTAGCTCCCTTACTAGTTGTTTTATTTAGACGACTCCTTCTTCATATTATAACCCATGAAATCTAGTTTCCAATGATAGGCTATAGTCCGCTCTAACACTAACAACTTGGAAGGTAGAGCGAAAAAACTGAGACAAGCACCCAAACAGAACTTAAAGCACTTCCGTTGTCTCTAGCTGCCTTACTAATTGTTCTATCGGGATGACTCCTTTCTCATATTATAGCCCATGAAATCTAGTTTACAACGATAACCTATAGTCCGCTCTAGCACTAACAACTTGGAAGGTAGAGTGAAAAAACTGACACAAGCATTCATACAGAACTTAAAGCAATTCCGTTATCCCTAACTCCCTTACTAGTCATTCTATCGAAATGTCTCCTTCTTCATATTACAGCCCATGAAATCTAGTTTCCAACGATAGGGTGTAGCCCGTTCTAACACTAACAATTTGAAAGGTAGAGCGAAAAAACTGACACAAGCACCCAAACAGAACTTGAAGCAATTCCGATATCCCTAGCTCCCTTACTAGTTGTTCTATCTAGATGACTCCTTCTTCATATTATAACCCATGAAATCTAGTTTGCAACAATAGGTTATAGTCCGCTCTAGCATTAATAACTTGGAAGGTAGAGCGAAAAAACTGACACCAGCACCCAAACAGAACTTAAAGCCATTTCGTTGTCTCTAGCTCCCTTACAACTTGTTCTATCTATATGTCAAAGTTTTTCAAATCCTAGGTGAAATGTTTCCAAGATATTATGAAACAGTTCTAGTTGAATCCATACAATTTTAATATAATTTGAGTTCATCCTTCTCTTCAGAGATTTCTACAGAAAAAAAGTTATGAAGAAACAAATCTAAAGCTAAACCATGTGCTGAAAATCTACTACTGCACTTCTAAAGTTTCCTACTTATCGAAACATGGCAATATTTCGTGACATATCCCCACATTTTTCCTTTTGCAATTTTTTCTTTGAAGATTTATAAAAAGCAGGATGAATACTGGGAAGTTGAGAACTATTCCCAAGTTGCAAGCATTCAACCAGACAATGTTAGAAAATTTTCACCTAAGATTTGAAGAATATTTACTTAAAAATGAATCATTAGTTTCAAAAAGTTTAGTGTTGCGAACTAGAAATTATGTAATTAATATCGTTGATCTCTTACTCTTAAGCAACGAAGGTTTAAGAGTAAGAGATCAACGACGAATGGTTTCTCGTCTAATCGGGGGGTAATGTTGTTTACTCATTGTGTAGTGAACCTAGGTAGGATATACAATCCCTTGAGAACAAAGAGAAGGGACTTTTTTGTTAACTCATTGACTTTTTGATCTTTAATCTAATTCGTTTTCGTCTTCGTTTTTTTGATTAGATTCTTTACTCCGTTTCGAGTCGCAGAATATTTTATTATTATTGTTATTCGCTCATTGTGTATTAATTAGTAGTGAGATTTTGTAGTTGAAGTTCAATAAAAGTACATATCCAAAATTGTTGTTAATCGTGAGTGTTATTTTGGTTAGTGCTGAATTACGGTTCCAGAGTGAGATAAAATGAGGAGAAAAGTTAAGTTTATGAAAGATTTGTAAATAACCTGTTCCCCCGAAAAGAACGTATTAACTAATTTAAAGTTAGATTTTAATAATTGTAAGCAAATAATCTAAATTCCAATTCGACTTTGTATTGTATTATTTTTATATGAATTTTTTGCTTTTTTTATTAAATTTTATTTGTAAATTTAATGCATATCTTATTCAATTATTGTTTGTTTATGCCTTAATTTTCCTCTAATCAATTTAAAATAAGGCAGATAAGCTAAGTTTATTGGGACTTAATTATTAGCGTTGTCAAAGTTCTGCCCGAAGCTAATACCTTTTGCCACCAAATCAAGATTTGAGATTTTTGCATGTGATCAAAATGAAACACTTTAATTAGTTGAAAAATTCCATATCATTGGAAATCACTTCTACGAACAAAGCTAATATCTGAGGAGAAAATTGAGTAGTTTCAAATATCCCACTTCATTGGCGGATTTTATATCTTCCCATTCAAAAATATACATACCTACAAAATAATCGATCAAACATATCGTAGTAACAAGTATTGAAGTTACTGTGACACCACTTTAACATTTTCAAATGTCGAAAAAGTCGAAATGGCAGCATCTCAAATTCCATCCCTTCAACCAAAGTTACTCTTAGGTCTTAACACTCAAGTAAAAGGTAACGCGCATTTTATAAACGATGAAGACATTGCGTATCCGGTCGGAAGCATGCTGGTCGTGCACAATTTCAATCAGCCTCGACAGAAATTTATTAAACTTACCGACAGGGGTCAACACGTTACAAGTATCGCGATTAGCCCGAACAGGAGATTGATAGCCGTTGCGGAGAGCGGTGATAGACCTTTTGCTACCATCTTCGAGGCGCAGACCTGCAAGAAGAAGAAACAGATTACGATTCCGAACGATCGGGAATGTACTACGAGAGAATTCGCGTGTATTACTTTTACCCAGGACAGTAGGAGTATTGTGGTTGTTACTGGTGAACCGGATTGGCAGTTGTATTTGTATAAAGCTGATAGAGCTAAGGTGGAAAGTAGTTGCAGGGCTAATAATTTAAATAATGTTGGAAATATAGTTCAAGTAAGAATATTTTTTTAAAAGGATTTTTTCAAGGATTAGAAAGACAATTATAAATCTGTTGTTAAAGTCATATTTGTATCGTTTTTACAAAACCAACAAAATCTATATTTTTTAATGATACTTAAACTTCTAATCCATTGTTAACACAGTGATACTTCTTTATCCTTGACTCAAGGCAACAAACTCGTAATTTTTTATGACTAAAGACAACAGCTGTTTCAATTTATTTTCTAACTTTTTATAGATTTGTAATCTTAAGGTAATCTTAATCTCTCAAGAAGTAAAAAATAACTTCTAATTCATTGCTAACACAAACTCATTCTCACTCTCTTGTTAACACAAACTCATTTTCTTAAATTAGTTAATTTTTAAAAATTCATATCTAAAAAATTAATTGTTGTTGAACTTGAAATTTGAATACAATTTAGATTAAAACTTAATCTTTATGTTTACCAAAGACGAATTTTCTCCGACTTTTAGTTTTTTCCTCAAAAGAGAAAACGTAACTAAATGTCTATAATTAACCCATAAACGTCAAAAATGAAATTTAAAAAATCGCCTAGACTTTATTTTTGGGGATAAAGAGAAAAATTTTAGGATAATTATAAATTAATATATCTTCTTTAATATAATATAAAAATTTCGAGGTTGGGATTTAAAAATTTTGAGAAAAAAAAGTTTTTTTAAACCTCTACATTTTTACTTAACTTATAAACATCAAAAATGAAATTTAAAAAATCGCCTAGACCTTATTTTTTGAAATAAAGAAAAAATGTTCTGGATAATTATAAATGAATATATCTTCTTTAATATAACATAAAAACTTCCAGGTTGGGATTTAAGAATTTTGAGAAAGAAAAATTCTTTTAAACCTCTACATTTTCACTTAACTTATAAACGTCAAAAATGAAATTTAAAAAATCCCCGAGACTTTATTTTTAGAAATAAAGAAAAAATATTCTGGATAATTATAAATTAATATATCTTCTTTAATATAAAATAAACATTTCCAAATTGGGATTTAAAAATTTTGAGAAAAAAAATTTTTTTTAAACCTACTTTTTCACTTAACTTATAAATGTCAAAAATGAAATTTAAAAAATCGTCTAGACTTTATTTTTGGGAATAAGGAAAAAAATTGTAGGGTAGATATAAATTAATATATCTTCTTTAATATAACATAAAAATTTCCAGGTTGGGATTTAAAAATTTTGAGAAAAAAAATTTTTTTTGACCTACTTTTTCATTTAAACGTCAAAAATGAAATTTAAAAAATCGCCTAGACTTTATTTTTGGAAATTAAGAAAAAATATTCAGGATAATTATAAATGAATATATCTACTTTAATATAACATAAAAACTTCCATGTTGGGATTTAAAAATTTTGAGAAAAAAAATTTTTTTTAAACCTACTTTTTCACTTACTCTATAAATATCAAAAATGAAATTTAAAAAATCGCATAGACTTTATTTTTGGAAATAAAGAAAAAATGTTCTGGATAATTATAAATTAATATATCTTCTTTAATATAACATAAAGATTTCCAGGTTGGGATTTAAAAATTGTGAGAAAAAATATTTTTTTTAAACCTCTACATTTTCACTTAACCTATAGACGTCAAAAATGAAATTTAAAAAATCGCCCAGACTTTATTTTTGGAAATAAAGAAAAAATATTCTGGATAATTATAAATTAATATATCTTCTTTA
The DNA here is from genome assembly GCA_036711955.1 of Digitonthophagus gazella. Classification (NCBI taxonomy): domain Eukaryota; kingdom Metazoa; phylum Arthropoda; class Insecta; order Coleoptera; family Scarabaeidae; genus Digitonthophagus; species Digitonthophagus gazella. Next base: position 19,803,952 of record JASCIT010000012.1, read on the forward strand.
ATATAACATAAAAATTACCAAGTTAGGATTTAAAAATTTTGAAAAAAAAAAATTTTTTTTTTAACCTACTTCTTCACTTAAGCTATAAACGTCAACAATGAAATTTAAAAAATCACCCAGACTTTATTTTTGGAAATAAAGAAAAAATGTTCTGGATAATTATAAATTAATATATCTTCTTTAATATAACATAAAAGTTCCCAGGGTGGGATTTAAAAATTTTGAGAAAAAAAAATTTTTTTAACCTACTTTTTCACTTAAACTATAAATGTTAAAAATGAAATTTAAAAAATCGCCTAGACTTTATTTTTGGAAATAATGAAAAAAATTAGGATAATTATAAATTAATATATCTTCTTTAATATAACATAAAGATTTCCAGGTTGGGATTTAAAAATTTTGAGAAAAAATATTTTTTTTAAACCTCTACATTTTCACTTAACCTATAGACGTCAAAAATGAAATTTAAAAAATCGCCCAGACTTTATTTTTGGAAATAAAGAAAAAGTATTCTGGATAATTATAAATTAATATATCTTCTTTAATATAACATAAAAATTACCAAGTTAGGATTTAAAAATTTTGAAAAAAAAAATTTTTTTTTAACCTACTTTTTCACTTAACCTATAAACATCATTTTAAAAAACTCGATCAACTTTAAAAATTCGCCAAAAATTAATTTTTAAAGATTTTGATTTGATTTTTTTTCTAAATGAAACCCAAAACATTCTACTTGTAATCAAAAAAGACCGATTTGTTCTAAGTGTTGTCAAAAAATTAGAAAAATTTTCACAGTTGGTAAAAAATTTTTGACACTTCTAACCTAATTTAAGAAAAACCGATCAACTTTAAAAATTCGCCAAAAATTCATTTGTAAAGATTTTGATTTTATTCTTTTTCTATATGAAACCTAAAACATTCTAGTTTTGATTTAAAAAGACGGTTTTATTGTAAATGTTGTCAAAAAAATTTAAAAAATTTCCAAAGTTTGTAAAAAATTTTTGACAGTGAACCTAATTTTAAAAAAATCGATCAACTTTTAAAATTCGCAAAACATTCATTTTTAAAGATTTTGATTTGATTCTTTTTCTAAATGAAACCTAAGACATTCTAGTTTTAATTAAAAAAGACCGATTTGTTCTAAGTGTTGTCAAAAAAATTAAAAAAATTTTCAAAGCTGGTAAAAAATTCTTGACAGTTCTAACCTAACTTAAGGAAATCGATCAACTTTAAAAATTCATCAAAAATTCATTTTTAAAGATTTTGATTTGATTCTTTTTCTAAATGAAACTTAAAACGTTTTAGTTTTAATCAAAAAAGACCGATTTGTTCTAAGTGTTATCAAAAAATTTTTAAAAAATTCCAAAGTTGGTTAAAAATTTTTGACACTTCTAACCTAACTTAAGGAAATCGATCAACTTTAAAAATTCGTCAAAAAATCATTTTTAAAGATTTTGATTTGACTCTTTTTCTCAATGAAACTTAAAACATTCTAATTTTAATCAAAAAAGACCGATTTGTTCTAAATGTTGCCAAAAAATTAAAAAAAATTTTCAAAGTTGGTAAAACATTTTTGACACTTCTAACGTAATTTAAAAAAAATCGATCAATTTTAAAAATTCATTAAAAATTCATTTTTAAAGATTTTGATTTGATTCTTTTTCTAAATGAAACTTAAAACATTCTAGTTTTAATCAAAAAAGATCGATTTGCTCTAAGTGTTGTCAAAAAAATTAAAAAAATTTCCAAAGTTGGTGAAAATTTTTTGACACTTCTAACCTAATTTTAAAAAAATCGATCAACTTTAAAAATTCGCCAAAAATTCATTTTTAAAGATTTTGATTTGATTTTTTTTCTAAATGAAACTTAAATCATTCTAATCTTAACTAAGAAAGACCGTTTTATTCCAAGTGTTGTCAAAAAAATTAAATAATTTTCAAAGTTGGTAAAAAATTTTTGAGTTCTTAGGATACGTAATAAAAGTGGAATTTTCTTTCGATTAGATTAAAATTTGACATTTAGAAGTTACAATTTTATTAGATATAATAATATTCCTTAATTTGTTCTAGATTTGTTGTAATCCAAACGATCCAAACCTCTTAGTATTAATCGGAAACCAAACTTTTCGAATATTAGCCGCTTTTGAAAATAACTGGCGTCAATTCGGTTTTGGAAAAGCAGAAAATGTTAATTTTACATCCGGAACGTGGCTCACCCAAGATAGATTTTTAGCAGGAACTTCAGACGGTCGTATAATGACGATAGAAAGTGGTGAATTAAAAGGCATCCATATCGCGTACGAAGTAACAATATTCAACTATAAAATAGAAGACGAACCTGCGGCAACAAGCTTAACAAATCTCTTAGAAAATCCTTTAGAAACTAACCCAGGTGAAGATAACCAAGTAAAATGCCTTTTTGTTTTTTCAAAAGGTTTTGCTTACGCTTGTGGAGTTGGTACAGTTTACGTTTTTGAAAAAGAAACACCCCATCGATATAGAAAAAGAAATATTTACAAAGTTCCCGATCGTAATGTCATCAGAGAAGATGATTTTGAATTGGATGTTTCTCTAGCATTAAATCAAATTAATCATTTGGGTGTTAACATGTCCGAAGATAGAATGTTAGCTACTTGCAATGAAAATCAAATGTACACTGTTAGATTATGGGGTCCTGATATTTCAGCACAACCGGAAATTTATTTCACCGAACAAGGAATGAATTTACATCACGGACCGATCGGTGGAATGGCTGTTTGCGCTTGGAAACCGATTTTTATGACATCCGGTGCTTGGGATCGAACTTTACGCATATGGAACTTTGAAACGGAAACTTTAGAACTCATGAAAACTTACTTAGAAGAAATCCACGGTTTGGCACTCCACCCAACCGGTTTATTCGCAATAGTTGGATTTTCAGATAAATTACGTTTTCTTACGATTTTAATGGATGATTTTACTACAACTAGAGAATTTGCCGTTCGAAATTGCCGTTTGATGTCTTTTAGTAAACTCGGACATCTTTTCGCGGCAGCTAATGGAAATATAATCCAAGTTTATTCATCGGTTTCTTTCGAACACATGTTTAACTTAAAAGGTCATAATGGAAGGGTGACAGGAATTTCTTGGATGCACGATGATTATAAAATGTGTTCTTGTGGAATGGAAGGAGCTGTTTACGAATGGCAAATTTCAACGACAAAAAGAATAAGTGAAACTATTGTTAAGTCGTGTCAATTTTCCGGCGCTAATATGACTAGCGATGGTAAATCAGTTTTTGCTGTTGGGTCGGATGGAAGAATAAGAGAAATTATGAATTGTAATATTCAAAGAGATGTTTCAGTAACGACAAATGGATTAGATAAAATTGTTTTATCAAATTCGGATTTAATGTTATTTGTTTCTGGTAACAAAGGTGTTGTTTATTCGGTTAAAATTCCTATTTTGGATAATGCCGAGTATTTGGAATTTATAGTTCATCCAACTAAAGTGACACATGTAAGTTTTTATTTATAATTTTAACTTTAAGGTGTAAGTTATACGAAAATTAGCACAATTTAGGTTTAACAAGGAGACTTTATAATTAGATTCTCATTTTAAAGTGATACCGATCGATAGATATTAGAATATAGTATAAATGAGTAAAATATTAGTACGCACTATTCAGCGAGTCGCGAATAAATTGTAAAGTAGTTGAGAAATTAAGGCCACACCGCTTAAATGTAAGTGCTTGGTTTGGTTTCTCAAAACTGCCCCTCGCTGTGTTACTATGAACCAGCTTACCCCAGATTGTTCGAACTCCATGCTTTTATTTTAAATATAAATAAAATGGTTAACATTTCAGTTTATTTTCTCTGAAGTTTTATTGTTATATGATTTGCAAAACAAATTATTCGACACACTTTTTGGTTTTTCTTACCTTGATTTTATATAAAAGTTTATTAAGAAAGAACCAGATGCGGTTTCTGAGAGAGTGGCCAATCACTCAAAATGAAATTATAAAAAATGCGATGAAGAAAAAGTAAATTGCACCACGAAGAGAAAGATTTAAGATATGTTTCACTTTCCTTCCGTGGTACAATTAAGGCTTCTGGACCGGACTCAAAAATGTTGTTCCATATTTTCGCGATTGTTACTTAGTTTTCAAAAAACTTTTCAAACAAGAAGTGATTAGAAAAACAAACTCTAGGGCAATCCGAAGAGATATTTGGTTAAAAGTTCATAATAACGGAGATTATTAAGAACTGTTTTTAAACCGACAACGGATTGCCCTAGATAATTATTTTACGGTCGCTTTTTGTAAATAAATATTTTTGATATTTTTTTAAATAATCGAGAAAAATTGGAAATTCTCACGGTAGTTGTATTGGATTTTTTTCGTTAATCTGAATTTAGCCCCGCCCCAAAGAACACATGGTGTGTTCTACGAGCTATTTAAAGTGTAAAGAATCAGTATTTATCTTTGTCGATATTTGATCTTCTCATATCCTATAAACAGAAACGATCACATGATAGTTCTAGACCATACCCATCGTCCCTCCTTCGATCTTCCTCCCCCCACACAGCAAATCCCCAAAAGAAACTTTAGGACCGTGGTCCAGGAGCCTTAATCTTTTCCTCAATAGTAGGGTAAGGTTGTTCAACTCGTATCTATGCCTAAGTCGTATCTTAGCTGTATTATATGCCACCACAACGTTGACAGCAAAAGTAACACTACAGAATTGTCTAGTAAGGTAGGCATTCCATTCTATACCATTTAATCGTCTGATTGGAAGTGCCATTTGAGAGAATACTCTCAACAAGTAAGTTATTGCTATTTCATATAATTTCCTGCACGTGTTTGGAGGATTTCTTTCGTAAGGAAATCATACACAGAATTGTCTCTTTTTTTAACATAAGTTGTGTAACCATTACAGAATCTTTTCACCGAAGGTAAAACGTATACACATATTCAATATGAGATTATCCCAGTTTTTTGTTTACAATGTTTGGAACCTTAAGTCGTACCTAAACGAGCTGCATAAGTCGTATCAGGTACGATTTAGGAAATTTGTTCGTTTCTATCGTCGAAACGTGCAATAATTCAAATGAATCAGTAAGCAATAAAATTCTTCCAATGGACAAAGATGAAGAAACCCAAAAGAAAGAAGAGGCTCGTATGGATTTTAATGCAAAACCTTCAACCTATTTCAAATATCATCAATTATAGCAAAGAAAAACGAAAACGCCTAAGCTATCAATCGAAATAACGTCAGCTACGAATAAAGATAATATATAAAAAGTGCTGCAAATAAGAGGAAAGAAAGAAATAATAAAAAGGTATCAGCAGTAAAAGTTAAAAAGAAGAGAGGTACTGCTACAAGCAATTGGTTTTGCTATATGTGTGTTTGCAATGTAAATCATGGGTATACAATCTATGTGCTAGAGTTAACGAATCAAGAAATATGTATGTGAAGCATGTACTTAAAAAATATGAGACATGTATAAGCACATAGGTATTCCAAAAATATCTTATAATAAACATTGTTACCTAATATTTTTCAAGAGACTTAAGCCGTGGGTAGTACACCTTACGCAACCACCTTTTTTAGTTGTACCGATGAGAGTTTTTTTTTAATTTAGTTTATTTAATGCATTAACATTTAGTATATCATATTTTATTATAATAAATAAAACTGTTATTAATCCAAGATTAGTATTATAAACAAAGTTTTTATGTTTTTGTTAAATTTTCGCTTATATGCAGTATTTTTCTTAGGAGGTACGACTTGGGTAACCTTACCCTACATAATATGTATAAAGGCAAAATTTGTAACAAATGTTACCTTTACAAATTTGCGTCCATACATCTATCGTATATTTTGCAATTATCTCATTTTGAGATATCGGATATTGCACCTGTAGGTTTCAATTACAATAAATTAAGGCCTGATTTCATAACCAAACTAAAGTTCGTATTAAATGTTAATGTCCATTATAGTGCTGTTTTCATAAGTATAGGTTAGAACTACTACTTGATATATTGGTGAAACTGCCTTCGTAACAAATACGAATTTCGCTTAATAGATTCACGTACGTTTGTATCCAATTTTGCTGCTTTATCAGAAATCAATTGAAGACCACAGGCAATAAAACGCTATATCCTTTTTTTCACAAGATGTTGGTGTTATTTATCAAAAAATTTTCAAAGTTTTGACCCTATTCAATGGTTTATGCCATAGTATTCTTAGTCAAAAGTTATATCAATTTGTAATATTATCGAAAAGACCAAAGAAGCCCCACTGTTACCGCAAAAGTGGATAAGAAAGGCTTCATTTGGACTTTTTGTTAAAGTTCAATAAAAATGATAAGAAACATGAAAGCTACGTTTGTGTATCATTTGTGACCATTCACCAAAAACAGACAAAAATATGCAATTTCTAATATTTTAAACCGGCTTCTCTCGAAATCACATTTCTTGACATAACACCTTTTTTGCCTGTGGTCTTCAATTGTAGTAAATAATTAAAGTCGGTTTCTTAACTCATTTACTAACATTATATAAGCACCAATTACAGATGTGCTTATCCATTCCTTCACTCATATTTTATTTTATTTATTTTTTTCGACGCTTCATCGAATTAATCAGTTTCCGTCCAATTACTTGTTGAAAGTATATTAATCTTCTATAGAGTACTTCCTAAGGCAAATTACTAGCAGTGTCTAAACTAGTTTATTTTTTGAGTTTGACTCACCGAAAGTTCTGTCTAAAGCTCTTTTTGATTTTGAAAGAAATTAATGAAAAATTTGTTTATATAGTAACTCCCACCAAAAATTCTCATATAAATCAAATTTTAAAATACACTCATTTACTTACAGATGGCAATTACCTACGACGATCGCTTCTTAATAACATGTTCCGAAGAAGGTTTCATTTGCATTTGGCGTTTACTAAACATCGAAGGAAAAGCCATCAAATTAGACAAAGAATTCACACCTTCAACCGAAATTTTAATCCCCAAAATCGAACTCGAAGAAAAATTAAACTCCATCCGCGATTTACAACTAAGAATGCACGAATTAGAAACGGAACACGCTTATCAAATGCGTCAAATGGAAACCTTACATAACGCCGTCGTTCGAGACGTTCACGAAGGTTATTGTACGGCAATCGAAGAACTTAAAGAAAAAATCGAAAATTTAGAAACCGAACATGCAACAGAAATGAATAAAATAAACGAAGACATTGGGAAAATGAATAATAACCATATTGATTTTATCCAAAAATTAGAAAATAGTTACAATGAAAAATTAATTAACGAGTATGAAAAATACTTAAAATTAGAACAAAAAATGGAACATATGAGAGTGAGATTTTTAAAAGAAATTGATGAATTAGTTGTAAGTAAAAAAGAATTAGAAACTAATATAACAAATCAATTTGTGGAGAAATTAAATGAAAAAGAGGTACAATTGGAAGAATTACAAGAAGAAGGTCGTCAAAAATCAAAAGAACATGAAATCATAAAGCAACAAATTGAAGATGACGCCGATAGAGAAATTTGCGAATTAAAAACAAACTATGAAAAACAACTTACACAAGAACAAGATGCTAATGTAAGATTAAAAGGTGAATCTCAAGTTATTAAGAAAAAATTAACTGCTTCGATGAAAGAAATTGATGATCTTAAACATACGGTTCATACTCACGAAAATGAACAATTAAAATTAAAACAAATCATTTTGGGGTTGGAAAAAGATATGGTCGATCTTAAAAAAGAAATATCAGAACGTGATTCAACCATACAAGATAAAGAAAAGAGAATTTTTGAATTAAAACGTAAAAATCAAGAATTAGAAAAGTTTAAATTTATTTTAGATTTTAAAATAAACGAATTAAAATCTCAAATTGAACCTAGAGAAAGAAGAATAAGAGAACAAATGGAACAAATAACTGATATGGTTAATGAATTGGAAAATTTACAAAAAATAATTATCTCTTTGGATGTTCAACTTAGGGAATTGCGAGAAAAATTAAAAGCAGCTGATAGTGAAATTAAACGAGAAATAACTAAAAATCGTGCTGCTAAAGCAGCTTTAAAAAAAATAAGAACTGATATTCACCACGCAAGTGGTTTAATACAAGATGTTCCTAAATTACAACGCGCTGTGAGAGATATGTTCCATAGATATAACACCGATAAAGACTTTGAAATTATCCAAGCTGAGGATAGAGAGTCTAGAAATGAATTCCTCCGTCAAAGGGACTTTTTAGAACGAACGGTTAAATCACTTCAAACTCAAATTAGTAAAACTTCAGCTTCGATTATGGATAAATTAAAACTAGTCGAAGAGAATTCTGCTTTAATAGTTGAAACAAACGCTTTGAGGAAGGATCTTAAGAGTGAGTATAGAAAGAATCAAAAGATGGAAGCTATTTTGGGATTGCATAAGAAGTGTATTAGCGTGAGGGAAACTGAAAGGACTTTAAACGATGCCGTTGCTACGAGACACGATATTCATAACGAATATAAGAAGACTATCGTTGATAATGAGAGGTGTATCAAAGCTTTAGAGGAGGAAAATAAGAGGTTGTTGCATGATATATCTGTGGCTGGTCGAAGTCACGAAGATGAATATGACTTTGAAGATATTTTATCACCCAAAGATCAAACATCTTCATTTACAGATAATAATTGAATTTTTTGTATTTTTTATTTTTTATTTTGTAATTTTTTGGTTTTATATTTTAAAAATTTTTTTTTAATAAAGATACTGGTTTAGTTTTATTTTTAGTATTTAAAAAAAAAAATTGTTTTTGGTTTAATTGATCAACATTTTGGTAACTTTGGTGGAAGCTTTACGAATTTTTTGATGGAACTTTCAAGGTTTTAGTTAATTTTTAATGAAATTGTTTCTAATTTGATTGATTTTTGGTGGAATTTTAAAAGAATTTGGACATTTTAGTTGAATATTTAAAAAATTTTGCAAGTTTTTGGTAGAATTGTTAAAAATGTTGACAATCTCGGTGTACTTTTTAGGATTTTTCTAATTGTATTAATTTTTGGTGGAATTTTTAAAAAATTCAGTATGTTTTTGGTGGAAATATCAAAAATTTTGATAACACTGGTGGAATTTTTCCGAATTTTATTCATTTTTGATGGAATTTTTAAAAAATTTAGTGTTTCTTATGGAATTTTTACGAATTTATTAAGTTCTTAGTGAAATTTTTCCAATTTTATTAATTCTTGGTGGAATTTTTATAAAATTCAGTATGTTTTTGATGGAATTGTTAAAAAAGTTGATAACTTTGGTGGAATTTTTATTAACTTTAATCATTTTGGGTGGAATTGTTAAAAATATTGGTAATTTTAGTAGAACTTTTATGAATTTGATAAGTTTTTGGTGGTATTTTTTAAAAATCAGTAAGTTTTTGGTGGAATAATTCATCATTTTTGTAGCTTTGGTGGAAAATTGAAAAAATTTAATACGTTTTTGGTGGAATTGTTAAAAATGTTAGCAACTTTGGTGGAATTTTTACGAATATAGTAAGTTTTTGGTGGAATTTTTAAAAAATTCAGTATGTTTTTGGTGGAATTAACAAAAATTTTGATAACATTGGTGGAATTTTTACGAATTTTATTCATTTCTAGTGAAATCAAAAAAATCAGTGTTTTTGGTAAAATTCTTATGAATTTAATAAGTCTTTGGTAAAATTTTCGCAAATTGTATTAATTTTTGGTGGAATTTTTACAAATTTTGTAAGTTCTTTGGTGGAATTTTAAAAAAATTCATTATTTTTGGTAGAATTATTAAAAAATTTAGTAACTTTGGTGGAATTTTTATGAATTTACTAAGTTCTTGATGGAATATTCAAGGTTTTAGTTAATTTTTAATGAAATTGTTTCTAATTTGATTGATTTTTGGTGGAATTTTAAAAGAATTTGGACATATTGGTGGAATTTTTAAAAAATTTGGTAAGCTTTTTGGTAGAATTGTTAAAAATATTGACAATTTCGGTGTAATTTTTAGGATTTTGTAAGTTTTTGGTGGAATAAAAAAGTATTCAGTAAGTTTTGGGTGTAGTTGTTAAATATTTTAATAGCTTTGGTGGAATTTTTGCGAATTTGATTCATTTCTGGTGGAGTTTTAAAAAAATTCAATGTTTTTGGTAAAATTCTTATGAATTTAGTAAGTTTTTGGTGGAATTTTTAAAAAATTCAGTATGTTTTTGGTGGGATTATCAAAAACTTTGATAACACTGGTGAAATTTTTAAAAAATTCATTATTTTTGGTAGAATTATTAAAAATTTTAGTAACTTAGGTTGAATTTTTATTAACTTTAATCATTTTTGGTGGAATTGTTAAAAATATTGGTAATTTTAGTGGAATTCTTATGAATTTGGTAAGTTTTTGGTGGTATTTTTAAAAATCAGTAAGTTTTTGGTGGAATTATTCAACATTTTTGTAGCTTTGGTGGAAAATTGAAAAAATTTAGAACGTTTTTGGTGCAATTGTTAAAAAAAATTGGTAAATTTTTGATGGAATTTTAACAAATTTTGTTATTTTTTTGGTGGAATTTTTAAAAAATTCATTCTTTTTTGGTAGAATTATGAAAAATTTTAGTAACTTTGGTGGAATTTTTATGAATCACTAAGTTTTGAATTTTCAAGGTTTTAGTTAATTTTTAATTAAATTGTTTCTAATTTGATTGATTTTTGGTGGAATTTTAAAAGAATTTGGCAAGTTTTTTGGTAGAATTGGAATAAAACACTTGGAATAAAACGGCCTTTTTTAATTAAAATTAGAATGATTTAAGTTTCATTCAGAAAAAAAAAACCAATCAAAATCTTTAAAAATGAATTTTTTAAGAATTTTTAAAAAATTATTAATTTTCTATCCAAAAAAATTTTTACCAACTTTGAAAATTTTTTTAATTTTTTTGACAACACTTGGAATAAAACGGCCTTTTCTAATTAAAACTAGAACATTTTTAGTTTCATTTAGAAAAAAAATCAGATCAAAATCTTTAAAAATGAATTTTTGATGAATTTTTTAAAAAGTTGTTAATTTTCTAACCTAAAAAATTTTTTACCAACTTTGAAAACTCTTTTAATTTTTTTGATAACACTTGGAATAAAACGGTCTATTTTAATTAAAATTAGAACATTTTAAGTTTCATTTAGAACAAAATTAAATCAAAATCTTTAAAATTCAATTTTTTAAGAATTTTTAAAAAATTTTTATTAAATTTAATCATTTTTGGTGAAATTGTTAAAAAAAATTGGTAAATTTTTGGTGAAATTTTTACAAATTTTGTAAATTTTTTAGTGGAATCTTTAAAAAATTCGTTATTTTTGGTAGAATTATTAAAAATTTTAGTAACTTTGGTGGAAATTTTATGAATTTACTAAGTTTTTGATGGAATTTTCAAGGTTTTAGTTAATTTTTAATGAAATTGTTTCAAATTTGATTGATTTTTGGTGGAATTTTAAAAGAATTTGGACATTTTGGTGGAATTTTTAAAAGATTTGGTAAGTTTCTTGGTAAAATTCTTAAAAATGTTGACAATTTCGGTGTAATTTTTAGGATTTTTGTAAGTTTTTGGTGGAATAAAAAAAATTCAGTAAGTTTTGGGTGTAGTTGTTAAATATTTTAATAGCTTTGGTGGAATTTTTGCGAATTTTATTCATTTCTGGGGGAATTTTAAAAAAATTCAGTGTTTTTAGTAAAATTCCAATGAATTTTGTAAGTTTTTGGTGGAATTTTTAAAAAATTCAGTATGTTTTTGGTGGAATTATCAAAAATTTTGATAACATTGGTGGAATTTTTGCGAATTCTATTCATTTCTAGTGTAATAAAAAAAAATTGTGTTTTTGGTAAAATTCTTATGAATTTAGTAAGCTTTTGGTAAAATTTTTGCAAATTGTATTAATTTTTGGTGGAATTTTTAAAAAATTCAGTATATTTGTGGTGGAATTATCAAAAATTTTGATAACACTGGTGGAGTTTTTGCGAATTTTATTCATTTTTGATGAAATTTTTAAAAAATTTAGTTTTTTAATGGAATTTTTAAAAAATTAATTATTTTTGGTAGAATTATTAAGAATTTTAGTAACTTTGGTGGAATTTTTATGAATTTACTAAGTTCTTGATGGAATTTTCAAGGTTTTAGTTAATTTTTAATGAAATTGTTTCTAATTTGATTGATTTTTGGTGGAATTTTAAAAGAATTTGGACATTTTGGTGGAATTTTTAAAAAATTTGGTAAGTTTTTTGGTAGAATTGTTAAAAATGTTAACAATTTCGGTGTAATTTTTAGGATCTTTGTAAGTTTTTGGTGGAATAAGAAAAATTCAGTAAGTTTTGGGTGTAGTTGTTAAATATTTTAATAGCTTTGTTGGAATTTTTGCGAATTTTATTCATTTCTGGTGGAACTTTAAAAAAATTCAGTGTTTTTGGTAAAATTCTTATGAATTTAGTAAGTTTTTGGTGGAATTTTTAAAAAATTCAGTATGTTTTTGGTGGAATTATCAAAAATTTTGATAACCTTGGTGGAATTCTTGCCGATTTTATTCATCTCTGGTGGAACAAAAAAAATCAGTGTTTTTGGGAAAATTCTTATGAATTTAGTAAGTTTTTGGTAAAATTTATGCAAATTGTATTAATTTTTGGTGGAATTTTTAAAAAATTCAGTATATTTTTGGTGGAATTATCAAAAATTTTGATAACGCTGGTGGAATTTTTAAAAAATTCATTATTTTTGGTAGAATTATTAAAAATTTTAGTAACTTTGGTGGAAATTTTATGAATTTACTAAGTTTTTGATGGAATTTTCAAGGTTTTAGTTAATTTTTAATGAAATTGTTTCAAATTTGATTGATTTTTGGTGGAATTTTAAAAGAATTTGGACATTTTGGTGGAATTTTTAAAAGATTTGGTAAGTTTCTTGGTAAAATTCTTAAAAATGTTGACAATTTCGGTGTAATTTTTAGGATTTTTGTAAGTTTTTGGTGGAATAAAAAAAATTCAGTAAGTTTTGGGTGTAGTTGTTAAATATTTTAATAGCTTTGGTGGAAATTCTGCGAATTTTATTCATTTCTGGTGGAATTTTAAAAAAATTCAGTGCTTTTGGTAAAATTCTTATGAATTTAGTAAGTTTTTGGTGGAATTTTTAAAAAATTCAGTATGTTTTTGGTGGAATTATCAAAAAATTTTGATAACACTGGCGGAATTTTTGCGAATTTTGTTCATTTTTGATGGAATTTTTAAAAAATTTAGTGTTTTTTTTATGGAATTTTTACGAATTTAGTAAGTTTTTAGTGAAATTTTTCCAATTTTATTAATTTTTGGTGGAATTTTTATAAAATTCAGTATGTTTTAGAGGGAATTGTTAAAAAAGTTGATAACTTTGGTGGAATTTTTATTAACTTTAATCATTTTTGGTGGAATTGTTAAAAATATTGGTAATTTTAGTAGAATTTTTATGAATTTGGTAAGTTTTTGGTGGTATTTTTTAAAAATCAGTAAGTTTTTGGTGGAATTATTCAACATTTTTGTAGCTTTGGTGGAAAATTGAAAAAATTTAGTACGTTTTTGGTGGAATTGTTAAAAATGTTTGTAACTTTGAATTTTTACGAATATAGTAAGTTTTTTTAATTTTTACCAATTTTATTGATTTTGGGTTGAATTTTTAAAAAATTTAGTTTTTAGTAGAATTATCTCCAAATTTAATAATTTTTGGTGAAATTATATTCAATTTAACTAACTTTTGTGGAATTTTTATTGATACTTTTTTATTTTTGTGAAGTTTTTAAGAATCTAATCAATTCTTGACGAAATTAATCTTAATTTTAGTATATTTTTTTAAAAAATCAGTTTTTGGTGGAATTGTTAAAAATTTTAGTAGCTTTGGTGGAATTTTTACAAATTTAATTTTTGGTGATATTTTCAAGAATTTAGTTAGTTTTTAGTGAAATTTATTCGAATTTTTGCTCTGCATAAATTAAATATTTGATAATTATTAATAAACCGATCGTTTTGACATTTCATGTGGTATTAGCGTGATTAGAATAATAAATTACGTTTATGAAAATTGAACCAACTATTTTATCGGCCCAAATCGAAAATTACGGAAAACGGGGACTTCGTTTAGGGCTTAAATCGGCCGTTTCGGGTCCAAAGGAGTCCCGATTCGCATATAACGTTGCGTTATAAAGGCGTTCAGAAGGTTAGCAGGAAGCAGAGTCGCGGAGCCGGTGGCTTTTTGGACAAAAAGTGCGTTCGAAAATTAACGAAAATGACAGGCGGACGATCGAGAATTTTAATTTCAATTAGGGCTACCGCAACGTCGTTCGATTTTCAGGACCGTTTTTCCGAAATCGGTCACGGACACCCCTTTGAGTAATTTTCTTTCTTTAACCCATTAACAGTGTTAGTGGTGTATGTAAAATTCCAAAAGACCCAAATGGGAATCGTGGCAGCTAATGGGTTAAAAAATTATGTTTTAAAAATGAATAAAATGTAAAAATGAATAAAATCAATAGTGATTATTAGATTCGTTTAAACAAACCGTAGGGAAAATGAATAAATAAGCGCATTACGTGACGCATAGATTCGATGGAAAGAAGGAATCCAATAAAGGAACATAAATAACTGACGACCACGGCTAACACATGTTGAGGTACCCACCCTCCAAAAGAGCCGTCCGGATGGATATAAAAGGAGATCGATACGAAAAATAAAGGAACAAATCTTCGCCGTGTCGATGGCAGATATTTTCGGATGAGGGTGGAGTGAGTGTGGACCTCCCCTATTTTCGGACAGTGATTAAGACCCGAAACGCGGTGGGGTCGTAAGAATTTACCCTCAACCGGCCGTTTTTACCATTACCCAGAGATGATTAATTAGATTTTGTAAATCCCAGAAGAAAAAAGAAGTAATAATCCAGCTGTTAGGTTATGCTAAGAAGATTTTATTACAAAAGAAAGAATTACTACTACTTATTGTTAGTAGATTTGTAGAATAGATTATTTAATTGTCTGCTATAGAATAATTTTGATGTTTTGTGTTAAATACGATAGGCTTTTGTGTTGCGTATGAAAATAAAGATTGGATTATCTAAAATCAAAAGAAAAATTTTAAAATTGTTCATTGTTAATTGTAAATAATGGTTTAGAAACACAAACAATTCATTAAAAGATGTATTAAAAAATTATCAAAAAAGGAAAACGATTGGAAAAGGAAGTCAAATAAGAATCGTTCAGAAAGATAATTTCTGTTGTTAAGTTTGACGTTTTTCCTTAAATACATCGGTTTTTATTGATGTTTTCTAAAAAAATTTTAATCATTTGTAAAGAATTGAAATTGTTGGATGTCAAACTTTACCGTAACTTTAGCTGTAAAAATGATTAAATTTGTCGCAATTTCTAGCCATTGCCTAAAAGCTATTATTGAAACAAAATAGTTGAATTTGTCTTAAATATTACAGCTACTGCTACGGTTACCGTTACATCCTTTAAATTTAACACCTTAAACCAACCCAAAGATTGGATTATCTAATTTTCAATCTACCAATAGAAAAATTTTAAAATTCTTCGACCAAGCAGTAGTTTAGAAAGACAAGCAATTTATTAAAGGATTTATTAAAAAACTAGGTGAAAGGTAAAATCTATTTTATTGCAAAAGAATTAAATATGCTTTATTTGTTGTTCAAAAAATTTAAAAAAAATCATAAAGGTGACTAAAATTTTTAACAGTTAACCTATTTTTTTTTTTTAATTTTTTACCAGTTTTAAAAAATCGTGGAGACTTTATTTTTTTTAATTAAGAAATGAAATTTGTATTAATTGAAAGTTAAAACATTCTATTTTGAAATAAAAAAGTCAAATTTCCTCTAAATATTACCTAAAAAATTTGACGTTTAAAAGTAACAACTTTATTTTTAAAAATTCATATCTAAGAAAGTAATCGTTATTGAGATTTCAAATTTTATGACGATTTAGATTGATATTTAATTTTTACCTTCGCCAAAGATAAATTTCCTACGATTTTTAGTTTTCCCCTCAGAAGAAAAAATGCAAATGCCGATTAAAATTTGTCAATGGCAAACTTTAAAAAATCACCAAGACTTTATTTTTAGGAATTTTAAAAAGATCTTTTTTACCAATGATAGATTAAAATGTTTACTTTAAAATAACATATAATTTTGTATATGTTAGGTTATAAAAATTTTGACTTAGAAATTTTTTTGTAAACTCCTTCAAAATGGACATTCAGAAAAAATTGGTCAAATTTAAAAAATCCCCAAAACTTTATTTTTAGGAATTTTAAAAAGATTTTTTTTACTAAAGATAGATTAAAATGTTTGCTTTAAAATAACATATAATTTTGTATATGTTAGATTATAAAAATTTTGACTTACAATAAGTAATGATCAAAAGATTTTTCACCTAACCTAAAATTTTGTCCATCTTTAAAAAATCCCCAAGAGTTTATTTATACGAATTAATGAAAAATTTTTAAACTGAATGTAAATTAAAATGTCTAGTTTTAATTAGAAAAGACGGATTTTTCCTAAGTAGTGTTCAAAAAATTAAAAAAATTCCCTAAAACAATGAAGATTTTTCACCTAATCTAAAATTTTGACCATTTAAAAAAAAATCATATCGACTTTATTTATAGGAATTTTTAAAAGATTTTTGAACTGAATGTAAATTAAAATGTCTCATTTTAATTAAAATAGACGGATTTTTGCTAAGTAGTGTCAAAAGTTTATCTCAAAATAGATGTTTTAATTTAACGCTTCTAAAATATTTCATTTTATAATTTTCATAAATAAATCCTGTACGATTTTTTAAAGTTGGTCAAAAATTTCTTGATTTCGGTAAAATTTGTTATGTTTTTGGAAATTTTTATAAATTCTTTAGTAATAATTTGAACAAGTTTGATCATTTTAATTAAAAATAGACATTTTAATCTATCTTTCCTTTAATTTTTTTTTCAAAAAAAGAATTGAAAATAAATCCTTTACGATTTTTTAAATTTGGTAAAAAATCTAATTGTAAGGTTAGGTTTGGTTAAAAATTCTCGTATTTTTTAGAATTTTTTTAAAATTTTTGGTTAACAATTAAAATAAATTTGGTAAATTTATCTCAAAATAGATGTTTTAATTTAACGTTTCTAAAATATTTCATTTTCTAATCTTCATAAATAAATCCTGTACGATTTTTTAAAGTTGGTAAAAAATTTCTCGATTTCGGTAAAATTTGTTATGTTTTTGAAAATTTTTATAAATTCTTTAGTAATAATTTGAGCAAGCTTGATCATTTTAATTAAAAATAGACATTTTAGTCTATCTTTCCTTTAATTTTTTTCAAAAAAAGAATTGAAAATAAATCCTTTACGATTTTTTAAATTTGGTAAAAAATCTAATTGTAAGGTTAGGTTTGGTAAAAAATTCTCGTATTTTTTAGAATTTTTTTTTAATTTTTGGGTAACAATTAGAATAAATTTGGTAAGTTTATTTCAAAATAGATGTTTTAATCTAACATCTCTAAAATATTTCATTTTCTAATTTTCTTAAATAAATCCTGTACGATTTTTTAAAGTTGGTCAAAAATTTCTTGATTTCGGTAAAATTTGTTATGTTTTTGGAAATTTTTATAAATTCTTTAGAAATAATTTCAACAAATTTGATCATTTTAATTAAAAATAGACATTTTAATCTATTTTTTCTTTAATTTTTTTCAAAAAAAGAATTGAAAATAAATCCTTTACGATTTCTTAAATTTGATCAAAAATCTAAGGTTAGGTTTGGTAAAAAATTCCCGTATTTTTTAGAATTTTTTTTTAAATTTTGGTTACCAATTAGAATAAATTTGGTAAGTTTATTTCAAAATAGATGTTTTAATTTAACATCTCTAAAATATTTCATTTCCTAATTTTCATAAATAAATCCTGTATGATTTTTTAAAATTAGTAAAAATTTTTAAGGTTTTTTATAAAACCTTAGTACTTAAACTTTTTATACACTCTAATTTTTATTAATTTATTAACAAGTTTCATATTAAGTAAACGTATTAATCATATTAAGTGAAATTACAGTAACTATGGAAAATATCAGATAGATTAATTTACCGAAGAGTGAATAAACTGGGTATTAAAGTAAAATAAACAATCTCTGAACTCAAAATAAGTTGTTTTCAAAACTTAACCCAAATGAGGCGAATAAATACGGTCGGATAAACCGAGATGTTGGATCAACCGAGGTCGGATTAGAAAGGTTCTATATTCAGATAAAAACATCAACAGTCATCCAAAAAACTTCAATACTTTTTCTGAAATACTTAAAATACTTTAAGTTTTCTAAATAAACGATTTTTTTTTTCAATGATATTCGACCCTAATTTTTTAATTAGCTTATTCTATTTACTTATTTTTCTAAATATAAGAACGTTGGAGGAAATTTCTTTTTATTCTTTCCTCTTCTAATCATCATAGAAGTTTTCTATACGTATAGAATTTTTCTAAATGATATTTTACATGACTATCTTATCTTTCTAAGTGATGATGAAATCTTTCTGTACAATTTTCTAGTTCTTGTAACCATTCTGAACGACTTTTTTGTCCTTTAATATTTTTACCACTTTTGAATAGTTTTATAAGTTGGTTTAAATGGATCAGAAATTTTCTAAACTATCTGCTGGTTTTCCAAAAAATTCTCTAATACATTTGAATAGTTATCCAGTCTTTTCGGAAAAATATCTGACCTTGAACAATTATTTCATCTTTTTGAAAAATTAAGGTGGACAAATACGGTCGGAGTAACCGAGGTGACGGATCAACCGAGGGTGGATTAGAAAGATTTTACTATAGTCAAATAAAAACATCAACAGTCCAGAAAAAAATCCAAAATAATTCAATTCCTTTTCTGAAATACTAAATTTTCTAAATAAACGGTTTTCTAAACTATCTCCTGGTTTTCTAAAAAGTTTTCTAGTACATTTGGGCAGTCATCCAGTCTTTTCAGAAAAATATCTGTTCTTGAACAATTATCTTATCATTTTGAAGAACGAAGGTGGACAAATACGGTGGGATTAACCGAAGTGACGGATCTATCGAGGTTGGATACTAAGCTGAATACTAAGTTTTCTAAATAAACGATTTTTTCAATGATATTCTTCACGAATTTTCTAATTAGCTTATTCTATTAACTTATTTTTCCAACAATAAGTATAACAACGTTGCAGGGTAACTTCTTTCTGTTCTTTCCTCGTCTAGTCATCGTACAGATTTTCTGTATACTGCTTTTAGATTTAGTATTGCTTCCTGTAAACAATTTTAGAGTGTTCGGATCTATTAACTTACTTTTTCAGAATATTATCAAGTACTATAACCCGAAATGAAGTTGCACCAGGAAGACAAAGATGAAAGAGTACTCAGCAATGTCACAGATTTCACTTACTTTTTCATCTTTCTCTTCAGTGTGCCTTTTCCACCATCTCCATTCTCCATTTTGGATTATAGTACATTTGAACGATTTTCCCTTTTTCGTTTAATCTTGTGTTTAGTTTGTATCTACTATAGACCCAAATTATTTTGTAAATTTTCTAAAAAAATTTTCAATTTACCTTATTAGTACGTTTGTAAACTTTTCTTCAACATCGTATATAGAGTTCATACGTAGGTGGACCGTGAAGAAACAGAAGGGTCAAATTCTTTCTCGAACCGAGTTCTCCTGCCGTCCGTGTGTGAGTATACCATACCGTGTATACATACTCGGACTTTTTTTCTCCTTAGGCAAAAGCTTGCGGTGGCGGCTTCGGCCAACTTCTTCTTTCTTGCGGCGTGCGTGAGCGCAAGAACTCTCCTCCGTCGTGCGTTGTAGAAGCTTCTCGGCGTCCATTCTATCCGAAACCGCCGCAACGTTCGGTCGTACGAACCACTCGGTCTCTGTCTTTTAAGCGCGATCGCAAAACCACTTTTATTAATTCCCCTCCGGCCGTTCAATGTTAACTTCTCTTTTAATTCATTTTTGAGTACAAGTAAAAATTTTACAAGACCAGTTTAAAAGTGCATTGTGGGTGGATTTTAACTTAAATTGAACGAAAATAAACCAAAAAAGACTATAAGTAGTAAAAAATAAACTGTGTTTTTAAATTCGCACCGTGTGGAACCGGCTTGAAAATGAATATGTAAGTGCGATTGTGGATTTCTTTGAAACGTAATTTATGCGAGAGCTAAGAAACCGTTGAAACGCTGAATAATTGTAGAATAGATTATGGGATTGGTGTGATGAGTATATTAATATTTCTTTTGCTTCGTTTTGATTTAAAATAAAAGGGGAATTTAACTACCGGATATTTTTATTTGCGGATTAGTAATTACTAATTATCATATCGTATATGTGAATGAATTAGATCCGATGTGATTAATTCTAGTCGTTAATCAGGATTTATACTAACAAAAAAAATTAATATTAACTAATTATCTAAATTAGTATTATCATTATCATTAGTATGGCAATGAAACTTGAACCTTGGGAAGGGAAACGAGTCATTCTGGATGATTTTTTTTGTGTTTTTCAATGATGTTTTAATTATTTTTAAACGACTGTTATTTTTTAAACGCCTTTTTTAGTATTTTTTGATAACGTTTGAACCTTTCTGATTGATATCTAAACAGGTAGATGTTTTGGTATTTTGTAAATTTACAAATCTACTTAATTAGGTGTTAAATATTTTTTTAAATTGTATTTGACTTTCTACTCTATTAAGCTTTACTTAATTCATCTTTTTATAAGATTTTTGATTATATGAATAATTTTTCTTATTATAATTTTTTTTTGATTCTCGATATTAAAGAAGTTATAACCTAAAAACTAGTTATAACCCCAAAAAAATCATTTTTTCAACTTTGGTTCAATCTAATTCAAAAATTAAACGAAATAGAAAAAAATGTTTCAAATAAAATTTATACATTTTTTAATTATAAATACTTTTTATTCTAAACATTTCTTCCGATTATCGATATTAAACGAGTTATAACCTAAAAACTAATTATAACCCTAAAACGTCATTTTTTCAACTTTGATTCCATCTAATTGAAAAACTAAACAAAATAGAAAAAAATGTTTCAAATAAAATTTATTCCTATTTTAATTATAAATACTTTTTATTATAAACATCTTTTTTTAATTTTCGATATTAAAGGAGTTGTAAGTTAAAAACCAGTTATAACCTCAAAACGTCATTTTTTCAACTTTAGTTCCATCTAATTCAAAAATTAAACAAAATAGAGAAAAATGTTTTGAGTAAAATTTATTCCTTTTTTAATTATAAATACTTTTTATTATAAATATTTTTTTCAATTATCGATATTAAAGCAAGTATAACTTAAAAACTAGTTATAACCCCAAAATGTCATTTTTTCAACTTTGGTTCCATCTAATTCAAAAACTAAACAAGATAGAAAAAAATCTTTCAAATAAAATCTATTCTATTTTTAATTATAAATATTTTTTATTATAAACATTTTTTTAAAATTTTGATATTAGAGGAGTTGTAAGTTAAAAACCAGTTATAACCTCAAAACGTCATTTTTTCAACTTTGATTCCATCTCATTCAAAAACTAAACAAAATAGGAAAAAATATTCCAAATAAAATTTATTCCTTTTTTAATTATAAATATTTTTTATTCTAAATAATTTTTTCAATTCTCGATATTAAAAGAGTTATAATCTAAAAACTAGTTATAACCCCAAACTGTCATTTTTTCAACTTTGGTTCCATTTAATTCCAAAACTAAACAAAATAGAAAAAAATATTTTGAACAAAATTAATTCATTTTTTAATTATAAATATTTTTTATTCTAAACATTTTTTTCCAACTCTTGTTATTAAAGGAGTTGTAAGTTAAAATCTAGTTATAACCCCAAAATGTCATTTTTTCAATTTTGGTTCCATCTAATTCAAAAACTAAACAAAATAGAGAAATATGTTTTAAATAAAATTTATTCCTCTTTTAATTATAAATATTTTTTGTTACAAACATTTTTTTCAGTTCTCGATATTAAAGGAATTATAACCTAAAAACTATTTATAACCTCAAAACGTCATTTTTTCAACTTTGGTTCCATCTAATTTAAAAACTAAACAAAATAGAAAAAATGTTTCAAACAAAATTTATTCCTTTTTAATTATAAATATTTCGTATTCTAAACAGTTTTTTCAATTCTCAATATTAAAGGAGTTGTAACCTAAAAACTACTTATAACCCTAAAACGTCATTTTTTCAACTTTGGTTCCAACTAATTCAAAAACTAAACAAAATAGAAAAAATGTTTCAAATAAAATTTATTCCTTTTTTAATTGTAAATATTTTTTATTATAAACATTTTTTTCAATTATCGATAACAAAGGATTTATAACCTAAAAACTAGTTATAACCCCAAAATGTCATTTTCTCAACTTTGGTTCCAACTTTGAAAATTTTTTTATTTTTTTTGGTAAAATTTAGAACAAAACGGTCTTTTTAAATTAAAACTGGAATATTTTTAGTTTCCATTAGAAAAAAAATCAGATCAAAATCTTTAAAATTCATTTTTTTACGAATTTTAAAAAAAATTATTGAGTTTTCTAACCTAAAAATTTTTTTTGCCAACTTTCAACTTTTTTTTAATTTTTTTGATAAAATCTAGTACAAATCGATCTTGTTAAACTAAAACTAGAATATTTTTAGTTTCCATTAGAAAAAAAATCAGATCAAAATCTTTAAAATTCAATTTTTTATGATTTTTTTAAGAATGATTGAATTTTTAGAAAATGGTTTAACCTAAAAATCTTTTGCCAACATTTAAATTTTTTAAAATTTTTTTGGTAAAATTAAGAATAAAATGTTTTTTAAGTTGAAACTAGAGTGTTTTTAGTTCCATTTAGTAAAAAAATCAGATCAAAATCTTTAGAACTCAATTTTTTATGAATTTTTTAAAAATTGTTGATTTTTTAATAATCAAGCATTTTTAATCTAAAAAAAAATTTTTACCAAATTTGAAAATTTTTTTAATATTTTTGACAACATTTAGAACAAGACGATCTTTTTAAATTAAAACTAGAATATTTTTAGTTTCATTTAGGAAAAAAATCAGATCAAAATTTTTAAAATTCGATTTTTTACGAATTTTTAAAAAAATATTGATTTCCTAATCTAAATTTTTTTTTGCCAACTTTGAAAATTTTTTAAATTTTTTTGGTAAAATCTAGAAGAAAACGGTCTTTTTAAATCAAAACTAGAATGTTTTGGGTTTCATTTAGGAAAAAAATCCAATTAAAATATTTAAAAATGGATTTTTTTATGAATTTTTAAAATTGATCGATTTTCTCAAGTTAGGTTAGAAGTGTCAAAAATTTTTATTAACTTTGAAAATTTTTTTAATTTTTTTGACAACATTTAGAATAAAACGGTCTTTTTAAATCAAAACTAAAATGTTTTAAGTTTCATTTAGAAAAAACATCCAATCAAAATATTTAAAAATGGATTTTTGACGAATTTTTAAAGTTGATCGATTTTCTTAAGTTAGAAGTGTCAAAAATTTTTTACCAACTTTGAAAATTTTTTTAATTTTTTTGGTAAAATTTAGAACAAATCGGTTTCATTAAATTAAAACTAGAATATTTTTAGTTTCATTTAGAAAAAAAATCAGATCAAAATCTTTAAAATTCAATTTTTTTTAAAAAATATTGATTTCCTAATCTATTAATTTTTTTGCCAACTTCTTATCTTGAAAAATGAACATTATTAAAAGCATTTGTGAAATATTTAACATAAATTTCTTCTTAATGTAAAAGGAATTTATTAATTCATTTATTCATCATATCACAATTTCCTGCATAAAATCATTTTTATCAAATCCGCTCAAAGAGATTATAAAAAAAAGATAGGCTAATACCTCTGATCCAATTAGCGGAGGAAATCCTGACATTTTTGCCGATAAACCATCAATTAACATTTCGCTATAAGGTAATTGAAGTCAAGTCGATTAATTAAACAGACAAACGCGATTCGAGCTTAATAAAAGCGAGCTGATGATAAGGTCTTTTTCAATTTAAATATAAAACCATTTGTGAATAATAACTCTTTGGAGACGTAAAAGAAGGAGTTGTAAAGTCGAATAAGAACGGATGTCCACTTCAAAAAATTCTTTTCTCTCACGACGCGCCACTTGAAATTGATATCTCGCGGCGTTTGATTCTCCCAGAGTTAAAAGTATCAATCACCGGGTGACATCTGCAAAACACTTCTTGAATTATTCAAGTGTCCGGCGGGGCTGAGATCTCTATCAGAGACGGGCGTACACATGGAATTCAACGATTCCTTTCATAGAGAACAGGAAGCGGTCGTCGTTTTTGATACAACCGACCGAGAAAAAAAATAAGAAAAGAAAAAAATAAATAAAGAAGAGGAAAAACCGACTCGTTTCTAGAACGAAGAGTCTTCTCAGTTTCGAAACACTTTTTGTTGCCTTAACTTTTTTATTTATGTTTTCTTCCGTCCTGGTTTCTTATATTTCTTTACCCATCGGAAGAAAAACGAACGCGTGCGCAACTCTACTATTTTTATTGAACTAATTTAAGATGATTATATATTGGTTTTTATGGTAAATGATGCTGCATCCGATCGTCCTTGAAAGTTCTTTAAATTACCACTAATAAGGAGAGTGCAAAGTCTTGGGGTCGTAGATTTACTTTGAAAATTTTTTTAATTTTTTTGACAACACTTGGAATAAAACGATCTTTTTTAGTTAAAACTAGAATATTTTAAGTTTCATTTAGAAAAAAAATCAAATCAAAATCTTTAAAATTCAATTTTTTAAGAATTTTTAAAAAAATGGTTAATTTTCTAACCTAAAAAAATTTTTTACCAACTTTGAAAATTTTTTTAAGTTTTTTAACAACACTTGGAATAAAACGGCCATTTTTAATTAAAATTAGAATGATTTTAGTTTCATTTAGAACAAAAATCAAATCAAAATCTTTAAAATTCAATTTTTTTAGAATTTTTAAAAAATGGTTAATTTTCTAACCTAAAAAAATTTTTTACCAACTTTGAATTTTTTTTTAATTTTTTTGACAACACTTGGAATAAAACGGCCTTTTTTAATTAAAATTAGAATAATTTAGGTTTCATTTAGAAAAAAAATCAAATCAAGATCATTAAAAATGAATTTTTGATGAATTTTTAAAAAGTTGTTAATTTTCTAACCAAAAAAATTTTTCCCACCTATGAAAATTTTTTAAATTTTTTTGACAACACTTGGAATAAAACGATCTTTTTTAGTTAAAACTAGAATATTTTAAGTTTCATTTAGAAAAAAAATCAAATCAAAATCTTTAAAATTCAATTTTTTAAGAATTTTAGAAAAATGGTTAATTATCTAACCTAAAAAAAATTTTTACCAACTTTGAAAATTTTTTTAATTTTTTTGACATCACTTGGAATAAAAAGGCCTTCTTTAATTAAAATTAGAATGATTTAAGTTTCATTTAGAAAAAAAATCAAGTCAAAATCTTTAAAAATGAATTTTTGAGGAATTTTTAAAATTGATCGATTTTCTTAAGTTAGGTTAGAAGTGTCAAAATTTTTTTACCAAGTTTGAAAATTTTTTAAATTTTTTTGACAACATTTACAATAAAACGGTCTTTTCAAATCTAAACTAGAATATTTTAGGTTTCATTTAGAAAAAAATCCAATCAAAATCTTTAAAAATGGATTTTTGATGAATTTTTAAAGTTAATTTTCTTAAGTCAAAAAAGTGTCAAAAATTTTTTACCAACTTTGAAAATTTTTTTAATTTTTTTGACAACATTTACAATAAAACGATCTTTTTAAATCAAAACTAGAGTATTTTAGATTTCATTTAGAAAAAAAATCAAATCAAAATCTTTCAAATTCAATTTTTTTAGAATTTTTAAAGAATGGTTAATTTTCTAACCTAAAAAGATTTTTTACCAACTTTGAAAATTTTTTTAATTTTTTTGACAATACTTGGAATAAAACGGCCTTTTTTAATTAAAATTAGAATGATTTAAGTTTCATTTAGAAAAAAAATCAAATCAAAATCTTTAAAAATGAATTTTTGATGAATTTTTTAAAAAATTGTTAATTTTCTAACCAAAAAAATTTTTAACAACTTTGAAAATTTTTTTAATTTTTTTGACAACATTTACAATAAAACGGTCTTTTTAAATCAAAACTAGAATATTTTAGGTTTTATTTAGAAAAAAAATCAAATCAAAATCTTTAAAAATGAATTTTTGATGATTTTTTAAAAAATTGTTAATTTTCTAACCTAAAAAATTTTTTACCAACTTTGACAATTTCTTTAATTTTTTTGACAACACTTGAAATAAAACGATCATTTTTAATTAAAATTAGAATCATTTTAGTTTCATTTAGAAAAAAAATCAAATCAAAATCTTTAAAATTAATTTTTGATGAATTTTTTAAAAAATTGTTAATTTTCTAACCTAAAAAATTCTTTACCAACTTTGACAATTTTTTTAATTTTTTTGGCAACACTTGGAATAAAACGATCTTTTTTAATTAAAATTAGAATGTTTTAAGTTTCATTTAGAAAAAAAATCAAAACAAAATCTTTAAAAATGAATTTTTGATGAATTTTTTAAAAAATTGTTAATTTTTTAACCTAAAAAATTTTTTACCAACTTTGAAATTTTTTTTAATTTTTTTGACAACACTTGGAATAAAACGATCGTTTTTAATTAAAATTAGAATGTTTTAAGTTTTATTTAGAAAAAGAATCCAATTAAAATCTTTAAAAAGAAATTTTTGATGAATTTTTAAACTTAACTTTCTTAAGTTAGAAAAGTGCAAAAAATGTTTTCCAACTTTGAAAATTTTTTTAATTTTTTTATCAACACTTGAAATAAAACGGTCTTTTTTATATAAAATTAAAATGATTTAAGTTTCATTTAGAAAAGAAATCAAATCAAAATCTTTAAAATTCAATTTTTTAAGAATTTTTAAAAAAATGGTTAATTTTCTAACCTAAAAAACTTTTTTACCAACTTTGAAAATTTTTTAAATCTTTTTAACAACACTTGGAATAAAACGGCCTTTTTTAATTAAAATTAGAATGATTTAAGTTTCATTTAGAAAAAAAATCAAATCAAAATCTTTAAAAATGAATTTTTGATGAATTTTTTAAAAAGTTGCTAATTTTCTAACCTAAAAAAATTTTTCCCAACTTTGAAAATTTTTTTAATTTTTTTGACAACATTTACAATAAAACGGCCTTTTTTAATTAAAATTAGAATATTTTAAATTTCATTTAGAAAAAAAATCCAATCAAAATCTTTAAAAATGAATTTTTGATGAATTTTTTAAAAAATTGTTAATTTTCTAACCATATAAAAATTTTTTACCAACTTTGAAAATTTTTTTAATTTTTTTGACAACACTTGGAATAAAACGGTCTTTTTTAATTAAAATTAGAATATTTTAAGTTTCATTTAGAAAAAAAATCAAATCAAAATCTTTAAAAATGAACTTTTGATGAATTTTTTAAAAAATTGTTAATTTTCTAACCTAAAAAATTTTTTACCAACTTTGAAATTTTTTTAAATTTTCTTAACAACACTTGGAATAAAACGGTCTTTTCTAATTAAAATTAGAATATCTTAAATTTCATTTAGAAAAAAAATCAAATCAAAATCTTTAAAAATGAATTTTTGAAGAATTTTTTAAAAAATTTTTAATCTTCTAACCAAAAAAATTTTTACCAACTTTGAAAATTTTTTTAATTTTTTTGACAACACTTGGAATAAAACGGCCTTTTTTAATTAAAATTAGAACATTTTTAGTTTCATTTAGAAAAAAAATCAGATCAAAATCTTTAAAATTCAATTTTTTACGAATTTTTAAAAAAATATTCTTTTCCTGATCTAAAAATTTTTTAAATTTTTCTGGTAAAATTTAGAACAAAACGGTATTTTAAAATTAAAACTAGAATGTTTTTAGTTTCATTTAGAAAAAAAATCAGATCAAAATCTTTAAAATTCAATTTTTTACGAATTTTTAAAAAATTATTGGGAGATCTAACCTAAAAGTTCTTTTGCCAACTTTGAAAATTTTTTTAATTTTTTTGACAAGGCTTGGAATAAAACGGTCTTTTTAAATCAAAACTAGAATATTTTAAGTTTCATTTAGAAAAAAAATCCATTCAAAATCTTTAAAAATGAATTTTTGACTAATTTTAAAATTAATTTTCTTAAGTTAGAAAAGTGACAAAAATTTTTACCAACTTTGAAATTTTTTTAATTTTTTTGACAACACTTGGAATAAAACGGTCTTTTTTAATTAAAATTAGAATATTTTAAGTTTCATTTAGAAAAAAAATCAAATCAAAATCTTTAAAAATGAATTTTTGATGAATTTTTTAAAAAATTGTTAATTTTCTAACCAAAAAAATGTTTACCAACTTTGAAATTTTTTTTAATTTTTTTGACAACACTTGGAATAAAACAGCCTTTATTAGTTAAAATTAGAATGTTTTAAGTTTCATTTAGAAAAAAAATCAAATCAAAATCTTTTAAATTCAATTTTTTAAGAATTTTTAAAAAATGGTTAATTTTCTAACCTAAAAAAATTTTTTACCAACTTTGAATTTTTTTTAAATTTTCTTGACAACACTTAGAACAAATCGGTCTTCTTTAATTAAAATTAGAATGTTTTAAGTTTCATTTAGAAAAAAAAATCAAATCAAAATCTTTAAAAATGAATTTTTGATGAATTTTTTAAAAAGCTGTTAATTTTCTAACCTAAAAAGTTTTTCCCAACTTTGAAAATTTTTTTAATTTTTTTGACAACATTTATAATAATACGGTCTTTTTAAGTCAAAACTAGAATATTTTAGGTTGCATTTAAAGGTAGAATGTTTTATGTAAACTAAATCCATGTTCCTAAGACCTTGCACTCTCTTTATAAGTAAAAAAAATGTTGTTTAATTTAAAGATCTAAATCATATCTTTATAAAACGCGATCAACAATAAAAATTCCTCTTGAAAAGAACACCTGTGCCTTTCATTCAATAGGATGGGTTAATGAATGCACCATACAAAGTTCCCTCTCCTTCCGATGATTCGTTCCCCCATTGTTAATTATAGGAGCTCGTAGCGAAACCAAACCAAACAGAATCAGATGGTTTCAACGATAAATACTAAATACACTCTCCTCTTCTTTCCCGTTTGGAAACTCCTCTTCTTCCTCGTTTCATTTCTATTTTTATTCTTCCGCAATTTTAGTTCGGATTCGATCATCTTCGCGATCGTCGCGATGCATCGCGATGTCGCAAATCTCAATTACCGTGGAGACTTTGGCTCCTGTATGGGCACGAATCGATTACAAGTTCTTTTCAGCGAACGAACTCGGCCCCAAACTGTTCCTCGTCACGGCAGATTCTATATTTAGAACGTCCAGTTCCCGCTTAGTCATATATGGCCGGGCCTTCCTCGTGGTCCAGATAAACCGGGGGGGCCCACCGATTCTCCCTTCGTCGATGCCGACCAGAGCAGGTTGTTCACCTGTTCTGGTCGACGTTGGTCTTGTTTAATTAGTTAATTAGTGCATGCTATGCGCTCGCCCGCTTATAGGCGTGGACTACCACCTTTTCAATTTCATCAACGTCACGATATGGTTTTATAACAAAAAGATCGCGGGCAAAAAGTAGAAAGAGGAAATTAAAGGATTATAAAGATGTGGGTACGTTTATCTTTGTGGAGAAGTCATAATGGAATGGGATTCATTATTCATTATGAAGATGTTATTCTGGTTCGGTTAGTTTAAATGTAGAAGTCATTAGAGGGTATGGAGTGTGGTTATTTAAAGAACTTGAGAGGAGGGATTAAAATAACTATTGGTTGGATTGGAAAATTTACGAGGATAGAAAATAGAATGCTTTAGGAAGTAGATGATTTCATGGATTTTATGCTATTCTATTTTAACAACCTTCTGCAACTTGAAAATGAATCCTCTTCTTATTAACTTTTTTCGTTAGAGTTATCTTCTGAAAATCCTTTTTAGAAAATGTTCTCATTTAATTCAGTTGTAGATTCTCTTAAATTATCTCTTTAGATTGGATAATTATCAAATATGGTTGACTTCTCAACCAGATGAAATGATTTTCTTGACTAATCAGTTCCAATTGCAAGAGTTTTCAAACAAGTATTCAAACAACCCTTTTTGCAACAGTAACCCCACATCAGATACCACTGTTTGTTAGGTTTTGCATGACTTCTTCTCAAATCAACCCACCAAGACTTTTTGATTCCAGCCTTTATTAGTTTAAATCGTTAACACGTTGTAGGAGAATGTGATATTGTTCTTGATTTGGGTTGATGAAGTCTATGGAGACGATTGAGTTGATTGAGTCTATGGAGGCGATTGAGTCGATGGAGATGATGGAGTCAATAAACTGCTCTCGCCACACTTTTCCCTTTCACCCACTTCCACACCACTTAATACTCATGCCGATGAGCCTGGTGTACAAGGAGATGACCAATGGACTCCGAGTTCGCTGAGTGCGTTAGCTTTTCGGTGGCTAACCTCTAGGTTTAGGTAGATTTCCCCAGTGAAGAGCTTTCGATGTGGTTGTGTAGCTGTTTTTCTTTCAATCCAACCCCACACCTGACACCACTTTGTTGAATGTGATATTGCTTCTGATTTGGGTTGATGGAGACGATTGAGTCGATGGAATCGATGAAGACGATTGAGTCGATGAAGTCGATAAGCTGCTTTCACCACACTTTTCCTTTTCACCTACTTCCACAACACTAAATACTGATGCCGATGAACCTGGCGTATAAGGGGATGACCAATGGAGTCTAAATTCGCTGAGTGCTTTAGCTTCTCGGTGGCTAACCTCTGGATTTAGGTAGATTTCCCCAGTGAAGAGCTTTCGCTGTGGTTGTGTAGCTGTTTTTCTTTCAATTCAACCCCACACCTGACACCACTTTGTAAGAGAATGTGATATTTCTCCTGATTTGGGTTGATGGAGACGATTGAGTCGATGGATTCGATGGAGACGATTGAGTCGATGGAACCGATGAAGACGATTGAGACGATGGAGTCGATAAGCTGCTCTCACCACACTTTTCCTTTTCACCTACTTCCACAACACTAAATACTGATGCCGATGAACCTGGTGTACAAGGGGATGACCAATGGACTCCGAATTTACTAAGTGCTTTAGCTTCTCGGTGGCTAACCTCTGGGTTTAGGTAGATTTTCCCAGTGAAGAGCTTTCGCTGTGGTTGTGTAGCTGTTTTTCTTTCAATCCAACCCCACACCTGACACCACTTTGTTGAATGTGATATTGCTCCTGATTTGGGTTGATGGAGACGATTGAGTCGATGGATTCGATGGAGACGATTGAGTCGATGGTATCGATGAAGACGATTGAGTCGATGGAGTCGATAAGCTGCTCTCACCACACTTTTCCTCTTCACCTACTTCCACAACACTAAATACTGATGCCGATGAACCTGGCGTACAAGGGGATGACCAATGGAGTCTAAATTCGCTGAGTGCTTTAGCTTCTCGGTGGCTAACCTCTGGGTTTAGGTAGATTTCTCCAGTGAAAAGCTTTCGCTGTGGTTGTGTAGCTGTTTTTCTTTCAATCCAACCCCACACCTGACACCACTTTGTTGAATGTGATATTGCTCCTGATTTGGGTTGATGGAGACGATTGACTCGATGGAGTCGATGAAGACGATTGAGTTGATGGAGACGATGGAGTCAATAAGCTGCTCTCACCACACTTTTCCTTTTCGCCTACTTCCACAACACTAAACACTGGTACCGATGAGTCTGGAATGCAAGGGGATGACCAATAGACTCCGAGTTCACTGACAAGGAGACATCGCAGTTGACTCTTCACCAATTTTGATGAATTTTTTTTACGGTGAATCTATATTGACGATAAGTAAGTTCCACCAGAGCTTTTGATCCAATGGCCCTTCTATGGGGAGTTATTAATTTTTGAAAGTTACGTTTTTTGGGAGTTGTTATAAGCTAAAAGGCGATGCCGTCTTACGTATCTGTCCATAGAGTATTGAATGAATGCCGCGCTCCTGTGCAGGAAGCCCAGAGTCGGGATTCTTATGTTACAACTTTTTTTTTGTTTTAATCATTATGGAAGAGGAGGTGCTATCTTGCGATTCTACTACAGCATTTGTTAATGGAACTTCTTCGTCCGGCAAAAATAACTCATCTTCTTCTGTAAAACAGTTTTCTCCCAAAGTTTTTACAATACATTGGGCAAACTTCTTCCCCAAAAATAGATGCCTTCGGCGCCATTGATTCATTTGCCGCGTCATTTAAAATTTTCTTTTTTTTTAATATTTGGAAACAAACGTGCATGCCGTCTGTAATATCCTGTTTGTCGTATAATTGCATGAAACTTACGATTAACGTTTCTTCTTCCAAAACCCCTTCATGTTCAACAATTGACGGTTGCTTTTCAATTGATACTGTATCCATATTATCCAAAAAAATAATCCAAAAATCGCTATCCAAAAATCAATATCTAATAATCGTTATCCAAAATTGCTGCTCAATAATCAGTATCCAATAAATCGTTGTCCAAAAATCACTCTTCAATAATCGTTATCTAATAATCACTATTCAAAAATCGCTGTTTAATAATCACTAACTAATAAGGCGTAAAGAATTAAACTTGAAAATATGTCAATAACCTGATCATATCGACCTATGCAACGAAAACTATTGTAAGTCATTTTTGATAGAACTGAGTCAGATATAAGTGTTTAAAGGTTTTGAACCGATTGCATTTTAAGAAATAAAATTTTCTAGGTAAAAATTTCCTACTTGGTTGCTATAGATGTCTTATAGAGGATTCCGAAAGGATTCACCATAGAAGAATTGCAATTAATTCTGTTTTCTTTTCAAATTTTTCCAAATCACCATTTTTGACTTACGATAGTTTTCGTTGCATAGGTCGATATTCGCATTTCCTTGAAAAAAATCCCGATCCTGGGCTTCCTGCACAAGAGCGCGGCATTCATTCACTGCACCACGGACAGATACTTAAGACGGCATCGCTTATAACAACAACTCCCAAAAAACGTAACTTTCAAAAATTAAAACCTTTTTAATCTTTAACCTCCCTAATTTTACCTCCCTACTCCCTTTAGAAGAGCCATTGGATCAAAAGCTCTGGGGGAACTTACTTATATTCAATATAGATTCACCATAAAAAAATTCATCAACATTGATGAAGAGTCAACTGCGATGTTTCCTTGTGAGTGCTTTAGCTTCTCGGTGGCTAACCTCTGGGTTTAGGTAGATTTCCCCAGTGAAGAGCTTTCGCTATGGTTGTGTAGCAGTTTTTCTTTCAATCCAACCCCACATCTGACACCACTTTGTTGAATGTGATATTGCTCCTGATTTGGGTTGATTGAAACAACTTGGGATTTTATGTGCTTTTATTTCCAAAGACAAAGTGTTAGAGAATACAACGTCGGCTTTTGTGGATTTCGATTGTTACTCCTTTTCCTTTCTTACCAGCTTATAACTAACTATATTATTCATTTCTTTTAGTCTTCGAACTAGCATTTCCCACCATGAGAATCATCCAAGTGATCACGCGATAAATATAACCAATAAAAACGCTCTAACAAGCCCAAACAAGGGCCCCAAACAAACCCAATTTGGCTGATAAAGGAAAAATGAAATTAATCGAAGCAAGTGTTATTTATTGCGAAATGCAAGTTCTTGGATAACGCACTTCGATTCCTGACTTAAACATATTTACTGTGAACATCAACAACTAAAATATTTGAATAACCTGCTCTTTATTCTTCTTCTATACTTTATAACAACGTTAACTGCCACGTCACCTATATTTAGGTGACAGTAAAACCGGTGGTACGTAGCAGAATACGCTTCGAACAGTAGTACGGGTGGATTGAAGGAAGAAAAAAAAGCCCGCGACAGTCAACGTGTTAAAGGTCCTTTGTCCAGACGTTGTGATTATTATATGGGTCTTTGCCGAATCCTATGTTCAGACATTGTTGACTTAACATCTAGGCAAAACAAATTTTATGTTCAGATTAATGTTAGATTTTGCAGGACTTCTCAAGTCAAACCACCAAGAATTTTTGATTCCAGTCTTTATTAAGGTACTTTGTCTGAACGTTATGAATATTATATTGGTCTTTGCCGAGTCCTATGTTCAGACATTCTGGATATAACATCTAGGCAAAATAAATTTTATGTTCAGGTTAATGTTAGATTTTGCAGGACTTCTTCTCAAGTCAAACCACCAAGAATTTTTAATTCCAGTCTTTATTAAGGTCTTTTGTCCGAACGTTGAGGATATTATATTGGTCTATGATGAGTCCTATGTTCAGACATTGTGGACATAACATCTAGGCAAAACAAATTTAATGTTTAGGTTAATGTTAGATTTTGCAGGACTTCTTCTCAAGTCAAACCACCAAGAATTTTTGATTCCAGTCTTTCGTTCCAGTTGGACTTGAATAAAGATTAAGGTCCTTTGTCCAAACGTTGTGGGTATTATATTGGTCTTTGCTGAGTCCTATGTTCAGACATTGTGGACATAACATCTAGGCCAGTGATGGCGAACCTATGATCCGCGGGTCAGACACTGATCCACACAAACCTTTTAAGTGACCCACAAAGCTCTTTTAATCCGAGAAGTAACTACCTTCCTCTTTTGCAAGTGATTTGAAACTATACTTCATTTAATAACTAGTAGGAGTGTTTTGAATTTTGCGCGCCAAAATAGTGAACTATTATTGGTCGCTCCGCAGTCAAGTTTACGAAGACGAAAAAATTGGTTTTTGTCGTTTAGTGTTTTTAACGTTTGAGGTTAGGTGCTTTACCTAATTTGTCAACTTGTTTCTCGCTTTTTCGTTGTGCTCAAATGGTTGCGATCAAAAAATATTAAGTTCGAAGAAGGTATGGTGCGATGTCATCTGTTGGATATAATACGTCAACACAAGGAACGTCTTTTGGATAAATTTTGAACAATATACGTATAGAAAAACGGCCATAGAGATATTTGGTATGTTCTAGAATACTACGCTCAAACGCTTGGTGTTTTGTTGGTTGCATAAATGTGACTGGTTTGAAGTTTAGAATTCAAATTTGCCGCTAAAAATGTTTAGTGTATTTTTTAGTTACTTTTTCCTATGTAAATGGGGTTTTGAGATTTACTCCTCCTAGTTATTAAATGAAGTATAGTGAACCACAAGGAAGCACTAAAAAAATACAATCAACAAAATTTTACCCACTTCTCAAAAAGGTTCGCCATTACTCATTTAGGGAAAACAAATTTAATGATCAGGTTAATGTTAGATTTTGCAGAACTTCTTCTCAAATCAAACCACCAAGAATTTTTGATTCCAACCTTTATTAGCTCCTAGTTCCAGATAGCTTCTAATTCTAGGTCTAGTCTTAGAAATAGTGCTAATGTTGCTTCTAGTCTTATTGTTAGTTTAGTTAACACCGACTGTAACAGCTTTCGTATTTATATGATTTCCTATAATTTCGGAGATATTCAGTATTAAAGCTTTTTTCAACTTATTGAAGATATTTGCTTTTTCTTTTTCAATTATAACATTGAAATCAATTAAAAAAAACTTTTTTTAGATATTTTTACTGTTTTTTTATAAATTACACTTCTTGTAACTAGTTTCGACGAATAGCCATCTTCAGAAACAAAGTCATTATTTACCACAAATGATTTGAAATAATCTTCTCTTATAATTGAGTGTTCTAATAATAGTAGATGAAATAGATACTAATATAATGACAGAATAAATACCGTGAGATGTGATACAGGTGCATATTTACCAAAGTACCGTCAGTATTGATTATATGAATGGATTGGCGTGCCAGTTAATCGGATTTGACCGGGATAACATGGGAATAGCGTTTTGGGAGGCAATGCATAGCCGGTTCACGTTTAAGCCCCAATTAAAAACGTCTGGGAACCGCGGCAAGTCTCGTTGAAAAATGCATTCCGGCGTTCCGCCAGTAGCAGAGAGGAAGTGCAGCACAAACGGCTATCGATCGCGGTTTTTTTCTCGCCAGTCTGCACTGCACAAAACGGCTCTTCGGCTCCGAAGTGGCCGCTTCAATTTCCACAAATTATAACCGACGCGGCGCTCTTGAATTATTTATTTTGGTTCCTAACGTTTCAGACGTCTCGGCAACAAAAGAAAATAATCGTCGTTAACAAAACGATTTAAACCGTCACGAAAAAGTCTACCCTTTGTTCGGCGAGAATTTCTATCTTATTAAATGGAATGTAGGATACCTCAAATATTTCCTTTATTAACTGTATATGGTCACTCTCGTATCCAATCCAAAGTACAGTTAACTCGTTGAGATTCAATATGTTCCCGTGGCCTTTCACAGATGTTCCGAAAGAAAACATCACGACGTCGTGCGATGTCGTGATGAAACCTCCGTTTATTGGAGGTAATCACTCGTAGAAGCTAATTGATTCGTTCGCTTAATGACTCGTCTAATTGAGTCGCCACGCGGTCCGGTCGCGTGTCAAACTTGAACTTCTTCGGTAACGATCTTTCCTCCCTACTCACCTGGTTTACCAAAGAAATTAGTTTGCCCAAGGTAATTTCTTTGGGCAATAACTGTTATAAATTTTAAATGAAGCATCGTGACCCAATATGATTCTAACAAAGAAGAATACAAAGCACACACTCGGCGTGACCCTAAAACCCGTCTTCGGATGGACAACAAAGAGACGGTGCCAGTCATCGGTCCGGCAGTAAAACCACCGCCGGCCATTTGCACGCGGTTAAATCCGAGGGAGTCGTAAAGTTCGGTTCGCCGGTAAAGCTTTTCTTCAAAGCGCCGCGATCTTCCTCTACCCATGTCTATTTTGTTCATCTCTATGCAGGTAAATTTACTTAGAACTTGACCACGTCGACTTCGGACGCTTAGCTACTTCTTTTTTCGCTTCGAAGAAATCTATGACGACGGGGTTTTCATTCCTCGTCAATTCGTTAGAAATTCAAAAACGCCCGCACGAAGTTATTTCCCGATAACGGTAAATCGACGCCGTAACAGACGTTACGTAAGGCCACGCGAGCAAATTGCATCTCTATCAAATATGGGCTCGTCGTTTGACCTAACGGGACGATGTGGCTTATTTCAGAGGCTCTCGCCGAACCGGTGTATGCCCTCGGGCAAACCTTGAAAAATTGATGGAACAAGATTTTCTCAGCCAAGATAGATACACTGTGTCCAGGAATTCTAACTAACACAACCACAAATTCCTGTGGTAATATTATATCGAATTAATGCAAACTAAGTAACTTAAGAGCATTTAATGAATTACAGAATAATCTCAATACCAACAAGAAAGTTTTTGAATACTTAGAAAATTAATGTCAAGTAAAGAATTATTATTGAATGAATAATACTTGAATTAATATATTAGGTTTTGAAATGTGGACTTTGTAAGATTAATTAGAGTTTAGTTGGAAAATATTCTATTGGGTGGAGTCACTTTTTTATGGTAATTAATGCTAATCTCTTCAAAAGAAATTACTAGTAAATAGAATAACTTCACCACTAGCAAGAAAATTATGCTAATCACTTCAAAAGGAATTAATTATAAGGGGAATAACCTCACAGCAAGAAAAGTTATATATACAGGATAATTTGTTAGCAGTTAGATCTATGATAAACTTTGAAACCAGTGAAGAAGTGATAAATTTTAAAGAAAAAATATTGTAAGAAATTTCTTGTGAGATTTATCTAGGAAAATAAAAAAAAAATCAAGAACAATTTTTACATTTTCTTCATCTGTTATATATGCAATATGAGGACGAATTCTGGAACTAGATTCCTTGTTTCTCGTAATTTACATAGTCGAGAAAATGTAGTATCAAGAGTTGTATGAACAGCCTGATGTCTGTTTAGATTCTATCTTTTGGCTTCTGTTTTAACTTTTCCAACACAAAACCATGTTGGGATTATTATCGTAGACAAGACGAATATCACCATGAAGAGACAGATGTAAGATTCACAACTGGGTGGGAAGTAGAAATTGTGTCTTTCTCTTCATGATGATATTCGTCTTTACGATAGCACTTTTCTGTTGGGAATTGTTCATTTTGAAATTCTGTTTTGTGTCTTTGAAATTCTAATAGATAGAAATTTTGATATTATGTGACAAAAAAATGTTTTATGTTTCAATCTTTAAGGCTGGTTTTAGTCGTTAACTGATGATCAGCGCTGACGTCGGTCTTGCGTAGCTATATTAACGTACAGCCGGCCCAATCCATCTTGGCCGATGAAGGTCACGAAAAATGCGCAGACGAAGAAGTGCGATAGTAAATCGTTGGGGAAAGATGGGTGTATTCTTTAGATAGGAGCGGCAAGTATAGAGCGCGGCAAAAGTTGACCTGTACAAAAACATGTACAGGTATTGTATTGTAAATTTTAAACAGGTAAATTTTTAATAATGAATTTCTTTGTTGTAAGTTATTTTTCAGGGTTTTTAAGTTTAAAAGTTATTTTTAAATTAACAAACCCATTAATCAAACATATTTTAAGCTGCAAATAGTACAATATCTGCTAAAACAATTAACAAAAACAATAAATAAATAAGAACTTACTTTATTTTTCACTTTACTTTCCGCCATCTCGAACTTAAATATTATCTCACGCACTTATATACAAACTTTTGCTTTGATCTGTACACGATCAGTACCCTGTTGAGTATACTACGCAAATGAGGTCTCTAAGAATCCCCCACCTATTATTACTGCGCAGATGACCTCGGAAGGCCAAGATGGTTTGGGCCGGCTGTGTGTGCATGAGTCTATTCACTATTGCATTGATGAACAACTACGCACGTACGACTATGCGGCGCGTATGAAGAATCTCGTTCGAACGCGTCCGTTTGGAGTACATCAGTCAGCTGACAAACTGTCACATTGTGTTACAACGTTCAGTGTTTGGCAGATTCGTCAGTGAATCATGTGAGCCACCATGAAGATCTTTCTCTTCATGATTTAGCTCTATTTCGAGTTATAGTACGTCAACACCTTTCAATCTACCAAAACAAAGTTCGGTTGAATTGTCAATCTCATTGTCAGCACAATTTAATCCTTTCACTACCAGAGCCTTAGGATAAAAACTGCCACCACAGTCCAGACGTCTTATTATTTAAATATGTTACAAATTGTCATTTATTTTTGTGGGATGTATCTATAACGTTCTAAAGCCTGCTCTACACACTCGGCGAGAGCGTTAGTCGAGATGTCACAGAATGCATTAAAATGATTAGCGTTATATCCACATATAACGGAGTTATATGTGGATACGACTTAAAATGGAGTAAGAATTTTTAAATATGAGAAACGCTTCTGATTGGTCGTGACGTCACATTTAGGTAGTTTGAATTTATTTCTATTTCTAAACGTTTTAAACGGCGCGTTTACGTGTTTTAAGGTATAATGGTATCACGGAAGTATCCGATTCT
Source organism: Digitonthophagus gazella (assembly GCA_036711955.1). NCBI lineage: Eukaryota > Metazoa > Arthropoda > Insecta > Coleoptera > Scarabaeidae > Digitonthophagus > Digitonthophagus gazella. The sequence continues at coordinate 19,843,514 of JASCIT010000012.1, forward strand.
TGGTGCTTCGCCCGATGCAATTTCTGACGATTTTATTGTTGAAATTAAATGTCCATCTAGCGAAAGGACTGTGACAAGTTTTATAGCAGCAGACGGTCAAGTTCCCAATAAACCATAAAGCGCAAATTATGTTGCAAATGTTGCTTTTAGAGAAGTACAAAGGTATTTTCTGCGTCGCCGATCCATCTTTTGAGGAACATGTAGAAATCAAATATGTGATTATAGATTTTGATAAAAATTACACAAACGTACAAACCAGATGTACTAGAAAATTCTTTGGAATCGCGTCGTACGGTCCTTATCCAAAAATTTCGCATTTACTTTTCTAGTGGTACTAGAAAAGAAAACGCTGATGAACGTTTTTGATGGAGTTGCGATGGAAGTATTTTTACAAAAGGGCACTATACACCATCGATACACCATGTTTATTCCGAATTTGCCGCTTGAATTTCAAACACAACTCACCAAACGCCGAATACAACGAAAGATACATGAATAAAGCTGTGCGCACTTAAGTTACCTAAATGTGACGTCATTGACAGGAACGAGGCGTTTTGGCGCGAAAAGTTTCTTTTCGATTTTTAAACCGATATATCTTTATTATTTATTTGTCGGAAAAACGGCTTCGTATTGTACTACATGTAATCACAGTGAACCGGCTACGCAAAACAGGAAAAAATGTGCAAGGACCCCATTCTCCACACTCTCGTCCATTGCACGAATGATCAATATCGATGGAAGACTTATCCAGAAGTAGACGAGGTTGTTTCATACACATAAATGAACTGATATAATTACCAGTTGGTGTTATACAAGGTGTCAAACAAAAAACGCCCAAAGCTATATTTTCGATATTTCTGTTCACATTTTCATGATTCAAATATCAAATGAAATGTTTAAATATTGTACCGAATTTAAAAGGTTTTATTTTTCTGAATTCCACGATGTACAGTACATGTACTTTTATTAACTGCTAACTTACATGGTTGTTAAATGGTTTACTGCAGAAAAGAATCAAATACTTTCAGGAAATCAATCGATTTTAAACCAGTTTTTTTATTGATACGTGGCAATTTAGAAATCCATTCTGGAAAAAATGTTAAGGGGCAATACCGAGTTCGGAGTCACCTTTGAATCTTAAATAATCGCGTTTAAAAAGTTTGACAAATACTTTTTAGCGACTTACTCAGTAAAAGTATATTGTTTAAGAGAAATATTTTAATACCTTCTGCAATAAATGGTTAATAAAAGTATATGTATTCCATGGCGTTAGATTCAGAAAGAAAAATCTTCAAATAGCGTGATGAAAAATAAACGTTAAGCCGGCTCCACACACTTGGCGAGACATGACGAGGGTTACCGAGACCGAGAGTGTGGATAACCCTAGCTCGTCGTCTCGTCATCCTCTCGCCTCGCCTCCTTATCTCTCCGCTCTATGTCGGTATTTTGGCCCGAGTCAAAGAGCTCACGCTAAGATTCACCTCGGCGAAAAACAACCCCTCCACACTCTCATTTTAGTCACTAGTGACTGTTAAATGTGATCAGAGCATAGGATAAACTTCCAAACGTAAGGTAAATTTCCAAATCCTGGAAGTGGCTGAGATAGTGGTAAAATCAAATCGTTGGTTGAAAGTTTCTGCCACAATTCACTATTTCTAAGCACATCACCATCACTTATTCGACCTTGACATCCAATATCAACAAAAATAAAATTTGATTCGCTATCAACTAGAGCTAAAAGCACGATGCTGAAAGTTTTCTTATAATTGAAGTACTTCGATCCAGATTTAGAAAGGCATTGTATGACAATGTGTTTACCGTCTATCGACCCTATACACCTTGGAATTTTTTTTGAAAACCTCTCTCAATTTCCAACCATCCTTCTGGAGTTAATGAAAACAGAAAAAAAGGAACGTGTGCATATTAGTAAATATCAAATTTTATGTTTTACAATCAAAACGTTAATACACTGAAAGAAAAAGAAGAGGGTGATGTAGAAAACGAACGAGATGTTTCTATAACCACACCTACGAACGTCGCCAAAAGAAGAAACCAGATGACCCTAGAGCTTAAAGAACCAGAGCGTACTGTCACTGAAGCTCTGGGTACTCTCCTCAGAGTCGTAGAAACCAAACAAAATGAAAAGGACGAATGTGAACTATATGGCTGAATGTTGGCTAAAAAGCTTCAAAAGTTGTCGGAAGAAGAACGGCTACATATGATGTATAAAATAGATGGCTTATTTTTAAACCGAAACTTCCAAGCTCAACCGTCTTTCTCTTCAACAACTTTGACCACACATCAAACTCATCCATCGTCATCTACGTCTGTACATTCAGATAGATCGACCCATTATGACATGACGGATTGGTCAGGTAGTCACGTAGCAGAGAATTTTTTTAACCATAGTGAAACCCAACTTACGGAACTTCAAAGTGTGAAGCAAACGAACGTCCATTTTTGTGTACGAATGAACCTCGTCTATGTCTCGGTAAGTCTCCTTTTGATATTGATCACTCGTACAATAGACGAGAGTGTGGAGAACTACTTCGGCAACGAATGAAATCTCGCTGAGAGATCTCGCCGAGCATCCTCGCCGAGTGTGTGGAGCCGGCTTTATAATTTGAAGAAGAAATGCAAGAGGAAATTTGATTTAGTATCTGGGTCATGAAAATCCGAACAAAAATATCGAATATATCGAGCTTTGGGCGTCTTTTTTCTGGCAGTTGTATAACAATATTTAGTGGTGACCAAAACGAGAATGTGGGGGGGTTGTTTTTGCCGAGGCGAATCTTGGCGAGAGCCCTTTAACTCGGACCAAAATACCGACATAGAACGGAGACATAGCGAAGCAAGGCGAGAGGATGACGAGACGACGAACTATAGGGTTGTCAACACTACCAACCAAAAGTTTAGACTCACGCCGGCTTCGTGATTACGGCTTGAAAGGCTGTGTAGCTGCTAAGAAACCACTTCTACGAAAACAAAATAAAGTGAAAAGATTGCAATGGACAAAAAAACCTAAAGATTGGTCAGTAGAACAATGGTCCAAGGTATTGTTTACGGATGAGTCAAAGTTTGAGATTTTCGGAGGAAAACGAAGGCAATATGTTCGTCGTTTGGTTGGCGAACGTATGACGAGTCAATGTATAATGCCAACAGTGAAGCATGATGGGGGATCCGTCATGGTTTGGGGCTATTTTGCCCGAAGTAAAATCGGAAATCTCGTAAAAATTGACGCCACTATGGATCAAAAGAAATATCACGTCATTTTACAATATCATGTTTTTCCATGTGGGAAGAGACTCGTGGGTAAAGGATTTATTTTCCAGCAAGATAATGATCGTAAGCACTCGTCAAAATTGTGCAGGAACTACATAGGGAACAAAGAGAAGGGAAAAATGTTAAAATACATGGAGTGGCCGTCTCAATCTCCTGATCTCAATCCCATTGAACTGTTATGGGACGAATTAGACCGGAATGTGCGAAGAATGCAACCAACCAATCACAAGGTACTTTGGGACTCTTTGCAAATTTGTTAGAATAAAATCCCAGCTACAACTTTGCAAAAATTGATTGCAAGAATGCCGAAAATATGCGCGGCTGTAGTAAAAGCAAAAGGGGGATACTTTGAAGAGTCAAAAATTGGGAAAAAAATCACAGTCTGTATATGAAATTTTACATTGCATTTTGTTCCTAAACTATTTTTTTCTGGAAATATAATTGCTTAATGGGAATTCATGTCATTAAACTCGTCTTATTTATTAATATCCCTACATTATGAGGGTGAGTCTAAACTTTTGGGCGGTAGTGTACATTCTTGGTTTCGGTAATCCTCTCCATGTCTCGCCGAGTGTGTGGAGCCGGCTTAACAATAGGTGAAATTAGCGATTTTGAAAAGTGGCAATAGGCTCAAATAAGAAAATCGGATCATATGGTAGCGAAAGGATTAAACTTATGACAAGTGCCTAAATTGAATATTATAAAGCTGAATATTATTCTAAATGCAAAATAGAAACGTAATTTTGAAAAAAATGATTCATGATATCTAATTCAATGTAAATACTTGTATGGAAATTTTTAAAAAATCCATTGATAAATTCAAAATTAATACTACCTCTGTCCCATAATAAGTGACCGATATGGTGAAAATTTAAGTCCCAAAATAAGTGTCCGTTTTAAAATAAAAAAACGTGTGGCAGGTTGTTGAGTTACAAATGGCGAAATCCCTAGTTTTCCATTAAACCATTGATTAAAATCCAATAGTTATTCCATCTTGGACGGACAACAGCGACTAAAAACATGACCTTCGTAATAAACCTCTTACTTGTACATGTTTCAACAGGCTCCTTCTCATCATGAGCGAGGTAGTATTTATTAGAGGTCTTTTTAAAAAAAAACCATTTCTCGTCAACATGAATGTAGTGTTTCATATCATTAAAAATAGGTTCACCAGCAGCGATACTTTCAGAATCAAGCACTGCCAAACAGTAGTCCAAACGTTGGATTTTGTTACGGCCAGTAAGAAATGGCTTTACTGCGCTTGAATGACGTTTGATCAGTCCAGATTTAATGCTTCTGTGAATTGTGCTTTTTGAAATTCCAATGGCGTATGCAAGTGATGGGAGATTTCTGCAGTGATGAATTGGTATCTCTTTTATTTTTTCTGTATCTACGATTTCTCGTTTCCTGCCGACTCTTCCAGAATTTCGAGAATTTAAATTCTCGCTTACCGCTCCTTTACGTAAAGTTTCTTGTTCTCGATGCCAAATTCTATAGTCTTCTCCGATGCAAAATACCGAGCAGTATTTTATATCGATCCATGTTTAAGTTTACCATTTACACTTCTAGAAAATAATGATACACATTTTGACGCGCTTCCTGCTTTAGGTTAGGCCTTCCTCGTTGAGGCACAACTTCAAAAACTCCTCGAAGGTCCATTATGTGATCACTCCGGTACCTTTAAAAATAAAAAGATGGTAGAGTAGTGATTTATAAGTCACTACTCAAAAGTTAAGTAGATGTGTTTAAATTTTTAACAACATTCATGTGTCAGTTTTATCTTAAGTCTCTTGATGGAATACAAGATTGCAACTGACATTTCGAAATAACGTTAAGTTTCGAGGAATACCAAATTCGGACACTTATTATGGGACAGAGAGAGTATAATTTAGGAATTGAATTGCATATTCCATGGTAAAAAACTTCCTAAAAAAATCCCAACCTAATTCTTTCCAACCCAGTTAGTAAATAGTACGACAAATAACATAGTGTTACCGATCAATTTCAATTAGGTAAAATGGAAACCGGTGCAAATTGGAGCTCACGTCGCAAAGGATGTGTTAAACGCGCCAGCAAAGCGGTATAAATCGCGAGAATTAGTCGCCGTCCAGAGGAGAAATGTGGGGCATTTTGCGCCATTATTTTCCCCGAGGCGTGCACGAACCGGTTCGGTTTTAAATTCGGTCGTTTTTTCAAACCCAGGTTTTATTATAGATATCCTACTTTTTACAATCAAGTTTTCTTACAATCAAGTTTTCTTATAATCAAGTTTTCTTATAATCAAATTTTCTTACAATAAAAAACTTTAATAACATTTATTTATTTTTTGTTCAAAATTAACATTTACAAAAAAAATAATTAAAAATAAGTTTCTCTTTCAATCCAACCGCCCGGTTTGGTTCTAATAATCAACCTCCTAATTTCATCATAAATAATAATAAATACCGCGAATGGTATAGCTGGTAAAAGACAATCTAAAATAATAGGTTCAAATCTTAAAGCGTGATTAACATAAGGACAATAAACGACGAATAAAGCTAAACAAGTTTCGAAAATACAACCAAAATTTAAAACCCAATTTCCCATTCCTTGTTGTAGAAGTGATAATCGACGCGTTTTACAAATTAAAACATCAGCTACTTGGGTTAAAACCAACGCTAAGAAATACGCGGAATAACCTTTTTTTTCTAAAACGCGACGTTCGTGAAACGTCCATTCTTGACCATAACAATCAGTAACTGCGTTATTATATTTATCTTCCCATTCTTCCCGAATGCCTAAAAGTCTATCCATGCAAAAACCGTGTTGTTGCATTATGTAAAAATAAGCTGAGAAACCGGCGCAAGCTTGAACAACTCCAATTTGGATGTAAGTAAAGAGAATTAATTTTAAATTAACCAAAGTATCTTTTTCTGGATTTCTCGGCGAACGTCTCATTATATCTGCTTCTGGTCTTTCGTAAGCTAAGCTTATTGCAGGCCATAAATCAGTTCCAACGTCGGTTACCATAATTGCCATTACGCTTAAAGCTTGGGGAATACTTATAAAAACGTACATAAGAAATGGTGAAATTTCGGGGATGTTTGATGTTAGTAAATAACCGATGGTTTTTTTTAAGTTATCAAAAATTAATCTTCCTTCTTCAATTCCAGTTACTATTGTTGCGAAATTATCGTCTAAAAGAACCATATCGGCGGCTTGTTTTGATACTTCACTACCTGATATCCCCATTGAAATACCAATGTTGGCTTTTTTTAAAGCTGGGGAGTCATTTACACCATCTCCGGTTACTCCAACGATGTAATCGTTCCTTTGAAAAGCTTCAACGATTTGTAATTTTTGTTGCGGACTCGTTCGAGCGAAAACGATCTCTTTGTATTTTTGTATAATCTCATCGACTTCATCTTCACTCATTTCGCGAAGTTCTTGACCGGATATAACGACAGCATTACATCGGGATCTATCTTCTGGTTTTAAAGCAGATAAAGGGATTCCTCTTTGCATGGCTATATCGAAAATTGTAACACTTTCAGGACTTATTATTCCTACTTTTTTTGCAATAGCGGTTGCTGTAACTGGGTGATCTCCGGTTAACATAACAACTTTAATCCCGGCTGTTCTACATTTTAAAACGGCTTCGTGTACGCCGGCTTTTGGAGGGTCTATTAAAGACATTAACCCACAAAATCTCAACCCATCTAAGGGGAAATTTAAATTTTGAGTGTCGAATTCATAATTAGGTGGGTATCTTGAACGTGGGAGTTCATAATCAGCAAAAGCTAAGACTCGTTCACCCATATAACCAATATCTAACATAGCTTTATCAACTTTACTACGATATGGTGTAATATCAACGGTTTCACCTCTTATAATAATGGTGTTACATCTCGCTAGGATTCTTTCAGGTGCTCCTTTCATAACAACAACGTAACCGTAAAAAGTATCATGAACTGAAACTTGGTATTTATTTGTTGAATTAAAAGGTATTTCGGCAACTTTAGGATTTGCTTCTCGTTGATCTAAAACGTTTAAAAACAACCCATCCATACATTTAAAAACACCACTTTCGCTAGCATCGCCTATTATTCGCCTTTCTTCAAGTGGAAGGTCTAAATCTTCGTTATGGTAGGTAGCTTTACTACATAAAATTCCAACTCTACACAAACGTAATAAAGCCACGCTATCTTCAAATTGATAATCTTCATCTAAAACGTCTACGATTTTATCGTCGTAATAAAAATGAGAAACCGTCATTCTATTTTGAGTTAACGTTCCGGTTTTATCCGAACAAATAACGCTGGTTGAGCCTAAAGTTTCGATTGCTTGGAGGTTTTTAACCAAACAATTTTTTCTAGCCATTCGTTTTGCTGTTAAAGTTAAAGAAGCGGTTAATGTAACCATAAGTCCTTCGGGGACGTTAGCTACGATTATTGAAATGCAAAAAACGAAAGCTACGAAGACATCATAACCCATACTTAAAGCTAATCCGAAGCAAACAAATCCAGCGACTAAAGCTAAAGTTGTTATGATTTTAATAAAGAGGTTGATTTCTTTTTGTATGGGGGTTGTTTGTGTTTCAAGGGTTGATGCTAAACCAGCTATATGTCCCATTAAAGTAGCTTTTCCGCAAGCTATAATAATTCCATATCCACTTCCTTCAACAACATTTGTACTGTAAAAAGCTAAATTTGAAGTTTCTAATGGGTTTTTATCGGTTGTAGCTGGTGTACGAAGTTGAGGTTCAGATTCTCCAGTTATAGAAGAATTATCAACTTTTAATAAGTTAGAAGAAATTATTCTAATATCAGCTGGAACACACGAACCAGCTTCTACAAAAACCAAATCACCTAAAACTAGTTCTTCAGATGGAATTTCCTGCATATGTCCGTCTCTAATTACCATAGCTGCTTTTGGCATCATATGTTGAAATCCCTCCATTACACTAGCATTTGCGGATTCTTGGTAATAACCAAAAAATCCAGTGACTAAATTTATAGTGATTAACAACCCCCCTAAATATAAATGTTCCTCCTCCATCACTGTAGTTTGTAAATACGTTATTAAAAAACCTAGGAAACTTAATCCAGCACCTAGCCAAAGTAATATGGCGAATCCACCGAACATATAGCCGGCTAAAATCGCCCAACTTGATTTTCCCTTTGGTAAATCTAAAGCATTTGGTCCGTTTATACGTAATCTTTCTTCAGCTAAAATCGAATGTAAACCGCTTGTTGCGTCTGTATTATATCGAAGACATAATTCATTTAATGGGATTATATGATCATCGATATCTATGTCCTTTTTTAAATCCTCTTCATCATCGACACCTTCACTTTTCTTACTTTTTGTGTGTTTCTTCATCGGTTTTTTTTCTGCTCTTGATGACATTTTACTTTTGACTTTAATAAAATGAAATAAAATCGATAGATTTGTCATTAATTAGTATCGATATAGCGATTTTAAGATTTAAAATTTTTAAAATAAAATTAAAATATTTTTAAATTATTAATAATTAAATATTAAAAAAATTTTAAATAAAATTAAAAAAATTTTATATTAAATTAAAAAATTTTTAAATAAAATTAAAAAATTTTTATATTAAATTAAAAAATTTTTAAATTAAATTAAAAAATTTTTAAATTAAATTTAAAAATTTTTTAATTTAATTTAAAAATCAACAAAACAAACAAAATTTTTAAATTAAATTTAAAAATTTTTTAATTTAATTTAAAAATTTTTAAATTAAATTAAAAAAATATAGAAGAATCCTAAGTAAAAAAAAATAATTGTATTTCTTGGAATTCAAACTGCAACAGACGTGTAGCGTCGTGGGTCTTTGAAATCGTAATTTTACTTGGCTCGGTAAGTGGTTGGGATTTGAAAAAAAAAGGGGCCTCAGTCGGTCGACGCGCAATTGAGATAACAACCTCGGATTACGCCGCACGTCATACACCTCTCTTACAGGTGTGGGGCAATTTAAATATCTCGGCCGCCCGTCGTTCGAAACGGCAAACTAAATTACTTTGACTTCGATAACAATGCCGAACGCCGCGGGAAAACGATAGAAGATAGAATAAATCTCCAAGCGATTCGCAGTATAATTTTCCCTTTTAAAATCTTTGTAATAAAAGGAATAATAAGAAATGCTGATGGGTAATCGAGACGTCTTAATATGTTTAAACTTTAAACAGTTATAAATGATTAATATTTTGTGTGTATTTGGTATGCTAATAATAAGCTAGAAAATATTTGGTTTGACTTAAAAACTAAATTGAAATCGATTTTAATTATACCTAAATCAATGATAACTTTAATCTAATACAAATAAACTCAATTTCAAAACAACATAAGTGTATACTGCCCTATTAATCCAAATGGGCGTATCTGCACAAAACAGAATTTTGAGCAAAATGAACTTTTGTGTTTTGTTTTATGCCATCATAAAGTTTATGAAAAAATAAACTTCTGTCTTTAGAAAGTGTTAAAATTTAACTTCTATTTTTCATTACAAACTTTAAAAACGGAAGTTTTATATTATAAATTTGACTTTTGATAGATACGCCCTTTTCTTCTAACACAAGCTATCCTCATAATTTGAAACAAAAAAATCGTTTTCTTTTATTAACTGTTTTCTCTTACGAAAATAATTGATACGTCGAAATTTCTTAACAGTGAGATGTATCAGGTGCAGGTGAACCCAGAAACGTGTTTAACTCAAAACCATCAAAATTTGTAGATGCGCCTTTTTGGATTAACAGGGCAGTATAATTCAATACAAGATTAAAAAATCAAGAAGAAGACTTTAACTTTACATACAATATTTAACTTAACTTTAAATAATAGAATTCAATTGACCCTAATTTTAATCTAAACCAGCTGAACACAAATTTGAATAGAACTTAATTGTTTGTGAAAGCGATTTAATTTAAATCAGTGGTAATACTTTAGAATTTTGAGATTTGGGATTATAACACAAACCTGTTTTTTATAGAGAAGGAAAAAACTGACCGCCTACCTGGCTTATTACCGGAGTGTGGGGCTTGCACTCATTAAAAAAATCTTTTCTAGATCATGCAACCGCCCGGAAATAGGCTTCCGTGTTTTAGTCATCGGAACGGTTATGAATATTCTTGTATCATACATTCAAGGTTGTACTGAAAAGCTCTATTTGATTGGGTTTTGCTTATCGTTAGGATGGGTACAGATCCATTGTACAGTAGAAGTTCCATATAACGAACTTGAAGGTTCCAAAGAAAAAATTCGTTATATAGAAACTTCGTTACAAGGAAACCGTATTCTGTTTCTTATTTAAAAGGGTATAAAATGTGTAGTCTGCACTTATCAATAAACGTAGAGTTACAAATAAGTATTATGTGTGTAAATCAAAACATAATGAGACAACAAAACAGTATTAATATATTATACACCAAGGGTGGGCAACCTCCGGCCCGTGTGATAGTCTAATCCAGCCCTCGAGACCTTTAGAAAGAATAATAAATAATTTTTGTTTTAAATTAAAAATTTTGAACAGAAAGAAATAGAGAAGAAAAATGTCTCATTACTGCACTGGGATTCGAACTCAGATCTCTTGGTTTGCTGGCAATTGTTCTGCCAAGGAAAGCAGAAGATCTAATAATTAACTTTATTTTTTATAGGAAAAAAACTTATAATTAACCAAAATTTGTAAATTTTATACTCTAGCCCGCGTACGAAAAGTAAACTGTAATCTGGCTCCCACTGTTCAAAATGTTGCCCTCCCGTTATACACTATGTATTTAGATACATACATTATTTTTTCTACTTCAAATAAAAGCCTTTCGTTTAGATAGAATAACAAATAAAATTAAAATTAACACAAGAACAGTTGTTACTCTACTGAACTATCCGATCAGCTGCTATATGTCACAACAACAGGCTCTCGGGGATCCCCTGGAATATCTATCTACCCCACTTCCCTGTACTTTACCCTACTTCTTCAGAGAATTTTAGTTCGTTATATGGAAGTTCTTTTCGTTATATAGAAGTGTTTTTATAAAAGAATTTCTTGGGACTTCCAAAAAAATTCGCTATAGAGAAAATTCGTTACATAGAAGTTCGTTATATAGAAGTTCCACTGTATTTCTTTGGTGTTTAGAACCTGTCTGACAAAGCTTCCTACCATGTTCCAGTTTCCCTTACTTTCTAGGCTACCTGGTTTAATGACAGAATGTGAGGCTTGCACCCATCAAACCCCTCCTTTAGATCATATAATTGCCCGGAAATGCACTTCTGTATTTTAGTTGTTCTAACGGTTATGAATACTCTCATATCATGTGTCTCTCATATCAAGGTTTTACTAAAAATTCCGATTTGATTGGGGTTTGCTCATCGTTGGGGTGGGTAGAAATCTATTTCTTCTTTTTCTTTGGTTTTTAGAACCTGTCCAATAAAGCTTCCTACCATGTTCTAGTTTCTCGTATTTTTTAGCCTACCTGGTTTAATGACAGAATGTGAGGTTGTTGCTCATTAAATTCCTTCTTTAGATCATATAATTGCCTGGAAATACACTTCTGTGTTTTAATAATTAGAACGGTTATGTATTCTCTCATATCATACATTCAAGGTTCTACTAAAAATCTCGATTTGGTTGGGTTTTGCTCATCACTGGGATGGATACAGATCTATTCCTTATATTTCTTTGGTTTTTAGAACTTGTTTGACAAAGCTTCCTACTATGTTCCAGTTTCCTTTACTTTTCAGCCTACCTGCTTCATCGGCAGAATGTAAGGCTTGCACCAATTAAACCTCTCCTGTAGATCATGTAATTGCCCGGAAATACATTTTCGTGTTTTAGTCATCAGAACGGTGACGAATATTTTCATATCATACATTCAAGATTGTACTGAAAATCTCGATTTGATTGGGGTTTGCTCATCGTTGGGATGGGTACAGATCTATTTCTTGTATTTCTTTGGTTTTTAGAACCTGTCTGACGAAGCTTCCTACTATGTTCCAGGATCTCTTACTTTCTAAACTACCTGGTTTATGGGCAGAATGTGGGACTTGCATTTATTAAATCCTTTTCTCTAGATTATGTAACTGTCCGGAAATACGCTTCCACGTTTTAGTCATCGGAATGGTTACGAATATTTTATATCTTACATTCAAGGTTGTACTGAAAAACCCTGTTTGATTGAGTTTTGCTCATCGTTCGGATGGGTACAGATCTATTTCTTCTTCTTTTTTGATTTTTGGAACCTGTCTGACAAAGCTTCCTACTATGTTCCATCTTCCCTTACTTTTTGGTCTCCCTGGTTTATCTGTAAAATATGGGTTTTGCACCCATTAAACCCCTCACCTAGATCATGTATTTGCCCGGAAATACACTTCCTTGTTTTAGTCATAGAAACAGTTACAAATATTCTCATATCGACCTATGCAACGAAAACTATCGTAAATCAAAAATGGTGATTTTGAAAAATTTGAAAAGAAAACAGAATTAATTGCTATTCTTCTATGGTGAATCCTTTCAGAATCCTCTATAAGATATCTATAGCAACCAAGTAGGAAATTTTTACCTAGAAAATTTTATTTCTTAAAATGCAATCGGTTCAAAATCTTTAAACACTTATATCTGACTCAGTTCTATCAAAAATGACTTACAATAGTCTTCGTTGCATAGGTCGATATCATACATTCAAAATTTTATTAAAAATTCCGATTTAATTGGGTTTTGTTCGTCGTTGAGATAGATACAAATCTATTTCTTGTATTTCTTTAGTATTTAGATTCGGTCTGACAAAGCTTTCTACCATGTTCCAGTTTCCCTTACTTTTTAACCTACCTAGTTCATCGACAGAATATAGGACTTGCATTCATTAAAACCCCTCCTCTAGATCATGTAACTGTCCCGAAATACATTTCCGCGTTTTAGTCATTGGAACTGTTACGAATATTCTCATACCACACATTTATACAATACGTAGTTTTTCTTCAGCTAAAATCGAATATAAACCCTTTGTCCATCTGTATTATCATCATTCATTTAAAGGTATTATATGGTCATTGACATCTATGTCCTTTTTTGATTCCTCTGCGTCATACTCAAGACCTTCAGAACTTTTTTGTTTTTCTTTCAATGTTTCTTTATCGGCTTTTTTCCTGGATCTTTTGATGACATTTTTCTTTAGGACTTCCTAGTTCGTTTATAGTAGAACATTCATGGTTCCATTGAAAAGTCGCATTTGATTGGGGTTTGTTAATCGTTGGGATGGGCACAGATCTATTTCTTGTATTCCTTTGGTTTTTAGAATCTGTCTGACAAAGCTTCCTATTGTGTTTCAGTTTCCCTCGCTTTTCAGCCTACCTGGTTCATCGATAGAATGTGAGGTCTACACCCATTAAACTTCCTCTAGATGATGTAATTGCCCGGAAATACACTTCCTCGCTTTAGTCATAGGAACAGTTACGAATATTCTCATATCATACATTCAAAGTTTTACTAAAAATTCCGATTTGGTTGGGTTTTGCTCATCATTAGGATGGGTAAAGATTTATTCCTTGTATTTCTTTTGGGTTTAGAACCTGTCTGACAAAACTTCCTACCATGTTCCAGTTTCCCTTACTTTCTAGGCTACCTGGTTTAATGACATAATGTGAGACTTGTGCTCACTAAATCCTTCTTTTAGATCATATAATTGGCCGGAAATACACTTTTGTGTTTTAGTCATCGGAACGGTTACGAATATTCTCATATCATACATTCAAGATTCTACTAAAAAAAACCCATTTCATTGGGTTTTGCTCATTCTTAGGATGGATAGAGGTTTATTTCTTCTTTTTCTTTGGGTTTTAAAGCCTATCTGGTAAAGCTTCCTATCATGTTCTATTTTGCCTACCTTTCTAGCCTACCTGCTTCATCGACAGAATGTGATTCTCGCACCTATTAAACCTCTCCTCTAAATCATGTAATTGCCCGGAAATACGTTTCTGTGTTTTAGTCATCAGAACAGTTACGAATATTTTCATATCCCGATTTGATTGGGTTTTATTCATCGTTGGAATGGGTGCAAATCTATTTCTTGTATTTCTTTAATTCTTAGATTCTGTCTGACAAAGCTTCCTACCATGCTCCAGTTTCCCTTACTTTTTAACCTACCTGGTTCATCGGCACAATATTAGACTTGCATTCATTAAAGCCCCTCCTCTAGATCATGTAACTGTCCCGAAATACATTTCCGCGTTTTAATCATCGGAACTGTTACGAATATTCTCATACCACACATTCATGCAATACGTAATCTTTCTTCAGCTAAAGTTAAATATAAACCCTTTGCCACACCTGCATTATATCTAACAATAAGGCATAATTTGTTCAGAGGGATTATATGATCATCGATATCTATGTCCTTTATAATTCCTCCGCGTCATCGTCAAGACCTTCAGAACCTTTCTTGTTTTATTTTTTTTGAATTTTTCTTTATCGGTTTTTTTCTGAATCTTTTGATGACATTTTTCTTTAGAACTTTCCAGTTCATTTCTAGTAGAAAAGACATTTATGATTCTACTGAAAAATCCTATTTGATTGGGGTTTGCTGATTGTTGAGATATATACAGATGTATTTCTTATTTTTCTTTGGATTTTAAAATCTGTCTGACGAAACTTCCTACCATCTTCCAGTTTTCCTCGCTTTCCAACGTACCTGGTTCATCATAACTTCCGTGTTTTAGCCATAAGAACGGTTACGAATATTCTTGTATTATTTATTCCAAGTTTCACTAAAAAAATTCCAGTGCCGTATTTACTAACTTTTCTAGAATCAAGCTCTTCCTAATCCCGTCGCGTTGTACAAACTCTTGTAATGTTCATAGCAACGCTCACTTTTGAACAGAGTATGCTGCACTGGTCTAGAATAAACAATATCCCTCCAAGCTCGCGTTATCCACGACAGTAATTCTGGATCCTTACAAACACAACCCCAACTCAATGCAATGATCATATTTGAACTAACAGACCACTTTTCAATATTCTGATAGTCTTAACTATTTTTCCGATTAAGTTCAAGACAGAAGAATCAAAAGGAATTCACTTTAATCTATCTTTAATAATTATATAAATTTAATCCAACTTGAATAAAATTTAACTCAAGCCAATTTTATTCGTATCAACGATAGGACTGCAAAATGACCAGATTTCAATTACTATGATGGTCTTGAAAGTTTTGCCAATTAACTCAAAGACAAAAGAATGAATAACAACTCGTCTCTTTTAATGTAATCCAACTTAACATAACTTTAAGCTAACCCAATTAAAGTCAATCTACCTTAAAACCTATCACAATTTAACTTAATTCAAATTATTAATGAATTACATTTCGATTAATGTAGGGCATTGATAACATTTGACTGTCAGATGATTGTACCGGGTGGCCAACTAAGAATGATCACCGGCCATATGTCAATGACGGATCATCTTATTTTAATGAAACAAAAAATTTTATAAGGAAAGTGGCCATAAAAAATCGCTGGAAAATATTTTCAAGTTTCTTAAATGGCCACTAGGGGGCGTAACCTAAATGACTGAACAGAAAATCACGATTTTTTTCATTTTCTTCAAAATTAAGGGGTATTGAAAATAAATTAATTTGAAAGATAAATGAATTTTGACTAACATGTATGAAACACTTTTTGTCGTATCTCCAAAAATAAAGTGGTGGGGATGAGTTGAAAATGTTCATTTTCGATGGCCAATTACTCTGGTCATACTGAACAGAATTTAACAAACTTAATCTCGTTGGAAAGGGTTTTTCGTGGTCTACAAACGACTCCTTACGCTGTTTTGATATGAATATTCGTTTCGCCGCCAGAGGACGATTTCTAGAATTTTGACAAATATTATAGCTTTTCTCAAAAAATTTAAATGGAACGGTATGTTCGTTTTTACACGATAAAATAAAGAATTAAAAGCTTAACATGACGCTGAAAACCCGAGCTCGCTATCTTGCTTCTAACGGTAGATATTAGACAAAAAGCAAAAGGTATAGCTTTTAGCACTTATTTTAAAGGCGAATAATAACAAAACTACCCTGCGGAGAAAAACGAAACCGGTGTCGTTGGTAGCGTGATTTACCTCTGTATTATCAGTAGAAACTTCAAATTTTGCCTCCCACTCGTATAATAATTATGACAGGTTTAATGAAAAAGATGTACCCGGTTTTGGGCTCTCGGCGCAGTACCTCAATTTTGCGATTTTTTTACACGGGGATAGCTTGTCGAAAAAACTTGAAATTTCAACAACACATTGCCTTAAGTGTCCTAAACATGTTGGTAATTTCTATTTTTAATTTTTCTCTTACGTGTTTAAATAACAACACATTATGTGAAATAGCGATTTCTCGATAAGCCGTTATCGTAGAAGTTTGAAACTGGTACCATTCTAGCAGTCATATTAAATTGAATCAAAATTTAATATGCGTTATAAAACTCACATAAAAAAAAAATAAATGCGAAATAGTTTTCGTGGGTGTGATGAGTAAGGCGGAAGTGCAGGCGAAGTCGAACGGTCGGTCGGGTCGGCTAGCATATAAATTTGTATCAAATATCAAGTAAGTTGTGGAAATCAGACGCTAAAAAACGTATGTCAAACATATGTCAACAATGTAACATCGGTCAACTAGATCTTATAATGCTATAGTTTTTGCTTTTTGTCTAATATCTACCGCTAGAAGCAAGATAGCGAGCTCCGGTTTTCAGCGTCATGTTAAGCTTTTAATTCTTTATTTCATCGTGTAAAAACGAATATACCGTTCCATTTAAATTTTTTGAGAAAAGCAATAATCTTTGTCAAAATTCTAGATATTGCCCCCTGGCGGCGAAACGAATATTCATATCAAAACAGCCTAAGGAGTCGTTAGTAGACCACGAAAAACCCTTTCCAACGAGATTAAGTTTGTTAAATTCTGTTCAGTATGACCGGAGTAATCGGCCATCGAAAATGAACATTTTCAACTCATCCCCACCACTTTATTGTTGGAGATACGACAAAAAGTGTTTCATACATATTAGTCGAAATTCATTTATCTTTCAAATTAATTTATTTTCAATACCCCTTAATTTTAAAGAAAATGAAAAAAATCGTGATTTTCTGTTCAGTCATTTAGGTTACGCCCCCTAGCGGCCATTTAAGAAACTTGAAAATATTTTCCAGCGATTTTTTATGGCCACTTTCATCATAAAATTTTTTGTTTCATTAAAATAGGATGATCCGTCATTGAGATATGGCCGGTGATCATTCTTAGTTGGCCACCCGGTACATACACTTTGGGGGCAAACGTTTTTCGATTCAGTTTTAGCTTCATTTTTTATATTTCAAAATTGAATACAACGTGGTTTACGACTTTTCAACGTTCTTCTTTGAAATCCGGGTAGTCAAGCTCAAAAAAATAAATTATCTTCAGTAAAACTTCAACGTTTTATTTATTTATTTCAACAAACTGAAGAATGGAAGTATTAAGTACACTTGACTTATAAATATGGATGAGAAAAGAATTTGGCGATAAGCTCCAAAGATGTATCAATAGATATAATCATCTGTCTTTGGTAAGCATATGTACCATCGATTGGTAAACGAATAATACCATGAAGAGAAAGATGTAAGATCAAATGATTTTGATCCAAAGATCAAAAAGAGTTGGGTATATTACGCAAAAATGATCACCGATCATGACAGTCCTTACCCCAATTATTTTCGACGAAAACTTCTGGTGTATGAATACACCAAACTGGACTGATTTAACTTTTTGGCGTGGAGAGTAGTTAAATCAACATAACTTATTATTAGTGATCAGATTTGAATAATCATAAAACTTGATAATTTTTCATTTAAGTCCAAAATAACAGAACCAAAAAGAATTCACACATATTAAAGTAACTTTTGTGATATTGAATTCAATATAAACCAACGCAATTTAATTTGAAATTAACCCAGTTGAACTCCATCTAATTGCAATAGAACTTAACTTTAGTCGATGTTTTCTATTCAATTCTAAGGCAACAGAATCAAGAAGAATTCACATAAATATATTATATCAATGTAACTTATATGAAATTCAATTCAATGTAAACCAAGTAATAAACTAAGTAATATTAATTTAACCTAACTTAACTCAATCTAGCTTCGATAGAATCTAACTCAAGACTACCTTTAAATCATTTAAAAAATTGCAAAATATTTTAGACTGTAAATCAAGCTGAATCCACCTCAATCTTTAGATTTACAAGGATTAAAGCTTTAAATTTTAGATTTTGCGTTAGGGTTGGTGTTAATGTTAGTTTTAGTTTTAGTTCAGTTCTAGAATAGAACTAAAACCCTTCTCTTCACCTATCACCAGATATAGAACCAAGAGTCAGGTGTGAATTTGGAACTGTCGGATTTCATGTTGAATCTTCTTTAGAAATAAGTTCGAAGTCGCTTTGAAAAGGCGTTTAGAAACAAGATCGAGGTCAAATACCTTTCCAAAAAACGCCCAGCTAAATTTGAAAGCTCCTAGTTCTAGATTTAGAGTTAACGTTAGTGCTAATGTTAGTTATAGTCTTACAATTAGACAAAAGTGAAAATTTTAAAAATTTCTCCAAGTAATTTCAATATAATCAGCCAACAAAATTCACTCATTTCAACCAAATTCTAATCTAATCCAACTTAAATCACGTTTAAGCATTTAGGTTAATCTACTTTTGATCTACTCCATACAATCATTAACAAATTCAAAAAATTCAAAAAAAATGTTGAATTCTTTTTAAACAATAGTTTAATGAAGCATCTAATTCACAATAAAATTTACAAGAACCCAACCACAACTCTTCAAGAAAGCATGCATCTTCAGCTTCGCCTTCTTGTCTTTCCTTTACGACTTTCGTGTAAATAACTATTCCAACAAACGCGAACATAAACCGTAAACGTGCCGACACGTTAAGCGCCGAAGAAAAACACGCGAAATAAAAGTGTTACGGACGCGACCGTCTCGGATTACCATAGGAGGAGGTCACCGGAGGTCAGGAACCATTCGGAACCGTCCTCGGAGCCGCGTTCCGAGAAATCGCGTACGTTCCACGCCGCAGCGGTTACCGCCGCGTGCGATACGGTCTTGTATTTCAACGGGCTGCCAGTTCCCAAAACGTCACATTTTCCACGGTCCAATCGAGCCCCCAGACGAGGGACCACACAACGGGAACCACATCTTTCCTACCTAACGTTATAACCACGTTATAACGTTATTTAAAACGCCCCCGATGTAGGTTAACGTCTGTTTTATGGGTTTAAGACGAGATGTTTTAGATGGTGAAATAATAAATCTTAAGATTTATTATTTTATGACTGTGGTTGAATAGAATTTTTTTTTAATTGAAAATAAAGTGTTTTAGGTTTTATTATTAAAATTGGTAGTTTTTATAATTAAACATTCTATTTTTTTTTTAACTTAGGAATAAAATTCAGCTTTCTTAATTCAAAATACAACCTTTTAACTTTAATCTAACACAAAAATCATTTCTTAATTTTCATAAATAAATTCTCGACGATTTTTTAAAAATTACCAAAACGTTTTAAAGGCTAATTTATTTTTTGATAATCGAATCAAAACCATTTCTTAAAAATATACAGTCTACTCCAACCCAAACACTGATAAATTATTTCAACAATATATCCAAAAATTGATACTTTAGAAAATGCAAATATTCTTTAACCACATAATTATAGTCGAGTAAATACAAAGGGCATGAAATTTTCTAATATAACTAGTTTAGTTTTATTTTTAGTATTTTTCTAAAAAAAATTTATTGCTTTTGGTTGAATTGATCAACATTTTGGCAACTTTGGTGGAAGCTTTACGAATTTAGTAAGTTTTTGATGGCATTTAAAAAAAAATTGGTAAATTTTTGGTGGAATTTTTACAAATTTTGTAAGTTTTTTTGGTGGAATTTTTAAAAAATTCAATATTTTTGGTAGAATTATTAAAAATTTTAGTAACTTTGGTGGAATTTTTATGAATCTACTAAGTTTTGAATTTTCAAGGTTTTAGTTAATTTTTAATGAAATTGTTTCTAATTTGATTGATTTTTGGTGGCATTTTAAAAGAATTTGGACATTTTGGTGGATTTTTTAAAAAAATTGGTAAGTTTTGGGTGTAGTTGTTAAATACTTTAATAGCTTTGGTGGAATCTTTGCGAATTTTATACATTTCTGATGGAATTTTAAAAAAATTCAGTGTTTTTGGTAAAATTCTTATGAATTTAGTCAGTTTTTAGTGGATTTTTTAAAAAATTCAGTATGTTTTTGGTGGAATTATCAAGAATTTTGATAACATTGGTGGAATTTTTGCGAATTTTATTCATTTCTGGTGGAATGAAAAAAAATCAGTGTTTTTGGTAAAATTCTTATGAATTTAGTAAGTTTTTGGTGGAATTTTTGCAAATTGTATTAATTTTTGGTGGAATTTTTAAAAAATTCAGTATATTTTTGGTGGAATTATCAAAAATTTTAATAACACTGGTGGAATTTTTGCGAATTTTATTCATTTTTGAAATTTTTAAAAAATGTAGTGTTTTTTTTATGGAATTTTTAGAAATTTAGTAAGTTTTTAGTGAAATTTTTCCAATTTTATTAATTTTTGATGGAATTTTTATAAAATTCAGTATGTTTTTGATGGAATTGTTAAAAAAGTTGATAACTTTGGTGGAATTTTTATTAACTTTAATCATTTTTGGTGGAATTGTTAAAAATATTGGTAATTTTAGTAGAATTTTTATGAATTTGGTAAGTTTTTGGTGGTATTCTTTAAAATCAGTAAGTTTTTGGTGGAATTATTCAACATTTTTGTAGCTTTGGTGGAAAATTGAAAAAATTTAGTAAGTTTTTGGTGGAATTGTTAAAAAAAAATGATAAATTTTTGGTGGAATTTTTACAAATTTTGTAAGTTTTTTGGTGGAATTCTTAAAAAATTCATTATTTTTGATAGAATTATTAAAAATTTTAGTAACTTTGGAGGAATTTTTATGAATTTACTAAGTTTTTGATGGAATTTTCAAGGTTTTAGTTAATTTTTAATGAAGTTGTTTCTAATTTGATTGATTTTTGGTGGAATTTTAAAAGAATTTGGACATTTTGGTGGAATTTTTAAAAATTTTGGTAAGTTTTTTGGTAGAATTGTTAAAAATGTTGACAATTTCGGTGTAATTTTTAGGATTTTTGTAAGTTTTTGGTGGAATAAAAAAAATTCAGTAAGTTTTGGGTGTAGTTGTTAAATACTTTAATAGCTTTGGTGGAATTTTTGCGAATTTTATACATTTCTGATGGAATTTAAAAAAAATTCAGTGTAAAATTCTTATGAATTTAGTAAGTTTTTGGAGGAATTTTTAAAAAATTCAATATGTTTTTGGTGGAATTATCAAAAATTTTGATAACATTGGTGGAATTTTTGCGAATTTTATTCATTTCTGGTAGAATAAAAAAAATCAGTGTTTTTGGTAAAATTCTTATGAATTTAGTAAGTTTTTGGTAAAATTTTTGCAAATTGTATTAATTTTTGGTGGAATTTTTAAAAAATTCAGTATGTTTTTGGTGGAATTATCAAAAATTTTGATAACACTGGTGGAATTTTTGCGAATTTTATTCATTTTTGGAATTTTTAAAAAATGTAGTGTTTTTTTATGGAATTTTTAGAAATTTAGTAAGTTTTTAGTGAAATTTTTCCAATTTTATTAATTTTTGGTGGAATTTTTATAAAATTCAGTATGTTTTTGATGGAATTGTTAAAAAAGTTGATAACTTTTATAGAATTTTTATTAACTTTAATCATTTTTGGTGGAATTGTTAAAAATATTGGTAATTTTAGTAGAATTTTTATGAATTTCGTAAGTTTTTGGTGGTAATTTTTTAAAAATCAGTAAGTTTTTGGTGGAATTATTCATCATTTTTGTGGCTTTGGTGGAGAATTGAAAAAATTTAGTACGTTTTTGGTGGAATTGTTAAAAATGTTGGTAACTTTGGTGGAATTTTTACGAATATAGTAAGTTTTTCGTGGAATTTTTATAAATTTTGTTGATTTTGGGTGGTATTTTTAAAAAATTTAGTTTTTAGTACAATTGTCTCCAAATTTAATAATTTTTGGTGAAATTATATTCAATTTAACTAACTTTTGTGGAATTTTTATTGTTACTTTTTTATTTTTGTGAAATTTTTAAGAATCTAATCAATTTTTGACGAAATTAATGTTAATTTTGGTATATTTTTTAAAAATTCAGTTTTTGGTGAAATTGTTAAAATTAAAAATTTTGATAGCTTTGGTGGAATTTTCACAAATTTTATGTTTTTGGTGGAATTATTAAAAATTTTAGTAACTTTGAATTTTTACAAACTTACTTAAATTTTTGGTGATATTTTTAAAAATTTAATTAGTTTTTAGTGAAATTTATTCGAATTTTTGCCCTGCATAAATTAAATATTTGATAATTATTAATAAACCGATCGTTTTGACATTTCATGTGGCATTAGCGTGGTTGGAATAATAAATAACCTTTATGAAAATTGAACCAAGTGTTTTATCGGCCCAAATCGAAAATTACGGAAAACGGGGTCTTCGTTTAGGGCTTAAATCGGCCGTTTCGGGTCCAAAGGAGCCCCGATTCGCATTTAACGTTGCGTTATAAAGCCGTTCAGAAGGTTAGCCGGAAGCAGAGTCGCGAAGCCGGTGGCTTTTTGGACAAAAAGTGCGTTCGAAAATTAACGAAAATGACAGGCGGACGATCGAAAATTTTAATTTCAATTAGGGCTACCGCAACGTCGTTCGATTTTCAGGGCCGTTTTTCCGAAATCGGTCACGAACTCCCCAAAATCGTCGGGGAGGTGAAGATAATACATCCTTTTGATTAAATTAACTCTTGTATGTCGGCGCCACTCCTTATGAATGCATCACTGCATCTTTCAACATGCATATTTATACATTTTAACATATTTGAGTTGGAATTGACACGACAATGGGTTGGTTACTGTAGAATTTAAGAGAGGGATGTCAAGACGCCAGCAGGTAAACATGAAAATTTTTAAAGGCTTCGATGAGTCACTTAGAATAACCTTGGAGTACTCTGTATACAAGAATTATACAAGAATTTCTTTGTGGTTAGCTTACAATTAGTTTCGATTAAAAATAATTAGCTCAATCAAAAGAAAACTAACAATTTTTTTTCTTTTGTATTTCAGATCAACGTGGTTATTCTTCACAACGATACTAATCGGTTTATTGGACGAAACATGGTCAAAACCGAACCACAAGCAACCCAAAACTCACGAAATCCTAACGAAAATCGGCTTCTCTAAAATAAGAGCACCAAGTAGTCATCATAGAAAACGTTTAGCCGTCGAATCCAGACAACATAGCAGATCTGACGACTCCCATATGTACATCATAAAACTACCACCAAACCAACATTACTACGTTAGAAATAAACCCAACGCCCTTCAAGATGACAACAGCAAAAACCTCCCAGTTGGGTTTAAAAATAACGGAAAACCAGCAAAAATTTACCATTGGAATATTCCAGTTTTAAAAAAGATGGCTTCTAAACATCGAAATAACAATAAAATAGCTACGTTTAACAGTCCGAATTCTTGGAACGACGTCTTGGATAAAACGGATAACACAGATAAGGTTCAATTTAAAAAGCAGAGTTTTTACATCCCGACAAAACCGAAAAAGTCATCATTCTTTAAGTATTTTCCCGGAAATGGTAAACCCAAGTCGTTTTACGTTATCGAAAAGAGCAAGAAGAAGGCTCACTATCACAAGTTATTACCGTAATTCGAGTGAGGGTGATAAAACGAACACTTATAAGAGTGCAATAATTGTAGATGTACGTAATGATTATTAAGCCTAAGAATTAATATAATAATATATGGTGTATAAGAATGTATAAGAACGTATAAGAACGTATAGACTGAATGTAACGAGACAAGAAAATTAATAAATATAAAAAAAGAAACGATGAATGTGTAGATTTTAAGGTGTTAAATTAATATATTTAACATTATTTCTCTTTTTTAATTTTGTATGTATGTATTATGATATATCACGTACTTAACCATTAAAAAAATTACAATAAAAGTCATATCTTTTTCTTTAACACTCAGTTTTTATTTTATTTGTTAAGTGTTTTATTTAAGATGAATCTAAAATTCATTTTTAAAGATTTTGATTTAATTTTTTTTCTAAATAAAACTTAAATCATTCTAGTTTTAATTAAAAAAGATCGTTTTATTCCAAGTGTTGTTAAAAAAATTAGAAAAATTTTCAAAGTTGGTAAAAAATTTTTTTTAATTAAAAAAATCAACAATTTTTTAAAAAATCATACAAAATTGAATTTTAAAGATTTTGATTTGATTTTTTTTCTAAATGAAACTTAAAACATTCTAATTTTAATTAAAAAAGACCGATTTGTTCCAAGTGTTGTCAAAAAAATTAAAAAAATTTTCAAAGTTAGTAAAAAATTTTTAGGCTAGAAAATTAACCAGTTTTAAAAAATTCATCAAAAATTCATTTTTAAAGATTTCGATTTGATTTTTTTTCTAAATGAAACTTAGAACATTCTAATTTTAATTAAAGAAGACCGTTTTATTCAAAGTGTTGTCAAAAAAATTAAAAAAATTTTCAAAGTTAGTAAAAAATTTTTTAGGTTAGAAAATTAACCATTTTTTAAAAAATTCATCAAAAATTCATTTTTTAAGATTTTGATTTGATTTTTTTTCTAAATGAAACTTAAAGCATTCTAATTTTAATTAAAAAAGACCGTTTTATTCTAAATCTTATCAAAAAAATTTAAAAAAAATTTCAAAGTTGGTAAAAATTTTTGACACTTTTTTAACTTAAGAAAATCAACTTTAAAAATTCATCAAAAATTCATTTTTAAAGATTTTGATTTTATTTTTTTCTAAATGAAACTTAAAACATTCTAATTTTAATTAAAAGATACTGTTTTGTTCCAAGTGTTGTCAAAAAAATTAAAAAGATTTCAAAGTTGGTATAAATTTTTGACACTTTTTTAACTTAAGAAAGTTAACTTTAAAAATTCATCAAAAATTCATTTTTAAAGATTTTGATTTGATTCTTTTTCTAAATGAAACTTAAAACATTCTAATTTTGATTAAAAAATACCGTTTTATTCCAAGTGTTGTCAAAAAAATTTAAAAAATTTTCAAAGTTGATAAAAAATTTTTTAGGTTAGAAAATTAACCATTTTTTAAAAAATTAATCAAAAATTCATTTTTAAAGATTTTGATTTGATTTTTTTTCTAAATGAAACTCAAAACATTCTAATTTTAATTAAAGAAGACTGTTTTATTCCAAGTGTTGTCAAGAAAATTTTAAAAAATTTCAAAGTTGGGAAAAATTTTCTAGGCTAGAAAATTAACCATTTTTTAAAAAATTCACCAAAAATTCATTTTTAAAGATTTTGATTTGATTTTTTTTCTAAATGAAACTTAAAACATCTTAATTTTAATTAAAAAGGACCGTTTTATTCCAAGTGTTGTCAAAAAAAATTAAAAAAAATTTCAAAGTTAATAAAAAATTTTTTAGGTTAGAAAATTAACCATTTTTTAAAAAATTCATCAAAAATTCATTTTTAAAGGTTTTGATTTGATTTGTTTTCTAAATGAAACTTAAATCATTCTAATTTTAATTAAAAAAGACTGATTTATTCTAAATTTTATCAAAAAAATTAAAAAAATTTTCAAAGTTAGTAAAAAATTTTGACACCTTTTTAACTTAAGAAAATTAACTTTAAAAATTCATTAAAAATTCATTTTTAAAGATTTTGATTTGGCTTTTCTTCTAAATGAAACTTAAAACATTCTAATTTTAATTAAAAAAGACCGTTTTATTCCAAGTGTTGTCAAAAAAATTAAATAAATTTTCAAAGTTAGTAAAAAATTTTTTAGGTTAGAAAATTAATCATTTTTTAAAAAATTCATCAAAAATTCATTTTTAAAGGTCTTGATTTGATTTTTCTTCTAAATGAAACTTAAAACATTCTAATTTTAATGAAAATAGACCGTTTTATTCCAAGTGTTGTTAAAAAAATTAAAAAATTTTCAAAGTTAGTAAAAATTTTTTTAGGTTAGAAAATTAACCATTTTTTAAAAAATTCAACAAAAATTCATTTTTAAAGATTTCGATTTGATTTTTTTTTCTAAATGAAACTTAAAACATTCTAATTTTAATTAAAAAAGACTGTTTTATTCCAAGTGTTTTCAAAAAAATTAAAAAAATTTTCAAATTTAGTAAAAAATATTTTAGGTTAGAAAATTAACCATTTTTTAAAAAATTTATTAAAAATTCATTTTTAAAGATTTTGATTTGATTTTTTTGCTAAATGAAACTCAAATCATTCTAATTTTAATTAAAAAAGACCGATTTATTCCAAATCTTATCAAAAAAATTTTCAAAGTTGGAACAAATTTTTGACACTTTTCTAACTTAAGAAAATTAACTTTAAAAATTCATTAAAAATTCATTTTTACAGATTGGGATTTGATTTTTTTTCTAAATGAAACTTAAATCATTCTAATTTTAATTAAAAAAGACTGATTTGTTCTAAATGTTGTCAAAAAAATTAAAAAATTTTTCAAAGTTGGTAAAAAATTTTTGACACTTTTAACCTAACTTATAACTAACAGCAATGCATACAAAAACACTGCAACATCGAGTTTTTATGTGCATCACTTTATGAACTATTACAAAATTACTTTTAAATAAAAAAAAAATCTTATTCCTTAAACCTTTTGTATATTGATACGATTCCTATTAACTCTCCCCTTTTCTTACTGTTATGACAATAAATTTGTTGATTTACTTGAAGGCATCCCTCCCGGCTTATTGCCAACCCTGAACCTGATCCCTAAACGCAATTTTTCTCTCTCCCGACATTTTTTTCCTTTGATACACTTCATCCCCCCGGGCTACAAAGGTGCACGAGGGCCGGGTCGTATATAGAGAGCGTTTTCCAATCATATTTGTTCGCTTGAGGGGGTTATAAGGGTATATTAAGGGTCGGAATTACACGGAAACGTCGATAATAGGAAACGTGCAGGAAAAGATTCGACAGGAAGCTTTTATCGGTCTGGGTTGGGCTCATCACTTAATAAAAACTGATTCTGGTAAATTTATTTAAGTTTATAGGGTTATGGGGAAGTGAAGGTAAGTTAAGAACGGATCGATGTGTATCTGAATCTCGCGTTTTTTCCTATCTAACATTTACTTGCCATGACATTTATATGACTTTTATATTTCGGGATTAGAGATCTATACATTTTTGCATGATTTTGAACCAATTGTCAAAGCACTTTTGCCACTCTGATTGAGGTATCTCCAAAATATGAACGCATTCATATTTTCTGAACGTAGTAACAGCTTCTTCAAGTGTCGAAAAGCGTTGACCCTTAGTTTGTTTTTTACGTACGGAAATAAAAAGAAGTCATTCGATGCCAAATCAGGACTATACGGTGGATGACTCATCAAATCGATGTTTTGAGTGCTCAAAAATGCAGTTTAAAGCGATGTGTGAGAGCTCGCATTGTCGTGGTAAAAATCCATATTCGGCGGTTGGTTTTCCTAATTTCTTGGAAGACAACTGGCAAATAAATGGTTGAGTACCACCAAGAATTGACTGTTCTATGTTGTCCTAGAGGTATGGTTACATGTCCAGTTTTTTCAAAAAAACAGGCGATCTTTTGCTTGGAAGTGCTTCGTGCGCGAACAACTTTTCTTGGATTTGACTCATCTTAAAACACCCATAGAGTCGACTGCCGTTTACTTTCGGGCTGATACAAAAAACGAGTAGAACTACGTACTATAACCCGAAATGGAGCTGCACCATGAAGAGAAAGATGAAAGAGTACTCGGCAATGTTGCGGAGAGGGAGCTTACTTTTTCATCTATCTCTTCATGGTGCAGCTCCATTTCGGGTTATAGTACATAGTAAAAAAATTAAAATAAGTGTCCAAATTAAGTACTGGATTAAAGTATTAGTGGTCTGTGAAAAAACTCTTAAAGGTTGTAAACAGCAGCCTCAATAAGGAATTTCTTCAAATGTCCTAACAACACCCGACGCAGCAGCTCTCTAAAGCTTGTATCCAGAGCATTATAAAAATTAATTCCAAAAAAATTTAGTGCATTTCTTGACCTGTTCAAGTGGAGGAGAGCCAGGAGAAGATTGCTTCGTTGACGAGTGGCATAATCATGCAAATGTTCATGTTTAGGGAAACCATTCCCACGCAATGTAACCGCATTGATACATTCAAAGATATCGGGTGTTCATTTAAATTCATGCTCAAGTGAGCTGCGGATTTTGCCTGCATTTTTAGCGTATGTCCAATAAAACTTAATTGTAGCAATGTCATAACATTGAAATGTTCAATAGGTTATAAATAACAAGACAGAAAATGAAAGGAAATTGGTTAATAACTTGTTTTTGGCTAAAACCTACCTAAACTCTAATCTTTTCAGTAATCGGTCGTCCAAAACTTCATAGGGATGTTGAAGTACTGAATAAAATCATATAGTAAATATTCCCAAACTTCATGGACTTTCGAAGCAGCTTAAACGTAACACTTACCATCAAGTTGTTTGTCACAAATTAAAAACATAATCGATAAATTGCCAATACAAGCCGTTCAGTGTAATTTGACCAGATTTGACGTTTGCCAAATTTGAAATTGAATTGATTAGTGTGCACTAATAGTGTGACATACATTTTTCTCTCTATCGTCGTCTAACAAAATTTTAAAGCACACTTGAGCACGAATTTAAATGAACATCCGATATAAAGGTTAGGGAGAGTTAAAATCTTTAGATTTCTGAAGCTATTTCGGCATTCATCCCTATAGTTTAGAGCCGCAAGAACTCTAACTGGTCTTCGTTGGATAGCAAAAACACTCTGAAGGATCGCTGCTTGACTCTAAGCCAAGAGGCCATAAAGTAGGTGACTTTGAAACGATGAGAAATAAGTTGTCAGGAGCACTTTCTGAGAGACAGATTCAGACAACCGATGTAGGAGGAATACGCAAAAGGATAGACGGGGACGAATTGGTCCCCGTGATGGCACCACGTTAGCTCAGAATCAATGAAAACACTAAAAAAATTAACATATTGACGTTTATTATAATTCTCCCACTTAAGAGTAAAGGTTAGATTTACCATTTTCTCCTCATTCAAGGTCTCTCCTCATTCAAAATTAGCCCTGAACCACCTCTGTGCATAACTCAGCAAATGAGTTTGGTTGGAGACCGTTTCACTGAGTGAGTTGCCTTTCGTAAGTTTGGTTGTATCATCGGCATAAAGAATAGATGTGCCAGATGAATTCAATGAATCAGGCAATTCGTTAATAACAATAAAAAACAAGGGACCAAGAATTGAACCTTGAGGCACGCCGCTGGAGATATGTTCAAGCTCTGATGTCGTCGAATCTATACGAACTGATTCAGTGGCGCACCCAGGGGGGGTTTTGGGGGTTAACCCCCCCCCCCCCCAGACGAAAAATAAATTTTTAATTTTCCGAAAAGACAACGTGTAGTAACATAATCGATCAGTTAGCTGAACAACCAAAAGTAGAAAAATTAAAAAGATTATGCGCCACACGATGGATACAAAGACATGACTCAGTTCACGCATTTATTACACTACTTCATCTTGTAATAAATGCACTACATGAGATCACAACATGGACAGACAAGAAAACTGCAACTGACGCGCAACTCCTGTCATCTGCTATTTGCAAATGCGACTTTTTAATTAGTGTTTTGGTGATAAATTGTGTATTTGAACTCACATTGCCACTTAGCAAATATCTGCAAACTGAAAATCTTGACCTACGTTTGGCAGTAAACTCTGCAGATAAGACAACAAAGTCATTAATGCATTTACGTCAAAAGGCAGACGAAACCATAGATGACATATACTTTGGACGAAACATTTGCCAATATTTTTCAAAAAGTTTCAGATGTTTGTGACGAGCATTACATTATAGCATCTCTTCCAAGATTAGTTGGACATCAAACGAAAAGAAATAATATTCCAGCATTAACGCCAGAAGAATATTACAGGAGAACGACTTTTATTCCCTTTTTTGATGAAACCATAGAAGCTATCAATGACAGGTTTATAGTTCATCAAAATATTTTAAAACCTTTTCAATACTTAATGGACACGCAAATCAGTGCAAATAAGGAAAAATCTCTTCAAAGTCTAGTAGATTTTTATGGTTTGGATACAAACATAAAGGGAGAAGTCATACTTTGGACGCAGTTTTTAAAGGAGTATGAACCTAAACCAAAGAGTGCTATTGAAGCTGTTGGTATATGCAATAGAAATCTATTTCCAGTAATTTATGATTTACTTACTATAATGGCTACTTTACCAGCAACAAATTGTACTTGTGAAAGATCTTTTTCCTCATTAAAGTACCTAAAAACCTATTTACGAAACTCCACATGCGAGGAACGGCTAAATGGTTTAGCCTTAATGTTCATACATTCTCACCTGACGATAAATGAAGAGGATGTATTAAACCTGTTAGCTCTAAAGCCACGCCGTTTAGATATTTTATTATAATTTATCTAGTTATAAGTATTTTTTCTTAGATAAATTGCTGCCTCTTATTTTAATGTTTTATACAGTCTTCAACCCTAACTTTAGATTGTACAAAAATTTGCATTAAAAGTATAAGCTAAGAAAATTTTTAGCGAAAACCCCCCCTAGGGGAAATTTCTCAGTGCACCACTGAACTGATTGCATAGGATTGGATAAATAAGACTGCAATAAATTGCAAGCAGACGTACTGAGGTTAAATAATGATAATTTCGACTCAAGCAAGTCATGTGAGACACAGTCAAAAGCCTTAGATAGATCTAAAAAAAACAGTTGTACAGAACTCAGAGTCCTCAAACGAGTCAACTATCTGATTGGTGAGACACATTATGGCAGAAGTGGTAGATCTCCCAGCTCTAAAGCCAAATTGGCAATTGCGAAGCAGGTTATGTATTTCAAAGAACTCCATCAATTGCAGGTAGAGAAGCTTTTCGAGAATCTTAGAGAACACCGGAAACTTCAAAGGTGGTACAATATCTTAGGCTGGTTATTCAAAGGAAGACTTATACCAAATTATCGAATAACCAAATCGTCGCCGAGAAGATGGAAAGGATAACATAACATCAGATCATCGCCCATGATTAAGTATCTAAGAATTGGACTGAACAACCAAGCAATTAAACCAACAAATTAAATTGATAAGACTATAAGCTGATATAAATAGAAATGACACGACGTTCAAAACACTTTTAATATATTATGGCATAGTTTAGCTTTCATTGGGTGTTAAAATTTGCTATCTTGCAAACAATTTACATAACACTAACTTTAAAAACATCCAGTTTCTAGGTGTCACATGTATTTAATCAATTGAAAATTTTATTTTTAAATTGATACAACCGTAGTATTATTTTGGACATTCTTTAACATTATTGACTGGAAATTTTACACAGAAACTATGTCATATATAGGTTACTATTTTCTGATTGTTGAACTATTCCCCGCTCATCAAAGTGTTATGATTAAAAGTTGTATTCCTTATTTAATTGAAAATTACAAGAATTTTTTTTAGATGCGTCATAAGAAAACAATTTCCTTTCGTAAAGTATTTAGTATTCATTTCCTAAACCTAACTACTTAGATATTTACACGTGAACTAATTCGTCAATTAATATTCATCAGACGTTGTACTCAACTTATTTCCGACTTGAGTACCCGAGGTCGTAACCGCATACCGCGCAGATGGCATCGAGATAATGAGTTTTTACGGGCATCCATGTATCACATGGCGCGGATCTCTCGTACGCTCCATCAATTACATTATCCAGGTATCCGTTGCCAACGCGGAGAGAGAGGGATAATGAAGAAGCAAATAAGCCCGCGAGGGCAATCCGGACCTGTCACACCGTATAAAGCTATTAATTATCCGTCGACAGCGCGTTTTCAATTACGGTAATTATTGCTCTATCAAAGCACGGTTAAATTAAGCGCGCCAAACCGGCCGAATTCGAACGCAATTAGGGACTGTGTAATTCCGAGTGCGTTTTATTTTTTACTACTTTGCATAGTAAATTGAGTAAATTGTTACCGTAAATGGACGTAGAAATGGAAGTGGCGCTTACTAACCGAGGTTTTTTTTTCGTCATTTAGTACTTGATTTTACGGCGTCGCGTTAAATTTTACCCCCGAGGTAATTACCGGGAAGGTTATTTTACTGGCGAGATACGGTAAGTACCTTGAAATCTACCTGGATAATGAAATTGCAGGTGGACCGTATGGGAAACGACAAAACTATGTTAATAAGACTCTAGGCTATTTGATAAATGAAAATTCTTGTACTTCAACGTTACTTATTTATGGTGGTAATATTTAAAATTTCTTTTTAACACGCGAACTAAACATATCGATTTGTTCTTACTTGTATTTCCCCATAATCCTAGTAAACTTAAATAAATTTACTTGAAACAGTTTTTTATTATAGTATAACTCAAATTTCATTGTTGAAATAGGGACTCTAAACTTTTCAGACTTGTCATTTTGTGATTTTTTTTTCTCTAGGGGTCTTTGAAGAGACTTGTAAACGCTCACAAGCTCCATCATTTAAACATTCTTGAAGAATGTTAAGGAAATAATATTAAAGCGTGTTATGAATGATTTGATAAAAGTCGAAAATTTCATCTAATGCAAAGGTTATCATCTCTATGATGTTATATTCCACACTTGATATACATAGTAAATGGCATAGTGTAAGCTTTATTTTGGTGTCAATAAAACCTTGTTATTTTACAAAGTTTCCATGTAACAGTAATTTTAAAATCGTTCGGTTTCTAGTTGTCACCCCGTACAATTACTTATTAAAATCATCAAAATCTAATCCTTTAAACGACATTCTAACATTTAAAATGTCAAATATTTTTTAGAAAAACAGTATCCGATTCTAGAAAATATCTAAAGATTTCCAAAAATTTCCCGAAATTAAACGTAAGGTAAACGTGAAATCATCCCAAAAAGAAGAAGGTTTAAAACCTTTCAAGTCAAAAGAAAACCCCGTTCGGAAAGCACCAGATGTTAAACAAGCTTTTTGCAGCAAGTTACTGAATTACGTTTCCAGCATTGTTAGCTCTAAAGCCCGGTTCACATTATTCCAGTAATATTCCAATACAGTGATCGAAACCAGTGCTGGAATGCTACTGGAATAATGTGAACTCTCACTGGAATAAACTGGAATGCACCCATTCCAGTGAGCAATCCAGTCCAGTGACTGGATTGACGATCTACTTTTTCAACCCAGCTCGCCCATTCCAGCACCACTGGAATAGTGTAGACAGCTAATCCAGTGCTGGAATCCATGCGTGAACATGTATACGATCCAGTCTAGCACTGGACTGGATTACTAAACTGGAATAATGTGAACGATATGATCCAGACTAGCACTGGACTGGATTGACTAGCTGGATTACTGGACTGGAATAATGTAAACCGGGCTTAACAGGTCTGAGCAACCGATCATACAGCTCTGTCAATGACGAAGATTTTTAAACAACCTGAATTTTATCTTTCGTTTTTGACAATTTGAACCTGCCGATCACTTTTGCTAAATTTAACGGCGATAGACTTTATTATTTTGGGTTTTTTGAAATGTCGCAATAAATCACAAAGTTTGCAAGTTTTGAAACTTGAACATTGATAAAATTGCCACTTTGCAGATAGATAATAGGAAGTAGCAATTCAAAATACTATAAAACGAGGACAAATATACATCTACTCAGAAGGTAATCATTTGCTACTTAGGTACTTCTTGCACTCCACCCTTCAATTAAATCAATTTAGGTAGTTTTCTACAAAATCTGACAAAAATTTTAATAAAATTCGATGATTTCAGAAGAAAGTTTGAAAATTTTTTTAAATTTTTTTGGTAACAATTAGAAAAAAATATCTCTTTTAATTGAAAATAGAATCTTTTCGCTTTAATTTAAACCAAAAATCAATCTCTAATTCCAAAAAATAAAGTCTCAGTGATTTTTTAAGGTTGGTGGATTTAAAAAAAAAGGTTGGGTTGAAACCATTAAAAATTTTTACCAACTTTGGGAATTTTTTTAATTTTTTTGGTAGTAATTATAAAAAATCTGCCTGTTTTAAATCAAACAGAATCTTTTATTTTTTATTTAAACCAAAGATCAGTCCTTAATTTTTAGAAATGAAGTCCGGACGATTTTTTAAAATTAGTCGATTTTTTTTTAAGTTAGGTTAGTCACCTGTCAAAAAATATTTCCAACTTTAAGATTTAAAAAAATTTTTTTTTTGATAATAATTAGAACTAACCAGTCTTTTTTAATTCAAAACAGAATCTTTGAAGTTTCATTTAAACCAAAAATCTTTCCTTAATCTTCATAAATAAAGTCTGGGTGATTTTTTAAAATTGGGTAATTTTTTAAAAAAGTTTGGTTAGAATTGTCAAAAATTTTCACCAACTTTAATTTTTTTTTAATTTTTTTGGTAAGAATTAGGAAAGATCTGTCATTTTTTATTCAAAGCAGAATCTATTATCTTTCATTTAAACCAAAAATCATTCCTTAATCTTCAAAAATAAAGTCTGAATGATTTTTTAAAGTTGGTCGATTTTTTTAAAGTTAGGTTAGTCACCTGTCAAAAAAAATTTCCAACTTTAAGAATTTTTTTTAATTTTTTTGATAATAATTAGAACTAACCTGTTTTTTTAAATTTAAAACAGAATCTTTGAAGTTTCATTTAAACCAAAAATCTTTCCTTAATCTTCATAAATAAAGTCTGGGTGATTTTTTAAAATTGGGTAATTTTTTAAAAAAGTTTGGTTAGAACTGTCAAAAATTTTCACCAACATTAAATTTTTTTTTAATTTTTTTGGTAAGAATTAGGAAAGATCTGTCATTTTTTATTCAAAGCAGAATCTTTTATCTTTCATTTAAACCAAAAATCATTCCTTAATCTTCAAAAATAAAGTCTGGATGATTTTTTAAAGTTGGCCAATTTTTTTTAAGTTAGGTTAGTCACCTGTCAAAAAATTTTTCCAACTTTAAGAATTTTTTTTAATTTTTTTGATAATAATTAGAACTAACCTGTTTTTTTTTTTAATTCAAAACAGAATCTTTGAAGTTTCATTTAAACTAAAAATCTTTCCTTAATTTTCAAAAATAAAGTCTCGGTGATTTTTTAAAATTGGGTGATTTTTTAAAAAAGTTTGATTGGAACTGTCAAAAATTTTCACCAACTTAAAATTTTTTTTTTCAGTTTTTTGGTAAGAATTAGGAAAGATCTGTCATTTTCTATTTAAAACAGAATCTTTTACCTTTCATTTAAACCAAAAATCATTCCTTAATCTTCAAAAATAAAGTCTGGATGATTTTTTAAAGTTGGTCGATTTTTTTTATGTTAGGTTAATCACCTGTCAAAAAATTTTTCCAACTTTAAGAATTTTTTTAATTTTTTTGAAAATAATTAGAACTAACCTGTCTTTTTTAGTTCAAAACAGGATCTTTGAAGTTTCATTTAAACCAA
Source organism: Digitonthophagus gazella (assembly GCA_036711955.1). Lineage (NCBI taxonomy): Eukaryota > Metazoa > Arthropoda > Insecta > Coleoptera > Scarabaeidae > Digitonthophagus > Digitonthophagus gazella. The sequence continues at coordinate 19,879,438 of JASCIT010000012.1, forward strand.
AAATCTTTCCTTAATCTTCATAAATAAAGTCTGGGCGATTTTTTAAAATTGGGTGATTTTTTAAAAAAGTTTGGTTAGAACTGTCAAAAATTTTCACCAACTTAAAATTTTTTTTTAATTTTTTTGGTAAAAATTAGGAAAGATCTGTCATTTTTTTATTCAAAGCAGAATCTTTTATCTTTCATTTAAACCAAAAATCATTCCTTAATTTTCAAAAATAAAGTCTGGATGATTTTTTAAAGTTTGTCGATTTTTTTAAAGTTAGATTAGTCACCTGTCAAAAAAATTTTCCAACTTTAAGAATTTTTTTAATTTTTTTGATAATAATTAGAACTAACCTGTCTTTTTTAATTCAAAACAGAATCTTTAAAGTTTTATTTAAACCAAAAATTATTCTTTAATTCCAATAAATAAAGTCTGGGTGATTTTTTAAGAAAGTTAGATTAGTCACTTGTTCCTTATAAAATAGCAAATTTACAAAAAAAAAACGATGAAATATACTGAGGATTTAATTCATTTTTGAACTAGAAAACCCGGCTTTTAGCGTCAGCGCCGACTTCAGGTCTATCGCATCACTGAGTAACAAAGAACATGGAAGAACCTCGTTAATGTTTAAAAGAAGGTATATCTGCCATATAAAATATCAAAATATTCCTTCAATTACAACATCAACAACGTTGGAGTAATACGACATCATTTCTGTATCTGCCATATCGAATTATTCCAATGTAAGAGATGTGATTTGATTCTATGTGAAATGTCACCAAATAGCAAAATTGCATGTTGCTGATTGTTAATTGCTAATTACTTATTGCTATTTAATAGTTTCAATATGAGATTTGCCTCATAATTAACTTAAAAGTCAATAAAAATCTTGTATTAAAAATATAACATCTAAAAAGTCACTTTGACATTTAAAACGTCAAACTGACACTTTATCAATCGACCATTAAAGTTATTAAAAAGTCATCTTGACGTTTAAAACGTCAGAGTAAATATACCTTATGTTTAAGGACATAAATATTGATAACCTCAATACGTCACAATTTTTAAAAGAAAATCAGTTAAATATTCTTTATAATCGATTGCCATAAATAATTTTTTAGTAAAAGAGTCTTTAGATTGCTTTAATAACTTTTTTTAATGTAACCAAATTTGGACGATTAGTATAGTCATCCAAAGGAAGGTTCGGAATTACAATCCCCATAAAACGTACACCTAAGCTACAGTATTCTTAGGAATACTTAGCAATTTTAACTTAAGATGGAAACAAGAATGCCGTCTAATTTAGAAAGTCAGGGACGTACTAACAAAATTTGTTTAACTTCAACAGTAATCTATACAGGGTGTCTCACCAAAATCCGACATTTCAATATTTGAAATATCTCGGAAACAACATGTTCTATGATTTTAAAATTTTGTACACAGATACAATACACACTAAATAACATTATGAAAATATTCTTAATCATTCAGGACTTCCAATCAACCTAACAAAAAAAATATCATTAAAAAATAATAATTCTTTAACTTCCGGTATAACCGGAAGTCGTAGATGACTGAAAATATTTTTAAAATATAGTCTAATATGCAAATAATACGTATCTAAACCCGTGTGTAAAATTTCAAAGTCATAGGACTTGCATTTTCCGAGATATTTCCAGAAATCTAGTTCAGTGAGACACCCTATATTTGATAACCGATACTTATTTATATTTACAACTTCTTCACGTAGGTACACCACCAAAAAACTATTGTTAAAGATATTATATTGTCATATCCTAATTTTGAACTTTAGTGTGGACGACTATACTTTAAATTTTTCTTTCCTTTCTTTTAAATCATTTTATTTTTAAATAGTCGACATCTAATAACTATAATAAAGAATAATTTAAATATTTTTTAAGTACTTACTCAATTGAAGAGGCACGTCCATCAAATTTTTCCAATAAAAGTTTAAGTTTAAATCCATCTAAAAAAAAAAATAAAAAATAAACATTAGAAATTCCTCAGAAATTCAATAAAATAATTCATTTGAAGCACAAAATACACAAATTAAAATGTATTTTTAGTATACAACCCAAATTACAATAAATTTAATTTTATATTTCCAACTAAGAAAGTAATGTTGAGATCAAAATAAATTCAATATAACCTCTCCATTTATCAATATCATTGTTCAAAGTAAATATCAAAATATTAAAATAAAAACAAGTTTTTATAAAATAAAATTAATAAAATCACCTAACAAAAACCTTATTAACTATTCAAACAAAGTAAATCTTATTAATATCAAAAATTTTTAAAAACTTACATCCTAAAATCTAAATAACACCTTTAACTTCTCCATCAATCAAATATATCATTGACCAGGTCAAAGACTTTATCAACAAAAAGCATTTTTATACAAATTTAAGAAAAAACCTAACAAAAAATGTCATACAACGCAGAAGAAAAACTAAGAGAAGCTTCGGCTCTCGGTGACATTGAAGGTTTGCAAAGTTTAATAGCCCAAAACGTTGATGTAAACGCAAAAAATGCAATAAACGGCTGGTAAGTTAAATGATTTAAATATGAATCAAATAAGATTTTAAATAAATTTAAAATAAATAGGACCGCTTTACATTGGGCTTGTAAACGTAACCATGAGACTGTCGTGAGGATTTTGTTAAGTAATGGTGCCGATAGTAAAGTTGAGAATCAAAGGGGTGAAAGACCGGCTAATGTTTGTACGAATTTGGCGATTTTAAACTTATTAGAACCACCGAATATTGTGAATAATGATACTGAAGATTCCGGGTTGAAATTTACTCCGAATTATTTAAAAAACCCCCCGTTAAATGGACAGGTTGATTTGGGGAATAAATTAAGAGGAAGACATCCGGATTTTTCAACTATGCCGACAACAGTTTTACCAGCACAAACAGATGGTAAAAATAATAAATTAAAAAATTAATAAAATAAATTAGTTAATTTAATAAATAATTTTTTTAATTTTAGATTTAGTTTTAAAAATACGCGTTTGTGGATCAACCGATCCGGATTTTATCGAAATAGAAGTTCCTAGATGGAAACTAACTTATAACGCTTTACAAAAAATATGCTGCGAGGAATTAGAAATAAGTGAGACGCAAGTGGAACGGATTAGAAAATTACCAAACGTTCGATTGAGAAAAGATGCTGATGTTAAACGACTTTTAGACTTTCAATGTTTGGAAATTGTTTTAAAAGCTCCACAAAATGAAAAATTGTGTAATAGTTATCAAAGCATTTCGACGCATAAAGACCAAACGATTCTTTATTAAAAAGAAAAAGGAATTCAATTTGAAAATCATATAGATTTTTAGAATTTTTTATGCACGCGGTGATACCTAAAAATCTCAATATTTAGTTTTAATTGGATATGCTTTTAAATATCCTGAAAGGAATAAAACAGTAAAAAAATAAATTTTGTAATAAATTAAGCAAACCATTAGTATTTTTTTTTAATATTGGTAAATAACTTTGATAATATATTCTGTCTTTGACAGATTAATAAAATGAGAACTAAGTTCATCCCAGTGATCAATCTTAAATTGTTGATTTTTTAAATGAACTATAAATTATGTTGGTAGAACGGTTTCAGTATCATTATTATTTTTCAAGATTTAGAGCTTTTTTTTAACTTGTAATCAAAATGAAACTATTTAATTGGAAAAAAATCATTTGAAAGTTCTATAAATACATTTTTAGGCAAAAAAAATCAACTGTAATCTATCAAATTATTAAATAAACACAATCTTTATCAAAGGTTAAGAGGACACTTTACGATCACTCAATTTCTGTGAGGAAACATATGCAGGGATACAGGAAAAACTTAAAAGATTAAATTCTTTTTATATTAACTACTCTCCTTGCTAAACGTCAAGTCAATCATGTTTTGGGTGTTCATACTCCGAAAGTTTTCGTTAAAAAAATCAACATAAAGACTGTCATGATTGGTGATCATTTCTGTGTAATATATAAAAAAAATCAAAATCGTAGGTCACGCGAATGAGGAAACATCGCGAGTTAAATGAAAAAAGATCTGGTTTTTTTGACCAATTTGGGAATTTTATTGGAGAATTTTGGGAATTTTTTTCTCAGAAACCACGGAAGAAAAATAAATACGATCTTTTGTAGGATGTGGTATTTTTTTTTCAAAAATTCTATTTATATTCGTTTAAAAATTTGGTCTCCGAAATACTCGATCTAGAAAACCGCTGGTCGCTGGCAGAAATCATCACTTTAGAAACAAAATTTGAAGAAATCTGTACTTTTACTGGTAGTAAAATTTTATCATCGTCTTACATGTTTTAGTTCGCACCATCTTTAGAGACGGCTACAAAAAATTAAACGCATCGCGATGTATAAAAAATTTAAAACTTATTGTAGAAAAATTTACGTTTACTATTTTGTCATCTCTGAAGATGATGCGAACTGGAACATGTAAGACGATAATAAAATTTTACTACCAATAAAAGTGCAGATTTCTTTAAATTCTATTTCTAAAGTTACAACTGGTAAAATATAAATCAACCAGCAAATTTTTTCTCAAGACTCAAGAATCATCACCAATCATAACAGTCTTTACTCTGATTTCTCTCGACGAAAACTTGCTGAGTATGAACACCTCAAACTTAAATAACTTAACTTTTAACACGAGAAGTAGATATGTATTATGATTGATAAAAGGATAAAGAATAAAATCTACCAATTATTTTTCAAAAAATTTCGACCTTGATATGACCAAAATAAGAATAAAAAATCTATATCTCTTTAAAAAGAAGGCATAATATGACCATAGCGTGAATGTATTGGGCAAAACGTGCTCCACCACACCAAGTAACGGGTGCTGTGATAGGTGTAAAATGCGTCATCTTCCACTTTTATCAACAATGAAATTTTAATGCAACTTTATAATCATTAACTTTTAGGTTCAAACTTTTTCCAAAAAATTCTAACAAAATCTTGTTACAAATGTGGGTGTAAAAATTAGTTATTGTGGGTAATTTAATTCGTCAACCAGTTAACTTCCTTGAATAAAAGTTGAGGAAACGAATTAAAATTGCCGGTTGTAGCCTGTGCAGTAAGGTGCGGGTTGGGTTAGTTTTTTAATCAGTTTTCTAAACTATCCGGGCCTTGAACATAACTAATAATTTTCTGTCGACTTTAACAGAAAAACCAGACCCAATCTCAAAATCAGCCAATAGTAACTCATGAGAAATCTTACTGTAAAAAGGAAACTGTTTATTTGGGTCTATATAAAAGTAAATTAAGAATTATTCATTTATTTTTAAAGATAGGGAAACATTTTAATTGAAAAATCATTCATATTTTTTGTTCACCACTCTGCAAGTTAAGCAATCTGGCTAAATTTCCAAAAATGCAGGAGAAAACATCGCATTTTTAGAAAATGTTAAATGATTATGACAAAAGCGTCACAATTCAAAAAACAAAGCTTTGAGTAAAATCGATTTAGGGTGTTTTATCTTAACTATTTTACGCTACCTAACGTTTAATAATAAATCCTGTTGTTCTTATTAATAGTGATGACTGAATACTAAAGCATAAGTCAAATAAAACACCCTTGTGGCAAACAGCACACGGATATTATATGAAACTATGTACGCAGATCATTTCATAATTGGTGTACAACTAAAGAAGGAGTCAAATGGAGCAACTTTTCATAATACAAAAATGGCAAAACCTTAAGCATAATAAAATTATGACCATTGGACGTCATTACCATAGTTGCTAACCGAAAGGCTGTCATCAGCAGCATCTAAACTGCGATTTATTGAAATTAAAGGTGCGTTGTCAATCACGCGACTGAAGCGGCGATCATCGCGCGGATACAGACGCGCGACTTGCTTTTTGTTAGTTGACGTATCAATTCTAGCGGTTAAACTGCTATTGTGACAGCCGCGTCGCCAAGGCCGCAGTCGCGTTATTGACTACGTATCCATATAATTCAATGCAAACGAGTGGCTGACGCAAAATCGCCAGAGCCGCGCGACGATCGCCGCTTCAGTCGCGTGATTGACAACGCACCTTAAGGCGTTGTTTAACCCTTAATTAACATAATACATTTTACAAACGTAACTGACATCATACGTCTAAGAGACACCTTGTCCTTTATCATGTAATAACTTTCTTGAACGTTTAGGGCGAACGAAGCTCAATAACTTTCTAAATACATTTGGAAATAACACGTAATATCCGGCTAAGTTAGGGTTGGAGTAGGCGAACAGGTAAAAAATTCGTCGTCGCAAACAACTTTTTTTTTGTGGCAAGCCTAAACAGTTAACGTTTTAAGTACGTCTCCTAGACGTATGAGGTTAGTTAAGGGTTAACGGTGGGTTTACGATGTCAAACTTAACCGTAACCTTAGCTGTAATAACCAACAAATTTGCCGTAATTTCTAGACGTTGCCTAAACGCTTCCATTGAAACAAAATAATCGAACGTTTTTTAAACACTAGAGTTACTGCTATGGTTACGATTACAGCCTTTACGTTTGACATCCTAATTCCACCATAAGATGTCAAAGTTAACCGTAACCTTAGCTGCAATCAAAATTATGGTTGGTTTAGGATGTCAAACTTAAAGGTCATAGCTGTAACTGTAGCAGTTGCTGTAACGCTTAAAAAAGTTCAATCATATTTATTCAAATAGTGTCGTTTAGGCAACAGTCTACGACCGCTAAAAATTACGGCAGATTTAATCGTATGCGCAAAAGTTGGCCAACTTTTAACTTTTTACGGTTACGGCTAAATATTTGCTGACAATTTTCTGTCGGCATATTGACAATGACGACTTCTATCAACTTCAATGATAAATTTATTAGTTTTTTGTGGATAAGGCCCTGATCCTTTTCTAAATAAGGAGTAGAAATAATACAGAGGCTATCTACCACTTTCCAAAAAAATATTATTATAGAAATATACTCTGTGTCGTCGATTATGTCCTATTAAATATGTAGGTGAAATGCTGAGACAAAAATCTCATTAAAAAATAGTTTGCGTGATTACAAAATGAGGAGAACTTATACAAAGCAGCTAAGTGGCATTCTGTAGGAAAATGGAATGCTTCAATAATTGGAAGTTTTGAAATTTAGGCCCTTTCTTGTACTACTCAAATGTTTAAATTCGGGAAACAACGTTCCCGTATATTTGAAAAACTGATTGGGATCTTATTCTTTACACATCTTCCATTGAGATCGAGAAATGAACCTCCATGTCATGATTTATGTTTGGATAAGTTGGGTTCTAACTCTTGATTTCGGTTCATATATCTCCTGAAAACCGCCGCAACAATAGTTGCAGCTGGAAACAAAACTCTTGCTACACCAAGAAATATTTTTTTCTTATTCATCGCAACCAAATCCGAATCCTTAGATGTTAAATCAATTATAAGCGAAAAAGGAGGAATGCCTTTTAAAATGTTAAGTAGATTCCTCACGATTTTATTGGCTGATTATTTAAATTTTAAAATCTAAACAACATCTCCCTAAACTAGGCCGTTGTAAACACTACATCCTTTACAGTTACGATTAAAATTACTGCTACGATTACGGTTAAGTTTGACATCCTAAACCCACCATTAAATTTACCATAAATCCCAGATGTTACCTAAACGCTACCATTTATACAAAATAGTTGAACTTTTTTTAAATACTACAGTTACAGCTACGCTTGCGGTTACAGCCTTCAAGTTTGATATCCTAAACCCACCCTAGAGGGATCACAACTTTCTTATATTTAAGTTTTGCCTATTACTGTATTATGAAAAATTGTTTCGTTTAGCGTCCCCCGCAACCCTACTGCAATAGTTATGAAACACTCGGTGTGCAACAATATTTCCTTTTTTTTATTGTTATCAGCCTTTTAGGTACGGCTGAATTCTGCGTGTGGCTATTTCTCTGGATGGCAGGGTTTGACGTGAAAGCCATTATTGTGGCGCGTCGTCCTGAAAGATGATATCCGCAAAAACCACTATAGTGGCGCGTCATACCTAAAAGGTTAAAGCCATTTGACTGCTGAATACTTTGGTTCGAAACGTTACGCGTTAACAGCACGCATATGGCAATAGTTATCGCTGGGAACTAAATACTTTTTCACACAATCTAAATCTGTTCGGCGATGTATTAAATTATAATATAGTACAGAATCAAAACAGTATAGTACAGAATCGTTGTTACTTTATTCATAAAGGCTATCAACAAATATGTGCGGTCACAGAGATAGCTTTCATTAAGCGCATATTTGCACCTGTAGCAGTCAAAGGGTAAAAAGGGATTTCATAGATTTCGTACTTATAGGAAGGTCTTATTTATAATAAGACAAAAATACCAGAAAGCAGGAATTTTGATACCTGTCGCAAACGAACGATGTGTACCAAATTTCATTTCATTATTTTCATAAATAACACTATTTTTTTTAATTACAGTGGTCTGTGGTAAAGGATCCTCTTAATACTTTTACAAACCGCTGTCACCAATGTGGTGCCATAGGCAGACCAGTCATTTTATGCCGGCGACACTTATGTGGTGCCGGTGAAAAGCCACTTACAAAATTATAATTAATTACTAATTAGAATTACCAATAAAATATTGCCGGCCACTGGCGAAGTTTCACTACGTAAACATGCGGTTGTGAAAGTGTTAATACATTGCGGACCGAGCATTGTATTGCTAATTGTATCCAATGGCCGAACGACGAAATACGCAAGACGAGATATCTCATCAACGGCTTCGAGCAACGAAACAGGAATGACGAAATATCTCGTGATCCATCTGCAAGGTGTTAATATAATTTAATTCATTGATATGAATTTTACAGTACTCCCACTTTTACAATATGAAGACTACTTGTCTAACCAAGACTAACTTTATTTACATTATTGCACAGTGAACACTCATAGTGTATAAAAGCACTTACGAAGCAAAAAAGAAAAAAATACAATGATTCCGATTCGTTCATTCATTCATTCATTCTGATTTTCTATGTTTATTCTCAATTTTTGATTATTCCCTCCACACAAACGCTTTAGACCTGTTTCACACACATTCAGATATCACAAATATTTCGATTCTTATTCATTTCTTGATAAAAACCATGAAACACCGAACATTCCCTCGATACAAATAGCTTTTATCTAATATTACTTATTCTAAACTTATTTTCTGATAAAATATACTATTTACCAAAAAATATTGATGTGAATCCATTAATTTCTGCACTAAAATCAAACATAATATGTGAATAATATAAGTTTAAAATACAAAAAGCATAAAAAGAAATCATCAAATGATTTCAACCAAACTTAAAAAAAATCGTGGTTTGCTAAAAAAAAAATTATACACAAAAACCCTTATCTTATTATAAAACTTGCCTATTTTTTTATACTTTCATCATAAAATAAAACCAAAAATATGTCGGAAAAAAGAATTTTATTTCACAAAAATACCTATTAAACACTTAACATGTAACATTACCTCTTATCTTTAATTAATTAAAGACAATTTCATTCCTTATGATGTAATTTTCGTTTTTTAGTAGTCAACCTTTCAACTACAACACTTCCCGACGGATGTACCGTAACCTTAGAATTATTTTTCGTTGACAACTCATCGGTGTAAGTTTGATAAGCTTTCGGTCTTTTTCCTTTTATCTTTGGAGTTTTAACCAAACTTGGTTTCCCTTTAAAAATATTTTATTAGTTTAAATTTAATTTATTTATTAAAAATTTCATTTATTTATTAAAAATTTCATTTATTAAAAATTTCATTTATTAAAAACTTCATTTATTTATTAAAAATTTCATTAAAGAAAAAAAAATATATATACTTACTTAAAGACAAATAAAGTGGTATTGCCATACTTAAATCAGTTTTTAAATTAACAACTTTAACATTTTCCCAACCACCGGGAAATTCTCTAATTAATTTCGAACAAACACTTAAAATGTTTTCGTAAATCTGTTCGACTTTCATATTACAATGTCCGATTTGTACCGTAAAAGTGTTACCGTGTCCGTGTAGATTCATAGATGTTCTTAACATCGCATATTTCATACGTAAAGCCATTCCTTGTTCTAAACCGATCGGAATTGGTAATCTACGTTTTGTACGGAATATTTTCCCTAAATGGCGAGAAACATATTTCGAGATTTTTCCATCGACAAAAAATACATCATAAGTAGAGAGTAATTTTCGTTTCATTTCGAATTCACCATATTCGGTTTTTAATTCGTGTAAAGGTAAGATTTTATGGATTTTCGTTTGAACTCCTTTTTCCGCAAAGAGGTTTTCATAATAATCCGATACTTTTTCGTGTTCTTTTTTAATAATTCCAGCTACATCGCTTACGATAAAACAAACCGTGCAATCGTCTTCATGTAGAGAGTGTTTTAATGGAAGTCTAAGTGTTCTCGACGGACAAATCGGGACTTTAAACGATGTTAATTGTAAAAATATTGGAGTATCTAAATCTAATAGATTATCTGTTGTCTTTTTATGATCCAAAATTTTAAATAAAGCGTTTATACCGGATATTATACAAGATTTTTCGAAATTTAACTCTTCTAAAATCTTATTACATTCGATATCATTATCGACATCGATTTTATTTCCTTTTAATTTTTTTAATTTCTTTACTTTTTTATCCGTTTTCTTTTTATCTTCTTCTTTATTTGCGGACACTCCCGGATTATGTAAACGTACATATTTTCCAGCTCTATCTCCCGAAAAATCGTGCATTTTTCTCATTAGTTTTAATTCCCTCTTTTTTTCCAAATCCATTTCTTGAGGTTTTCCGGAACGTTTTTTTGATTTCACTTTAGACACATCCATTTCTGAACTACTAATTTTTCGTTTTAACATAATTTTAGAGGTGATAAACACACGTGTAGTTAAAAAATTCGAGCGATAAGGAAAAGTGAGGTTATATGTCAAAACAGGTGACAGTTTGATGTTTTAGGTTAGGAATGTGTACGTTCAGAAATAAGATAATAAATTTATTCTTTTTTTTAACTAGTTATTATTTAATTTTTATTTTATAACTTAATTTAATTTTTATTTCATTTTATTTTATAACTAAACCCATTTTTATTTTAAATTAAAAAAAAATTATAAAAATAGATGATTCAAGGTTGCCAACTGTATCATAAATTAATTGTAAATTTTAAAAATTATTTTTATATTATTTCTTTTTTTAAATAAATCATAATTGTACCATAATTTTTGATTAAATATCATAATTTTAACATAAATTAACTTTTAAAAGATAATTAGTAACTCTATATTGATTATTTCTGAACGTATTCAAATCATAACCTAAAAAAATGGATGAGAATATAAACAATTTGTAAGAAAATTAACTTATTTCTAATAAAAACCAATTTACAACAAAATTTTTTATAATAATTATATTTTAGAACAAAAATTCTATTTGAATCTCATAAAAAACCGATTGTAAAATTAAATACCGGAGGTGTTAAAAGTTATTTACCGAAAAGTGATGATTCCGAGCTGATAAATCAAAATTTAAATGTTTTAAAAGAGACTTTTAGTTTTCCCAGAGTGGAAAGAAGGTAGATTGATTAATTCCTTAATTGATAATAAATTTGGTTTATAAAATAAATTAAAACCGAGTATTTTATAGAAATGTACGATCACAAGGGATATTTTTACAATCGAAACGACTCGTTATGGTAGTAAAATTGCATAATTTACAAAATTTTGGGTTTAGAGATAAAACAGGGATGTATCTTTATTTAGAAGAAGCTTTGTACCTTTTAGAAATTGTAAATACATTGAATGGTTTTTAATTTAAAATCTGATTGTTATTTAAAATCTGATTTTATTTTAGAATCGATTAGAAATTTTATGGAATAACGTTCCGATTAGTACTCAACAAGGTTATAATTTATTTTTTGATGAAATATTAACGTTGGATAAATATAGAGTGTATAAAAAATTATTATTGAATGGTTTTAAAGTTCAACGATTTAAAGATATTTCTTCCGAACCAACTTTAAAAAGAGTTAAATTAGATGAAAAAGAACTGGAAGAAGTTCCTAAAGAAGATGTGGATTTAAAGGGAAGTGAAGAATATTTGGAGATATTTAAAAAATTAAAAGAGAAAACTCCAAAAGAATTAGACGTTAATTTAGAGGAAAATCCCGTTTATTTAGTTAATAATTTCGATAAAAATGGGTTAAAAGATAAATTTAATGTACACATAGTGTAAGTTTAACTTAAATTATGGACACAATAGAAGTTGATTTTTTTTAATGTTTTGTAGGAAACAAGAAATGGATCCTAAAATAGGTTTATATAAAGAGAATCCCCAAAATTTATTCGGGGTTGTATCTAACGATGAAATATCACTATATAGAATAAGTAAAGTGTCTTTACCTAATTTAATAAATATTTAAAATTGAATAAAAAAAATTAAAATTAATAACAATTGTGAGGTTAGTTATAAATGTCGTTATAAATGTCACTTGAATTAATAAACATTTACATAACCTCACTTTAATTTTTTTATTGATTTCCCGGAAAAATTAAAATCTAAACATAATTCGTTTAAATTATTTTCGATTTTTCAAGCATTCAATAATCAAATTATCGAAAATCGTCCAAAATCAAAACAAAATGATCAAAAATTGACTCACAAATACTTAAATTGTCTTAAAATTAACAAAAAAAATCGGAAATCATCTAAAATCAACTAAAAATCATCTAAAATCGACTAAAAATGAACAAAAATTGATTTTAAAATACTTAAATTGTCTTAAGATTAACTGAAATTATCGAAAATCGTCCAAAATCAACTCAAAATGATCAAAAATTGACTTACAAATACTTAAACTGTTTTAAAATTAACAAAAATGTTCGGAAATCGTCTAAAATCGACTAAAAATCATCTAAAATCGACTAAAAATGTTCAAGAATTGATTTTAAAATACTTAAATTGTCTTAAAATTAACTCAAGTTTTCAAAAATCGTCCAAAATCAACTCAAAATGGTCAAAAATTGACTCACAAATACTTAAATTGTCTTAAAATAAACAAAAATGTTCGGAAATCGTCTAAAATCGACTAAAAATAATCTAAAATCGACTAAAAATGATCAAAAATTGATTTTAAAATACTTAAATTGTCTTAAAATTAACTCAAATTATCGAAAGTCGTCCAAAATCAACTCAAAATGGTCAAAAATTGACTTACAAGCACTTAAATTGTGTTAGAATAAACAAAATTGTTCGGAAATCATCTAAAATCGACTAAAAAGAATCTAAAATCGACTAAAAATTATCAAAAATTGATTTTAAAATACTTAAATTGTCTTAAAATTATCAAAAATGTTCGGAAATCGTCTAAAATCGACTAAAAATCATCTAGAATCGACTAAAAATGAACAAAAATTGATTTTAAAATACTTAAATTGTCTTAAAATTAACTCAAATTTTCAAAGATCCTCCAAAATCAACTCAAAATGGTCAAAAATTGACTCACAAGTACTTAAATTGTCTTAAAATTAACAAGAATGTTCGGAAATCATCTAAAATCGACTAAAAATCATTTAAAATCGACTAAAAATGATCAAAAATTGATTTTAAAATTCTTAAATTGTCTTAAAATTAACTCAAATTATCGAAAATCGTCTAAAATCGACTAAAAATCATCTAAAATCAACTGAAAATGATCAAAAATTGACTCACAAATACTTAAATTGTCTTAAAATTAACAAAAATGTTCGGAAATCATCTAAAATCGACTAAAAATCATCTAAAATCGACTAAAAATGAACAAAAATTGATTTTAAAATACTTAAATTGTCTTAAAATTAACTCAGATTTTCAAAAATCGTCCAAAATCAACACAAAATGATCAAAAATTGACTCACAAGTACTTAAATTGTCTTAAAATTAACAGAAATATTCGGAAGTCATCTAAAATCGACTAAAAATGATCAAAAATTGATTTTAAAATGCTTCAATTGTCTTAAAATTATCAAAAATGTTCGGAAATCATCTAAAATCGTCTAAAAATCATCTAAAATCGACTAAAAATGATCAAAAATTGATTTTAAAATACTTAAATTGTCTTAAAATTAACTCAAATTATCGAAAGTCGTCCAAAATCAACTCAAAATGATCAAAAATTGACTCACAAGTACTTAAATTGTCTTAAAATTAACAAAAATGTTCGGAAATCATCTAAAATCGACTAAAAATGATTAAAAATTGATTTTAAAATACTTAAATTGTCTTAAAATTAACTCAAATTTTCAAAAATCGTCCAAAATCAACTCAAAATGGTTAAAAATTGACTTACAAGTACTTAAATAGTCTTAAAATTAACAAAAATGTTCGGAAATCGTCTAAAATCGACTAAAATCATCTAAAATCGACTAAAAATCATCTAAAATCGACTAAAAATGAACAAAAATTGATTTTAAAATACTTAAATTGTCTTAAAATTAACTCAAATTATCGAAAGTCGTCCAAAATCAACTCAAAATGATCAAAAATTGACTCACAAGTACTTAAATTGTCTTAAAATTAACAAAAATGTTCGGAAATCATCTAAAATCGACTAGGAATCATCTAAAATCGACTCAAAATAATCAAAAATTGGTTCAAAAATGCTTAGACTATCTTAAAATTAACTAAAATTTTGTGAAAACCGTTTAAAATCGACTAAAAAATGCTAAAATTTACCAATATTGTATCAAAACATTCTTAAAACTATCTAAAATCGTATCGAAATAATCAAAAATTGACTTAGAAATGTTTAAAACGTCTTTAAATTAACAAAAATTTTCGAAAATTGTCTAAAATTAACTCAAAATTGTAATAAATTGTCTTTAGAACATTTAAATCGCCCGAAATTTTGTGATATTGTAACAAAAATGTCTTAAAATCATCTAAAATTGTCAAGAATCTTCCTAAAATCATCAAAAATCATCTTAAAATCATCAAAAATCATCTTAAAATCATCAGGAGTCATCTTAAAATCATCAAAAATCATCCTACAGGTCAAGATTTTCTTTTGAAATGTCAACTTTGACGTTTAAATGTCACCTTTCAACTTTAAAGTGTCAATTTTGACGTTTAAACGTCATTTTTTATCTTTAAAATGTCACCTTTGACGTTTACAGATTACAATTTCCTTTCAAAATATCAATTTTGACGTTTAAATGACGAAATCTATTTTTTAAATGCCAATTCTGACGTTCAAACGTCACTTTTCATTTTTAAAATGTCAGATGTAACGTTTACAGTTCAAAATTTTCTTTTGAAATGTCAATTTTGAAGTTTAAATGTCACTTTTCATCTTTAAAGTATCAATTTTGACGTTTAAACGTCGTTTTTCATCTTTAAAATGTCACTTTAGTCGTTTACAGATCAAAATTCTCTTTCGAAATGTCAATTTTGGCATTTAAATGTCGAAATCCATTTTTAAAATGTCAATTTTGACGTTTGAACAACACTTTTCAACTTTAAAATGTTAATTTTGACGATTAAACGTCAGTTTTTATCTTTAAAATGTCACTTTTGACGTTTACAGATCAAAATCCTTTTTTAAAATGTCAATTTTGACGTTTAAATATCAAAATCCATTTTTAAAATGTCAATTTTGACATTTAAACGTCATTTTTCAACTTTAAAATGTCAATTTTGACGATTAAACATCATTTTTTATTTCTAAAATGTCAGTTTTGACGTTTAAACGTCAGTTTTTATCTTTAAAATGTCACTTTTGACGTTTAAATGACGAAATTCATTTTCAAAATGTCACTTTTGACGTTTAACGATCAAAATTCTAGTTTAAGTGAAACTTACACTATGTTTAAATTATTTTCGATTTTTCAAGCATTCAATGATATTAAAAAAATAAAGGAAGTTTTACGATTAAAAAAGGAAAATTTTGGAGAAAATGTTTAAAAATGATTGTAAGGTGTATAAAAAAAAATTTGGTGAAATTTAAAAAATCGCACAGACTTTATTTATGAAGATTAAAAAAAGATTTTTGGTTTAAATGAAAAATAAAAGTATCTATTTTTAATTAAAAGAGTGAAATTTTTTCGAAGTCTTGCCAAAAAAATTAAATAAATTTTTTTCTAAATGTCCACATTTTCAACTTAACCTAAAAATTCATGAACTTTAAAAAATCACCCAAAGTTTAATTATAAAGATTAAAAAATGATTTTTAGTGTAAATGAAAGACAAAATATTCTATTTCCAACTAAAAAAGTCAAAATTTTCCTAATCCTTACCAAAAAATTAAAAAATTTTTTTTTCTAAAAGTCTACATTTTAAACCTAACCTAAAAATTCATAATCTTTAAAAAATCCCCCAAAGATTATTTATGAAGATTAAAAAAAGATTTTTAGTTTAAATAAAAGAAAAAATGTTCAATTTTTAATTAAACAAATCAGACTTTTCCTAATTCTTATCAAAAAAATTTAAAAAATTTTTTTTTTTCTAAACGTCTACATTTTAAACGTAACCTAAAAATTCATAAACTTTAAAAAATCCCTCAAAACTTATTTATGAAGATTTAATTATGATTTTTGGTTTAAATGGAAGATAAAAGTATCTATTTTTAATTTAAAAAGTCAAATTTTTCCTAAGTCTTATCAAAAAAATTAAAAAATTTTTTTTCTAAATGTCTACATTTTAAACGTAACCTAAAAATTCATGAATTTTAAAAAATCACCCACCAAAATCACCAAGTTTATTTATGAAGATTAAAATATGATTTTTGATTATGAAATAGAATCTTTTAGGTTTCATTTAAGACAAAAATAATTTCTCAATTCTAATTAATAAACTCACAATGAATTTTTAAAGTTGGTAATTTTTGTGGAAATTTTAGGTTAAAAACAGTGATGTCTTTAAAAATTTTTTTAACTTTTTTCTGGGTTACTACTAATAATTTGGCGATTTTATTGCAAAATAAAATCTTTTAGGTTTCATTTAAGATATTAATCGTTTCTCAATTCTAAATAATAAAGTCACAACGGATTTACATTTTGAACTTAACCTTAATTACTGTCTACCTTAAACTTAACTTTAAAAAATCGCCCAAACTTTATTTATGAAGATTAAAATATGATTTTTAGTTTAAATGAAAGAAAAAATATTCTATTTTTAATCAATACAGTTAAATTTTTTCTAATTTTTACGAAAGAAAATTAAAAAAAAATTTTTCTAAATGTCTACATTTTGAACGTAACCTAAAAATTCATGAACTTTAAAAAATCACCCAAGGTTTATTTATGAACATTAAAACATGATTTTTGGTTTAAATAAAAGAAAAAATATTCTATTTTTAATTAAAAAAAAGTCAGACTTTTCCTAACTCTTATGAAAAAAATTTTTTTCTAATTGTCTACATTTTGAACTTAACCCAAAAATTCATGAACTTTAAAAAGTCACCCGAAGTTTATTTATGAAGATTAAAATATGATTTTTGTTTTAAATGAAAGAAAAAATATTCTATTTTTAATTAAAAAATCCAGACTTTTCCTAATTCTTATCAAAAAAATTAAAAAAAAAAATTTTTTTTTAATGTCTACATTTTGAACTTAACCTAAATTACCGTCTACTAAAACTTTATTTTAAAAAAATCGCCCAAATTTTATTTATGAAGATTAAAAAATGACATTTGGTTTAAATGGAAAGTAAAAGTATCTATTTTTAATTAAAAAAGTCAAATTTTTCCTAATTTTTACCAAAAGAATTAAAAAAAAAATTTTCTAAAGATCTACATTTTGATGGTACCCTAAAAATTTTAAGTTTAAAAAATCGCCCAAAGTTTATTTATGAAGATTAAAGTATGATTTTTGGTTTAAATAAAAGAAAAAATATTCTACTTTTATTTAAAAAAGTCAGACTTTTCCTAAATCTTATCAAAAAAATTTAAAAAAATTTTCTAAATGTCTACATTTTGAACGTAACCTAAAAATTCATAAACTTTAAAAGATCACCCAAAGATTATTTATGAAGATTAAAAAAAGATTTTTAGTTTAAATGAAAGAAAAAATATTCTATTTTTAATTTAAAATGTCAAATTTTTCCCAACTTTTATGAAAAAAATTAAAACAATTTATTTCTAAAGGTCTACATTCTAAACGTAACCAAAAAATTCATGAACTTTAAAAAATCACCCAAAGATTATTTATGAAGATTAAAAAAAGGTTTTTAGTTTAAGTGAAAGAAAAAATATGCTATTTTCAATTAGAAAAGTCAAATTTTTCCTAATTCTTATCAAAAAAATAAAAAAAAAAAATTTCTCAATGTCTACATTTTAAACCTAATCTAAAAATTCATAAACTTTAAAAAATCACCCAAACCTTATTTATGAAGATTAAAATATGATTTTTGGTTTAAATGAAAGATAAAATATTCCATTTTAATTTAGCAAACTCAAAGGTTTTTAATAAATATTTAAATTTGAATTAATTTAAAAAATTTATTTGAAAAAATTAATAATAACCGTGAAGTTAGTTACGTCACAAATGTCATCTGAATCAATAAACATTTACATAACCTCACTTAATTTTCTCATTGATTTTTCCATAAAAATGAAAAAATCTAAACACAATTCGTTTAAATTATACTGGGGGTTGTGTTTTTTACGCCTTGTATTAGTTTTAATCCCCCAAAGTGGTTACATCCATCCGGATGAATTTTTCCAATCGATAGAAGTCTTTGCAAGTAAGGTTATGTTAATAAAAATGGTTATAAAAACTATTTATTATTTTTTTTTAATTTATTTTAAGGTAATACGTTTGAAATCGACGGCAACATTCCATGGGATTTTAACGTAACATTCCCAATTCGTAGCATCGGACCTCAATATTTCACGACGGGGTTTAGTTACACCATCTTAAAAACTTTCGATATGTTTTTAAGAAATTATTTTAAAAGTTTAATCACCCCGTATACTTTAATAATAACCCCTCGATTATTTATGTGTTTATTATCTTTTTTATGTGATTATTCGCTTTATAAAATATGCATAAATAACAACGAAAAGTACAAATCGAAATTATTAATATTATCGAGTTCTTACGTAATGTTAATATTTGGTACAAGAACTTTTAGTAACACTTTAGAATTAATTTTATTCTCTTTATTGTTGTATTTCGTAGCGGAAAGTATGATTTTTTCGAATGTAATTGTAAAACATCACGAGTATTTACGTAAACGGTATGAAAAATCAAAAACTCCCACTGAAAAAGCTAAATTTCATAAATTAAGATTATTTTTAGCTTCGCATAGTGTAAGGAATTTTTTTCAAATAAGTGCGGTGACTGTTTTAGGTGTTTTTAATCGACCTACTTTTTTATGTTTTGCTGTTTTTCCGGTTTTCTTTTGGATTAACCGCGGAATGGGGTTTAAATCCGTTTCTAATATGCAATTTCATTTACGTATGTTGGTTTTAATCCTTTCGGCACTTCCCGTAATCGGTTTGTTGGTTATTATTGACTCTTTTTATTACGGTTATTTATCTTGGGGTGAATTGGGAATGTTGGACGTTTCTATTAATAGTTTTGTTGTACCTGGATTAAATTTTATTAAATATAATTTAAAAAGTAGTCAAGAACATGGATTACATCCGAGATATTTACACGTTTTTGTTAATTTTCCTTTGTTATTTAATATACTCGGTGTTTATATTTTTATAATGTTTGGTGATTTTATCATAAAGTAAGTTTTTTTTTTAATCTTTGGAGATTATTTTTAAAATAATTTTATTTTTAGAGTAAGTCAGAAGAAATATCATTTATTACCAACAATTCGAAGTATAAAAGGTTTAATGACTACATCATTATTAGTTCCTATTTTACTTCTTTCGTACATTCCACATCAAGAACCAAGATTTTTAATACCATTACTTATTCCATTAACTTATTTATTTTCTGAAAAAATCTACGAAGAACCAGAACATTCAATAATCGAATCTAATCAAAAAATAGACACAAAAAGAATCATTCCTAAAAAATCTAATTTTATTTTAATAATTTGGATTATTTCAAATATTCTTTTTGGTGTATTTTTTGGGTTTGTTCATCAAGGTGGGATTTATCTGGCTTCAAATTACTTATCGAAAGAAATTAATAAAGAACCGAATATTAAATACAACGTTTTTACAAGTCATGTTTATATGATTCCTCAAATTTTATATAAACAACCTAAAATAGAGAAGGTTTATGAAACGAGAAGAACAAAGTTTCAAATGAATAAAAGACTTTATTTTTATGAGGAAGGGAGTAAAGATTTGGATGTTGTCGTTGAGAAATTAGTACGGATGATGAAAGTTGCTTCGATGGATAGAAGAGAGAATAGATTTGTGGTGCTTTTACCGAGTTCTTTGGATTATAAATTTAATAAAGTCGCGGAAAAGTATGATTTTGTAAAAGTGGGGTTTATAAAACAATTTTTCCCTCACGTTAGCACAGAAGCTTTGCCTGATGTTAGTGAATTTTTGTATTTGTTTACATCGGTTGATGTTAAGAATCTTAGTTATGGGGAAGTTTATGATAGTTTTTTGAATGTTATTTGGAGTTTTGGTTTGAATTTGTATGAGATTAAAATTGGATAAATTGGAAATGAAAAATTCTTTATATTAAAGAAGTTTCTAGTCATTATTGTTTTTGTAATTAATGCAATAAAATTTTTTGAATCAATCTTTGTTTTTTAATTAAACTTTTTTATTAGAATCATTTAAGAAAATTTAATAATTAATTATCCATCCATTAAATCATGAAGAATTATTAACCAACATCTATAATAATATAACAACAAATTGACAAAGAGGAGTGTTCACCTAGAAGTAAGGATTTCTTAGTCACAAAACATCTACTCACAAGGAGATCTAACTAACAATAAGTCTTTGTTGATTTTAAAGAAAGTGCCATCAATCAATAGGTATTAGTACATAGAACAAATGTGTAAATTATTAGGGTGCACTATTGAGCGATTCACGAGTAAATCGTTTTTTAAGTTGGTTGGTATTTCGAGAAAACCTCTGGTTCTTTTTTTAATTAATTTAGATTGTAAATTAATGTAAAAAACGAAAAACTGCTTTGAATTATTTGTTATCAAACAATAAAATATCAAAGAAAATAACATGAAATATAATTTTTTTAAATTATAATAAATAAAAAGTTACAGTATTGGGTTCGAACCTTTTGGAACGATATGTGAAAGCTGGTTCGTGATGATTCAATATTTTTCTCATTTAACCGTTTGACTGCTAAGCATTTTTTGCAAGAACACTCGAAAACTGCGGAACATATTTTGACTTGATGTTGACTTTAGCAAACTACGCGTGAGGTCAGACTACGTTTACTCAAATGGTGCAAGAAAGACACACTAAAACTCACAGTGCAAAAGCGCTGCATCGTGGTTTCTGATACAAATGAACGAAGCGCTATTGCGCCTTCGAGCAGTCTAACGGTTAATTTAAACGAATATAAAAATGGTGTCAGATTATTATGCAAGTATCCTAAAATTCAGTTGCCAAACGCTAAGTACACAATCTAGAGCCAATTTCATACTGATACAACGTAAAACTCATCCGAAATTGCTTTCTAAGAGAGCTAATCTCTTGAAGACGGTGCATTTGACCAACTTTTTTTACTTTCCATTCCTCCTAATACTTATTGAGTGATATCACGTTCATGAAAATCGATGAGGTTCTAGTCGTGAGATCTCTTTGTCAGTCGAGTAAACCCTAAAGGCCGGTCGCTCCGTTTTGCACTACCTTTTGCCTACGCAGTCTTAAAACGGAATGAAAACGTTGTAATTTTTAAAGCGTCCACACAGTGCAGATATATCTGTATATTTCGCTCAGTTTTGAGTGATATCGTCATGGAGGAGGTACTACTTTTGTCTATTTTGGTATGGCGTCTCCTTAAAAAGAAAAGATTGGAACGTCTCACACTTGTGAAACGTTTGATATAAGTTTATTGGAATTAGTGACACCGCATATCATCAAAGAAAATACTTGTTTGAGAACAGCAATATCACCACATGAACGGCTAACAGCAACTTTAAGATTTTTGGCAACTGGCAGAAGTTACAAAGACCTAGAATTCACAACAAATTGTGAATTAAATGTCATGATATCTTTGAACATTGCCGTAGGTCAGCCATGGTCGCCTGACTAATTGAAACTGAGGTACAAAATGAATTGGAAAACGGACCTATCGTCTACACCAGGGATTCCCAACGGGGTCGGTATCGACCCCTTGGGGGTCAATGAAGTTGTAGAGGGGGTCAATGTTGATCAGAGGGTCGATTGGGGGTCGATAGCTAAGCTGTTCGCTTTCGAGACATAGAAAATTTGGATGTGCCAGCATGGCTTATAGATCCATTACAGTGCGATATATTTCGATATAATATTATGGTGCAAGAAGAGTTAATTGCATTGAACTAAGATGTTCAAGCACAACTTTTATTTAAAACACGGATACGCAAAGTTTTGGAATTTGAAAATCATCAGGGAAAAGTATCCGCAATTACTAGTTATTACAGAACCACTATTATTAACGTTCCCCTCTTCTTATTTGGTGGAAGTAGGTTTTAGTCACCTCAACAACATGCTGCTTAAAACAAGAAATAGATTGAATGTTTTCGAAAGAGGGGACTTAAGAATTGTATTAAGTAATTTTAAGCCAAATATTTAAAAAAAATAGTATCGGCACATCAAGCGCAGCCATCACATTGACGACTTTTCAACAAAATTTTGTAAAAGTGCTAGGGGGTCGATGTAAGAAACTGTTCTCTTACAAGGGGTCGATACAAGAAAAAGGTTGGGAATCCCTGGTCTACACGCAATGACTTGTTCGCACAGTTCTAGGAAATCTATGCTCTCTAGCTCACAAAGTTATCGCTGCAGCTGTAAGTCTTCGCGCAGATTTGAAAACTGCGTAATTTTCCGATCTATACGCAACGTTTTGTCTGCAACATGTTGAACTGCGCAGACAAAAGGTAGTGCAAAACGTAGCGTCTGGACCGGCCTTAAGGCTGGTTTTAGTGCTCAACTGATGGTGAGTGCTATATCAACGTATTTATATCGTTCATCAATGGAGTTGTTCATCAGTGGAGCATTGAATAGACACATACACATACGTTGATTTAGCTACGCACGACCGACGTCAGCGCTGACCGTTGGTTGAGCACTAACACCAGCCCACAGACCAATACTAATAAGACTGGACACGCAATGCTAAAAATTTGGACTGCTTACAGCACCTCTATGAACGCCCCCCCGGAACTAATTCTGAACAAGGCGGGAAAATGGCGGGTTTAAATAATTTTAAACCTACACGTTACTGTATTATATTGAAATAAATAGGAAAATAAAACAAGTGTATAATATAAAAAAATCATTTAATTATAACAAAATAAATAAATTATATACCTTAAACGCATAATATAGATATACAAGTTTATGATTAAATAACACAAACATTTTTATCAATTTGAAAAATTCATACAGACCCGATTTATGACAATCAAGATAAAATCTTATGTCTAAGGATAATTTAAAACGTCTATTTCATTTACAACAAGCAAATTAATCCTAAATTTAAACTTCACTAAATAATAATGAAAAAACATATTTCAAAAAATAATAATAACAATAATGGTTCTTTTTGGTTATATGTAAATTTCACACAAGGGCAAGGACAAAAATGCGAAGAGTTTTAGGTAAGCAATAAATATTTTGGGTGTTGGTTAGGGTGGATGGGGAGAGGACATCGACATTGTAGTGTCTACAGGATTGGGACAAAGAATGGATTCGTTTTCTACCATACCACAAACACTTTGCCGCACTCTTCAACCTCACGTGGAGCTCTCTTTCCCTTACCGATCATATTTTGCAACCTGAAAATAATAAAACACTTATTTATTTATCCTTTAAATAATTCAAAAGTATGCTATAGATATTATACCTAATTACAGTAGAATATATATTTATCTTTATATCTTCTCGATGTGACATCCTTAAAGTCTGGCCCACACACTTGGTAACATCTTCGGAATAACTGTGAGAGATTGTTCTCAGGCAGATTCGTCCAGCCAATTATTTTTAACCGTTTTAAGAAAACAGACCATCCTAACAGTCTTCTAAGAGATTTGTATTGTTCGGATCATTTCTACAAATTAGAGTTTTTTAGGTTACTTCACGTATTTGCGTGTATAACGCAAACAAAATATTAAATAATAATGTTATACTTACTTCACTTGAAGACATAATTATACACATAGTTATATGTATAATCTTATACATGTATTATAGTTTTACAAAACTAAACAAAACAACGCAAATCATCAACAAACTGCGCTTGACAGCACGATGAAAAACTGTCAAACAACGCACGTGAAGAAAGTACCGAACGAAAATATGTTTTTTGACTGTGAATATTTTTACATTTAAATTATAACGATAAATATTTATATAACATTACTTTCGTCTATATGAGATTAATTAATATGTTATAATTATAACAATTATTTAACCGCGGTAAAACGAACAATTCCGAATGTTTCCGAGTATTGGACGGGAGCGTCATCTATGAACGCCCCCCTTGAACTACATATGTGGTCTACGTATTTCGTATCTCGTGTCCACCCCCTGCACCAGCCTTAGGGTTTAGTCGTCTGACAAAGAGACCTCACGACTAAAACCAATACTAAGGCTGGTTTTAGTGCTCAACCGACGGTCGGTACCGACGTCGGTCGCGCGTAGCTTATCAACGTATTTATATGTAGCTGTTCAGTGCTGCACTGATGAACCCTACGCGCGTACGGTACGCGACGCGTATGACAACTGTCGGTCGAACGCGTCCATATGTACGTCAGCCAACTGACAGACTGCTGTACAGTCATCGTGAAATAATGAGCATAGACACAGAACGATTAATAACCGAAGTCCGGTTGCATCCGGAATTATGGGACTTGTTTCATAATTTATATAAAGACCGTGATGCACGGTTAAAGAATTACAGAACAATGAAATACCCAAGTATCGTACAATTTGTTAATGAGTTCATTTTTCGCGAGACTGTACAAACTGACGGCCAGCGCGTTTTGACAGATCTGTCAATCAGCTAAGCACTAAACAACACAAGTTGACGGTCAGCGCGTTTCGTCAGTACTGACGGTCAGTACCGACCGTCGGTTGAGCACTAAAACCAGCCTAAGGTCCATGAATTGATACGTCAACCTTTAAATTTCTGCCTAAAGACCCACCAATTCCCTGACATATGGAAAGCAGGTAGAATCATTTCTATACCATAGGCAGATTATGATCATTCTCTGCCAAAAAAACTACCGTCCAATAGTGCTACTCTCGGTAATTGGTAAGATTTATGGAAGCATACTAAACTAAAGAATTGAGAAGAAAGCAAAAGCCGTTATATCAATGTACCAATTCGGGTTTTAAGTGAAGTATTGTACCGCACATCGCTCGATCATTCTATTTAACCACTTCGGTACGGCGCCTATCGGCCGCGAAACGTCGCCAATAACCGGCTTTCATCGTCACTATCGTTAACACTAACCAAGTATCCCATCTTTTCCATACACTAACAACGACCACCTTGGTATTTCATATACAGGGTGTTTAAAAAATACGTTCGAATATTTGGCCCACTTATAAATCTCATCAATACAAACAAAAAAGTCAAAATAAACATAAGTCCAAAAATCAGCCGTTTCCTAATTACAGCCTGTTTTTCAAATTAAAATAATTTACACTCACAAGGAGACCTTACGACTTGCCCCTCACCAATTTTAACGAAAGTAGTACCAATTAATAGACATTGGTACATGGTACAAATGTATAAAATATTAGGGCGCACTATTCAGCGGTTCTCAAGAAAATTGGTGTTAAAGTTTGCGATCGGTTTATATGTCAACGTTTAGTCATTCCCCTAAACACCCCCAACAGCTAAACTGAAAATATATCGGTTTCCAAATCGGTAGTATGGTGGTTCGAATCCTGAAAAATACATTTTAATTTTCTTTTTTAATACAATTTTCTAATGGCGTATTCGATTGGTTGCACTCAGTTGCACTGGTGCGCACCAGTGCATAGCAGCGTGTTCTATTGGTTGTTTCGTTGTGTTCTATTACATTTTATTATTGTAGTTTATAAAACATTTTAAACATCATCAAGCCTTAAACACAGTTACAAGTGATGTTATGATTATGTTTGATTTCATCGCGTTCTGTTGAATTTGCCTTTTTTTGCACTAAGCTAGTGTGACATATGTCACATTTTGCACTCAACGAGTGCGCACCAGTGCACACTAGTTTTCCCAATCGAATTCGCCATAAGTTATTTTTATAATATGTTGATTTAACATTAAAATATTTTTAAAATAACATGAAATATTGTATTCAAAATAAAAATAAAAAAGTTATTGTTCGAGATTCGAACCACCGTACTATGGATCTGGAAACCGATATATTTCCACTATGGCTATTGGGGGGTTTTAGGGGAAATGACTAATCATTCACATATAAGCCGATCGCAAACTTTAACACCAATTTTCTTGCGAACCGCTGAATAGTGCGCCCTAATATTTTATACATTTGTACTATGTACCAATATCTATCGATTGGTACCATTTTCGTTAAAATCGGTGAGGGGCAAGTCGTAAGGTCTCCTTGTCAGTAGGAGTGATTCGCGTATTTATGAAGTCATCCATGGAAATAACAAAACAAATTTTGTTCGTTTCTGTTAGTGTAGTTGCCACATTTGTTGTAATTATTGTGTGTCCGTTATTGTCGAATATGCCTTATACCAACGCAGAAATGGCAGACATGCATTTTATGTATGGCAAAGCCGATGGAAATGCTTGTGAGGCACGTCGCCTTTATGCCGAAGCATTCCCAAACCGGGTACTTCCGTGTGACAAACTTTTTACAAATTTACATCAACGTTTATCCGAAGTTGGATCGTTTAAATCAAGGAACGGTGATGGTGGTCGGCCTAGATATCAGTTTGTACTCCCGACGCAGAACTTAACATTTTAAGACGAATTGAAGAAAATCCTGGTACTAGTACTAGAAGACTCTCTACTGAAACAAATATTAATTTTTCCCTAATTTGGAGAATTTTACGGGAGCAGCAATTGCACCCATACCATATTCAAAGGGTACAGGCTCTAGCTGTGCCTGATTATGCCGCACGACTGGTGTTTTGTCGAAGCATGTTGACAAAAGTCGCGGAGAACCCAAATTTTGTTACGAAAATTTTATTTACAGACGAAGCTGGTTTCACGAGAAATGGCATTTTTAATTTTCATAATAGCCATGTTTGGGCCGACGAAAATCCGCATGCCGTTGTTGAATCGAATCATCAACACCGATTTGCAATCAACGTTTGGCTTGGTGTGTTAGGAGACCATCTGATAGGACCTTGTTTCCTGCCTAACCGTTTGACTAGTCAATTGTACCTTGACTTTTTGCGGAATACATTACCACTGCTATTAGAAGATGTGCCCCTCAACCACAGAATTAATATGTGGTTGATGCACGATGGAGCTCCTGCGCATTACGAAATCTTGGTCAGAAATTATCTAAACGAAAATTACAATGGCAGGTGGATAGGGCGAGGAGGTCCAATTGCATGGCCCCCTAGATCTCCCGACCTCACTCCACTCGATTTTTGCATTTGGGGGTATTTAAAGACATTAGTTTATTCAAGTCCTGTGAATAATTTAGATGAGTTGCGAGAACGAATTGAACATGCCTGCCAGACTGTTCGTATGATAAATCCGGGACTCTTTGAGAGAGTGCGGCGTTCACTTTTACGGGGATGTGAAATGTGTATACAAATGGAAGGAGGACATTTTGAACATCTTCTTTAAGAATCATTAATTTGTAATAATTAAAATGTATTTATACTGATATTTGAGTGTAAATTATTTTAATTTGAAAAACAGGCTGTAATTAGGAAACGGCTGATTTTTGGACTTATGTTTATTTTGACTTTTTTGTTTGTACTGATGAGATCTATAAGTGGGCCAAATATTCGAACGTATTTTTTAAACACCCTGTATATACCTATAGCCACAGCAATAAATAAAATAATTTATTTTAAAAATATCAAAGTTTTAAAAAGCATAATTATTGGAGGTGGTTCAAAAGTTTTACTTGATTTATCTCCAAAGTTCAAAATTTGAGTTAGTACAGTCTTCGTTGGGAGCGTCGAAGTGTGCATTAAACTGATTGATATACTATCCAAAGACAACGAAACTCTAGTCTATACGAGATAATATAAAAACAGTATAATGTAGTTATTATTAACCTTCGCGTCAAAGTAAAAATTGTAATTGCTGAAAGACTTATTAGATCAATAGCGTAATTATTTTCTTTACAATTACTCGAGTCTAAATAAAATTCTGACAATCCTATATTAAAATAAATGACAAGTTAAGTCTTCCTATTATC
This sequence comes from Digitonthophagus gazella, assembly GCA_036711955.1. NCBI lineage: Eukaryota > Metazoa > Arthropoda > Insecta > Coleoptera > Scarabaeidae > Digitonthophagus > Digitonthophagus gazella. Next base: position 19,907,954 of record JASCIT010000012.1, read on the forward strand.
CGTCTTCTCTTTTTATTTCAAAACATGAGCACAATCAATATGTTTTCTAATTTAATTGTTGTTTCCTTAATCTTTAAAATGGTGCTTTAAAGTTTTGTCCTCTTTTTTAAAAAGCAGAAATCTACATTTTGTCGTTAAGAAATTAGTACGTACTATGAAAGTTGTTTCGATCGATAAACGAAAAAATAGATTTTTTATAGGTTTATTATAGTGTTTTGTATATCATTTGGAGTTTTGGTTTGAATTTACATAAAATTAAAATTGGGTAAAAATCAATCATGATTTTCTTAATAATTTTTTTATTAACATCATTTTAAAAAATTAAAGAATAAAAAATTCTAATCTATAATAAAATGATATAACATTTTTTTAGGTACACTTATTCGAGATTAAATAAAATTCTAAAAACCTTATATCAAAAAAATTGACCAGTTTAAGTCTTTCTATTCTCTGTCTTTTCTTTTTGTTCCAAAAATTGAGCACAAATATCTTTTTTCTAATATCTAACTGATATGTTAATCTCTAAAATATTTTAGAGGGGTTTTCAACTAAAAAAAATTTAACTTGATAATTACTAAGACCATCCGAAATTAATTCCGGTCATATGATAAAATCTCACATTATACGGTCGATAAAAGTCCCGTAATTTCTGTAAAACGACCGGATTTACATACGGATGGTTACGACCTTTAGTTTTTCCAAGACAATGCGGCCCGCTATGTCCTTCACTTTTAAACAAACAAGGAAAACCTTTTGTTGAATTAAAATAAAAATGTTTTTCCGTAACAACTCGTTTTATACCCAAAAAATCTTGTACCCTTCGTAACTCCAAAGCGGGATCTAAAACCAATCTTTCACCGCTTACAAATAAAAATTGCGATAGGGGAAAGTATTTTAACCATCTAGCTAAGTAACGTGAATAAATCCCTAGTTTAATCGGACCCCAACTTAAATCAATTTGATTCGTACCGTTTAAAAAAACTAATTCCTCAAACTTTTTCATTTCGGGTTTTTTAGATATTGCTTGGGTATAATCAGAAATTGCTCTTGTAACGGGATTTCTTACAACAACTAATAATTTCGTTGATGGATTCATATGTTGTACGCGATGAGCCGCTTCTTTTGTGATAAAATACGACGGTGATTTTTCGATGGTGATTTGTCCTTCTAAAGTTGGTGGCATTTTTTGTCTGTACCATTGAAAACCTTTATTATAGTGTTTATCGAAAAAATGTACTTCACTTCCGGCTGCTCGAACGTCCGGATGTATTCGGATAAATTCTAAAAGGGCTCTCGTTCCGCCTTTTTTCACTCCTATTATTAAAGCACTTGGAAGTTGTTGTTCGGGGTGAAGACCTTGTTCCCGGAAAAATTTATATTTTGGCGATGCGTCTGATTCGTTTAAATCTAAAGGTACTACTCTTACGGACGTTTTATAATGAAATACTACGGTTTCGGTGTTTGTTATAGATTGTTGTCTCCACTAAAATTTATTAATGATAGTAATGTTGATATGATTAGAATATGTTTAAAAAAATGCTTACTTTTGGAAACGATTTTGATAAATTCGTTATAAAACAAGTGTTTGTTATGTAGATGTAAACTGATAAAATCACAAAAAATAGTAATATTATTAAAACCTTTTGTGGTATGTGTACGATCATTTTACGTATGGAAGAACTTGGAAATTGATTTCCAAGTAAATAATCAATTTGATAAATGTAGGTTACTGTTTTATTATCTTTGACAGCGATTTGACTTTATATTTTGATTCATAGAGGACGCTATTTAATAAGAGTTGTGAATTATCAATATTTTAAAACAACTAGTCCAGTTCTTAAAAAATCAATTTTTAAAAAATTTATAAAAAATTGAATTTTAAGTATTTTGAACTAATTTTTTTTCTAAATGAAACTTACAACATTCTAGTTTTAATTAAAAAATACCGTTTGGTTCTAAATTTTATCAAAAAAATTAAAAAAGTTTTCAAAGTTGGTAAAAAATTTTTTTAGGTTAAAAAATTTTGGTTGTTAAAAAAATCAATATTTTTAAAAAAAATTCATAAAAAATTGAATTTTAAGTATTTTGAAATATATATTTTTTAAAATGAAACATAAAACATTCTAGTTTTAATTAAAAAAGACCGTTTTATTCTAAATTTTATCAAAAAAATTAAAAAAATTTTCAAAGTTGGTAAACAAATTTTTAGGTTAAAAAATTTTTGATTGTTAAAAATCAATAATTTTTAAAAAATTCATAAAAAATTGAGTTTTAAATATTTTGAACTGATTTTTTTTCTAAATGAAACTTAAAACATTCTAGTTTTAATTTTAAAAAATCGTTTTATTCTAAGTATTGTCAAAAAAATTAAAAAAATTTTCAAAGTTGGTAAAAAAATTTTTAGGTTAAAAAATTTTTGATTGTTAAAAATCAATAATTTTTTAAAAAATTCATAAAAAATTGAATTTTAAGTATTTTGAAATATATATATTTTTAAATGAAACATAAAACATTCTAGGTTTAATTAAAAAATACCGTTTTATTCTAAATTTTATCAAAAAAATTAAAAAAATTTCAAAGTTAGTAAAAAAATTTTTTTAGGTTAAAAAATCAATATTTTTTAAAAAATTCATAGAAAATTGAGTTTTAAATATTTTGAACTGATTTTTTTCCAAATGAAGGGTAAAACATTCTAGTTTTAATTAAAGAAGACCATTTTATTCTAAATTTTATCAAAAAAATTTAAAAAATTTTCAAAGTTGGTAAAAAATTTTTTAGGTTAAAAAATTTTTGGTTGTTAAAAAATCAATCATTTTTTAAAAAATCATAAAAAATTGAATTTTAAATATTTTGAAATGATTTTTTTTCTAAATGAAACTTAAAAAATTCTAGTTTTAATTAAAAAATACCGTTTTGTTCTAAATTTTATCAAAAAAATTTAAAAAATTTTCAAAGTAGGCAAAAAATTTTTTTTAGGTTAAAAAATTTTTGATTGTTAAAAAAATCAATATTTTTTAAAAAATTCATAAAAAATTGAATTTTAAGTATTTTGAAATATATATATTTTTAAATGAAACATAAAACATTCTAGTTTTAATTAAAAAAGACCGTTTTATTCTAAATTTTATCAAAAAAATTAAAAAAATTTTCAAAGTTGGTAAACAAATTTTTAGGTTAAAAAATTTTTGATTGTTAAAAAATCAATAATTTTTAAAAAATTCATAAAAAATTGAATTTTAAATATTTTAATTCTAATTTAAAAACGTAGAAATTGTTTTTTATCCTTAAACTACCGAAAATATTAAATTTTAATCTCAAAATGCTAAAAAAATTAAAATTCTAACCTCAAAATGTCATCAAACGTTTAAAATTTTCAATAATTTGACGCTTCAACTGCCAGACTGACATTTGAAACGTCAAATTTAACGAGGGGTTATATTTTTTTGACATTTTAAGCGGCAGTTTTAAATTCTAACCTTAAAATTTGAGAAATAATCAACATTCCAAAATAACCAACATTCTAAAAAATCCAAAATTCTTGAAGTTAAACCTTAAAATGATGAAAATTTAAAAATTCTAACCTCTAAATGCCATCAAACGTTTAAAACTATCAATAATTTGACGTTTCAACTGTCAGATTGACATTTAAAACAGTAAATTTAATAAGAGGTGGTATTTTTTCGACGTTTTAAATGTCAATTTAAAATTCTAACCTTAAAATTTGAGAAATAATCAACATTCAATCTAAAAATTCCAAAATTCTTATAATCAAACCTTAAAACGCTAAAAATTGTTAAATTTTAACCTCAAAATGTCATCAAACTTTTAAAATATTCAATAATTTGACTTTTTAAATGTTAAATTCAAGGTTGAAAAGTCAAATTTAATGAGAAACGATATTTTTTTGAACGTTTTAAATGTCCGTTGTAAATTCTAACCTTAAAATTTGAGAAATAATCAAAATTCAATCTCAAAATTCCAAAATTCAATCTCAAAATTCCAAAATTCTTGAAGTTAAACCTTAAAACGATGAAAATTTAAAACTTCTAACCTCAAAATGTCATCAAACGTTTAAAATATTCAATAATTTGACTTTTTAAATGTCAAATTCGAGTTTGAAAAGTCAAATTTTATGAGAAACGATATTTTTTTGAACGTTTTAAATGTTGGTTGTAAATTTTAACCTTAGAATTTGAGAAATAATCAAAATTCAATCTAATAATTCCAAAATTCAATCACAAAATTTCAAAATTCAATCTGAAAATTCCAAAATTCTTGAAGTTAAACCTTAAGATGTTGAAGATTTTTAAATTTTAACCTCAAAATGTGATCAAACGTTTAAAATATTCAATAAGATGACTTTTTAAATGTCAAATTCAAGTTTGAAAAGTCAAATTTTATGAGAAACGATATTTTTTTGAAAGTTTTAAATGTCGGTTGTAAATTCTAACCTTAAAATTTGAGAAATAATCAAAATTCAATCTAATAATTCCAAAATTCAATCACAAAATTTCAAAATTCAATCTGAAAATTCCAAAATTCTTAAAGTTAAACCTTAAAATGATGAAAATTTAAAAATTCTAACCTCAAAATGTCATCAAACGTTTAAAACTATCAATAATTTGACGTTTCAACTGTCAGATTGACATTTAAAACAGTAAATTTAATAAGAGGCGGTATTTTCTCGACGTTTTAAATGTCAGTTTTAAATTCTAATCTCAAAAGTTGAGAAATAATCAACATTCATAATCAAAATTCAATCTAAAAATTCCAAAATTCTTATAATCAAATCTTAAAATGTTGAAAATTTTTAAATTTTAACCTCAAAATGTCATCAAACGTTTAAAATATAAAATAATTTGACTTTTTAAACGTCAAATTCAAGTTTGAAATGTCAAATTTAATGAGAAACGATATTTTTTTGAACGTTCTAAATGTCGGTTGTAAATTCTAACCTTAAAATTTGAGAAATAATCAAAATTCAGTCTCAAAATTCCAAAATTCAATCTAAAAATTTCAAAATTCAATCTCAGAATTCCAAAATTCTTGAAGTTAAACCTTAAAATGATGAAAATTAAAAAATTCTAACCTCAAAATGTCATCAAACGTTTAAAACTATCAATAATTTGACGTTTCAACTGTCAGATTGACATTTAAAACCGTAAATTTAATAAGAGGTGATATTTTCTCGACGTTTTAAATGTCAGTTTTAAATTCTAACCTCAAAAGTTGAGAAATAACGAAAATTCAATCTTAAAATTTCAAAATTCTCAAAGTCAAATCTTAAAATACTGAAAATTTTGAAATTCTAACCTTAAAATGTTCTCAAACATTTAAAATCTCGAATAATTTAACGTTTTAACTGTCGGGTTGACGTTTAAAACTATAAATATAATAAGAGGTGGTATTTTTTTAACATTTTAAATGTCAATTTTAAATTCTAACCTCAATATTTGACATAACGAAAATTCAATTTTAAAATTTCAAAAGGCGTTTTCTGGCGTGCAGCGCTTTCGAACGTGGATTCAAATCGGTTTGAAACGCTACGTCATAGTTTGTGCACTCGCGCGAATGCGTGTTTTTAAACCGCATTCGAACCATTCGATTATCAACAATCGTTACATAACCTACAAATTTTTATTTCTATTATTTTCAAAAATGGACCTCAGAACTTCGGTATTATGTTTAATTAACAATAATTTTAATACGAACAGGGAAATGGTAATGTTGTGAATGTTGAATAATGGAGAAGAAATGCCACACTTTTCTATTTTATTATAAAAAACTCAATACTTAACCATTAGAGCAGGGGTAGGCAACTTTTTGTAGTGTGAGCCAGATTATGATTTACTTTTCCTACTCTGACCGGAATACAAAATTGGCAAATTTTTGTTACTTATAAGTTTTTTTATATAAAAAATAAAGTTCAGTTTAGATCTTCTGCTTTCCTTGGTATAACAACTACCCGGAAAGAAAGAAATCTGGGTTTGAATCCCAGTGCAGCAACAAGACATTTTTCTTCTGTACTGCATTAGTTATGAAAACCTTTCTTTGATCATTTCTTTCTGTCAAAAACTTTCGAGTTTAAACAACAATTATTTATTACTCTTTCTAAAGATCTCGCGGGCTGGATAAGACTCTCACATCGGCCGGAGTTGGCCAACGGGCTTGAGGTTGCCCCCCTTGCATTAGAGGATATTATGAGGAATGGTTAACTTTGTACCTTGGACACGATCTTTTTCAATTATTCCAAATGGGAAGAGCTACGTTTAAAACTCTGTTAGAAAAGATTAATTGCCTTGAATGTAATAAAAATTTTATTGATAATCTGCCTATATCTGGGGAAAAGATTTCGTCGACCTTTATCTGAATATCATCCACTACTACGTCGACTAGTTTATTTTCATCTGCTTACTGCATTTTGAGTATTACAATTTTATTAGAAACTAAATTCACTAAAAAATTAGGTTATGTTAGGAGGTTATGTTCATCTTTCAATGTGCGCATGTGTGTGTAAAGTTTTGAACCGAGATCGTAGAGCATTTTGAAACGGTTCAAGCGTTTTCGTCAGTGACGTCACGGTTTGACGCGAGAATAAAAAGATTTCAAAAGCTTTCAAACCGCTGCATCGCCAGAAAACGCCTAAAATTCTCAAAGTCAAATCTTAAAATACTGAAAATTATGAAATTCTAACCTAAAAATGTTATCAAACGTTTAAAGTTTTCAATAAGTTGACATTTCAACTGTCAGACTTAAAATTTGAGAAATAATCAAAATCCAACCTAAAAGCTCCAAAATTCTTGAAGTTAAACCTCGAAATATTGAAAATTTTAAAATTCTAACGACAAAATATCCCTAATTTTTTTTTTATTTTTGACGTTTCTTCTTTATAAATTAAAAAAATACATTATTAAAAGTTGGAAATTAAAATTAGACATTTATCTGAAAAATCAATCGGATCTAAAGCTGCCGCTAAAGAATTTCATTCAAATTTCAGATTTTTCAAAAATTTTTTAACCTAAAAAAATTTTTAATTCTTAAAAAATCAATCATTTTTTAAAAAAATCATAAAAAAAATGAATTTTAAGTATTTCGAAATATTTTTATTTCTAAATGAAACATAAAACATTCTAGTTTTAATTAAAAAAGTCCGTTTTATTCTAAATTTTATCAAAAAAATTAAAAAAATTTTCAAAGTTGGTAAAAAATTTTTTAGGTTAAAAAATTTTTGGTTGTTAAAAAATCAATCATTTTTTAAAAAATCATAAAAAATTGAATTTTAAGTATTTTGAAATAATTCTTTTTCTAAATGAAACATGAAATATTCTAGTTTTAATAAAAAGACCGTTTCTTCTAAATGTTATCAAAAAAATTAGAAAAATTTTCAAAGTTGGTAAAAATTTTATTTTAGGTTCAATGTCAATTTTTCAACTTTAACCTCAAATAATTCAAAAACTAAACTTGTTAGAAAAAAATTTTTCAAATAAAATTTAAAGCTTATTTAATAGTAAACAATTTTGTTAATAAGGAATTTTTTCGAATTTTTTATTTCAAGGAAGTTAGAAGTAAAAATATCAATTTTGACATAAAATGTCAATTTTTCAACTTTAACCTCAAATAACTCAAAAACTAAAATGGTTAGAAAAAAATTTTTCAAATAAAATTTAAAGCTTATTTAATAATAAACAATTGTGTTAATAAGAGTTTTTTTCGAATTTTTTATTTTAAAGAAGTTAGAAGTAAGAATATCAATTTTGACATAAAATGTCAATTTTTCAACTTTAACTTCAAATAACTCAAAAACTAAAATGGCTAGAAAAAAAATTTTTCAAATAAAATTTAAAGCTTATTTAATAATAAATAATTTTGTTAATAAGAAATTTTTTCGAATTTTTTATTCTAAGGAAGTTATCCGACAGTTTAAAAATAAAGTTTTTAAGAAAACTAATTTTAATTTTTATTCAAAGTAAAAGTAAATATTAACTCAACACTTCAAGAAATTCATCCGGACGTTTCTTAAAAATCGCTAACTAAATAAATACTTAAAACAGGTAGATAAAATTACATCCTTCATATCCCATTCTTTCTTTTTTATACTCACTAATTTATTTTAATAAGCTCTAATAAACACAACATTATGAAAATCAAACACGAATTGTCTATCTACATGAATAAATAATAGGAATAAATAATATGGATAAATAAAAGCGAGAAAAACACTTGGATACCGTTGCACGCGCGTGTCGCAGTTGATAGTTTATTGACCAACAAGGTCGCTTTATAACCTTGAATCGTATCCGAGAGCCAGAAGAAGCCAGAAGATGAATACCACGGCTTAATAGACCGTCGTCCATTTTCGGACCTTCAATTAGAAAATGCGCCGAAATCTTACGAAAGAATAAACGAGGTGTGAATTACAATTTAAAAACCGTAATTTATCTTCTCACTCCGGTTAACGCGCGCTTTTAAAATGACCGGTTTTTCGGAAAATTACCTCAACACGGTTTTTTTAAATAATTTCAAGTGATTTCAACTCGCGTCTATTACGGTTAAAAAACCGTTGTTTTATTCATTATTCGAGTAGTTTTCAAATCGGTTCAATTAACGAAATGAAGACGTTAAGAAAGCGCGACCACAAGTTTTTTTTTTGAGGAGTAGTATTTACCCTACTTTTCTTTACTAATTTCTATTATACAAAAAAATACAAAAAAAAATTAATAATTTGTAATTGCATAATAGAATTAATTAATCTTTGCACCTTCGATAAAATAAAATAAACCTCAACGTATCGATCAATCTTTAGAAATGTTGATAAGATATCAAAACGATTTCATTTTAGTATCCAAAATGCCGTCTTGTTCGCCGTTTAAATCAAATAAAAGTGAAAAGAAAAACGAAATAGAAGATTTAAAGTATTATTTAGATAATACTTTATCCAGAACTGATGATATTTTAAATAAGCATAAATCTATAATTGATGGAAGTGATGTGCAAAATCCCACTACAAGAAGATCCATAGAAAATCTTAATTCAACATCTACTTATAATTCGATTTACTCAAATATAACCTCATTGGATAATTATTTAAAAACACTTTATGAAAAATACGAGTCGATGAAAAGAGAACGTGATGATTTACGAAGAGATTACAATTCATTATTTCAAGAAAAATCCGATTTGTTTGAAAAGTACGAAGAACTTGAAAGCGAGGTGATTAATTTAAGACATAATAATTTGGTTTTGGATTATCAAAAAAATCCGTTAAAAAAGGATAAAGTCGAAGAACTTGAAGATAATTACGTGGATCTTTATGGAACGTATAAACGGACAATTCGAGAGAGTAAATCAAAAATGGAAGAGATGAGAAATCAATATGAGCGAAATTCCGAAGAACAAAAAGAAAAAATTAACGATTTAAAAAGACAATTACAAAATATGAAGAATATTCAGGAAGAATTTGGGGAGCAGGTTAAAAAAATGGGTGTGGAGTTTCAAGAAAAAGAGGAAATTATGGTTCAAGTTATACAAAAGTTACAAGAAGAAAATAAAAAATTAAAGGAAGAACAAGCCAATAATAAGCAAAAAAATTAAAATTTGGATTTTAAAACCAAAGTATGAACATTCACCATTTAATTAAGACGAATAAAAAACACAATTTATTTTTGTATTATCTTGGTATTATTTTGGATTTAATAATAATCTTTACTTATAAGATTCAGAATTAGGTGTTAAAAACTGTGAGATTTTGTAAATATAAAGTTTTTATAATGCCATGTGAGTTTTAATTTTAAACCATACATTTTTAAAATATAGGGTGATTCAAATAAGTATACATTATTCAAATTGAAATGAAATCTTTCATTTGAATCGATTTTTTAAAAAACCACATAAATCCATTTCCCAAGATTTTGAGTAAATTTAAAGTGTTTAAAATTCTAGACATTGCGTTATTTCTATCTAGTTTTTTGTAGTGAAAAGTGTACATCACCACGCTACATTTTGGATTTCTAAATGACATGTAGGGTCTATTGTACTCTTACTGGGCAAAAAAAAGAGGTCAGATATATCGACGCTCTCAAGCCAAAACGGCATAAACGCCAAAATGGTCAATTTTTAGTTAGCTGCACCGTTGAGTAGCATTTTTAAATCTGCATGCAACAGTTAAAGCGGCGTACCCGCAAACAAACTTCATTCGCTATAAAATTGGTTTAAAGTTTGCGTAAAAGCCATATAAGATTCATTATGTCAATCGTTTTTTGCGTTTTCTGAAAAATTAGGTTAATGGCGTTTATGCCGTTTTGGCTTGGCAGCGTCGATATATTGTTTTGAAAATCACTGAGAAAAAAATTGGAAATTGCTTTATTATAAAATATTATTGTTAGTAACTACAGTTATGGGCCACTGAAAAATTTCATTATAAAATTCTCGCACACCTGACACTTCATCGTCTTTTACAATACCTTGAAACTTTTTTATGAACTTCATCTTTTTGATGATAGGGATTTTTACATCTGGATAAGCTTCCTATCTTGGGAAAACTGGAACCTCGTTGCTTATAGACACTTTAAAGGTATGTTGGTTCAAGCCAAGAATAAAATCACGTGCAATTACATAACCTTTTGTTCCATTTGAGTATGAAAAATGATTAAAACTCGACACAGAAAATGGTTGCTTCTCGTGAAATGTTTCCACTATTTAGTAGTTTCCAAGAATAGGCTCGTTCTTTTGTAATATTTTAGCCACCATCCTTTGAAGTCTTTAATAACACTATTATCAAATTCGATGAAATAAATTGAGAAGTTGTTTTTGTTGTTGGATTCCAATATAAGTTCCAAGAATTGTTTTGGTGTGTAAATTCTGTTAATTTTTTGTAGTTTTCTTTTAATGACTGCAAAGTCACGGTCGCAAAGCATGTATGAATATCCATGAACGGGAAACTATTGCTCCATTGTGTCAAAATGTCCCATTGCGACAAAAGTAGAGCCCTAATGAAGTCATTAGGGCCTTTTTTCTTAATCCTTCATGATACATATAAAGCAAAGATTTCCCAGTTTTCAAATGATGAATATCAAAAATATTAACTGTGAGCTGGTGAAGATAGAATGTATCTTGGATGGAAACTACGAACAACATTAAGTTTTGCATGTAATCTATACATATTCCATCAACGGTTAGGTTCTTGGACTTTAGTAACACTCTTCATCTGGTTATAAAACTTTTTTGCTCTATGCAGATGGACCATCTTTTCAGCTGCTGCTACACGCTTTGCACTGTCGTTCAAAATATTTGATTGCAGAAAACATTGCGGTCTTCCAAATGAAAAGTCGTATTTTTTTTAAATTTTCAAATAAAATTTATATGATATGGACAAATTAGGGTATTTAGAGCAAAACAATTCATGCATTATTTTCACATTGAGTCTTTCACTTAGATTTGCATATTCACGGGTTGTGTAATGACCTCTTTTTTACTCGAAATGACTGGATGTGTTCTTTAATTTTTGCGATTACGTGTGCAGGCTTGGCAATGTCTGGCGTGTGTTTTCCTCTGAGGTCTTTAGGTGATTTACCCATAACTAACAAATCTGTAATGCGTCGTACCCTATTGTCAGTAATGCCATGTATTTTATGAAAGAAGTTTTTACATATGAAGCATATAAATGCAAAACCAGACATTTGACATTCGAATAGTTTTGAGTAAAACGCCTAAAATTGTCGTTTAAGTCATTCAATCGACTTGGTATTTTAACCAAAAGTAGATAATACATCGACGCGTCTTTATGTGCTTTAAAGCGCAAGTCAGGCTTATAGTAAAAAAAGTTATTTTGATTAAAAAAATGAGATTGTCTTGTTTTGCATCTAAGGCTTGGAAATCTCTACTTCGTGAACTGCAAAGTTCTGGATTTGGCGTTTCTGTAAAAAAAATAGCAGTATCTGCACTAATAAAATTTAGAATTGCGATAAAAGAGATTTTAAAGAAGCTGATTTTATTGAAAAAAAGTACAAAATTAGTTTCTTAGGTACAAATTTAAATTTGTAAGTCAGTATCAGATTCATTATCAGAAAACACTAGTGTGCAATTCACATCCCCCTGAGTTTCCGAAGTATTGGCTGGATTGTCTTGAAAAGGCGTTTTTGAAGAACTCCAAACGTTCATCGTTTTTCCATTCTGCACCATAGTGTTTGGTTAGCAAAGAGGAAATGCTTCTTATCTTGTCAGGTTTAAGGCTTCTGCCTTAAACCTCTGCCTCTTTGTCTTGGCTTTTTCACGCTTGCACTCTTGCTTATTTGCTATTCTCTTTCGCCCTTTGCCACGAGGACTTGGTTCAATGGTAATGTTGTTGAAGGTAATCAAAACTCCGTAATACATTCGTTACCACGCTCTTGTTTAAACTAATCATACAGAAGCGAGCAAAACTAACAGCTACTTCAATGTCACGGCTATCACGTGAGGTAATGCGAGATCTGGATAGGTTCAAACACAAATGTCTGCTTTTGCATCTAACTACTTGGCGCAAACGTCTGCTTTTACATTTAAAGCGGATTTTATTATTGCAATAACTCGCTTAAATTTATTGTTATGCCCCTGGGGCCACAAAAATTGATTTCTTGCTAAATTTACAATACAGATCCGTGTTTAACTAATTTTTGAAGAAAATGTCGAATGTCTGCTTTTGCATTTATACGCTTCATATATCGATTTTGCCCAAAGAAGTTATCAACGAATATTGAAAGCAGAGTCATGGGTTTTCCTTTTAAAGTTGTCTTTCTGTACAGGCCGTCTACGTTGGATTGGTACTGGTATTATTAAATTTTGTAAATACGTATCTTGCTCATTCTTTGTATTAAAATTTATCTCGTTCTCTCAATTTTATCTCGTCTGGTACTTTATTTATACATTTCTTTTTACACTTAAGAAAAAATTGGACAATGGCAATGCTAAACTTCTAACATGTAAGCATATTACCTGTACTCTCACCCTAGTTGTATCTTTTCCACTTTCGTTCCTCTATGATTAACATATTCTTCCCCGAAGGGGAAGAATAGTCGTACTTTTTCACAATTTCACACTTATATGTCACTTCTTTGACACCCTTTGTACGTCTTTACCACTAATACCGTGTTCATTGGTGTCTACCTTAATTTCAATTAATAGCAACAGAGATCGGCTTTACTGACTTACTGACAGCTCCACATGTTACATGAAAAACATGAATTTATGTGGTTTTGTTGCGAAAGGGATAGAACTACCTATAAGGAACACGAAAATGTCAAAAAGTCAATTTCCCTTAAAATGGGATATATGTGGTTTTTTAAATGACCGATTCATTTATTATTTTAGCTATACAGGGTGATTCAAATCATTGGTACGAATTATGTTGACTATTTTCGTTAAAAACTTAAAATTAAGAAAAAATTAAGACCACAATTTGAATAAATTGACATGAAATTATAATCTCTCTCTTCAGTGTTGAAAAGTAATAAAGCAAGAGGTGTATACTGAAGTTGTCGATTTTTAGAGATGTAGAGAAAGCTTGTAGATAGGTTGTTAAGTCTATCTGATGATCATAAGGATTGGTAAACAGATTTATTCTGCACTTATAATTGAACCTGTTGTAATATTTCCTGATCCTAAAGATTAAGAAACCTAAAATACCCAAACCGCGGTTTCCTTTCAAAGTCCTAAAGATTGTGAGCATCGAAGAAAACAAATACTGAGATTCGACGATGAATATTAATGCTCAATCGCTTGCTCAATAGCAATGGAAGCTAAGAGTTTGATTATTACTCGAAGGTAGAGAGCACTGAATAAAATCTACAACTTCAGTATGCACCCCTTGTTTTATTACTCTCTACTATACATTAAAAAAAACTACCTTAAACCTAATTTACCTTAATTTTTGAGTTAATAATTGATGTAAACATACCTTTCGATTTAGAAATCCATAAATAAATTTGTTAAAAAGTCTGAGATTTTAAAAAATAATAACCAAAAGTATTATCATAGCGTTTCATGGATTTTTACTTTTTTAGATACTATACAAGGTGAGTCAAATTGTTCTTAGAAACCATTTCTATTATTTTCGTTTCCGAAAATAACAGATGATATGGGTTAAACTGAATCTTATGGAATTTAAATTAGATTATCTTAGTGAACAGCTGTCAGAATTCTTGACGTCGTGCCTGAAGATGGACTCCGAATAATCCGAAATTCGAATAGCACTCAAATAAATAGCACTCAAATAAATAGCACTAAAAAAAATTCATCAAAAATTCATTTTTAAAGATTTTGATTTGATTGTTTTTCTAAATGAAACTTAAAACATACTAATTTTAATTAAAAAAGACCGTTTTATGCCAAGTGTTATCAAAAAAATTAAAAAAACGTTCAAAGTTGGTAAAAAATTTTTCCGGCTAGAAAATCAACAATTTTTTAAAAATTCATCAAAAATTCATTTTTAAAGATTTTGATTTGATTCTTTTTCTAAATGAAACTTAAAACATACTAATTTTAATTAAAAAAGACCGTTCTATTCCAAGTGTTGTCAAAAAAATTAAAAAAATTTTCAAAGTTGGTAAAAATTTTTTTAGGTTAGAAAATTAACTATTTTTTAAAAAATTCATCAAAAATTCATTTTTAAAGATTTTGTTTTGATATTTTTTCTAAATGAAACTTAAAACAGTCTAATTTTAATTAAAAAAGACCGATTTGTTCTAAGTGTTGTCAAAAAAATTTAAAAAAATTTCAAGGTTGGATAAAATTTTTGACACTTTTCTAACTTAAGAAAGTTAAGTTTAAAAATTCATCTCTTATACATTTTCATCGTTTACACTGATTTTTATTTCTTATTAAAACCTTGAAATGGTTTTGAATCAATTTTTAACTCCATAAGACACACGGAGATAAATTGATGTTATGGATTAAACTGAATTTTGTGGAGTTAAAATTGTATTTGTCTCTGAAGATGGCACTTTCTTGAAACTGTAGTAAGACAATATAATTTAAATTAAAGACCAGTTAAACTACAACATAGTCTTTCAAATTTTCTGGAAAGTCCATTTTCAGTCTCTAACTTTATCTGCGATTTTTTAAGATTGGTTTTAAAATTGATTTTTAAACACTTTCAAAAGATACTTCATTATTTCCCTTATACAAAGTTTTGTTAATTTCATCAACTTTACGAATCACCCCATATATTTTTTTATAATATTTTAAAATACTTTAAAGATGAAAGAAAATCATTTTCTAAACACCTTAAAATCTGTTGATTACCATCACCGTTACCATAAAATTACACCCAATTTCCTCTCTCTTTCTCCCAAAAGTGAAGAAAAAAAAATTTTTTTCTCTATCACGACACAACAAAACTTTTCCCTCGTTTTCTACTCAAAACCTCTGCTAACTGTAACCAATATTTCTCGCCTTTTCGGACGAGGTTAACGCC
This sequence comes from Digitonthophagus gazella, assembly GCA_036711955.1. Classification (NCBI taxonomy): domain Eukaryota; kingdom Metazoa; phylum Arthropoda; class Insecta; order Coleoptera; family Scarabaeidae; genus Digitonthophagus; species Digitonthophagus gazella. The sequence goes on from JASCIT010000012.1 coordinate 19,923,399, forward strand.
CAGCCATCGAAACTGGTCATTTTAATCGCCCACGACACCATGCCCTCTCTTATTAATGTCCCGGCACACGGAAACGGCTACCAACCGCGAGGAATTCTAGGTATAAATTAGGCGTTTGTCGGATTTAACGCGGATTTAAAAACGTAGCCCACTTACCGTGCCTTCCGTCTCCCGTTTTAAGAATTCAGGAATTTATAAAGTTTTATTTTTATTATCTGCCAGTCGCGATAGTAGCGTTTCGATTGCGAATAAGGACGAGACGAATCCTGCGGTTTATAGTCGTGTCCGACGATCGCGAAAAAGCAAAACGTCCATTAGACGTCCGCGTACCATTTCTTCACCGTTTTGATCACGCGAAGACGAAGGCGAAGGAGAAGGTTGGAAACGGGAGGCGTTAAATAACAGGGAATTAACCGGGTTATAATTTAGACGTTCGCCTTACGCGAAAATGGACGCGAGAAGTGGACTGCAATTTTCTCTAGATTCTCGGGAAATTGCCTATTTGATTGAAAATTGGCTCGCGTTGAAAGATTTATTATTCTTGTAAATAAATTCGAATACCAACAACTAATAAACAAGTCAATTTTAAGTAGATAATTGTAACGTTTTAACTTGTCAATTTTAAAAAATTCATATCTAATTGTAAAAAAAAATTATTGTAAAAAAATCAATAATTAAAAAAAATCATAAAAAATTGAATTTTAAAGATTTTGAACTGATTTTTTTCTAAATGAAACTTAAAACATTCTAGTTTTATATAAAAAAGACCGATTTGTTCTAAGTGTTGTCAAAAAATTTAAAAAAATTTTCAAAGTTGGTAAAAATTTTTGACATTTCTTAACCTAACCTAAGAAAATCGATCAACTTTAAAAATTCATCAAAAATTCATTTTTAAAGATTTTGATTTGATTTTTTTTCTAAATGAAACGTAAAACATTCTAATTTTAATTAAAAAAGACCGATTTGTTCTAAGTGTTATCAAAAAATTAAAAAAAAATTTCAAAGTTCGTAAAAATTTTTTTAGGTTAGAGGTTAGAAAATTAACAATTTTTTAAAAAATTCATCAAAAATTCATTTTTAAAGTTCTTGATTTGATTCTTTTTCTAAATGAAACTAAAAACATTCTAATTTTAATTAAAAAGACCGATTTGTTCTAAGTGTTGTCAAAAAAATTAAAAAAATTTTCAAAGTTGGAAAAAATTTTTTAGGTTAGAAAATTAACAATTTTGTAAAAAATTCATCAAAAATTCATTTTTAAAGATTTTGATTTGATTTTTTTTCTAAATGAAACTTAAAACATTCTAATTTCAATTAAAAAAGACCGTTTTATTCCAAGTGGTTTCAAAAAAATTAAAAAAATTTCAAAGTTGGTAAAATTTATTTAGGTTAGAAAATTAACCATTTTTTAAAAAATTCATAAAAAATTTATTTTTAAAGATTTTGATTTGATTCTTTTCTAAATGAAACCTAAAACATTCTAATTTTAGTTAAAAAAGACCGTTTTATTCCAAGTGTTGTCAAAAAAATTTAAAAAATTTTCAAAGTTAGTGAAATTCTTTTTTAGGTTAGAAAATTAACCATTTTAAAAAAATTCATCAAAAATTCATTTTTAAAGATTTTGATTTGATTCTTTTTCCAAATGAAACTTAAAACATTCTAATTATAATTAAAAAAGATCGATTTATTCCAAGTATGGTTAAAAAAATCAAAAAAATTTTCAAAGTTGGGACAAATTTTTTTTAGGTTAGAAAATTAACCATTTTTTAAAAAAATCATCAAAAATTCATTTTTAAAGATTTTGATCTGATTTTTTTTCTAAATGAAACTTAGAACATTCTAATTTGAATTAAAAAAGACCGATTTGTTCTAAGTGTTGTCAAAAAAATTAAAAAAATTTTCAAAGTTGGTAAAAATTTTTGACACTTTTCTAACTTAAGAAAATTAATTTTAAAAATTCATCAAAAATTCATTTTTAAAGATTTTGATTTGATTTTTTTTCTAAATGAAACTTAAAACGTTCTAGTTTCAATTAAAAAAGACCGTTTTATTCAAAGTGTTGTCAAAAAAATTAAAAAAAATTTCAAAGACGTTAAAAATTTTTTTTAGGTTAGACGTTAGAAAATTAACAATTTTTTTGAAAAATTCATCAAAAATTCATTTTTAAAGATTTTGACTTGATTTTCTTTCTAAATGAAATTTAAATCATTCTAATTTTAAGCAAACAAGACCGTTTTGGTCCAAGTGTTGTCAAAAAAATTAAAAAAATGTTCAAAGTTGGTAAACAAATTTTTTAGGTTAGAAAATTAACCATTTTTTAAAAAATTCATAAAAAAGTAATTTTTAAAGATTTTGATTTGGTTTTTTTTCTAAATGAAATTTAAATCATTCTAATTTTAACTAAAAAAGACCGTTTTGTTCCAAGTGTTGTCAAAAAAATTAAAAAAATTTTCAAAGTTGGTAAATTTTTTTTTAGGTTAGAAAATTAACCATTTTTTAAAAAAATCATCAAAAATTCATTTTTAAAGATTTTGATTTGATTTTTTTTCTAAATGAAATTCAAAACATTCTAATTTTAATTAAAAAAGACCGATTTGTTCTAAGTGTTGTCAAAAAAATTAAAAAAATTTTCAAAGTTGGTAAAAATTTTTGACACTTTTCTAACTTAAGAAAGTTAAGTTTAAAAATTCATCAAAAATTCATTTTTAAAGATTTCGATTTGATTTTTTTTCTAAATGAAACTTAAAACATTCTAATTTGAATTAAAAAATATCGTTTTATTCCAAGTGTTGCCAAAAAAATTAAAAAAAAAATTTAAAGTTGGTAAAATTTTTTTTAGGTTAGTAAAATAACCATTTTTTAAAAAAATCATCAAGAATTAATTTTTAAAGATTTTGATTTGATTTCTTCTCTAAATGAAACTTAAAGCATTCTAATTTTAATTAAAAAAGACCGATTTATTCTAAGTGTTGTCAAAAAAATTAAAAAAAATTTCAAAGATGGTAAAACATTTTTTTAGGTTAGAGGTTAGAAAATTAACAATTTCTTAAAAATTCATCAAAAATTCATTTTTAAAGATTGTGATCTGATTTCTTTTCTAAATGAAATTTAAAACATTCTAATTTTAATTAAAGAAGACCGTTTTATTCCAAGTGTTGTCAAAAAAATTTAAAAAAATTTCAAAGTTGGTAAATTTTTTTAGGTTAGAAAATTAACTATTTTTTAAAAATTCATCAAAAATTCATTTTTAAAGATTTTGTTTTGATTTTTTTTCTAAATGAAACTTAAAACATTTTAATTTTAATTAAAAAAGACCGTTTTATTCCAAGTGTTGTCAAAAAATTAAAAAATTTTCAAAGTTAGTAAAAAAATTTTTAGGTTAGAAAATTAACCATTTTTTGAAAAATTCATCAAAAATTCATTTTTAAAGATTTTGATTTGATTTTTTTCTATATGAAACCTAAAACATTCTAGTTTTATATAAGAAAGACCGATTTGTTCTAAATGTTGACAAAAAAATTAAAAAAAAATTCAAAGTTGGTAAAAATTTTTTTAGGTTAGAAATTAACCTTTTTTTAAAAAATTCATAAAAAATTCATTTTTAAAGATTTTGATTTGTTTTTTTTCTAAATGAAACTCAGAACATTCTAATTTTAATTAAAAAAGACCGTTTCATTCCAAGTGGTTTCAAAAAAATTAAAAAAATTTTCAGTTGGTAAATAAATTTTTTTAGGTTAAAAAATTTTTGATTGTTAAAAAATCAATCATTTTTCAAAAAATCATAAAAAATTGAATTTTAAGTATTTCGAACTGATTTTTTTTCTAAATGAAACTTAAAACATTCTAATTTTAATTAGAAAAGACCGTTTTATTCCAACTGTTGTCAAAAAAATTAAAAAAATTTTCAAAGTTAGTAAAAAATTTTTAAGTTAAAAAATTTTTTTAGGTTAAAAAATTAATCATTTTTAAAAATTCATATCTCAAAAACTAATTAATAATAAGACTTGAAATTTCACTAAGATTTAGATTAAAACTTCATTTTTATTTTTACCAAAGGTGAATTTTCTACGACTTTTAGTTTTTCACTCATTGTCAGAAGAGAGAGTTATTGTTAAGTCTTCAAAGATACCAGTAACTTTTCAATCTGCAAATAATCTACATCCTTATCAAGATGTCCTAAGTCTGGTTTGAACGCCTTTTACATTATTTACCGACACCCACGTTAATATTTAAACGGTGAGTGGATTTCGCTTTTAACTCCAACGCCGTTAACAAGATTGACAGCTACTTTAAACCGCTTTTCTAATATTAACATTAACTTAAAAATTAACTAACCAAATTATTAAATTACCAATCTTAAAAATGACTTTTTAAGCTATAATTTAAATGAATTATAATCCCAATAATAAATATAATATACTCCCACGATAAAAAAAAATAATAATAATAAATGCAAACGTAATTCTCACAGAAGTAAGCAGTTTCCATTACACAATGCAATATTCTTACTTTGCATTTTAATTATTTGCGTAATTATTCCATTCTTAGAATCTTCATGTGTTGAAACCTCACTTGAAACGGTTTTTTGTCTGATTGCGTTAATTATTTAACAATCAATTTTATTCAATAAGGAGTTAAATTTAAAATCGTTAGGGAATGGAGGAGTAGAAAGCTAAAATGATTGAGGAACGAATTTTGATTGATGTGGACAAGATAAGACATAAGACAAGAAATGTCGTTAATCTTTTTCGATGTTCGAGAGTGGGTTAACCGTAAAAATAATAGAGATGTATCAAATTGGTAAAAATCAAACGACAACCATGTATGTGGGAGATGTATTGTTAATTTTTTTTTGTTTAAGTTGAATAAGGTCGTAGAAAGTTTTTGGAGGTAAGTAATAAATTATGGGTTTTATAAGGAACTAGTCAATTAAAAAAAATCATATCTCAGAAACTAATTGTTGTTAAAGTTTGAAATTTTGTGACGATATGAATTAAGAATTATAGTTTTAACTATAAAAAACCGTTTTATTCCAAGTGTTATCAAAAAATTTTTAAAAAAATTCAAAGTTGGTAAAAATTTTTGACACTTCTAACCTAACTTAAAAAAATCGATCAATTTTAAAAATTCACCAAAAATTCATTTTTAAAGATTTTGATTTGATTTTTTTTCTAAATGAAACTTAAAACATTCTAATTTTAACTAAAAAAGACCGATTTGTTCCAAGTGTTGTCAAAAAAATTAAAAAAATTTTCAAAGTTAGTAAAAAATTTTTTAGGTTAGAAAATTAACCATTTTTTAAAAAATTCATCAAAAATTCATTTTTAAAGATTTTGATTTGATTCTTTTTCTAAATGAAACTTAAAACATTCTAATTTTAATTAAAAAAGGCCGATTTGTTCTAAGTGTTGTCGAAAAAATTAAAAAAATTTTCAAAGTTGGGAAACATTTTTGACACTTTTCTAACTTAAGAAAATTAAGTTTAAAAATTCACCAAAAATTCATTATTAAAGATTTTGATTTGATTTTTTTTCCAAATGAAACTTAAAATATTCTAATTTTAACTAAAAAAGACCGATTTGTTCTAAGTGTTGTCAAAAGAGTGAAAAAAATTTTCAAAGTTAGTAAAAAATTTTTTAGGTTAGAAAATTAACCATTTTTTAAAAAAATCATCAAAAATTCATTTTTAAAGATTTTGATTTGATTTTTTTTTCTAAATTAAACTTAAAAGATTCTAATTTTAATTAAAAAAGATCGTTTTATTCCAAGTGTTATCAAAAAATTAAAAAAAAATTATAAGTTTGAAATGTTTATTTTGAATTCTTCTGTGTCTTCATTAAATTCTTTAAATATTATTACACTTATAAGAATTTTCTTTAAAATTTTATATTATTAAAATAAAATATGCACAAGACTGGGTCGAAGAAAGTCCGGAATGGGTTCTCTATTATTTTTCCAAACGGTAACCAGTATAAGTGTACATTGAGCCTCTTTTTGGTACTTTTTATGCGATCTACTTCGAGAAAGTGCTACTTGCTCGACTAAAAACCTGCTCTATTTACATATTTTTATGACGAATTTAAGTCCGTAACGTGACTGGGTAAAAATATTGAAAGGTTTATGAAGTGTTTTTTTTTTTTAATTCTATTTCGGGCGTTTTAAGTGGGACCTAGTTTTCAACATTCCACTTTATTGAATTTTTTCGTTTAGTTATAATGAAATTAAAATATTAATACTGTTATAAAATTATTTTGTTTTTGTTATATACAATAAAATTATAACTTCTAAACGTTAAGTTTTAATATAATCCAAAGAAAATTCCATTTTTAGAACGTCGACTAATTTTTAAAATGTCACCACAAAAGATGGATTTATAGACAGTACATCAGGACAAAAGATCTTTCCATCAAGTCAGAATATAACAGTCTAAGCAAGAAAATCCACAAAAACACCGCAGACATGAATGGTTAAAACTGTGCAAAAAAGTGGAAGATAACAAAGGACGTACATTTTGGCAAAAGATTAAAAAATTCAGTAAATATAAAACAGCACATACCATACCCCTACTAACACACAACAACGCCGAACATATTAAAAAAGACCAGCAAAAAAATAAAAAAAAGAAAAGCAAAAAAATGATGCTTTAGCCATGCATTTCCAAGATGCTTTTATGCCGAAACCACAACCATCATTCGATCAGAATAAACACCGTACACATGAGTAGTTCAAAATGTGCAAAGTGGAAGATGATAAAGGACGTACATTTTGGCAAAAGATTAAAAAGCTCAGTAAATATAAAACAGAACATACTATACCCCCACTAACACACAACAACGCCCAACATAAATATAACCACACAGCAAAAAAGTGATGCTTTAGCCACGCATTTCCAAGACGCTTTTATGGCGAAACCACATCCATCATTCGAGCAACACAATCAAAGCACCATCGATGACTGGAACGAACAATTCTTGGGGGCTACTTCATCAAATCGTAAAGACTCACCAACCAACATCGACGACGAGGAATACAACAAATATATACAGCAAATCGGGAAAGGCAAGAGTTCAGTTCTAGGAAGAGACTTAGTCACAAAATATTTACTCAGACGGCTAAACCCTAACATTCACGAATTCATACGCTAACTCTTGAATTCCTTTTGAAATAGTGCCATTCTTCAGTTGATGAGAATAAATGAAAGACTTGAAGTTGGACTGAAGATATTTTTATTAATGCTCTAGATCAGTGATGACGAACCTATGACCCATGAGTTAGACACTGACCCACACAATCCTTTTAAGTGACCCATAGCTTGATTTTTGTAAACTTATTTTTTATGTCCTATTATTTATGAGAATAAATAATTGAAGAGAAAAATGCAAAATCCATCCTCAACCCAGAGCTCTAACGCTCGGATCTTGCAGATTTCCCTTATAACACATTGAAGAGAAGAAGACAAGATCCATTCTTAACCCAGAGGTCTAGTGCTGGGATCTTGAATTTTCCTCTTCATGGTGGTATTAGAGAAAAATGCAAAATCCGTCCTCAACCCAGAAGTCTAACGCTCCGATCTTGCATTTTTCTCTTATAACACCATGAAGAGGAGATAACAAGATCTGTTCTCAACCCAGAGGTTTAGTGCTCGGATCTTGCACCTTCCTCTTCATGGTGCTATTAGAAAAAAATGCAAAGTCTGTTCTCAATTCAGAGATCTAGCGCTCAAATATTGCATCTTTCTTTTATAACACCATGAAGGGGAGGAGACAAGATCCGTTCTCAACCCAGAGTTCTACTGCTCGGATCTTGCACCTTTCTTTTCATGGTGCTGTAAGAGAAAAATGCAAAATCTGTCTTCAACCCAGAGGTCTAGCGCTTAGACCAGTGATGGGGAACCTATGACCCATGAGATTTTTGCAAACTTTTTTTATGTTCTAAAAAGAGAATAAATAATTTTATTTCAACTATCTATTTATTAATAAATAATGCTATTATGTCATAGTATGTATGTAATTTTATCTTGTTCAGTAAAATATTTAGTGTAGGGAGTACTAAATAGTGTCATCCCAGTGATATCATCCACTTGTAATCGATTTTTATTTTTTAATCTTTACTCACCAATGTAAAAGTTGTAAAACAAAAAGGAAAAAAAGCTCTTTTAGTCCTTAGTCTTAGAAGTAAGGATATTAAAAGTAAGTTTATTAAAAACACATTTCTCTTTTGCATGTGACTTAATACTGTGACCCACGAGCTAGCACCAAAACAATATAGTAAACAAAATGCGGATCATCATTCATCTAGAGCATCACTGCTCTAGATCGTCTTCAGGTCAATCGCGTCATGTGACGAACATTTTTTCGAGCCATGATGAAAAATGAAGTTGAACATTGAAAAATTGCAAAAACTTGTAGAGTATAGTTTGAAAATTACAAAAATATGTGTTCTGCTTAAAAATCCGCCACTAAAAATGAAAAAATTAACCACGATGTATTACAGATTTTCTTTAAAATGTCAAATGGGAATGAAAAATGAAAAATTAAAAACGTATTTACCCAAATTGTAAAAGAATTACTCTGATTAATCCCCAACCTGTCTCAAAAACATTTCGTTTAATTTAACTTCATTTTTCATTATGGCTCGAAAAAATGTTCTTCATATGACGCGATTGACCTGAAGATGATCTATTAGATCGAAACCCGGGTAGTCGAGAGCATTAATAAAAATATGTTAAGTCCAACTTCAAGTCTTTCAATTATTCTTGAATTCCTGCTTAAAAACTAATCAATTTCCTGACATATGGAAAACAAGTACAATAATTCCAATACCAAAACCAAATTGTGATCGTTCCTCCTAAAAAGTTATCACCTAATAGTGCTACTATAATTGGCAAGATCTATGAAGGCATACTAAATCAAAGAATTGAGAAGAAAGTTAAAGACGTTGTACCTACAAATTTGGATTCAAAGCAAAACACTCTATCCTATACCCCTTAATCATTCTATTTAACAACATCCAAGCATCTCATCTTCTCCATAGACGCACTGCCGCCTTATTATTAGACATAATTAAAACTTACGATTTACAAAATGCACGACATAGGAATTAAGATGTATTTACTGTGGATAGTGGATCAATTTCTGACAAACAGGATATTGCAAGTTCTTGAACAACACCTACTTCTACTCCATTCCAAGGCGTCCTTCAAGGCTCTCCCCTATCACCCTCGTTTTACAATATATGTGACTTGATCTACGAAAAGGGGGCTTACGTTCGAAAATAAATTTTCGAGAAATAAGCTGTTAAAGATAAACAACTTGTTTCGTCAGTTTTTCTTTGATTGTTGTCTTTTCTTTGCGTTGGCCGGTGTTGAAAGATGTCAAAATGTTGTTTCAGTTTAGAGTATTATTGTAGTTAATCCCATAAGATGTTAGTTTCGGCTTTCTGAACTTTCTTGAAGAAGTGAGTTTATGTCATCACGTTGGGCATTTTTTCGTAATGACATTTATGTAATTGTTTCTGTTGGTCTTTAGCATCACAGAAAGTAATGAAAAATCAGTGTTGATGAGGAGTTCTGTGTCGTCGACAGACAATATTTTCGTGAAAAGGATGAAGACAACGTACAGGACAATGAGAGGACTCAGAATGATATTAATTCGAATAGCGATGATGATGGGCTACGTTTCTCTCAGGCAGCAGATATGAATAATAGGGAACTACTTGTAAGTTTCGTTACCTTGGAGTTGTCTGCTGTCGATGAAGAGGAAAAGGAACTGGTAACCAAATTTTTTTTAATGGTAACCAAAAAGCTTGTTGAGATAACAAATATCATAGGTACAATGATTCCACGAAAAATGATCGAGAATACTAGAAACCATTGTTTAGAGTTCTGTTTCTTTCCTATTTGTATTCTCCTTTCTCTACTTTTTTAATGAATTTTTGAGTAAAATTGCGACTTTGTGGTTTTCACCATATGAAAGAATTTCAAACTTATGTTAGTCTGAATCAGGTCACATATACTGCCACGATATTTACTCTGCAAATGTACACCATCTATACGTAGACCTACACATTCTCCAATTCGCTGATGATACAACATTAATTTTCCAAAGCAAAAACCTGAATACAACAATAGATAAAGTCCAAAGTCTTTACAATAACACATTGGACTGGTTCCACAAGTGGAGACTTTCCCCATCCCCGCGAATATGGACAGGCGAAAAATATATTATTCCATCTCCTTCAATAAAATATCTGAGTATCCAATTCGATAGTCAAGTAAAACTAAGCAAACATTACAAACTAATAAGCAGAGAAATTGCCAAAAGATCAAAACACTTCAGAGCTCTAACTTATAAAAACAAGAGAGGTGGTATTTGAACAAGCTACAACCATCTACAAAAGCATCTGCAGACCACTACTGGACTATGGACATATACTGACAGCAAACACAGTTCGGCAGACGCTAGACGTTATAAACAAAGCCGAAAGAAAAAGATTACGAATTATTACGAAAATCAGACATCCCAACAACCCTTTACACAACATCAGAATGAAGAACTGTATGAAAAGACACAAATAACGCCAATAAGACAACGTCACGACAAACTTACAATTGGACAGAATTTTATTCGAAATCCCCTGTTTTGAGGATTATTAGAAGGAATATTAGACATTATGTAACGTTTTCTCTTCTGAGGGAAAAACTAAAAATCATAGAAAAATCATCTTTGGCAAAAATAAAGATTAAATTTCAATCTAAATAGTGATAAAATTTCAAGTCTCAACAACAATTAGTTTTTTAGATATGAATTTTTAAAAATTAATAAATTTTAATTAACATTAAGTTACATTTTCTCTTCTAAGGGAAAAACCAAAAATCGTACAAAATTCATCTTTGGTACAAACATTAATTTTGAACCTAAATTCCCATAAAATTTCAAATCTTAACAATTAGTTTCTTAGACATGTTAAAAATAAATTCGTAACGTAAATAATAATATGTCTAATAATAACTCAATTTGAGGAAAAAAAAATTTTACGGTTGTCTTACTTCAAAACCTATTTCTATTTCAAATAATATCCTAAGTATTCCAAGTATAATGTCAACTTGAATCTCAATCTCCATCTACGAATCTAATCTTCAATTTCCAATTGTCCCATTCATCCCATTCGTAATTCGTCCTAAATCTTTTTTTTCCTCATAACATTTCTTCGAAATCCCACACGTCCGTACTTAAAAACTCTTTATATTCTAAGATAAAAAATAACTCTCTGGGAAAAGTACATTACTTTTTTTCCCATTCGATAGAAAATTGATTGGTCACCCAAATTTACCCACCACGTGATCCCCACCTTCTATCTCGCGTTATCCTCTTCAAATCTACCTCTTCTAATGGTGGTAACACAACAAAAAAAAAACGGTATCTTCTATAAAACTCCGGCGACTTGTCTTCAGCTTTACAGTCGCTTCTGCGATTTCGCGCGGTGTGGTTCTCTCGTTTCTTTGGTTCCTCATGTGGTACAACGATTCATCTAGTCACATCTATTTTTTTCATTTTATCATCCATTTATTCAACATTCAACAGTGAAGCAAGAAATTTGGGTTATACGTTTTACTTGTGTTTGATCTTCGATTTTGAACAACAAATCATGAAGGTATATTTTATATTTTATATCATTTTATACAACATACAATTTAAAATTAGAATCGAGGTGAATTTTAATCGAATTTAACTTAATTCATGGAATATTTTAGTTCCATTCAATTTAAACGAGACAATTTTTATTCAATTAGTTTGAAATAATTTTAAATCAACTTATAAAATATAAGTCAATTTAAGTCATTAATATCCATTATACACGCTATCATCGATAGATGAAGTAATTATAATTAATTTTAAATGAAGTGAACATAAGAATAATTTAAATAAAATCAATTCTAAGTTTGGGTTTTACTAAAGTAAAATAAACGTTTTTTTTTTTGGGTTTTACTTAACTTTATAGATATTTTTTTATATTTATTTTATATTGAAATAAGGAAAATCCTTAAAAAATTAATAAATAAGTAGGTATATAGCAGTTTCATTAAATTGGTAATTTTTTTTAAGTTAGGTTAGATTTTATTATTATTTTTTTGTCGGATTTTGATTGTGGTAGAAATTTGGATTCTTTATCTTAAAATAAAATCTTTTAGATTTAATTCTATCCATAAACCACTTCATAATCTTTATAAATAAATTTATGGTGATTTTTTTAACGCACCACAATTTTTAAAATTTAGGTTTTTTTGAACATAAATATCTTTATTTATTTTTTGATTTTTGGGTAAACTATGATTCAAATTAGAAGTGATTTTTATATTAAATTAAACTTAAAACATTCTATTTTCAATTAATAGAGTCCAAATTTTCCTAACTATTACCAAAAAAATTAAAAAAAAAATTTTAAAGTTTGGACAAATTTTTGACGTTTAACTAACCTAACTTAAAAAAAAATACCCAATTTTAAAAAATCTCCCAGACTTTATTTATAAGAATTAAGAAATGGTTTTTGTGTTAAATTAAACTTAAAACATTCAATTTTTAATTAAAACAGTCAAAATTTTCCTAATTATTACCAAAAAATTTAAAAAAATTCTTAAAGTTTTTAAAAATTTTTGACGATTTTAACCTAAATTTTAGAAAAATTGACCAACTTTAAAAAATCACCCAGACTTTATTTATAAGAATTAAGAAATGATTTTTGTGTTAAATCAAACTTAAAACATTCAATTTTTAATTAAAACAGTCAAAATTTTCCTAATTATTACCAAAAAATTTAAAAAAATTCTTAAAGTTTTTAAAAATTTTTGACGATTTTAACCTAAATTTTAGAAAAATTGACCAACTTTAAAAAATCGCCCAGACTTTATTTACAAAAATTAAGAAAAGATTTTTATACTAAATGAAATTTAAAGCATTCTATTTTCAATTTAAAAAGTCAAAATTTTCCCAATTATTACCAAAAAAATTAAAAAAAATTTTTAAGTTTGGACAAATTTTTGACGTTTAACTAACCTAGCTTTTTTTAAAAAAATACCCAACTTTAAAAAATCACCCAGACTTTATTTATAGGAATTAAGAAATGTTTTTTGTGTTAAATTAAACTTAAAATGTTCTATTTTCAATTAAAAAAGTCAAATTTATCCCAATTATTACCAAAGAAATTAAAAAAAATTAAAGTTGGTCAAAAAATTTTTACAGTTAAACATTACAAATATGTATTTCTTTAAAATCTAAAAATACAACTTAAAAACACCCCGTATATATCTTTATTTCAACAAAACAACTCAAAAATCTTTCATAAGACCAAATTTTACCTCCACAGTTGAAAACGTTTGTTTCCTAGTCTTATAAATAAAAGACTACTGATTTTTTTAAAATTGACTAAATTTTTAGAGGTTAGGTTAGTTATTAAAAGCTTTTTTGAAAATTTAATTTTGATTATGTTACAAATTTGGATGTTTGATCTTAAAATAGAATATATTATGTTTAATATAAACTGTAAATCTACTCTTAATTCCTATAAATAAACTTGTAGTGATTTTTTAAACTTGTCAACATTTTTAGAAGTTTATTAAAAACATAGAAGTCTCAAATTTGAATGTTTTTTCCTAAAATAGACACCTTTAGTTTTAATTCAACTCAAAAGCCATATCATAAATCCTATAAATAAAGTAATAGTGATTTTTTAAAACTGTCTAAATTTTGTAGAGGTTAGGTTAGTCTTTAAATTTTTGTTTGTAAATTTAATTTTGATTATGGTACTAATTTGGTTGTTTTATCTTAAAATAAGATATTTTATACTTAACATAAACTATAAATCGACTCTTAATTCCTATAAATAAACATGTAGTGATTTTTTAAACTTGTCAAAATATTTAGAAGCTAAGTTTTCTAAAAACATAGATGTTTTTAATTTTTTTTTAAATTTTTGGGTCGATTATCATTCAAATTTGAATATTTTTTCTTAAAATAGACACCTCTAGTTTTAATTCAACCTGAAAATCTTTTCTTAAATGCTATAAGTAAAGGAGCAGTGAATTTTTTAAAATTGACTAAATTCTTAGAGGTTAGGTTTGTTTTTAAATTACTTTTTTAATTTGAATTTTGATTATGTTACAAATTTGGATGTCTTATCTTAAAATAGAATCTTTTATAGTTAATATAAGCTATAAATCGACTCTTAATTCCTATAAATAAACTTGCAGTGATTTTTTAAAAGTGACAAAATTTTTAGAAGTTAGGTTTTCTTAAAAACATAGATGTTTTTATTTTTTTTTTTAATTTTTAAGTCGATTATCATTCAAATTTGAATGCTTTTTCTTAATATAGACACCTTTAGTTTTAATTCAACTCAAAAACCGTTTCTTAAATCCTAAAAATAAAGTAGTAGTGATTTTTTAAAATTGACTAAATTTTTAGAGGTTAGGTTAATCATTAAAAATTTTTCTTTAATTTTATATTTTTTTGACAACACCTGGAGTAAAACGATCTTTTTTAATTAAAATTAGAATGTTTTAAGTTTCATTTAGAAAAAAAAATCAAATCATAATCTTTAAAAATTAATTCTTGATGAATTTTTTAAATTAATTTTCTTAAGTAAAAAAGTGTCAACAATTTTTCCAATTTTGAAAATTTTTTAATTTTTTTGACAACACTTGGAATAAAACAGCTTCTTTTAATTAAAACTAGATGTTTTAAGTTTCATTTAGAAAAAAAAATTAAATCAAAATCTTTAAAAATCAATTTTTGATGAATTTTTAAAGTTAATTTTCTTAAGTTAGAAAAGTGTCAAAAATTTTTTCAACTTTGAAATTTTTTTAAATTTTTTTGACACCACTTGGAATAAAATAGTCTTTTTTAATTAAAACTAGAATGTTTTAAGTTTCATTTAGAACAACAACCAAATCGAAATCTTTAAAAATCAACTTTTCATGAATTTTTTAAAAAATTGTTAATTTTCTAACCTAAAAAATTTTTTACCAACTTTGAAAATTTTTTTATTTTTTTTGACAACACTTGGAATAAAATGGTTTTTTTAATTAAAATTAGAATGTTTTAAGTTTCATTTAGAAAAAAAAATCAAAACGAAATCTTTAAAAATGAATTTTTGATGAATTTTTTACAAAATTGTTAATTTTCTAACCTAAAAAATTCTTTCCAACTTTGGAATTTTTTTTAATTTTTTTGACAACACTTGGAATAAAACGGTCTTTTTTAATTAAAATTAGAATGTTTTATGTTTCATTTAGAAAAAAAAAATCAAATCAAAATGGTTAAAAACAAATTTTTGATGAATTTTTTAAAAAATTGTTAATTTTTTAACCAAAAGAATTTTTTACCAATTTAGAATTTTTTTTTAAATTTTTTGACAACAGTTTGAGTAAAACAGTCTTTTTTAGTTAAAATTAGAATGTTTTAAGTTTCATTTAGAAAAAAAACCAAATGGAAATCTTTAAAGATGAATTTTTAGTGAATTTTTAAAGTTAATTTTCTTAAGTTAGAAAAGTGTCAAAAATTTTTTACCAACTTTGAAAATTTTTTAAATCTTTTTGACAACACTTGGAATAAAACGATCTTTTTTAATTAAAATTAGAATGTTTTAGGTTTCATTTAGAAAAACAACCAAATCAAAATCATTAAAAATCAATTTTTAATGAATTTTTAAAGTTAATTTTCTTAAGTTAGAAAAGTGTCAAAATTTTTTTTATTTTTTTTATTGAATTTTAGATAATTTTAAACCAACTCAATCATCTAAAACCATTAATCTAAAATAATATCTCCACTACAAAAGTTATTCCCTCTAATTTTTGTTTAATACCAGACTTGGGAAGTCTTTTAAAAAAATCCCCTACAATTGGATAAAGATAATCCTCTTTTTTCCATCCAAGGACGAAACGGAAAAATTATAATTGGCGTTGCAAGGAGTTGTAATAGACAAAACTCGAAAAGAATTGAATAATAATAAAAAAAAACTTGTTAAGTCACGACTCGGGCTAATGGTCGTTTAATCTTCGGCCACTTATCGTCCCGAAAAAGTTATTAAACTTTTTCAAACGGTCATGCTAAGACAAGAGGCGCTCGCTGGAAGCCTTTTCGACCGTTTAGAGACTCATTGAAAACGGTCTTTATTAAATTTTTTTATCGGCTCGGATAATTACGATTATTTAAAGTGTTGTCGAAGATTCCTTTTTTGGTTCGACAACCGAACAATGATAGATAAAATCCTTTGGGAATTTAAATGGTCTAACAATAAGATTTACAGTAAACCATTGTTAACTTAATCTTGGTTGATTTATCACTCTGGTTAAGTTTTGCCAAAAAATATTTTATTTTGTAGTAATTTTCCCCGAATAATCTAATCATTTTTTTTTTGTTTCAACCAAATAATTTAACAATAAAGAATTTAAAGTCTCTATTGTGTTTACAAGATTTCTTTTTAAAAGTCAATCTTGAAAAACCCCAACACAAAGTCTTTTTCAAAGATAATCTTTTAAGTACTTTTTTTTTCTATTTTAATACAACAGCTTGCTCGCGAGCTAAAGATCCGTTAAATTCCGACGCGAGAAACAAAAACTCCGTCCGGCACACGAAGAATTATCGGAAAAATTCTAAACGCATTTTTACGTGATTGCAACTGTCAGAGCTATTAGTTTCGGTTGGTTGACTCGTACGGTTTTTAATCTTTTTCAACTCTTAAAAAAAAGTACCTCCCAAAAACCCAACTACACTTATAAAAGGTAGTTTATGGGTGGTACCAAAGTTTGAGTTGTTTTCCTTGATTTTATTTATTTTTAGGAGTAGTAATTTTTTTTATTGGCCGGGTTAATTTTTATTTTTTAATAACGGTCGGCTTCGGTGACATAATTATTGATTAGTATGATTAGACACGGGCAAATATCGGCCGATTATGGGCATGAGTCGAGGCAAATACGTGTGCGTGGGTAATTACGCGATCGATTGCAAAAAAGTTAAGAGCCCGGTGACGTTGAAAAACGTGGAATCCGCCCGTTTTAACGTTCAACGTATTCATTTTCTTTATTAATCATTAATGAAGCTAATTTTATCCATTAATATAAATGAAATATCTCTTTTGAAAAAAAAGAAGTCTTATTCTATTACATTGTAAGTTTGTTAATTTAACATCACTTAAAGCGATATAAATATTATTAAATAAACTATTATTATTATTTGTTCTTTATCTTAACCATTTGACTACTAAGCAATTCTTGATAGAACGCTCGAAAAATGGGGGACATATTTTAATTTGATGTTGACTTTAGCAAAGTACGCGTGAGGTCAGACTACGTTTACTCCAATGGTTCAAGCATGCAACAAAAGCACATTGAAACTCGAAGCGCAAAAGCGCTGCATCGCGGTTTTTGACACAAATAAACGAAGCAGTCAAACGGTTAAAACTAAGCCGAGAAAAATAAATTCAGTAAGTCTCGATATAAACCTTAATAAGTGAATGATCAATTGCCAATTGTGATCAATTGCCATGATTTGTAAGTGAACCGAAATTGAGTGCCAACGTTCACAAAATTAACTTATATTATTTAAAGCCGGCTCCACACACTCGGCGAGACATGGCGAGGATTACCTCTGTCGGTATTTTGGTCCGAGTCAAAGGGCTCTCGCCAAAATTCGCCTCGGCGAAAAACAGCTCTTCCACACTCTCGTTGACAACGAACAGTCTTGCCGAGACATCCTGGCAAACATTCTCGCCGAGTGTGTGGAGTCGGCTTAATATGAAGAATCCATAAATAATTAAAAATTAGAACATATTAAATGATATGAGTTGATTTTGTACTTTTTGGCACTTAGCATACTATTTATTTAGACGTTCCTAAGGCAGGTCTAGCATTGAGCAATCAGCAGCAAACGAGATTGTCACTTGATGACATTTTACATATCGCCGTTCCGGAAGAACATCGACATAACTGCAAAATACAAAATTTTACAGGAGAAGGGAAAAACAATTAAGATCAACTAGAATTATCTCTTAAAAAAATAGTAATTTACTGATACTAATGACTTTTCTGGTATTGTTAATATTTAGTGAGTAGTTTAAAACGCAATATACAAACTTTTGTTTATGATTAAAGATGTATTAGATTTTGTAGATAGGTCTTTTTTCCCCTAAGACATACAACGAAATAAAACATTTACGCCGGTTATTTAAATTTATTTTATTAGAAAAAAATAAGTTATGTTTCTAAAGTAATTTAAATTAATACTTTAATTTATAACAGACTCAAAAAAATGTCTATAAAATTCAGGAATTATGTTAGTTCCATTAAATTTTTTAGATCTTTCTTCTTGTTTTCGGATAGTGGAAATTTCTTCTGGATAGCTTTTTTAATTTTAGTATTTTTGTAATTCTGCTTTGACCGTCTTTTATCCGGTCTAAAATTAATTAATTTAAATTTTGAATGGACAACAGTTCGTAGCATTTTTTCCGATATTCCGAGCGTATTTATTAAAAAAGTTTTGCACACTCTGACTTTCTCTCCATTATTAAATAAGTAAAACCCACAGTTTGGATTTCTTGGTATGGTAGAAGAAATTCTTCGATAGTTAAGCCTTAACTGTTCAACGCATGTGCCTAAAAAAATCACGTTGACGTTGTAAAGATCCTAACTCCCAAAATTTTTCGAAAAGTTGCTCTCTAAATTCAGATGATATTTTTTTAGAGCATGACATAATTTCATAGTAAAAAAGCCTTAAAATACAATTAAGTCTTTGTTACACCTAAATAAATTTCAAATTTTGATTAAAAATTGGACATAAAGTATACTTACGCCATTGTTTCTGTAATTGTTAGGAACTTCACTAGTCACACAGAGCACTTGCGTCAGTGTTGCACTGAACGTATAGATAACTAGACGAAATCTGCAGCACAACTATACGATGCGTCCTTATTCTTACAAAACAATTATACAACTCTCAAAATTTCAAAGAAGACGTAACAGTCATCTAGCGGTCAAAAGTGTTGTTACACTTACAGCGTTGTTTCGGCACATAAACAAGCATTTTTTGGATACATTGATGGCCTTAACTCATTTTATCAAAAAATTGCAGTTACGTCGATGTTGTTCCGGAACGGCGATATAATTAAATAATGTCTCTCACATTGAAGCAACTCGATATAGCAAATAGGGAGGTAATATCGACTTGCTCAAATGTGAGACGTTTGAAATATTACACTACTCCGCAATATTCGTATCACAACTTCCAAATTTAAGGTTGAAATCGCCACAGAATAGAACATTCCCTTAACCTGCCAAAATGATCAAAACACGCCCAATAAAACTTTTAAAATTAATAAAATTTCTTGCTGGGGATCTACAAGCACAAACTATCACTACTCTAAGCAGTGGTCTCGCATCGTAAGGCTGCTAACTCACAATCTATTTCAAGAAACGTGCTGTTAATATTTTCCCATATACCTACTATATTTTAGATTACACTGGTCGAAATTTTTCAGACCCACAGATCGAACAATAGCTTCCTAAAAGTTTGAGATGCGTTGAACTCAAATTAGGCATTAAAATTGTTTCATCACATCGGACTATTGAAATATTCTAAAAAAAGTTAGGTTTTGAAATATGTTCGGAATTAAATAACGTAGCATATAAATTTTTATCCACAAAATTTCATGCGAAAATTACGGAAATCTGAAAGTACTCCTATTTCCATTGAAAATACGTTTTGAATTTTTCAAATATCTACATTTATTCTTGAAGAAATAACCTTTCTGTAACATCAGCTTTTTTTCCCAATCATTAACCCATAAAAAGTTAAGTGTCAGTAATCGCAATCCTCGATTTAATAGATTTGTCATTCTGCCTAACGTATACAATTTTAATATACAATATACATACAACGATGACTTCAAGAAGCCACTGATTTAAGATAGGGTGACCAGATTTCTCAACTTTCAATGCTGTACACATGAAACGCATCTACAGGTGGTCCAAATTGGACACCTTTAAAGGGAGACTTTTATTTCTATAAGAGACAGAGGAAAATTGATATCGGTGTCTGATGCTCGATTTTTATAAGAAATTGAATGGCCAAAATCACATAATTATGTCTTTTACGATTCCAATGATACAGGCTGTTCTTTAAAAAAGTGCATTT
Source organism: Digitonthophagus gazella (assembly GCA_036711955.1). Lineage (NCBI taxonomy): Eukaryota > Metazoa > Arthropoda > Insecta > Coleoptera > Scarabaeidae > Digitonthophagus > Digitonthophagus gazella. The sequence continues at coordinate 19,943,579 of JASCIT010000012.1, forward strand.
TTGAAAAGTCTTCATTCAACATCAAGAATTTGACGGTATAGGCTAGAATTGTCTGTAAGGAATAATTGAATAGTTATAGACATAAAAATGATTTCTTCAAATGGAATACCTATATATTTTAACATATTCAATGAGAACTCAAAATTTCCTTTTCAAAAATATGACACATGATATTTTGTTCAAGTGGAATTTGTTACAAAGAAAGGTTTTACCTATGAATGTCTGTTCTTCCTGTCGATAGCAGAAAAATCTACAACATAAATGTCATTGTCTCTACGCTACTCATCGCAAAAGATCTTTAATCAATCACAAATTCTACTGTTCTTCAATGCTGTTCTCCGTATTATATTGCTGTACAATACAGTAAAATTCCGTGCGTCTGGTCACCCTAATTAAGAAAATTGATAAATTTTGTTATGTATGTAATGTTTTGATACAAGAAATGGCCGCAAAAGTAATACAAACTTTATAAATATTGAGTCCAAAAATTTAAGAACTCATTTCTATTATCTAGTTGGAAACAAAGATTTGAAAACCTTACATCTTTTTGAAATTGTGACCAAACCATTGCTTATTAGTCTACTGCATCGACTACAATTGAAGGGTGGAGTGCAAGAAATACCTAAGTAGCATTTTTATAAAATCTGTGTAATCGCGATGTCTCGGTTTATCATGTTTGATAGCATGATAAATTCGCAATTAGGCAGATTTTATAAAAATGCTACTTAGGTACTTCTTGCACTCCACCCTTCAATTGGCTAATTATAGAAAGATGATTTCTTCCAAAAAGAATTAAGCTATTGAAAAAATTCAGAATGCCTAATTGGAAAAATGCTATATTCACATGCTGCAAAAAGTTTGAGAAATGCTTTTTAATGCAAAATTTGTGGTTGGTGTTTTTTGACGATTCCATTTATATTTGGTCGTAAAAATGATAACGCTACCGTCATTTTATGATCTAAATTTAAAAGTCTGGATCTTTTTTTCGTTTTTATGTTGGTCAAAACAGAAAATCCGAACTTGGACAAATAAGATGCAAAAAATTGCAATAAGACACTTAAAGCTTTTTGTAATACTGTCAGATAACCGAATCTAAAATTAATCCAGAAGGAATTAATTGTTTCTTCTGAATGGTTTGAAATTAAATCTTACCAATTATAATAAGATTACGCCGCGATAGCACTTATATCAGGCACGCATTCATTTTAATTATCGAAATCTTTTAACTCTTTGAGGGTTGGTAGGTGGCTTAATGTACCACTTCGAATTTTGATCTTTGTACTCGCTGATACACAAAACAAACCATTTTTTAAAATTTCTACTCCTTTTGCTGTACAGTGGTTGAGAGCGCGTACCACCTCACCACTTCAAGCTCAGATTATGCTTTTTGCTAATCTCTTAGATGGCACAACATCTCTGTTGTACCCACTTTGGGTATTTTTATTTGAAAATGCCCGCCCCTCAAAGAGTTAAATGTAGACAATCTTTATCTTAGTTTCTGCTTTTCATATTTCTGTTTTATTAAACTTTAATATTTTACTGTACGCATCCGCAAAAATTGGGTGGCATATTTCAAAAATCTCGCGGCAGAGTAAAGTGCCGTGGCACAGTGGTTGAGAACCACTGGGTTAAGGTATTTTGAAAACCTGATGTTATGGAGTAAATCTAAGAATGGATTTGAATTCAGGATGTTACAACCTTGCAGGTAAAGTATTGCCTGATCTATGGATTTTATTTTTTTATAAAATTTTGTCAACCTGTGTTAGGTTTGGCAAAAATTGCTATTCTTCCATGAGTGTGGACGCTTATAGTAAAATATGAACCAGTCCTTAATTTACCAATTGACATCCGAAGCTCAAACTCTATGTTGTGAAGAAAATGTTTACTTATACAGATGAACTTAAAATCAGTATTCTGTGTTTCAAGAAGCATTTCAAGCTCACCTATTGTAAATCACAGTCCTTGAACATTTAAATAAAAAATCGAAATCTTAGAGTTACGAGGAAGTATGGGAATGGGTTTAAGAGGAAAAGCAGATTTTTTTAGTATTTCAAACATAGTCTGACGCATACTCCAAGCCAGTTGAAACGTATACCAAATTATTATTTGAGCAAATAAGATCTATAAATGAACGTCTAGGACAGTGATGGCGAACCTATGACCCATGGGTCAGACACTGACCCACACAATCCTTTTAAGTGACTCATAGCTTGATTTTTGTAAACTTATTTTTTATGTCCTATTATTTATGAGAATAAATTATTGAAGAGAAAAATGTAAAATCCATCCTCAACCCAGAGCTCTAACACTCGGATCTTGCAGATTTCTCTTATAACACATTGAAGAGAAGAAGACAAGATCCATTCTTAACCCAGAGATCTAGTGCTGGGATCTTGAATTTTCCTCTTCATGGTGGTATTAGAGAAAAATGTAAAATCCGTCCTCAACCCAGAAGTCTAACGCTCCGATCTTTCATTTTTCTCTTATAACACCATGAAGAGGAGAAAACAAGATTTGTTCTCAACCCAGAGGTCTAGTGCTCGGTCTTGCACCTTCCTCTTCATGGTGCTATTAGAAAAAAATGCAAAGTCTGTTCTCAATTCAGAGATCTAGCGCTCAAATATTGTATCTTTCTTTTATAACACCAAGAAGAGGAGGAGACAAGATCTGTTCTCAACCCAGAGTTCTACTGCTCGGATCTTGCACCTTTCTTTTCATGGTGCTGTAAGAGAAAAATGCAAAATCTGTCTTCAACCAAGAGGTCTAGCACTTAGACCAGTGATGGCGAACCTATGACCCATGGGATTTTTGCAAACTTATTTTTCATGTCCTAAAAAGAGAATAAATAATTTTATTTCAACTATCTATTTATTAATAAATAATACTATTATGTCATGGTATGTATGTAATTTTATCTTGTTCAGTAAAATATTTAGTGTAGGGAGTACTAAATAGTGTCATCCCAGTGATATCATCCACTTGTAATCGATTTTTATTTTTTAATCTTTACTCACTAATGTAAAAGTTGTAAAACAAATAGGAAAAAAAGCTCTTTTAGTCCTTAGTCTTAGAAGTAAGGATATAAAAAGTAAGTTTTAAAAACACATTTCCCTTTTGTATGTGACTTAATACTGTGACCCACGAGCTAGCACCAAAACAATATAGTAAACAAAATGGGACCCACTGCGCCAAAAGGTTCGCCATCACTGGTCTATGAGCATTAATATCATTACACAACGCATTAGGGCGCGTTTACACGAGCGATGAAATCGCAACGACAGAATCGTTGCGATTTTCTCGCAAAAATATAATACGTTTATTTTTATGGATCTGTCTATGCGAGCGCCAAAGATGCTGCAAAACATTTGTATAGACTAAGTAGTCCACTAGTCCATTAAAATAACTGTATTGAACTAACTGTTGCGATTTCATAGCTCGTGTAGACGCGCCCTTAAAAACCTTTGATTTTTCATTTCTGGTTAGGTGAATACTTTATTGGGATAATTGCCTCTTAAAAAACTATTTACATCCAAACAATTCAGTCCCCTATCTCGATATTTAACGCAATAGTCATACAAACCAAACAGCAGCGTCAGCAATAACGTTTAAAAGACAAACGTTTGATTTAAAAATTACCTCTAGGTTTGATACAGTTTTCCCAAAAATTTCAAACGTGTATCGTCCCTGACTGTCGGTCAAAAGTAGCGTTTTTGAGAAATTATTAACTGTCAACAGCGAATTACCACAATTCCTTGGTGTTATCGGCTTAGAATTGTCCAATTGTTGGGTAATTTTAAATCAATTCAAGACAAAATTCAATAGATGTAAACAAGTGACCTAGCCTCTTTTAGGTATACCTATATTTAATGCAAACAAACACTAATTTGATATTCTTGGATCAAATTTTGAAGAAAAATAATTTTTTAATTCAGAGATTATTTTATTTTAAATCCGTGATTTTCTATATCTCAAATAATCCAACCTTTTTTTGCCTTCTAATTATACTCCCAATCCCAAACATAAGCGACTAACAAAGTTCTACTGTACTAATAATTATCAAATTGTAAAATCCTCCATCCAATCCGAATTTTTAACACTTTCCCGAGAATTATCTTTAAAACAATTTTTTTAACAAGAAGATGAAAATGACTAAAACAGCCGTTAAGTCACGAATTTTTAAAAGAATTTTAGGCGGTATCGTTTCTAAAAAATTTCAAGATACCCAAAGATACCTCTAAAGATACCTTTCAAGAAGATGCATTTCGCTTAAAAGTTTGCTCAAAGCACACACAACGCGAGCCAAAATAAACAGATTCGAGGTGTAGTAGCGCCGAAGAACGAAAAACCGTTCCGAGCGAAGTTCAAAGAAACTATGCGACTTATTTCATATTTTTATAGGGGGGTTTTTATTTGTACTTTTCATTGTCACGACTCGCAACCGCAATAAATCAATATTTTATTAGTTCTTCGAGAGAGGGAAAAAGAAAATTTTAACGTTAAACGATTGTCTGTGTTTTGAAATATTAAAAAGTGGTTTTTAACGAGGCAAAAGGAGCAAGTTGCAGGTGTAAAATAAAAACACCTTTGGCCCACTTTTCAAGTGACGAAGGGATATAGAATTCTTAAAACGGATCCATTTAACGACAGGAAGTTGAGTTCGGCCTACATTTCGAACGGGTAATTTTCTTAAATACTCGACAAATTTGTCGCTGCTAAAGTCGTACAAAAAAGTAAAACGACTTCCCGTTAATTGTAGTTATTATGTAGTTATTATCTTTTAACTTAAACAAGAAAAAAATTTATAAAAAAAATAACCAGGGTACTTTCAACTACATATCTTAAAAAACATATCTTAAAAAAAACTTTTTTTTTCTTACAGATTTCAAAGCATCTATCAATCACCATTAACCTAACGTTTTTGTTAACTTTAACAAAAGTTTCATCCGCTCCAACCAACTCACGAGGACAAAAATCTCTATCTTACTACGATTACGACCAACAAGAAGATTATCAAAATTATATTGATTCATCAAACGAATATTTAACATCTAATACAAATAATGCCTTAAGAAGAAACGTACCGAGTAAAAAAATTCAAAAATCATTTAATTCGCCGATTTATTACATAAGATTACCGCCTCAACCTTACATGTATATTCCGGGTTTGGGATACGTTTCTCAACCTACCCAACCTAATCCGGATTCCTTTTTAAACGTCCCGGTTAATTTCATATCGAACGGTAAACCGGGTATGATTTATCAATGGAATGGAGGTTTTGCAACGTTTCCGACCGAGGCACCGCCTAAAGTCAAGCCTAAAACCAAACCAAAACCCAAACCGGATTCTGTTATACATAGAATACCCGGGAAATTTGTTTTTAACGGTAAACCGAACGATATTTTCGTTTTAAGTGATAAGTATAATTTGTATGATAACGATTTACATAGTTTTTATCCTTAGGTATTAAGGAATGGTTTAAGAATTGTTCAAGATCTTTAAGACTGTGTTTTTTTTTAATCTTGTATAAAGATCTCTTTATGTAAATAATTTTTAGGATTTAGGGTGATGAGCATCAATTAGGAGAAATGTTAATTGAAATAGTTTTATATAAAAAAGACTATATTGAAGAAGTTTAAGAGAAAACTACGCTAAAATATGCTTCTGATGTGTAGGAATGTACTATAACCCGAAACGAAGTTGCACCTTTCATCTTTCTCTTCATGGTGCAACTCCATTTCACAATGAAATATTGTATACTAACAAATGCGACTGAACTCGCTAATTTTAGGCTCTTTTATGGTGGGTTTAGGATGTCAAACTTAAAGGCTATAATCGTAACCGCAGCATTAACTCTAGTATTTTAAAAAAGTTCAACGATTTTGTTTCAATAGAAGCATTTAGGCAACGTCTAGGAATTACAGCAAATTTGATCTGTAATCTCCAGAGGGTATCTATTCCTGAGGGAGCATTCGTAGAAGATGTGGTTTTGATGGCAAACAGCAGTTGTGATCTCACGAAAAATCGGGATATTTGGAATAAAACACTGATGAAGTATAGAATAAAAATCACCAAAAAGGCAAAGTAGCGGTGGAGGAGGGTGAGGAAAAAGCTAACATAAGGATCGAAGCTGTAGAGTTAGAATAGGTCAACATTTCAATATTTAGGAGTAGTAATACAGAGTAAAAATGAAATAGATTAATAATAGAATTGAAAAAACACTAAAAATCTACCCTGCCATCAACCTTAACTTTTTGGCTATAGTACAAGTATGGCGAAAACATGAAATCAATGAATACAAAACAATCTACGGGCATGTATTAACTTTTGAGTGCGAGACATGAGTACTAACAAGAGACCACAAGAATAAAATTCAGGTTATGGAAATGAAATACTTGAGGAGGGTTAGAGGTGAAACGAGAAGGCACAGAATGAAAAATTGCGATATTAGGCAAAAATTGGGCATTGAATCGGTGCTAGATTTTATCAAGGGGAGACAGCTAAGTTGGTGGAACCATATGCAAAGAATGAATAGGCCGAGAAAGAATGGTAGGCTGGTCAAAAGAGTTTGGAAAGCCAAAGTATTAAAGAGAAGTGGACGAGGAAGACCGCGACAAACATGGAATGACATTAGAGAAGCTTTGGAGAGGAAAGGAATAAGTGGAAGCTAGAATGTCGGCGAAAGATATGAAAAAGTGGAAGACGATAGTCGATGCATTTTACAGCCAAAAAACTGAAGCAAGTACCCAAACAGAAAATTCGTCATCAGACTACATTTGCATCATCTATAGCTCCCTTACTGATTGCGCTATCGAGATGCTTTCTTCGGTATGTCGTAACTTTTGAAATCTAGTTTCCAACGATATATTATAGTTCGCTCTAGTACTAAAAACTTTGAAGTTACAGCCGAACAACTGACACAAGCACCAAAACAGAACTTCCAGCACTCCCATAATCTATAGTTTCCTTATCAGTTAAGTTATTGAGATGCTTGGAGGTTACGGTTAAGTTTGACATCCTAAACCCACCATTAGACTGCTACCGATCTGTAGAATAAAGTAGTAGAGTAAGGGCCGGTTGTACAATCTTAGGATAAATCTACCGGATAACTATCCGGCCGATAAGTTTATCGGGAGGATAAAAGTATTTCCTGTAGTACAAACTGAATTTGTCGGTAGGATTGCTATCGGCGAAATAAGAGTAGGTTGGTAGCATTTTTCCCCAAAATCTAGGAATTAGTGCAGATTAGGTTGGGATCGCTAACATCTGCGGCTAACGTCTTAGTTAACATTTGACAACAGTCGTTTAAAGTGTAATATTTTGAATATTAGTGAAAAATGTTTCATTTATACGACACTAGTAGTAGCAGCGAATCTGAAAACGAATTTCTCGCTAACGTGTTCTTGAGTAAAAGAAATTAGAAACAGATTAGAGAACGACCTAACCACATGGAGCAATGGGACGAAAGAGAATTTTTTGAACGGTTTCGGTTAAGAAAAAATAATGTGGACCTTTTAGCTCGAATTGTGGACAGACGTTTTTTTATTCTCTATCACACCAGCATGCTCCTCTATTATTTCGATGAGTCGCCAACACTCCTCTTTTGAATAATTTGCGGCGCGGTTACTACTATTGACACTTTCACTCATGTTTTCAAAAAAACATATAACAATTTGACAAAACGGACTATTTATGTCAATCACGTTTAAATTTATCTGGCCGACAACTGTGTTATCGGCAGCATCGGGTACCCGACAAGTTATCCTACCGACAATCTGACCGATAAAAATATCACTAGATCGTAATACGGAACAAACTAACTTATCGGCAAGATAACACTGTCGGGAAGTATATCGGCATATTGTACAACCGGCCCTAAGAGAGCTTCCTAAAGTTGGCCTTCCTATAGAATTCTTTTTATATAGAAGTTCATATAAAAAGACTCGTGTTGCCTTTAGGCACTCGGCCGTGATTTGGTGAGTCTTATTTTGAATAACAATAGTTCTTTGCGGTTTTGTTGGTATTCAGTGCTGCTTATTGTTAGTGTGTAACATTTTATTCAAAGAGATACATTGTGTATTGAAATGTGGATTATATACCCTACTTAGAAGAGGTTTTTAATGAAGATGGCAATTTCGAATTAATTCCGCGAATTGTTTGAGTTAGGAGAGATCTATTTCTTATGTTTGAAGAAGCAGATTTCCAAGAAGTGTTTGGTTTTACATTTCAAAATTGTCTCAAGTGTTTTCATTAACTTTATGTCAGGTATTATATTAACAAACTAAAGTTACAGAATAAATAAAGCTGAGTTATGTCTTCATAAACATGTGACAGAAGAAAAACTAAAGTATAAATTCTGTATGTAAACGATCCGCTAGTAAAGCGGGAAATTTTAAGGTTTTTGTTAAACATTAATTCTTCGAATTCTTTTATACGTTTGGTTTAAGAAAACCATGCAATTCTACTTTTTAAAAATAACTGCGTTTAAAGAAAGGTGATATCCGTGTAAACATGCTTCAAATATTAAGTAGTGAAAATTTTCCAAGATTACCAAGCAGATCATACCAGATTGCAAATTTGTTTAATTCTGGAATGGCAAAAAAAATTGTTCTTCTACTAGGTTAAGTAACCGCTACAAGAACCTCGTCTTAATTAGCCGGGATTTTAAACTGTTGGAGTTGGATTAATTGTTACTTCTTGCTAGTATTGATATTTCATTCCTGGTCTGACTGATGAAATCGTTGACGATATCTACTTCCATCTCAATTTGTAAATAAAAGTCTTAGAATTCTTATTATTAACAATTAACAAATTAACAATTGTATCATCGCTGTCCAACAAATCTTGGGATAAACTGCCAATTGCAAAATGTCAAAAATAACGATATTTATACCGATTAAAGGTTGGTTCTCACTATACGTTCCGTTTCCTTTCCGAACCGTTCCGTTTACATACAAATTTTAGGTTGTCAAGCAAATTAACGTGTACACATTTTCGGTTCCGTTTACATACCGTTTTCATACCTGCCATTTCCAATCAGTGGCTTACCATAGTGGTATGCTATGTTTTTCAAGAACAAATTTTAATATTTTCTAATATTTTTCAACAAACTTTAGACTATAAATGATTTTCAAATAGTAATTATCAACTATTAAAAAATATTTATGCCTATACACCTATGTATAGGTGGTTTCATTAAATACATCAAATGAAAAACATAGATTTTCTCGTCAGTAAACAAAGTACTTGATTTGCAAAAAGGTAAATCCAGTTTACAGAAGGACTAATATGTATTGAAATGCCAATATCTCCAAAATGTCTGCGGTCCGTAAAAAATACGTAAGCAGTATGGAACATGGAAGGGAATGGATCGGAAATGGTATGGTAATGGAACGTAAAGTGTGTACACGTCCATTGATTTATAGCTAAGAATATTCTTATGGAAACGGAACGGAAGCTTATGGAACGGAAAGGGAAAGTATAGTGAGAATGAACCTTAAGTTGGACTTTTTAAAGAAAGATTAGAATATGAAATGACAGTGAAAATACGTAAATGAAAGTGATTATCGAAACACTTTTCATTTTATTAATGTTTATAGAAAAAATTGTGCAACTCTAGTATGGTTGGGGGCCTCTTAGGGGAGCCTTTTCTTCAGAACTCCCTAAAGAAAACGTTACAGGTGAGAAATTTTGGTGACAAGGCATATTGTCAGGTTTTGATAAACGAGAATTTTTGAAAGTGCAGTAGCTTATTTTCCGCTTATGGCTTGGTCTCTGGTTTATTCCTCGGTAACATTTCTTTTGGGGATTTCTGAATAGCGGGATGAACAATCAAAGGTAGCAAATCATACTGGAATTAGCCAGATTCATTCCGCATCCTAAAACGTTGGAAAATTTTTGCTTAAGATTTGAAGTATGTTTATGCAAAAATGGCTTCCCTTGAGTATGGTTTTCTTTACTCAAATGGTATATTCATTAATATGATAGGACCATAACTGGAATTTAATACAAACAAGAATTCTGCTTTAACACCTATTTTGTAAATGTTCCTTTAACAGGTATTTTAATAAATATCCACATAATGACATCAGGGAGTTTGTTTAAGTGACAAAGGCTTTTAATAGGTTTGAAAGTACTATATGTAGAAGTACCAGCCATTTTAGAACAGCGTCTATCTAAAAGAAAGCATTGTACAGACTTGGTAGACTTTCAAATTTAAGAGGAGTCATTGTTAACAGAAGTTGTTAACTGAACTAATTGTAAGACTAGAACTAGCATTAGCACTAACTTTAACACAAGACCCAGAGTTCGAATTGAGTTCGGAGGTACTTGTTTCTGAAGAAGGTTGCAACATGGCATCCGAAACGTCTTTTCAAAAGACGCACTATCAAACCTAAAAGCTCCTAATTCTAGGTCTAATGTTAGAGTTTGTGCTAATGTTAGTTCGAGTCATTGATTGTTGCCAAATTGCCAAGAATTCTGTGTCCTCCAGGTCTAAAACTTGAAAACTGACCTTGAGATTTTTTATATTATCCCTTTTAAATGTCATATTTTGTATTAACCTAAAGTTACAGAATACAATAAAGCTGAGTTATGTCTTCACAAACATCTGATTAGCAAAAAAACACTAATTTAATAAATTCCTTCCTCAGTTAAGTATACTTTTTTAGTTTTGTAACAATATAAATGTATTTATCAACTTTGTACAAAGTTGGCAAATAGATATGAATTGATGCTCGTCATCCTTATAATTTTTTAATTAACTGTTTGCGTACCGAGTTTTTACAAAACACGACCAAAAAAACATAAAAATCACAATTACGTTTCTTTAATTACATATGTATTTAATAAAGCCAAAATAACGGTCGCTCTCTTTCGATTAGATGTTGAAAAAAAACCAAAAGCAGCGATCGCATTCCTTCAATTTGAAAGTGTTTTCATAAATTATCCTTATTAGTTATCTTTATCGTCAAAATGTCCTAATTTTTTTCAACATAAAATCTAAAAAGTGCAAAAATATCCCGTGATACGCAAACGGTTAAAGAAAGAATTTAACATAATAATAAAAAAAATCACTTAATTCATTTTTTATGTAGACTAATCGCTTTTTTATACGGATTTTTAAAACAGTAAACTTATTTATAAGAAACGAACGAATAAAATGTACATAAATCGATCATTGTGTTTATTTCCACTTTCACAATTCACCATCTGCGCGTGTCTACGGATACAGTTATGCGATAAATCAAAAATTCTCAGAAGACATTTTAAGATATTCATGAACCTATTGGTTTCTATATCCATTCTGTTATTCTATATCCATTCTATATCCAGCATTCACTCGATTTCTATGAACGTAAATGAAACATAAACGGAATCGTCAATCGAAGCCAAAAACCCGCAAGAGTTTATTTATGTGGTTTTACGATCGAAACAGTTTAATTGTACGATTATAAAACGAAGGCTTATCGTAATTTGTTATTTACTATTTGTAAATCTAAAATAATTAATAATTTTAAATTAATGAATAAAATAATAAATAAAATAATACACTTGAATGGAATTTAATGAAAAAAATATTATTATTTTAAGAACTATATCTTATCTATTTTAAGTTGGAAATTGACATAAAATTTATCAATAGTTATATTTGGAAAATAAATTTATCTTTTTTAATTCAAACTAGAATCTTTTAGCTTCAATTTAATCCAAATATCACTTCATAATCTTTAAAAATGAACTCTGTATGATTTTTTAAAATTCGATCAAATTTTTAAAAAAATTTTTAAACATTTTTACCAATTTTTTTAATTTTTTTGGTAACAATTAGAACAAATGTGCCTGTTTAAAATCAAAACAGAATATTTTAAGTTTAATTTAGCGCAACAATCATCTCTTATTCATTAAAAATAAATTCTGTATGATTTTTTAAAGTTGTTCGAATATTTGAAAAAGTTAGGTTAGAACTGTCAAAAATGTTCACCAACTTTAAATTTTTTTTAAATTTTTTTGGTAACAATTAGGAAAAAAATACCTCTTTTAATTGAAAATAGAATATTTTAGCTTTAATTTAAACCAAAAATCAATCTCTAATTTCAAAAAATAAAGCCTCGGTGATTTTTTAAAGTTGGTCGATTTTTAAAAAAGTTGGGTTAAAACCGTTAAAAATTTTTACCAACTTTGGGAATTTTTTTAATTTTTTTGGTAATAATTATAAAAAATCTGCCTTTTTTAAATCAAAACAGAATCTTTTATCTTTCATTTAAACCAGAAATCATTCCTTAATCTTCAGAAATGAAGTCTGGACGATTTTTTAAAGTTGGTCGATTTTTTTAAAAAGTTAGGTTATTCACATGTCAAAAAATTTTTCCAACTTTAAGAATTTTTTTAATTTTTTTGATACTAATTAGAACTATCCTGTCTTTTTTAATTCAAAACTGAATCTTTTAAGTTTCATTTAAACCAAAAATCTTTCCTTAGTCTTCATAAATAATGTCTGGGTGATTTTTTAATGTTGGGTGATTTTTAAAAAAGTTTGGTTAGAACTGTCAAAAATTTTCACCAACTTTAAATTTTTTTTTTAATTTTTTTTGGTAAGAATTAGGAAAAGAATATATCTTTTAATTGAAAATAGAATATTTTAGCTTTAATTTAAACCAAAAATCAATCTCTAATTTCAAAAAATAAAGCCTCGGTGATTTTTTAAAGTTGGTTGATTTTTAAAAAAAGTTGGGTTAAAACCGTTAAAAATTTTTACCAACTTTGGAAATTTTTTTAATTTTTTTGGTAATAATTATAAAAAATCTGCCTTTTTTAAGTCAAAACAGAATCTTTTATCTTTCATTCAAACCAAAAATCATTCCTTAATCTTCAGAAATGAAGTCTGGACGATTTTTTAAAGTTGGTCGATTTTCTTTAAGTTAGGTTAGTGACCTGTCAAAAAATTTTTCCAAGTTTAAGAATTTTTTTTAATTTTTTTGATAATAATTAGAACTAACCTGTCTTTTTTAATTCAAAACAGAATCTTTGAAGTTTCATTTAAACCAAAAATCTTTTCTTAATCTTCATAAATAAAGTCTGGGTGATTTTTTAAAGTTGGGTGATTTTTTAAAAAAGTTAGGTTAGAACTGTCAAAAATTTTCACCAACTTAAATTTTTTTTTTTTAATTTTTTTGGTAAGAATTAGGAAAAAATATCTCTTGTAATTAAAAATAGAATATTTTAGCTTTAATTTAAATCAAAAATCAATCTCTAATTCCAAAAAATAAAGGCTCAGTGATTTTTTAAAGTTGGTCGATTTTTTAAAAAAAGTTGGGTTAAAACCGTTAAAAATTTTTAGCAACTTTTAAGAATTTTTTTAATTTTTTTTTGTAAAAACTAGAACAAATATGCCTTTTTAAAATCAAAATAGAACCTTTTATCTTTAATTTAATCCAAAAATCACTTCATAATCTTTAAAAATAAAGTCCAAATTTAATTTCTTCAAAAGAAAAAGAAAAGTTTCAATGATTTGTATTTTAACTGTTCTTTATTTAAATTTCATTTGGTTTTAAAGTTAAATTTTGAGTTTATTTGTATTCCAATCGAATATACTTTATAAAAATTCACAAATATAACATTTTTTTATTGTAAGTTAACCTATAAGTCGATTGAATATCAATCAAAATCAATCGTGTTTTTGCAATTTAAGTGTCTATCAGTTGTAATCGAGTTGTTGAAATTTTTATTCAATGAAGTGTTTTGTATTCATTTTGTATTTTGTTTGTGAAGGTTTTTTTAATGATTTTGTTGTTTTCATTGAGTTAAAATTAAACCTACTTTAAAGTTATCAGAACTATTTTAATTAAGAAAGGTTATTATTTAAAAAAAAAAAGGTTCCATTTTCTTTAAAATTATTCAAAATCGATGTTTAATATCCTACAAAGACATTTAGAAGCATTGTAGTAATTTGATGCCTTTAAAAAATCGTTTCAAAGACAATCAAAACCTCAAAATCAATCTAATTAATTAACAGTTAATCAAAATCTAGAAAAATAATTCAAAAAAGTGTTCAAAATTCTTGAAAAATTGTTCAAAATCGATGTTTAATGTGCTCCAAAGACATTTAGAAGCTATCTGGTAATGCAATATCCTTAAAAAGAGTTTAAGAGGCAATCATAACCTCAAAATCCATCTAATTAATTAAAAGTTAATCAAAATCTAGAAAAATAATTATAAGAAAATATTCAAATACCTTTAAAATTGTTCAAAATTGATGTTAAATACCCTCCAAAGACATTTAGAAGCATTATAGTAATGTGATACCTTTAAAAAAAGTTTAAGAGGCAATCATAACCTCAAAATCGATCAAATTAATTAAAAATTAATCAAAGTCTAGAAAATTAATTAAAAATAAAAGTTAAAATTTCCTGAAAATTGTTCAAAATCGACGTTAAATAGCCTCCAAAGACATTTAGAATAAATGTAGTAATGTGATACCTTAAAAAAAAGTTTAAGAGGCAATCATAACCTCAAAATCCATCTAATTAATTAAAAGTTAATCAAAATCTAGAAAAATAATTATAAGAAAATATTCAAATACCTTTAAAATTGTTCAAAATTGATGTTAAATACCCTCCAAAGACATTTAGAAGCATTATAGTAATGTGATACCTTTAAAAAAAGTTTAAGAGGCAATCATAACCTCAAAATCGATCAAATTAATTAAAAATTAATCAAAGTCTAGAAAATTAATTAAAAATAAAAGTTAAAATTTCCTGAAAATTGTTCAAAATCGACGTTAAATAGCCTCCAAAGACATTTAGAATAAATGTAGTAATGTGATACCTTAAAAAAAAGTTTAAGAGGCAATCATAACCTCAAAATCCATCTAATTAATTAAAAGTTAATCAAAATCTAGAAAAATAATTTAAAAAAAGGTTCAAATATCTTTAAAATTGTTCAAAATCGATGTTAAATATTCTCAAAAGACATTTAGAAGCAATGTAGTAATGTGATACCTTAAAAAAAAGTTTAAGAGACAATCATAACCTAAAAATCGATCAAATTAATTAAAAATTAATCAAAGTCTAGAAAAATAATTAACAATAAAAGTTCAAATTTTCTAAAAATTGTTCAAAATCGATGTTAAATATCCTCCAAAGACATTTAGAAGAAATGTAGTAATGTAATACCTTTAAAAAAAAGTTTAAAAGACAATCATAACCTGAAAATCGAAATTATTAAGAAGATTAATTAAAACTTAATCAAAGTCTAGAAAAATAATCATACAGACATAAAAGATATAAAACAGCCCAATATATTCAAAATATTTAACTAAAATTAATTACATCAAAAAAATTCATTAAAAAAAATATAAATAATTTAGGTTAAATTTAAATTTCGCGCGCTAACAGTCAAAAAATCACCTTCCATCTGTCAGTTAACAATCAGATCTGTTGACCACCGCGCATAATTTATCCAAAAATAGACATTATGTTTACATGAATGTTTGAACAAAAGAAGGGGCCCCCACAAATGGATCAAAAGGGGGTTGAAGAGTTCCTTTCGATAAAACAATACGTAAGTGTGTCACTTAAAATTTTATCCTCCGAACTCAATAGAAAAAACTTTCTAAACAATAATATTTAATGTTTAGGTACACTTTAAAGATGTAGACGTCGAATACGTCCAGGGAGAAGCACTAAAGTGTTGTTATACCCTCAACGGGTACACAAGTCAAGAAGGTGACCGGGTTGCCATATACAAAGTCGGGTGGAATAGTGTTAAGCAATATTTTGCTTTCGAATGGGTACCTGTTAATGACAATAATGAAAATTCGATTTGTTTTAATAGTAAGAAAAATATTAATTGAAAACTATCAATTAAATTGCTAATTTTTAAAAGGATTTACTTTCTCTGTATAAGCATATTTTATTATAGTATGATTCTATTAACACTTTAACAACCGCACGTCTAAGCAGTCAATCATCGCCAGGGACCGGCAGTGTATTTATTGTTGTTGTATTGTTACTTGTTGTTGCAACAAAACAAGTGAAAATAGTGCTATTTCAACTTTCGGCAGTAGCATCACACTCATGTTGTGTGAGTGGTCCTTAACGGTTGTTCTAGCTATCACACACATATTGTGTGAGCGGTCGTTAAAGTGTTAGTACAGTCTCATTTAATCAGTCACCAATTCAAGCATCTTTATCTGCCTTAACACTTAAGCTTTGTTCGTTAGGGCTGTACTGCTTGCCTTAGTAGTTCAGTTCACTATTAAATTTTGATTACATATGTGTTCGTTGGATCACAGTTCATACCTGAACTAAAGACCATCAAAGTACAGTGGAACCTCGGGTTACGAGTTTAATTCGTTCCGGCAGGTTGCTCGTAAACCGAAATACTCGTAACCCGAAACGAGTTTTCTCATAAGAAACAATGTGCATATGTAAATTCAATTAATTCGATCCAGGCTAAAAAAATGGGAAAGAAAAGAACAACATCTGTCTAATAATAATCAAATATATTTAGTTATAACTACAATAAGGGTAATAACAGGTCGTAAACTGAAAATTTGCTCGTAAGCCGAGGCAAAAATTTTGCCGGTTCAAAATTCGTAAACCGAAAAACTCGTAAACAGAGACGCTCGTAACCCGAGGTTCCACTGTATACTGAATTAGAGTCATTCCCCTTTAAATGCTGTACAAAACTGCACCTTTGCACCAAAGCGTAAGTTAGTACAGTTCAAGTTTTAACATAACGAACAAAGCTATTGTTAAACGGGAATTTTACATAGAAACTATGTCATGTCATCAGCTATAATGAGTGTAATGCTGGCTTGACTCATCACCAAACCGCAACATTTGGGTATGAAGATGAGTTAACTTGTTTCCGATCAGCAAAGTGATAATACGGAGAAGCATTAAAAACATTCTTGAGTCAAGTTTTGAAGACAAATTACATTTGAGTTCAAAAATTGTTTTATAATGAATTGACGTTTCTTTGTACGTCACATAATCCAATCATTTTTTTACATTCCGAGTCCCAAAAGTGACCAATTAACAGGGTTCTACTGTATTATGACTTTTATTCATTTAAAAACTCCCATACTTATATCAATTTTAAAATTTCTTATCCGATCAAGTCAAAAACATTATTCAAGACTATAAATTTGTTTTTTGTTTTGTTTGTATAAAACGTTTCACTCTCATTTTGCTACCAAATCAAATTTAATAATCAATTTTGGAAAAATGTACTTGATCTAAATTCAAAGGCGTTCACGGCTGGTGTTAACTAAATTAAGACTAGACCTAAACATAAGCGCTAACTCTAACACTAGACCTAGAACTAGGAGCTTTCGGGTTTATCCATACTTTTTTTGAAAAAGCTTTTGACGTTTTGGATGCCATGTTACAACCTTCTTCAGAAAAATCATCTCTAATTTCTTTCTAAAGAAGGTTACAACATGGTATCTGAAACGTCAAATGTTGGCTCAGCTTTTGGATTAAGCCATGCGTTTTTTGAAAAAGCTTTTGACGTTTCCCATGCTATATTGCAACCTTCTTTAGACAAATCATCTCTAATCTGTTTCTAAAAAAGGTTGCAACATGGTATCGGAAACGTCAAATGCTGGCTCAGCTTTCGGGTTGAGCCGTGCGTTTTTTGAAAAAGCTTTTGACGTTTCCGATGCTATGTTGCAACCTTCTTTAGACAAATTATCTCTAATCTGTTTCTAAAAAAGGTTGCAACATGGTATCGGAATCGTCAAATGCTGGCTCAGCTTACGGGTAGAGCCGTGCGTTTTTTGAAAAAGCTTTTGACGTTTCCGATGCTATGTTGCAACCTTCTTTAGACAAATTATCTCTAATCTGTTTCTAAAAAAGGTTGCAACATGGTATCGGAAACGTCAAATGCTGGCTCAGCTTTCGGGTTGAGCCATGCGTTTTTTGAAAAAGATTTTGACGTTTCCCATGCCATGTTCCAACCTTCTTCAGAAAAATCATCTCTAACTTCTTTCTAAAAAAGGTTGCAACATGGTATCCAAAACGTCACACTTTTCAAAAAACGCACGACTAAACCCAAAAGCTCCTAATTCTAGCTCTAGTGTTAGAATTAGCGTTAATGTTAGTTCTAGTCTTCGTTCAGATCTAACTGATCCTTTTCAAAATTAAATTTAATTATTTAAAATAAAAAAATATATTTATTTATTTATTTCCAGAATATTCCTTACCCAAAAACACAACAGATCTATTCCAATTATGTTACATAAGCAGTCATAACGAAACGTACGGTGTAAGCACCCCGTTTCAATTCGTAGGATCTAAATCAAAACTATACGATTCTTTAAAATCGTCAATATGTGATAGCGCGTACAGTGGGAGCGATTTGGAAAAAGAAATGAGTGACTTAAAGGCGGAAAATCAACTATTCAGGCATAAAATGAGGGCAGTTATGAATATATTGGCGAATATGCAAAGTTTTATGCTTCAGCAACAAGCTGAAATTGACTATTTAAAGGAAAAAATTGATGGGATGGAAAAGAAAAAGGATAATGGAAATGGAAAGAAAAGTGGAACTTTTGATGTAGACTCGGAGGAATTGGATTCATTACCGCCATTTCCTCTTTATTAAAGAAAGAAATTTGGAAGGTAATATGTGCAATAAAGGATACAGTTAACAGGAAACGCTTTTTTAGCATTTAGGGTTCTTTTGTGAAGTTAATAATAAATTATTTTGATTAAAAAGAGAGTTTATTTTCAATTAATTTAAAAAAATCTTCATTTTTATTATTATTTTTTCTTTTTCTTTATATGGTTTTCTTTTAAGGTTTTCTCTTTTGAAATACATTTGAAAAACATTTCAATAAAATATCTTCATTCTACATTATGTTCAATCATAGCTTTTTATTGTTATTATCATAATAATGTTGGGTTAAGTTTCATTACACTCTGAAATACAAAAGAAAAGTTCAAACCAAAAAAAAAACAAGTTGACACGTACGTTACTAGAACTGAAAGAAAAAAACATTAAAAATGAAAAATTGGAATTAAAATTCCCTCCTATGGTATTTATCCGGATCGAAATATGATGTCACAACAACTCTGTTGCTAAATTTCCTTCCCGTAAGTGTCTGTTGAGCCTTTTGACAATCCAAGACTGAATTAAACTCCACAAATACCTTTAAAATAAAGTTAAAAAATATTAACAATAATAAAATTTATATAAATAAAAGATAAAAAATATAAACGCTTCCCAAAAATTTATAAATGAATCCCAAAAATGTATAAATTAATCCCAAAAATGTATAAATGAATCCCAAAAAAGTATAAATGAATCCCAAAAAAGTATAAACGCATCCCAAAAATTTTAAATACCTTTCCACAACCTGGTACTTCAACTCCATCTATAGGACGTGGAATTTCTATACTTCTAACAACACCGTATTTATTACATTCCTCCTTGATATCTTCAAGAATATCTTCATATTCTTCTTCGTCTTTTAATTCTTCAGGAGTTACCTATTATTAAAAAAAAAAAATGATAATCTCTATTACCTTCTAAATTAGGGGTGGGCAACCTTATAGTGGGGGCCAGATTACGATTTACTTTTCGTATGCAGGCCGGAGTAGAAAAATGACAAATTTTTGGTTAAAGCTGATTTACATTAGACGAGAGAATGCTCATTCTGTTCCCACTCTATCAAATTCTTTTGGTATAAACAAATTTAGAGTATTCTTTTATTCTCTCTACGCTCACAAAGATTCTACGGAATATTCTAAAAATGCTCGCTTGGGTGTTCGGACGCTCTCCGGAGCGGTCTCTTCAAAGCGTTCTTAAATTCTAGCGATTTGAATACATATTTATCAAGTTAATTGATCTCAAGAAAAATGTCTATTAAGGGGGAACAACAGGGTAAATTTTTTGAAAAATCTTTTTTTTTTTTTTTTCTTTGCGCAATTCGAATGTATGTACCTTTTAGAATATTGTCCTACAATATTATAACAAAATTTGTACAAATAATGGAATTAAAGCTCTTTTCTGCTCGCGCGCACGAAGCCATTACTTGAATACGAACATAAACAACCATTGTCACAAAACGTTATCGATGCTATTACTCCCATTTATATGGATTTGTTCAAGACGGAGTTGCTTGAGCGCTGTATAGGCGGATTTACACAAAATTCGAATGAGAGCTTTAATGCCCTCATTTGGAAGTTCGCTCCGAAAATTTTATCAAGTCGGGCAGTTATTGTGCAAATTGCTACTTATTTGACGGTTTCCATTTTTAATAATGAAATGGCATCTTTATTAAAGGTGGCAAATGAAATACAAATCCAGATTGGACCCCAAATGTACGCATTTTGTACAGCTAAAGACCAACACCGTATAAGTCGAGCTCAAGTGCATTAAATTTCAAGTGTTTTAGACAATTCAGACAACAAGAAGAAAGTCGAATTATGTTCTAGAAATTCTAAAGACCTTTATTATGGAGCAGGAATCGATGAATTGCGGTAACTCTTAAAATTTCCTCCATTATATCATCTAGAACTAAACTTAACTTTTTAAATGCGTTTTTTTCACAGTAAAATTTTTTTAACCTGTTGTCGCAATTTCTTTACCAACGAGAATCGCATTCAAATTTTATTGAGACGTCCTCAATCTATATAAAATTCCCTTCAGTTAAGCGTACGGATTTTTATTTGTATTAATATTTGCTGCCTCTTTACCTCCTGGAAAGATTAATTATTTTATTGATTTTCTTAACTCTTTTTGCAGGGGTGCCATTTTAACAGCAATTATTATTTTCTAAATCGGGTATGCTTAACTGAAGCTACACTAATATAGATTAAAATGACGTTTCCTTTTTTATTTTCAGATTATTTTTACACGTTTTATAGTGACAACCAACAAGATGCTTTTTTTTGTTAGTGCATTTGGACACCCTCCATACATGTATTCTAAGACACATATTTTTTTCTCTATACTTCCTAAAATAAGTTTAAACTGCGTAGTTACAAATATCAAATTCCCATTTTTCTAAAATACAGGGTGTCCCAGATTTTAATCCGCAAACTCCACCAGGACATAATACTCATAAAAATAACACAAAAGTTTTATATAAACAGGGGGTCGTAACTCTTTTGTTATCGAGATATGGCCGTTCAAGGTTGGAAGAAAAATTTACATTTTCATTTTTATTTCAGCTATTTATAAACGCAGGAATGTGAATTTTTACAGTTATGTACTACAGCCAAGCATGTTATTTTCAAGCCTTAATTTAGCCACCCCGGAGTGCCTTAAAGGGTTGAAATTCACGATCATCACTACATTTTCCAAAAGAACTTTTTAATTCGGTAAAATTTTAACCTAAAAAAATATGCGTTAGAAAGCTCATTCCTTAGCGAGACTTTTTTGTCTCTTACATTTTTCGCATAAAACTGATAGATTTCGAGAAAAAAAATAAAATCTTAGCGCGTGTCGTACTGTACCGCTTCACCCCTAACCAAATGTTCTTTAAAAGTTGACTATGGTTTTAGAGTAATACGTGAGAACAATAATAATAAGCTAAAAAGATTAACAATTATACTTTAAATTAAGTGCATTCTATCTTAGTCAACGTTCAGTTCATCAGTACAAAGAAATCAGACCAAAACCATGGCCAACTTTTAAAGAACTTTTGGTTAGGGATGAAGCGGTACGGTACAACACGCGCTAAGATTTTATTTTTTTTCTCGAAATCTACCAGTTTTATGCAAAAAATGTAAGAGACAAAAAAGTCTCGCTAAGGAATGAGCTTTCTAACGCATATTTTTTTAGGTTAAAATTTTACCGAATTAAAAAGTTCTTTTGGAAAATGTAGTGATGATCGTGAATTTCAACCCTTTAAGGCACTCCGGGGTGGCTAAATTAAGGCTTGAAAATAACATGCTTGGCTGTAGTACATAACTGTAAAAATTCACATTCCTGCGTTTATAAATAGCTGAAATAAAAATGAAAATGTAAATTTTTCTTCCAACTTTGAACGGTCATATCTCGAAAACAAAAGAATTACGACCCCATGTTTATATAAAACTTTTGTGTTATTTTTATGAGTACTATGTCCTGGTGAAGTTTGCGTATTAAAATCTGGGACACCCTGTATATGAGTGAACCAAAATAAAATCTTAATTATCGCCTTTTTTCGCGGTCTCCACCCTGTTGTTCCCCCTTAATGATAGAACCCTACCGAATTTGCAAATGTCTGTGGGATCAGACTTTTGAACACTGTAAAAATACAACTCATAAACAAGATGCTTGGCAGGAAATTACAATTCCACTAGAATGTAATGTTGAAGAAGTAAACAAAAAAGATGGACTCGTTTCTTACATGTTACCGCCGAGAGAGGCAAAAAACGATGTCTTTTCTTTCTTTTCATTTTAAGTTTTTGAGACAAAATAATAAATACAGCACTTGCAATCATAGCATTGCTGTCAGAGTCGGGCATAACGAAACGCTATCAACCACAGAATTCACATGAATGAGCATTCGTTCGGCTGATGTAAACATTTGAAGGGCCGCAGCTAAAAACGATCAAAGTCCAAACGTCTACATTTTACAGTATTTAAATTTGAAAAATTTTAATTGATTACTATTATTATTAGTCAGTACAGTAGAAATAAAACAAAAATGTGATTTCAAACGAACAACTATTGTTTAATAAAAAGCATTATATTCTAAGAAAAGATTAACAAAAGTCACTCAAATCATCTACTTAATCAATAGGTGGGTCCTCAACGAATTCATCATCCTCATCGTTTGTTATTTTGACGTCGGATAATAGAGAATTATAAAATATTTTCAATTTATCAAATATCAGAAATTTTGTAAGACGCAAAAGATACTTCCTTTTCGCTGCCTTTATAACCACTGGTCCATTGTAAAGTTTTTTTAACCAGTTAACTGTGATTGACGAGTATACTCGTCATGGAGAAGTGGCACTATTTTGTGTATTGACGAGTATACTCGTCATGCATATAACGTAGTGACCATTGACTCGATTTTGGTGACACAAAACAGTGCACGCTTTCAAACAAGGGCGCCACAGTTAACTGGTTAATTGTATGAATCCAGGATTTTTTTTCGTTGTTTTCCACCATAATTGTTTTTGTGTGAAATACATTTTGGTTCACACTTCTCTATTTTAAACACTCTAATCGGCCTTGATTGCATAGGATTTTTTGGGATATACAAGTCTGTGTAAAGAACTCTGTCCAACCCTGAAATTCAACTTCATTCTTGCAATTTATTATGTTAAAAGGTGACGGCTTTAATCTACTACTTCTCAACACATCTCTCCAGTCATCTGGTGTTTCCATATATGATTTGGTATTTACCAAGCCCATTATCCTATCGCATTCTATATTGTCAAAACGTTTTGTGGTATTAACTATGTAGTGTAAGAAGCGCATGACTGTATAATTCTTATTTTGTCCAGCGCAAGAATCGCAAAAAATGATTAAATTACGGATATGAAAGCCTAAATAATTTGAAAAAAAGTGATTTGACATCGAACAGACATCATCTGCGCCCTTTCGCGCCACGCTTTCATCGTATGTATAAAAAAATGATCTTGAATCTGATAAAATATGTATATTGAAAGATAAGAAATTTAACTGTCGGTGGTAATAGACATCAGATGTTGTAATGTTAGGAGTTGGTAGATTCTTTTGAAAATCCATGGCGATTGATTCTATATTTGCTTCTTTCTGTGCCCTTCTGTACTTTTTTTTTAACAAGTAAAATTTGTCGGCATTTGCTAAATGTACTGTCCTGTCATCCTGAATTTTTTCTAAGTTGTTACTTATTGATTTTTTAGTTTCCTCATTTCTACATTGGGCTATTTTTTCTTCCAAAACGGATATTTCGCCTTTTAATGTGTGGACTTTGATCTTTTATACCTGTTAATACCTGGACCTTGATCGTTTTTCGGCGGTACTTATTATTTTCAAAGACGTTTTTTTCGAAGAATATTATTTTTTTTAGCAGTAGGGGATAACTGTTGGATGACACATACTACAAGCTATTTTATAGTGACATTATCTCATTTTTGAAAAAAAAAATGGACTTTGATCGTTTTTAGCCGCGGCCCTTCATTTATTGTGTAAGAATTCTAGTTCTTGGTTCTCATTTTTGCTCGTTAATATTTTGGTGTAAACGCTGAAAACGCGCTTTCGTTTATACTAAAAGATCTAGAAAGAATACTCTTGTTCTGACTCTAGCTCTTTGTTCGTTTGGTGTAAACGCACCTTTAGAACTACTGCATGGAAAGCAAGGGATCTGGGTTCAAATCCCAGTGCGGCAAAATATTTTTTTTCTTTTCTAACGCATTAATGGTAAAAACCTTTCTTTAATTTCTTTCTATTATTTTTATTTTATTTTATTTATTTTTTTTGATTTAAAACAAAAATTATTTATTGTTCTTTCTAATTGTCTCGTGGGACAGATTAGAAAGTCATGCAGGCCGGAGTTGGCCCACAGACCGGAGGTTGCCCACCGTTGTTCTAAATCTAAATGATTAAAAAATAAATCTACCATATTTAATAGACAAAGAACTTCCGTTGGAGGTCCTGACGCTCCAACTAAACTCAATCCAGGTACTTGGATTTGAACGCTTGGTACAATTGTGGTATTTTTCGCGCCAACACTCGCTCGTTGGACAATAAGTTTTTTATCGCCAAGTTGCATCCCGTTCAAACCTGCAATAGCCTATTTAAAAATAAATACTATTATAAAAACTAACTCTTGAATATAACAATTTAATAAATTTTATACCTGATCAGTCATAGTAATATCAATATATTCAGCAAAAGCGTATCCTTTACTAAGTCCTGTGGCGGAATCCTTGACGAGATTAAAAGCACGCAGTTGACCGAAAGACATCAACAGCTCTTTAACCTAAAAAACCGGGTAATCGTCGATAGGAATTCGGGAATCTCAAAAGAACGAGGACAGAGTAAAAGTCCCGTTCTTTGAGATTACCAAATTACTAAATCGGTATTTTTTTTTTTTTTTTCTTTTCTATATAAAAAAAATTGATTGCGACATATATTTCCTTTTGAGGAGGAAATATAAGGCGAAATACTACGATGATTAAATCGGGTCACGCGGCACAGTAAAAACGTATTGCAACACCGCCGGTTTTGTCACTTAATCGAGAACTTGCCTGCTACTCCACAAGGCATCACGGTTTTTTTGGTACGTGCGTATTTGTTGGGCGAGCCAAACCCCAGCTATTGGGCAAACAAGCAGAAGTTATTACTTTGTCAACTAATTCGTTTCCTCGTATATTCGCGTACAGTCTCGACCAAGGAAAAATTATATCAGCTTAATAATTAAATAATAAAAAGATTTTGATCGATACTGTACGCGATATGTTAATTTTATGTCTCTTTTTTTTCCTGAAAATTAATTCACTGAAAAAACGTCGACCTGCAAAGATCGTTTATGACTGAAATAAAGAGAACCTGAAAATTTTGCGGCACCCTGTACTGAAAAAAGTACTGTAACGTTCCTGCAACCCGCCCGAATATACAGAGTGAGTCATAAATGTTTACTATTCTTTCTAAATGTGGTAATAAGTATGTTAAAAAATAATTTGTAGATCAGTTAATAAGTGTTTAATATCAAACGTGTATCAATCGAAATAATATCCTTTCAAAAGTCAAATGGTTTATCTGGAAGAAGAGTTATATCAATTCCAATACAATTACTACCCAAAGAAGAATTAAAGAATAAGAATACCTCTTAGAATTTATGTTCATAAATGAATTTTAGCAATGTATTAGAAAAATATGCTTTTACATCATATATTTTTTCAAAAAACTTAAAATAGAAATGATGATAAAGTCTCATAACACATTTAAAACAAATTTATTAACAAACATACAAAAATTATTTTTGTACTTTTATGCTACCAAAACTAGAAAGCTTAGTATACATTTTTAATTCACCCTGTATAATAAATCCGTTTTCCCCCTAAAACACGTATTATTTTTCGAGCCCTTTTCGTTCGAATTTAATCAAATCTATCCTGAAAAAATTAACCAGCGACTGTAAACAACGAACATAAGACCTAGATAAAAAGACCTGCAAAAAAGATCTGCGCTCGTTTTGCTGCTGAAATTTTTACTGTGCTGTCGGTGCGCTGCGCAATCTCGCTAAGCTAAGAAAAGAGGTTGGAATGCTGTTGTTTCTCACACAAGCACACGGCCGTCGCAAATCGTAAGGGCGTACGTTTTTAAATCCGACACGCTTACGACTCGCCCAAACCTGAACCGCCCCCGTCAATCCTCCTACGGACACGTACCTGATCTTCGTTCAAGTAATTCGGCAAACCACCTATAAATATTTTATGGGGAGAATCCGGAACTACTGTACTTATTACTCCGGCAGGAACTGTTATCGCGCTTTCCGCCATTCCCGGCATTGGTTGATAATCGTGCGGTCTTCTTATTTTTAAACTTTGACCTAAAATCATTTCATTATTATTTCACTGCATTGAAACAATATTAACACGTTGGGCCTGGCCCAACGTCTGTCCTTGGGGAGCGGCGATAGCATACAACATTGTATCTCTCGCCGGCTGCCGGCTGAACGAAAAGGACAGCAAATTCGGCGCAAGGCTCAACGTGTTAAACAACCTACCAACCTTTAAAATTAATTCCGTCAAAAGCCATCGCCTGCGTCGTTTCATCAATCGACCTGAATTCCAAAAAGGCAAAATTCTTGTCCAAATTAATCTGACAGGCTAAAACGGGATTACCCGCCGCTTGCGCCAATCCGCTTAGGTGCATCTGTTGGTTGAAAAACTCCATCATCTCCTCTTCCGTCACCCCAAACGGGATATTTCCAACGTATAATCTCCTAGCTTGACGAGTAATCGTCGAACCAACGACTGGTACTGCTGCTTGAGGCGTATCTGCCACTATGTTAGCTGGAATTTGTCCCGCTGCTTGCATAGCTTTATACTGCAAGGGGGTGATATGTTCGAAACCAGGTGGTGGGACATCCCAGTAAAGGGATGGTTTACGTCTACGTGATGAACTTTTATGTCTAGAACTTAAATTTAAAAAATAAAATAAAATACATTTTAAAAAATAAAATACATTTTAAAAAATAAAATACATTTTTAAAAAAATATAAGCTTTATTAAATTCCAATAGTCAACAATTTTTACTCAATAAATATATTAATTTCAATAAAAAAAAAATTTTTTAATAAACTGTTTAATCTCGATTTGATCGAATTTTAATTAAAAGACTTTTTATTTATAATGTTTTAAGTCCCAGTTTTGTAAAACTCAAATTTGGATTTAATAAGGGTGGAATGCTAACTAACAAGGGGAGGATGTGAGATGTTTTATTTTTAAATCTCGCTTTGAACTGAATAGTAGAGTATCAAGAATTCAATTGACGAAGTACTAAAACGCACTATTCAGTCACAATTAAACAAATTGCATTTGAAGTTTAACGCTCGGTTTATATTTTGGATAAAAAAACTCGTTCATAGAGCTCCATAGTGGAATTGTTAGCGCGATGAGTCAGCTATGTGGACAAACCAGACAACGCAGGATCATACCTTTTACTTATAATTTTTGTTTAGTACTCTAATTTATAAATATTCCCACTTTGTAAGTTGAGTTTTATAAAACAGGATGTAAAAGCCTATTTTAAATTGAAGGGTGGAGTGCAAAAAGTACTTAAGTCGCATTTTTATAAAATCTGCCTAATCGCGACATCTAGGTTTATCAAACATGATAAACCTAGGATCTGCCGATTAGGCAGATTTTATAAAAATACGACTTAGGTACTTCTTGCACTCCACCCTTCAATTAAAAATATAAAGATTGTACTGGACGAGATAGAGCAACTTCCTTATTTAAAAATTCAATAAACAAAACTGATAAACACCTCATTCTAAGAACAGTATCAAGTATGAATTTCAATTTTATGTATACACGGTTCGGCGAAAGATATCTCATTACTTGTTACCGTTTTCTCGACGTACGTCAAATAATTTTTCTTATTTAGGGTCGGTTTATTCACCTTTGGGTAAATTAATCCATCTGATATTTACCACGGCTACTGGCTAAATAGCTAATCATATCAAGAGATATTACAGTAACCATGATAGATATCAAATAGATTAATTTATCCAAAGATGAATAAACTGGCTCTTAGTTGTACATTTTTTATAAATGTATATGCTATATTAAAATATATATTTTAATCTATAATTTTCCAAAAAATCTTTTTATAATTCCTAGAAATAAAGTCAGGGCGACTTTTTTAAATTTGATTTTGTAGTTTCTAAGTTAGGTTCCTGAAAAAAAAAAAATTATTTCTCAAAATTCTTTTAGAGTTTTTTTTTTATAAATGTTTGTGTTACATTATATAGAGAGAGAAAGATGAAAATTGAAAATAGTCATCTAGGATAGCACACTTAATTGATGACGCATGACATCATGACGCGAGACATCTTTCATCGAACACTGTGTATATTCATTTTTAAAGACGATATCAAATAGGTTAGGTCCATTATTTTCAATAAACTAAATACACTGCATTAATCATACTTAAAATTTTATTCAAACCTTTCCAGTATATTGAAGTTTATGTTGGTGATAGCTTTATGAATTACGAAGGGTGGAAATACTGGTTGTACTCGTCAAGAATTAAGTAATGAAAAGTTATTGGGAATTCAACCAAAAAAGAGGAGAAATCAAAAACTTCTATTTATTAAGCCAAGCTTTCGACCAATTTATTGCGATCCTCATCAGAGTTCACTACAAAGAGAGGAAAAATCATAACAACCACACTGTAAGTTTTGTTTTCACTTGTGACGCCTTAAGCTATCCAAACTTGTTGGTTGTACGGCCCTTTGGCACGCTGTTAATTGGTCCTAATGTAAAAATTTAATGTATTTCACTCCTCCTGATTTGATGTTTGTGATTCCGGGGATTGTTTATACACCGACGTCGTTTTTGGCGCTGCTAGCTCTGCTTGTAAGTTCTTAACCTAACTTTACAGTGTGGTTGTTATGATTTTAACTCTCTTTGTAGTGAACCCTAATGAAGATTGCAATAAATTGATCGAAAGCTTAACTTAATAAAAAGTTTTTTGATTTCTCCCCTTTTTTTGGTTGAATTCCCAATAACTTTTCATTACTTAATTCTTTATAAATTCTTTTTTTAACAGAACAAGGTTCTTAAGACAATTCTTTGGTTCTCATTTATTATCCTGCATAAAACTGCCAACAATAGGATTTTAGAACAGAAGTTCAAATTAAAATGTAGGATTTTTATTAACACTTCGTGTGCGGGCAACGTATTTTTAGATTTTTTGCAATCTGTCACTGGAGCGCGGGTCACGTAAAAATACGTTTTCGTAGATTTGAGCAGCTTGCCTGCAAAACCGGATAAATCCATATTTTGACGAAATTGAGTTATACATGTTAACTACATGATTTTCATCTATTCTAATCATTTTTACAAGTTTTTGTAGGCAAAACTTAAAAAAAAGCATGTCTAAATTGTATTTAAAGTTGACGTATGCGAGCAAAAGCAGACAAATCCACATTTTTGAGCAAACCCGGTTAAATCAAGTATTTGGTAGGGTAGAAAAACTGTTACGTAAGAACCCGGAAATTTTTTCTAGAGATGAATGTGTTCGATTGTATGCTGAAGTAGGTGTAGTAAAAACATTACATAGAAAAGAATGGAGAGTATTCGACGTTAAGGTTTTAGAGAAGGTGTATCAAAAAGTCATAAAAATAGCAGAGAGAATAATGCTAAACAAAATCTTTGACGAAAGTAACAATGCAGACATTGCAGTAATCTGTTCAGAATTTTATAACTTTGGATCAATAACAGAAACCAGCCAAAAACTCATAAGAAAGGGCAAATCCGATATAATAAATTTGCGAACTTTACCACCGAGAAATCAAATATCTGAAAAGAAGAAAAAAAGTTTAGGGCATTTGATGGAAAAAAATGCTTGGATTCGAATGAAAAGAACGGGAAGATTTGCAGTGGTACAGAGAGCTACTTATTGTTAGTTCACCTAGGCCAGTGAGAACAAAAAACTGGTTACCTGACGATATTATATACCTGCGGTCGGATCTAATTTGCGTTTATTTCATTAAATTTTGAATTGAAGTATAGTGTTTCATTCCTAGTGAATTTTATTAAATTTATTTCGTTAATTTTGAAGCAAAACCGAATAACTTCAATCTTGTTTTGCAATATTTCCAAACATAAAAAATATTTCAAAAAAACAGACTCTTATAGAAAGCCAGCCCATATGACAAAACCTATCCTGTAATCAGTTTTTTGATACACTGAAGGGCCAAAATTTTATACGTTTTCTGTGCCTCCTGAAAAATTTTACAAAATGGATATATCCGCTTTTGCACGCAAGCTCCTCATTTGTAGTTTCAACGGTTTACATAGAAACGCCCGCTACACGCGTAAGTTTGAGGCGAATTATACCCCCATGCCAAGTGTTAAAAGAAAAACATGTTGCAGGAAGTAGCATAAATACTTTCATCGTTCCTTTCACAAAAATCAGAAAAATATTAACCGTTTAAGTGCCATTTGTCTGCTATTTTCCTGTCTAAAAATGCCAAGGAGGATAACGCTGTTTTCTGCTTATTATTTGCATTGAAATGTTTGACTTAAATTAAAATTCATTCTTTCACCAACTGTTTCACTTTTCTACTTCTACTTAAAATGGAGTGGTAACTGTAAAGTTGTGCACTGACAAAAACCCAGCATTCGTGGTTATCAGCTTTGCAGCCAAGAGCACTGGCATTGTTCAAGCGACAGAGAAGAACTTCAAAACTACTCTTTGACATTCAAACGATTAAATATTCTATCATCAAAGTCCTCCTACAAGTCTTACTTAAAGACGTATAACTTGTACTTTATTCTTAATATTTATTTTTACGAATTACAAATTCTAAGTAAAAATTCGTTGACCAGAGTTATAATAAAAAGTTCTTAACATAAAATATATTTTTTTTTTCAAGCGACAGAGAAGAAGCGAATGATTGTTCCTTAGCATTCAAACCAAGGTACGAAAAAAAAAACACAATCCATACGATAAATGTACCGTACGTCAAAGCAAACACATTTCCTACCTCACATCGTAGCGTTTATGTACGCAAACACAAACGCAACGATGGTGTTTGGAACTACGTACACATTTCCTACGTAGAGTATTTTGAACACAATCGCAAACTGTACACATTCCAAATACACTAAAAAAATCGGTATGTTTAGTGTACTTCATAATACATTTCTTTACATTACAATTAATGCGACACAATAGACGGATCTGATTTCAAAAGATATAGATCTATTATTATTTATTAACTTTACTGTTTATTCGACTTAGCATTAACAATTTATTAATTAATTAATTTCAATTATTGTAAGTTCACTAAAACGTACTGTAACATTCAAAATATTTTACGTAGTGATTGTGTACATTATTCAAAATGTTATCATTGCGTTTGCAAATGTGTACACAAACACTACAGAGGCAGCGAATATCATCGCAAAGATGTACGGAAGCAGTAGCGTACGGTTTTTTTTTTTTTGTTCCCTGATTAAAATGTTCTATCATCAAAGTCCTCCTACAAGTTTTACTTAAAGAGATCTAACTTTTACTATATCTCCTCTATCATTCTTCAAGTCCTACTTAAAGACGTATAATTTGTACTTTATTCTTAATATTTTATGAATTACAAATTTTAAATGGGTAAAAAGTTTTTTTACCCAGAACGACTTCGCCTTCGCTCCCTACGTTCCCTACTTCTAGATCTAGATCGTCTTCTATGATCCCTAGACCTAGATCTCCTGCGTCTATCCCGGTCTTCGCGTTCTAAACAAACCCAAACACATATATAAATAAATTACTAATTAAAAAATTAAAATACCCACCTTTACTATCCTCACCCATAATCACTTTTCACAAAAAAACACCACTATATTAACACGTTTATCGACAAAAAAAATTTCCACAACACAATGCGTCCGAACTGTCAATTATTTGACACAAAGATGGCCGGACGCCGCATAAAATCCAAACCGACAACTTAAAAAAAATTAACAACTTAAAAAAAATAAAATACCCGTGTTTGTAAATAAAGGTAAACTTTTTAAATGTTAATTTATTCCGAAATGAAAAAAATTACGTTTAATAAATGCAAACATATTGATTTATCGTAGAATTCGAAATTAGGCGGTTTCTTTTTAGGGAGAAAAAGAGAAGGAAACGAACGGTCCAGATGGCGCCACCGTTTATGTATACAAACCTTGAGGTACCAATTTGCATATCAATAATTTTCGAAAGAATCGCCTCGTATATAAAACTTCTCCGAACGAGATTTCCACATTTACGGGTCGGTTATCGCACGTAGATACAAACCCGTTCAAACGGTTCGAAACATAGTACGCGATTTAGGTTATGTGCGATCGTCCGCCGTCATCGACGTAAGTTTAATATTTTAATTTAATTTTTTTGAATAAAACGCCCCGAAATTCTCGTTAAATTCGGGTCAGTTTTACACGTTCTTCATTTGTAAACAGATGGTTTTAACAATTGATATGTTTTCGGTTCGTGTTTACTTCGATATTAATAACCGACGTGACGCACTTTTCCGATGGCTTTTTGATACGCAATTTTTAAATGTGCGTTGTTAAAAAAATTATATATAAAAAAAATAATTTGTTAAACGTAAGGTATTAGTTTCGTCATAGAATTTTTTCCGATGTGATAATTAAATGATTTATTTAGTAATCATAAAATCCCAATATTTAAAAAAAAAATCTTATCTTTTTAAGAAAACATTGTGAATGAGTATTTATATTATTTCCTGATATAATGCTTTATAAATCCGTATCTTATCTGTACCTATTGTTATCCGGAATTATTATAGATCAATGGTATAAAAATATTTTGGTTGGTAATTAAAGTGATTTGCATTGTTTTTTATGTCGATTGATTAACCGGATTTTTTAAAAATTATAAATAATAAGGTTGTTAAGTCGTCTTTTTTGCACTTATTTAGAACTTTACTAATGAATGAAATTCGACAATTTTATATGAAATTGGACGAAATTTTAAACAAAATTTAACGGTTTTAGAGAATTTTAGAAGAAAATTTTACAATTTTAAGCTGAATTAAATGACTTTTAAGAATGAAATTCGAAAATTTTAGATGAAATTTTACGAAATTCGATAATTATAGACTATTTTATATGAAATTTGATGAAATTTTAGACAAAATTTGACGGTTTTAGAGAATTTTAGAAGAAATTTTACAATTTTAAGCTGAATTAAATGACTTTTAAGAATGAAGTTCGAAAATTTTAAATGAAATTTTACGAAATTCGATAATTATAGACTATTTTATACGAAATTGGACGAAATTTTAGACAAAATTTGACGGTTTTAGAGAATTTTAGAAGAAATTTTACAATTTTAAGCTGAATTAAATGACTTTTAAGAATGAAATTCGACAATTTTAGATGAAATTTTACGAAATTCGATAATTGTAGACAATTTTATAAAAAATTGGACGAAATTTTAAACAAAATTCGAAAATTTTAGAAGAAATTTTACAATTTTAAGCTGAATTAAGTTATTTTTTAAATGAAATTTGAAAATTTTTGATGAAAATAGACGAAATTCAATAATTATAGACTATTTTATATGAAATTGGATGAAATTTTAAACAAAATTTGAAGGTTTTAGAGAATTTTAGAAGAAATTTATCAATTTTAAGCTGAATTAAATGACTTTTGTAAATGAAATTTGAAATTTTTAAATGATTTTGGACGAAATTCAATAATTATAGTCTATTTTATATGAAATTGGATGAAATTTTGGACAAAATTCGAAGATTTTAGAGAATTTTAGACGAAATATCACACTTTTAAGCTAAATTAAGTTATTTTTTAATGAAATTCAATAATTTTAGGCACTTTTACAAAAAATTTAGACGATTTAGCGAAAGATAAACATTTTTTTTTTTCATTTTAGCGGTTTTTTAACAATTTTGTGAGAAAATAAATAATTTTCTAATGTTTTTAGACCATTTTACGGAAATTTAAATGATTTTTGAACAATTTTATTAAAAAATAGTCAATTTTCAAACGATTTTAGACAATTTTATGAAAATTTAGACGATTTTTGAATAATTTTGTTAAAAAATAGTCCATTTTCAAACGATTTTAGACCATTTTTTAACCATTTTATTAAAAAGTACTTCGTTTTCAAACGATTTTAGACAATTTTATGAAAATTTAGACGATTTTTGAACAATTTTATTAAAAAATAGTCCATTTTCAAACGGTTTAAAAAAAATTTAGACCATTTTTTAACAGTTTTATTAAAAAGTAGTCAATTTTCAAACGATTTTAGACAATTTTATGGAAATTTAGACGATTTTTGAATAATTTTATTAAAAAGTAGTCAATTTTCTAATGATTTTAGACAATTTTTATGAAAATTTAGATGATTTTTGAACAATTTTATTAAAAAATAGTCCATTTTCAAACGGTTTTAAAAAATTTTAAACCATTTTTTAACAATTTTATTAAAAAGTAGTCAGCTTTCAAACGATTTTAGACAATTTTATGGAAATTTAGACGATTTTTGAATAATTTTGTTAAAAAATAGTCCATTTTCAAACGATTTTAGAAAATTTTAGACCATTTCTTAAGAATTTTATTAAAAAGTAGTCAATTCTCAAACGATTTTAGACAATTTTATGGAAATTTAGACGATTTTTGAACAATTTTATTAAAAAATAGTCCATTTTCAAACAGTTTTAAAAAATTTTAGACCATTTTTTAACAATTTTATTAAAAAGTAGTCAATTTTCGAACGATTTTAGACAATTTTATAAAAATTTAGACGATTTTTGAACAATTTTATTAAAAAATAGTCCATTTTCAAACGGTTTTAAAAAATTTTAGACCATTATTTAACAATTTTATTAAAAAGTAGTCAATTTTCAAAGGATTTTAGAGGATTTTATGGAAATTTAGACGATTTTTTAACAATTTTCAATCGATTTTAAACAATCTTACCGAAATTTAGACGATTTTTTAACAGTTTATTAAAAAATAGACAGTTTTCAAACGGTTTTAAAAAACTTTAGACCATTATTTAACAATTTTATTAAAAAGTAGTCAACTTTCAAACGATTTTAGACAATTTTATGGAAATTTAGACGATTTTTGAATAATTTTGTTAAAAAATAGTCCATTTTCAAACGGTTTTAAAAAATTTTAGACCATTTTTAACAATTTTATTAAAAAGTAGTCAACTTTCAAACGATTTTAGACAATTTTATGGAAATTTAGACGATTTTTGAATAATTTTGTTAAAAAATAGTCAATTTTCAAACGATTTTAGACAATTTTATGAAAATTTAGACGATTTTTTAACAATTTTCAATCGATTTTAAACAATTTTATAGAAATTTAGACGATTTTTAACAGTTTATTAAAAAATAGACAATTTTCAAACGATGTAAGACAGTTTTTTAGAAATTTAAACGGTTTTTTAACAAATTTTATTAAAAAATAGTCCATTTTCAAACGATTTTAGACAATTTTAAACCATTTTTTAACAATTTTATTAAAAAGTAGTCAATTTTCAAACGATTTTAGACAATTTTATGGAAATTTAGACAATTTTTTAACAATTTTCAATCGATTTTAAACAATTTCACAGACATTTAGACGATTTTTTAACAGTTTATTAAAAAATAGACAGTTTTCAAACGATTTAAGATAATTTTATGGAAACTTAAACGGTTTTTTAACCAATTTTATTAAAAAATCATCCATTTTCAAACGATTTTAGACAATTTTACAGAAATTTAGACGATTTTTTAACAGTTTTATTAAAAATAGACAATCTTATGGAAATTTTTGACGATTTTCTAACAATTTTATTAAAAAATAGACAATTTTATGGAAATGTAGATGATTTTCTAACAATTTTATTATAAAATAGACAATTTTCTAACATATTTATCAACAAATAGATAGTTTGACGGAAATTTAGCGGTTTTTTTTAACAATTTTATTATTAAATAGACAATTTTCAAACGATTTTAGACCATTTTATGGAAATTTGGACGATTTTCTAACAATTTTATTAAAAAATAGACAATTTTATGGAAATTTAAACGGTTTTTTAAGAAATTTTATTAAAAAATCATCCATTTTCAAACAATTTTAGACAATTTTACAGAAATTTAGACGATTTTTGAACAATTTTATTAAAAAATAGTCCATTTTCAAACGGTTTTAAAAAATTTTAGACCATTATTTAACAATTTTATTAAAAAGTAGTCAATTTTCAAAGGATTTTAGACGATTTTATGGAAATTTAGACGATTTTTTAACAATTTTCAATCGATTTTAAACAATCTTACCGAAATTTAGACGATTTTTTAACAGTTTATTAAAAAATAGACAGTTTTCAAACGGTTTTAAAAAACTTTAGACCATTATTTAACAATTTTATTAAAAAGTAGTCAACTTTCAAACGATTTTAGACAATTTTATGGAAATTTAGACGATTTTTGAATAATTTTGTTAAAAAATAGTCCATTTTCAAACGGTTTTAAAAAATTTTAGACCATTTTTAACAATTTTATTAAAAAGTAGTCAACTTTCAAACGATTTTAGACAATTTTATGGAAATTTAGACGATTTTTGAATAATTTTGTTAAAAAATAGTCAATTTTCAAACGATTTTAGACAATTTTATGAAAATTTAGACGATTTTTTAACAATTTTCAATCGATTTTAAACAATTTTATAGAAATTTAGACGATTTTTAACAGTTTATTAAAAAATAGACAATTTTCAAACGATGTAAGACAGTTTTTTAGAAATTTAAACGGTTTTTTAACAAATTTTATTAAAAAATAGTCCATTTTCAAACGATTTTAGACAATTTTAAACCATTTTTTAACAATTTTATTAAAAAGTAGTCAATTTTCAAACGATTTTAGACAATTTTATGGAAATTTAGACAATTTTTTAACAATTTTCAATCGATTTTAAACAATTTCACAGACATTTAGACGATTTTTTAACAGTTTATTAAAAAATAGACAGTTTTCAAACGATTTAAGATAATTTTATGGAAACTTAAACGGTTTTTTAACCAATTTTATTAAAAAATCATCCATTTTCAAACGATTTTAGACAATTTTACAGAAATTTAGACGATTTTTTAACAGTTTTATTAAAAATAGACAATCTTATGGAAATTTTTGACGATTTTCTAACAATTTTATTAAAAAATAGACAATTTTATGGAAATGTAGATGATTTTCTAACAATTTTATTATAAAATAGACAATTTTCTAACATATTTATCAACAAATAGATAGTTTGACGGAAATTTAGCGGTTTTTTTTAACAATTTTATTATTAAATAGACAATTTTCAAACGATTTTAGACCATTTTATGGAAATTTGGACGATTTTCTAACAATTTTATTAAAAAATAGACAATTTTATGGAAATTTAAACGGTTTTTTAAGAAATTTTATTAAAAAATCATCCATTTTCAAACAATTTTAGACAATTTTACAGAAATTTAGACGATTTTTTAACAGTTTTATTAAAAATAGACAATTTTATGGAAATTTTTGACGATTTTCTAACAATTTTATTAAAAAATAGACAATTTTATGGAAATGTAGACGATTTTCTAACAATTTTATTAAAAAATAGATAATTTTATAGAAATTTAGACGATTTTCTAACATTTTTATCAACAAATAGATAATTTGACGGAAATTTAGCCGTTTTTTTAACAATTTTATTATTAAATACACAATTTTCAAACGATTTTAGACCATTTTATGGAAATTTTGACGATTTTCTAAGAATTTTATTCAAAAACAGAGAATTTTATGGAAATGTAGACGATTTTCTAACAGTTTTATTAAAAATAGACAATTTTATGGAAATTTTTGACGATTTTCTAACAATTTTATTAAAAAATAGACAATTTTATAGAAATTTAGACGATTTTCTAACATTTTTATCAGCAAAAAGACAATTTGACGGAAATTTAGCCGTTTTTTTAACAATTTTATTATAAAATAGACAATTTTCAAACGATTTTAGACCATTTTATAGAAATTTTGACGATTTTCTAAGAATTTTATTCAAAAACAGAGAATTTTATGGAAATGTAGACGATTTTCTAACAGTTTTATTAAAAATAGACAATTTTATGGAAATTTTTGACGATTTTCTAACAATTTTATTAAAAAATAGACAATTTTATAGAAATTTAGACGATTTTCTAACATTTTTATCAGCAAAAAGACAATTTGACGGAAATTTAGCCGTTTTTTTAACAATTTTATTATAAAATAGACAATTTTCAAACGATTTTACACCCATTAATGGAAATTTAGACAATTTTTTTAAAAATTTTTATATAATTTTTAAGAATTTTAACTATTTTAGACGTTTTCTTTTTTAAAATTTTTTCACAACTTTTAACAGACTTCTTTTCAACTTACATTAAACGGTTAAAAGAAAATTAACAATGTTAGATGTTACTTAGAAAAGAAAATCTAAAACTTAAACGATTTTTCCCAAATTCTAACAATTTTCATTTAATTTCTTATAATTTTTAAAAGATTTTTCTAAAACTTAAACAGTTTTAAAAGAATTTTAACAATTTTAGATGTTTTCTAGAAAAAAAAAGCCAAAATTTAAACGATTTTTTCCAAATTCTAACAATTTTCATTTAATTTATAATAATTTTTAAAAGATTTTTCTAAAACTTAAATAATTTTTTAAAAACTTTAACAGTTTTAGATGTTATTTACAAAAAAATCCAAAATTTAAACGATTTTTCCCAAATTCTAACAAATTTTCTTTCAATTTCTAATAAATTTTAAAAGATTTTTTTAAAACTTAAACAGTTTTAAAAGAATTTTAACAATTTTAGATGTTTTCTAGAAAAAAAATCCAAAATTTAAACCATTTTTCCCAAATTCTAACAGTTTTCATTTAATTTATAATAATTTTTAAAAGATTTTTCTAAAACTTAAACAATTTTTTTAAAAATCTTAACAATTTTATGTTGTCTAGAAAAAAATCCAAAATTTAAACGATTTTTGCCAAATTCTAACAAATTTTCTTTCAATTTCTAATAATTTTTAAAAGATCTTTCTAAAACTTAAACAGTTTTAAAAGAATTTTAACAATTTTAGATGTTTTCTAGAAAAAAAAAGCCAAAATTTAAACGATTTTTCCCAAATTCTAACAAATTTTCTTTCAATTTCTAATAATTTTTAAAAGATTTTTCTAAAACTTAAACAATTTTTAAAAAATCTTAACAATTTTATGTTTTCTAGAAAAAAATCCAAAATTTAAACGATTTTTGCCAAATTCTAACAAATTTTCTTTCAATTTCTAATCATTTTTAAAAGATTTTTCTAAAACTTAAACAGTTTTAAAAGAATTTTAACAATTTTAGATGTTTTCTAGAAAAAAAATCCAAAATTTAAACGTTCTTTCCCAAATTCTAACAATTTCCATTTAATTTATAATAATTTTTAAAAGATTTTTCTAAAACTTAAACAGTTTTAAAAGAATTTTTACAATTTTAGATGTTTTCTAGAAAAGAAATCCAAAATTTAAACGATTTTTC
Source organism: Digitonthophagus gazella (assembly GCA_036711955.1). Lineage (NCBI taxonomy): Eukaryota > Metazoa > Arthropoda > Insecta > Coleoptera > Scarabaeidae > Digitonthophagus > Digitonthophagus gazella. Next base: position 19,983,312 of record JASCIT010000012.1, read on the forward strand.
CCAAATTCTAATTAATTTTCATTTAATTTATAATAATTTTTAAAAGATTTTTCTAAAACTTAAACAATTTTTAAAAAAAATTAGCAATTTTAGATCTTATCAAGAAAAAAAATCCAAAATGTAAACAATTTTTTCTAAATTCTAACAATTTCCTTTTAATTTCTAATCATCATAAAAAATTTAAAAAAAAAATTTACAATTTGAGATAAATTTAAAAGGTTTTGGATGGTTTTAAAAAATTAAAAAAAAAATTTTTTTTTAATTGATATTTTAAGTTATTCTTATTAAAAATTCCTAAATTTGGTAAAAGTTAACAGTTAAATAATATTTAATTTTTCCTTGTAAATAATAAAGTTAGTAATAAATTTAATTTCCAATGATGAAACCTAACATCATTTTGCGTGTTTCATTTAAAGGTTTCTCTTTTTTATGAGTCACATTTTCTTAAAAACATCTAACTGATTCATACTTAAAACCCAACTTTTATTGTAAAATACAACTAAATACAAGCAAAATTTTTCTTACTATAAAAATAATAACTTATATTTTTTAATTAAGTAATTAAATTTTAAACTTAATTAATTGACTTTAATCCACACTGATTATTTTTATCGATCGGAATCAATTCAAAGAATTAATTTCTATTTAAGTGTTTGTTGTAATAATTAGCCACTTAAAAATTTTTTTATTACTCAACTTTTAAAGTGAATCAAAAAAAAATTACTCAATATTTATGATTGTTAAATTAAACATCCGTTAGAACGAATTTGATAAGATTACGTATAAAAATGACGTTTTTTTTTTCTATTAAAAAAAATTAATAAATTTGTAATTTTAACGAACAAAAAAAAATCTTATATAATAAAAAGGAGATTAACATATAATTACATACGATTAAAATTAAAATAAAAAAAAATACGTCGTAAAAAAATGGTCTATATTCCAGATAACGTTATCAAATCGTCCAGAAATCCGAATAAGATTTTGAAATGGGGAAGAGTAAGGTGAACAAAATGCGTCCGAACCATCTGACGGTGAAGATTAACGGTCACATCGACAAAAAATCTTGGCAAAAAACCGACGACGATGGGTTGAATAACAACAATATTAAACAAGGTGATATTAATGGGTTAAATGGACTCGTTAAAAATTTGTACACATTGCCGGAAGGTATGGAATATTGTAATCATCAGGTTGGTGGGCATATGAGTGATGGTGTTCATTTGGGTAAGTATCAAAATGTAAAATAAAATTTAAAATAAAATAAAAAAAATAAAATGAAATAAAAAATAAAAAAAAATGTGTATAGTATTCCAAATTGAAGGTGGTTTTTTTGATTTTATTAGTATCATTGCTTTTATTAGTATTTTATAAATTAAAAGAAAAAGATACAAATTGGATTGTAAATGAATAAATATAATAAGTGTACAGAGTGTCCCAAACTACCCGTACCACCTCATTTATTCAGAAACTGAATTATAGGAACTTGAAATAAAAAATGTTATAAATAAATTGGGTATAAACTTTCTTAAAAGTGGGAAAGTAATATCTAATAGAAAAATTTATCTAACAATTTTTTATTTCAAGTTTAGTTAGTTCTTAAAACTTAGAGTTTTTGAATAAATGAGGTGATACAGGTGATTTAAAATAATAAAATATTTTAATACAGGACTGGATTAAGTAAGGTTTTCTTTTAATTGACTTTTTTCTTCTTGAAAAACATTCCGATAAATGATCATTTTGAGCGATATTTTAGAAAAATGAATAAATATGGAAAAAAATCATATGTATTGTGTTCCAACTTTAAGATGGGTTTTCTGATTTTGTATTTTTGTTACTATTTTGTAAATTAAAATACCAATTCATTAATTTTGACCGATATTTTATAAAAATAAAAAAAAATTGAAAAAATTACATTAGTGTTCCAAGTCTAACAAAGGAACCACCAGACGTCTAATCTCCTAATTTTGTTCCCCATTTTTTTACATGTAGAGACTTATATGAGAAGCTTCTTGGTAAAATATTTTAGGGAGATGACCAGGCATTTTTGAATGATGAATTTTTGAAATAGTTAACGAAATTTACGTAAGTAGTCATCCACTGGTTTAATACTATTACCTGCTATCAATAATATTAAATCAGCGGATAACTACTTATGTAAATTACGTTAACATTTTCAAAAATGTATAACTCAAAAATGCCTGGTCATCTCCCTGAAATATTTTACCAGGAAGGTTCGTATACATGTCTTTACCTATTAAAACAATGAACAAAAAAAGCTGGAGGTCACACGTTTGGTGATCACCATTGCAAGACGGTTTTCTCGATTTTGCATTTTTTAAAACATTGCTTTTAAAAAGACATTTTTTTCTTGGAAAAAATTTCTATAACTACGAGATGATTTTAACCAATATTTCATAAGAATAAAAAAATACATTCAAAAAATTACATGTATAGTGTTCCAACTCTAAGATGGTTTTTTCGATTTTGTATTTTTATTAGTATTTTGGAAATTAAAAGTTAAAAATTGGATTGTAAGTGAAAAAATATGTAAAATCATATAAATATTTAAATTCAGGACCGGATTAAATCAGTTTTCTTTTTTTCTAATAGACATTTTTTATTGGAAAAAATTGCACAGACTGATAATTTGGACTGGTATTTTATAAAAATACTAGTGTGGAGCATCACTTGAGTGTACGGATACTATGAATAAGTAAAAATTACCGCCATAGAAAATTCGCTTTGTAAAGCCGTCTGGCGACCCTTTCGAGGACATCAAATCCGTCAAAAACTCCAAGCATTTTCTGAGCCTTATTAATATTTTTAATTTGAAATCATTGTTGGTTTCTTAACTTTACACAAATCGTACCCGTTCTTTAATTTTAATACTAATACGGATTAAATTCGGATTCACAAAAAGGATTTTGAAGTGACTAATATTAAGACTCTCCGAGTTTACTAAACGACTTGTAAATATGACCTAGAAAATTTGAATCAGCGTAATTGGTTAATTTTAATTCAGAACTTCGTCCATATTTAAAATTTGAAATATTGTTTTAATAGCTTTTTAGTTCTCAAATGTATAGAATTTGATATTGACATTAAAGCAAATGGTATTCCGCGATTTTAACCTATTTTCCGATGATTTTCGGTGGTAACAGTTAATTACTTCAAAGGCCAACAATCGTTCAACTACAGCGCAGAAAGCAAAAATTACTTAAAATTTCTTGATAGTGATTTTGGTTTGTCTCATACCAAACCAATTATTCCAGAGCCATTAATTACAATGGACAAACTATTCTATAGATTTTCAACCTGTTTTACCAATGTTATTACTTAAAATTTATCTTTATTTAGCGATGAACCTAAATGTAATGTTTTTGAATTGCATGGACGAGACAAAGTATGGAGAAAACCGAATATTGAATTTAAATTCGAATTTATTTTGTTCATAAATACGAATTTTTGACCAGTTCGAAAACTTTCATGATATTCAAAAATTTTCATGTATAATAAACTCTTAAAGTTAGTTTTCCTGATTTTGTTCAAAGATTTTTTTTTTTGAGAAAACAAACAACGTTAAAGAAAGAAGACGTATATTATTTTTTTTGTTATTTTAAAAAGTTAGTGTTCTCATACAAATTTCTTAAATAAAAAAGAAACACTTACAATTGTATGTACAAACGTTGACGGAAAGTTAACAACCCGTCAAAGTCCAAATTTGACCATTCGTTAACGAATTATCATAAATTTTACGAAATCTCAAATGATGACAGTTCGATTGTTGTTTTTTAAACTTTTTTAGATACTTTTTTGATGATTTAATGAACTTTTTGGTCATTTAACGGCTTTTAAAGAATTTTTTGGTCATTTATCAGCTATTAAAGAATTTTTAGTGACTTTTTTATACGATTTTTGACGTTTTTTAACAATTTAGTGATCTTCTTGACATTTTAATAATTTTCTTTACGAGTTTAAAGACTCAAAGAAATTTTAACAATAAAACGATTAAATTTCTTTATCGACAATTTGGTAACTTACAATTTTTTAATAATGTAGTAATTTTTTAAACACCTTGGTAGCAATTCCTAAACGATTTGCCGTTTTTATTTCAAAATTCGTTTTAATTTGCACCAATTCTCTACTGATTTGATCAGAACTTCAAAATTTTTCTTACTTTATTTAAACAAATTTCAAAGTAAGATCTCGATTTGATCGAAAATTAAAAATTCGTCATAATTTGTGTTACTTTTAGTCTTGATTTCTCAAAAATTCGTTGTAATTCGTGTAAACTTCATAAAATTTGTTGTAGTTTATGTTAATTTTATAAAATTAGTTCAAATTTGTTAAAAATCTGTCTTAATTTACTAAAAATGTGACATTGATTTAACAGTCGTCGTTAATTCTATGAAATTTAAACCAAAATTCGACAAAATTCTTCAAAAATTTCCCTACATTTGTAAAAAATTAATCATAACTAATATTAATTTTATAAAATTTGACAAAATTTGTTAAAAATTCATCATAATTTGCATTAAAGTTCATAAAATTGGTTGTAGTTTATGTTAATTTTACAAAATTAGTCCAAATTTGTTAAAAATCTGTCTTAATTTACTAAAAATGCAACATTAATTTAACAGTCATCGTTAATTCTATGAAGTTTAAATCAAAATTTGACAAAATTCGCCTAAATTTGTAAAAAATTCATCAAAACTAATATTAATTTTATAAAATTTGACAATATTTATTAAAAATTCTTCATAATTTGCGTTAATTTCATAAAATTCGTTGTAGTTTATGTTAATTCTATAAAGTTACTCCAAATTTGCTAAAAATGTATCTCAAGTTACTGAAAATACGACATTAATTTAACAGCTGTCGTTAATTCTATGAAATTCAACCAAAATTCGACAAAATACTTCAAAAAAATTCGACAAAATTCTTCAAAAATTCGTCCAAATTTATAAAAAATATTCATTAATTTTATAAAATTCTACAAAATTCGTTAAAACTTCTTCATAATTTGCATTAATATCATAAAATTTATTCAAACTCAAACAAATTCGCTCAAAATTTACTAAAAGTTTGTCTTTTTTTATTAAAAATTTATCAAATCTAAAATTAATTTTATAAAATTCATTAAAAAATCGTCTTAATTTATTGAATATTTTTTCATAGATTTAAAATTCGTTCTTAATTTTTGTCTAAAAGGTAAAATTTCATCTAAATTTGTCAAAAATTCATCATAAACTTCAAACTCTTTATTAATTTTTGAAATATTTAATCTAATAACTTTCTACACACTTTGGTAATAATTTGACGAATGAAATTTACAAATTTTGTTTGAAATTTCATCTTAATTTGCGCAAAGTTCTTTGTGATTTGACTAAAAGTATAAAATTTCTATTACTTTACTTCAAATTCTTCCCGATATTATTGAAAATTCAAAATTCATCATAATTCGTATTACTTTTACAATATTCGTCAGGAATTCATCTTAATTTGTCCAAAGTTCGTCATAATTCGTATTACTTTTATAATATTCGTCAGGAATTTACCTTAATTCGCCCAAAATTCGTCATAATTCGTATTACTTTTATAATATTCGTTAGAAACTCATCTTAATTTGTCCAAAATTCATCGTTACTCCATTCAATTTGTTTGAATTTCAATTAAATAAGTTATTTGTCAGGAATTCACCTTAATTCGCCCAAAATTCGTCATAACTCGTATTATTTATACAATATTCGTTAAGAATTCATCTTAATTCGTTCAAAATTCGTCATAATTCTTATTATTTTTACAATAGTCACCAGAAACTCATTTCAATTCGTCCAAAATTCGTCGTTATTCCATTCAATTTGTTTGAATTTCAATTAAGTAAGTTATTTGTCAGGAATTCCCCTTAATTCGCCCAAAATTCGTCATAATTCGTATTATTTTTATAATATTCGCCAGAAATTCACTTTAATTCGCCCAAAATTCATCATAATTCGTTTTATTTTTACAATATTCGTAAGAAATCATCTTAATTCGTCCAAAATTCGTCGTTATTCCATTCAATTTGTCTAAATTTCAATTAAATAAGTTATTAATTTTATAAAATTAATCTAAATTCGTTAAAAATTCATTTGAATTCGTTGAAAATACATCATAAATGTAATAAACATCGTTAATTTTATTAAGCTCATCATCAAAAAAGAAAAGTTCATCAAAATTAAAACGTTATCTTAACTCGTTTTAAAAATTCATTAAAACTCCTAATAACTTTATAAAATTCTCAAAAATTCACTTAAAAATTCATCGCAATTTCTGTTAATTTTATTAAATGCTGCAAATTGGTTTAAATATTTCTCATATTTGTGCTAATTTTATAAAATTTCTTAAAAAATCGACAACAAAAATTTTTAAAACATACTTAAAATTTCAAAAAGAAAGAAAATAGTTTATTCCTTATCAAATTCTAATATCTTTATATTATATGATTCATAAAAAACCAAATTATACTTGCAACACCATACAAACAATTTTTGCAATTATAATGTAACACCGTGGGTTGTGGAATTTAACGTCGCCGATAAACAATAAATAAAAAAATTAAAATAAAGCGAATACCGGATGATTTATGGCTTATTTACGCGCCTTAAGTATTTTTTATGGCATTTAACGTCCGTTAACGGCCGTAATTCAATTTGCGCGGCGCCTAAGCAACTAGTAACAGCTTTGTTTGCGATTCTTTTTCGCGATCGAACGCTCAAAGTTCGCCGTTTCAATTTGCAGGGTTGATGAAAGGTAAAGGAACCGTTTACAAACCGGTTACGTCGAAGCAAAACGGCGATAGGGAAATCGATTTTTACGAAAAATTAAAAACGACCAAGGACGTCGTTTTGAGACAATTTAAGGATTTCGCGCCGAAATATTTTGGGACGGAAACTCATTCGATCGACGGGAAGGAAGTTAAGTACATCGTTTTGGATGATATTACTAAGGAATTTAGGGAACCTTGTATTATGGATATTAAAATTGGAAAGGTTACTTACGATCCGTTAGCTAGTCAAGAAAAAATTATGAAAGAAAGAGTAATTTTTATTTTTAAAGTATTATTCATTTTGTTTTCTTTAATATTTTTTTTTTTTAGATAAAATACATGGAATGCAAACGAGATCTTGGAATTGCCATTCCGGGATTTCAAGTTTATAATACTTTAAACGGGAAATTAACCAAATACGGGAAAGATTATGGAAAGAAATTGAATAAGGAAACCGCAATCGATGGTAATTTATTTAAAATAATCTTTGTAGTTCGTCAAATATTTTTTTTATTTAAATGTTATTATTACGGTGCAAATAATTTTTTTTTTTTCTGAAATTATTGTACATTAAACACAATTTTAATCGTGTTTATCATAAAGTCACTGACCTATGTCACTTAAAAGGAGATTATCAGTAACCGCAAATGATTACCTACGTAATTTTAATAAGAAGATTATTTCTTCTTAAGAAATCTTAGAAAGGGTGCAACAACCTTTAGTTAATTTTAAAAATGCATTTTAAATAAAAAATGCTGAAAGTAGTTTCAAATAATTTATACATTTTCAATCGTTTGAGCTTCTACTTCACAAAGAATCAATGCAATTGTAACTTTCAAAGCCTCAATTTCTAAATGATTACCATAAAATTTATTGTTGATGGTTTATCATACATAATATAATCTAACAGAGTCAAATTGCAGCTCTTGGTTAGAATTAAAAGAATTTTTTGTATTTGAAAAGTTCCAATTCTTTAAAAATAAATAAATTAATAAATGAAAATTTTTGTGAAGATGCTTGAATGAATTAGAAAACTTTTTTTAGTTTTTTTCAAGTTTTTTTAAAGATTTAAATTAATTCGTAGGAAATATTTTGATCTTATTTGAAAATTCTAGAAGATTTAATACAAATTTATGAATTTAGAGGATTTTTTTCTTTTTGAGAAGATTCTTGAGTAAATTGGAAAAGTTTTTTGAAAGATTTACATCAATTTTTAAGAAATATTTAGATTAAAATTGAAAATTATGGAAGATTTTAACTAATTTATGACTCAAATCGAAGTTTAAATTTTTAAAATAGTCAAAAACTGGTATTTATAATAATGTTTGAGATGGTCAGATACTGTCATTTCGACTAATGATGCGATTTTTGGAAATAATGTGCAAAATGTTAATGTAGTAAAGGCTGTGTCACCATTCTATTAAAACCGAATCTTCACCAAACCAAACAAACCAAACCAAACGAAGTCAAATCAAAGGTTGGCAAAATCTTTGTCTTGAATCGTAAAGAATAAAAAGTGAGTTAACATGGCACGATAACGATCTCAAAAAAAGATGATCCTGTGATTCCTTATATTTGGGACTTTAAATTATCGCGTGTGGATTTTTTTCTGCCACAAATACCACAATTTTACTTGTTTATATTAACATCATATGTGAAAATAAGCTTCATTTCCCTCATTTACAAACAGTCCTAATACACGAGCATCTCAAATATGTACTATCAACGGAAAAAAATCGCGCCATAAAGAAAACGATTCAAGATCAAATCCGATTTCTTTAACATCGAAGAAATAACTTTAATCAAGAAGACCCAAGTGATCTCGCATTTTTCTTTTTATGGTACGTTCTTCAATTTCATTGAATAACTGCTCATTATCAAATATTTCATGAGCCATTTTGATATATTATTATGCAAAGTACAACTGGTGTAGTAGATGTTAGTAGTGAACGACTATAGAAACCATTCGTACTGTTAGGTGGGTTTCACATCGAGGCAACCAGCAACTAGCAATCGGCAACACGCGATATTGCCACTTGGTGACATTTCACATAGAATTAAATTATGTCTCTCGCATTGGAGCAAGGAGATATTCTATGTGAAATCATGTGGCAATATCGCTTATTGCTGGTCACTAGTTGTTTCTTGCTGGTTGCCTTAACGTGATACTCACCTTACAATTAGACTTGTCGTAACCAAAACGCTGCAAACAATCGTAAGAACTGGGTTTGCTAGCATCTGTGTCCAGCGTTTGTGGCTATTGTAACTATTGTGGCTGTGTAACTATTCTCAAAAAACACAACGTTAAAGCTAAACGCACATAAACACACAGACGAAGAATCGGTTCAGCACAGAAAACTGTAAAACAGACGTAGTTACCCAGTAGAGATCGCACATTGATTAATAGTTCTGTACTAGCTGCGAAATGAAAGACATCAAGTTAAGATGAAGAATGGGATTTAGATGCATTAATAAATTACAACATACTATATGCCGCGACAAATATAATAAAAGAAAAAAAACGGAAGAAAGTGGAAAAGTAATGACTTGCGAATATAAGAATTTCATTTAATTCTAGAATTTTCGAAATTTGTATCATACAACACATCATAACCCCGTACAGCTTCGATTAATTTTTCACTGTCACCAATTCTTATACATTGATTTGTCTTTTAAAGAAAATGCGAATAGGGTAAACCCTACAGTTATTGGCCATTATACAGTTATTGGCCGTCCGGTGAAGTTACATAAATATTAAGCTTTCCATAGGTTAGAAGTTAAGTTTTTAGTTTTTCTTTTTTTTTCATATGTTAATAATTAACAGTGAAAACTACTTAGAAACTTGGAAAGTTTATTATTTATGTAAATTCATTGAACGGCCAATAACTCTATGGTGGTCAATAAAGGTCGCTTCTCACTTGCGCTACACTCAACGGCGCGATGCGACTCGACTCATCGATGCAAATTGTCGCTAGGAAATTATATCATTGATTTAAATGGCTACGTTCTCACTCACGCAGCGCGACAAAGCGACGTATCGTGTAGCATTAAGTGAGAACGTATCCATTTAAATCAGTGATATAGTTACCAAGCGACAAAATGCATCGCTGAGTCGCGACGCATCTGCGCTTTCTGTTCCCCAAATTATTGTATTGCGTTATACTCCATACTAATGTGCAAATGAGTATTGATGTCTATTATACATAGATTTTTGCCCTTCGCTGCGTTGTATCGTCTGTGTCACCTAACTAAATGGAAATTCATGATTTAACTACAGAGACTACTTCCCAGATTAATTCCTTTTCCTAGCCTCTTATGCAAAGTCACTGTTCAAACTCCAATGGCAACGAAATATTTTAGGATGCAGACATAATAAAATCCTATTAATCCGGCTATAAAGTTGCCAATATCAGTAAACCAACCCCAAAGTTGCCGGAATATAGTTTGAGCTAATTCTTTCATTTCTAATTTTCTAATTATGTTCTCTACGTTTTGTCTCTATACCCCAAACATCAAATTGTTTGCAAGGTTCTAATCTCTTCTGGGGTATACAATCCTTGTGACCCCATAGCTTTAATGGGAGTGCACTCTAAATTGATTTACAAAAGAAGTACAATAGCACTACGTAAGAAATAAACTGGTAAGTTAGGGCGGTATAGTAGCTCTTTCAAAAAAACACAGAAGTTACGTGTTAAAAATGTACATTTATTGCGTCAAAGGGCCTAATTTTCGTTTCTGTTTGGAAGCATCTTCAGGGCTAAAAAAGAATTACAAGAGTAGAGCATCTAACTGGAAGTTAGCGTCTAAGTCAGCCAAGCGAAAATTAGAGCTACTGTACCGCCCTAAGTTACCAGTTTATTCTAAATTGATTTTTTCTTCGACTACCAACTTTATTGGTTCACTTTTGATCATGATTGGTTTGGGAATTTGGGGCTATTCTCCATTTCCACCGAATGACTCGATTGAGTAACGCATACTTACTGTGATTCTTCTGTCTTTCCGACCTTAACCACTTATGCTGGTAAAAAAATTCACCGACGCGTGTAATCAGAATGGTTCAATTTCTTATTATTCATACAATTATGACGTGCATACCAAGTATTTCGCGATTTTATTACAATAGCATTACGATGTGCACGTCTTTCCAGCGCAAAGGGTTAAAGTAGTTAGGTTAGTCTATAATTTATGAACGTTTCAATATAGTGTAGTGTTTTTTCCTGTAAGACCTTTAGGTTAGTAAGAATTGATTGATACTCCGGTTCTCCGTTCTTTCGGCCAGTGTGCTCAACTCAAACCTACTCGATAAAGTTCCAAGAACCTTACGTGCAAATGTACATGTCGAATCCACGAAACTATTAGTTTGAAATGTATTCTATTTGATAAATACTTTCGATAGGAATTTTGATAAGATTAATGTTTCAAATGAACTTCTAAATAGGCTTAAATACACAGAATATAAAAATATACCGAAAGAACCAGTTTTTTTTATTTGATTTCTTGTATGGACATTCAAGTTTAAAGCATTTCTACCCTCTGCGTATCAGATGAAGTTATTGGGAGGTTGATGTACATTTTCAGTTACAGTAACAATATTTTCCTTTGGTCGATGACGATAGGGAACATGCCTGTTGTCTTTTAACACTTTGAAGCACAGAAATAGAAAGAAAATTTGTATCTATCTTGCACATGTTGATCTGCACTTCACATTGTACAGAACTCCTACTATTACTGTACTGTATTCCTAACCGAAAATATTGTACTAAATATTTATCATTTGATGACAATAAAATTATGAGAATATTTCAAAAACGAACCCCAAACACTGCACCTTTATTTGACTAATTATACATAAATTTTTACATTTTCCACTCCTCATTTTTTATTAATTTATTTATTTTATTTTACAGCTTTTCGAATATTTCTAAACGGAACATCAACAACATTAAACCGTAGCTTAATAATCCAAATACTAACTTCCTTATGGAGGATACAAAACTGGGTACGAAAACAACGTCAAATAAAATTAATTTCCTCCTCAATCCTTCTCGTTTACGATGCGAGAAAATTACGCCAATTAACACCAAAAATCCAAGAAAGAAACACCTTAAACGTTCGAAAACTCCAACGTACAAACAGCTTAACGCGTCCGATAAGCGTAATATGTAGCGAAAAGTTAGAAACGTTAAAAGCCGGTTTTAGCGGGCAATTAACCGCCGAAGGACCAATTTTTGGATGCCAAACGTCTCCAACCAGGATAAAACAATTCACGTTAAATCCAGAAGCGAAACGAACGCGTCCGACGTTAAAACGTATGCATTCCTTTCAAAATAACTACGATAAAGATCTACAAAGCATGAAGCACGATTATAACACCATTTTAGATGAATTAGTTAGCGATAAAAAGAACAAAATGTGGGTTAACGTTAAAATAATCGATTTTGCTCACGTTTTTCCCGCTGAAAATGGAGAAATCGATACAAACTTTTTAGACGGATTGAGTAATTTAATTAAAATTTTTGAAGATTTTTTATTTGAAACCGAAACTGATATTGTTAAAGTAAATTTATAAATTAATTAAAAAAAAAATATTATGTACATATTTTCTATTTATTGTACAAATTTAATAATAAATAAATTTATATGTTTTCTAATATTTATTTTATTTGAGTTGTCTGGTTTCAATATCCCCTAAATCCAAAAAACGCGCGAATCCCTTAAAAATTCAAATCAAATAGACAGCGTTTAGATTAAAATCCCACTAAATCCATTTTCAATAGATGCGCAGTTACTAAAACTGTACAATAGATTCAAAGGAGTTTTTAGGAAAAACCAAACCGCTATGAATATCCAGCCAAAAGAAATTCCTACCGGAGTGAAACCAAAAGATTTGAAAATGAGAGATGTAAATAACTTGTTGAGGAAATATTATGGAAAGAACTGGAGAGAGGTAGAAAATTTGGCTTACTACAGAAATGTGATGGGAAAATTTCAGAACACATTCCTGGCAATTCCCAAGAAGACAGTGAGGACGAAGAGCCTAGTTTCTGTGAATCAACCGAAAATATACTTGATGTTAGAGTTTAAGAGTTTTTTAAGTACAGTTTTTAAATAACATATCTTTCGAAACATAAAATTTCCTGTTATTAGCTACAAAGAGATTTGATTCACTTTCAATTCATGCCTAATCCATTTTGTTCAGATTCAAATAAGCCTTAATCCACAGTTTGGTAGCAAACGCAACCAAACACCATTTTTAAATCCACTTTGTGATTTTTATATCTATTTCAAAAGACGTGGTTATAGAATTTTTGAAACTTCAGTAAGTCTTCTAATAACAAATAAATTACGTTTGAATTAATAACGCCAAAATCATCCCAAAATACTTTTTTGATGTTTTCTCAAAATCGAAAAATTTGGATTTAAGGGGATTTGAAACCAAACAGCTCATTTCAAGTTTATTTAAAAAGAAAATTTAAAATTTTTCAAAAGTAACTAAAATTTCTCACATAACCTATATGTCAAATTTAATACTTTTTAAAAAAATCGTACAGATCTTATTTGTGGAAATAAAGAAAAGATTTTTTTACAAAATGATAGCTTAAGATCTCTAATTTTCGATGAAATAATCACTTTGGTTCGAATATTAATCAAAAAATTTAAAAAAATTCTCAAAGTTAGCTAAAATTTCTGACATAACCTAACTGTCAGATTTGATACTTTTTTAAAATCGTACAGATCTTATTTGTGAAAATAAAGAAAGGATTTTTTGTAAAATGATAGATTAAGATCTATAATTTTCGATAAAATAATCACTTTGGTTCGAACATCCATCAAAAAAATTAAAAAAAATCTCAAAGTTCACTAAAATTTCTGATATAACCTAACTGTGAAATTTGATACTTTTTTAAAAAATCGTACAGATCTTATTTGTGAAAATAAAGAGAAGATTTTTTACAAAATGATAGGTTAAGGTCTATAATTTTCGATAAAATAATCACTTTGGTTCGAACATCCATTAAAAAAATTCTTAAAGTTGGAAATTTTTTTTGACAAATGACTAACCTAACTTTAAAAAAAATCGAGCAACTTTAAAAAATCGTCCAGACTTCATTTCTGAAGATTAAGGAATGATTTTTGGTTTAAATGAAAGACAAAATGTTCTATTTTGATTTAAAAAAAAGCAGATTTTTTATAATTATTACCAAAAAAATTTAAAAGAATTTTAAAGTTGGTGAAAATTTTTGACAGTTCTAACCAAACTTTTTTAAAAGAATCACCCAACTTTAAAAAATCACCCAAACTTTATTTATGAAGATTAAGGAAAAATTTTTGGTTTAAATGAAACTTCAAAGATTCTGTTTTGAATTAAAAAAATCAAATTAGTTCTAATTATTATCAAAAAAATGTAAAAAAAATTCTTAAAGTTGGAAATTTTTTTTGACAGGTGACTAACCTAACTTTTAAAAAAATCGACCAACTTTAAAAAATCGTCCAGACTTCATTTCTGAAGATTAAGGAAAGATTTTTGGTTTAAATGAAACTTCAAAGATTCTGATTTGAATTAAAATAGACAGGTTGGTTCTAATTATTATCAAAAAAATTAAAAAGAATTCCTAAAGTAGGAAAAATTTTTTGACAGGTGATTAACCTAACTTAAAAAAATCGACCAACTTTAAAAAATCGTCCAGACTTCATTTCTCAAGATTAAGGAATGATTTTTGGTTTAAATGAAAGATAAAAGATTCTATTTTGAATTAAAAACGACAGATCTTTCCTAATTCTTACAAAAAAAATTTAAAAAATTCTCAAAGTTTCCTAAAATTTCTGACATAACATTTCTCATTTCTCTAGAAAAAAATAAAAGTCGTAGAGAATTAATTTTTGGTAAAAATAAAGACTAACTTTTAATTTAAATCGTGATAAAATTTTAAGTCTCAAGAAAAATTAGTTTTTTAGATATGAATTTTTTAAATTTTAGTCATCAGTATAGTAAAAGCAGAAGGGAATCAGCACCCCCTATATTAGCGCCCCCTATATTGAAAATTCAAATTTTCGCCCCATTATTGCGCGGCAAGTACGGCGCGTAGCGCCTCGCGGTTTTTTTTAAACGTCTCCTGTTCGAAAAATTGATTTACGCGTACCGCACGCGCGGTTTCGTCGGGCCCCGAAATATTTCAACCGAATTTCCACTTTTTAGTTCCGAAAATTATCGTTTCCCGCCATTTTCAAGACTTTTCCCGCCAATTTTCATCAATTTAAAAATTTTTTTTAATAATTTTTCTTACTTTTTCAACCGAGTTTTGGTATCGCATCGATCGGAAAAGTTACAAAACCGGTTTTTACACCTAAACTAATCCTTCCGTGGGCTTCAAATACCTTTTTTTAACCATTTAACGAAAATTTCGTTAGTAAAATACGGCGACGCCATATTGGTTTTTGGTTGACATTTTCGAGAGGTTATCCGCGCAAATTTAATGAAAACGAGTCGTTGGGCCCCAATAACACTACCGGAACAACCTAAAACGTGCCCCCGAACGATTACATACGTTTAACGGAGTAAGTAGGGTGCGATTAATTTAAAAAGTTTCGATAAACGTCACCGGCCGAATGGCGGCCCCGTTTGCTCTCGAAAATTGAAGAAAGAGGGGCCAAAACGCGCTTTGTCCGTCTCGGAGGGGCTCAAAATACGTCCGGGAATCTTTTTTTCGTCGATATCATGCGTTTAATAAAGGCAAGTAATGTCAAATTATTAAAAAAAAATGTTAATAAACATCGATTTGTAGGTTAGGTGTTTCGCGTCAATATTTTACGTTTAAAAAAGACCTAAAACCCGCTTGGATGATCGAAAATGGACTCTGTTTGGATGACTGAAGGACGAACATGACGTTTTACAAGTCCAAAACCAACGAGTGCACTAAAAACTTGAATAAAATTGCAACATAATTTCAACGTTTACTGGAAGAAATTTTTTTGCTTCAAAAAGCATTTGGACGTTCAAATCTGGACCCTAATGACGTGTTTGAACCTTTTTCACGCCGATTTTAATCATTTAAGGATGGGATTAACGTAAAATTTCTTCAAAAATGTCGAAAATTATTGATAAATCTCATGCTGTAAATTTATACGGTTTGGACTCGAAATGTGCTTTGACGATTGGAATAGGGCTACGTTTGGAAGATGTAGAGGATGAATGAACCGTTTTGAGGGTTGAAACAGGTGATAGTTGTAAAAATATTATAATCTAATTAAAATATTTATTAATATAAAGAAACAAAAGCTGTTTTGCTGTATGAATCGTTGGAAAATTCGCCTGAACATCTATTGAGCACAGTTTAAGCCTTGATAATGACGTAGAAAGTATTTTAGAATCTCACGAGTAATCATAAAAATCTCATTTTACGTAAACGTTTTAACCCCGAAAAGAGTTTCCCAAAGAAATGGCCTGTATGGTGGATTTAAGTAAATTAATCAGTCTAAACAAACAAGTAAGCCTTAATACTCTTAAAAATGTACCTGCTTGCTTCAAAATTCGTCGATTGAAGTAAATTAAAGAACAGAAAGGTTTGTGCTATAATGAAAATGCACATTTAAGACCACAACTTCACTTTTTAATGGTTCATCACTGCAAGAATGTAATTACTAAAGTAAGTGGATGTTTTATTTTCCAAATTGATGAAGAAACCGACGTTTGGGTTTGTAGCTTAGATTTTTACATTTATATCTCTCTGGAAATGTAATTATTGAAGTAAATGAACGTTTTAATTACCAAAGAAATCGTAGCAATCTCTTTGTGAAGGTACTTGGAGAACAAAAAAGATACAAGACAAATATTAAATTTAAAATTAGATATTTTACCTTATTGATATTTGAATATTTATTATTTGAGATTTAATTTTCATTTTATTAGTTTAGAACGAAGAATAAATCACGTCGTGGAGAGATTAAGTGAAGAGATCAATACTTGGGTCCAGAACTTTGATCTTTAGCTCTGTATCTATTTTGAAGTGTAATTTTTTCATGTAAATATACACTTATTAAATCACCCCCGTGAAAATACTAGAACAAACTATTG
This sequence comes from Digitonthophagus gazella, assembly GCA_036711955.1. NCBI lineage: Eukaryota > Metazoa > Arthropoda > Insecta > Coleoptera > Scarabaeidae > Digitonthophagus > Digitonthophagus gazella. Next base: position 20,000,195 of record JASCIT010000012.1, read on the forward strand.
TAAAAGAATTGAATCAATACTAGAACAAACATCGGTTGAGGCACAGAGTGGGTTTACACAGAGAAGAAGTAGTTAAAACCATATATTTATGATTAAGGAAATAATATAAAGGAAACTACCACCGAATAAACATATACATAGGATTTATCGACTTGGAGGAAAATATCGATAGCGTCCCACGTAAAAAATTGTGGAAAATTCTAGAGAAAGGGAATCGAGAACAAAACCATTCAAATCATAAAAGAAATATATGAAAATAATTTAAATACAGTAATTATTAAAAATTTAGAAATTAAAGAAACCTATAGAAATTACAGAAGGAGCGTTTTGTGGATGAATTGCAAGATAGTTTGGAGAAATAGAATTCGATATTGAAAAAATATGGAATGACGGTGAATAAGAATAAGACAAAGGTCATGGTGATGAAGGAAAAGATGAAAATACGGATGGAAATGACAATCATAGAAGAAGGAAAGCATTATAAGTAGCTAGGGGCAGAAATAGAAAATCATGGCTAATACAAAAAGAAATAAATACAACGATACAGAGGACAGTGAAACCTTCTTACGACATGAAGAATTTATTCATTAACAAGAGGGAGATAATAAAGAAAACGAAAATAAATACATACAAACCAATCTATAGATCAATATTTACACTTAGATATCTGACTTGGGTACTCTCAAAGAAAAAAAAAGAAAAAATTACAAACAGTAGAAATGAAATATCTTAGAAGGGTAAAGGGAGTGACTAAGAAAGATAAACTTAGAAACATTGAGATAAGGAAAGATCCTCATATCGAATCATTAAACAATTTTATTGAAAAACGACAACTAATTGTAAGTTGGTGGGGTCATCTACATAGGATGCAAGATTTAAGGCTGGTGAAGCAAGTCTGGCAGGCAGTAACGCAGGGAAAGAGAAGAAGAGGAAGACCGTAACAATCATGGGGTTGGGTAACAAAAGATACTAGAAAAACAGGAAATTATGGAAAAGTATGTATAAGGATTAGAAACAGCAGATATCAAGTTGAAGAATATGAAAAGTGTAATACGCCTACAAAAATTATAACAGACGGATCGTCTACAATTTGGTTTTATTCAATTAAGGAATTTAACCGAAAATTAAAAAAAAATAAATGTTTGAATTTGAATAGAGTTGGATTTGCGCGGGCTTTTTTAAATCAACGGATCGCGCTTAGTTACCATGGTTACGTCAAGGAGTGCTTGCCGCTCATTGGTTCGTTTGGTATCCGTGAAAGGGCGGCCGCAGGCCGCCCGTCATGCACTACAAACGATTTTTCTTAACTATTTGCCATCTTTCTCGGATTCACATCTTTCCGAGGATCCCCCGTTTAAGCGATCCACTGTTTTCTAGTTTTTTAATAAAAAAAAATATGAAACCACACCATCTATTGTTATTTCTTCAAATCTACTTGACATTTACAAAATTGACATTTAAACCTAACCTAAAATTTTGTTTATTATCCTAAAGTAATGAATCATGGCTTGGAAATTCCTCGATTCGGTGCATTATTTTACAATTATCGTCGTATTAATAACGAATTGCACGTGCGCGATCAATTGCGGAACTGACCCGTGTCAGTGTCAACTTTCGGAGGACAAATTTCTTAATGTTAGCGATTTGAACGCAAATAGAACTGTGGAGAACCTCACGTATCACTTTTACGGGTGTAAAAATGGTGTTTTACCTGCCGATTGTAAAGAAACCGCTGTGAGTTGTTTATATATTATGTAATTATATATACGGTGAAATATCCCTTTGTGCGGACACCAATGGAACCCACCAAAAGTGTTCGTTTAATTATATGAAAGTTGGACGGTTCCATGAGAAACTATCCGTTCAAGGAGGGTGTCCGTTCAAGAGGGATGGACTTCGCTGGATATCTGCGAAGGGGAATTTCACTGTACTTGTAAAAGCGACTAATCTTTTGTTCGTTGTAGTTATGTTTAGAAGAAAAAAATGGAAACGTATCCACTTGGACTAATTTGGGTACACAAAAAGATATGAGTATTCAACCATCACAAATAGGAGGTTTATATGATATCGTTATTAGGTTCTTTTTTCAAATTTTATTAAATGTTTTAGCATTTTTGAATAATTTTTTTTTTATTTTAGTAAAAGTAGAGTTGGTTTGATTTGCACAGAAAGCTTTAACGAGTCTATTTTAGTGGAGAAAAACATATCAAATATTAAAGAACCAGTAAGTTACTTATTAACCACTTCGGTACGGTGCCTATCAGCCACGAAACGTACCCCACAGCCGGCATTCATCGTTCGTACACTGTCACGGTAGTCCACTATAGTCGACACTCGGCTGTGTGGGGTCATCAGTGGCCGTCGAAGCTCGTACCGAAGCGGTTAAATTATAAAATTATAGAATTATGCGAATATATAAATATTATTTTTTTAGATACTGTATATATTTTCTAAAAAAGCTTGTACGCAATTAATTCATCACCATGGGATGAGTACCGGAGGAACTTTAGTCGTACTGTTTCTAGTTGGATTTATCGTATATTTTGTGGGCGGAGCGATAGTGCTTTATTGCATTCGAGGTGCTCGCGGGAAAGAAATGATACCAAATATTGATTTTTGGCAAAATTTACCTGGTTTAGTAAAGGTAAAAAGTAATTTTTTAATCTTAATATTCAATAACCAACAAAAAATGAAGATATTTTCTAAATTTTTGTTTTACAAATGTCACAATTTCCAAATTTCATATTTTTCTCAGATTTTAAAGAGCATAGAAGTTGGAAATTTGTATAAAAACTTAAATTTACCAAAAAAGTTAGGTTATGTCACTTTCTCAATTTGATATTAAACGTCAAATGACGTTTCATTTGAGTAACTTGGTCCCAAAAATTACCAACATTTTTATCAAACTAAAATTAAATTTCCTACCTTTTACGCCTCATCCTTACGCCATCTGTAAATACAAAAAAAAATTAAATAATTAAAAGTAATGTCTAAAAAATATTATTATAATTTATTAAAATGTAACTATTTATTCAAAATTTCTTTATTAATTTTTTTTTTTTTTACTTAATTACAATTACTTTTAAAACGATTTTCTAATAAAAATCGTAAATTACTTTCATCCGTCTTCAATATGAAATTTAACGCCATCTTTTGACGATGAAGTGAACTCAAATCTTAAACCGCTAAAAAGAACAAAAATTTAGGTTAATTTTTTTTTATTTGGTTAGTTCTTTTTCCATTTTTATTTTGGAATTCGAATCCTTAGTTGAAATTTAAGTTATTTTTATAATTATTTTCTTCGATAAATGTCAAATTTTGACGTTTCATCTGAGTAACTTAGATCTAACAACCACCAAAATTTTAACCAAACTAAAATTAAACTTCCTACCTTTTACGCACTATCCTGAAGTGGAAAATCACCTCCTGGACGTTAAAAACCCCCTAAAGTTTTACCATCGAATACTTACGCGGTCACAATCACATTTTTTTACGCGATTTTTTACGAAAATTCGTTAAAGTACGCGAAGAACCGGTGTTTGACATTTTAAAACACTAGCGCCATCTGTAAATACAGAAAGAAATTAAATGATTTAATATTGTCATTAAAAAATATTAAAGTTTATTATTAATGTTAATATTTATTCAAAATTTCTTAATTAATTTAGATTTTAGTTAATTACAATTGCTTTTAAAACGATTTTTTTAATAAAAATCATAAATTTTTGTCCGTCTTCGGTATGAAATTTAACGCCATCTTTTGATTAAGAAGTGAAAAATCTTAAAATGTCACAAAGGATAAAAATTTATTTATTTATTTTAATTTAGTTTCCGATTTTTTTCTTTTTCCGATTGATTTTTAGAATTCGAATCTTTATATTATACTCCAACTATAGAAATTTAGGTTATTTTCATAACTACTTTCTTTGATAAATGTCAAATTTTTTGACATTTCATCTATGTATGTAACTTGGATCTAATCACCAAAATGACTACTAAATTAAAATTAAACTTCCTACCTTTTACGCATCACCCTGAAATGGAAAAACACTTCCTTTGCGTAAAAGAACATCTAAAGTTTCTCTACCGAATATTTTTACGCGATCACAATTACATTTTTACCCGATTTTTTACGAAAATTCGTTAACGCACGGACCGGTGTTTGCCATTTTTAAAACACTACCGAAATTAACGCCATCTGTAAATACACAAGAAATTAAATACATAATTAAATTTAATGGAAAAAAATATTATAATGTTACTATTTATTTAAAATATCTTTATTAAGCTAGTTTACTTAACTAAATTTACTTATAAAACAATTTTGTATTTAAAATCATAAATTAATTTTGTTCATTCTCATTATGAAGAATTAACACCATCTTTTGATAAAGTAATGAAATAATATTTAAACCGGGATTTTTAAATATTATTTTTATTAATTTTTAAATATTATTTTTATTAATTTTTAAATATTATTTTTATTCATTTTTAAATATATTTAGAAAATTTTTACTTTTCAATTATTTATTTATATGAAATATTTTATAGGATGGAATGATATACTTGTTAAATGGTTGTCGACCGACTGCTGTGACCACAGCTGAAACTTACGATCGGATTTGAAGATCTAAATTTTGTATTTTTTGAGTGTGTGTGTATGTTATGTTTACTAACTTGATTCGATTTAAATGTATTTATATAAATTTTTTAACTCATTTAGAATAAATACGTTGTTAACATTATTAAAATTTGTTTTATTTTTATTATTTAAACCCTTTATATACAAATAAATTTACAATACTTTGGTAAATGATTATTTCTATTATTATCTACATATTTCCTAAGAATTGTAAAAATTAATTTTATTATATCTCCTTTGAAACTGGTAATTCTTCAATACCCATTCTTCCTCTGTGTTTCCAAAGTCTATATCTAGCTAAATCTTTTCTTGTAACCATTCCGATTACCTAAAATTAAAAATAAATAAATAAATAAATGATAAAATATTAAAGGAAATACAATTTAGAGATTTACTTACTTCATTTGTGTCATTTACAACTGGTAAATGTCTCAAACCTAACGCTCTGAATAATCTAAACATTCTAGGTAAACTAAACGACTGAAATTGTATGTAAATTGAATGAATAAATCAAAAAATAGGTTTAATTTTGATGAATTCTTACATGTAAAACTGTATAAGGTGATCTATTCATAAAAGGTCTTAAATCAATCGAATATGTCTTCTCCAATTCTGTTATTTCAATATCGTCAATTGTGGGATATCTAGGATATTCATTTCTAAAAATATTCGAATCAATTTCTTCCCATTCGTCATGTTTCTCATTAAATAATTTCTTTTTAAGAATCACTATTAATTGTGATCTTAAAATAAGTCCACGAATTCTTCCGTAAGTTGTCACTTCAGACTAAAATATTTTTGTTATTGAAAATGTATTATTTTAATAAAGTTAAACTAAATATGTTAAAGTAAATAATCTTACTCTATCCGTTAAAGGTGGATCAACTACTGGAAATCCATTATAAGTCGTTAATTTTAATAATTCAACTATATGTCCTACATTTTCAACCGTTTTTAATGTAACAACCGGATGTGACATAACTTCACTCGCGTAAATTTTATTAGCCATCGGTGGAGGATCCCAAGGAAGTAAAGGAATCCCATTTAGTTGAATATGAGTGTCATAAATCCCTTCATTAAAAAAATCCCCCGTCCATTTTGCTGCTATTAACGTTACTATTAAAGGTAAGCCGAAGGAGATGTTTCCGGTTGTTTCCATGATGATTACGGTTAAACTTATCGTCATTCGGACGATTCCACCTAATTGGGCGGCTGCTCCGATTAATGCGTACTTCCCAGGATGCATCGTAATGACTTCTGGGTTGATGTTATTTAAGCCTACGGCGAATAATCGACCCCAAGCCGCTCCGGTTAATAAAGATGGGATAAATAAACCGATTGAAGTAGCCAAGCCGAACGTCCAACAAGAAAGTAGGAAGTAAAAGGAGACGAAAACCGCTAAAGATAATGCGTTGTGAGTGTTTGGTGGATCGTGGAGTAATGAACGGACGCTAGCTTCGGGTGTTTGAAACCAAATGCTTGCTAAAACGTTGTATTGACCATCTTCACAATACATCTAAATAAAAATAAAAAAATTATAATAAATAAAAGTATAAAAGTAAAAATTTTAACATAAAAATTTTATTAAAGATTAGTCAGAAATGAAATTTCTATTAAAATGAATACAAACACGACATGATTGAATTTTTTGAATCGAATTAAGATATGATTTTTCTTCGTGAATGAGTCACAGGCCAGGAGAGAGGTGTTTATGCTAAAGGGTCTTGTATTAACATAAACAGCAATTCTTGAGGACAGTCCACCGAATCCTGTACCCGGTAATAACGACAAAAAAGATTCAATTCACGTACCTCGTGGGAATGTCTTAGAATAATATTACATCAACTTAAAAAAATCGATTCTGAAAATTGTGTTTTATATTGCAATCATATTTAGTAGCGGAAGATACAAAACACCTGTATAGTGTAAGTTGTCCTAGATCCCCAATAACAATCGAATTATTCAAAAGCGGTGAGTCCTAGAAACTCCAAACGAACATTTGGAAACTCTTTAATAGAGTCACGACCCTTCCTCAGGTTGATTAACACGTTGAGTGCGGCGCTGATCTTGTTATACTTTTAGCTGAGGTGTCAGCGCGACTCGATCCTAAGTAAGTAAGTCTACTGCAGGCTATGTTACCTCTGTATAGAAATTCGTTGACAATAAATTTAGTTCAACCCGCATCACTGGAAGCGCTGATATCGGAAAATAACAGCTTCTTTACCGGCCAAAATGAAACGCACTGACAATAAGATGTCCAACATAATATCTGACATCTACATATGTCAAATACGCGAGTGAACGAAGTATCGTAATTGTATTGAAATTCTTGAAAAAAATGTTAACATCGTATTTAGTGTTGCAATTTGTGTTCATTAGTATCCAATGACTGGAATATTGTCACGTATGTCCAGAAATACGTCCAAAGATGAAAGACTCTGATGGGAACTACGCGAATCTTTGACTTTATAAGCATTGCGAGATGTGGGAACTGTAGATTTGCTGAAGATGCGAGGTTTCTTTTCATGTGCTTATTCAAAATATTATTTTGTTGTTAAAAATTGTTTTGTTATTAACCACCGCCAGAATAAGATCGACGAGAATAAAGTTGTGTTAGCAGTTCCAATGGAGAGTGTCCTTGAGTTGTTCTCTAAACCCTTTTGTATTTTTTAAGCTGTGCATGATGAAATTGAACAAAAACAAACAGGCTACAAGCAAAATTAGTTTTTGTTTAATTTTACCATGCATGGTTTTGTAATAAATAGGAGTAACATTTTATTTTAAAGATTTTAAAAATTTCCGCGCTTGCTCATTAGCGCTAAATGCGGTGCGGGTTGAACTAAAAACATTGTCAAAATTAAAAGTGAAGAGTTGCCTATCTATATTAGTATATTATATTTAATCTATGGTCTACTGGCAGTTTCAAGGGACTGATGTCAGCTGAACGGAAAGTTCAGTATCAGTCCCTAGGGAGTCCCCGTCCAGGCACTCTGTAGTAAATTATAATTTCAAAAAGTTATGGAATAAATAAAAAACTTGAAGTTGGACTGAAGATAATTTTTATTAATGATCTCGACTACCCGGGTTTCGATCTAATAGATCGTCTTCAGGTCAATCGCGTCGTATGTGAAGAACATTTTTTCGAGCCATGATGAAAAACGAAGTTAACATTAAAAAATTGCAAAAATCTTAAAGAGTATAGTTTGAAAATTACAAAAATATTTGTTCTGCTCAAAGATCCGCCATTAAAAATGAAAAAATTAAACACGTTTTATTAAAATTTGAAATGATAAATGAGAGTGAAAAATGAAAAACGTATCCACCCAAATTGCAGAAGAATTACTCCGACGTCTCAATGAGTGAGACAATAAACTCTTGAGTTTATTCTCTGTCGGTGGTTGAGACGGGTTGGGGATTTTAATTCATTTATTCACATCAAACTGAAGAATGGAATTATTCATATCAAAGTTATGGAATTTTTGTATTTCTTCTTATGTTATTTTGATCGGCGTTGAGCGGAATATACCAGTAAGGTAGGAGGAAGAAAAGGGTTGCCTTTTATGGAGAGATGACGAACGTGGAAGATGGCAGTCCGATGGGAGGAGGAAGGTCCCTCCGCCTATCGTAGAGAGTGCTGACAGGCAAAAGACGATAAAGATAATTATAATTTCAAAAAATAATACAGGGTGTCCCACATTTTAATACGCAAACTTCACCAGGACATAGTTCTCATAAAAATAATACAAAAGTTTTATATAAACATGGGGTCGTAACTCTTTTGTTTTCGAGATATGGCTGTTCAAAGTTTGAAGAAAAATTTACATTTTCATTTTTATTTCAGCTATTTATAAACGCAGGAATGTGAATTTTTACAATAATGTACTACAGCCTAGTATGTTATTTCCAAGCCTTAATTAACCCACCCCGGCGTACCTGAAAGGGTTGAAATTCACGATCACCACTACATTTTCCAATAGAACTTTTTAACTCGGTAAAATTTTAACATAAAAAAATATCGCTTAGAAAGTTCATTCCTTAGCGAGACTTTTTTGTCTCTTACATTTTTTGCATAAAACTGATAGTTTTCGAGAAAAAAAAATAAAATCTTAGCGCGTGTCAGACCAATTTTCCAAACGAACTTTTTAATACGGTAGAATTTTAACATAAAAAAAAAAATGCGTTAGAAAGCTCATCCTTTAGCGAGATTTTTTTGTCTCTTACATTTTTCCATAAAACTGATAGATTTCGAGAAAAAAAATAAAATCTTAGCGCGTGTCGTACTGTACCGCTTCACCCGCAACCAAATGTTCTTTAAAAGTTAGCTATGGTTTTAGAGTAATAAGTGATAACAATAATAATAAGCTAAAAAGATTAACAATTACACTTTAAATTAAATGCATTCTATCTTAGTCAACGTACAGTTCATCAGTACAAAGAAATCAGACCAAAACCATGGCCAACTTTTAAAGAACTTTTGGTTAGGGATGAAGCGGTACAGTACGACACGCGCTAAGATTTTATTTTTTTTTCTCGAAATCTATCAGTTTTATGCGAAAATTGTAAGAGACAAGAAAATCTCGCTAAGGAATGAGCTTTCTAACGCATATTTTTTTAGGTTAAAATTCTACCGAATTAAAAAGTTCTTTTGGAAAATGTAGCGATGATCGTGAATTTCAACCCCTTCAGGCACGCCGGGGTGGCTAAATTAAGGCTTGAAATTAACATACTTGGCTGTAGTAGATAACTGTAAAAATTCACATTCCTGCGTTTATAAATAGCTGAAATAAAAATGAAAATGTAAATTCTTCTTCCAACTTTGAACGGCCATATCTCGAAAACAAAAGAGTTGCGACCCCATGTTCATATAAAACTTTTGTATTATTTTTATGAAAACTATGTCCTGGTGAAGTTTGCGTATTAAAATGTGGGACACCCTGTAGAATCTTTGTATATTCGTCTTGTGTCGTTTTGCTTGGCGTTGAGCTGAGAATACCGGGAAGGCAGGAGGAAGAAAAGGATACCTTTTTATAGAGATATACCTTTTTATAGATGAACGTGGAGGATGGCAGTCCGATGATGTGGAGCATATAATAACGACGAAGTGTAAGACTCCGAAGTAATGCCGAATCAGTAGCTTCAGAGAACACGAGGACAGGGGTTTTTA